>OY756252.1:6269086-8669086 GCA_963576845.1 Megachile leachella | reverse complement strand
CCCACATTTCCAAAATTCCTCAAATTTCCCCAAATTCCATAAATATCCTAAATTCCCCAAATTTCCAAAATTCTCATAATTTCTTAAATTCACCAAATTTCCAAAATTCCTCAAAATTTCTCAAAATTCCCCAAATTTCCAAAATTCCCTAAATTTCCCTAAATTTCCTAAATTCACAAATTTCCCTAAATTCCCCAAATTTTCAAAATTCTCGAAAACTTCTCAAATTTCCAAAATTTTCAAAATTCCCTAAAATTTCTCAAAATTCCCCAAATTCCCTAAATTCCCTAAATTCCCCAAATTTCCTAAATTCACAAATTTCCCTAAATTCCCCAAATTTTCAAAATTCTCGAAAACTCCTCAAATTTCCAAAATTCCCTAAATTCCCCACATTTCCAAAATTCCCCAAATTTCCAAAATTCTCTAAAATTTCCAAAATTCCCTAAAATTTCCAAAATTTCTCAAATTTCCCCAAATTCCCTAAATTACCCAAATTTCCAAAATTCCCTAAATTTCCTAAATTCATCAAGTTTCAAAAATTTTCAAATTCCTAAAATTCCCAAATTTCCGAAATTCCAAATCTCCAAAATTCCCCAAATTTCCAAAGCTCCAAAATAAAAAATTTCCAAATTCCGAAAATTCGAAGTCTGCGATTTCCTAAATTTCTGAAGTGCCAAATTGCTATTTCCTAATACACAGTTCATGAGAATCTCCTAACGCCGTGTAATAACACTTCCGTGATTTCGACTACATTACCGTCCATTGTGGTACATTGTCACACGTGTTATATCGCAACTCCCACATATGCATGACGCGGCAGTGAACCCGTTAATTAACCCTCGCCTGCTGCACTTACTCGCACATACCACTTGCTAATAAACCTCATTATAATCTCGTTAAAATTATTAAATCGTAACGAATTAATACATTATATATCCTGTAACAACAAATTAACTGTATTAACCGAGTATTCTTTTCTAAATGAATTTCCATATGAAACAATACATGTGTTTAATAATTGATAATTACTTTCCCAATGTTTTTAAAAATTTTATAAGTAATAATTCTGTCAGTACTATTTGTAATATTTTTATTAAACGTTTTAATTATTTTTCCAACGTATTAGACGTTTTTCAACATGTAGGTGTGTCGCGAAAATTCCTCGACTCGTCATTTAGGTTGTCTCGTCTGGCAGCTCGCGATTAGGTTTCCACTGGTTCACCGGTCATTTTCAGGGCTCGTCACGTATCTTTCTTCTAGCTAGACGTTCCCTCACGTGCCTCTGCTTGATCTAACTATAGTGATTCCGGGAGAGAAGTGATTTGGCGCGACTAGCATAATTTCTCGACCTGTGAAACGTTCACTGGTCCACATTTGGGATTTTATAAAATCTCTCAAACTTTATCCAGCTTTCTTATTACAGAGAACATACATAAATTATGTATAATTACCCTAAAATAAAAAACAATATACTTTTATTCAGTATGTTACTTTATAATACAAAAATTTCATTTGGTACAAATTTATATAAAAATGTAATTTTGTATAATATAAGAATGTAATTCTATGTAATGCATTCACAGAGATCTAATTTTGTACAAATTTATATAAAAATGTAATTTTTGTATAATATAAGAATGTAATTTTATGTAATGCATTCACAGAGATCTAATTTTGTACAAATTTATATAAAAATGTAATCTTGTGTAATATATATAAGAACGTAATTCCAGAATAAACGTAACTCTGTGCAATACACTCGAGATCGAATATTGCACAAATTTATCAGAACGTGAATCACCGTGGCGTCTCGATGAGTCGAAGAAAATTGTGTCGTTTGCCACCTGAAAATGCGTTGCGCCACATGGCGACATCCTAACGTGTTATATAGATATAAAACATACGTATTTACACATACACACATGATATCTCGTTGAACGACAACCGTTAGCTGTGTGTACGTTGTTTGTATGATAGGAGAGCATGACGAGGAAAGAGTCGCGTAACGACCCGGCGTTACACGTAAACATGTGTGCTTGCATTCACGTGCACGTGTGCGACGATACTTAACGTGCGCACACGTGATCTTACGCTTGCATTACTGTACTTCAAACCGATTATATGTATCGAATTGAATAACGATACTGGTTATCGTTACTCTTACTTTTCTACATTGTATTGCGATACTTTCGATTGTGACAGAATTAGACGTGTTGTGTCATTGTTTGATGAAGCTAATTGATTTTCTTCTTTTTGCTGCAGAAATAGAATTCTAACACTTTCGTGGTTTATTTTAATATTCTAATATTAGGATTTTGGGACAATTTGGCTAGTTAGGTTTATTTGTAAATTTCTGTATTCAAGATATAATTTTGCGAAAACATAAAAATTTCAAAACTTATAAATTAGCCCTAAACGAGATCCAAAAATGTTCGCATGATTCTCCAAAATGATCCCTCAGTCGCAAAGCTGTACACATGGTCGATCGGTTTAACTTAATAGATTAAAAAGACAGCACCGTGCGACCGGACACACCGTAGATTCGTCTTTCGCCGTGTCACAACTCGTAATTGGTAATTGCCAGGGCCACGACTTGCAAATGGCTACTTTTGAGCACGGCCAGACAGGTCAGTGAAACAACGCGAAACCGGTGCACGACCGTCTGACCTCATTAAAAGTATTAATGACTATTTAACATCACTTTTGAGAGACATAATAAGGATCGATAAAAAAGAATCCCTGACTGAATTAGCATACGATAAAATTAGTTGGCTGTAGAAATGATACGTGAATATAATCAGCTCTCACTTTTGCGTAATTCCAAGATTATGAGGTTTGACCCCGTTTCGGTGTACGAGAAAGCACCCATTTTGATATCTGTCAAGACCTCTGCACCAGTGGCCTGAGCGTATCTGATTTATTCGAGAGTTCACCCGATTACTTTTTTCCTTAATCGTGTCGTTCGAAAGTTACTGCGGACGGCCATCTTTTTTTCACCCGATAAATTTACTTCTACGATCTTTTTTTCTACGATACTAGAGTTTATCGTCCGTTGTTTCTAATTTAACCGTCCTTGTTTATTAACCTACAGCCGGTGATAAATTTACACACGTATGGAAACTTTGATCGATCTAAAGCGCCGCTTTAGATTGAGTAATTTCCGAGACAAGGTAAAAGTCAGGGTTGCTGGACGGGGAGAAGCGTGACAGGGGAGCGCATGCGCATCTTTTTTATGCGAGCAACGCTCTACGAACTACTAGAGGGGGCTAACGCCACTCAGCGTGACGTCTCTCGTATCTGACCGGTCATTTACTGCCGACCACGCTACATACCTAACACATTCTACGCCGGCATTTACATTTTACATTCTACAATTAAACTCTAACGAATCACGTCTTTACGTCGCCGGTTTTACTGGAACTTCAAAATGTACCGCCTTTCAAACACTTTATGAATTTCAATATCACCCTTTATTTTAAATACAATTTGTCAACACTAGGATAACATACAGTTAACAAAATAAAAATTAGTTTGAATACTTGAGACACCTTTGCAACAGTCACACTATTAAAATATAAGGAATTGATGCTACATAGTAAAGATTTGTAAATATTCACAGTTTGCAAATTCGAAAGTATCTGCACGAATTAACGAAAGTAATTAAAATTCAAGGTACCTGAATTAGAAAACGGTATTTAAATATTCAAGGTACTCGAGTTAGAAAACGGTATTTAAATATTCAAATTTTGACAGTTCTAGTAGGAACTGGCGTGCAGGTGTACGGTAGGAGAGTCTGAGCATGCGCAGTTAATCGCGCGGGAACTCGAAGGTCGCGCGGTACCAAGTGACGTCAATCGATAGCCGGCCGGTCGATCGGTCGCTGCTTGCGGTCAAGCGTGGGACCTCGACGCGGCGGTTTAAATGGTCGCCGGAATGCGGTTAAGCCTTTTTGCCATTCGCGCCGCAGTCACGCTCACTGTGGTGAGGGAATCAGTACCGTCTTGCAAGACCATGGTGCCCCTTTGGCATCTCTTTCGATCGCTATCGTTTCAGATACATTTCAAAAATTACAATACTATATTTCTAAGATTCTGATATACTTCAGATATTGACACACACTACGTTTCAAAGTTTAGAAGTGCTTAAAAGTTTTTCAATTTACATATGGATTTAGATAAATAGGAAGTTGTACAATGTGGAAATTTGAATTTATAAATGTTGGGCAAATAGAAATTTAGTAATTTGAGAAAATTGCAAATTTAAGTATTTGCGAATTTGATAATCTACTTATTTGCTAATTTTTTAATGTTGTAATTTGATGATGTAAGAATGATTTGAAGCAATATAAAAAATTGAAGATTTTAAAAACTCTGTATTTAAAAATTTGTCACATGGAAATTTGAAGGTGACATCCAGATAAATTTGCTAAATGTAAACATACGAATAATGAAGACGTATGCACTTCCGCGTACGTACAAAATGAAAAATGTATATCGTTACATTTTTAACAGATACGTTGAGCTCTTTTATCGAATGATATTTACCGTACTAGTGCGTGTTAAAGTTGTCATTGAGTGCAACAGCTAAGCGCCTTTAATTACGTAAACGCCGATAAGAAGTGTATATTAACTTCAGTCGTGAAAAGTCCAACAAATTGAGGTGGGGACATTCCACGAACGGAAAGTATGATCATAGAATTCATCGGAACTCATTGAGGAGTGTATTCAACGTAGCTTCATTCTGTAAAACTTATGTACAGTCAATTATCATTTCATAAATCAATGCATTCCAAATCTTGGAATCTCTTATTACTTCTTGGAAACGAAGCAAATATCATAGTTGAGCGTTAATAAATTATTTTAAGCATTTTGCGAAGTCTGGGATTCCTAGACTTGTATTTGAAGAGATTCATTTTCGAAATTACTTGGAAGATGAATGACGTACTTTTCATAACCGAAGGTTCAAAAATCTGAAACATGTACAAAGTGAAAAGTTTGTAATTTATGTATTTTCAAGATTTTTAAAGTTTGGAGTCTAATTTAAAAATTTTTTTAATTACTCGATTTGCAAATATTTTAAGATTACAAATTTTAAAAATTCGAATTTAAAAAATTTTCACAATCCCAAAATTCAAAAAATCTCAGATTTTCAAATTTCCAAAATTTTCAGATTTCCCAAAATTCCAAATTCCTAAATTCCAAATTTTCCAAAATTTCCAAATTATCAAAAATTCGGAATTTCTAAATTCCAAATTTTCCAAATTTCCAAAATTTCAAATTTCCAAATTTCCAAAATTCCAAATTTCCAAATTTCCAAATTCCTAAATTCCTAAAATTCCAAATTTTCCAAAATTTCCAAAACTCCAAATTTTCCAAAATTCCAAATTTCCAAAATTCCAAATTTCCAAAATTCCAAATTTTCAAATTTCCAAAATTCCAAATTTTCAAAATTCCAAATTTTCAAAATCCCAAATTTTCCGAAATACCAAATTTAAAAAATTCCAATTTTCTATAATTTCAAATTTCCTATATCCCAAAGTTCGAAAATTCTAAACTACAAACTTCAAATTCCGAAAATTTAAATTTCTAAATTTAAACCTTTCATACGTCCCAATTCGAAAAATTCCCATTTCATCATCCCAAATTGAAACCTCCAAAACTGCAAATTTTACGATCCTACAATCTCGAGTTTCTAAAATGCAAATTAAGTTACAAAGCCTCGGTGTCTACTCCTACATTAAAGTTTCACCGTAGGCACCTCGATATTAATATTTTTACTCTAATATCTCGAAACGTAATTTGCAAAGAAAATATCGCGATGTCAGTTGGGTGTGACTTTCTCCGTACTGGCATGTTCTTTACGAGCCTATTAAATTTCCTATTATGTTAAAGTGTCAGGGCGTATTGGTACGATCTCGATCTCGACTACATTCAACGAAGACGCCGGCTCGTCTTACGTCTGGGGGCTTCCTTTTTTTTCTATTGTTCGCACGCAACCCCGCCCAGGTTCTTTTTCCATCGATGCTCTACGACTGGACGTTTCGTTCCTCATGCAAAATTCTTTGGTTAAAAGTTCCAGGAAAATCGTGATGCGCTGGAACGCGGGCGAACGCCTATAACGGCTCATAAAAATGTACGCGTTGTCGTCGGCGTTCAACCGTTCGCGATGAGCTCGTTTAATTCTGGAATTTAGCGGATGCAACGAGAAAGAAAGATATGGCCACTGGCCATCGAATACGAGTTTCAATTTCAGCGAATCGGCGAAAGCGACGATTCTGAAGGACAACGCACGCGTCATCGGGAAATTCGCGGTAGTATTTTCACTTAGTCGATTTTCTTTTTCACGCTTTGAATTGCCTCGCGAATTCCGTAACGGTTTCACTAATGCGACATATGTCCTGTTCTCCTGACACGGATTTTCCCTGTACCATTTTGTAGAACATTCTATGCAGGAATTTGCAATTTTCACATTTGGAAATACTTAAAATTTAAAGTTTTGGGATATTGGAATTTTTGGAAGGTTTTTAGGTTATGGAAAATTGTGGAAATTTGCAAATTTGAAACTATGGTTTTGAAATATTTGGAAACTTATTTGGAGATTCTAAATTTTGAAATATGAGATTTGAAGATGAGAACATTTTGTAGTTCAGAAATTATTAAATTTGAGAATTTAAATATTTATAAATAATATAAAAATTTAGGAATTTGGAAGATTAAAGTCCAAGTCCCATCATATTTCCCATATCAATGATTACAAATTTATTTTCTAATTGAATAGCAAAGATGCTTGTACTAACAGCGTTATCAAATATGATTGTCTTTAATCATACAGTTACTTTCATCATCTGTCAATCTAAAAATTCGGCGAATAATGAAAAGATAACAGTCACAATTTGTGAAATACTTGTCTGCTTCTCTAATCCTTTTGGCGCGACTCAAGTTGTTGACAATGATCTGTAATCAAAAAAATTATCACCATGTTCACGTCAAGAGTGATGTGGATCCATTCTCTATTAAAAAGTAGGTACTTTAAACATATATAAAGAAATATATATTTTCTTTGCTTGATTTAAACTTCCTTTTTAATTTACACATTTTGTACATTCCAAATAATTTATTTTTTGATGGAGACATGTTACGCAACCATATATTTTTTAAATTCTTGCACTATTGGTTTCTGTATACTCATATTTGTATACTCACATCCCCATATTTTTTATTACCTTCAAATTTTCACATTCACAAATCACTAGGTCAAATTTGTATGTCTTCAAATTACCACAGATTGTTGTATCTGTAGAGGTCTATATTTCAAAATATTTATATCACTTAATTTCTACATACTAGATGTATAATTTCACATTTCTGTATCTTCAAATTTTTATATCTTGTGTTTCATGTATTTCAAAACTTCTGTCTTTAGACCTTGAGTTAATGTTTATAAACTTTAATATCCTTAGATCCTTACATTCATAGATTGCAACATCTCTATATATTCCCTAGTAACATCAAAGCATATAGAAGTTTAATACACATAAAATATAAAAGAGTGTAAAATTAATATTTAAATCTTAAAGATCTTGGAATCCCACAAAAGGTACTAATTTCATTTCAGATAACTAAATTAACCCTTTCATAATTACATCCTTTGACATTCAAACTAGAAAAGATCTTACAATTAAAGAATATCCTATCTGAGTCCTTACTCATTCAACCACATATATCTAACTGTCATAGTAGTCGAGGATTAAATTTGAATTGTCGCTGTCTCAGCAGTTTGCAATCCGAGGATTCAGATAAAGCGTGGAATTTTATGTAGGTTGTATTCTAATCTCACTAAAGCACAGTTTCACCGCAAACACGTAACGGTCCTTCTAGTTATTGCAAAACAATTCTGCCTCGCGATATATCGGCTTTGTAGGCAGGTGGGTTTGGCAGCTCTTAGCGTCACTAGTTAACATTCTACGCAAGTATGAGCTGTTTTCCCTCTCTCTTTCCTTCTTTTCCTCGTTATATTCCGTCAGAGTTTCTATTCTAGTCATATTTTCAATATTCATTTCACTGCACGTTTTTGAACACGTGGTTAACCTTCAAAAACGGTTAATTCACTTAGCCAACAAAGGTCCATAACCTATTACAATTAAAATTAAGTTAGGCACTTTTTCACAAAGATAAAATGATTCATTTAATATAATGAAGACTGAACACTGTGCGACTTTCAGTATTATGTGCTGATGTACGACCGTTCTTTGCGTTCAATTTATTAATTACTGATATTAATCTTCATGTATTAATATTTCCGTTGGTCCACATAACAATGACAAGCCCTCTGTCTTTTACGAACCGAAACTATGGTTGCACCTCCATCGCGCGACACTGTTACGCGACAACTTCAGTTTATCGCGTCGCGTGTTCGCGCCACACGTTTCTACACGCGTCTTTTATAAAGGTTAGAATCTTAGTGACACCTGCTTTCATTATTTAACTCTTTGAACGTATTTACTGTTTGCAAACATTAAAACTTATTAGTTAAATGAAGTCTTTTCAGGTTATTATTTTTCTAATAATTTCCACTATTGTTTTACTGTGTTTATACGTCACGCATGTAATATTGTAGAATTATCACCTATGTAATATTATAAAATTATTACATACGTATTACTAATTAAAATTCAGCTATATAATGTTAAAAAATGCTTATTACTTATTATTATATTAAATCAAATAGCATTTGCAACTCACCTCTCACAGTACAAATAATCTTAACAATTTCACATAGTATTTCGATTTATTCTCGATCATGTGTGAACAACAATTCAGAATGGCAAAAAGAAGGAAGTGGCAAAACGTGTAGAAATAACAGTTGAATTAAACTACGCTAACATTCTTTAGCTGGCAAACCGGCTGTTGAAGTCTTTAATTATTTTCCCTCGAGAGCTAGTGGGCGCCCACTTTTACGCGGGAACTGCGTATAAGTGCATCTCTTGCTGTGACGTAATTCATTCATTCATTCATTTGGTTCGGTCGCGTGGGAGCCCGCCTCTGACAAGTATGGTAGCAAAAGAGTTAAGTCACTCTTACGACTTTTACTTTTATACCTATGGTTTTTCCTTTTTTCCCTCGATCATTAATTTACTACGCAAATCAGTACTTTACCGAATTTTTAGCTTCGACTGATACTCGACGAATTTTAATTTTCAATTTTAATTTTGGAATTTCTAAATCTTTTTTGAAATTTAAAAATTAAAAAATGTATCGTTTTTGAACATTTAAAGATTTTTAAATTCATAGCTTTTGAACATTTGAAAATGAAACCTTTGTAAATTTAAAAATGAACAAAATTTGAGTTTTATTAAATTTCAAAATTAACTGTTGTAGTCTGAACTTCTAGAAATTTGGAAATATAAAAATTTAGAAAATTGAATATCTAAAAATTTGTGAAGCATACTTACTAATTTAAAAATTGTAGATTTTAATATCCAACATCTCGCATACTACCATTTAAAGATCTCCTGTTCTACTAACGGTCCATATGTCCCATTCCAATAAAATAAAATAATTCAAAATCGCGACAGAAAATGAAAAAAAAGGAAGAGAGAGAAAGCGATGCATTCCACTGATTTATAAGCTCCTCTTTCATTTATCACCCATGCACCGTAAGCTCCGGCTATCTTTCCTGTTAGTTGCATTCAGTCAGTCAGTTTCCCTCTTCCTTATTGCATTTCTCACTCTTCCGAGGCGGAATGCCGGCCTCTGCTCCCGCCTGCTGAGTCGTTCGAATGAAAAAGAAGAAGATAGTCGAAGACAGCTAACTGCAACTACAGGGAGGGAAAGGAAATGGAAGGAAAGAGACACGTGTAACAGCAGTGAATACTGGCATTTTCTCTGAATCAATCGACTAAGGAAAAAGATAGAGGAGAAAGGATACCTTTCCACGTCTTTATCACATGTACAGCGCCATCCGCGGTGAATCGGTAAAGTCAACCTTGTGTACAGTGCCGCATTAAGACCTTTACGATCCCTATGCATTTCAAGTATCACTTCACGAGTATCAGTGAATCAAGGAATAGAATTTCTCAATAATTAGGTCATTAGCATAAATGTTTTTTGTTACTTTATATAATAAACATGCATACTTAGTTAAGTTAGTTGCCATAAACGTATACACGTGTAAAGGGTTAGGAAGATTCGCGGTACGTAGTAGATCGGTTAACTTCGTTCCTTTTCGGCGTTATTCGGGTGATCACGTGGCTGTCAGTCGAAATATTCTTACATGGTCAACATGTCAAAATATAATTGAAACGGTGACTAAGATTATTGTATAAAGGACATGTGTACGCAAAAGGGTTAAAGGTTAACATCTTAATGATTAGATAAAAATAAAGAAAGAAAATGATTAAAAAATTTTTTAAGAACTCGTACACTGAAATTTCTGTACCTCGTTAATGTAATATATATTTAGTGTATAACATTATATATATAATTTTATATACATATACAATTTATATATATAGAATTTTATATACATATACAATTTATGTATATAAAATTTTATATATACAATTTTTTATGTACAACTTTATATGTACAATTTTATATATACAATTATATGTATACAATTTATATGTTCAATTTGTAGTTACGAAATAGCCATCATATTTTCTTTCTCTAACTATTAATTGTTTTTATTCCGCTTATCATGGTTTTATTCTCAAGGAAATAGTCACAATAAATATACACAGAAAATATTAAACTTGTCACTGACACATTTTGTACAAAAGGTACGTCCATAGTTTTCGCCGCCAACAAAGCTCAGCCGACACGAACCGAATACACCCGAAAGTAATCGACTTACCACTACTGAACTTCTACCGCTTCTCTAATCTTGAGATTCTTCGCAAAGAATAGTATCCATATTCCGTCCATATAATCTGCGATCATTCTTAGTTCTCGTCGACGATTTCTCGAAATCACTTTGACTAATTTTTAAAATCATTTTGAAGAACTATCTGCGTTCACTTACGGAGGGATGTCAACAATCAATTAACGTGACCTCGTAATACAAATCGCAGGAAACTGAAGCAACTATTACACATGCGGGGTGCCTTTGTGATCCTGTTTCCCTGAATATCCTAAGCAAGTTGTTACTTTGTTTATTGGTTAATCCAGCAGAGCTTGTGACGGTTGTGTGAACGTCGATGACGCGATGTGCATCCCGTTCCGTGGGCGGATCTCGTCGAGTGGGCAGGGCTTAATGGTGTCTGGTCACCGGGTCGTTTCCTGGCTACTATCCCCCCAGATACGTCTGCCGTATTTCGTATCTCGCGTAGGTTGTTATCCAAGGTAGTATCTCGCGGCATGCTTTCCAAGTACATCCGTGTACTCACGCGAATACAAGGCGGATACACGAACCCGGTATATACTCGTAATTGGACTTAGCCGGTGGATAGTAACGCGTTATGCTCTGTGATTTTTCAAGTGAAACTTGGACGATTCGGCGCGAGAACTTCAGCTTTGATCAGGGACGCAGAGATTGATCTGTTATCCACACAAATTTCTTATTTGTTTGTTCAAGTTGTAAATTTTTAAGTGTACCATTTTTGGGGGACCCATTATTTTCACAATTTTTAAAATTGTAATTGTCAAAAATTTCTTATGAATTTTTCAAGTACCTAAATTTTTTAGTTTTTAATTTGCAATTTTTTTGCAAAAATTTTATAATTGTTTTAATTTTCAAATTTTTAAATTCTACATTGTTTTTCAAATTCTATTTCTCAAATTTTACAATGATTAATATTTTTATAATTTGAATGCTTTTAATATATTTTAACATTTTTATAATTTATAAATGAAGGGGAAATGATTCACTCTAAAATTATTTATTACATATAAAATGTTCCGGTAAGTTATTCTAAAAGTTGTGGATGAATGCACGTTGCACGCAAGAACGCGTAGCATAAAAATTGTTGAATTGCGTGCAAGAACCTGTGCAATCCGTGGATTTTCAAGCAGGCAATAACTCATCGAACAAATGTGAACTCTCGAACTTAGGCGAATTTTCTAATTGGTCGCTGAATTCTTTCCAGGAGCACATTCTTTCAGTCGATATTCTGCATACCAGAATGATTGCAAATTTAAAGGTAACCCACAATCTAACAGTCGCACCACCCACGCCCCTTTCCCTTCACTGTTATTTTGTAACAGGCCTTTTATTCAGTTCTCCGGCAATAAGAAAATAAAAAGGTGTGTGGTTGCAGTGGAAATAAAACTTATATAATCTTTATGAGATAAAAATGTATAGATAAGGAGATAAAAATTAATAGGCAAGAATTTCAGAAATTTAGAAACTGCATTTAAATTTGATAATCTTGGAAATATAAAAAATATGTAAAAGTAGTAATTTAAAGACTGTAGAGTATCGTAAGTTGCCATTTACGTCTCGTAAGCATTTTCTTCCGTGGAATTCGCGTTCATCCGTGACTTTCAAATGACTGTACCGAAACATTTATTATACGAGAACATTTTATACGTCGCTCGTGTACGCTCACTTTCGTAACTGGATCGGATGAGTTGTCTATGGGGCATCAGAGGAGCCTTGGGCACATAGGGATTTATGGCTTCGCTTCATATACGGACGTACTCGCATGGAGTGACCAGGAAGAGAAACGTACCGCCGCGTTCGCACAGCACATGTGGCTCGGTTTAAAGGGATAGTCATCTCTGTACACTTTGAATCATCAGACTGGTTCACCTAGATTGCAGCTTTTAAATTATGGATAGATTCGGTTTTGTAAATGGTTGTTCTTCGTCACTAATTCTGTTGTAATTTATTTTTGTCATGATTTTCAGGTGTTGAAAAAAAGGACGTTTAAAGTATGTTCTATTTATAGTCTCGTTACAATTTAAGAATGTAGAGCTATAGTTCATGCTGCTTATTTCTGTTTCGTTTCTTTTGAATGCTTTAAATAAGAAATTAGTTGTATGATAATTTCGAAGTTTGGAAATTGAAAATGTAAAATTAAAGAGTTTAGAAATTTGAAAATTTGTAAATTCCAATATTTCAAAATTGTAAATTCCAGATTCACAAAATTACTGTTGTTGTTAAAACTAAATAATGTTTATTGATAATGATTAATAATACATACTATGAAATACAACGATCCGTCGCCGAACTGAATACATACAGGAAGAACGAAAAAAAAACGGCGTGCGTATAACTTCATACAGATCGATCCTCGATCAACCGAACATCGCCGATCCGGTCTAACGCGCGTTATTCAAATGGGTTACAAACATCCATCAATTACAAATTTGGAAATTCCATGTTATAAAATAACAAATTACAAATTTCAAAGTTTCAAATTCCAAAATACCAGATATTAAAATCCTAAATTTACAAAATTAAAAAATTTCAAAATTCTAAATTCTCAGAATTTTTAATTAAAAAATTTCAAATTCCAAATTCCAAACTTTCACAATTTTCAAAATTCAAGCATTCTCAAAATTTAAAATTCTCAAAATTCGAAATTCGAAATTCTCAAAAATCAAAATTCTCAAAATTCAAAATTCTCAAAATTCAAAATTCTCAAAATTCAAAATTCTCAAAATTCAAACTTCTCAAAATTCAAAATTCTCAAAATTCAAAATTCTCAAAATTCAAAATTCTCAAAATTCAAAATTCTCAAAATTCAAAATTCTCAAAATTCAAAATTCTCAAAATTCAAAGTTCTCAAAATTCAAAATTCTCAAAATTCAAAATTCTCAAAATTCAAAATTCTCAAAATTCGAAATTCGAAATTCTCAAAAATCAAAATTCTCAAAATTCAAAATTCTCAAAATTCAAAATTCTCAAAATTCAAAATTCTCAAAATTCTCAAAATTCAAAATTCTCAAAATTCAAAATTCTCAAAGTTCAAAATTCTCAAAAAATCAAAATTCAAAAAGTGCAAAAATTTCACAGTCGTACAATTCCAAAATCCCAATATCCAGTTCCAACTTTCTTTCCCCAAATATTTCAAATTTGAATATCTGTCATCCAAAATCAGCTCGCGACCTACACCTCGATAATTGCTGACCTAGATTACGCGAAAGTAATTTTGTGTCTCTTCTCCATCACTACTTTTTGCTCCGATATATTCAGAATTTAGTCTAGCCAAGATAATACATTACTAAAGCAGGGGTGAAAGATACATGAACTGTTACTTTGAACTGTTATTATCAATGAAATGTTTTACACATTTAGTTGTTACTTCAACGTTATCTATAAATACTTTAAACAAGACTCTGAATATTTTACGGTGCTATGGTAAGATCCTAAATGACGTTAACATGACGTAAAGTCATTGAGATGCAGATCATAGAGTGATCACTTATTGCACAGAAAAAATTGATTTCACATTATATAAAATAAATTTACAAGAATTTCTGAGAAAATCAAATTTGATAATTCATAGATTTGGGAGAAAATTTGTTGAAAAGTTGCGAGTTAAAAAATATTTGTAACATACAAAAAATTTCTTAATTTTTTTTATAATTTTGGGAATTTTGAAATTTTAGATTTGGTGTTTTGAGAATTTTGACTTTTGGAAATTGAAATTTTGAATTTTGAGATTTGGAGTTTTGAGAATTTTGAACTTTGAGAATTCTGAATTTTGAGAATTTGAATTTTGAGAATTTTGAACTTTGAGAATTCTGAATTTTGAGAATTTGAATTTTGAGAATTTTGGAGTTTGAGAATTTTGAATTTTGAGAATTCTGAATTTTGAGAATTTGAACTTTGAGAATTTTGAATTTTGAGAATTCTGAATTTTGAGAATTTGAATTTTGAGAATTTTGAATTTTGAGAGTTCTGAACTTTGAGAATTTTGAACTTTGAGAATTTTGAATTTTGAGAATTTGAATTTGGAAATTTACTATTCGATGTGCAAAATGCATTATACGAAACACCGTGTATATAGCCGGCTATCTTGAAAAGTAACGGGTCATTGGATATCGGCAGACCTATATATCGTTTCCGTTCGTTACACAAAACTCCTCCAGCGTCCAGATCGTCTGAACCGCGGGGGGGTTTGTTTGATGTATCTCTTCCTTTTGCAATCGTTTTCTACAAACATGCGTCAATGAGCACGACGTCGATATCTCGCGGTTGAATGCCTTGAATCATAATCGCGGAGACACAATACGGCCTTCGATGTCGGTAACATTAACCGCGACTCTCTCCCGGCTCGAGTTCGCGATATCTACTTTCTCCTTTGATTATAGAACGTAATGGAATTTTCACGCCCTTCCCGGCTGCTTCGGTTCGAGATTAGTAAGTACATATCTCCGGCGAAAGAATGCGGTTCGCATTGTTTCAGTTTCTTATTGTCCGACATATCGTGAATATCGTTCGTGTAACGTAACGGAACCTAACGCTGCTGGACCAAATCAAATTCCATCATTTATACGTATACATACGTATCTACGTTCGCGAGCATGCCAGGACTTTCAGAATACGGTAGGGATAATGGCTACGTGGTGGGAAGGTGCTGTAGTGCTTCGCTTCTGGTTGCGAAATTTTCTATCATCGTGACAGTTTAGAAGTTTTCGAAATCTTCAACGTTTTCAGCGTTTTGAACATTTTATTCTGTTGTAAACTTAGGGAATTTTTAGAAATTTTAGAAGCTTCGGTAGCTTTTTGAAGCATTCTTATATAATGCTTACATTTATGAGACTTTCAGAAGATTCAGTTTTTCGAGACGTGAAGAATTTTACACATTTTTTTAAGCTTGAGTAGCTTTTTGACACTGTTTGAAACTTAGAAATCCTTGCGGAGCTTTTTGGAAGCTTGCGGAGCTTTTGGAACTTTGCAAAGCTTTTTAGAAGCTTGAAGAGTTTTTAGGAAGCTTGCGGAGCTTTTGGAAACTTGCGGAGCTTGTTACAAGCTTGAGGAGCTTTTAGGAAATTTGTGCAGATTTTTGGAAGCTGAGGAGTTTTTTGCAAACTTACGGAGCTTTTTGGAAGCTTGCGGAGCTTTTTGGAAGCTTGCGGAGCTTTTTGGAAGCCCTGCAAGGTTTGTTGAAGTTTGTCAAACTTTTTGAAGCTCCTTGAGACTTTATGAAGCTTGCAAAGCTTCTGGAAACTTGCGGAGTTTTTTGAAAATTTGTCGAGTTTTTTGGCAAGCTTAAGGAGCTTTTAGGAAGCTTGTGGAGATTTTTGGAAGCTGAGGAGTTTTTGGGAAGCTTATGGAGCTTTTGACAGACGTGCAAAGTTTGTTGAAGTTTGTCAAACTTTTTGAAGCTTCTCGAGACTTTCTGAAGCTTGCAAACCTTTTGGAAGCTTGCGGAGCTTTTTGGAAGCATGAGGACCTTTTTGGAAGCCCTGCAAGGTTTGTTGAAGTTTGTCAAACTTTTTGAAGCTCCTTGAGACTTTATGAAGCTTGCAAAGCTTCTGGAAACTTGCGGAGTTTTTTGAAAGTTTGTAGAGTTTTTTGGCAAGCTTGAGGAGCTTTTAGGAAGCTTGTGGAGATTTTTGGAAGCTGAGGAGTTTTTGGGAAGCTTATGGAGCTTTTGACAGACGTGCAAGGTTTGTTGAAGTTTGTCAAACTTTTTGAAGCTTCTCGAGACTTTCTGAAGCTTGCAAACCTTTTGGAAGCTTGCGGAGCTTTTTAGAAGCTTGCGGAGCTTTTTGAAAGCCCTGCAAGGTTTGTTGAAGTTTGTCAAACTTTTTGAAGCTCCTTGAGACTTTATGAAGCTTGCAAAGCTTGTGGAAACTTGCGGAGTTTTTTGAAAGTTTGTGGAGTTTTTTGGGAAGCTTGAGGAGCGTTTGGAAAAGCTTGCGGAGCTTATGGAGCTTGGGAAAGCTTGCTGAGTTTTTTGTAGCTTGCGAAGTTTTTTAGGAACTTATCTGAAAGAAATCTGAAAATTCGACAATTTGATAATGGCTGAATTTATAAATTTGAAAGTAAAAACTTTGTGATTCTAGAACTTAGAACTTGAAAATGTACAAAGTGAAAAATTGATCAGTTAAAAAATGTGAAAATCTAAATTGAAATTGAAATTTAATAATTGGAATTTAAATATAAAAAAATTATAAATTTGATCTCCCAGTATAAAAAATTCCCAAGTCCACCGAAAGGGATATTCACATTGCACCAAATTGTACGCTTACAAATCCAGTTTTCTAACCTACACTTGTCTCATTTATCTCTGAACAGGATCAAAGAAATTTATACGGTACGTTCACTTCTAAAGTGAGCCGTGTAAACGCGTTGCGCGGCTACTATGCTGGCGTTCTAACGTGCTTTTCATGAACAGCGACCAGTCGAGTGACTCCTTGTTCCTCAACCCTTCAAAACTGTTTGCTAAACCAAACGGACGCCGCGCCCTCTTCGAAACACAAATCAAAACACATAATCAACTAAAAGGGATTTGTTTGCAAAGAAAAAAACTGGTTGGGCTACTATAACCGACGGCCAGACGAGACGAGAGAACAGCGGATCTCTCCCCTCTTGTCGGTGGTGTTATACAATATAGAACGTACAGTCGTGTTCAAAGTAATAATCTACAAAAATATTACATTCTGAATGATGCGGAGTGATTGCTCTGTTATATTACAAAGTACTTTCAGATATACTGTATCGTTTATAATAAATATTCTGTATTTATAGGAATTGTACGGGAGACAATTTTAATTGTAATTTAGTATATAGTAATGTACAATTAAAAATATTTAATTGAAAAGATTTTGAAGCTTTCTAATTCGTGAATTTTTTAATGCTAAGGCTCTCAAATTTTCAAATTAAAAAATTATAAAGTTCAAAAATTTATAAATTCTTGGGTTTGTAAGTCTCAGAATTTGAAAATTTGCAGATCTCAAAATTCTCAAATTTCTAAATCTTAAAATTACCAAATTTGCAAAATTCAAAATTCTCATGTTTTTAAATCCCAAAATGCTCAAATTTGCAAATCTCACAATTTTCAAATTTCTAAATCTCAAAATTACCAAATTAAAAAAAGAAAAATTCTCAAATTTGCAAATTTCAAAATTCTCATATTTGCACATCTCAAAATTCTCAAATTTGCAAATATTAAAATTTTCACGTTTTCAAATCTCAAAATTCTCAAATTTACAAATCTCAAAATTCTCATGTTTTCATATCCCAAAATTATTAAGTTTTCATATTTCAAAATTCTCAAGTTTGTAAATCTCAAATTTTTCAAATCTACAAATTACAAAATTGTCAAGTTCTTGAATCACAAAATTCTCAAGTTTCCATATCTCAAAATTCTTAAATTTGCAAATCTCAAAATTCTCAAGTTTTTAAATCTCAAAATTGTCAAATTTGCAAATGCCACAATTTTCAAATTTCTAAATCTCAAAATTACCAAATTCAAATTTCTCAAATTTGCAAATCTCAAAAATTCTCAAGTTTTCACGTTTTAAATCTTGTATTTTAAATTTTAGTACTTAAAAATGTGAAAATTAGGGTAATTCACAATTTTTTTAATTTGAAAAGATAATATAAAAATTTGGAATCTTCAAATTGTTAAAGTTGAAGTTTTTAAAGGTCAAAAATTTAGGAATTCATAAATTCGCAAATTTAAAACTATATGTATGAATTATTAAATATATGGAATATATGCAATATATGGAATGTATAAAATATATTGAATGTATGGAGTATATGCAATATATTGAATGTATGAAGTATGTGCAATATATGGGATGTATGAAAAATATGCAATATATGAAATATGTGGAATATGTGGAATATGTGGAATATGCGGAATATGTGAAATATGTGAAATATATGAAATATATGAAATTAGTGAAATATAGGAAATATATGACATACAGGAAATATGTGAAATATGTGAAATATATGAAATTAGTGAAACATATGAAATATATGAAATTAGTGAAATATATGAAATATATGAAATTAGTGAAATATATGAAATATATGAAATTAGTGAAATATATGAATTGCCTCGCCACTTATTAAATATGATAACTATCGAATAAATATGCAAGATAATTAACAAGTTAAAATATCCGACAACGTGTGATTAAATTTGAAACATGTCGATCAAGATATTCGATAACTCGAATTATCAAATCCAACAACCTACGCTCGAAAAAATAAAAAAATCTGATAGCATTTATCGTGAGAATCGCATTTTTGTAGGGTGTGGTGGTGTAGCAATCTCGAACGAGGCAACTGTTCGATATCTCGAAAAGTGCCCCCTCTATCTGGTCTACGTCTCGTCTCGGTGTCGCCTATCCCAACAAGAGAGGAGACTCGATCGATTCGCGTCGACGTACTACTATGGCCTGCTTACACGGAGAGCACTGACCTCCAAGGTCGCTCTTACGCGGTTGCACGTGCTGTCGCGAATTGACGTAGCCATCTTTCCCTTCCCCTCGCATTGCCGGCCATCGTATCGTGCTCGACTCACAGTTTGTGCTCTATCACCTCATCGCCCCCTTCTCTTTTCTCTTTTTTCTTTTTTCAGAGTGGCTGCTTTTAACTTTCCTCGACTGTCGACTTCTTCCGCCAGCCTCCACGTTGCCCTCGAGTTGCGACAGATACGTGCGAGCACACGTGACACACGCGTGCTTTCTTTTTTACTTTTTTTATCGAGCGTTCCGTTTATTTTTCGTTTGTCTTTCGCTCGTGATTGTTCCACTTTCTGTGCGATTTCGAATGGCAATTCGTCCGGAGACTCTAGGGAATTAATGTTCATTCATATCGAGACTTGAGTGGTCATTGCTTCGATGTTATACCGAGATTGGACGGTGTAATTCTCATTTGAAATTATGTTCAATTGTATATAAAGTTTGTGAATGGTTAGGAAGAGTTAGGTGATATGTAACCGATAGTTAAAACGTAGCAAGGTTAGATCAAATTTCATTTCACTTAACTTAATGTAATTTTTGATAATTTAATAGATTTGAGTGATAAAACCTAACCTAATATCATTGTAGCTCAAATTCCTAGAATCAGAAATTTCAAGATTATCAAATTCTCAATTGTTCAATTTTTCAGTTCTTTAATTTTTTAATTTCTCATGTTTTCAATTTTTCAGGTTTTTAATTCTTCAATTTTTCAGTTTATCAATTTATCAATTTTCAGTTTCTCAAGTTTTCCATTTATTTGTTTTATAATTTTATAATTTTTCAATTTTTCAAGTTTTCAATTTATTTATTTTATAATTTTTCAAGTTTTTAATTTATTTATTTTATTATTTTATAATTTTATAATTTTTCAATTTCTGAAGTTTTAAATTTTTAAATTTCACAATTATTCAATTATTCAATTTCTCAATTATTTTATTTTTCAATTACTCAGTTTTGCAATACTTAAATTATAAATGAGTAAAGAAATGTTACACCGATTTTCTATTTCTTCCCACTTTTAGTTTAGAACCTCCCAAGAACTGCTCTCAGAAATATACACTAAAAGTAAAAAAACCTTGAAGCGTTAGAAAAGAATCTGACGCCCAAACTGCAGTATGTTTATTGTCCAGTTCCCATATGGAACTAAACATTGAAGAATCCCATCAATCCATGGTGCCCTGTCTGTTTCCTCATTCAAACCCATAAACAGCGTTTCTCAACAAGATTCGCTTTTACTTCTAACACTAATACATTAATTTTAAAATAACCCCATTCTACGTTTCTAAATTTATAATCTACTGAACGCAGAACTAACGCCGCCATTTTTCTCTGCGCCCCCATTTTCTGCTATGCCGCCATTTTCTTTAAGAAAAATCAAATGTGGAGGAGAAAAGTACATAAAAAAGTAGATAAATGAGAGACAGCATAAATCAAATTATACAGTTATTTTTTATAAAAAATTGTATATCTTGACAGAAATAATTTATAATAATTAATTTATATGGCTTAAAATGAGGAATTAAAGATACTTTGCCAGGTGATGGAATTCGAAAATTGGGAAGCTTTTAAATTAGAAATTTTAAAATGTTTCTAAATTAAATTTGTGAAAATTTGGAAAATTGGAAAATTGAATTGGATAACTAAAATTTGTAAGTTTGAAATTTTAGAAATCTGATACTTTATGAACTGGGATATATAAAACTTGAGTATTGGAAAATTTGTACATATCAAAATTGTGAATTAGGAAATTTGCAAATACAAAACTTGAGAATTGGATAATTTGTAAATATCAAAATCAAGAATTAGGAAATTTGCAAATATAAAACTTGAGAATTGGGAAATTTGTAAATATCAAAATTGTGAATTAGAAAATTTACAAATATAAAACTTGAGTATTGGAAAATTTGTAAATATCAAAATTGTGAATTAGGAAATTTGCAAATATAAAACTTGAGAATTGGGAAATTTGTAAATATCAAAATTAAGAATTAGGAAATTTGCAAATATAAAACTTGAGAATTAGGAAATTTGTAAATATCAAAATTAAGAATTAGAAAATGTGCAAATACAAAACTTGAGAATTGGATAATTTGAAAATATAGAAATTAAGAATTAGAAAATTTGCAAATATAAGACATGAGAATTGGGAAATTTGTAAATATTAAAATTAAGAATTAGGAAATTTACAAATATAAAACTTGAGAATGTGGATAATTTGTAAATATCAAAATTAAAAATTAGAAAATGTGCAAATATAAAACTTGAGAATGTGGATAATTTGTAAATATCAAAATTAAGAATTAGAAAATGTGCAAATATAAAACTTGAGAATTGGGAAATTTGTAAATATCAAAATTAAGAATTAGGAAATTTGCAAATATAAAACTTGAGAATTGGGAAATTTGTAAATATCAAAATTAAGAATTAGGAAATTTGCAAATATAAAACCTGAGAATGTGGATAATTTGTAAATATCAAAATTAAGAATTAGAAAATTAGTAAATACAAAACTTAACAATTAGAAAATTTGTAAATATCAAAATTAAGAATTAGAAAATGTGCAAATATAAAACTTGAGAATTGGATAATTTGTAAATATCAAAATTAAGAATTAGAAAATGTGCAAATATAAAACTTGAGAATTGGGAAATTTGTAAATATCAAAATTAAGAATTAGGAAATTTGCAAATATAAAACCTGAGAATGTGGATAATTTGTAAATATCAAAATTAAGAATTAGAAAATTAGTAAATACAAAACTTAACAATTAGAAAGTTTGTAAATATCAAAATTAAGAATTAGGAAATTTGCAAATATAAAACTTGAGAATGTGGATAATTTGTAAATATCAAAATTAAGAATTAGAAAATGTGCAAATATAAAACTTGAGAATGTGGATAATTTGTAAATATCAAAATTAAGAATTAGGAAATTTGCAAATATAAAACCTGAGAATGTGGATAATTTGTAAATATCAAAATTAAGAATTAGGAAATTTGCAAATATAAAACTTGAGAATTGGATAATTTGTAAATATCAAAATTAAGAATTAGAAAATGTGCAAATATAAAACTTGAGAATTGGATAATTTGTAAATATCAAAATTAAGAATCAGGAAATTTGCAAATATAAAACTTGAGAATGTGGATAATTTGTAAATATCAAAATTAAGAATTAGAAAATTAGTAAATACAAAACTTAACAGTTAGAAAATTTGTAAATATAAATCTTGAGAATTGTATAATTTTCAAACACAAAACCTGAGAATTGTAAAATTCCAAATACAAAACAATTAACAAATGTTCAAATCTAAATTTTGAGAGTTTGAAAAGTCTAAGCAGTACAACAATTCCGAATCGATGCGAGACGCAGCGTCAGTACCCCGTGAACCGTGTATGACCCAGGTGAAACCCAGACCGCGGTACACAATCGAAAGCGGTATCCTACCGCAAATATTGGCATAGACCTTGAACACGGTTGCACGTGCGATATTGACTTCCGCGTTCTCGTTACAATTTACGGGTGATTCTTTTGTTGAAATGCATCGGTGAACCGTGTCCAATTAGGCATTCGATGGTATCGACTTACGCCGCTGGCTCGGTTGAGGACAGTGGAATGAAATACGAGACACTTCCTTCCTTGGAGAGTAGGTTCGCGTATGAAACAATTAAGGCAAAGAAGATGAGAACCGAAGAATGAAAAGGAATCAGTGTGAAACGAAAATAGGTGGCACGTGTGTCGGCGCTATTCCAGTGAAAAAAGAAACGAAATCGAGGGGGAAGTGGTTTTCGAGTCTCGGTTCCTAGTGTGTTAGGTGTCTTCTGCGGTTATTTTTAGAAGTTTCGCGCCTTTTCGCAGTTGCTCACCGACGACCTGGCAACTGGCCAGTTTAGGGAAGATCCGTGTGCCACCAAGAAGCACGTGGAAGCGTTACGGAGAGGTTGCATTCGCGTTGCCTCACACTTGCGCGACCTATGCGATCCTCTCCTTTGGCTTTTCTTCCTCGTTCCTTGAGAGATGCTTCCCGAGGTTAGCTTCCGTTTGCGGTCATACGGACAGTCACCCAAATCGCTCCAGACTTCTGCATAGTACTTGATCAAATATTCATTCTTCAATAAATCTTTCTTTCATATCAGTGATTTAACCTCTGCTTAGATGAGTTTCACTTACTACTCAAATTTTTAATTACTTTTTTTGACTGCTTTTTTTAAACCCTTGCACTATTTTGACGAGACTCGTGACGCACTCATACTTCGGCCGTGATTAATTTTACTCGAGTTTTTAGTACACTTCAATTTGGAGTTGAAATCCAATTATAATTTGCATAGTCAACGATTGTATAATAACATATTGACGTAGCATTCAAATTTTTTTGACTGTTTTAATATTGTTGCTGTAATTAGTCAGTTCTTGACTGACGCACCTGACAAATAAGTCATAGTTCAAGAGGTTAATTCTGACTAATGCACTTGATAAGGGGTTCATTATTGTTGTAATGCTAAGACAAAGAATGTTCAAATGTTAGGGATTTATTGGATGTGGATATGTGGAGATGTGGATATGTAGATATGTGGATATGTAGATATGTGGAGATGTGGAGATGTAGATATATGAATATGTGGATATGTAGATATGTGGATATGTGAATATGTGGAGATGTGAGTATGTGAATATGTGAATATATTTATATGTTTATATGCGGATATATGGAGATGTGGATATATGGAGATGTGGATATATGAATATGTGGATATGTAGATATGTGGATATGTGAATATGTGGAGATGTGAGTATGTGAATATGTGAATATATTTATATGTTTATATGTGGATATGTTGAGATGTGGAGATGTGAGTATGTGAATATGTGAATATGTGAATATGTGAATATGTGAATATGTGAATATATTTATATGTTTATATGTTTATATGTGGATATGTGGATATGTGGATATGTGGATATGTTTATATGTGAATATGTGAATATGTGAATATGTGGAGATATGGATCTGGATGATGAGTCACATTTTAACAGATTGTTTCTTTGATGAGACATTAATCAAAAGTTAAAATAACCATGTAAAATTAGACACAAAATATAAAAAAGAATTTAGTGATCACTCCTTGAGGATTTCTTCGTGGTCTTTTCGGTCCATGTTCAAAAGTGCTATAAAGCTGCAGTCAGTACATATATGAATGTGTGTAACTGTAATTCACATTACTGTATTACTGTATACAATTTTGAGAGGGTGGAATGGAGATATACTGTTTGTAGAGATCAGAAGTATAAAATTAACATGAACATGGATTTCTGTGGGTTTCAAATTTGGAAATGTGGAAATTTCAGGAATTGGATACTTTGAACCCTTAAGATTTGATGATTTAGAAATTTGTCAGTTTTTTAATTTGGGACATTTTTTATTTGTAAATTTGCAAAAGTAAAAACTGGAAAGTTGAAAATTTGAAATATTGAACACTTGCAAAGTTGAAAAATTGCAATATTAAAAACTTGGAAAGTTGAAAAATTGCAATATCAAAAATTTGAAATATTAAAAACTTGCAAAGTTGAAAAATTGCAATATCAAAAATTTGAAATATTAAAAACTTGGAAAGTTGAAAAATTGCAATATCAAAAACTTAGAAAGTTGAAAAATTGCAAAATTAAAAACTTGCAACCTTTAAAATTTGAAATATTAAAAACTTGTAAAGTTGAAAATTTGGAATATTAAAAACTTACAAAGTTGAAAAATTACAGTATTAAAACCTTGCAAAGTTAAAAATTTGAAATATTAAAAACTTGCAAAGCTGAAAAATTGCAATATTAAAAACTTGCAAGCTTGAAAATGAAATAACTTTAACATCTGAAGAATTATTTTCTAACCTAAAAAAATACATATTCCCTCAATATTTTATATTTCTTACTTCTCGATTTACATTTTAAACACTCAGTATGTCTGAATAATACATTTCATACTATTTTATAAAAACGATAACAAATCATTAATTTGTTCCTGGTAAAGTGTTGAGCACATAATGGTATGTGCATTAATCATTAACTTGTTATTTTCAATATTAATCTCAGTATAAATTAGTATCACAAAATAGATAGTACATGAAGTATCTTAAGTGATACACATTCATTATTCATTTTTGTGTTGGTAACACCTCTTTCATCATCTTGCCATAATTATAGATAATTTCGCTTTTTTATATCTTGTTTTATATAACATACTCGATCTAGAACATCTTAATTCATATTTTCAAACTTACTTGAAAATGTAATTTTAATAAATTATTAATTTTAAATTATTTTATAATAATAATAAATTTTATCTAAAAATTTATAAGAAATTAATTTCTTGTATACCTAATAACATTTCTTACAAAGAAAAAATTTTATTTACATTTAAATTTTATTAACATTTTTTAAACCTCTAAATTTTAACTTAAAAAAAATTATAAATAATCTTTGAGAGTTTTAACATACTTCACATCTGATTTTAGTAAATTTAAATTTAAACGTGGAAACAAAACCATAAACTTGAAAAAATAAAAAAAATTCAGAACTTAATTTTAATATAAGAAGCTAATATTTTAGCTGAACACTGAAATGTAGTTTGAGGAAAAAAATAATAAAAGTCTCAGATCTTCAGATTTTCAAGGTACAATTAGAATTGAAGATAAATTATCTGGGGTCGTTGCGTACCCCAATGTGACCCTTAAGCATTTTGCACGAGTGATTGAAACATGCACAGAAATTTTGGTTAATATTGCCATTTTGTCATTTCGTTTAATTTTGTTTATTGATCATTTTGTTGTCAAGATATTTGTTGACGAAAGGAAGATGCGTGAATATGTTTGTTCATTTGTCGGGTTTAATTAAAAGTTCACGCTGCGTTTGCAGTGACTAGGTAAAGTGAAACCGGAAGGCGAGCCAAGCATTTTTTGCACATTTAACCACGATATATTTCCACATATTACAACTGGGAATTTTTGTAATTTAAATCGAAACTCGCTGTATTTTATATGGCTAGATCCATTAAGAAGTGTGATAAGAATCAACGCACTTCAATGAATTCATATGAACAGGGGTGAATACACACTTATGGGGTAACTATGTATACGTGAATTTCTGGGGTTAATATGCGAGGAAAAGCTGAAAGGAAATTCATTTACTCGCATTAAGTTCTTATTTCTTATTGCAGACATTTTCCCATTTTAGAACAGGTGATTTTGATGTGTATAAGGGTTTAGATTTAATGATTTTTTAAATAGGAAATTTAAGAAATTTTTAAGAAATTTAAGAAATTTAAGAAATTTAAGAAATTTAAGAATTTCAAGAATTTCAAGAATTTCAAGAATTTCAATAATTTCAATAATTTCAAGAATTTCAAGAATTTCAAGAATTTCAAGAATTTCAAGAATTTCAAGAATTTTAAGAATTTTAAGAATTTTAAGAATTTTAAGAATTTTAAGAAATTTAAGAATTTTAAGAAATTTTGTAATACTTAAATTTTCTTCAGCCATTGCAAATTTTATAATTTTTTAATATTCAAAATTTGTAATCTAATATTCTATTATAAGTTCTTCATTTCCTAATACCAAAATTATGAATTTTCTAATACTCAGATTTTTAATTACCTAATATTTACATTCTTTTATTTTCTAATATTTGAATTGTCTAACTCCTTAGTGATCAAATTTTCTGATACTCAAATCTTT
This sequence comes from Megachile leachella, assembly GCA_963576845.1. Classification (NCBI taxonomy): domain Eukaryota; kingdom Metazoa; phylum Arthropoda; class Insecta; order Hymenoptera; family Megachilidae; genus Megachile; species Megachile leachella. The sequence continues at coordinate 8,641,986 of OY756252.1, read as the reverse complement.
AAGTTTCCAAAAACCTAAATTCCCAAATCTCTAAATCATTAAACCTCCAAATACCAAAATTACCAAATATCCAAAGATTTAAATGCGTAAATCTCTAAATTCCCAAATTTCTCAATTTTCAAATAGTCAAATCTCTGAATCTCTAAATCTTCAAATTCCTAAGTCTCTAAATTTGCAAATACTCAACTGTCTATATCTCTAAATCTCCAAATACTCGAACGTCCAAATCTCCTGATTTCCAAATTCTCAACTGTCTATATCTCTAAATCTCCAAATACTCAAACGTCCAAATCTCCTAATTTCCAAATACTCAACTGTCTATATCTCTAAATCTTCAAATACTCAAACATCCAAATCTCCTAATTTCCAAATACTCATCTGTCTATATCTCTAAATCTCCAAATACTCAAACGTCCAAATCTCCTAATTTCCAAATACTCAACTGTTTATATCTCTAAATCTCCAAATATTCAAATGTCCAAATCACCTAATTTCCAAATACTCAACTGTCTATATCTCTAAATCTCCAAATACTCAAATGTCCACATCTCCTAATTTCCAAATACTCATCTGTCTATATCTCTAAATCTCCAAATACTCAAACGTCCAAATCTCCTAATTTCCAAATACTCATCTGTCTATATCTCTAAATCTCCAAATACTCAAACATCCAAATCTAATTTCCAAATACTCATCTGTCTATATCTCTAAATCTCCAAATACTCAAATGTCCACATCTCCAAATTTCCAAATACTCATCTGTCTATATCTCTAAATCTCCAAATACTCAAACGTCCAAATCTCCTAATTTCCAAATACTCAACTGCCTATATCTCTAAATCTCCAAATACTCAAACATCCAAATCTCCAAATTTCCAAATCTCTAAATCTCCAAATCTCCAAATTTCAATCCACATCCATATCATAAATACCCACTGCTCTATTTCTAATACCCCTAACGTATACAATTCCCTTATTTAAATACCACCACAAATACTAAATTTCATGTCTTCCATTAACACTCTCCATGGTGCCCCCATCACTCATACTTTTCATTATCCACACATGCCTCCATAACCTATATCTGACCCCCATCAATAGAACACCCCTATACCATAAAAAATTAACCTATATTAAAAATTGCCGCAAGAAACGTCAATCGAATTTGAACCAACTTGAAATTTAACTCAGCATTGAATCCCCAATATGAAAACTTCCACCTGAACCAAGCCACTTTTGAATATCCACTCCGGTTGTCAGATGTCATTAAAAGATGATTTATAACCGGCTCTGACGTGGCACCGGGAATTTAATTAAGCGTATTTACGTTCCTGGCCAGTTAACGGTTCGTTTCATGAACGAATTGTTGCGGGAACAAAGTTCATTCTTAAATTAGCGAATAAACGGTAACTATATCGGTTCCATTGCCACGAAACATTATCGCATCAACATTGGACGATTATATTTCGATGCTGGCCTTGAACAAAGAGTTACAATTCACATCCGCACGAGAAAGGAATCTGGACCAACCGGATTTCCACTGATTGTACCATACGATGGATGACACAGTTTGCAGAAACGCCCACGGTGTCGTATGTCCCTTTGAACGCCTCCATGTAGCCACGTGTTCCTTAATTCGGCAATTATAGTGAACGATCGTTTTTTCGTCAAGCTTTCTTAACGTCTGGTTAGAACTCTGATCAGATCGGACAATTAACGAGAGCATGTGACGCTGTGGGAAGTTTTGTTAGGTGATTATTTTCCGAGATGACATCTCAAATTTTTAGCATTTTAAAAATTTGCAAACTCTTCAGACTTTGCAACTTTTGGAATGTTTGGATATTTCAGATTTTTAGGACTCTCGAGGTTTTAAGAATTTTGGGACTTTTGGAATTTTCGAAATTTGGGAGATTTTGGGGATTTTGACAGTTAGGGACATTTCAGATTTGTTGGTGTTTGGTGTGACACTTGGGGTTAATGGTACTTCTGGTGTCTTAGGATTCTAAGGACTTTTTAGGCTGTAGGATTTTGGAATTAATTTTCTATATTTTTTAATTTACAAATCCTCAAATTTCGAAATTCTGTTCCCAACCAAATTATTAAACCTTCAAATTTTCAAATCTTTTCTTATTCCTAAATGTTCACATCTCAAATTTCAAATTGTCATACTTTTTAATTTGTAAATTCTTCGAATCTTCCACATTTCCTCCACATCTCCAAATTCCCAAACCTCAAACATCAAATTCTTAACCGTCCAAACCCAGAACCTGTCTATCCATCAATGCCTATCCGTCTACGGCCGAGTGCCTCGCAGGCATAGTTCGCTACAGCATCCAGCATAGCTTGAAAGACGATCTCTTTTTCGTAGACGACTATCTTCGTAGATAAACGATATCGAGCATCCGGTATGGGTCGGTTTGAAATCAGCTTATTCATGTTTTTTTTCGACATCGATACAAATCTGTTCCCGCTCGATTCCCCAAGAAAATCATGCCACCATTTTTCTACTGCGCTGCGGTCGGCCTTCACCCTGAATATAGAATTGTCGGAGGTTAAACGCGAGAGGCGTGCTTGTTTCGTCCCGGTCAATTAGCGATGTTTTACGGCACTCTGTGGTCATTGATAGTCCTTCAAAGAAACTACAATGTTGAAAGATTTTTATAGCTATTTCTTACCTTTTCTTTACATTTTTCCATTCATTTCTTATACAAATTACGATCTTGCACGCGATGCTATAAATAAGTATATTTTTAAAGTCATTTTACTTATTCTTCATTCTTTTAACCCCTATGATGTTTTTGTCAAGTGCGTTGGTCAGAACTGACTAATTTCAGCCATAACATGAAACCAGACACAGAAACTTGAAATGTTATGTGAATTTAGTATCGTGCAGTTGTGACTGTGCAAATTATAGTTGGACCCCAAATTAAAATGTAATCAAAATTCAAGTAAAAATCTTAAGTATGAGTGCGTCACGAGTCAGACTCCTCAAAATAGTGTAAGGAGTTAATTGTTAGTTTCAATTTTTTAAAAATTTATTAGGTCTGATTGGTAGATTTTTTATTGAAAGTTCAATTATAATTGATATGATGATTAAGTGATTCTATAATTGAAAAGTAGAATTTAATTTTCTATTTAAATTGAAGAATAAAAATGACTCATGATTACTGACTTATTGATCTTCTACTGAAAAATAGAAATCTAATTTTTAACTTAATTTTTCAAAGATTTAGAACTTTTAAAAAATTAAAAAGTTCAGTATCCTCAAAAATACTAGAGTAGCAAATTAGCAACCTGATAAAAATTCTAGACACCATAAAAATTCTAAAAATTCTGAGAAAACTAAAAATTTTAATAATTCTAGCAATTCTAAAAAACTAACAATTCTAATAATTCTAATAATTCTAACAATTCTAACAATTCCAACAATTCCAACAATTCCAACAATTCCGACAATTCCGACAATTCCAACAATTCTAACAATTCTAACAATTCTAACAATTCTAACAATTCTAACAATTCTAACAATTCTAACAATTCTAACAATTCTAACAATTCAAACAATTCTAACAATTCTAACAATTCTAATAATTCTAAGAAAACTAAGAAAACTAAAAATTCTAAAACTTCTGAAAATCTAAAAAATCTAAAAATTCGAAGAATTCTAAAACTTTTAAAAATCCTAAAAATTCTGCGGAAACTAAAAATTCGAAAAATTCGAAAATTCTAAAACTCTAAAAAATCTGTAAAATCTGTAAAATCTGAAAAATTTGAAAAGTTTGAAAAATGTGAAAAATCTGATCGTAGCCCTCCCCACTAAAATAGTTCACATACTCCGGGTGATATAAGAACGCATTAAATATATTGCGGCCTCGTGTCGCTAACTCCCATCCTTTGTAAAGTCTCTTTTGCACCGTTTACTCTGTTACAGAGGAGGAAGAGATCGACGTGGTGACCTTCGAGAAACCGTGCCGACCCGCAGCGTTACCAACGTACCCGAACTTCGTCGACCAGCAGCATTTCCAATTGACAGTGAACACCGCATTTAAAAAGGCGCCGCGACCACGTGGCCGGCCGCCCTCGAACCCGGCGAGGAAAAGAACCGCTCAACCCGAACCGAAGCCAGCGAAACGTGCTCGTCAAAGAACGTACCAGAGGAGGAACAACGGCGGACGATGCATGCCAGCGTCGTCTCCCCCGATGAAGATGAGCTCCTCAGCGTCGAGAAGCTCGTCCGAGGACGAGCTGGACACGGAGAAACGTAGCTTGCACAATAACATGGAGCGTCAGAGGCGGATAGAGCTACGAAACGCGTTCGAGGAGCTGCGCATTCTCGTACCAGCCATCGAGTCGAAGGAGAAGGCACCGAAAGTCGCCATCTTAAGGCAGGCGGCTATGTACTGTGATATGCTAACCGAGCTTGACCAGAGCACCGTGGCTAAGGTGATGGACCTCAGGAAACGGCAGGAGAAGCTTCGAGCCAGACTTAGTCAACTACGGAGGAGTCTCGCCATGACGCGTTGAGGAGAGACTCTTCGTACGAAATTTTACCGACCACGTCGGTACGATTTTCATTTCTAACAGTTCCGCTCGATGTTCGACGAGATTACAAAATGGTGCGAGTATCAGAAACATGGGAGAACGGGTTACGTGGAGGGACTAATTGATACTAGTGTCGACGGAATTGAAGGACTATTTAGAGTTTCGGTTTGCCTTGAAGAGAAGGTTAACAGAAGAGGCTGACGAAGAGTTTTCAAGATTTATTATATACCGTGTATATTTGTGATTCGCCGAGTAGCAACCTATGAAGATTTTGCAGTTAAGGTATCGGTAAAGACGCAGTGTGCCGACAATAGATTCAGAGTTCAGAGTAGCGATAAAATGCACTGTGAGAAGAAATCTGGTGGAAAGTCAGGTCTATTTTTATTATGAAGTCTTGACAGTGGCATCTTATCGTGATAATTGAGACCGGTTCTCAAGAGACGATTTTTTCGAGAATAGCGGAAACAAACAGTTTGAAGGGATCAACAGTTAGCTTACGCCGGTGAGCAAGGTAGGCTCCTCCAGAGGAAATGGTGAAGTTTTATATCTAAAATTTGCAAATTTACAAATTTTTGTGTTACCAAATTTTTCGGTTTACAACTTCAAATATGGAGTTTTAGAAATTTTCAAAGTTATAAGTTTTCGAATTTTTAAATTTAGAAATTTTTTAATTTGGAAATTTTCTAAATTAGAATTTTTCAATTTCTAATTTTCTAAATGAGAAGTTTTTAATTTAGAAATTTTATAAATTAGAATTTTTGATTTACTAAATTCTCTGTTTTAGAATTTTAGAAATTTTCAGACATACAAGAATTTAGGAATTCAAAAATTTGTCAGCGATTTTCAAATTTGAATATTTAAAAATGTTTAAATTACCTCGAATTTGGAATTTTAGAAATTTCCAATGTTATTAAGCTTTTAATTTTTTTGAAAGTTTATAAATTTATTATATATTAAAATTTATTAAAATTTATTATATATAAAATTTATTAAAATTTATTATATATAAAATTTATTAAAATTTGTTATAATTTTTTTTCTAAATTTTAATTTAGAAGTTGTGAAATTTGAAAACTTAAATTTTTGAAAATTATAATGCGGTAGTCTGGAAATTTGGTAACAGAAACTTAAAAATTCTGGGAATTTGAGAATTTGAGAAAATGAATGAAGATTTGGAAATTTGAATGTAGAAATTTATAAATATATAAACTTGAATTTATAAATATAATAAATAAATAAATTCAAATTTATAAATTTATAGAGAAATAAATAAATTTACATTTACAAATTTGTGAGTAAATAAATTTAAATGTATAGATGAGTAAGTAAATTTACATCTACAAATTTGTAAATAAATAAATTTAAATTTATAAATTTATAGATTAGTAAGTAAATTTACATTTATAAATTTGTAGGCAAATAAATTTTTAAGTATGAAACTTAAATTTATAAATTTATAAGTGAATGTATACTATAATTTATAAATAATAAATTTAAATTTATAGGTATCAGAATAAATAAATAAATTGTTAAATTTGAAAAGTTATCAAATTTAAAATTTGAAAATATTCAAATTTAAGAATTTGTAAGTTTCAAAAACTTGAAAAAATTTGGATTTTTGAAGATTCTCAAATTCTTAGGATTAGGGAAATCTAAAAATTTCCCATATTCAAAATGGCGGAGGTCCATTTATTCGAACGTAGAGAGAGCCTACCTTGCAACCGAGTACTTTTCAGTTTTGTTGAAATACGTGAATAATTGCATCCTATTAAAACTTTTCTTCAATTACATTGGAATGATCCAAAGTAAAAAAATCAGCATTAAAAACACTTATTACGATAATAAACCTCGACAGTTTTATTGGATTCGAATGGTTCAATCTGCGAGCCGCTTTAAATATGGCAAAGTGAAACTTTTGCATAGATAAGAGAAAACGAGTCTTATCAGAACGTTATCTAACATTAGTATCACCGACTCTCAACTAACTAGTCTTAGGATGTGTTGCAAAGCTGAACCGGTTTCTAGGTATATTTTTGTTTTCACGAACAAATAAAAACGGTGAAAGAAAAGAGGAAAGCGTGCATGCAGATTTCAATCGTCAATGGGTGGTTCTTTTTCCAAAACTTGTACCAGCAATTAGAGGCAGAAAGAAAGTTGTTTCGATTTTATATCGATTGGCGGAGCTGGAAGAGTCGACTGCGTTCTGGTCGAACAGGTTGCTGTTCTCGTTGCAGTCACAATATATTATAGTTTTCCATGACGGCAAATAGTTTTGGAAATTGAATCGGCAGCGACATGCCTCGCTAATTCGCTAAAACATTTCAAATATCTTAGAATTCTCATTACACTTTATTGCATTCGAAACTTTCGAAGGTTGTACACAGAGCTGAACTAGAGTTTGTGGGACCCTGGGATATTCACGTTTTCAACGCTCTTGGATTAATAGTGAGTATAGTTCACTCGCGTTATATTGCATTGGGGACTATATTCTTTGACAATATCTTTGGCAGCATTTCAAAACTTGTAGTTGTTCAACAAATGAAAAATTTATAAAATTGGATCAGACATTATTAGTGAGTATTGTTCCCTCGCATTATATTGCATTGGGGACTACACTCTTCTTCAATATATTTACTGCAGCATTTCAAAGTTTGTATTAGTTTAAAAAATGAAAAATTTATAAAATTGTATCAGACATTACCAGTGAGTATAGTTCACTCGTTATATTGCATTAGGGATTATACTCTTCTTCAATATATTTATGGCAGCATTTTGAAGCTTGAAAATGAATTTTGAAAAGTCGAAAATGAAAAATTTCTAAAATTCATTTGGATGATTTAGAAATTTTGTAATTTGCATATTAGAGAATTTGTAAATATCTGAATTTCTGAGTTTGAAATTTGAAAACTTTCAAATTAGAAAATTGACAATTTCTAAGTTTGAAATTTGGAAACTTCTAAATTGGAAAATTAACAATTTCTAAATTCGACAACTAAGAATGTCTAAATTCAAAAATTTCTAAATTCGAAAATTTCTCAGTAAAATTGAAAATTTCTAAATTTCTGTCAACCTAAAAAATTCAAGACTTGAAAAAAATAATCACAAATGCTTCATTCGTCCACAACGGACGACGCAGATCTCAAACATTCTCTCATTAAAAAACGTATTAAGTGAAATTCAAAAACCAATCACAATTTTTTCCCACCTGAGGGAAGAACACATTTCTCTCTTTTTGAATTCACATTCACTACTTCATAGAGTCTATAAGGAAACACTAACTAGCTGCGGTAAAGCAACAATAACCATTCTACAATACAATCTCTCCCCTAATGAATTCCTTTGTTTTCTCCATTCAAATCTCACGTTGTAGCTTCGTAGTCACAAGTGATTGTTTATCGATTAATTGATGATCGCCGTGTGATCTTTGCGTTCTGGCGCGTCATACTTTCAATAGAATGCTTCTATGCATCCGGTACTGATAATGTCCTGGAAATCTTGTATGGTGAAGACTATGGTATAACGGAGTCGTAAAATTTAAATAGACGTGAAAGTACGTGAATTCAAAAATAAACTTTATGCAATATGGTGGAAAATGATATTTGTATGATTTCGTTTTCTTGTTTTTCCATGAGTTGAATCTTTGTTTAGAGCTGGTTTTGGTGTTTATATTAGTTGAAACATTTTTGAGTAGGAAAATTGAGAATTCTCAAATTTTCGAAATTTTCAATTTAGAAATTGTCAATTTTCTAAATTAGAAGTTTTCAAATCTCAAATTTAGAAATTTATGATTTTACATTTCAAGGTTTTTGGATTTTTAAATTTTAATATTTTTGGATTTTTTAACTTTAAAATTGTTAAGTTGTCGATTTCTACATTTTTTAATTTCTGAATTGCTGTTTTCAAATTTTTCTAATCTTCCAGTCAAAAAATTTTCAAATTTGAAGTTTTACGTGGTTAAATTTTTAAATTGCCGGTTTTTCATATTTGAAATTTTTTATTTTTCGAAAATTCAAATTTTTTAAAAGAAATGTTTTGATACTTAAATTTTTAAGTTACTGAATTACTTAAATTTCAATCAAAAGTAAATATTGGTATTTCTAAATTTCAGAGAACTCTAATTTCTAGATTTTCAAATTCTCTAACTTCCAAAAGTGTATAAAAGCTAAATTTTCGAATTTCGTAAAATTTTCAAATCTTGAAATTTTCAAATTCTCAAATCTCCAATTGCTATATTTTCAAACTAGAAATTTTCAGATTAGTAATTCTCAAATTACAAACTTTTAAATCGTACCATTTTCAAACTAGAAATTTTCAAATTTCCAAATTCTGAAATTTCTAACTCAGAAAAATACGAAAGCAATTTTCTAAATTTCTCATTTTTACATTTTCAATTTCTTAAGGTCCCAAATAAAAAATTTCAAAGCTGCCGTTTTAGGTTACCTAAGTTCTCAAATTTTTAAACTTTAAAATTGTTTAAAAAAATGTCCAACTTATCTCATAAAAAAATTCTCAGATTTTCAAAAATTTATAAATTTCTCAAGGTTCCAAATCTTCAATTTAAAAACTTTCAACGCTGTCGTAGGTCCCCAAATTCCTAAATTCTCAATTTTTCAAACCTTCAAATTTAAAAAAAAATGTCCAACTTATCCCATAAAAAAATTCTCAAAAGTTCATCAACTCTGAAAAACTATAAATTTTCAAATTTCGACGTTTGCATGTCTGATCCCCAAATACTTCTACATTTTCAAATGCCAACTATCAAAATTCCCCACTTTTGAAATCGCCATATTACCAAATTAAAAACTTACAAATTTTTCATTTTTAATTTCCTATATTCATTTAAAAAATCCTCAAATGAAAAAGCTATACTCCACTCTAAGAATTCCACCCTTGACCATAAACACTCTTCAAAAAGACCAAAACCTTCGGTGATAAATCGAACATGCAAAATAACACGTCGCTAGTATCACCCTGAAAAGAGCGTCTCCGTACCTTCCTCCTGTGTAACGCTGTAAAATATCGTCTACTTTTCTTCTTAACGGGTGCAATAAGGTGAGGCGGATCTTTGTTATTGAACTAGCTAGAAATAAAGGACGATATACCGATCGACATTTTTTTTACGATTCATCGATCCGAGTTCTACACTCGTCTCCTAGCTAAGAAAACTTGGAATTAGAATTTCGGCGAGACGCCTTCTCGGTCGATCTCGTATTTTTGGGATTCGTCGACGATTTTCACGAGAATGGAGTTTCTCGTTTGGCCCGCAGAGGCCTGGCTACGCTTTTAGACACGCGTGAATATGTACGCATTATTCGCGCTTAGGTATATAAGTTTATATATATATACGCATACATAACATACAATCGTATATACATACACATGTATATATATATATATATTGAAAATTGCAGAATGAATGTGCGAACGGGAGAGAGAATGCTACTAATTATTGACTTTAGAATTACTACTATTATTACGATTATTGATTATACTTCTCATTATCACCATTATTATACGTATTTTTATTGTTACGAGTTTCCTAGCATTTCATTGCTATAGAGTCTTAGTGAACGAAGTCGTTCGATTCACGCGCGCGGCTGACAAGTTGGCGCGAAGCATTCGCATTCCTTACGATTGTCAGCTTGTGAGGCGCGCTGATTATATTCATATAAACGGTTTAAATGAACGATACGAGATAGGGATTATAGTATATTATATTATGATAAAAATATATATATATAAATATGTCTATGTATATTTGTAATACGAAAGAGAAACGGACCGAAATCTGATTTGTCGAAGACGCGAAACGAAGTGCGAGTGCCCTCGCGGAAGGAAATAAAAGGCAAAATAATGTGTTCATTACATTTGTAGGTAACAGTATTCGTTTATATACACACTTTTTACGGGCTATTGAAAGAAATAAAATGAAAAAAAAAAAAAGTAAAAAAATGAATAGAAATTGGAAGGTGTGCCCTTCTGGGAGACAAGTTTAATACACTGACACAGGCGCTGAATATATTACACGCATTCGGTGGCAAAGTTGGCTTCCGGTGAAAAATTTCTGTTTTCAAGTTTTCGAAATAGTGGAGATTTAATTACAGTTTTTGATTTCATTATTTGTGAGTTGTGGAATTTGTAACTTTGTAACTTTGCAGTTCTGTAACTTTGAAAATTTGCAACTTTACACATTTGTAACTTTGCAATTTTGCAACTTTGCAATTCTGTAACTCTGTAACTTTGCAATTTTGCAACTTTGGAACTCTGTAACCTTGCAACATTGCAATTTTGCAACTTTGCAACTTCGTAACTTTGTAACTTTGCACATTTGTAACTTTGCAATTTTGCAACTTTGCAACTTTGTAACTTTGTAACTTTGCAATTTTGCAACTTTGCAATTCTGTAACTCTGTAACTTTGCAATTTTGTAACTTTGGAACTCTGTAACCTTGCAACATTGCAATTTTGCAACTTTGCAACTTTGTAACTTTGTAACTTTGCAGTTCTGTAACTTTGAAAATTTGCAACTTTGCACATTTGTAACTTTGCAATTTTGCAATTTTGCAACTTTGCAATTCTCTAACTCTGTAACTTTGCAATTTTGCAACTTTGGAACTCTGTAACCTTGCAACATTGCAATTTTGCAATTTTGCAACTTTGCAACTTTGCAACTTCGTAACTTTGTAACTTTGCAGTTCTGTAACTTTGAAAATTTGCAACTTTGCACATTTGTAACTTTGCAAATATAAACTTTGAAAATTTGTAACTTTGCACATTTGTAACTTTACAAATTTGTGACTTTGCAAATATAAACTTTGAAAAATTGAAGTTATGTGAATTAAATATTTGAAAAGTTAAATTTGAAACATGAAATATTAGTAATTTTGAAATATTTCAAGTGATTTATATGTTTCGAAAGTTTTTAGTGCAAAAATATTTGGACTTATGATAAATGAAATAATTTGAGAAAGTATATATTACAATAGAAGTTTAAGTACTCAAATTTTACAATTCTTAACATTTGTAAATTTGAGAATTTAGAGTCGTGAAAGTTTCAGAAATTAAAAATCTATAAAATTTTAGAATTTCTGAATATTAAAATTTTTAATTAAAAAAATGTCTAAATTTAAGAATTCAAAAAGTGAAAAAATAGAAACTCTGAATTTAAAATTTCAAAGTTTAGAAATGTTTGAATTAAACATTGTAATTTTTAGACCTGAAAATTGTGAAATTAGTAATTTAAAAATTGTGAAGTTAATAATTACAAAGTTTGTGAAATTAATAATTAAAAAATTTAGAAATTTCAAAATACTAGGACACAATTTAAAAAATATAAAAATTTTAAGTTTTCATAATTTCAGATTTTTCCACACTTCATTTTTTAAATTTCCATATTTTCTAATTTGAGAATTTTTACATTTTTAAATGCGTTAATTTCTATATTTCTAAATAACAAAATTTTCATACATTGTATATAAAAATTTCTACATATTTAAATTTGAAATTTTTTGCATCTTTAAATGTGTTAATTTTTACATTTTTGAATTTGACAATTTTGATTATGTTAATTTCTTCATTTTTAAATTTGAAAATTTAACATCTTTAAATATGTTAATATTTATATAAAATAAAAATGTTTCTCATATTTAAATATGAAAATTTTTATAATTTTGAATTTGAAAACTTGCATATTTTTAAATATGTTAATTTTTACATATATAAAAAAATGTCTACATTTTTATATTTGAAAATTGTTACATCTTTAATTATGTTAATTTCTACATTTTTAAATTTGAAAATTTTAACATCATTAATTATGTTAATTTTTGCATTTCTAAATTAAAAAATGTTTACATACACAAACAAATATTCACATGTTTAAATTTGAAAATCTCTAAATTTTTAAATATGTTAATTTCTACATTCACTCAAAAATTTCTACATTTTTAAATTTGAAAATGTTAACATCATTAATTATGTTAATTTTTGCATTTCTAAATTAAAAAATGTTTACATACACAAACAAATATTCACATGTTTAAATTTGAAAATCTCTAAATTTTTAAATATGTTAATTTCTACATTTACTCAAAAATTTCTACATTTTTAAACTTGAAAATTTTAACATCATTAATTATGTTAATTTTTGCATTTCTAAATTAAAAAGTGTTTACATACACAAACAAATATTCACATGTTTAAATTTGAAAATCTCTAAATTTTTAAATATGTTAATTTCTACATTCACTCAAAAATTTCTACATTTTTAAACTTGAAAATTTTAACATCATTAATTATGTTAATTTTTGCATTTCTAAATTAAAAAGTGTTTACATACACAAACAAATATTCACATGTTTAAATTTGAAAATCTCTAAATTTTTAAATATGTTAATTTCTACATTCACTCAAAAATTTCTACATTTTTAAACTTGAAAATTTCAAAATTTTTCAATTTGAAAATTTCACATCTCCAAACACAAATATCCAAATTCACATCTAACTAAAAAATTGTCCAAATTCCACACGTGACATCATAAAAATTTCAAAATTAAAATCTCCAAAATGAAATCTCGGTCGCATTAAAACTTATCAAAATCCCTACTCGGGGAAGCCTATCGTTGCCCGCCGGTGTACATGCAGACACATCCACACAAGAGCCATTGGTAAATTGCATAATGTACATTCGCATATGTATGACGCATGAGAACTGAATGTATATCGAGAGGGGTGATAGAGAAAAGAATGTATATGCGCTCGACGGTGCTAGACGAAAATTAAAGAGGGACTGGAAAGTTGCGCAGGGGAGAAAAGAGTAGATTGTGCAGCACGAGATGCAAAGAGATTGGTCTGGGAATCGGTTACGGGATCGAAAGCAGCACGCACGTGCATCCGGAAATAATGTCTCGATGTATTTGTCGTTCCTTGCAGTCGTATTATGCGCGCACGTGTGTCGTATATGCATATGTGTACCATGCGCAACGTGTACATACACAATTTTTATATAGAGTGTCTCAGAAACATTTTGCTGTTGGATTCATTCTCTAACATTTGCAACATTTACCGTTTATAGCTACAATTACAGTCATTTACCATTTGTAAGTTTTATCTCGTGAGATTATTTCAGAAAGGGTATCGTTGGAGTTTGTTACTTTGAACTTTTGCATTTGAGTTTTTATTTGGGGATACGGAAGTTCGGTATATTTAGAAATGAAAATGTTTTGTTGGTAGGCTTCTTTTGGTTGAGAATAACTGCGGGAAAGTGTTACATTTGTCTTCAGTCGAGTTTGGGACACCGGGTGACTTCATTTAACAGTTTCGGGGGTTTTGAAAATGTTGTCGAATTTGAGAGAAATTTCGAAATTTTTGGATTTTAGGTATTGAATTTGGGAGAAAGGAATTAATTTAGAAGTTTGGGAATTTATGAATTTTTGTAATTCGAATAATTGTAAATTTGAAGTACAATTTGGAAATTGGAAAGTCTCAAATTTTTAAATTTACGAATTTTCAACTTTTTAAATTGTCGAATTTATGAAATTTCAAATTTTAGTTTTTCAAATAGACAGATCTGTGAAATATCAAATTTATGAAGTTTCAAATTTCAACTTTATGAAATTTTAGTTCTGCAAATTATTAATTTTCCAAATTTTTAAAATGAAATATCCAATTTGAAAATTTCCAAATTTATAAAATTTCAAATTCGAAATTTCTGAACTACAAATTTTATGAAATTTTTCATTTTTAAATTATTGATTTTGTAAATTTTCAAATTTATGCAATATAAAATTCCAAATTTCAAATTTATGAACTTGCACATTTCAAATTTCATAAATTTTCTAATTGACAAAATCAATAATTTAAAAATTCAAAATTTCATAAAGTTAAAAGTCCATAAATTTGGATTATGAAATTTTATAAGTTAAAATTAATAATTTTAAAATTGAAAATTTCATAAATTTGGAAATTTGAAAAATCTATAATTTTGCAGAACTGAAATTTCATAAATTTGAAAATTTGAAAGGTCATTAATTTGAAATTTCATAAATTTGAAATTTGAAATTTGAAATTTGAAACTTTACAAATTTGACAGTTTGGAAAATTAGTAATTTAAAAATTGAAATTTTCTAAATTTAGAAATTTGGAAATTTGGAAAATCAATAATTTGAAATTTGAAATTTCATAAATCTGAAAAAATGTAACATCAATAATTTGAAATTTGAAATTTCACAAAATTGACAATTTCAAAAATTAAAATTTAACAATTTTGAAAATCACTAATTTGAAAATTAGAAATTTCGTAAATTAAAAATTTTACTAATCTGAAATTTTGTAAATTTCAAAATTTACAAAATCCCTAATTTAAAAATTGAAATTTCTCAAATTTAAAAATATGTAAAATTCCTAATTTATAAACTAAAATTTCTCAAATTTAAAAATTTGTGAAATCCCTAATTTAAAAATTGAAATTTCTCAAATTTAAAATTTGTAAAACCACTAGTTTAAAAATTTAAATTTCTCAAATTTAAAAATGTGTAAAATCCCTAATTTATAAATAAAAATTCCTCAAATTTGAAAATTTATAAAATCCCTAATTAAAAAATTAGAAATTTCATAAATTTCAAATTGTACAAAATGAATATAAATATAAAAAATGAAAATATTCAAAAATTCAAAAAAAAAAAAAAAAAAATTACCCCATGATTTAAAGGTAAATGACAAAAATTTCTTTCAACTTGTCCAACTTTCTGCGACCACCCTATATACCTCTCACACCAGAGCACACACGCACGCACTTATTAACACACACACGACAAATTGCATCCAACATACGCGCTTGTACGGATACAAATTAATTAAAGACTAAATCGACGACACGATGAAACCTGAATCGCAACGCAAGTGCTTGAAATTTATATAAGTACATACATACATAAGTACATACCTATAATCGCAGTAGTAATGCAGTTCGGAACACGGGTGGAATGCATTTTCGGGTAACAGAAGGGGGTGGATTCACCGCGGAAACGTTTCGAGGGTATTCGAAAGGACCGTAAAAAATTTTTCTTTCTTTCCTCAATTGATCGTTCGTGCACAAGAGTTGACAAAAGGTCCTTACATTTTCGAGAAACTAATAAGAATGTCGAAGAGCCGTTTAGGGGTAATTTAAATGCGCTTGAAATAAAATAAAAAAGCGGCAGATTCGAATACCAAATGCACAAACCTTTAAAAGCAAAAGTTTCGACGTTCTTACATCCGCGTAGGCGTAGTTCTTGTTATATTTTTGACAGATTTTTTATACATTAACCCTTCGCAATTGCTAGAGGATATTAAAGAGCGATTCTAGGAGCTATTGTTACACTCACACGAAAGGAGTGCGATAAATATATATATTAGAGAGGGAGTAAAAAAAACACTGCAATGAAACGAAAAGACTAAAAAGTAAAAAGAGAGTAAAATGTGCTTTTTATAAGACGAAATCGCATTTTCGACGCATCAGGTTTACTTAAATAGAAACAGACACTGTTCACATACTCAGGAAACTAAGTGGCGCCTTAATTTTTAACTTTAAATTCGGTCTCGGAATATATACATACCTTCTCGCGTGCGATATCTGTATTTTATGTGTACATAAGAATGATTGGTGGAAAAGAGATAGGATATAACGTTTCTCTTCCTCTTCGTATAACATTCTATCGTAGGGGCTCGCGTTCTTTTTTTTTTATTAGTTTCCGACGCGTGAGTCGCTGCCGATCGAATGGAAAATTAATGGAAAACAGTATATCGACCACGTTACAAAGTTCTTCCGTGTTTAACGAATTCGTTAAGCCGCGACGAAACTTCACGATATATATTATATCGTGTTATAATAATAATATACATACCTCGCAATAGATTTCGCCTTCTTGAAATGGTAGTCTTCTGTTTATGCTAAATACATACATACATCATTTATATCGTTTTGTGGAGCTCTTTGACGATTTGTATTTTGGTAATATGATAGCATTTTCAGAGTTCCCAAATTACAAATTAAAAAATTCGTAAATACCGAATCCTCAAATTCCTAAATACCAAAACTCTCAAATTTCAAATTTTGAAAATCACAAAATCCGAATCCCACAATTCCTAAATACCAAAACTCTCAAATTCCAAATTTTGAAAATCACAAAATCCGAATCCCAAAATTCCTAAATATCAAAACTCCCAAATTCCAAATTCTGAAAATCACAAAATCCGAATCCCAAAATTCCTAAATACCAAAATTCTCAAATTCCAAATTTTGAAAATCACAAAATCCGAATCCCAAAATTCCTAAATACCAAAACTCTCAAATTTCAAATTTTGAAAATCACAAAATCCGAATCCCAAAACTCCCAAGTTCCAAATTTTGAAAATCACAAAATCCGAATCCCAAAATTCCTAAATACCAAAATTCTCAAAATTCAAATTTTGAAATTTACAAAATCCGAATCAAATTTAATTCAAATACCCAATGTTCAATTTCTAATTTGTTAACAGTCTACATTTTGTAATTTTTATATTTCCAAATTTCTTGATATGGAAACTTTATAATTTTTATTTCCTAGTATGTTAATTTTGAAATTTTTTAATAATCAAATTCATGGATTCTAAATTCTTAAATTAAAAATTTTTGACTATTTTAATTCCTAAATGTCCCAATTTTTTTATTCCTTAATTTGAAAATTTGCAAATGACCAAATTTCTAATTTTGAAAATCTAAATTAAATTGTGAAATTTTCAATTACCTAAATATTAAAATTTTCAATTCTCCAAATTCCCAATTTGATAAATTACTCAATTTTCAGGTTACTAACAATTTACAAGTTACAATTTTCAGGTTTCTCAAATTTCAAAATTTTCAACAATTTTGTAATTCTTTAATTTATTCACAGATTTTTCTATTTCTATGATACCAAATCTTCAAATTTCTGTTTTGAAATTGACCTATGAAATTTTTCAATTTTCTATTATCATATTACTCAATTATAAAATTTTTAAATTTTTAAGTTAACAAATTCTTGTATTCAAGTTATAAAACTTTTAATTTTCAAAATTACTAGATTTCCTAATCCTCAACCTCAAAATTTTCAGAAATTTCAAATCATAATGAGAATTACTAAATTTCTAAATTCCAGAGTAAATATCCTTCTTTTGCTAAATCTTCAAACTTCAAAATTAAGAAATTTCCAAATTCTCCAGCAGAATCCCTAAATTCCTAAGTTACCAAATTTCCATCTGCCTAAATTCCCTAGTTTTTAAGCTTAAAATTTTACAGTTCTGGATTTTTAAATGTCAAAGTTTCTGTTTCACAAAATTCCTAAATTCTTAAAATCTCAACCGAAATTTTCTAGTTTCAAAAATTTTCAATTTCCAATTACCCAAATTCCCAAATATCAAAATTCCCAAATAATAAAATTCCCAAATACCAAAATTCCCAAATACCAAAACTCCCAAACACCAAAATTCCCAAATACCAAAATTCCCAAATACCAAAATTCCCAAATACCGAAATTCCCGAATCTCTAAGTTCTCAAATACGAAAATTCCCAAATAACAAAATTCCCAAATTCTCAAAGCACTCAAATTTCCAAACTTCCAAATCCCGAAATTTCCAAATTCTCAAAGCACTCAACTACCAAAATTTCCAAATTCTCAAAGCACTCAAATTCCCGAACCTCCAAGCCCCAAATTTCCTAAACAAATTTTCCCAAAAACACTACAATGTTTGACACTTTGAACATAAAAAATCCTACATCGTTACCAAAAACATAATCGCCCAAGATCTCCACCCCGTTCTTTTCTTTTTGTTCACTCGCTCGTGTGTCCGACCTGTGAGTTCTCTGTATCGTGCCAAATCAAGAGAGAAGGGAAGATAAGTCGAGAGAAAGAGTGAGGAACCATAGTTACGGATTAATCCGAGCGTTTAGTCGAATTTAGTCGGTTAGTAGAATTTCAATTAGTTTTGGAATAGCGACTCGTTTCTCTTTTTTTTTTAATTTATCCGCTCAAAAGGGACCTCCCTCTTGAACGCACAGATATTTGTTTTTTCTCTTTTCCTTGCTCTTTTATTCTATTCTTTACTTTTCTCATTTTGTTTCGGTTTTTCCCTTCGATTGACTGGAATGTGTTTAGGCCTTCTCTCGACAAAGACATTTCTTCGAAAATTGCTCAGAGAATAACCTTGGCCGATGGATCGCCGGAACGTATTTTCTTTTCCTTCTTTTGTTGTTTTTTCATTCTAGAACAATTTTCCCCCGGTATGTCCTCGTAACGCTTTTTTACCCTAGGAATTCTCGTCTGGAACGATAGCCTGCAAGGTGCGCTAATTTTGAGGCTTTGGTAGATTTTCTACCGTTCTATTATATATACCTATATGTAAGTAGTACATTAACAAAAAATATATATATTAATATTATATATGCAATTTCGTAATTTGGCGCGAGCGCTCGGTTTATCGTTACGAAGCATTGGTGTGAATTTTTATGCGCATTTATGCGAGGACTACCGGGTTAAACGTTCTCTAAACATATCGTTTTCTCAAATGGTCGCCATTTTGTGCTGGCCTATCTGGCTCTTAGCCGCCGCAAAATCGTTTTAAAAATTAAGAATTACTTTTATTAAGAGTTCTTTTTCTGTTGTGGAGTCTGGTATTCCAGAAAAAGGCGGTTGAAATATTTTTACGGATTGTTATTTTAAGATGAAATTTTGAAAGAGAAAGGTTCGAGCAATCCATCGGCGGTTTTGAAGAGTGTAAACGTACCTGCTAGCCTCATAGACATTAAATAATAGAAATAATCATAGTTACTGTAAAGGACAGATAAGGAGGATAACGCGTTTGTAAACGATGTACGTCGACGTAGCTTTAGCTTAGAAAAGGATACGGCAATTATAATATTACGGTATTGTATAGAAATCGACTCAAAGTGGCGCGTGAGATTCGTCGCACAAAGTTTTTAAAAAGGAAGTTTTATTTTTTTTCTCCATTTTCACGATTTTTCTTTAAGTTTTATCGATTAACGGAGCGCATGATCTACAGTAAATTATAAGGAACACGAACGAATCTCGCGTCCACGGTTTACTTTTTTTTTTTGTAAACATTTTAACACACGTACGTGGCTCCCCTCCTCCGATCATTTTTCTTTGCAAGTTCTATATATATGAATATATATATTATTTTTTTCTTATTTTATTTTATTCTCGACCACATTAGTCGACGACACGATCGATCCGCTAATTTGCACTCATAAATGCCACGAGGACGACTACCAGTGTGCAAGAAGTGTTACAGCGAAGATAAAAAAACAGAAGAGTGAGAGAAAGAGAATAGCGAGAACGTGAGAGATGCGAAAGCGAGACTGAGCGGTTTTCATAGAGCTCGATAGTGTTTTATATATGTGTATAAATAAATATAGTTTGATATAAGAAACTGTGTACAGTTGTGTACCAAACCTTGACGTTAAGAGCAACGAAAAAGCGCCTAAGGACACGCAAGTTGATCCATGCTTTTTAGGGGTGGTTCAGGAATATTTACAAGGGGACCAGGCGTTGATTCTCGCGAAATTCAAGAATTTAAAAATGCACTTTCTCAAAATTACTATAAATTCTGTACACTTTATGGATCAGTGGTCAGGGTTCAGAACTTGTTCCCTAACTTTTTTTTTGTTAAAAATTTACAATGAAGAACTCTTACGCTGGCAAATTATTTATTTTCAAATGTTATTTAGTGTGTACATTGTTATGTTAAAAGAAATATGCAAAATGTACAAAGTTCGAAGAGTTGTCATTGGAAATAATTGCAGTAATTATTATATGAATGTTCCACAAAAAACAGTGTGAAAAATATTTCAACGAAAAATGTAGTAATTGAAATATATAATAGAATTCAATTCTTTGAGTTCAGAGTTTCTAATAAGCTGGATCTTAAAAAATGAAACAAAAAAAATTCTTGTAAACAAGTTTTGATCTCTGAACCTTTAGAACACTAGAGCACTTGTCAGTGAGCTAAAAAAATAAAAAAAAATCTTTGCATTCGAAATATTTGTAAAAGTGCAAAAAAGTGCATTTGAAATAAATTCTGTAAAATTTTTATTGTAGAAAGTATCAGCGTCTGAGGTCACTTTGTTAAGCTTAACGTTAAGTTTTTATTCAGAGCAAAACGATATTTTTTATTTATCCGTTTATTTTTATACGACGTTGCTACTGGAACCATTTATACATTGAAATTGATAGGGAAATATGGAGGGGGGGATTGCAAAGAGGGGGGAGTGAAAGAGAGAAAGTAAAGTTTCGAGATGGTAACCAGAGCTACACAACGAAATAATTCTTATAAAAAAAAAGGATAACGTGAGATAAAATTCGTTCAGAATCCGAAGAGAATTAACATAAGAACCCCGAAACATAGAATTTTCAACTGCGATATTCATGTTATAATATATTATATAAATATATGTAAATATATATTATAAAAAAGAAATAGATCAATAGAATCTCCTATTTTTGCAAGAAAAGCAGATTTCCGAAAAATTGAAAAAAAATATTGAACAAAGTTCGTCGACACGCGATGACAAAGACGGAGCTCAAGTTTGAAAATATTTTCAGTCGAATTTTCATTTCTTGCCACCTTTCGAGAAAATTTTCGTCTTTGCGCGTCGCGTTAACCCTTTATAAGCAGTACTGTAAGAAAATTTAGAGTTGGTACTATAATATATATTTTTTTTAATGAAAAGTCGAAGGAAAATTTGGTGGTTGACCACTGCTTTACAATGACTATAAATGAAAATTGTACAGCTGGATGAAACGTAGGCTTCCTTTGGGTGAAGGAAATTACTTTTCTTCAATTTTGGCAAATTTCAAAATTTTTATTTTCGGTAATTTAACAACTGAATTTGAACGTTTCTGAATTTCTAAATTTTCAATTTTTACATTGACTAATATTGAAATTTCTAAATTTTCAAGTTTAACAAATTTCTCGTATTTATAATTGAAATTTCATTTATAAATCTGTAAAATAGAAAATTTACAAGTCCATAAAATTTCTAAATTTCAATTTTTGGACGTATAAGGGTGCCTCTCGCTATATGGCCGTTTCTAAAGCAAGCCTACCGTATCCAGTGTTCAACTAAAAAGTGGCGACTGCCATGCGCTTATAAGGGGTTAAAATCGGCGAACCAGCACCACAGAGACTTAGCCGCTTTAAACCGGGGGTGGCGTCGTTGGAATTTCGTCTCAATTCTCGCGACGTTTTAAAGACACAATACATATATTTATACAATTACGAGATACCCAATGTTCCGATCATAAACGAAATCACGCTTCTCTAGGTATATAATAGAAGGACTAAAGAAAATAAGTTCCAGGTAATTCGACTCCGTAGCAGGGAGAATAACAAATTTTTTTAGAGAGAGAAGGTAATCGTAAGGTTAACTGTTATACCTATTACTCTATTATTGGTAATCAGGCAATATTGTTAATATTTATCTAACATTAACGATCATATTACTCGCGTACTCTACGATAATAATATTTAATATATAATATTATATAATATATTATATTATAAACTTATATAACACATATTACACGCATATAGAGCAGTATATACTGTATAACCATTACGTAATATAATATATTATCCATAATATTAATATTAATTATTAGCAATTAATCGGTAAGCTATTTTGTAATAATGCTCCTAGAGTTTCGTTTTTTATGGGGATATTTGTTAATCGACGATTTGTGATCGCGGATAACAGACGAAGTTTACGAACCCACCTCCTTAAGAAAAAAAAAATAAGAAAAAAAAAAGAGTTCATTTGTACCTATACCTCGAATGATTGTTCAATAACTATGCGGAAGGAAACGTTACGATTTAACGATTTTACCGAGAATGATCGTAATCGCCATTTCTCGATAACCCCGGCCCGATGTTTTCGGTTATGTACACGCATAGCATGTATGTTTAGGCAGAGTGTAACGCGAAGCCAATGTATACACTGCTACGTTTCCGGCAATATCTAAAATAATAGTTATTTCGAATTCTTTTTAGTGCTATTTGTGTGTATAATTTTTGTTACATTATTTGAGAAATATATTAATAATATGAAAAACATTTTTCAACTGCTTTGGACGTTAAAGTAACATTTTTTTTTATATAACCTAACCTACCATTACTATTCTACTGTCAGTTGTTAAATTTTTCAGACATTGAACTTTGATGCAATTTTTATTTCACCCAAAAGAATATTTTTTTGGGAATCTTTTAGTGATTTTGAATTTGTAAGAGGAATATTGAATATTTTTGTTAGAAAATAATAAGACATGTTCTGTTGAGATAATTTTTGGGTTATGTTACAGGTTAGGTTAGGTTAAATTTTACAGGTAAAGTTAGGTTAGGTTACTTTATTAAAACAAAAGTTACATCTTTTTTAAAACTCAAGATTATATTTTTAAATATAATTTAGTTACAGTTTTAAATCTTAGTTATAGTTAAGTATAACGTAATTATATTTTTTAGATATAACTTAAGTCTTGTAAATATAATCTAGTTATACTTACATGTAACATTTCTTAAACATAACCTAAAATTATATTTTTTAAGTATCACTTGAGTTTACATTCTTTAAGTATAACTTAGTTCTATTTTGTAAGAACTAAGTTAATCTTAGAATTTCCAAATATAACCTGAAAGTACATATCTCAAACCTAACCTAAATACACTCAAATCTAACCTAATATTTGTCCAAAATTCATATAATTAAATCAGCGGATCACATAAAAAACTGAGTTATATTAATCTACAATTTCCAAATATAATTTAAAAGTACATTTATCAAACCTAACCTAAATACACTCAAATGTGACCTAACCAAAACTTGCATTTTGTTAAAAATTCATATAATTAAATCAGTAGATTTCTCACACAAAGAACTAAGTTATATTAATTCACAATCTTCAAACATAACCTAAAAATACATTTCTCAAATCTAACCTAAATACACTCAAATATAACCAAACTTACATTTTGTCCAAAATTCATCAGATCACGCAAGATATTAATTGCCGGATAAACTTAATAGTGTACACATTATCTAGTTTCCACTTTGCACGTACACATATTTCTTCCTACTTTAATTTGTTGGTGCAACCGGGAAGTTGTCGAGGAATCGCTAAAACCTAAGAGTCACCCTCCGTACAGTTGCGTATTTACGCGTCTGTTAAGTTGGCACGCGAGCCAATAGATCCGCGTTGTTTCCGACTGCCATCTTTCGGGACGCGTACATATAAAGCGGAAAAAAGGAACTGTACCGAATGAAAGCACATTTACAAAAATTTGCGAGAATGTACGCATGCAGGTGTAATACACGTGCCTCTGTATACGTGTGGGTACCGAACACTACATTATAGATAGGAGATAATAAATGCAGAAGTAATATTTATTCCAGAAGTTAAATAGTAATATTAGGAATAATATTTATATCTCTATATTTACTATTTACATATTATCTAACGATGTAATCCTCGCCGGACAAGGCCGGCTATGTACAGAAAGGCGAAATAAAACGGAGAGAAAGGGAGGTGGATGATGGCAAAAAAGGGAAATAAAGAAAAATGCTTATTTATAATAAATTTACGGAGAAGCGATTGAAAGAGCGAAAGTAACGAAAATAGGTTTTGTACTTAAATTTATTATAAAATAAAAGCAAAATCGTTCGTGCACCTAACACGCTTCGCTCGGACGTTTTATTCTTTTTAGTTTTGATTATTTGATAATGAACGGTAATTCAAATTGTTTATGGCGGATCAGTTTCGGCGTGTTGGTGATCGACGATCGTTTTTGATAAAACCGCAGAATCGTATCCGATAGTTAGGCGTTAATGATAAATTTTTATAATGGCAATATAAAAATCAGAGTGATGTGCATACCACGAATTTTTATTTGTTTAGTTAATGATCAATAGCGAAGAAAGTCTTTGATGTTCTTTTTT
This sequence comes from Megachile leachella, assembly GCA_963576845.1. NCBI lineage: Eukaryota > Metazoa > Arthropoda > Insecta > Hymenoptera > Megachilidae > Megachile > Megachile leachella. Next base: position 8,617,442 of record OY756252.1, on the reverse strand, counting down.
TCAGGAAAAAGGGTCAGACAGTTCCTTGACGTTTATATTTCAAATTATCTTATTATATGAATAAAGCTATTATCATTTACCTAAAATGTTATAGTTTATTGCACCTTTCAAATCATTGTCCTATTTTGTTATTTTTTTGTTTATTATAAGTTTCATCATTCATAAATTTCAGGTCTTAAATTTACACATTTTCTAATTTTTAAATTTTCAAATTTCTATACTTTCAAAATTTTAAGTTACATTTTCAAATTTCTAAATTGTGAAATTTTCCAATTTTCAAATTTTTAAACTGCTGCATTTTCCAATTTGCAAATTTTCAAATTTCTAAGTTCTTAAATTTGCAATTTTATGGTTTTAAAAATTCCATAACTTCAAATTTTCTAATTTTGAATTTTATAGTTTCAAAAATTCTACAACTTCAAATTTTCAAACTTTTAATCTTTCAAATCTCCAATTATCAAGTCTAAAAATTTCTCAATTTGTAGTTACAAAATTATGTTTTCAATTCAAAATTTATAAATTTTTTAATTATTATAATTCCATATAATTTATGTAATGTTTATATTTTCTCTACGCCTTCACCTAAATAAAAAATTTGTTCTCTAAAATCATGTAACTTATATCTACTGTAACTAATGTTACAGTTTTTGTAACATTAGTAAACCCTCCTATAATTAAATATACTTAATTATTAATATTCTTATTTACACTGAAATATTTCCATAATTATCCTAACCAAAAAATTATTTGGAACAATTTAATTATGTGATCACATTGTATATTTTTTTTAATAATACTTACACACTTTATAAGTTCAACAAGGTACTCACAATTTAATTTAATATAATTTTAAATCATTAAATTAAATAATAAAATAACACAGTTTTAAATAAGTAAACTAAATAATAAAATAATACAATTATAAATAAATATTTATAATGGAAACTAACCTCAAAACACTTATCCAATTTTCCACCTACAAGGTGTATTCACTGCAAGCTATTTTAACCTTTGAAAGGTCGAAATAATAAACGAGCATCCCTTAAAAACACGTGCACAGCATATCTTGTTGACTTCATTTATAAATCAGTTTAATTCCGGTTGTCTGTTAGCGGCGTAGGCAAAAGTGTTATCATACGAAACTCCGAGTAGATAAAAGGATACTTTTCACTGTTACGTAAAGTCGAGTAAAGAGCAGCGTTTCTGGTTACGAGATAAAGTGAAATGCCGGCGGAAGGGTGGCTGAATGGCCCGAAGGAGGCCGAGTGAAAAAGAACGAAGAGAGAAGAAAAAAATGAATGTAATCAAATTCCAGTCATTCGCTTCATTTCACTCGCACCCATGAATCACGCGACGGCGATCAACGGTACGATCGAAGAACAGCACCGGTTTTACGAGCCTTTATTTCGCTCGTTGAATTAATTCGACATCATAAAGAGTAAGATAATGGCCGACCGGGATGCATTCGAAACTGCCGCTCGAGAACAAGGTAAGCTGAAGCGGAAACTTAATGACAAAGTCACCCCATGCTTGTGGCGTATACGAAACGAACGAAAACTAACGACACAATTGCTTATGGTTTACATTACCGTAACGTTCCTTCTTTTTAATTCTATGCACTCCTTTGTTTCTTCCCTTCTAATATCTAGTTTTTTTATTACGTTGTTTCTGACGACGCTCCATGAATTATTGCCGGTATACGCACAGTACGCGATCTATTGCACGAATGGTTCATGACAGTACGACGCATTTCGTTGGAAACTGTGTGTCAGTGTTTTGTTAAAACTTGCATGGCGTCAGTGAAAAGCGCGCGCAAACGTGTCTCGCTAAGTGTATATTACATGCGTTAATTTCAATAAAATTTACTGTGTAAAAATATTATTAAATTGTACATTTAACGGATAATGTGTAACGCACATGTAATTCGCTGGATGCTTTCAATAAAAGAAGGTAACAATTTTTACTAACCTATTGTAGACTCGAGAAAATAACTACATATTGAAAAACTATTGCAATAACTGGGTTGCGTATTGTTTTATATTATATTTATTTAGTCTAACATCAGTAGCACTTGAATCAGTTACAACGAATGTAAAATTTCTTTTTCTTTCAAGAAAATATTTTGACATATTTTGACGAGTAAACGCGATCACGTGATACAGCCACGTGATTGCGTTACGTGATGAGTACTTGCTGTTCACTTTTGTATTGTGCTTTCAGTTTACAAGTCAGCGTATTTAACGTTATTTTTAATTAGAAGCGCATATTACATACGTTAATTTTAATAAAATTTAGTATGAAAAAATATTATTAAATTGTATATTTACAGGATAATGTGTAACGTATGTGCAATTCGCAGGATGCTGTCGACAAAAGAAGGTAACAATTTTTACTAACCTATTGTAGACTAGAGAGAGTAATTAAATATTGAAAAACTATTGCAATAACTAGGTTGCTTATTTATTCAGTCTAACATCGTTAACACTTGAATCAGTTACAACGAATGTAAAATTTCTTTCCCTTTCAGGAAAATATCGTTGTCTTCTGACATGTTTTGATGAGGTAAATTGTGTAAAATTGTAAAATTGTTAAATTGTTAAATTGTTAAAGTGTTAAAGTGTTAAAGTGTTAAATTGTTAAATTGTTAAAGTGTTAAAGTGTTAAAGTGTTAAATTGTTAAATTGTTAAACTGTTAAACTGTTAAACTGTTAAATTTTTAAATTGTTAAATTGTTAAATTGTTAAATTGTTAAATTGTTAAATTGTTAAATTGTTAAATTGTTAAATTGTTAAATTGTTAAATTGTGAAATTGTGAAATTGTAAAATTGTGAAATTGTGAAATTGTAAAACTGTTAAATTGTGAAATTGTGAAATTGTAAAATTGTAAAATTGTAACTTTTCAAAACTCAAAATTCAAAAATTCCGTAAGTTCTTAATTACATAATTTCACAAATCAACAATACCAAAATTGCAAAACTGAAAAATTGTCAAATTCCGAAATTTAAAAATCCTTCGAAAATTCTGAAATCTGCAAAGAGTATAAAAATAAGGACGTAAAGAGAGCTTTGCTCTTCGGCTACGTATATTTGATCTCCGCTTTCGCTCCTTCTTTCGTTTTCTTCCGCTACCACCCTTTTCGTACGTTCCTCTTCCGTTCATTTCTTCGCATTCTTTATTTCATTGCCCCCTGCTTTCATTTAGCTTTTTTACCTTCGCCGTTCGCGTTTCCTGTGGAAAGTTTCCGTGCAGTTGCGTCAATAGAGTATTTCGACCGGGCCAGCCGCGATTAGGCGGCTAAATGTGAGAATTATGGAAAGCAGAGGCAACGTGCACACATCCGCGCGGCTAATAAAGCGAATGATATATAACGGGTTCCCGAAATACACCGAGTTTAATCGAGGATTCCACGAAAGACGACTGAACGCGAAATCGTCGGAAAACTTTTATCGGGTGTAAAATTGATGGTAAATCAAACGGCCGGTCTCGAGGACGGTTTTAGCGAAACATTCATGTCAGTTCGTTCGCTTTCGATCATTCTTTGGCGACATTTCAAATTTTGTCGCACGGATACTCTGACACTTCCGCCACTTTTCTTTTTTTTATAACTTTTTCTCAGAATAAAATGTATTTTCTGGTAGACTAAATATTGTGGAGATTTATATAGAGATATTTGTTATTATTATAAATAACATTATTGTCATATTTTTTTAGTATCATTATTTATTATTTTTATTGTTAATGTCATATTCTATTATTAATAAAATATTATCATATTAAGATAATCTATTATTTGTTAGAAATACACTGTCATAATAGAAATTAATTATAAAAGTAACTTAATATTTTAAAAATTATACAGCAACAATTAACATATTTTTACATGTTCTTTAACGATCATTTTCAGCTGGTATTTTTTTTACACAGTTAAATTTATTTATTTATAGACTTCTATAAAGTAGACTTGAAAATCCTAAAATCCTAAATTTCATTAAAATCCCACAGTTTCAACCTTCCATATTAATGTAATATTTAAAATGTAATAGAAATTAATTATAAAAGATTATGTAACTTAATATTTTAAAAATTATACAGCAGCAATTAACATATTTTTACATGTTCTTTAACGATCATTTTCAGCTGGTATTTTTTAGGTTCACATGTATATTTTTTACACAGTTAAATTTATTTATTTATAGACTTCTATACAGTAGACTCGAAAATCCTAAAATCCTAAATTTCAATAAAAATCCCAGAGTCTCACTTTGAAACTCAAAAAGTATACTATTCATAAATTTCAATAATTATTCAGGGTGTATACCGTTAAACGGTGACGGCATGTTCGATGACTAAAAATAAGGAAAAAGTGTAATGTAAATATAGAGTCGTAAACGTTTCGTTAAAAAAAGATAAATTACTCTTGTTCGATTGATTAGTCATTTCGTCAAATTCCGTTTCAAATTATTATTATTTATCCGTGATAACGTTTATAAATCGAATTTATTGCCATTTGAATTTCTTGATTTTCATTTTTGTCACTAATTATGGCATTAAACGAGAAACCAGTTATTTATAGTTCTGTTATTTTTACAACTTCGTAGTAAATAGACTGCGGGTGTTTATACATTCACGATACGTCAAGATTTGTAAAATAAATAACCATTTAACCTATCGGTCGTCGATCTCACAGATTAACGATTAATTTACATTTTTCAGGCATAGATACATTATAAATGTACAATCATTCGCAATCTAGTGAAGTATTTAAAACTCTATTTTTACACATCGTTTTTTATTTTTAATTATTGAACATTCTGGTAGTGTGGATAAGAAACTGTATATTTCATCAATTATACATAAATGATATTCTGAAATTAACACTGGAAATGTGCGCTTTTAAATCGAAAAGAACACTTATCTTTAAAATGAAAATAACGTTGATTTAACCGTAATTGAAATTAACTTCTAATTAAAAATAACGATAAATATACGCTTACTTTTAAACTGTACAGTGCAAAAATAAATAGCAAATCGCGTAGGACTTTTAATTTTAAGTATAAAATCAAATTTCATTTTAAACTCAAAGTCAAAGTTGAAGTTAAACTTATGTTTAACATAAGTTAAAAAATATGTTACGTAACTTCATCCTCCATCATACATAAATGAATGGAAAATTTCAACTAAAAAAATGTCACTGACATTTCTCACCTTTCATAATTACAAATGTTAATGTGCGAATAAACATAAACGGTTTTAAACGAAATAGAAAAAACACTTTTTTTAGATTTTAAAAGCTTAATTATGGACGTTTAATACGCAGTTACTTTTCGATTGAGGATAAAGTGACGATGTTAAATATCATAATTGCTACAGCAGTAGTGACAGTAATGGTAATAATGACAGAGAACATGAAAATGGCGGCGATAATAATGGTACTTGGTGAAAATAATGAGAACATTGATTACTCTAATAATAAACGCAAAAATGATGGTAATAGTTATAATAATCACGGTTATGTAAGTAGTGCAAAGAGTAATTATGGTTACCACTACCATGGTGACAAGAATGATAATCTTTGGCAATCATTTGAGGTGTCATATTAACACTATTTCTACCAAGAGGTGAGCCTTTTAAATCTTACCTTAACATTTTCTAACTTGAATCATTTCATAATTAATTTGTTGACTTTTCATACATTACTTGCTAAATTAATTCAGCGATATTTTCTTCCAGCTCCTAGATTTAAAAATGCACATGGCGTACTTATTTCTACCATGTGTTTTTTGACATCTTAAGGATTTCATGACAGTGTCTAATTTTAAATCATTTTATAAATGTCAATGTGCAGCATCATATTAATTATAATCAGACTAGAGAATCCTGATTTCAGTTGTAATAAATACAGGAGTTGCGGTATGATTATTCGCTTATTTCCGCCATGTTGCATTTTAGTACCGATTTATATTTCGTATATCGAATTAAGCTGGAATTTGCAATTTGATAATCTCTAATAAAAACACATCAATGTACCAATAATATTCTTCAAATTATCTACATTTGATCAGTTGAAAGCCCACATGGCAATTATTTGTATTCAAACGAATGCTTAGGTTCGAAAGGTTCAAAAGACACCTTTTGGTTGAAATAGGAATACGCGAAATCTTGATAAAAACCAAGATGTTATTCTCAAACTATTGATGTTCCTATCTGATATTATTTGACACTAATAGACAAATTTACCCTACCTGTTCATTCCTTCCTCTATAAATTACGTTTATTAATTTGACACCTTAGACGATTAACTTTTGTTGCAGCTACTTTTCGAAATTCTTGAACACTGATTTCTAAATTATCTTATCTTTACATCAGCAGTTAGGATACGTCGACTTGTAGAAACAGTTGATGAAGACGACTACCGTTGTACAAACTGAAATACATCTTTTTTGATTAAATTAATTTTATGTTGTGACAGTGGGTCCTTGAATGTTATCTATTTTCGATTAAAAAAAATACATTTCGTATATGAAGTCGATTATATTGTTTGAATTAAGTATTTCAATTAGCTGTGACACACAAATGCAATGTGTAATATATTAATAATAGAAAATGTGAAAATATTTTTGCTATTTTGTAAATTTTATATTATAACTTGCAAATAACTGTATTTTATTTTCATCTGTAACAATTTTTCTAATGACACCTTGATTGATTTTGAATTATGTTTCACAACAATATTATATTAAAATAATATTTAATATTATCTGATACTTATTAATAAATTTCTTAGCACAAATAAAATTTTCGAATCTGTTTTTTCACATATAGATCTGAATAAATAAAATACATTTATTTAATATTAATAGCAAGTTTAATATTGTGAAATATTTCGCAAGATAGCTCAACAGCTAAAAGCGATAAAGAGTCAAAATAATTTCGCAGATGAAAGGAACTTTTATAATAAAATACAACTGACTTCATTCATGATTGATCACATAATGACACCAAAGTTCAGCGGCTACGTAATGAAACATCAAAGTATAAAGTACTTGCAATTTGTAATAACATACACATTTGGATTTTTATAAAACATAACGATATGTTATTTGCTTCTTGGTAGTACCATATCTCATAGTCCTTCATTCGTTATGCGTAGTTAGCTAAATTTGTAGTACTGCGGAATACCACTTTATGTATTCGCAATACTGTTTACCAGACTTTTTGCGTTTAAAATTGCAGTCGGTTATTAATACTACGAGTATTTTTATATTTATGTTCACTTTTTACGTTTCTACAAATTACGATTTTTTATGCTTATTTATTGTATGACGTTTTATTTACGTTTATTAATTATTTTATGACGTACATGGGTTATTTTCATTTGTAATTATATTTTTAATTTTTACATGTAATTATGTGTAGTTACATATGTATATAAAAATACTGTTATATTATTTAGTAATATTATATCTAATGATATATAATTATAAATTATACATTGCTATGTAGAATTCATTATATATTTATCGTAACGCAAAAGAAGACAATATACTCTATAGGTATTTATCCAGATTTATGAAAGTACACGTGAAAAAATAAATTTGAAAATTTTATTTGTCCCAAGCGTCAAATCTACCAAGTTTTGCTAATGGCAACAGTATTTGCTGCATACTCACATCAGTAATTACAAAAAAGTACAAAAAAGTGTTAGCACTATTTACATAATGTCATACCGTAATTAAAATATCAATCAGGTGATTTTTCAAGGTTAAATTTTCAATATAACTCATCACCTTGACATATAGCCTCGGTTTAATGTGCTATAAACTCCGTTTAATTAGTATTTCATTTCTGTTTTACATCTTGATCACCTACAATCGAATGACCTTTCGACTCTGTCGACCTCCGGTGGTTTTTGAATTTTAATTGAATTACTAATCATCTAATCTGTTTAATTCGATTTATCAAAAATAATTAACACTTTAATATTTCAAAAGTAGTTCAGTCTCATATTTTAAAAATAGCTTAAAAAGTAGTTCATTTAAAAAATAAATAGAAATTCCATTTAAAATATAAATTAAGTACTTATAGTTCAAAAATAAACAAGTTTAAATATTTGAAAAATTCGAGCAACCAGTATTTTTTATATTTTATAATTAACGTTTATTTTTGTATAAATTGTATAATTCAAAACGATTATGATTATTATTATAATTATTGCTTTTGTAATGTGTAAGTATATAATTATATAAATACCAAAATACATTTAAAAAAATAAAGTACCATTATTAACTACTTTTTGCAATTCATAAAAACATTGAAGTTAAAACACTATTTATCTAAATTCATAAATAATTGATGACAGAAACTATGTGACATAATGTAACTTATGCTAACGAATGCTAATGCAACTTCATTGCGAGCTAATAATTTACAAACTTTTCCATCATTTAACATTGAAATAACAGACTACATAAAATTACTGAGTTATTTATCATACAAAATTAGCATTCCTACGTCAAACTAAATGCACCGTATTAATTTAGGATAAGTTGTCACCAATACATTACTACATCTTATTGAAAAATAATTTCATTCTGATGCATGTGTTTATTTAATCTTAATAAGATACAATTCTTAGTTTTAGCGAATGGTGATTTAAAATTAACCGCCTTTGGCTCGCACGTTTCGATGAGAGGAACGCGGAACGCAGGCGGACCGGCGCTGCGCATGCGCAGTCCGGAGTAATGATCAGTGATTACGGAAATGTTAGCATGTCGCGTGTGCCAGTTTTAGCGATTTTGGGATCTACAGGATGTGGAAAATCGCGTTTGGGCATCGAATTGGCGCGCAGATTTCATGGAGAAATTATTTCTGCCGACAGCATGCAGGTGAGTGAACAAATAATAATACATTACGTTGCGTTAATTCTCACAGTGCCTTGTAGGTTAGGTACACGTTTTGAACGTTGTTTATTTCCGTTAGAATTTCGAATACAGTCGTATCAATTTCAATTCGAACGAAATCTGTTACGAGTTCTTTTAATTGACACAAAAGTTATCGCTTATGGACAATTATTTCACAAAAGTTATCGTTCATGGAAAATTCTTTCTTGTTTAATTGGAAGATTTAAAATATACTGTCATTTTTACTGAAGCGTTCAGTCTTGCTTACGTATTAATTGTATAAGATTTAAGTGATTTTAAATTCGTCTTGATAATGAAATAAATTATTAAAAGTCGTTTAATATTAAAATGTCTAAATTGTCTTTCGTACTCTTATAACATTTTGTTTTAAAGTGTTGAACACTTGTTGGAATAGTATTGTCATAATGATTTAATTCGTCAATAAATTATTTCGAAAATATCGTTTTTCGTACTACCGTTATAAATACGTATTGTATTTTACAGTGTACATCGTAAATAACAGAATGTAAATGACCTTGCCTGTTCTAAAGTTACGTGGGTTTAAATATAGAATAGTAGTAGAATTTTAGTGAACTCTTTGTTAGCAAAATTTATTGCAAAACTATTATTATCGGAATGGTATATTAACGTTCTTATAAATTTTAGAACAAAATTAGATGTGCTCGGATATATTTATTTAAATTTTAGTTTCTATTATCTGAACAAAAATTAGTTTTTAGATGGGAATTTTTGGGATATATGACCCATTCAATTTTTTTATACAAAGTTAAAATTTATTTTTAAACTAACATTTTTTAAAAAATATTTTACTAAAATTAAAATTGTTAAAAAGTTATTAAAACATTTTGGTAGAGAAAAAAACTAATAAATTTAATTATAAATTATATAATCATATTAATAATTATATTTTGGATGTTTAACATTACTTAATAAATTATTATTTAAATTAAGTTAATCTCATTCTAAATTTCACTGTTTTAGATCTTATTTTAAAATTATAATAAATTCATTTGATTTTAATATTTTTCTATTTCAAATTTGGCGCCAAAAAATTAATTTACAGGAGTAAATAGCAAAATGACTAGAATGTATTTCTCACTGTAATAAGAAAAAATATTTGAAATATTAGATTCATATATGCATTAACATATAACATTTTTAAATTATTATTAAATTTAAATATATAAAATTAATATGTAAAATTGTTAAATTATTATTAACTTCGATTATATAAAATTAACGTGCAAAATTAACATATAAAATTATTAAATTATTATTAAATTTAAATTTATAAAATTAATAAAATTAATAAAAACTTGTTATAAAATAAGTTATTTATAAATTTAGTTAGTAAAAGCAGTTATCTTTGTATCCAAAGTTTTCACATAACTTTTATGTCAATAACTCATCTAAGATTTTGATATATCTGATATGCAGCATATCGAATGTATGACATAACATATAAACATACGCATTCGCAGAAATCGGTTTCTAATATTTCGATAACATTTTCACAGTCTAATTGTCAGTTATGAATGAAAATCATTGAACCCAAACGCCGGAAGAGATTATAGTTTGAAGTGAGAACGTTGTGGTAGATTAACCCATACTTTTCCTGTGTCTGGTTTCCCATTATCTTTCCGCGTCGTTTCAATTCACCAACCAACTACAAAGGCTACGTTTCTTGGCAGCCATAGATTCCAGTGTGGTCGCATTTGGAGAGCCCCGAGTTAATCGCTTTAATTGTCTTATCCTTTCACGTACGTAAAGTAATCGTGAGGGACGTTTAATTACACGTCTGTGACATAAGGGTAGCCGAAATTTCGTCGAAAATGACGTGCTAGTAATTATCTTTCCACCGTTGTGCCGCTTATCTCGAAACGCGTCAACTTTGTCTTACATCTACGATTTATGAATCTTTTAATTCGTTGCTGAGAAACTTTTAATAATAGTCATCACCTCTTTATGTAGTAGATTTACTCTATTGAGTAGGTAATTTAATAAATATTTTACGGTACATAAATTGTTTTATTATGTAATACATAGGAACACACTCAGAAAAATAAATTTTATTTCAGTGTTATGTATTTGATTTTTTAATTTAATAAATATAATAAATATTCTGCAATACATAAATTATTTTATTTTATATTTTTTTTTAAATAAAAATACAGGATACATTTTTCAAAGAGTTTGCTAATTGCACAACTGATAATTTCAAGTTTTTTTTTTAAATTCAACAATTAACAAACGTAACTCAAAATTAAATGTTCATCGAATAAATTAAAAGCTGTTGCACCAAAAAATTTTTCAAACAAATTTTATAATTAAAAATCGAAGTAAAATACATTTTATTTCAGTGTTATGTATTTGATTTTTTAATTTAATAAATATAATAAATATTCTGCAATACATAAATTATTTTATTGTTATATTTTTTTTAAATAAAAATACAGGATACATTTTTCAAAGAGTTTGCTAATTGCACAACTGATAATTTCAAGTTTTTTTTTTTTTAAATTCAACAATTAACAGACGTAACTCAAAATTAAATGTTCATCGAATAAATTAAAAGCTGTTGCACCAAAAATTTTTCAAACAAATTTTATAATTAAAAATCGAAGTAAAATGATGAAGAATGGTATTCATAATTCAGCAATGAAAGGGATTAAAGGGTCATTCTAATTTTTCAAATGGTCATTTAAAGCAGATGTGTATCAATTCCAGCGAATTCTTTAAACGATTCTCGGGATCCCCCTTTGTACGAACAATTTATCTCGCAGCGATAAATTAAGTTACGTAAAGTGTTTTGTTAATTGACACGCTACTTTACATGGATCTTCCGCGTTAATGGACAGTCGGCCTTTATCTCTGACTTTATTGATATATCAGAACGGGTTCCATTATCTCTTGGTAGAAACAAACTGTATAAATGCAAAGTCGTATAGCTCGCATGATACCCATAATGAACTAAGTGGATCGAATTAAACTCTATCCTCTTGGAGTGTGTATTAGCTGGAGGATCGTGGGATTTCCGGTTCTTTTTCGGCCCTTGAATTAGAATTAATCCTTTGCGAAGGCGATAGCTTTAAGTACGGAGCTTGTTATAAAAGGGATAAACTTCATCTACATACAAATATTAGTTTACAAGCTGAATTTCTTTGAACCTACATTTACGAACATTTAAGGACGCACAAATTTTAATGACGTTTAAATACCTATAAAAAATAAAAGCCTTTAACTATACATTTAAGCACAGTAATTCAGAAATGTACAAAACGATAATCATAACAGTTGCGTTTCTATCATTTCCCTAGCAACGGAAGAATAAAAAGAAAATGCAGCGTCGAAACTTGCTATGATATTTAATTTATAATACATTGTGTTGGGGCATGAATTTCGTTTAGCTTCATAGATCAGTGGCTAGTTGATACAGTAAATTCCCCGAAGTCACGTTTTATTATGTCAACAATATTTAACAACCGTTGGCAATGTTGTAAACAAGTTCACGTCATCTTTGTAACCAAAATATACATTTCTCCTAGAAAGTGAATGATAAACTGTATATTTAACCTAGCATGGTTTTCCTGTTTTTTCAGGAAAAAACTGTTGAAGCAGCTAGAATTGTCTGTGAAATCTGTTTTAACCAGTGCAAGTAAAACTGGTATAGTTAGTTTTAACTGGTATAATAGCTTCGATCTTGCAATGGATTTGTAAATCATTTTATTTGGAAATAGAAGTATTTCTATAAACCGTATTTTAACCTCAAGAAATGGATGATTTTTAAATTTGTTATTAAAGACTATTATAATCATTATAAATTATTGAAGTTATTGTGATTCACTTGTGATGTCCACAAAAAGTACAGTTACCCACATTAACCCATTAATATAAAATTTTAAGTATCAAAGGTAATTTCGTAGCATGTAAATTTAAATTTAAGTTAGGTTTGACATAAAAAATTATTTAGAAAACTAGAATGTAAGGGAGAAGAAAATTGGTAGCTTGAATATCTGTGTTATTTCTGCTATTTCCCAAGGCTCGTGGTAAATTATTTGTTAAATTCTTCGACGACTCAATTTGTATTTGTCAAACCACAATTTTGGATCTTTCACTTGAAATTTTGAGGGAGTGAATTTTTCGAGAGTAAAACACCCGATTTGCTTTGGCGGCATTAGAACTGCTCGTAATTTGAAATACACATTCAAATTCGGCACATGGTAAACTCACTAGTACTAGAACCATCATTTTGTGGCTTGGTCTGGTCACCAAGATAGCTAACCGTTACAAGAATCCCTTAAAAGTATCACAGCATATACTGTTTGCTTTGTTTCGTGTCAAAAAGTGTTCTAGGTCATGTGACGAAAAATAAACATTGTACAGTAACAGTCTGTAGCTTTTAAAATGAAGTTACAATCTCCATGACTAACTCTGAAGATTTCATTTTCAAGAAATTATGTTTGATGATGGTCACACGTAAGAGATTATTACAATTTTTTGGAAGTGTTGATGTAATGAATGCAGCAACGTGTCGTAATGTACAGTTTGTATTGTACAGAAAAGATTAAGGTACATTAATAAACCGGAAGAATGTAATTCTTTTGTGTTGTAGTGGGAGGTCATTTTGTACAAATAACGATGCAATTTTTTAACTCTGTATGAGTTTGGATAAGTAATAGTGAAATCTGGTGATTAGCAGACGAAAAGTTTGTTTTTTATAATTTTATTATATAACAACTTGATCTTGACAATTTTGAAAATTTTAACATTTTAACATTTTTAATTTTGAAAACTTTCATGTTTGTAAATTTGAAAAAAGGTATCCAAACTTTTGGATTTTTAGATTCGCAGGTTTCCTAAATTCTCCAGTTCTCAATTTTCAAAATAAATTTTCTAACTAATATGAAATGAATAAATATTTTATAAACGAAATAAAATTTTGTTCTACCTAATCTAAAGTATCAATACCTTATTAAAATAATTAAAATCGCATCTATCGCAGAGTTCCAAAACCAAATCTCATTAGAATAATTAACCACTGTAAATTCAACTAGTACGTTCTCCAGTTTATCACCTAGATTCGTAATATCCTTATCACTTTGTTTTGAACGTCGTATCCGGTGATCTACGCGACAAAGAATGAAGACCTTCAGATTCGGTGATCTCAGGGTTAGAATCGATGGCACGTTGAAGTCGAGAAGTCGATGAACTGGATGTATACTATTCTGTCTTGACTGGCATGTCTCTGACACTTGGTCCACTGAATCTTAATGTCCTCGACTATGTTGGAGTTCAAATGAACTTGTATTATTCACTGTACGAGTGGTTTATGTACAGATGGTTAACATAAACCACCTGTCACGACAATCGAATTGTTCTACATGTTAAAAGTTTAGTAAACAATTCGGTACAGTTAACCAATTCAGGTAGAAGCAAATATTTTTCCTGTTTTAACTTTGTGAAAGGTGGTTGAATTGATGAGTGTTAACAGGTATAATATGGGACACTTAACATGCGTTTATAAAATAAAATGTACTAACGCTAAACCTGCCGGTAATACAGTTGCTACAAAATCAAAAATGAAGTTAAAAAGTGAATAAGCAGATGATGAAATTTGAATTAATGTACACAAAATAAGTGTTGACGCTTTAATGGCGGTTCATACGACATGTGTGTGATTCTTAGTGTCATGTCATGTTAGCAAAGGTAACTTGGAGTAACTTGGAGAATTTGGAAGTTTAAAAATTTCCAAAGTCCGAAACTTGCAAAGTCCTAAATCTCCATAGTTTCAAATCTTCCAAGTCCCAAATCTCCAAAGTCCCAAACTTGCAAAGTCCTAAATCTCCAAAGTTCCAAATCTCCAAATTCCCAAATCTCTCAATTCCCAAATCTCTCAATTCCCAAATCTCCCAATTCCCAAATCTCCAAATTCCCAAATTTCCAAAGTCCCAAATTTTCAAATATCGAAATTTCCACATTCTCAAATCTCCAAAGTTCCAAATCTCCAAATCTCCAAAGTCCCAAATCTCCCAATTCCCAAATCTCCCAATTCCCAAATCTCCCAATTCCCAAATCTCCCAATTCCCAAATCTCCCAATTCCCAAATCTCCCAATTCCCAAATCTCCCAATTCCCAAATCTCCCAATTTCCAAATCTCCCAATTCCCAAATCTCCCAATTCCCAAATCTCCCAATTCCCAAATCTTCCAATTCCTAAATCTCCATATTCCCAAATTTCTAAAATCCCAAATCTCCAAATGTCGACATTTCCAAATTCTCAAATCTCCAAAGTCCCAAATTTTCAAAGTCCTAAATCTCCCAACTCCACATTTCCAAAGTTCCAAATCTCCCAATTCCCAAATCCCCAAATTTCCAAATTTCCAAAGTTCCAAATCTCCCAATTCCCAAATCTTCCAATTCCCAAATCTTCCAATTCCTAAATCTCCAAATTCCCAAATCTCCAAATTCCCAAATCTCCCAATTCCCAAATCTCCCAATTCCCAAATCTCTCAATTCCCAAATCTCTCAATTCCCAAATTTCCAAAGTCCCAAATCTCCAGATTCCCAAACCTCCAAACTCCAAATGTGATTGCTTCAACATCACACAAATCTAAAATAATAACTTTGTTATATTAAATGTGTCTTACTTTGTTTTATATATACGTTCACACACGATATTTCTTAAATTTCCATAAAATTACTATAAATCAATTCTTCAAAATTATTATCAGCCCCTGGCGATAACTGCGTAGACCTGCAGCTAAAACATTCAACCTTAAAATCGACCGCAACATTTCTACCAAATGAAACTAACTAAATTTTTAAAAAAGTGTCCTAGATTTCGTTAGATAGCCTCCTTCCGAAAAACGTACAGAAAAAGAATTTCGGACTGGTTTTTTCAAGATTCTTCAATGTTGATAGTTTATCACGGCGATGACCCGTGGACGCCAACGGACCCCGGTCTTTGAATTCAAAATAGTTTTCGTTTCAGTCAGAGAAACGATTGCGTGCCACGCATGAAGAAACTTTCGTTCATGTTCGTGAGAATGGCGCCTCGTATTATGAGTCAAGGAATTTCTTCTATACATATAATAACGCGCATTCAGTTTCCTAATTTTAGTTGGAGAACACGTCGCAAGCTTTTCTATTTTACTTTTATCGCAACGATTTATTCATAGAAATATATGAAAACGTTTCGTCATTTTGTTGGACGTGTCAATTATTGGTTGGAAAGTTAAAGTAATGTTAAAGAATTTTTTTAACTCTTTTTTTGTTTGTTTATTTATAGTAGCAGTTACGGGTCGTGGGTTAGGTTGGTAGTCAGAGTGTTTTATCTTATTAATTTTGTAGTAATCTTGACTGTAATACACTTGGTCAAATGATGATTTATAGTGATGTGTAAATGTATAGTGATAATATATGATGATGATATATAATGATAATATATGATAATAATATATTATAATGATAATATATAATGATGATATATAATGATAATGTATGATGATAATATACGAAAAGTCATAGAAATTGTCATTTTTATTATTGTAAATAACTTTCCTATCTGTGAAAACATTTTGGAAATTTCTCATAAAAACAGCACCTAGTTAATTAACAAAAATCATGAAATTGTTATTACTAAAAACAAATTATCTTGAGAACATTTTGGAAAACATCCTATAAGAATATTTTGAAGGATATTCAAATTTAATTTTCTCCTAAGAAAATCGGAAATAAAAAAATCATTTTATATGTTATATTTATATCTGATTTCTGTTTTTCACTTACATCGAATTAGTTGATCCTTAGATGATCTTCGAGTTATTTGGAACACTAGTTACGTTTTTCTACCGTTGAAATTCGAAAGCGTATCGAGAGTGTTACAAGTCATGAATAACTTTCAAAATATATACCTGCTACCCCCTGTTCTTTATTAGCCTGCAGGTAGTAAGTACAGAAAAAGGTCTAGCCGTATACTGTTTCAGAAATCCCTTCCAATCAAAAACTATTCTTCGATTTTCTTTTACCTGAGACACCGTTACGGTTGGCTACTTTTCACAGTGTTAATTTCTATGGTATTCGTTTCAAACGTTTCGGCAATGTTTCGAGGTAGACAGTGGACAATGAAGCAGAAAGGAGAGTTTTTTATTCTATGAAAAAGGAACACTTTAAATTTCGAAACTTGCAGCTGTCTAATTTTGAACTTTTTCAAATTTTCAAATTTCTTTATTCTGAAGTTAAATTTGTAAATTTCGCAATGAAAAGTTTGGAAATTCTACAAATTTTGAGATTATTTATATTTATGAATTTTTTTATTATTTTTTCAATTTTTAATTACTATTTATTCTATTATTTTTTCAATTTTCAATTATAATTTATTTAATTATTTTTTCAATTTTCAATTATAATTTATTCAATTATTTTTTCAATTTCCAATTATAATTTATTCAATTATATTTTCAATTTTCAATTATAATGTATTCAATTATTTTTTCAATTTTCAATTATAATTTATTCAATTATATTTTGAATTTCTAATTATAATTTATTTAATTATTGTTTTAATTTTTAACTATAATTTCGACTCTAAAATCTAAAATTTCTGAATTATAAATTTCTAATTTCTTCAGTTAAATCGCAAAATTTCAAAGTTACCAGATTTCCAATATTCTAAATTCTCTATTTTTGAAATTTAAAATTCCAAAGTTCTATACATTCACATTCAAAGTTCCTATATCACAAAATTATTAAATTTCCAAGACCTCAACGAAAATTCGTAGTTATCAGCATTTTCCAATTTCCCAAATCTCTGAATTTCCAAATTACAAATTCTAAAATTTTCAGATTTCGAATCCCAAAGATCCAAATCTCCAAATTTCCAAAATCCCAAATCTCCAAAGATCCAAATCTTCAAAGTCCCAAATCTTCAAAATCCCAAATCTCCAAAGTTCCAAATTTCCAAAGTCCCAAATCTCCAAAGTCCCAAATCTCGAAAAATCCCAAATCTCCAAAGTCCCAAATCTCAAAAATCCCAAATCTCCAAAGTCCAAAATCTCCAAAGTCCCAAATCTCGAAAAATCCCAAATCTCCAAAGTCCCAAATCTCAAAAATCCCAAATCTCCAAAGTCCCAAATCTCAAAAATCCCAAATCTCCAAAGTCCCAAATCACCAAAGTCCCAAATCTCCAAAGTCCCAAATCTCCAAAGTCCCAAATCTCCAAAGTCCCAAATTTCCAAAGTTCCAAATCTGCAAAGTTCCAAATTTCCAAAATCCCAAATCTCCAGAGTCTCCAAATTTTCCAAATCTCAAAGTTCCAAACATTAAAACACCCAAATCCCAACTCTCCGCATCTTGCAACTACTCAACCTCCAAACCCCAAATTCTGAAACTTCCATATATCCACACACAGTATTTACACTATTAGTAAACTCACCGATCTTTCTCATCCAAACAAAAGTCCTCGTCATGCTAATACATGTAATTCCTTTGTACGGTAGTCAAAAGCGCCTTAATAATTTCTCTAATATGAAATAAGCAAGCGTTGTTCGTGTGTACAATGTATACTCCGGTAATCGTGACTAGTCTGTCATGAGCCATATGAAAATTGCAGTAAAAATTGTTACAGTTGGTCACGTACGTACAAGGCACTTGACAAACCGGTTTTAAATCCACCAGACGAAATTTACGAGGCTCTTTTGCCGACGTAGCCGTTCAGGAGATTCCTGCTCGACGATTTATTGGATTCTGATGCTATCTCCTCTGTTAATACTCGAGAAAATTACACTTTGTCATTTCCATTTTATTTTCCGTCGGTGTTTGCAGATATTTGTAAAAGTCAAATTTGCAAACCCTCTTCTTGAAAATGATATTTATTAATATTTGGACTCCGAGATGTTTTATGCATTACTATTTTTTTATATTTAACCAGAGTTAAATTGGACTATTTTTTCACTGTAATTAGAATCTTTTTTATTTTCTCATTCTTGTTAGTGGGAATGCAAATTTTATTTGATTGAATTTATTTGTTTATCGTGTATTGTGTGTTGAGGAATTTATTAGTCGTATGTGGAGAAGGTTTGAACACTTGATTGGAATTATTGTGTACTAGTAGCCCAGTTAGCTACTGAAGTTAACGACGATTAGGTTTAGAAAGACTCTGTTTTTAATTATTAAATAATAATATTGGATTTGGAGGAATATTATGAAAATGTGTGTGGTGGTGTAAGTATTATTATGTAGTTGTTTGTTAATATTGTTATTGTTGTTGTGGTGAAGCAGAAGAATCTACTAAAACAAAAGGCAAACAAACGGAAGAGTATCTTCGTTACAGGCAGCTTCTTGTCTTTATTATTACTAGCTTACCTAACCTACCATCTAACCTACCTAACCTACCTAACTTTCCTAACCCACTTAACCCACCTAACCTACCTAACATTATATACATAACCTAACATTAGAAACTTGAGTGTTCAGAGATTTTTAAAATTGACAATTTATAAAAATATTTATATAGTGTAGTGGATATGGAGAGGCTTCACACAGACACACATCGAAATATGACTTTTATATTTATATAGTGTAATATATATAGAGATATCAGTTATTACGGATTTGTGGGTGTTATGGGATATTTTCATTTGATGATTAAAGGAAAATAAGTATAGTTATAGGTTTTAATACATTATTGTAAAGTGTACATATATAACATCAAAAAGTATATGTTATAATATAAATACAGGTGGATACGTATGGTGTATATGTTGCAGTGAAACACCGAAACCGGAAAATGTCGACTTTCACCGGTGAATGTCAGCATTCACATAATCGCTTGGTGTGCATCCGAAATATTTTCTAAATATCCTTATTTCTGACTTACACCGGTAAAATGTCGACATACACGTAACCTAATCTATATGTGATTGTTGACATACACCGGTGAAGGTCCGAATGTACAAGAATGTAATAAAATATTCGATCTTTCACTGACGTGTTTGGTATATATTGACATTCACCGGTGAAAGTCGACATTTTCCGGTTTCGGTGTTTCACTGCAACATATACATATGATGTACACTTATGTTGTATATATGTTGTATAAGTCTCATACAGTTAATGTAAGTCCCCATTTTTTCATTTTGCAATTTTCAATTCTTCAATTTTCTCATTTTCCATCTGTTTAATTATGCAGATTTCAGTTTTTCAATTTGTCAACTTTTTAATCTTTCAATTTTACGACTTTATAATTCTAAAATTTTGTAGTCTTAGCAATCTTTAATGTTTATATTTATGAAAGTAAGAAATTTCTCAGTATTCATATGACTGCATTTTTGAATTTTAAATTTTTCAATGTTTCAGTTTTCCAATTTTCCAAAATTTCGAATGTTAAATATTCAATTTTTCGATTTTCCTTCGTTGATATTCAATTTTTCAATTATCTTATATTTTACTTTTCGACTTTTCAATTTTTCCATCGTTGGTATTCAATTTTTCAATTATTTCATTCTTCATTTTTGAATTTTTGAATTTTTCAACTTTTCACATTTTTAATTTTTCAATCTGTCTAGTTTTCAATTTTTCAATTTATCCATTTTTCAAGTTTTCAAGTTTTCAATTTTTCAATTTGTCCATTCTTCAATTTCTAAATTTTCAAATTTCAATTTGCATCTGTTAAATATTTCAATTATTCAGTTTTCTATTTCTCTAGAATTGTATTGTTTTACTGCTTCATTTCCCGATTTACACATTTTTCAATTTTCAATTCTCCAACTTTCCCATTTTCCATTTATTTAATTCTGCGATTTAAAAATGTGACTGACTTTTCACTACCTTACTATAAAAGGTATTCTAGAATAAACGTGCCCCTGTCACCGTAAAATGATATTTTAATGACCGTTTTTGAAAGCAATCCGTTATGCATATATTCAATCAGATCTCTATCACGTTTGCATACAATGCATCGAGATTAGAATTTATAATGGAAAGCGCTATAAAAATGGTGCGTGTTTAAAAAAAAGTAAAGTAGCTATAATTTTAATAGTTCTTTTATCAATTAAAAGCGTTAAGAATTATGTATATTGCAGTTGGGATATCCGTGAATTAGAAAGTATGCGCATATTTTTCAATGATAGGAATTGAGAGTCTCAGAAACAAGTCGGAAAAACAAGAAACGACAGGAGAATTTATTAATACGCGGAAAATTTGTCGATAAAATACAGTTCAGTAGTTCGTGTTAGTGACTGGGAATTTACATTACATCGAGATAATGATCTAAAACACTCGTCAAGGCTTTGTAGAGAATATGCGAAGGTCAAGGAGGTGGAAGGAGAATTAAAAAATAATAATTGAGTCACTATAGGCTTACCTGGCGCCTATCGGCTCTTGTAGTCGCAGATAAAAATAGTAAAACTTTATTTTTTACGAATAGACTACTTTTGAAGAATGCTGATCGACTTTTGATAACGTATATGATTTATTACTTTTTTTCTCTTAAGAAATAAC
Source organism: Megachile leachella (assembly GCA_963576845.1). Lineage (NCBI taxonomy): Eukaryota > Metazoa > Arthropoda > Insecta > Hymenoptera > Megachilidae > Megachile > Megachile leachella. The sequence continues at coordinate 8,596,024 of OY756252.1, read as the reverse complement.
TTTTTTAAAATAAAAAATGTGGACAAAAGAATTTTAAATTTAAATAAAATTAAAAATAACGTGTTTATATTAGTACATGTAAATTAAATCAATTTTGTAGGTTGTTTTTAAATGCATGTGGTTTCAAAAAATTATTTTAGTATAATTTTTCTTGTTACTTCAATTAAAAAGCTGAAACAATTTATTTTGTATGCATACATATGATTAGAACGTGTATATTTTAAGTGCACGTTCCACATTCAAATTTGTGCTAATACAAAAATATTTCGTATGCAAGTTTCTTTTACATACAAATATATGTCTTTTTCAAACTTAGGATACAACCATATTTCATATTCAAATATAGTTTTTTTGTACGGCAGAGTTCTACGCTGTTCTTCATGCGAGTACATTCGATGATTAAATTATAATTTTTCCTAAAGATATGATACATATATTTTAACTTTGATAATTTACTCGTTTAGAAAATTCACAAATTATTTAGTTTCTAAATGTTTGCAATATCATATATTAGAGTGAAGTACCCCATAGTATTCGAACTTGGCGTTACCTTTTATTAATTACCGGAACATTGAAAATGTTGAAAAGGTAGTTTATGCGAATACGATGTCTGCCTGTCTGTCTGTCTGTTTGTCTGTCCGTCCGTCCGTCGCCACATTGACGGATTCTTTTAAAACTTAGTACATAGGTTCTCTATAGGTAGTAAAAGAACCCTATTGAATTTGGTGGTGATTGGTCCACCTGCACCGTGGTTTAGTATGTTTAGTATGTTTGCAAATGCGTTTAGTATGTTTGCATGTCGGCAAATAATATAATTTAATTTGCTTCCAGAAATGAAGTCTGATCTTAACTAACTTTTAATAGTGATTTTAATTATTGGCATGGCATAAAACAGTGTACAGAGTGACATGTTCCGGTAGTTATATTTATCGTGTTTACACATTCTAGTTAACATTTAATGCATTTTTGTGGGATTTCTTAAGTGATCTACTATAGTGGTATTAAATCTGCGATGAAATTCGCAAAATTATAGTGGACCTTCGTGGAGGTATTTACAAAAGCCACTATAGTGACTCGTGGTATCTAAGAAGGTGAGGTGATATCCTTTTTGTAGCTTAGCGCGGACCATGGAGAGGTCCTGCTTTGTGATTTTTGCGCTACAGATGAGTGCCGCGTCGCATTAAAGTTCACACATGATTATATTAAAAATGAAATATTATTTTTATTCAAGTATTATTTAATGAAGGATGTTCGCGACATCTACCGGTTTAGTTTGAGTTTTTCCGATCGCCATGTGTTTCTGTTTCATACTGAGTTCAATTTTGTATAACTAAATATATCATTTTTATTTAAAATGTAAATGCGTTCTGATCATTTAATAATCTGTCATTTCAATACTATATCTACCGTTTAACATTTAATAAGAGTAAAGTTAAGTACTGATCTGCAATAACTGATATCATTACAAATTAAGTAATATTTGAAGTGTACGCGAAGTTGCGTTATACTCATTATTTTCAATTAATTTTATAATGTAACGTAATGTTTTCTGTATTTTGATACTTGTAACGGTTTTATCTATGTTTAGTATTACCATAGCTCCTATTAGAAAGTAGTTACCGTTTTTTATCTGTTGACCTCCTGCAAAGTGCTTTTCCAAAAATACTAAACCTTGAAGATACGTACATACATTCTTTAAAATCGTCGTGTAAAATGATTTAGTGCTTTGCTACAGACTTTGCTTTAAATATGACATTACAAATTACACTACAGAAGAATTTTAATTAATTAACGAATACATTTATTTAATATTCTTAATACAATTATTTTTTTCACAAATATACCTGTATGGAAACTGTTAATATTAAAATATGACAATAATATCAACTTCTTTAAATCTTACAATTTAATGTTGTTTAGCAATAAATAGTAAATATTGCATTTGGCAATAATAATGTAAATAATACGGTTAATCTCCAAATTCCCAAATTACAAATTTAAAAAATTAAAATTTCTTAATACCAAAATTCCCTAATTGCTAATTTTGAAATTTACAAAATCCGAATTCCAAAATTCCTAGAAACAAAAATTGACGAATACCGAAATACCCTAATATTTAAACTTCCAAATACCATAATTCCCAAATATCAAAATTTTCAAATACCATAAGTCCCAAATCCCATATTTCCCAAATCTCCAAATTCCCAAATTTCCAAATTTCCAAAGTCCTAACTCTTCAAATTTCCAAATCACCAAATTCTCAAATTTCCAAAGTACTAAATCTGCAAAGTCCCAAATCTACAAAGGCCCAAATCTCCAAATTCCCAAATCTCCAAAGTCCCAAATCTCCAAAGTCTCAAATCTCCAAAGTCCCAAACCTGCAAAGGCCCAAATCTTCAAAGTCTCAAATCTTCAAAATCCCAATTCTCTAAATTCCCAAATCTCCAAAGTCCTAAATCTCAAAATTCCCAAATTTACAAAGTCCCAACTCTTCAAATTTCCAAATCTCCAAATTCTCAAATTTCCAAAGTCCTAAACCTGCAAAGTCCCAAATCTACAAAGACTCAAATCTCCAAATTCCCAAATCTTCAAAGTCTCAAATCTACAAAGGCCCAAATCTTCAAAGTCCCAAATCTCCAAAGTCCCAAATCTTCAAAATCCCAATTCTCCAAATTCCCAAATCTCAAAATTCCCAAATCTCCAAAGTCCCAAATTTCGAAATTTCCAAATTCCTAAATTTTCACTGTTCCAAATCTGCGAAGTCCCAAATCCCCATTAAACTACATACAGTATTTGACACTAATAATGCAAATACAATTGACAATAATAATATAAATAATAAAGTCAAAAATAGCAGAAACCAATAAAAATAAATTACAACTCAACTTTACTAAAATTTAAATAATCTAATAATAATTCCAGAGTAAGTATAAGGTTATGTTTTACTATGACATTTCGAAGGTTTCTAATCGAAGTGGAAATTTTATGCCAAGACAAGCAGACAGACATATCTTAAGACCCGAAACTGAATATACATGTAACTTAACTTTATTTCGGTTTCATCATCAAGATTGCGTAAGCTTGATTCCACACTTTTACTGTCTATTTACAATGTTACTTGTAGACCTTTTATTGTGTCTGCATATCTTAATTTCAGCGTAAAAGTGGCGTTTCATTTGCACAGCTGATTCAATGAATTTTATAATTGCCTCTTTTCTGAGTCTCTGTTTCTATGGTAATGGTAAATCTTTATCTCTCTCTATGCAAGAGTGCTTATTTTTTCGAAATCTATGACCGGGTTACAAACTTTATCGCCGGCAATTGTAGCTCACTGTTTAAGTAGTACTTTATCTAGTGAACGCCTTTAAATAGCGATGCCAATTTATTGCTTTTGTGTTGTTAACGATGTAGGATATGCTGTATAAAATTGTTTATTTGGTAAAGTGGACATTTAAATTTTTCGAACATTTCGAGACATTTTGAATTTAGGAAATTCGAAAATTTGAGATTTGGAAATTTTAGAATTTCGAAATTTACGAATTTAGGGATTTAAGAATTTGAGAATTTGGGAATTTGAAGATTTGGATATTTGGGAATCTGGAGATTTGGGACTTGGAGATTTGAGAATTTGGAGATTTAGGACTTTGAGATTTGGGAATTTGGAGATTTGGGAATTTGGAAATTGGGGAATTTGGAGATTTGGGAATTTGGAGATTTGGGAATTTAGAAAATTGGGAAATTTGGAGATTTGGGACTTTGGAAATTTGGCAATTTGAAGATTTGGGACTTTGGAAATTTGGGAATTTAGAGATTTGGGATTTTGAAAATTTGGGAATTTGGGAATTTGAAAATTTGAAAATTTGGGAATTTAGAATTTGGAAATTTGGGATCTTAAAAGTTTGTGAATTTAGAAACTTGCAAATTTTGGAAAATTTGGTGATAAATTTGTGATGTCAAGGATTTGATGAGTTGAAAATTTTAAAGATGAATATCTGCAAATTTTGAGAATTTAAGAATTTGAAAATCTGGTTATTGAATAATTCAAAAATTGGAAAATTTATAACTTGTGAAACTTGAAAATATGTGATGTTGGAAATTTAGTAATTTAAATAAAAACTTGTGAAATTTGAAAATATGTGATGTTGGAAATTTATTAATTTAAATTTTCAACAGGAGATATTTACAAATTCCTATAATATTACTATTCAAACAATAGTATAATGATAACTATTAATACTGCAAGGCATTCATTTCATCCCTCATTTTAATATGAACAATGCATAACTGTCTACTAAAAATATTTCACTTCTACTTGCATTTAAGATTACTGTGTTATTTTCAACATACTGCTTTAGTCTAAATAAAAAAATAACGCAATACAATCATAATAAAATTGGAAAAAAGCCTGCAGCATAAGTAAAATTTCTAAAAAAAAAGTCTCTTTACATTTTAACGGTTTTATCTTATCTGTAACACATAGTGCAAGCAAAGTTGGAAATTCCTTAATGGAATTAAAGTACTTTAATCTCCACAACGATCAAAGATTCTAAAAATCTTTGTGAACATGTGCGTCCTCAGATGCTATCAATTAGAACCGTATCGATCAACCAACATGAAATGTTGCTCAATGATTCTAGTTAAGGTTATTTCGATCTGATTATGCAATTTTTCTACGGTAAATTACGAGATATGTCGGACTAGATAACGTGGACTACCGTGGTAGATTATGTTATCGATTTCTCCCTTGATATTCTTGAGACACGTTTTCATGTGTCAGTAAATCGTTATTTTTATAATTGTGATAGGTTACGAGGTGCGAGTGTTGTTTAAGTTACAAGTGATTTAATTATGGATACTTTTGATTTTTTATAATTTGTGGTTTATAAAAATATATTTTTGTAGCAGTAATTGTAATGTATGTAATTGAAATATATTATTAATTGTAATATAACCCTTGTAGCGTTAATCAGCTGCGCGTACGTATGTCAGTCTGCGCATGCGTACATCACTCTGCGCACCGATCTGCGCATGCGTACACCAATCTGCGCACTGATCTGCGCATGCGTACATCAATCTGCGCATGCGTACATCAGTCTACGCACCGATCTGCGCATGCGTACATCAATCTGCGCATGCGTGCATCAAACTGCGCACCGATCTGCGTAGATCCGACTTCTTAACAAGCTTAACTCTTCAAGCTCTAAATTCTATTATTTCTCATCTTATAGTATTAAATCTGTAATTAAATCGTTTCGTTCAATAAACTATTACTTTATACAATATTATCTAAATTAATAATGTTAACTCTTCTTTATTAACTTTAATAACTTCTTTATTTATACAATACTATCTAAGTTAATAATGTTAATTCTTTAATAACTTTATAAACTTCTTTATTTATACAATATTATCTACGTTAATAATGTTAACTATTCTTTATTAACTTTATTAACTTCTTCATTTATATAATATTATCTAAGTTAATAGTGTTAATTCTTTAATAACTTTATAAACTTCTTTATTTATACAATATTATCTAAGTTAGTAATGTTAACTATCCTTTATTAACTTTAATAACTTCTTCATTTATATAATATTATCTAAGTTAATAGTGTTAATTCTTTAATAACTTTATAAACTTATTTATTTATACAATACTATCTAAGTTAATAATGCTAACTCTTCTTTATTAACTTTATTAACTTCTTTATTTATACAATACTATCTAAGTTAATAATATTAATTCTTTAATAACTTTATTAACTTCTTTATTTATACAATATTATCTAAGTTAGTAATGTTAACTATTCTTTATTAACTTTATTAACTTCTTCATTTATATAATATTATCTAAGTTAATAGTGTTAATTCTTTAATAATATAAACTTCTTTATTTATATAATACTATGTAAGTTAATAATGTTAACTCTTTTTTATTAACTTTAATAACTTCTTCATTTATACAATACTATCTAAGTTAATAATGTTAATTCTTTAATAACTTTATTAACTTCTTTATTTATACAATATTATCTAAGTTAGTAATGTTAACTATTCTTTATTAACTTTATTAACTTCTTCATTTATATAATATTATCTAAGTTAATAGTGTTAATTCTTTAATAATATAAACTTCTTTATTTATATAATACTATGTAAGTTAATAATGTTAACTCTTTTTTATTAACTTTAATAACTTCTTTATTTATACAATACTATCTAAGTTAATAATGTTAACTCTTTTTTATTAACTTTATTAACGTCTTTATTTATACAATATTAACTAAGTTAATAAGGTTTATTCTTTATTAACTTTATTAACTTTATTATCTTAATTAATTTTATACTATTTAATCTTCATATATACTCCATACATAACTTAACACCCATACTGTTTTCTTCAATAGAAAATTCTAACATCACTTTTGCAAATTTTATTCATGTCTTCATATCATGCCTTCACTTCTTGATCATTCTCATTATCAATAAAAGTTTCTAATATATTTACCAGTTACTCTACAGTCTCACTTATTCCTATTCATTTTCGTTTAAAAGCAACGAAAAACGAAAAAATAACGAATTTAAAACGTAGTTTTCAAGCGACTAACACAAAGTCGCAGAACAGGAAATGCTGTTACGTCGAAAATGAAGTTCTTTGTTATTTAATTTGCTTTGTTTGCAGTTGTTACGTTAAAAATTGCGACTTCACAAATTGAACAACGTTGTTATGGAAAAGCGTGTATGTACTTTGACACAGTGTGTGCTACAATGATTGTCTTTATCAACAGAAACGCATGAGCGCGGCTGTTGAAGATATAAAAACGCGAATTCATAATTAATAATGCATATGCAAGTGTGCAAAGACAAATGGTCGTTCTCGCGATAAATTGATCGTTTCAAATTTGTCTGAATAAGCAATTAACGTGCCTTTTCTATTACAACTTCAAATATTTACATTCAATACATGATATTTTACTTAAAAAATATAAAGTGACTTTTAATTTATTATTTATATTTTCACGCAGAAATTTTTATGTATTTCAGGTAATATGTTGATAAATATTGGAATTTTAAGATTTTAAAATTACAAAACTTTAAAATCTAATAGTCCAAACATCCACAATTCCAAAATTCCAAAATTTCAGATTTCAAATTTTTTAATTCCAAAAATTTCAAAATAACAAGATTTCAGTTTCAAAATTTCAAAAATTTAAAAATTACAAAATCCAAAGTCCCAATTTCCAAAATTTCAAAACTTCAAAAATAAAAATTCCAAGTTCCCAAAATTGCGAAAATTTCAATTTCCTAAAATTCCAAGTTCTCAAAATTCTAAATTTGCAAAATATCAGTTTCCTCAAATTTCAAATTACCAAAATTTCCAAAATTCCAAAAGTTGCAATTTCCTAAAATTCCAAATTCCCAAAATTCCATGCTCCCAAAATTCCAAGTTCCCGAAATTCTAAATTACCAAAATCTCCAAAATTCCCAACATTCTTAAAATTACAAAAATTCCAATTTTCTAAAATTTCAAATTCTCAAAATTCTAAGTTCCCAAAATTCCAATTTCCTCATATTCCAAAATATCAAAAATTCCCAAAATTCCAAAATTTCGAAAATTTCAAAAGTTCCTAAAATTCCTAAAATTGCAAAAATTCCAAATTCCAAAAATAAAATATAAATTTTATATACACCTTACTTTTATAAGCAATTTTCATAGACTTTATTGATTTATCACTGAAGTTTTAAATTGAACTGCATTTCTTTTGCACTCTACACTCATGCGTTTGCATACAATGTAGCAATATCATGTAATCGGACGATCACGTAGAATAGCCTGAGAAATATAATAAGTGTTCGATTATTTTTACGAGGTCAGAATTTACAATTGTTCCGCTTTCTGTTTCATATAATAGTAACAAAAATAGCTGTATTAAACGAAGTCTGCGTTTTCTTACCATATTCTGATTGGTTCATTATCATAATTGTATAGAAGTATGTCGGGTAATAATTATTTAAATACGAAGTTCAGATATGAATGTCATTGTGCATTTGAATAACACGTAGCTTTCCATTGCACAAGAATCAGTGATTAAGTAATCAGGATTTTCAAGTTCAATAATGTATGCTTGCATGTTTAAATATGTTCATGGTCTTAGGTTTTCTAACTTTTCAAGCTTACATTTTTGAGTTTGATAAATTTGCGAATTCTTCAGTTTTGGAATTAAAATTTTCAATTTCGTGAAGTTGAAATTACAGCTCTAAAACCTAACATTCCAAATTTTCACAATTCCAAAGTTTCAAATTTTGAGATTCCAAATTTCAAAATATAAAAATTTCGAAATTTCAAAATTTCAAAATTTCAAAATTTCAAAAATTCCAAATTCCAAAAATCTCAAATTCCAAAAATCTCAAATTCCAAAAATCCCAAATTCCAAAAATCTCAAATTCCAAAAATCTCAAATTCCAAAAATCCCAAATTCAAAAAATTGCAAATTCCAAAAATTCCAAAAATCCCAAACTCCAAAAATTCCAAATTCCAAAAATCCCAAATTCCAAAAATCCCAAATTCCAAAAATCCCAAATTCCAAAACTCCCAAATTCCAAAAATCCCAAATTCCAAAAATCCCAAACTCCAAAAATCGCAAATTCCAAAAATCCCAAATTCCAAAAATCGCAAATTCCAAAAATTGCAAATTCCAAAAATCCCAAATTTCAAAAATCCCAAATTCCAAAAATCCCAAACTCCAAAAATCCCAAATTCCGAAAATCCCAAAAATTCCAAATTCCAAATGACCAAGTTTATAAATCACGTGTTTTTAATTCTCACAAACTTTTAAAATTTCTACTTTTCATCATTTTAAATAATAAGATACTTGAATCTTTAAACAGTTCTGCATGAATTTCTAAATTGAAATATCTACAAACTGAATAATTAGTTACATCCACTAATGAAATGCGTACCTTAGTACATCAGATTTTTCCTCATTTCTCCAGGAAAATCACCAATGATTCAAAACAAGTAGTACGCCAGCATCATGTTAATAGTGTTCTGTCTATTTTCCGGGGAAATTCTACATAAGCAATGTCCGACATAAACATTTATCGTTTACGTTTATCAAATAGACAGTTCGAATCGGTTTACATGCAAATGTTTCCCGCAAATCGTGCGTTTAAGCAAATCGTTATCATTAATTGAACTTTTTCTTGGTTCGAGAAAATAGTGTGGAAAGACTCCATTTAGATTAATGCTAACACTCTCTTACAGAATGTACAGAGTGTTTCAGAAAAAATGTTTTGGGTAGTAACAGCATACATTCTTTGGAGTAAAAGTCTTGATAAATGTATCTGGTTAACAGTATGTGGAATAACAAATGTTATCGTACAAATTTAATTTAAATGTTATAATACAAATTTAATTTAAATGTTATTATACAAATTTAATTTAAATGTTATTATACAAATTTAATTTAGATGTTATAATACAAATTTAATTTAAATGTTATTATACAAATTTAATTTAAATGTTATTTTACAAATTTAATTTAGATGTTATAATACAAATTTAATTTAAATGTTATTATACAAATTTAATTTAAATGTTATAATACAAATTTAATTTAGATGTTATAATACAAATTTAATTGAAATATTATTACATATATTTCATGTTTAAGCCATTATAGTGGCGCCTGTAAGAAGTTGAAGTGGTGTTCCTTTTGTAGCCTAGCGCGGACCATGGAGAGATCCTGTTTTATAACTCGATCTCGCTATGAAACTATGATCGTCTTATCAATTTTGGAAAAAGGAAGCAATTACATTTAGATAAATTTGGAGAATATTGGAGCAGAGTTGTTTTTTCGCTAAAAATTCACGAACAGACAGTTCACATGGTGCGTCATGCAACAGAAACCAACTTTTCGGCGCTCGATATTCCGGCCTCGAACGATCTCTTCCACAAATGTTCCATAACACCCAGATAATGTACCATTAACATTTTGTCCCGGGAATGAATTCCCGAAGTATTCCTTTAGAATCGTAAAAGCAAATTAATATTATCTTCTCGAGGAACTTCTGGAATCGCAGTTTTTTGATTTTGGAGAGCCTGGAGATTTCCACGTAGCACTTTGGCGCTTTGAGGTTCATACTTGAAACACCGAGTCTCATCACTAGTTACAATTGATTCCAATGTACAGTTTCGACTGGCTTTGATAAGATCTCGCAATATTCAACGCGAGCAATTTGTTGCTTACCCGCGATTTTGTGACGCGGAAAGGTTTTGTCGCATTAAACGCTATAAGTTTATTCGTTGCTCGATTCCAATAATTGTTGTGTTTTGTAGGAGAGGTATACTGTTTTCAGATAAGATATTGTTTTAACACATGGCGTTAGTTTTCCTTAAATTTAAAGTTTAATTACTTTTTCGACATACTGTGTATTTTGAAATTACTGTAAATTGCTAGTCTTAATATAATTAAGCTATATTTTAAAAGATCCATATGTGGGCCATTATAAGGCAGCTTCTAAATTGTCCATGTGTCAAAAAACCTTCCACATTTTTTGACTACATTCACGTGGATGTTTCTGTGGTATACATGTTTTCGATGTTGCTTAAAGTAGTAAGTTGAAGTTAAACTTCTATTTCCAAAATTTGTGTATTGTAAGTTGCTGAAGTATTCGTTATGAGACACCCTGTATACGCCGCGATGGAATATTGATTCTGTCTCGGTTAATTGAACGTGGTAACTTGGTGCTAAACCAGAAACCAGATCCGTGGTGGGTAGGCCAGAACATCTCGGGAATTCCTGGCTCGCGAGCAGATCGGTGAATCCCTGTCGATTGCACGTGAATGGGATTTAGAGTGATCGTTCGTAGTCGACGACCTCTTCGGAGATTGGTTGCGCAATTGGCATATCAAGGTCATTCCAGTTCTTCAACATTAGAATGGAACCTTTCGCTCGATACATATTCAGGTGGGTCGTGTTAAAAGACAGTTGTAGAAGTCATTTATGGTAGCGAACGTTCGATGTGTTCTACCAAATCGATAATTGTATCATAAATATGCAGTGTCCGAAAAGTGGAACAAGTGGGCGATTTCGCAGAGAGAGAAATGAGACATCCTGTATATTTGAATACTTTAAAATGTCTCGTATCATGCTATTTTAAAAAGTATCATTGAACTTTGTTCATTGATATAAAATGAATGGGTTATGCGCTTTAGTTTACGAAGATATCTTCTTAGAACATTACTCAACAATTTGAAATCGGTATATTCTCTGAAGCATGTGTGTCATTTGTAATCATAGCGGGTATCATGTTTTCTGAATCATTGGAAAACCGCTTTCCATGCGAAATATACACGATGATTAATATTCCGGTTGGCTTCTGGAATATTACACCATTCTCTGTAACATCTTGTACGCTGAGTCAATGAGTTAATTACTATAGAACTGCTGTATGCACGAGCTAATATTACTCGAGGCCATTAGCGTACTGAATTCTTCCTCATCTCCACGCTTCGATGTCTCAAATCCTTAATGTACGTTTTCTAAAACACATTTTGAAATCTACCTTATTACATGCTCTTTGGTTACGTCAAAAAGATTCTAAATGGAAAGTCGCTTGTAAAAACGGCACGTGAGCTGAAGCATGAAATGTGCCCAGTTAAATTTTAATGAACTGTGTATTAATACTAATGTGCACGTCTATTGTGATCATGGTATATTGAGATAATGTTAATACACTATTTTTCAATCAAAATGTAAGTATGGTACACTTCATTATGTCCATTATTTCTACAAGAATTATTTTCAGAAGTTATATAACTTCGTGTCTTAAAAAATATTACATGAAACCACTGAATGGTTAAAGTAAATGATTTAAATGAACGTTTAAAGTAGTAAACATTTTACTGTTAAAAAACGGTTTATAACTTTTGGTATCGTTTAGGAACGGTTTATAGACACTTTATTTTATCGAATTATTCGGACGATTTGAAAGGAGTAGCAAACGGTAGAACAGCTAAGGGTCTCATTAAGAACTAATAATCCGAGTGTACGCACGTTCGCAGATGCGCTAAATTTCACAGGAATAGCGTTAATCCCAATAGAATTATGAGACGAGAACGCTGGATGTCACGGGATAGACATATCGCAAAAGAAATCGCAAAACTGGTCCCATTAGGGTTCTCAATGTGAATCGTAGATTCCACGGTAACGCGCTCCTCCATACGTACTACTAACATCAACGTAACATTTACGATAATTAGCAAGAATGTGCGATGCTAATGGCCACTCGTTCCCCATGTGGCCGCTGTGTATGTAAAGGACCGAGTTGCGTATAATCTGATCTCGCAACATCGGCTAAAAAAAAATTTTCGTAGCACAAAAATACTAATTGATGAATTTTTATTAGCTACATTTGTCTGCGCGTTTAAGATACCATTCATTTTCAGACAAAGTAGTATAAAATTTTTATTCGCTCATTAAAGTTATGTTTTTTCAAATAACGGTTATTTTTATATCATTCGAGGCTTATTGCTGTAGTTCAAACATTGTAGTTAAAGAATTTATTAAGAAACAGCGAAAGATTGTGTTTTTAAATAAAGATACAATCTTTCACTGTTTCTTTTTATTTAAGAACAGTATTTTTATTTAAAAACACAATCTTTATTACATTGTTTCGAAAATTCTACATAGAAATATCGAACACATAACCGATTAAAAGGGAATCTATTAGTATCAAGAAAGCTTAAGATTAACCTCTTGAATTTTTATGCCTTCATCATCTAACATCTGTTGAAGGTATCATCAAACCGGGTGTTCGAAAGAAAGCCAATTAATGATCTTGTCCAAGCTAATGAGGAAGAGCGATCACTTGACCAACGAAAAACGAAACTTTCGCATACCACGGCAACTCATGGAAGATTAAGATCATCCTTGTGGACGAAGTACTGGACGAACAAGTTATACCTAGTCAACGATGTGAACGATACGTTAAAATGAAAGGATACGTCCGTTTGTAACTACTCACCGTACAAAATACTATTATCACACGAAAAGAAGTATTTTGATATACGTTTACGTTTGACTTAAATTTTTTCGAGACTCCCTTTCATGCATTTGTTAAATTTTCTTCAGCGAATTATACGATTATTCTGACTTCACGTGTCAAATTATTGTTCAAGTCTAGTTTGGAACATTGCAAGTTATGCAATGTTAACTGGAACATTGCAATTGTTACAGTTAAAGTATTTAAAGAAAAAGTAAGGAACTATTTTCTTGTGCAGAGAATTTTTTTATATGAAAAATTCAAATTTAGGTGGTTGCTGAAAGCAAGCTGTATAGCAAAGAATTTCCGAAAAATAATACCAACATCAATTACAAGATAGGAAAATAAATAATTAATGAAGTAATAGCATTAATTAACGCTAATGAACGACAGTGATCAACATCTAGCAAACGATCCAACGAAAGACCACACGTTATTCCAAAATTTCAAGTGCGTAACAGAATGACAGTCGTAAAAACGAACCTTCACTTAAGTTGCCACATACAGATCGTAAATATTTGAAAACTAGACGTTGATAGTTTTGAAAGCTGTTAATATCTCAAAGTTATGGATCGACTAGATGTTACTCTGTGTAAGGTATATTTTCACACACCTATAAAGAACGATTGAAAGGTAATAGCCATCGATATCGTAAATTTCATTACAGAGCTACTTTCTAGAGTTTAATAGGTTCATCATGTATTACCAAATGATTACATTGAACTCACTTTTCACCGTTACTTTTTATACATATCAGATGAATATTCTGTACCGTCATCACTGACATCGATTCTTGATGCATCATTTCTTAATCCACCTCAAATATTTCTACCCTATTATTAAATTTCTTATCTCTGGTGATCTAATCTTATTAGAATGGAATTAGATTGGAGAACACAAGGTAAATCTGTAAATTCTCTATCTTGACAGAGGTTTTGAGAAAAATTGGTCTGATTTTTGAAAAGTGTTTTCCACAAACTAAGTGGATTCACACTACCGCTCAAAATTATGCGGACACTTACATTTTCTTGAATTTTGGATACATATTACATACTTTTATTGTTAAACAAAATCGTTCGTAAATTCTAATGTGATGTATTATAATAGTACTAAATTATGAATTTAGTTATTCAACTTTCTGAAATAATCATATGTATTATTTTGTGTTGCGCGCGTAGAGTTTGTGGGCCTTTTCTCTGGCAGTTTCCAATGACATTGCTCAAGTGAGGTCTGTTGCCTTTTCAAGAGTAACGTAAACATTTGTAAACATGATTATATAGCCAGGATTCCATGACACGAGAATGCGAAAATTACGTCACGCGATCGACATGTTGACGAAAAGAAAATATAAACATATTTCATCACTATTGGTAAGATATTTAACAAATTATTATTATAATGTATCCTCTAACAGCGGAGGAAGTGGAATACATACACGATAAACAAATAATTCAAAGATATCACAATGTTTTCGGCAATTGAAAAAAATTGAAGTGTCCACATACTTTTGAGCGGTAGTGTATATTCATTAAAAATGTGTAATGTCTACCAAAAGTTGTTCAGACATCAGTTCACTGAGGGTCCAAGATGTCCAAGTATTTACATAGTTATTGATTTGATCGTTTAGTTGGTGAGATATGAGTTATCCAAAGTTCATCCCCTATTACTCGTTTTAAGATCGCAACATTCTCTCGCGGATATCTAATTGATCTTTCGGCAGCCAATTAATCAGACCTCAAATAGCTGACGTGATCCTGAATAAGATTTCCATTTGCAAAAATGGGGTTTGAAGCAACGTTTTTGAATTATTAAGGAAAAACATGGACCAATCACAGTACGAGGATTACGCATGCGCAGACGCGAGAGCGATCAAATTTGGATAACGCGTGGTAATCCTGTTCGCGCGTCAGGTCAAATATTAACTTTTTATAATTGTTGTCGAAGGTTGTAAATCTTCGTTGACCCATGGCGTTTCCATAACTTGTTACAGTATTGGAATTATATGTAGAATTATTATTGGAATAGAATCTATAGAGTGGCTCAGAGTCCTCCACACTGGTGTGTCCAAGTCAGCGAAGGATGTAGATCATCATTCCACTACTTATGTATTTCAACAGGGGTAATCTAAGACTGATTTCGATGGATGGTATTCTAAGACTGATTCTTTCTCAAAAGGAAGGTGCTCTAAGACTGACTAGTCACCTCTAAAAAGCCAGAAAGGAAAACTACCTATGAAGTTCAAAACGCGAAGGCGTTACCAAAAAAGGACCAATCAGGTCAAACTGTTATACGGAAAAAAATACTGATTGGTGAAACGGTCTAGCGAATGAGATTGTACGACTTTTCGCATTCATTCCAAAGTTGTAAATAATTCTTGTTAATAAGCCAAACAGTAAAGTGATTTGGGTCCTTCAAAAGAACTAAATAATGGGATACATTGCAAGGCCGCTGAATGACTGGGTCAGAGTGCTTTGGCCCGTCGAATACATAAGGATTCTCGTAAACATTACACACTGCAGTGCACGGCTTAAGCCCATGGAAAATACTTCTTTAAAGAAAGCTATATTGGTGTTATAAAAAGTATGTTTTTCTGGCCTGTTAGAAAGCTGTTGTCAATAGTTAGGAACGTCAAGTTGTGGAGACGTTCATGTGGTCTTAACTATCCGTTCAAAATTACAACAAAGGAACCTTCTTGGGTTCGGCAGAACATTTATAAATATTACATTAATTGTACTCCGCGCAACTCGTAACAATCCAACGCGTTGTAATGCAACGTGTGGTAATCCTACGCGTAGTAATCCTACGCGTAATAATGCAACGCGTGGTAATTCTAAGCGTAGGAATTTAATGCGTGTAATCTAACGCGAAGTAAACCAACGCATAGTAATCCAACGCGTGGTAGTCCAACGCGTAGTAATGCAACGCTTGGTAATTCTATGCGTACGAATTTAACGCTTGGTAATCGAACGCGTAGTTAACCAACGCGTTGTAATTCTAAGCATACGAATCTAATGCGTCGTAATCTAACGCGTAGTAATCTAGCGTGTGGATATCCAGCGCGTAGTAATCCAGCGCATGGATATTCAACAGGTAGTAGTTCAACGCGTAGTAATGCAATGCGTAATAGTCCAACGCGTAGTAATGTAACGCATGGTAATTCTAAGCGTAAGAATTTAATGCGTGGTAATCTAACGCGAAGTAAACCAACGCGTGGTAGTCCAACGCGTAGTAATGCAACGCTTGGTAATTCGATGCGTACGAATTTAACGCTTGGTAATCGAACGCATAGTTAACCAACGCTTGGTAATTCTAAGCGTAAGAATCTAACGCTTGGTAATCGACCACGTAGTTAACCAACGTTAATAATCCTTGCGTTCTTATTGCTCCGTGTTTTTCCTTAATAATTCGAAAACGGAGCTTTAGACTAAGGATTCTAAATATGCAAGTATTTACATAGTTATCAATTTGATAGTTTAGTTGGTGAGAATTATCCAACGTTCATCCCCTTTTGAAGATACATCGCAACTTTCTCTCGCAGATATCTAATTGATCTTTCGGCACTGCCAATTAATCAGACCTATGGGAGGCCATCTGGCAAAGAAGCGGGTAAAAATTTATGCCCTGTGTCACGGATACGATGAAGCGTAGCTCATCTGACCTACGTGTTTGAATATTCACGGATGATCAGCGACCGGGACACGGATAGGTAGGACCGGTTTTTTCAACTCGATAAGAGGGTGACGTGAGAAACTCTAATGCCTGATACGTGGGGATATGATTTCGGTCAAGTGAAGGGAGACAGGTGATCGGCGAAAGAAAGAGGGAGAATAATGGTGGACCAGGATGGAACAAGAGGCTTGGCGATTGTGTGTACCGACTGCCTCGAGCAGAGAATGGAGACGAGATCGTTTGTATGCACCAGTCCACCTTCCTGGACCAGTTTTCGTACAGGTACAGCTCTACGACCCTGAAGGTATACTTCAAGGGTCCCGGTTCACTTCCTACAAGAATTAACTTATTCTTCGTCGCTAATGTTAGATTTATGCACGAATGATGACTACTTTTAACACTAAAACTACCAAACCACTTCACAAGTTTTTTATTTGAAGGTACACATTTTGTTAAAGTACATTCTTTGAAGTACATTCTTTGTTCACTTCAGTACAGCATTGATTGTCATTAAAATAAAGAATAAATGTGTGTACTAATTTTGTTTCGTCGTTTGTTTATTTATTTTTTAACTTCATTTTAAGTACACATTACATGCTCGTATGTTAAACTCATAACTACTTTTAAATTCAAGTGGTCAATTTAGGCGAAATATTGGACTTTTTTTTATGGAAATCGTTTGTTTGTTTATTTGTGTTACGCTTGGTGATTACTTTTAAATGTACACTCATGTGATCCACATATGTGGAATATATGTGCGAAATATTTGACTTTTTGTAGAAATCATTTGTTTATTTATTTATAGACAAATATTTATTTATTTGTGTTACACCTGATAATTACTTTTAAAGGCGCCACTCATGTGATCCACATATGCGAAATATAATAATATATGTGAAGTATTTGACTTTTTCATGAAAATGAATTTTCTTGTACTTTTTAGACAAATATTTAACTGTGCTTTTTATGAAAATATTCATCTGTCTGTTTCATGGAAATAAAAACATACTCTACATTTTTTGTACAAATTTTTACATTTTTAGTAGTAAAAGTATTTCGGGATTTATTTGATAATTTTTGTGGTTGTATCACAGTAAGTTTTACGAGTGGTTTGATTTTTTTGAGTAGTAAAATAAAATTTGTTTAAGGAAATGGATACATGCGATAGCGGTGTGAGTACCGATTATCGATGCTTTATTAGTATTTAACGATATATCGATAATATCGTTATGATACCGTTAATGTAAGTGGAGAGAGGAGTCACTGAACTTGACTGAAGTAGGATGTACATTAAATTTAGCATTCCGCATTCGTGTATATTGCAAATTATTAGAATTTGAAAATCAAACAATTTGTAATTTTAGAAATATAGAAATTTGGAAATTTGAGAGTTTAATAATTTGAGGAATAGGAAGTTTATGTGAAAAAAATAAAAGTTTTTTATTATTTATCAATTTTTGTCATTTTTATTATTTATCTATTTTTATCATTTTTATTATTTATCAATTTTTGTCGTTTTTATCATTTATCAATTTTTGTCATGTTTATTATTTATCAATTTTTGTCATTTTTATTATTTATCTATTTTTATCATTTTGATTATTTATCTATTTTTATCATTTTTATTATTTATCAATTTTTGTCATTTTTATCATTTATCAATTTTTGTCATGTTTATTATTTATCAATTTTTGTCATTTTTATCATTTATCTATTTTTATCATTTTTATCATTTATCAATTTTTGTCATGTTTATTATTTATCAATTTTTGTCATTTTTATTATTTATCTATTTTTATCATTTCTAATATTTATCCATCATTATTTTTAATTTATCTAATAGAATTTATGTAGTACATTTAACACTTCCATTAGGATTTTTTAATATTACAAAACGTTTCTCATATTTCGCACAGAACAAAGAGAAATGTTGCTCGCATGCATACGAAAAGTTTTAAGCGACATTCATAACGGTCAAACAACCAAAGTGCACTTAAGAGATCATCCCATGCCTTTCAAAGAGCAGTAAAAACTTTTGAAAGCGGTATCTCTTTGTCGGCGAATTTTTTCAGTTAATACCAACAGACTGATTGCATCCACTGACTATTCGCCATTTTAAAACGGGTAAACAACGTGTATCAGAAGAATTAAAAATTCTTTTTCAATTATTCTTTTGACTATAATAAAATATTCCTTAGAATTATTCAGAATAATTTGCCTGTGTTTTGCGATTTGATTAGAATTCTCAATTCATTAGTCGATTTAATGAACTACATATTTCGATTAATATTGAAAAACCAAATTGTCATTTAAGTACACTCAGTTTATAGATTTGTACATGTATGCATCTGCAATAATATGTACATATAAATACATAATTTAATAATTATCACATATGAATTATACACGGCTGAACTCGTTATACACGCTTTCATATACCAAAATCTAGCATTCCCTAAAACTGATCACATTTCTCAAAAAATAATACAAGTATAACAGTTGTAGTATAACTTGATCTTCTTCCACTTTTTTAAACCCCTTCCTGTGACGAGTTTCACTCGTGACGCACTTACAGCTCAAATGTGACAAACCTCACTCAAACTTTGAACATTCAACTCGAAATTTAGGTCTAACTATAAGTTGCATTATGAAGGATCCCTGAATATAAAATACTCACATTTTAATTTTCTTTGTTCGTTTTAATGTTATAGCTCTGAATAGTTAGTCTTGACTGACGTATCTGTTAAGTTAAGTGTGTTTGACGACTATATCCGTCATGGAGATGCGTCAGAATTTTGTGTCATGAACTATATCCGTCATGCGTAAAATTTTGTTACAATTAGACATTTAAATTGTAATTTTGGCGAAAACTAAATTATATTCGTAAGTTGCGATATGTTTAAAATCTTTAGAGATCAACACGAAATGAAATAAACAAATAAAAAGTATAAATGATTTGAGATGGATTCATAAATTCGTGAGAGCTCGTCATCGCTTGATTATCGCGACACTGGTGCACGCTTTGCAAAAAGATCGCCACAGTTAACTGGTTAAATAAATGGCACGGAAGGGGTTACTACGCAGAAACACCCTGTATAGAAACACGAATGATAACGCTAATGTAAATTTTGATTAAGTGTTAATACTATAGCTACGAAGCAGTAAATAAATTGTAGAGCAAAATCAAGATTGTTCTGAACGAAACCGAGTGGTAAAAGTAACGGAAGTCTAATAAAAATTCCTCTCAATTGAAAACAAGCTTTTAGAATTCGCCGCTACCTAGAAATGGTATCTATCGGAACCGTCCTTTGAAGTCTAGTTGTGTTTGATGAATATTAAGATTTGAAAAGGTAACGGTGCCGCTGACCCAGTCCTTCTAGGAAGCAGCGAATATCGTAACATCCTACATCCTTTCGGATGTCCTGAATATTTCGTGAGCCACATGATCAAATGCTCTGCGATGTGCCTAAAACAGATCTAATGCCGGCGCAATTGAAGTTCTATCGACGTGCCGCTATGCTGTCTGCGTTTTCTACTGATTACGTATTCTATGGGGGACCCTTTGCTTTGCTGATTCATTGACCCTTCGATCGAATTTTGGCAAATAGCCCGCAACCCTTATAAAGGACGTTCGATTTTCTTTTTTCCCCTGCGTTTTGCACTGGTATCGATCCAACTGCTTCTCGATATAACTTTTTGGTTTCTTTCGAAATTTCTTTTAAAACTCTTCGCATATTTCATCTGTTTTCTATTTGTAATCACTGGTGTGTGTTGGAAGATCTTTTTGAAAATTTTACTTCGCATATTTCATCTTTTTTCTATTTGTAATCACTGGTATATGTTGGAAGTTAAATATTTACGAAATTTGTTAGTAGTTTAGAGTTATAGATTGAAAATATCATATTTAGGAAGTTGGCTAGTGAAGAAGTCACAGATATACGTTGAATGTATATTTAGGAAGTTGGTTGGTAAACAGTTCACAGACATGTATATTGAAAGCAAAGACTTCATAGGTATACGTTGAAAGTATCATATTTAAGAAGTTTGTTGGTAAACAGTTCACAGGTGTACATTGAAAGCATCATATTTCAACAGTTTATTGGTAAACAGTTCATAGTTTATACACATTGAAAGTATCATATTTCATTAGTTTGCTGGTGAACAGTTCATAGGTATACATTGAAAGCATCATATGTAGGAAATTAGTTAGCAAGGTAATTAAATTTTCTTAAAAGAAATTCAGTTATTATAAATAATATTACAATTTTTTAATCGAATCTCACTAAAATTGTCCCAAACTTATTAAATTATTAATTAAAACTAAAATAATTTAAATTCAAAATTAATTAAAAAAAATTAAAATTAAACTTAAAACATTTTAAATTAGAATTAAACTTGAAAAATTAAAAATTGAAATTAAACTTAAAAAATTTTTAATTGAAATCAAATTTAAAAAATTGTGAATTAATTTTAAATTTAAAGTAATTTCACAGTAATCAAAATTAAACAATTTCTTAAATAGTCATTATTCAATATTTAGGAAATGAAATGTTGAAAAAATTCAGTTGTTCCACTTTCCAAATATTTCTGCTAGAATTAACTTTATAACAAAGTTAACAGTCAATTAACAACCGATCAAAATGAAGAATTCCAAAGCAGTTTTTAACTGTTATTTTATATTTATTTGGAAAAAGGAAGAAAGTAGTGGTTTAATGAATCGTGTGTAAGTTGAAAGTTATATTAGGAAACAGTCGTCATTCACATTGTAATATAACTGAATTTTAATCAGGAGATATCTTCGTTCAAATCAGCGATTTACATTAAGTGGTTTCATTAACACGAGTGTCTTCGAAAGATAATGTAAAGTAGTGAATATAATGTGCACAATCCGGATGTAGTACTCATGAATAATAATCTATATGGTATTATAGACTTTTAGAATGCGTATTTCATGATTGAAATGCAACAACTGTGAATACGTTATTTTCCTCGTTTTCCTTTTAAAAGGAAAATCGATTTTAGTGCACACATTCTGCACGTTCGGTAGGTCAGTTAATATTAAAGACAGAGTTAAATTTAACAGTACAACTTTATTAGTAGAAATTTACCAGTATGTGCATTTACTTCTAAATTTATAATGATGAGAAAAAATAAATAAGTACTGAGACATCAACCAACATATATATTCTTTGTCTCAACAATATGAGAGACATTTGTACATAAACATAACAAAATTTTGTAATAAAAATGTATTAAACTTGACCAGTCATTTTGACTCTTTGACAGTTCTAGTGTTAAGTAGCTTTAGAGTATCACTTGAATGGAATTGGTAAAAGCATCGTTGAAACTATAATTTTCACAATACTAGTTTCATTTAATTTCATAAAATTGTCATGTTCAAACTGGAATTCAGAATCAAATTTTCAACAGTGTAAAATAAAACAATAAATTATGCAAATATGTAAACACAAATTATTTTATATTTTATTCCATTTACTCGTGGAATAATACTACACCCCGTATTGAAATATTCCAAGTCGCTATTTCTTATTTTAATTTCAAATAACATTCAAGTCTGGATAACATATTTACCCTCTGTTCCGTATATAATTCTCTATAAGCACGGATAATAAAAATACATACAAACATAATAGATAGTATAGGTGACGCCATGAATAATTATTATTGGATTTGAAATAAAACAGCTTCGTTACGTCATGTTTGTTATCCCAATCCCAGGTGCTAGCTTCTAAACTCTAAATACAGAGTGTCTCATAATTACTAGGTCTCTGAAATGAGGGATAGCTGACGTCATTTTTAATATATTTCCCTTTGCAAAAATGGGGTTTGAAGCTCCGTTTTTGAATTACTAAGGAAAAACACGGACCAATCAGAGCGCGAGGATTATTACGCGTTGGATTACTACGCGTTGGTTAACTACGCGTTAGATTCCTACACTTAGAATTACCACGCGTTGCATTATTACGCGTTGATCTGCTACGCGTTGGATCACTACGCGTGGAATTACCACGCGTTGCATTACCACACGTTGCATTATTACGCGTTGCATTATTACGCGTTGGATAACTACGCGTTAGATTACCACGCATTAGATTCCTACGCTTAGAATTACCACGCGTTGCATTATTACGCGTTGGACTGCCACGCGTTGGATCACTACGCGTGGAATTACTACGCGTTGCATTACCACACGTTGCATTATTACGCGTTGCATTATTACGCGTTGGATAACTACGCGTTAGATTACCACGCATTAGATTCCTACGCTTAGAATTACCACGCGTTGCATTATTACGCGTTGGACTACTACGCGTTGCGTTACTACGCGTTGGATCACTACGCGTGGAATTACCACGCGTTGCATTACCACACGTTGCATTACTACGCGTTGGATAACTACGCGTTAAATTACCCCGCATTAGATTCGTACGCTTTGAATTACTACGCATTGTATTACTACACGTTGGACTGCTACGCGTTGCGTTATTACGCGTTGAACTACTACCCCGTGAATATCTATGCGCTGGATTGCTACACGTTGAATATCCACACGCTGGATTACTACGCGTTAGATTACCACGCATTAGATTCCTACGCTTAGAATTACCACGCGTTGGATTACTACGCATTGAATATGCATGCGTTGGATTACTACGCGTTGGATATCCACACGCTGGATTACTACACGTTGTATTACTACGCGTCGGATTACCACGCCTTGCATTACTACGCGTTGAATTCCGATGCGTTAGATAACTACGCGTTATCCGAAGCTTTCTCTCTCATGTCTACGCATGCGTCTCGCGCTCTAATTGGTCTCTGTTTTTCTTCAACCCTTAACGAACGAGCGCATTTTTCTAAAACTATGACCAATAGGTGGACGGATTTTTAGGAAATTAAGTGTTTCATTGCCAGAGCGAGAAAAGGTGTATAATTAATATCGCTTTATTGGATTTTATAAAAACTTACAGTAATAATAGGTAATACATGAACAGATATGTGCATACAAAAGAATGCTGAAGTGAAAATTTCAGAAAAATAATAGGAATTAAGATAAACAAATAGATGCGTGTATGTAATGTATAGATTTGTATACATTTATAAACTTATTTTTTATAGATTAACGATTTTTTCGCTCAATCCTCGGGGAGGAATGCGCTCCAGAGCGCGACAAAAAACAATTGTCGATCGCCCTTAATTGTTGCATGTATAATTGACGCCAAACCTAACAGATTTCTTAAAATATCACGTCATGTCCCGTGTATGGCAGCAGTCGATTTTTTTAGAATATTTATAATGTCGCGAGTATGGCGGCATTCGCTCGTTAAGGGTTAATAATTCAAAAACAAAGCTTCAAACTCCATTTTTGCAAAGGGGAATCTTATTCAGAATCACGTCAGCTACCCCCCATTTCAGGGACGTACACTAATTGTGAGATATCCTGTAGATTGCTCTATGATTTTATAAAGAAGCCGTCTATTTTGAAGCTGATGTCTTTTGAGAAAAAATGAATCGAGATGTTTACTTTGAAAGTAGCCTACTTCCATTCTGTGTAAGAAGACATATTATTTATTTAATAATTGTTATTGTTTTAATAGGAATTCTAAATTTAACTCTCTTAGTTACTCCTCAGGATACACTGTTATATTGAAATGCACAATGCTAGACTCATTCGCATAAGTAGTAGCCCTATTTATAGTTACACAATTAATGTTCTACCACTGCCCATAGTGGGCACTGTTACCGATCTAAATATTACTTGCTCATCTAATTCACGTATTACAACATATTACAGAAATGTTACGTCTAATAACCTTAAAGTGCTTAGTCTTATCTACATCTGAAAGCGTTTTACGAACACGACACTCCCAGAACGCTACACTGCTGTCTAATTAGATCTACTTCAAGATACAAAAATATAATCAGCTCCCCATATTATCATTCTTACATTAATAATATCGAATGTTTCGAGTAGAAATTTTAAAACGAGTAGTTCAGTATTATTATATTCTCTGAACTATGATTTAATTCTTAAAAACTTCCTAAAACTGCACAATAACTTGTTCACTGTGCTGGAGATGTATATATTTGTAGAATTTTTAATATTAATTCTACAATTTTAATTAATTAAAATTAATTTTAATTTTAATTTTAATTAATTCTACATTTTTAAATTTGTTCATATGGTGTTTCATATAATTGGGTCGAGATATATTTTTATAATTATATATAACCATATAACACATAATTACAGCCATAAAAGTGAAGTTTCCACACGTGATAATTCGATATTGCGTAAATATTTTTATGCATTATATTTCATACTACACGTTTAATCTTCCCATACTTCTTATGTGAAAGAGTCTACCACAATAAATAAATAAACTGACCAACCGGTAGGAGGCCATTATCGAAGCTAAGCGGCAAATCACTAAGCAATTACCGTACACACCTTGATAGAAATTCTATCGCGTGCCTGCCACTCGAAAAACTCGCGATCGTTAATCAGTTACGACTCTCCCGTTTGAAATTAACCAAGAATTTATGAAACGAGTTTAGAACACTGACTGCTGATTGGCGAAGCGCCAATGATTACTGCGGAATAATGCTGCACACATTTATGCGAAAGAAGCTTCATTTGTATTCAATGAATTTCTTTTATTATTTTCAATTATATTCGGTTCAAAGGACAGCGTAACAGGATCTGTGCATAATACCTCTTTATCGAATGATTTATGCACTTACACTCGCGTGCGCGAATCGGTGAATTAAACGACGTTGGAACTATCGATCCACTATTTTTATAGACGTCGAGAAGAAATTAATTTCTCGAACTGATGCACTGAATATTCTTCGTACTTTCACATCATCGTAAAATGGTGTGATTTCACATCCTGTTATATTTCAAGTTTGTGCTGCAAAGTATTCTTTTTAACGTTTAACTGTTGTGTTGGTTTTTGCATTTTTTAATTCTGCAATCTTCTAATCTTTGGGATTTTAGGATGTTGCAATCTCGAAATCTAAGACATTTTTTAATTTTGCAATTTAAAATCTTCAACATTTCCTAATTTTGCAATTTGAAATCTTTGACATGTTTTAATTTCGCAATCGGGAAATTTGTGGGACTTTAGACTTCTACAATGTTCAACTCTTTGACATTTTCGAACTTTGCGATCTTCAAATGTATAGGACTTTGAAATCCTGTAATTTTGTAATCTTTGAGTAATAAAAACAGTGATACTAATAACAATAAGAGTAATGAGGATATTAACCCCTTGCACTATTTTGATGAGTCTGACTCGTGACGCACTTGTACATCAGTCGTGATCAATTTTACTCAAATTTTTAATACGTTTCAATTTGTAATTCAAGTCCAATCATAATTTGCGTAGTCAACAGTTGAATATTAATATACTCAAATAACATTTCAATATTTTTGTCTATTTTACTATTATAGCTTAATTGGGCAGTTCTGAATGACATACCTGACAAATAAGTCATAGTGCAAGGGGTTAATAACAGCAGTTCCCAAATCATTGTGACTTTGGAATACTGCAATCTTGACATCTTTGTGACTTTGGAATTCTGCAATCTTGAAATCTTTGTGACTTTGGAATTCTGTAATCTTGAAATCTTTGTGACTTTGGAATTCTGCAATCTTGAAATCTTTGTGAGTTTGAAAATCTATAATTTTGAAATCTTTGTGACTTTGGAATACTGCAATCTTGAAATCTTTGGGACTTTAGAATTCTCCAATCTTGAAAACTTTGTGAGTTTGGAATTCTATAATCTTGAAATCTTTGTGACTTTGGAATTCTGTAATCTTGAAAACTTTGTGACTTTGGAATTCTCCAATCTTGAAAACTTTGTGAGTTTGGAATTCTATAATCTTGAAATCTTTGTGACTTTGGAATTCTGTAATCTTGAAAACTTTGTGACTTTGGAATTCTGTAATCTTGAAATCTTTGTGACTTTGGAATTCTGCAATCTTGAAATCTTTGTGAGTTTGAAAATCTATAATTTTGAAATCTTTGTGACTTTGGAATACTGCAATCTTGAAATCTGTGTGATTTTAGAATTCTATAACCTTGCAATCTTTATGAATTTGGAATTCTATAATCTTAAAATTTTTGTTAATTTGGAATTCTATAATCTTGAAATCTATGTGAGTTTGGAATTCTGCAATCGTGAAATCTATGTGACTTTGGAATTCTGCAACCTTGAAATCTTTGTGATTTTAGAATTCTATAACCTTGCAATCTTTATGAATTTGGAATTCTATAATCTTAAAATTTTTGTTAATTTGGAATTCTATAATCTTGAAATTTTTGTGACTTTGGAATTCTATAATCTTGAAATCTATGTGAGTTTGGAATTCTGCAATCTTGAAATCTATGTGACTTTGGAATTCTGCAATCTTGAAATCTTTGTGATTTTGGAATTCTATAACCTTGCAATCTTTATGAATTTGGAATTCTATAATTTTGAAATTTTTGTGATTTTACAATTCTATAACCTTGCAATCTTTATGAATTTGGAATTCTATAATCTTGAAATTTTTGTTAATTTGGAATTCCGTAATCTTGAAATCTATGTGAGTTTGGAATTCTGTAATCTTGAAAACTTTGTGAGTTTGGAATTCTGTAATCTTGAAAACTGTGTGAGTTTGGAATTCTGTAATCTCGAAATCTTTGTGAGTTTGGAATTCTGTAATCTCGAAATCTTTGTGACTTTGGAATTCTGCAATCTTGAAATCTTTGTGACTTTGGGATTCTGCAATCCTTAAATCTTTAGTTCTTCGAAATTTTGTAACTTGGAAATGAATGGAAATATTACATAACGAGTAAAGCTGTGAAATGTATCTATCGAAATTCAGAATAAAGCCAATAGAACTTCGTTCTCTATTTTCACTATCTTCTATTTTATAAAACCGTAGCTGACACAGTTCTGCCTTTACACGTAGGTGAATTATCAGTATACTAAAATGCAAGACGTATATAATTAGCCTATATTTGCACAGCACGTAATTATACTTGACATTAAAAATAAATACCATTCTCAACAGAATAAAACATGCTAATATGCACATTTTGCATTTACGTAGAAAAAAATGTTTCGTTTCACAAAATATAATACAAAAGATGTAAATTTGAATAAAGTTGAAAACGAAAATGCTAAAGAATATAAACAATTGTAATTAGTTTAAAACCTGCTCGGAGTGTCTGAAGTTTCCTTTTATAATATTAATAAATATTTCCATCGAGTATTTGTAGAATATCTGTACATTTCTATTTTCTAGTCATAAATTCTAAGTATTACAGTGAAGGTTTCACTCATCACAAGTCGAAACGAAATTACGAAAGGAAACGTCATGAGCACTTTCACTCGGCATTATAAATGACATAATCGCACGCAATCTTACCCCCGCAAAAGATGTACCACTTTTCTTGTTCATCGATGTTACAAATTTTACACGTGATCGTAAATAACTCGACTTTCATTCACAATATTTTACGCAATTACAGGAAAGTGTGAAATTCTATAAAATGATTTAAGTAACAAATAATTTGTTTCGAAATGAGGAAAGAATTTCTGTTCAATTTTCTCTTGCAATTAGCAGTTTATTGATCGTTCGAATTGTACTGTAGCTTTGTTTAACTTTATTGTATTATAACTTGATTTCTTTTACTGTAAAATTCATTAAAATTAATTGCAATGAACTATAATTTAAGGTTTCTAAAAGTGTTCTAAGTTCATTTGTTTTAATAGTTTCTTAAGGATGTGGACCTGGGCTAAACAGAGAAACAAATTAATTGATGTATACAAGTTGTGAAGTCCGATTAAAAATTGGTAGAATGGTGAAAATATATCAAGTACATAATATAGGTAAAATAGATGAAATTGATGAAATAGACAAAAATGACAAACTTTATGAAATTGATAAAATTGATGAAATAGACAAAAACGACAAACTTTATGAAATTGATAAAATTGATAAAATTAACAAACTCTACAAAATTGATAAAATTGATAAAATTGATAAAATTGATAAAATTGATAAAATTGATAAAATTGATAAACTCTACAAAATTGATAAAACTGATAAAATTAATAAAATTGATAAAATTGGTAAAATTGATAAAATTAACAAACTCTACAAAATTGATAAAACTGATAAAATTAATAAAATTGATAAAATTAACAAACTCTACAAAATTGATAAAACTGATAAAATTAATAAAATTGATAAAATTGATAAAATTGACAAACTCTACAAAATTGATAAAACTGATAAAATTGTTGAAATTGTTGAAATTATTAAAATTGCTCCAATAGATAAAACAGATGGACCACACAAAAAAACAAAAGAAAAATGAAATAGAATAACATACATAAAATCAAACAAAATAGATGAAATGAAGCAGTATAAATGACATAAAATAAATGAAATTAGACAAAGCCAGTAAAATGAAGTGACATAAATAAAATGAAATAAGGTAGCCTATGCGAAGTAATATATCGATGTCAGACGAATTGGCGCGTGAGGAGGCTGACTCAGGTGTCTAGAAGAGCTACAGCTCCAATTGATCAGAATTGAAAAATGGACACCTCACATGTATTTTCGGCGGTACTATTGGCCACGCACAGTTGAGTCAAAGAACAAGGACAGTCGGCAAACGTTTCAAGTGGTTAGATCGTCAGAACATTGGACTGTTCAAAGTGGGGTAAGTTCCTTAAACCTGACTCAGCCTAGGAACAGGGTGGTCTACATAATTGACGTATTAACGTAAATAAGCTGGGTCATATAAAATCTTCAGTCGTTTCAGAAACAAACTTTGTATATTTTTATGTCTGCGTCGAGCTTCACAAGTAAAAAAATTCATTATTTTACCTTCGTTGGTTTATTTTACATCGTAAGGTTTACGAAGGTTAAAAAATGAGATACCTCAAGTAAAAACTATCAAGGCAAGAAAAAGCCATGATCAATTTTCGTATCGAAGACAAGGATATGTTCAAACAGATTCAAATGTGCTACTGTCGGTTACATTAATAAAAGACGTAACCAAGATGAGAAGAATCGTATATATTCGAGTGTAGATGAATTAAAACTTGCAATAGCTGACACGTGGAACAATACAGAGAAAAATACCGATGTCAACCCACGAGTTGGCGCGTGAAGAGTTACGGCTTGGATTGACCAGAATAGAAAATGGACACCGCACTTATTTTCGATGTTAGTAATATTAGTCACGCACAACAATTGAGTCACAGAACAAGTCGGTTTCAACGGTTACCTCGAACGTCAGAACGTTGTATTGGACTGTTCAAAGTGGGGTAGGTCCCTTAAACTGACTCAGCCTACGCGCCAGGAACTGGGTTGTCTGCAGTACCGTAGTCCAGGGGTCGGCAACCTTTTGAGTAGGAAGAGTCAAAAACTACAATTTACAAAATTTCAAAGCTTTTAAAGAGCCACAAAATTTGTTTGCCAACAATAAATAGTACTGGCATAAATAAAGTTTTTTGATAAAAAAAAAATAATCTATTTTTACATATATAAGTAGTGTTTTTCACAACAAAGTAGATAATATATATATGGCAATGTTAGATAATGAGTTTTTTTTTTTGTTAAAATAAATAATATTTGCGTATGGAACTGAAGAGCGTGGTAATTCGATGCGTTGCGATTCCAGCGCTTGGTAATTCGATGCGTTGGAATTCCAGCGCGTGGTAATTCAATGCATTGCAATTCCAGCGCTTGGTAATTCAATGCGTTGGAATTCCAGCGCTTGGTAATTCAATGCATTGCAATTCCAGCGCGTGGTAATTCGATGCGTTGCGATTCCAGCGCTTGGTAATTCAATGCATTGCAATTCCAGCGCGTGGTAATTCGATGGGTTGCGATTCCAGCGCTTGGTAACTCGATGCGTTAGAATTCCAACGCTTGGTAATTCAATGCATTGCAATTCCAGCGCGTGGTAATTCGATGCGTTGGAATTCCAGCGCTTGGTAATTCGATGCGCTGCGATTCCAGAGCTTGGTAATTCAATGCATTGCAATTCCAGCGCGTGGTAATTCGATGCGTTGGAATTCCAGCGCTTGGTAATTCAATGCGTTGGAATTCCAGTGCTTGGTAATTCAATGCATTGCAATTCCAGCGCGTGGTAATTCGATGGGTTGCGATTCCAGCGCTTGGTAACTCGATGCGTTAGAATTCCAACGCTTGGTAATTCAATGCATTGCAATTCCAGCGCGTGGTAATTCGATGGGTTGCGATTCCAGCGCTTGGTAACTCGATGCGTTAGAATTCCAACGCTTGGTAATTCAATGCATTGCAATTCCAGCGCGTGGTAATTCGATGCGTTGCGATTCCAACGCGTGGTAATTCGATGCGTTAGAATTCCAGCGCGTGGTAATTCGATGCATTACAATTCCAACGTTTGGCAATATTAGATAACGAGTTTTTTTTGATAAAATAAATAATATTTGCGTATAGAACTGAAGAGCCGCAGCTTTGCATCCAAAGAGCCGTTTGTGGCTCGCGAGCCGCAGGTTGCCGATCCCTGCCGTAGTCAACCCAGGAGTTGGCGCGTAGTAGGCTGACCCGGTGTTTGGAAGGATTACCCCAATTGGTCAGAATAGACACCTCACACGTATTTTCGCCGGTAGTTGGCCAATTAGGCGAAGATGATGACGTCTCGAGAGATAATGCGAACTGCAGTTATTGTCATTACTCGTACTCGCCAAAATGTAACTAAGCATAGAGCTTCTTTTCCGCGCCAACTGTATAATAGCGAGGAAAATTTGAGGCGGAGAGTGAAACGAATGAATGAAAAAGAAGAGAGCAGCTTTTCCAACCAGCGTCAGTTATTACGGCATCACGGATTTCTCTGTTTCTCTCGTAATGGCTCGAGCGCCATTTCCACGTTCTATTCGTGTACCTTTCGCTTTGCCGCCCCTCTTCAGCTTCTCGCGACCTTGAGTCTAGGAAGCGATCAGACTAGCCGTTCCTCGTTTTCTCGCTGTCTATTTACGGAGCTCCTCGAATCGGCTTCGTCTGGAGCGGATACGGCGCGAATTCTTTATGGATCTCCCGCGGAATTTCTTCGTTGACGAATTGGTTCGCGGAGTGATGAACGAGCGAAAGATGAATGATGCTTTGGTCCGTGAACGAGACGCGGATTTCGACAGCAGCCATCGTTATGCCGGTTAATTAATCATTGTCCTACCCACGCTTCTTTTCTTCCCTAACTTATACGACACGACCCGATGATTAACGTTCCCGTAGCTAAATTGAGGCGGATACGAACTGTAACGGGTTTTAATTCCGAACTGAAAGAATTTCGTTTCGAGCTGGATTGTACTTGATGGCTAACGGATGATGCTGGAAAGTGAGGCATTTTTTGTGGAGGAATGAAAGTGGAATATGAGGAAACACAAGGAATGAACGAGTTTACTGATTTTCGACATTTTTCAGTTGTGAAGGGCAATGGTGGAACGGGCATTTTATATTTAATGAGAAATCAGCGATTTTTATAGGATGCGTTTTTGTAGGTTTTTGAAATGTTTAAGAGGGTGATGATGGAAATTAAGACATTTTGTATTTTATAAGGAATGAACGATTTTTATAGGATGCATTTTTTTGCATTCTTGAAATGTTTAAAGGGGTGATGATGGAAAATCAGACATTTTCTATTTTACGAGAAATAAAGTATTTTTATAGGATTTTTAGAGATTTTTGAAGTAATTAGTTTTGGAAAGTGATGGTGGCAAATGAGACATTTTTTAGTTCGTGAGAAGTCGTCGATTTTTATAGGATACATTTTTTGCAAATTTTTGAAATGTTTAGTTTTATACGATGATAATGGAAAATTAAATATTTCTTATTTCGTGAGAAATGAATAATTTTTATAGAATTTTAACAGAGTTTTAAGATACGTAGTTGGAAAGATGGCGATGGCGGAACATAAGATAACTCTCAATTTGTGAGGAGTGAAAGACTTTTATAGTATATGTTTTTGCAGATTTTGTATCAGGGGAGAGTATATGCGAAACACATCAAAATTTAAAAATGTTATAATACGATTTAATTTGTATGGAAAGTTGGAGATTTGGGAATTCAGGAGTTTGAAACTTTTGTAATTTGAAAATTTTCAGAATTGATATTGTAAGGAAGAGGGAAGGATTTAAAATTCTTATATTTCGAATTTAGTGATTTAGAAAATTAGAAGTTCAGGAATTTGGGAATTTAAAAATTTAGGAATTTAGAAAATTAAAAACTTGAAACATTGAAGAATTGAAGAATTTAAGAATTGTAGAATTCAAGAATTAGAAAATTAGAAGAATTGAAGAATTGAAGAATTGAAGAATTGGAAAATTGGAAAATTGAAAAATTGGAAAATTAGAAAATAGGAAAAATTAAGAATTAAAGATTTGAATAATTGGAGTATAGGAAAATTAAAAACTTGAAACATTGAAGAATTGAAGAGTTGAAGAATTTAAGAATTAGAAAAATTAGAAGAATTGAAAAATTGAAAAATTGAAAAATTGAAAAATTGAAAAATTGAAAAATTGAAAAATTGAAAAATTGAAAAATTGAAAAATTGAAAAATTGAAAATCAGGAAATATGAAAATATCTGCCCTTACGTATTCTTCCATTAACCAGAAACGTACATGTTGCATATGACACATCTTTCACTTTAAGTAAAAAAATAAAATAGAAACAATAGAAGATACGTCGAATATATCTCTTAAATAAAAGGCACTCCCCGATCGCGAACGTCAATATCTGAAGAAGAAAAGTATGCCATAAATTAGAGTTGATTAAAACTATTAGAAGTCGCTTGTGCATACATTGAAAAAATGTATAATACCAAGCGTGAGCATGCCGACCCTATTAACAGAAGCTGTAAATTAGCAAACAAACTACTTCACAGTTCTGTCTTCTCGAAAAAAGCTACATATTTGTTTAGGCATAGTTTTCGTAGAAAGTTCATTCGAATACAAACTTGAACGTCAATTATAAACATACAGTTAATTCTATTATACAGTTACGGTAATCTTGTTTATAACAGTAATAAAGAAAATAAATAGTACGATTGAACATATTTCGTCATTTAAAAATCACCGTCACACTTCGGTACGATAATCATCAACACAGAGTAGCTTTATCTTACGAGGACCTGATATGAATTTAAAATTAAAGTGCCGCGTATCATTAATCTTTTATAACCTACATCTTTTACGTCGGGCGTGGCGAAAATTATGATAATGTAATAGGGAATTCATTGTCGTGAAATTTTGGCGAAATTTGCATATGATTACTGAACAGAATGTTGACTGTATAGTGAATTGGCACTTTAAGTGATACTTCAAATCAAAGGTTTGAAAATTTTCTTAATTACAAACTTTTCATAATTACAAATTTCAAATTCTTCAAATTCCAAATCCCCCAAATCCCAAATTCCCCAAATGCCAAATTCAGCAAATCCCAAATTCCCCAAATTCCAAATTTCCCAAATTCCAAATTCCCCAAATCCCAAATTCCCCAAATTCCAAATTCCCTAAATTCCAAATTCCCTAAATTCCAAATTCCCCAAATTCCAAATTCCCCAAATTCCAAATTCGCCAAATTCCAAATTCCCCAAATTCCAAATTCCCCAAATTCCAAATTCCCCAAATTCCAAATTCCCCAAATTCCAAATTCCCCAAATTCCAAATTCCAAATTCCCTAAATTACCCAAATTCCAAATTCCCAAATCCGAAATTCCTCAAATCCCAAATTCCCCAAATTCCAAATTCCCAAATCCGAAATTCCTCAAATCCCAAATTCCCCAAATTCCAAATTCCAAATTCCCTAAATTACCCAAATTCCAAATTCCCAAATCCGAAATTCCTCAAATCCCAAATCCGAAATTCCTCAAATCCCAAATTCCCCAAATTCCCTAAATTCCCCAAATTCTAAATTCCTCAAATCCCAAATTCCTCAAATCCCAAATTCCCCAAATTCCCCAAATTCCCTAAATTCCTTAAATCCGAAATTCCCCAAATTCCCCAAATCCCAAATTCCCCAAATTCCAAATTCCCCAAATCCCAAATTCCCCAAATCCCAAATTCCCCAAATCCCAAATTCCTCAAATTCCAAATTCCCTAAATCACTCTAATCCCAAATTCCCCAAATTCCCTAAATTCCCTAAACCCCAAATTCCCTAAATTCCCCAAATCCGAAATTCCCCAAATTCCCCAAATCCCAAATTCCCCATATCCCAAATTCTCCAAATCCCAAATTCCCCAAATCCAAATTCTCCCAATCCCAAATTCCCCAAATCCAAATTCCCCAAATCCCAAATTCCCCAAATTCAAAATTCCCTAAATTATTCAAATCCCAAATTCCCCAAATCTCAAATTCCCCAAGTCCCAAGTTCAAAACTTCGCAATCTCAAAATTTAGAATACTTAAAATCCCTAAATCCCCAAATTCTTAATCTTTGAAATCCCTGCATTCGTATATCTACATATTCTCAAATTCTAGTGTCCCCAATTTTTTTAATTTCGCTGGATGATTTTGCTTCGCCCCCGAAAAGGTTGAAATGTATTTATTATACCACCTAACGAGTAAATTGGTTTCATTCATATATGTGACATAATTATATGATTGAATGAAATAGAAATTACTTCATTAGGAAATAGAAATTATTTTATACTTTTTAGTGCATTTCGAAGTCGGCGTATTTTTTTCTTAAAATTATTTTATCTAACGTTCACTTTGATTTGTTCAAATGGCTCAACATATTTTTGGCTTCAGTAAATTGTAGTTGACGTCAAGGTGAGTTCAAAGACCTGCTACATTATAATTTTGAGGCGACCTTGAATTTAAAAATGTGGGTTTTATTAATAGGAACGATAATGTGAAAGATTATTTTATTTAAACTGAATTATGTGTTTTAAAGGAGGCTACGGTTGTCAGATTAATATATACAGTATCAAATATGATTAATGAATAAATTAAATCATTATTATTAGAGTAAGGTGATTGAGAGTTGAGTGTTTCTTATAAGAAAACGTAATTAACAGAATTTTTTTTGTGTTTTGTCTTATGAGATTGTTTAATTATTATTGTTAGATTTATTATTTAATTACATTCAATTATTTATTATATTAATTTTAAATATTGTTATTAAATATTATATTAATTATTAAATACTAATTAATTGTGTGGTATTATTATTGCATTATTATAACATTATTATTATTACATATAATTTATACAATTTAAAATATTATTATTTTACAATCAATTATTTATTATATTAATTTTAAATAACATTCTAAAATGTTATTTTAATTATTGTATTAATTATTAAATATTAATTAATTGTATCTTACCCTTATTACAACATTATTACATTATTATTACATATAGTTTATATAATTTAAAATATTATTTTAGAATCAATTATTCATTATATTAATTTTAAATAACATTATAAAATATTATATTAATTATTAAATATCAATTTATTGTCCTTTATTATTGCATTATTATTATTATTTATTATTATAATATATAATTTATATAATTTTAAATATTATTATTTTAATCATCACATTTGCGATTAATAACAGGGAAGAACTTACACGTACATTTTACACGTTGCTTATTACTGTACATGAATGTAATATATCGTGATGACAAGTGTTTTTATCCCAAAGCTTTTTTCGCCTTGTCAAATTATTAAGTATCAGTATCAACAGTTATAGTTTAATTTTCATTTATAAATTCAATATCGATGATACTTTATCTTCGTGTTTACTTTCAGATGGTGACAACATTATTTATGGGACGACTTAATGTATGCAGCAATTGAATGATTGGCACCTTCGATTTTAACTCTGACTAACGTACATTTAACAAAGTCTTGTTAACATTTTATATAATGATTTTAAATTCACTGTTTTCTGCTTTTATGTAATATTATATAATTTATTTTTGTGTTACACAATTTTTAGTTGGATTCAAAATCAGAAGTAACAATTAAATAATAAAATTTATTGCATATTATATATTATATGCAGTTTTTAAAATCATCATAGAATAATTATTAATATAATTTCATATAATTTCTCTTACATTAATATATTAATTATTATAATTGTATTATGTAGAAACTTCGAATTGATTTCTCCTTTTAAAAGCAATTAGCATACCTAACCTACCTAACCTACCTAACCCACCTAATCCACCTAACCTACCTAACCTACCTAACCCACCTAACCTACCTAACCTACCTAACACACCTAACTTACCTAACCTAACATTAGAAACTTGAGTGTTCAGAGATTTTTAAATTTGACAATTTAGTTTATAAAAATATTTATATAGTGTAGTAGATATATTAAATGCAATTATCAGTAACATATCAAGAAAAACCAAATAAAATTGATATATTAAATTGTTTCAAAA
This sequence comes from Megachile leachella, assembly GCA_963576845.1. Lineage (NCBI taxonomy): Eukaryota > Metazoa > Arthropoda > Insecta > Hymenoptera > Megachilidae > Megachile > Megachile leachella. The sequence continues at coordinate 8,558,826 of OY756252.1, read as the reverse complement.
GGGACTCAATCATTCGTTGTGCAATGTAACACTATCAGTACAAATTGATTTCGAATTAGTAACTAACTGTGATAATGAAAAGTAGTGTTACTTCATTTCTCTCCTTGAACCTTTCTAATACTTCGTCCACGTGTTCTCTGACCTTCTCCACTTTCTTGTTCTGTTTATTTTATCATTATGCTTTCAGTCGGAGCAGTATTTAAGTATAAAGAAACTTCCGGCTGAAGTATTTGCTTCTGTACTTATCCAGCAGTCCTATTTTTAAAATACCAATAGAACGAAAAGAATTCTGTAACTTTGTGATGCACAACGCTTTTGAATTGCAGGAAAATCAAATCTTTAAATCGAGTTTTTGTTTAAAAAAAAAATGTTATGTGTTCTGAAAAAACATTATGTACTTTCGAAAGTAATTTATACATTTTGGAAATTCCTTAATTTTTATGTAATTTTAAATTTTAATTCTTTAAATTTCTTCAAGTTAACTTTTTTAATATTGTGCTATTGTGCTGTTATTTACTATTAAACATATTCCTAAATATCTCTATTCATAGCTTTCTATCGATAATGTAAAAGTGAAATTAGTTGCATAGGATTGAATGTTTCTTACATCAGTAAAACGTTATTCTCACAAAAACTATATTTCTAGATCCCTTATCCCTAGATCTCAATAGTCTTGGCTATCAATATCCCTAGATCACATTATCTCTAGATCTCAATAGTTCTGGATATTAATATCTCTAGATCCCAAATTTCCCTAGATTCCAAATTTCTCTAGATCTAATTTTCCCCATATCTCAAATTTCCCTAGATCCCAAATTTCCTTAGATCGCAAATTTCTCAAGATCCCAAATTTCCATAGATTCCAATATTCCTAGATCTTACATTTCCCTAGATACCAAATTTCCCTAGATCTCAATTTTTTCTAGATCCCAAATTTTCCTAGATCTCAATTTTTCCTAGATCTCAAATTTCCCTAAATCTCAATTTTTTCCTAGATCCCAAGTTTCCCTAGATCCCAAATTTCAGTAGATCTCAAATTTCTCTAGATCTCGATTTTCCCTGGACCCCAAATTTCCTTAGATCCTAATTTTCCCTAGGTCTTAAATTTCCCTAGATCCCAATTTTCCCTAGATCCCAAATTTTCCTAGATCCCAAATTTCTCTAGATTCCAAATTTCCCTAGATTCCAATATCCCTAGATCCCAAATTTCCCTAGATCTCAATTTTTTTCTAGATCCCAGATTTTCCTAGATCTCAATTTTTCCTAGATCCCAAGTTTCTCTAGATACCAAATTTCCCTAGATCTCAAATTTCCCTAGATCTCGATTTTCCCTGGATCCCAAAAGGTCCTAAATTTCCGTGGATCCTAATTTTCCCTAGGTCTTAAATTTCCTTAGATCCCAATTTTCCCTGGACCCCAAATTTCCCTAGATCCCAAATTTCCCTAGATCTCAATTCTTTCTAGATCCCAAGTTTCCCTAGATCCCAAATTTCAGTAGATCTTAAATTTCTCTAGATCTCGATTTTCCCTGGACTCCAAATTTCCTTAGATCCTAAACTTCTCTAGATCCTAAATTTCCCTAGGTCTTAAATTTCCCTAGATCCCAAGTTTCCCTAGATCTCAAATTTCCCTAGATCTCAAATTTCAGTAGATCTCAAATTTCTCTAGATTCCAAATTTCCCTTGATTCCAATATCCCTAGATCTCTAATTTCCCTAGATCTCGATTTTCCCTGGACCCCAAATTTCCTTAGATCCCAAATTTCCCTAGATCTCAATTTTCCTTAGATCCCAACTTTCCCACGATCCCAAATTTCCCTAGATCTGAATATCCCAGATTCGAATTTTTCCTAAATCCCAATATTACTATATCGTAATTTGCGTGCATTCCAATATCCCTAAATATCTTTGCCCCTAGATTCCAAAATTCCTTTATTATTGTAGAAAATTATCTCCGATTCTCCAGTATTCCTACATTCTAGTATCCCTATGTCTCAATGTCTCAATACTTCAATTCAATATTGCTCATGAGTATATACCATATAAAAATGACTATATACCAAAATCACTTATTTTGCATTTATGTAAATTCCAATATCCTCAGATTTTCTGGATCTTTGCTCCTTATATCTTCAATTAAGGATAATATTAAAACTCATAATTGTTTGGTAATGTTTTTCTTTTCCAATTACCAATTAGCTCTTGAACCGCATTTTTGCCGAGTTAATGTTTTCCGATTTAATATTCAAGGAGACAATCTTCGATACTTATCGTTAAATAATGGATTCGTTAAACGGTGCAAAAATTTGGTTACCATTTCTCGTATCACTTTGTACAGCGATTACTTCTTTAATGTACTTGTAAATGAACACATCGAGCAATAATTATTTAAATAACGCGAATATTAATGCGTACCGCTGGTGCTCGACAACAGCAATCGCACAGAAAGCTCGAATAATCAGTCCCGTTCCATTTGTATTTTGTTTCCCTTTCTCGTTTAACGATCTTGCGTAATCTTTAAATGGAAGTTCCGTTCTTGCTTTAAGGGATTCTACGGCGACTGGTCCAATAAGACGTTGATAAAAAGGTTAATGAAGGTTGAAGTCGTGGTCATTCAAGTTAACCCGGCACAAACCGTAACGTCGGAAACCTGTTTGTCCGGTCAGTGATAGCGTAACTTAACGGAACACCGAGAATATAAAATGTTCAGTTTTTTCGATTCAACAATACAGTAACCATTTGCGTAATGTTCCTTTGTGATCAAACTCGAATAGTTACTGAACATTTTTTTCTTCTTTCCTTTTAATTTCAACTTTGATTTACGACTTCGCTCACTTTAGCAAACGACCTCGCAGTTTGGTAAACGCTAAACTTGTAATTTCACTCTTAAAATACATCGAGTATTTTCGAAAATCTCGAGAGATAATAAAAATCTTGTTTCCCTCGGTTTCCCTTCGTTCGCTTTCTCGTCAGTGACACTTATTAAGGGGAAGAATGAAACTACCTGACAGGCAGCTGGTTCGGCAACATTGATAACTAACCGACACGTGCTTTGACATTTCCTGATTCGGCTGTCTGCGTTTCACTTATCTTCAGTTTCGTTTCATAGTCAACGAACCTGAGCCCACACACGATCCTACGTTTTTGAACATCCGATTAACCTATGTGCTAATTTGTAACACCTTTAGGATGTCGTCTCAGAGTTATTTTTGCTGGAATATTTGCTGGATATTTTATCTTGAAGTTGTCTTGCAAATAATGTTTATTGATGGTCTATCACAGGTTATATTTGACGATCACGTGATATGTACTCATCGAATTCGATGTGACAATAGATTTAATGGTTGGCCTAATAAGATATTCTTCAAATGTCACATCGATAGGTTTAGTCATTGGAGTAATCTGCCCTTTCGTGTGCTTTCACATAATCATGCCTTCACATCTTCTCTGCGTTTTCATAATTAAAACCGTAACTAAAATCGTTCTATATATTCTCTTGCCATCATTTCTTTTCTTCACATTGATGGAAAAGTTTCTCGATTTCTAGAAAGAAATCTCCACTATTCTGGACACTTCCTGTAAGTATCGATAGTAGCTTAATCTGTGGGTCCACGGTTTCAGACACAGACCTTTCATATCTTGAAGATGTAACCAAGCGTTGTCGAAGAGTTTGCCCCCGTAGCCTTATCGCTAGTGACAATGTCGTACAAGAAAATAACGAGATATAAAGAAAATGTGAAGATAGGCTAGGTGTCTTCCTCTATTTGTGTTATTCTTCATTTCTATCGTCGCTGCCCTGAAGTTTATCTCGTGGCAAACTGTTGCGCCCTCAAGCATCGGGGGCATCTTATGAACCTGATGCAATGTTTCACATGTGGTTCGTCAGAATAAGTATCGATGTTTTGTATTCTGATAATTTTTTTTCATTGGGTGGTGCAAGTAAATAGTGTGATATTTAGGGAAATTGGTATGGATTGAGGTTAATATTTAGGGAATTAATTAGTAAATAGGAGAAAAGCATATATATATTGAAGTTTGCAGGTGTACACTAAGAATATAATATATAAGAAAGTAGTGAACAGTTCACAGGTATAGATTGAAAATTTAATAATTAACAAATCAATTAGTGAACGATCCATAGGTGTACCATGACAATATAATTTGTAGGAAATTAATTAGTAAATAGTTCGCAGGTGGAAGTACAATGTCCAGCATGTGGACATTAGCTAAAGGTAATGAGTTGCTGAATTTATTTTTGAATGCCGCAATTAAGTGATCTGAATAAAATTTACAGACCATATAATACAATATTATTGGTTAAAGAATGATTTTACGATTTTAAGAATGATTTTATGGTACGTAAACGTGACACGTAGTACAATGGAACAATCTACCACACTGTTTGTAATATTAATTGATGTATATGTTACAGTGAAACACCGAAATCTGGAGAATGTCGACTTTCACCGGTGAATGTCAGTATTCACATAATCGCATGGTGTATGTCCGAAATATTTGCTAAATACCCTTATTTCTGACTTACACCGGTAAATGTCGACATACACCTAACCTAATCTATATGTGATTGTTGACATACACCGGTGAAGGTCCGAATGTACAAGAATTTAATAAAATATTCGATCTTTCACTGACGTATTTGGTATATGTTGACATTCACCGGTGAAAGTCGACATTTTCCGGTTTCGGTGTTTCACTGTAACATATATACGATACTAAGCTTTATCTCAATACTTTTTAGGGCGTTCTGTACATACAAGGTGTCGTATAATTAGTATAAGACCCTGAAATGAGGGATAGCTGATGTGATTCGGAATAAGATTTCCCTTTGCAAAAATGGGATCTGAAGCTTCGTTTTTAAATTATTGAGGAAAAACACGGACCAATCAGAGCGCGAGGTCTACGCAAGCGCAGTAGATTCGGATAACGCGTAGTTATCCAACGCGTGGTAATCTAATGCGTAGTAATGCAATATGTGCTAATGCAACGCGTGGTAATCCTACGCTTAGTAATTCAACGCGTAGTAATACAACGTGTAGTAATATAGCGTGAGAATATCCAACGCGTAGTAATCCAGCGCGTGCATATTCAACGCGTAGTAAACCAATGCGTAGGAATCTAATGCGTGGTAATCTAACGCGTAGTAATCCAGCGTGTGGATATCCAGCGCGTAGTAATCCATTGCGTGGATATTCAACAGGTAGTAGTTCAACGCGTAGTATAATGCAACGCATCGTAATCCAACGCGTCGTAATGCAACGCATGGTAATTCTAAGCGTGCGAATCTAATGCGTGGTAATCTAACGCGTTGTAATCCAGCGTGTAGATATCCAGCGCGTAGTAATCCAGCGCGTGGATATTCGACGGATAGTAATTCAACGTGCAGTAACGCAACGCGTAGTAGTCCAACGTGTAGTAATGCATCGCGTGGTAATTCTAAGCGTAGTTAACCAACGCGTGGTAATCTAACGCGTAGTTATCCAACGCGTAGTAATCCAACACGTAATAATCCTCGCGTTCTGACTAGTCCGTGTTTTTCCTTAACAATTCAAAAACGAAGCTACAAATCCCATTTTTGCTAAGGGAAATCTTATTCAGAATCGCTTCAGCTATTCCCCATTTCAGGGACCTACACTAATTGTGAGACATTCTGTATATTCTATTCACTAGTAATTATCTTGTTATAAGATTCGGTATTTCAAATGTTTGGTTCGAAATTTGAGATGCACTATACCGAGGAAATTAATTTTGACGGACTATTTCCTTCGGTTTGTTTAGTATTACAGTAATCTGACGGTGGTCACGTTCACTGTTATATTTGCTCTCAGTTTAACGATAATTATTGCAAAAGTCACGTCGGCCAATTCGTACAATTTCTGTACCTAACATATGTTTTACCCACATTGTATAACAGAAATTTTTGTTTAAAATCATTTCATATATTTATTTCTTTAAATATTAAATATTTCTACCAATTTTCATTTTTTCTTTCGCTTCAAATTGATTCGGACTATTTCAGATTATTTCAGGTTGTTACTACATTATTTTCGATTATTGCAGGTTATTTTATATTGTTTACAGTCGTTTTAGATTATTTTTAATTGTTTTAGGTTATTTCGGATTGTTTTAATTTTTTTTTAAATTATTTCCGATTGTTTTACATTATACGTCGTTTTAAGTCGTTCTGTTATAAACAATTTTTTATGAACCTACATCACACACGCAATTAACTGATCTTCTTCTTTAATTAAATAAAACAAGGACTTCATCATTTAACGTACAATAAACTTCGTGTAGATATCTAGAAAGAAACTTCTCTTATATTTTAAAAATAACAAAATATCATGTTATATTTCATTTATTCGGACAGCTGTTATCGAACTGACATTTATTTGAAGCACGTTTTATTCCATATAATTAAAATGTCATGACGAAGAATAATTTTCTTTAGAATGTTAATCATGGAAGACGTTAAAAGATATAAATAAATACATTTTGAATTGAATATTATCTTATTGAACATTCAAGATACTCTTGAACTTTCAAATATTTTTTATTTGCAAATGTATTGGATAAATTAATGCATTACTATTATTGAAGTTATCGAAAGCATTTTTTGCCTTTTCTTGATACACTCTTCTGTAAACGTGATTCGACTTATTTATCATAATATAAGTGAAATTTTACCAAATTTTTCTTTATGAATTTTTTTATGAAGTAACCTTCGTGTCCGCCATTTTTATTTTGTTAATTTCCTCCTAGCTTTAAAAGTAATTTCTTCTTTTTTAATTTGAAATGCATGGTGAAAACTATATAAACGTGTCATTAATATTTTTATTACAATTTGGATAAATATATGTATTCAATACTAAACAGTATTAATTTTGAACAAAAACATTAGAAATTTGTGTTATCAATATTCAGTGTTTCAAGGATAATTCGAGATCATTTTATTAACAGTAAAAAATTCGTTAACTGTATATTCGATGCAAAGATTCATGGTCGACGAAGACACGATGCACGGGTGTATAAGTAGCGGACATTTACCAGGCGGTTATAAGTAGTGATCTTTCAGAGAGCAATGAAAGTACTCTACTAACCTCGAGATCACTAAACTCCTGAACTACTAAACTACTTAGCTACTATACTGATCTAAGAACAACATTGATGTGGAGATCATCGTACTAAAAGAAGACAGTGGTGGGAAAATTCAAATGTATTTCTACGAAGACTAATTTTCTGATAAAATAACGAATTTAATATATAATGCAAAACTGAAATAAGTTTATTTTTTTACTTTTCTAATTTTAAATTAGTATAAGGACGAATTCTTGAATCACTTTGAACTCCTTAATTTCTTCTTCATTTACAAAATAAATCAAAAAAGGGACTCTCAATAAAATGTATTGCGACAGTGTGGAGTATAATATATTTTTAATTTATTATAAATGAAAATAAATATGAATTATTTACAAGATCCAAGAGAAATGTCATGTCGACACTTAGCAATAAGAGTGCAAAAGATTAAATGTATTTAAAATACATTTATATTGATATTTGTGTAATGGAAATTTGTTCTATTGTACAGATATACAAAGGCCTCGACATAATCACCGCAAAAGTAACAAAAGAAGAACAAAAGATGGCGCCGCATCACATGCTGGACATCTTGGACCCGTTGCAACCTGACTTCACCGTGCACCGATTCAGGAATATGGCCATGCCCATAGTAATTTCTACTCTTTTATCCCGTTGCATTTGCATTCTTTTGCACGCAGCTCACAGGCTATATTTAAACCGTAGCTAATGATGTCGGGAATTCAGAAAAGTTCTCTCTAAATGTCGATGCAATGTTCGCGGAAAGGACAGCTATCGAGCAACAACTTTCCAAATGCGCTATTCTGAAAACTGCAGAAGAAAAATGTGATATCGCATGCCAATATGGTAGTGTAATAATTAACAATTAGAGCATAAAATTGTCTGTGAAATAGATACGTCAGGATTATACCGGCGATAGTATTTGCGACGTTATTAAATTAGACTTACACGCTTTGACACGCTTCGGGTACGATGGAATTAGCTGATAATCGTTTGATATCGGTTCACTCGTTGCTAGAAAGGCTTCGTAGATACAATTTCTTTGAACGAAGCTGAATTGATACGATACTGAATGAAGACCGTGATAACGATGACTAGTCACGATCTCTCGTGTCGTTTGGTCCCTGTATTACCAAAGAGTAAGTACAAGGGACACTGATATTCGGGGAAGCCATATTGGTTGCATAGAGCAACCATTCACATCGAATGAATTCAATTTCACCTTCTAGTAATTGGACATACTTTTATTGTCAACTTTTTACACATTGCTAACATTGACTTTTGAATTTTTTTCATGTATTTGAAATATATTAAAAGTTGCAAAAGAAAGGTGTACTAAAATGATAACTCCACTAAATATATTTGAAGATTATTACAAATAGTTTATAAAAAAATTAATTGTTTATTACAAGTAAATATAACGTGTTATAAGTGACAGAATATTTATTTGTATTTTTTGCAAATCAACAAAGTAATTTTTATAAATAAGCTACAAATTAATAACAGTATTTAATTTTCTCTTTAAAAGTAGTTTCATTGTCAGTGTCGATTCTTGTTATACCTACTCTTTGGTATTGCGTGGTGATTATTCATATAGCGGTTACTTATTGAACGGTTATTCATCGAGCGGTCATTTATCTAACGAATATTCATCAGGTAAGTTACTGAATAACCGGGTATCGCATAACTTTTCAATATCCAGGTACTTTATCGAACAATTATTAATGAAGCAGATACTTTATTGAACGGTTATTCATTAAGCTACTATTTTATTCAACAACTATTGAAGTGAACACTCATTCATTTCATCATAAACACTGCATTTTTAACATGTAAGAGAATCTTTTTTCTTTATTCGTCAATTATTTTATTGAACAGCTTTTATTAATAGAACACTTTATTGAACGGCTGTTTATCGAACGTTTATTTATCAAGTGTTCACTTGAAGAGTTCTCTTCATTCATTTCATCATAAACACCGCATGTTTGGCATGCAAGAGAATCTTTTTTCTTTATTCGTGAATTATTTTATTGAACAGATTTTATTAATAGAGTACTTTATTGAACTGCTGTTTATCGAACGTCTATTTATCAAGCTTCGGTCTCCTTCTTTGGCCGATTTAGATAGACGACCTTCTGGCCAAGGAAAAACTACCGATCATCGTCGGCGGCACCAACTATTACATAGAATCTATTCTGTGGAAAGTGTTGATCGGTGATTCAGATAAAACTGAGACGTCCGATATAAGAAACGAGAGACTAGATGGTCCAGCCGAAGAAGAAACCGGAGTTTCACCCGCGAAAAAGAAGAAAACCCAGTTAGATCGATTCACTACGGAGAGCAACGAAGAACTTCATGAGAAGCTGAAGAAGGTCGACCCTGAAATGGCGAACAGGGTTCATCCTAATAACAGAAGAAAGTTGATTCGGTAAGTACCGCACGTTTATTGAAATACACGTTTCAATTTGTTTTATGCGGTGTTTTGTTATGTTTCTTGCAATTTTAACACTTAAACTTTCAAATCGGTAAGATGACTGGTTAAGTTAGGTTTCTCCATAAGTTTCTTTTGCTAAGTCAACATTAACAAACTGTATATTAAATAAACAAAATGGTGCGTTGCTATATCATTTTTGTCAAAGCAGATTCTATTAGTTTGGAGAAATTCAAAGCTCAATAAATGTGAATAATCTTTTTTTTTGCTTAAGATCACATGCACCTTTTTAGTTAGGTTTGATTTATCTGTATAATGATTATTAAAAATATTTAATAGACAACGATCATGTAGACGTCTGCATATTTATTTCTAAATTATGACAGTTTATTAAATTTTTCTTGAGTGTTGTTTTTTTGTAAGTCAGCTGTCGTATACAAGTAAATGAAAAAATTAAGAAATCTGTTGTTACCAGGTACTCTAGTTGTACGATAAGGTATCATAAATTGTCTTACATCGACGATGTAATCTCTTCAAGAGGGAGATTTTGTAACTTTGTCTCGTCCACGTGTAATATCTATAGTTTACTGTTTGATAAATCAACATCTGAAATGTCAGATCACTGAAAATTCTAAATCTCTCATTTCCTACACCCCTTTTTTTTTTTTTAAATGTTACCTTATAAAAACTTGCATAATTTCTTTTGTGAATGAATATACTATTCATAAAAAATTGTATAAATCTGCAGTAGAATAAATATTTGCACTTCAAGGGGATCTGCAAGAAAGTTTCCTAATCAAATAGAAAGTTGACACAAAGAGACTGCACCTGGAGCTTTCTTGACCTAACTCAAAAATTCTATAGCAAGGTCTTTTCAAGAATAAAAACGAAACATTTTCATGGAGCGCACTCACAGAAAAGGTTTGACACCGGCAGCTGCCGCCGGTGCCATATTGTGAAAGCGCGGCAGTTGTCCGAAAATGTACCTGCCTGCCCTAATTGGCCATTGTCGATCACTTCGTGCGATCGGAACGATCTCATTACTGATAAAAATCGAAGACAGAGGTTCAACGATCACTGTTACTTCAGATTTCTTTGTTTTGATTTTATACTTTTCTGCATTTGATTATTTGATAAGTTTCGCATCATTGAATTTCAAAATTTAAAATTGAATATTTGTATATTTTTAAAGTATGAGTTTCTTTGTTTTGATTTTATAATTTTAGTTGACCACATTTGATCATTTTTTATTTTTTAATTTTTGAAGTGGACAAGTTTCTCGTTTCGAAATTATGAAATTTGAAAATTGTTAATTGTGAATTTCTCTATTTTTAATTTTTAGATTCATCGAAAGGCAAGATTTTTGTAATTTTGGGAATTTTAAATTTTAGGTACTTGGAATTTTGAGAATTTGCAATTTTTGGAATTGTTCAAATTTCGGGAATTTTTGGTATTTTGGTAATTTTGGGAATTTGGAATTCTTAGAATTTTTGAAACTTTTGAAATTTTGGGAATTTTGGGGAATTTCGGAAATTTTGGATATTTGGAAACTTGGAATTTTTGAAATTTTTGGAATTTTGGTAATTTTGGGAATTTTGGGAATTTTGAGAATTCGGGGAATTCGGGGAATTTGGAATTTTGGAAATTTTGGATGTTTGGAATTTTGGAATTTTGGAAACTTGGAATTTTGGGAATTTGGAATTCTTAGAATTTCGGGAATTTTTGGTATTTTGGTAATTTTGGGAACTTGGAATTTTTGAAATTTTGGGAGTTTAGAATTTTAAAAATTTTGGGAATTTTGGAAAATTTGGGGATTTGGAATTTTGAGAATTTTTAATTTTCAGATTTATCAAACTACAAGATTCCCCGTTTTGATTTTATAATTCTCTTTGTTTATATTTAACAATTTTCTATTTTTTAATTTCTAAATTTAACAACTTTCAAATATCTAAATTATGAAATTTGACAATTTTTAATTTTTCATTTCTGTATTTTTAAATTTCAATTTTATCAAAATACGATTTTGTGTTTCTGTTTATCTACATTTAATAATTCCTCAATTTTCAACTAACTATTTAAATATATAGCTAACTATATTATTTACCAAAATAATTCAAAATATATAACAATGGTCCAGAATGCATAAAAACAAATTTAAAAAAATACTCCAAAATACATAAATAAATAAAATTAAAAAATAAATAAAATAATATTTTATTTATATTTATTTTTAATAAATAAATAAAAATAACCAATTATCTATTAGTAAGCGTTATTTTATTTCCTCGAATGGAATATATAAATTTTGGAACACCCTGTAGACACTTCCTGAGCGACAGCAATTTATAATTTCACGTGCAATGTTTTGCTATAGCAACTGCGATAAAGATATTCAAGGTGCTAATGATAAATGGAACATATTCCACATATATAGGTCAGGAAGTGTAAGCGTGTAATGGCGATCTCATCATTCTTCACTGACTTAAACAATTTAATTCATTAAAGGGACTCGCTTTCGAAACGTAGGACACGAAAACGAGAATATTTTAGATACGATCTTCCCCATTACGCTTTTTCAAATTTATAACCTGAGAAAGAAATTATGGTAGTTGACAGCTGGTAGTCGTAAATACGTTTTAGTCTGTTCGCGATATCACAGAGGAGAGCTGAAGAGCAGGTGAAGTTACTCTCGCTTTTTGTGCTCTGTCTGTTAAAGCTTCGTTTACGTGTTTATGCAGTTTGCTGTGCGATAAAATTTGTACTGGTTAATTATTATGGTAACTGAGCACGGTATGGAACACCTGATTTTAGGGGAGTATGGAAATAAATTCCAGGTTTGAAATTTGGGAATTTGTGGTTTTGGAGATTTTAGGCTTAGAAGTGAGAAAATTGATGAGTTAAGAAATTTGTAAAATTTGTAAAATTGGGGAAAATTTGGGAAACTAGGGAAATTTGTAAAATTGGGGAAAATTTGGGAAACTAGGGAAATTTGTAAAATTGGGGAAATTTGGGAAACTAGGGAAATTTGTAAAATTGGGAGATTAGAAATTTGGGAATTTGGAAATTTAGTAAACTAGAAATTTAAAAATTTGGAAACTTTGGGAAACTTGGAAGTTTGGAAAATTTGGCAAATTTGGGAAATTTAGAAAATTGCGAAATTTGGAAAACTGGCAGATTTGGAAAATTGAGAAATCAGAAATTTGGGAATTTGGAATATTAGGAAATTAGAAATTTGGACATTTGGAAAATTTGGGAAACTTGGGAAATTTTGAAAATTTTGAAAATTTGAGAAATGTGGAAATTTAGAAAATTGGGAGATTTGAAATTTGGGAAACTGGGAGATTTGGAAAATGAGTAAATTAGATATTTGGAACTTTGGAAATTTGGGAAATTGGGAAAATTTGGAGATTGGGTAAAATTGGGAAAATTGGGGAAATTTGGGAAACTGAGGAAATTTGTAAAATTGGGAAATTAGAAATATGGGAATTTGGTAATTTAGCAAATTAGAAATTTAGAAATTTGGCAAACTTGGGAAATGTGCAAGTTTGGAAAATTTGGCAAATTTGGGAAATTTAGAAAATTGCGAAATTTGGAAAACTGGAAGATTTGGAAAATTGAGAAATCAGAAATTTGGGAATTTATAATATTAGGAAATTAGAAATTTGGACATTTGGAAAATTTGAGAAACTTGGGAAATTTGGAAAATTTGGAAAATTTGAAAATTTAGAAAATTTAGAAAATTGGGAGATTTGAAATTTGGGAAACTGGGAGATTTGGAAAATGGATAAATTAGAAATTTGGAACTTTGGAAATTTGGGAAATTGGAAAAATTGGGAGATTAGAAATTTAGAAAATTTTAGAAATGTGGAAAGTTGGAAAATTGGGAAACTAGAAATTTGGGAATTTTGGAATTTGGATATTTGGGAATTTGGAAATTTGGAAGTTCAGGAAATTGAAAATTTAGAAATTTAAGAATTTGGGAACATTACAATAATTATCTTAATAATAACAATTCTCATTAACAATAATTATATAATAATATAAACTGACGTTAAAAATAAATATTCAAATTGCACTTTCTTTCTGTAATTCCACAATTTTCTAACTATTTAATAACCATTATTACATCGAAATTTTATAACAAAATATATAAAGAATTAAAAGCGAGTAATCTTCATGCAAAAATTACCCATCAAGCTAGCAAATTACTACGTAAATGAAATGAATTTATTTGGGTAAATTTACGTTCAATTACTTCGGTTTGTATTTTCATGAGCGTATAAACTGAGAATTACACAAAGTCTCCTCCGTTCTTTCTCTTTCTTTCCTGACTTTACAGTTCACATGTCGTGGTTATTATTTAACTTGCAAACGGTAACAAAAAACCGCAACCCACGCTAACCAAATTCGAAAGTTCATTTTATGAAGGATATCTTTTTGCATAAGAAGAAAATTTCGTTTTAACCACAAAGCGTCGGCAACTCGCTTTCCCGGCTTGTAACCACAGTTAATTAAAACAATTCACGGTACGGTAAAGCATGGTAAAGCGTATGAAACGAGATGGTTATAAAGAAATGAATTTCTTGTTGTAGCTTTTGTGGAAGAGCACAACAATTTTTTAATATTATTCGTTGAAAAATTGCAACCTATATTTTTACGTTTATTACTAAATATGCATTATATGTATAAATAAGTGTATATTCGAATTTCAAATTGTTATTTTTATTAACTCTCTTAATTAATATTTTGGGTTTTGCAATTGTGGGATTTTGGGTTTAAGAATTTTTAATTTTGGAATTTTGGGAATTTGAGGACTTTAGGGAATTTGAGGAATTTGGAATTTTAGAAATTTTGGAATTTTGGGAATTTTTGGAAATTTGAGGAATTTTGGGAATTCGGGGAATTTGGAATTTTGGGAATTTTGGGGAATTTTGGAAATTTTGGATATTTGGAATTTTGGAATTTTGGAAACTTGGAATTTTGGGAATTTGGAATTCTTAGAATTTTTGAAATTTTTGGAATTTTGGTAATTTTGGCAATTTTGGGAATTTGGAATTTTAGAAATTTTGGAATTTTGGGAATTTGAGGAATTTTGGGAATTCGGGGAATTTGGAATTTTGGGAATTTGGGGAATTTTAAAAATTTTGGATATTTGGAATTTTGGAAACTTGGAATTTTGGGAATTTGGAATTCTTGGAATTTTTGAAATTTTTGGAATTTTTGGAGTTTTGGTAATTTTGATAATTTTGGGAATTTAGTATTCTTAGAATTTTTGAAATTTTTAGAATTTTGGTAATTTTGGGAATTTGAGGAATTTTGGGAATTTTGGGAATTCGGGGAATATGGAATTTGGTAAATTTGGGGAATTTGGGGAATTTTGCAAATTTTGGAATTTTGGAAACTTGGAATTTTGGGAATTTGGAATTTTATAAATTTTGGGAATTTCGGAAAGTTTGGGGCTTTTTGCAATTTTGAGAATTTGAAATATTAAGAATTTGGAATTTTAGGATGTCGTGCTTAATGATTTTGCAATTATATAATTTTGCGTTTTACTATTATAAAATTTTGGATTTCTAAAATTTCAGAATACTAGATTTAACGATTTTTAATTTAACAATTTTCTTATTTTCAATGATTACTTCCACTAATTAATTTGTTATTATTTTTTCTATAAGCCACCACGTCTGCATAAAAATGTCCTCGCATAACAATAAATGAATACAACTTATTCTCTCCATTCGAACTGTGTTTCAGTTATAATTCGGTCACAAAAACGTTAACTCGTGTGAACCTAGTGAGTCTGACGATTGTCTAACACTTAATTCGATTCTGTTTAGTAAAGTTGACGTGCACGTAGATGTATATAGGATCGTTCGTGAGTTACGTGGAACGACAGAGCTGTGTCACGACTTCCTGGCGCCTGACGGGCCCTTCCGGAAGTGAGACGTTTCATTAATTTTACACGAAATGCGTGCGTGTTCATCGCGGATATAGACTTTTGATAGCTAGAAATAAATCGCTTTACGATGATTTCAAATCGATTGTTTACGGAGATATAAACTGCACACATTCCCTGATTATATTAAACACAGTCTATTCTTTTTTTGAGAAATTGCCAGGTGCTTTGAATAGTAATAAAATAGCAACATATTATAATTACGAATACTTTTATTATCAGGCATTTACAATATAGTATAACAAAAGAGTGACAGTAAACAAACTTCTTCTAAAAAGATTTATTTCAAACTGTATTATATAATACTAAAAATTTAATAGTTTAAAAATGTCAAGTATACAACTAATTTCAGAATAAAATATTTTTCATTGAAAAACAAAATGATTATAGTAATTTTCAAAACACAAAATTCCAAGTGTTTCACATTTCCGAAGTCCAACATTCGTAAAGTTTCAAATTCCCAAATTTTCTAAATTCTAAATTCCCAAATTTCCAAATTTTCTAAATTCCAAATTCCCAAATTTCCAAATTTTCTAAATTCCAAATTCCCAAATTTCCAAATTTTCTAAATTCCAAATTCCCAAATTTCCAAATTTTCTAAATTCCAAATTCCCAAATTTCCAAATTTTCTAAATTCCAAATTCCCAAATTTCCAAATTTTCTAAATTCCAAATTCCCAAATTTCCAAATTTTCTAAATTCCAAATTCCCAAATTTCCAAATTTTCTAAGTTCCAAATTCCTCGAATTTCAAATTCCCAGAATTCCAAATTCCCACAATTCCAAATTCCCCCAATTCCAAATCCTCCAAATTCCAAATTTCCCCAAATTTGAAATCCTCCAAATTCCAAATCCCCCAAATTCCAAATCCCCCAAATTCCAAATCCCCCAAATTCCAAATTCCCCAAATTCCAAATCCCCCAAATTCCAAATCCCCCAAATTCCAAATTCCCCAAATTCCCCAAATTCTTCAAACTTCTTCAATAACGTTCAACAAAATTGTGATACATTTGCAAAGTGCAACGAAAGGAACATTGCAATTGACAGGAGATATCTCCTGCAGCTGCCTCCAATTTTTCGTATTCACGTATCTTTGTTACCAGGCAAATCTTTCGTGGCTAAAAGATTTCGACCTTGAAGCTTTCAATTGAGGCTTTCAAAAGCGAGCAGAATGAATTCCTTCAAAGGAGGAACCATAAATCAGATTTCTGTTAGCAGATGGTCTATTTGATCCGGAATTGCCTCTGAACATCCGCATTTTCTACGATACAGTTCACGAAGCTGACATAAAGGGCTAATTGTTACGGTTTCCCATCGAAAAGCCTTGGGAAGATGGCTTCTAGATATCAATCTTCAGTACTGTAAGGTGGTCCCAGTGGTCAAACTATTAGGGAAGCAGTTAAGATAATTCGAGCTTCACTTATATTCAGACGACGCTTTGATGTACCGAAGTACGTCTATTTGAAATTAATTCAAATATATATTGTTAGTTTGTAGTTTATTTTATGGAAGATTTATTGCGAAAACACTAATGGTTTATATAATTATTCTTTTTAACTTAATGCTGATAATTGTACTTTTTAAGGTTTTAAAGCTGACTGACTGTTCTGTTGCTGGTCGAATCATCAAACGTTAATATGTAAATTTAGTAGTTTTCAACCTTCACTAAGGTAATTCAGCATTAGGTTTATTGGAGTATGTATCTTTTAGGTTAAATTTCATTTTGGGACCAATTTTTTTAACTTTTAAAAAAGTAATTTAAACATAGACAAAATACGATGACTTTAAGTTTATTTATTGGTATTAGGTTTGATTTAACTAAAATCGATATTGTCAGTTGTAATTCATAAATCAATTGTGCGAACGTGAATCCTCTTAAAATAGCCTAATGCATCTTTTATGGAAATTTGACACAAAAATTCGAAGCAGAAGATGGTTTTTCGCGCGAAAAAATTGGTTTTTGATTTTTTTAACTACGGCGCACCTCACCAAAAAATCTGAAAAAATTAGAGAATAATAGTTATACTAATACCTAACTACCATATTAATATAAAAGTAGTGCTCCGACATCTTCATTAAAAAATCGCATTTTTTCGGTTTTTGATTTTTCACGACTACAATTCGCGATCAAAAAATCTCAAAAAATTCTATAATA
This sequence comes from Megachile leachella, assembly GCA_963576845.1. Taxonomy (NCBI): domain Eukaryota; kingdom Metazoa; phylum Arthropoda; class Insecta; order Hymenoptera; family Megachilidae; genus Megachile; species Megachile leachella. The sequence continues at coordinate 8,541,172 of OY756252.1, read as the reverse complement.
TGCGCTATACGGTCTTCCATGTTTTAGAATTTTTTCAGAATTTTTGAACGAAATTAAATAGGCAAAAATGGCCAAAAACCGGAATTTGGTTTTTCCCCTTTTACTACCCCCACGAATGAGATAGGGAGTTGAAACTTGGTGTGAGATGTTTTTTTTGGATATGCTATCGACTGACGAATTGGGTTTCTAATTCGACTCAAGGGCACATTTGACTACCTTATCCGGCTATACCCTTTCATTTATAATTTATTATGAGGAAAACAATAAAAAATAAAGTATTTAATTTTACATATTTGTAAACTGGAATATGTGCTGTAATTCATTATGGACCAGAAAATTCAATAATCACATTGCAAATAAAAATATAAAGCTTTAATTTCGCAAATACCATGGTGTCCGAATATTAAATCGAGTAACTGTAATTTAACTATTTAAATGAAATTTGTTAAATTCATTCGAAAAAGTTGTGTTAAAAAAAAGAACGTTGAACTAATTTCAAAAGGTGGTCGAAATCAGATTTTACAAACGTACTGTTAGTAATAGTGCACGATTTCACGATTCATGTATTTAGCTTGTCTGGGTATTATCTGTGTACACTCACGGTGCTAATCAAATATCGCGATCTACATAATTTGTTTAGGAGCGGCTATAAATCATTACACAAGCTAGCAGCTTATCTCGACTACTGATTCAGTAAAATTAGTATTGCTCGGCCTCGTTGCTCAAATCTGAAGCAGGTCGATGCTCCAGTGATCTCACAACAGGGAAAAAGATTCAACCTTTAATCTCATAATTTCATAATTGACATTTTAAACAATTAGGGAAAGAACAGTATTTATTGGTCTTTATTTACAAAAGGATGTTATTGAAGTATTTAATATCGTAAATATTCTCTCATATTTAGAAGTGTCTATGCTAAATTAGGAAATGTATATGTTTGGGACGTAGATATTTTTTGTAAGGAATAATTTAATACTATTTTGTAAGGAATAATTTGGAAATGTTTCTAATTTAATTGCTTAAATTATTTAAGCACCAACATTAAGATTCTTAAATTTCCCAAATTCCAAATTCTCTAAATTTCAAATCCCCCAAATTTCAAATTTCAAATTCCAAATTCATCAAATTTCAAATTCCTCAAATTTCAAATTCCTCAAATTTCAAATTCCTCATATTTCAAATTCCTCAAATTCCAAATTCACCAAATTTCCAATTCCCCAAATTCCAAATCCCCCAAATTCCAAATTCACCAAATTTCAAATTCCTCAAATTTCAAATTTCTCAAATTTCAAATTCCCCAAATTCCAAATCCCTCAAATTCCAAATCTTCCAAATTCCAAATTCCCCAAATTCCAAATTTTCCAAATTCCAAATTTTCCAAATTCCAAATTCCCCAAATTCCAAATCCTCCAAATTCCAAATCCCCCAAATTCCAAATCCCCCAAATTCCAAATCCCCCAAATTCCAAATTCACCAAATTTCAAATTCCTCAAATTTCAAATTCCTCAAATTTCAAATTCCTTAAATTTCAAATTCCTCAAATTTCAAATTCCTCAAATTTCAAATTCCCCAAATTCCAAATCTTCCAAATTCCAAATTCCCCAAATTCCAAATTTCCCAAATTCCAAATCTCCCAAATTCCCAATTCCCCAAATTCCAAATCCCCCAAATTCCCCAAAATCCCCAAATTCCCAAATTCCCAAAATTCTCAAATCCTCAAATTCCCAAATTTCCAAGACACTTCGCCTATTAAATATTTTCTAAAATTCATCTCCGCCCTGGAAACATAAGTGTGTCGTCTGAATTATCTCTTTCACCGAACAAATGAATCGCTCAGAATAGATGCTGTAGAATGTATTGAAAGCATCAAACAAATGTTACGAATACGTGAAAGTTCCGTTGTTCACATAATACAAGGAATAAGTTCGAGTATTAAAGGGAATATCCTGTGTTCATCGTAACCGGTGTTCCGCCATTGACCCCTTAATAAAAGCAGCGGGTTTTCGATTCGACCTGTCTGGGACACGCCCAATGATCCTTTCACGATTTTTTCTCAGCTTACTCGACGTTATTTCTCTTTTTCTTTTCCTTCGCCTTTCTCTCTTGCCCTCTTTCGATGTCTCTGTATGCTTTCTATATTTGGTCTGCATTGGAGCAATAAATTTCGTGCACACTTTGACGGATTGATTTTTTTCTGTAACACTTTCTTGACCGGATCGTATTTATTGTTTTATTTAATTCAAAAATGATTATTCAGTTAATCGTTAACTGAAGTTCAAATATGTTATCGGATCAGGAAGATATGTGAAGTATTTTTAAAAGCAAGTTACTGAAGAAATTAATTAAATTTGTTGATAACGGTGTGGCTGTATCTTGATGTAGAATGTAGAAGATTGGATGATTAACTTCGTTGAGGCACGAAAATTAGTTCCTTCAAGGACATTGCAATCAGTATAATTTATATTTTAAATTAAACACTATAAATATTTTAAATGGAATCATGTAGTATTTTAGTATTTTTACTATACAATAAATCATTTAGTATAAGAAATAATGTAATAAACTTGGAAGTACTAATGTACTTAGAAGTTCAGATAAAAAAGAAAAATTGAAAGCAATGAATAGCGTTTGAACAAAATTTCCTCTTTTCTAAAATTATGTGCCATTTTCTTCACTGAAATAATTATTTTATACCTGTATTCAAGTTTGAAGAGTGTTACAATAACTTTACGAGATATATATCCGCCATTTTGTTATTTCTGCTAGGTTAGCTGTCACGTGACCGATTTCAAAATGGCGTCGGGCTAACGTAAGCATCTCTCGAAATAATGCTATATCAATTTTACGTTCACGTTAAAAAGAATCATTATACAAACACATCATTACTATTTTTACTATGCAATAAATCATTTGTCATTCTTTTTATTGAAATATTTATTTTATACCTACATTAAAGTTTATAGGGTGTTACGATAACTTTGCGAGATATATATCCGCCATTTTGTTATCTCTGCTAGGTTAGCTGTCACGTGATCGATTTCAAAATGGCGTCACGAACGTAAACATCTCTCGAAATAATGCTATATCAATTTTACGTTCACGTTAAAAAGAATCATTATAGAAACACATCATTAGTATTTTTACTATGCAATATATCATTTGTCATTTTCCTCATTGAAATATTTATTTTATACCTATATTAAAGTTTATAGGGTGTTACGATAACTTTACGAGATATGTATCCGCCATTTTGTTATTTCTGCTAGGTTAGCTGTCACGTGATCGATTTCAAAATGGCGTCACGAACGTAAACATCTCTCGAAATACTACATCAATTTTAAGTTTAAAAAGAATAATTATACAAACCATTAGTGTTTTTACAGTAAATTTTCCGTAAAATAAACTGCTTAAAAAATAAACTGACAATATCGATTTTAGTTAAATCAAAACTAATACCAATAAATAAACTTAAAGTCATCGTATTTTGTCTATGTTTAAATTACTTTTTTAAAAGTTAAAAAATTTGGTCCCAAAATGAAATTTAACCTAAAAGATACATACTCCAATAAACCTAATGCTGAATTACCTTAGTGAAGGTTGAAAACTACTAAATTTACATATTCACGTTTGATGATTCGACCAGCAACAAAACAGTCAGTCAGCTTTAAGAGCAATCGTAGTTCCGCGTTAAAATGTACACCTCGATTTTTAAACCCCTGCACAGAATTGTTAATCGTTTCCCCTGTTCGATCTCGCTCGAGAATTTACATCCGAAATGGTATATTCGAGTTGCCCACGTCGCGTAGTAAATTCCGACTGTCATGGCGTAGAAACGGGCAAAGAATTAAAAAGTTCGAGGAGCATATCTTTCGTAGCCCGGAATTCAGCTAGTCCCCAGCTATCGTACGTGTCGTGCGGTCATATTTATTTCGAACTTTCCCATCTGCCCATAACGTAGCCTGACAAATGTACTAAACCTTTATTGCGCATTATTTCGCACTTTACAGAACTGATAACAGCGGCTTAACGCCGTAAATTCTATTTTCCCCGCAATTGCTGGTCCATCGGGGGTAGACCTTTACTTCTGGGAATATATGTGCAACGCTCTGACAAATTTATCAAACTTCTTATTCTGCAGTTTCCCTTGATACAAAGCGTGTTTCGAGGGACGTTTTAGTGATACATTTTACGGAAGCATGGAGTTATATATCAGGACTTGTGGAGGAAATGTGTACTCTAAATCGGTGGGTAGTACATTTCTGCTATCGTGTCGTAAGAATAGAACTGTCGATATCGTTGGACTAAATTGTAGCGTGGTACAAGGTGTAATTTTAGTGATTTTAGGGATTTTAAGTGACATGTTAAGGAAATGAGGAAGAGATTGAAGCATTGGTTTTAGCGGGAATTGAATTTGGAGGTCTTTTGGGATGCCGTGCTTAATTTGGGGTGTTTCGTATTTGTGTGTGGGAAAAGTGAATATTTTGATACTGAGAATGCAGGGATAGGAATTATCTATAATTGCAGTGTAATTATAATAATTATTTTTAGTTGCAAGGATACAAATTTTTGAATTCTTAAATTTCCAAATAATAATAGTACAAACTTTATTCATACAAAGTCTCGGTTTAATTAAAATTTAATTTGAACATTTCTTGGGATACACTGATCCAATTTGCATTATAGCACTTTTGTACAAGGTCAGAGTGAACGTTCTGACAGCATGAATGCAAGGATAGAACAGTTTTTACATTTTTGGACTTTCGCTTTATATAAACTTAAAAGATAGAGTACTTTGTTACTTAAATTATATTGTACTTATATTATATTATATTGTATTGTGCTAGCATACCTAACCTACCTAACCCACCTAACCTATCCATCCCACCTAACTTACCTAACCTACCTAACTTATTTAACCTAACATACCTAACACACCTAACACACCTAACACACCTAACCAACCTAACTTACCTAACCTAACACTAGAAACGTAATTATTTAACCTAACATACCTAACACACCTAACTTACCTAACCAACCAAACTTACCTAACCTAACATTAGAAACGTGAGTGTTCAGAGATTTTTAAATTTGACAATTTAGTTTATAAAAATATTTATATAGTGTAGTAGATATGGGAGAGGCTTCACACAGACACACTGAAATATGATTTTTGTATTTATATAGTATAATAGATTATACTGTATTATCTTGTATTATATTAGATTATATTACGTATGTTATATCCTCACAATATAAAAGTACACTTATTTTCAAAAAATGAAACTATGTTCGGAAGATTTCAAACAGATATAAATGAGTAAACATTGCTCAAACGAGATACCATCATACTTAATACGTTTCGAAATTGATCTTTTCACTTTCAATAAATTGATAGTAATAAAGTGGCAGCGTAATGAACGATGTGAGAATTGCCTATTAAAGTAAATTACACACGTCTGATAATGTCAACGGTATGAAAAATGATAAGACTCAATCACAGGGTTGCAATATTTTGCAACGATATTAAGGTCTTTACTTCTATAGGTATTTCCTGCAACGATATTATCTGCTACAATTACTATAAAAACTGGTTTAAGTCTACCATACCTCGGGTATTAATACCACTAGTAAAAAGTTGTTTCCACACCTTGTTTGTTGAGTATGAGACACTATACAGTAATTAGAAATTTTATTTTTACTCATTAGTGGGATTCTAGTGATTTGGTGGTCTACGGAAATTAATACGGTTGAGATTTATGAGTTTACATTCCAGCTGCAAGGTATACCACATATTTGCATCTGAGCTTTTAGTAGCAATTTATGGTCGTTTTCTCTTAAATAATATTTTGTAGAATAAATTGAGAAAGATTTATGTATTAATGCAAATTCAATTTTTTACTTTAATTCAAGTTCATAATTTGCAAATTGCTTTAGCAAACTCTCTGTTTCTGTAGCACCAGAAACTCTCAGTTAGTGACACGTTTTTCGAGTCAAAAAATGTGAAATGTTCATCTATTCCTCTAGAATTCAGAAGATATCTAAAATATCAACCGCGTGGGAGGACTTAGTCAGCTCCTTACTTTAATCCGACCTATTTCTCTCTTCTGCAATGCGAATTCGTTTACATCAATAAATGGCTTCCGCGTCTATGAAAAATGAGTTCATCTTTATTGAAAATTTATGACGTCCTAAATATTTATGGAACCATCTGCTCGAATATTCGTAAAGGGTCTTTCAGAAAGTAATAATTCCTGTAATAAAAAGAGAATTATTTTATCAAAATTAATTTTTTTTATTCAAAATACATCCACATGAATACACCGCTGGACTCACACAATGTTAACATAGATTTATATCGTTTTGCAGAATCAAGCATTCTTGTCACAGCTGCTTGGACTTGTCTAACAGTGTCACGAAAGTTAATTGAGAGAGATATTTGCGAAAGCTACTATAGTGAACCATTATACGGAGGATCATATCCCTGAAAACCACTATAGTGGCGTCCTGCCTAAGAGGTTACTGTGCTCCTTTTATAGCCTAGCGCGGACCATGGAGAAGTCCTGTTCTATGACTCGATCTATTTGTGAAACTATGATGATCTTATTAATTTTGGAAAACGGAAGTAATTACATGGAGATAAGTCAGAATTTGGAGGAACAGACTTGTTTTTTCGCCAAAAATTCACGAACAGACAGTTCACATGGTGCGTCGTGCAATAGAATACCCGTGATCTTGTGACATGAACGAAAGGTTCTGTCGCATTAAACTCTGTAAGTTTATTCGTTGCACGATTCCAATAATGATGGTTGTGTTTTGGGGAGCTATACTGTTTTCAGATAAGATACTTTTCCGACATGCCGTGTACTTTGAAATTACTGTAAATTGCCAGTCTTAATATAATTAAGCTATGTTTTAAAAGATCCATATGTGGGCCATTATAAGGCAGCTTCTAAATTGTCCACGTGTCAAAAAACGTTCCACATTTTTTGCCTACATTCACATGGATGTTTCTGTGGTATACATGTTTTCAATGTTCGATTTTCCATATCACTTTGCCCAAACAACAAAGAATCCCCATCCGCCGGAATCTTAATATAAGAAAATCCCGCAGCGTTTGCACTTTTTCGCGATATAAATCGTCACCGAATATTTCGCCGTCTCTGTCAATACGCTCGAGTCCTCGAGCTAGAGATCGTAAAAAAGAACTAAACGCATGCTCGTAAGAAGGGATGAAAGGAGAAAGAGAGGTTGGCAAGATGAACAAAGGTCCAGACACACAGGAAAGTAAGGAGAAATATTCTGAACGCGCTCCGCTGAAACAGGCCCTTGCAATCACTGTTTGAATCTTTGCCAAGCTTCGTCCAACCTTTTCGCATCTACCTTACATTCTGTCCTGTACACTGCTACCAACCCCTGTTTTGCCCCACCGTTTCTGCCTCATCCTGCAGTCTTCCCTAAACGCATGCCGATTTCGGACGACGTAATAGGCGATTCCGCTTGACGAATATACTCGTGGTTTATCCGGTCTAGACGGCCCTTGCTTAAACCCTGGTCGAGCATAAATTCAGGGACGAGTGCTTGATTTTGCTGTTTAGGGTGTTGAATATGAAGTAGCTGATTTCCAAACGAAGCGTGATGAAACTTGATACAAAAGGACTTATATACCTAACCCAGGGATCGGCAAACTGCGGCTCGCGAGCCACATACGGCTCTTTGGATGTAAAGCTGCGGCTCTTCAGTTCCATACGCAAATATTATTTATTTTATCAAAAAAAAACTCATTATCTAATATTCCCAAGCGCTGGAATCGCAACGCATCGAATTACCACGCGCTGGAATTCCAACGCATCGAATTACCACGCGCTGGAATTGTAATGCATTGAATTACCACGGGCTGGAATTCCAACGCATCGAATTACCACGCGCTGGAATTCCAACGCATCGAATTTCCACGCGCTGGAATTGTAATGCATTGAATTACCACGCGCTGGAATTCCAACGCATCGAATTACCACGCGCTGGAATTGCAATGCATTGAATTACCAAGCGCTGGAATCGCAACGCATCGAATTACCACGCGTTAGAATTCCAACGCATCGAATTACCACGCGCTGGAATTGCAATGCATTGAATTACCAAGCGCTGGAATCGCAACGCATTGAATTACCAAGCGCTGGAATCGCAACGCATCCAATTACCACGCGGCGAATTACCAAGCGCTGGAATCGCAGCGCATTGAATTCCAACGCATCGAATTCCCACGCGCTGGAATTCCAACGCATCGAATTACCACGCGCTGGAATTCCAACGCATCGAATTACCACGCGCTGGAATTGCAATGCATTGAATTACCAAGCGCTGGAATCGCAACGCATCGAATTACCACGCGTTGGAATTCCAACGCATCGAATTACCACGCGCTGGAATTGCAATGCATTGAATTACCAAGCGCTGGAATCGCAACGCATTGAATTACCAAGCGCTGGAATCGCAACGCATCGAATTACCACGCGTCGAATTACCAAGCGCTGGAATCGCAACGCATCGAATTACCACGCTCTTCAGTTCCATACGCAAACATTATTTATTTTATCTAAAAAAAAACTCATAATCTAATATTGCTATATATATATTATCTACTTTGTTGTGAAAAACACTACTTTTATATGAAAAAATAGATTATTTTTTTTTATCAAAAAACTTTATTTATGCGAGTACTATTTATTGTTGGCAAGACAAAATTTCGTGGCTCTTTAAAAGCTTTGAAATTTTGTAAATTGTAATTTTTGACTCTTCCGACTCAAAAGGTTGCCGACCCCTGACCTAACCTAATCGCGATGTCCGTTGAAAAAGGAAACAAATGTGTATTTTGTAGAACGGAATTTCTAGATTTTCAGGTTGAATTTCTCAAAGTTTCCTTTGTATGCAAAATTAAAAAGGAGACTGCATAAAATTTTTCGTAGCATCAATTTTGACAAAAAGTTGAAGCTTGAATTTTAGTAAAATTTTGTTATGAATTATTTATTTTGCTGAGTTTTACTGATATTGTTATGAAGACCCTCTTCTAATAAAGATGAATAATTTTAAATTAAGGACGACAATTAATTATAATCAATCGATTGAAAATTAATATCGATTTGTTGAGTAGTGGTATTATTCTCTATTTTACAGGAACATATATCATTTTGCATAACTGCGTTCTGAACAAAAAAATGACGGAACTAACCGAGAAGTGTCAGCATATAAAACTAGCAGTAATTAGATCATTAATAACGAACCATCGACGTGCAGTACTCGAACGTATTCCTTAGCTCGGTATATCGCATACTTACATCGAAGACAAGCTGGATAACCTATAAATCACTTGAGACTTCAGCGTAACATTCCACGTAGCCGGTGTTTCAAAAGAAAGTTACAATCATGTTTTCAAACATTCAGAAGACAGGTTTATGTACACCTGGATGCTCTTACCAAGCTGTCTGACATAATACAAATCAATTATGGTATCACGTAACTAGATGTGCTATATCGATAACAGATACCTATCTTTAACCCCATATGCGCCGGTGCATCTTTAGGGTAACGTTCGTAATTTCCATTGCAAATAATTATAAGCCAATGCAAATTCAACAGCGTAACTTTCAAAAGGCTAATTGGAGACAGTGATGTGGACTGATACCGTGTTTTTTGATTCTTAATTAAATTTTTATTGTGTACCCCTTATTTAGAAAGTGCGAGTCCATTTTTTGGTGAGGGTTGTTTTAATAAATTTCAAAATAGGAAAATTTGTTGTATTTTGTTATAAATGTTTATTATCAAATTTAGCAATTACCAAATTCCTCGACGCACACATTCCAAATTTCTACAATCTCAAATTCCAAAAATTCTAAATTTTCAGAATCTCAAATTCCACAAATTCCAAGTTCCCTAGATTCCAAATTCCCTAGATTTCGAATTCCACAAATACCAAATTCGCTAGATTTTGAATTCCCCAAATTCCCGAGATTCCGAATTCCCCAATTACCAAATTCCCAGATTCTGAATTCTCCAAATTCCCTAGATTTCGAATTCCCAAAATCCCTAATTCCCTAGATTCCAAATTCTCCAAATACCAAATTCCCTAGATTCCGAATTCCCCAAATTCCCGAAATTCCGAATTCCCCAAATACCAAATTCCCTAGATTCTGAATCCTCCAAATTCTCGAGATTCCGAATTCCCCAAATACCAAATTCCTTAGATTCTAAATTCTCTAAATTCCCTAGATTTCGAATTCCCAAAATCCCAAATTCCCTAGATTCCGAATTTTGCAAATTCTCTAGATGTCGAATTCCCCAAATTGTAAATGTCCCATATCCCAAATTCCATCATTCCCTAAATTCTCCAGATTCTCTAGATTCCCTAAATTCCGAATTCCTGAAATTACAAATTCCCCAGATTTAAAATTCCCCAAATCCCAAATTCCCTAGATTCCGAATTTTGCAAATTCTCTAGATTTCGAATTCCTCAAATTGTAAATTTCCCATATCCCAAATTCCATAATTCCCTAAATTCTCTAGATTCTCTAGATTCCCTAAATTCCGAATTCCTGAAATTACAAATTCCCCAGATTTAAAATTCCCCAAATCCCAAATTCCCTAGATTCCGAATTTTGCAAATTCTCTAGATTTCGAATTCCTCAAATTGTAAATTTCCCATATCCCAAATTCCATAATTCCCTAAATTCTCTAGATTCTCTAGATTCCCTAAATTCCGAATTCCTGAAATTACAAATTCCCCAGATTTAAAATTCCCCAAATCCCAAATTCCCTAGATTCCGAATTTTGCAAATTCTCTAGATTTCGAATTCCTCAAATTGTAAATTTCCCATATCCCAAATTCCATAATTCCCTAGATTCCCTAGATTCCCTAGATTCCCTAGTTTCCCTAGATTCCGAATTCCCCAAATGCCAAATTCCCTAGATTTTGAATTCTCCAAATTTCCTAGATTTCGAATTCCTGAAATTACAAATTTCCCAGATTTAAAATTCCCCAAATCCCAAATTCCCTAGATTCCGAATTTTGCAAATTCTCTAGATTTCGAATTCCTCAAATTGTAAATTTCCCATATCCCAAATTCCATAATTCCCTAGATTCCCTAGATTCCCTAGATTCCCTAGATTCCCTAGATTCCCTAGATTCCCTAGATTCCGAATTCCCCAAATCCCAAATTCCCTAGATTCCTAATTCTCAAATTTCCTAGATTTCGAATTCCCCAAATTGCAAATGTCCCATATCCCAAATTCCATAATTCCCTAGATTTTCTAGATTCTCTAGATTCCTTAAATTCCGAATTCCTGAAATTACAAATTCCCCAGATTCAAAATTCCCCAAATCCCAAATTCCCTAGATTCCGAATTTTGCAAATTCTCTAGATTCCGAATTCCCCAAATCAAAAATTTCCTAAATCTCAAATTTCTAAATTTCTAAATTGCCAAATTCGAAATACCCAAATTGACAAATTTCTAAATTCCCAAAATGTCCTGTCAATATTATATCCAACGACCCTTGCAAATTACAATTATACTTGAACTCCAAACTGAAATATATTAAAAATCCTTGTAAGATTTATCAAACTCGACGTGTAAGTGCGTCAAACCAATCAAAGTGTATCAAAGAATTAATTAACCAGTTGATTAGTCAATAAACGTATGATAATGGAACCGCTCAATACCCACTTACCTAAATCAATTAATTTCCTACATGTTAGAAATATATAAAAAAATATGATTGACTACCGAAATGAGATAACGTTGTAATATGTATATGTGTCTCGTTAAAAAAAGCTACAGTAGCAAAATCATGTGTCAGTTTATGTTTGCTTGCTTAGGGTGTTGGCTATTAATTTATTGCTTTATCAGCTACAGATTGTATTCGGTTGAACGCGTTAATCACCTGTTGTATATACGATCACAATCTGAATGTGTCTTGATTATTATCTCAGTTGTATCTCGGTTTATATCAAAATTGCATAAGTGCTATGGAAATTCTTGCACGTGCGTTAAACGTCGTTCGATTCTGTAGATTTATTAATTTTTCAAAGAATAATTTTAAATTTGTGAAAATGTTGTGAGGATATGTTGTCCATGAAATATGTTGTGTATTTTGGATATTCGGTTATAAATTTTATTGTAGTAGCTAAACAGGAGAGATAAATAAAATAGTATAATGAGAGTAACATAATAAATAAATTATTATAAGATAATTTTTACTGTTGCATATCAAAACTTTTGAAGTTTTAAAAAGTTTGCTGAATTCATTTGAGATTACTATTTTTCTATTAATTGCTTCTATTGTTACTGTTTGTGTATCATATGTATAATTCTATAGAGTCAGTTAAAATATATTCATTTTTAGGAAGGAAATTGTAAATAGTAAATAGTGTAAGAGGCAAATGAACAATAAAAAGATTTAATTAACTGTAAACATTTGTTGTAGGAAGATGATTGTGTATCCTTTATTTTGGATATCGTATGAATGCAATGTGTGAGGATGAATGTATATCAATTAGGTATGCGGTTGTTTTGGGACGAGTGCTGATGTAGCAATCATATGAGTGGATTGCGAGGACTTTTGTTGTAAATGAGCATATACGCGTTATTGTGGTTTCGTTAGTTAATCATGTATTTTTTTAAAAATTATTAAATTTTAGCATTATTTAAATAGTTAAATTTTTTTATTTTTCGTTTTTCTCTTATAAGAGCGAATAGTGAGTAGTGAGTAGTAAAGTGAATAGAGAAAAGAGAGTAGAGAGCAGTGAATAGTGAATAGTGACTAGGGAGCAATGAATAATAATCAGTACTGAGCAGTGAGTAGTGAGTGGTGAAATGAGTAGAGAGCAGTGAATAGTAAACATTGAGAACTGAGTAATAAGCAGTGAATAGTGAGTAGTCAATAGAGAGTAAAGAGTAGAGAGTAGAGAGCAGTGAGTAGTGAGTAGTGACTAGGGAGCAATGAATAATAATCAGTACTGAGCAGTGAGTAGTGAGTAATGAGTAGTGAATAGTGAGCAGTGAGTACTGAGCAGTGAGTACTGATCAGTGAGCAGTGAGTAGTGAATAGAGAGTAGTGAGTGATGAGTAATGAGTAATGAGTAATGAGTAATGAGTAATGAGCAATGAATAGTGAGTAATGAATAGTGAGTAGTGAGTAGTGATTTGTGGGTAGTGAATAGAGGCTAGTGAGTAATGAGTACTGAATAATGAGCAGTGAGTACTGAGCAGTGAATACTGATCAGTGAGTAGTGGGTATTGAATAGAGATTAGTGAGTAGTGAGTAGTGAGTAATGAGTAGTGAGTAGTGAGTAATGAGTAGTGAGTAATGAGTAGTGAGTAGTGAGTAGTGAGTAATGAGTAGTGAGTAGTGAATAGTGAGTAGTGAGCAATGAGTAGTGAGTAATGAATAGTAAGTAGTGGGCAGTAAATAGTGAATAGTAAATAGTGAATAGTGAGTAGAGAATAGAGGGTAATGGGTAATGAGTAGTGAATAGTGAATAGTGAGCAGTGAGTACTGAGTAATGAATAGTAGTGAATAGTGAGTACTAAATACTGAGTATTAAGTAGTGAGTAATGAGTAGTGAGAAGCAAAATATAAATAGTAAAAAAGTAGTAACCCTTCCAATGCACCCCCTAAATGTCATTAAAACTTGCAATGAAAAAGTAAAAGATGACTGATATTTGAATAGTACATACCATTATTCTCAAACAGTTTATCACCCAACATATTTTTATATCTATCAACGTGTTGATATTTTAAAACCAACCACCTCCATTTGTTAACATTTTTTAATTAGTCCTCCATCCTCGAAATGCGGTATACAACTGTTGAATATTCTCTATGAGGTGCCTTTCCTAAATGAACGACTGTAACACTTGGGGAGTTTCAAGTTTGTTTTTCGAACAAGTAATACTTCGAACTCCGGTTCCGTTTGTTTCTGCGATCACAACTACTATAAAGTGGTCCATATGTTGCACAATCCTTATGACTCCTTTTCAAACAGTTTGTATATTGATTCTAGTCAACACGAGAGTTAGATGCATAATACTCTTCTGCGTTTTGCAGATAGATTACTATGTTCAGATGCTTCTTTTGAAGAAAATAGGTAGCTTATGTGCCAGAGGTAGGTTATTTATCAAAATTCGAAACTCTCGTTTTTTTTTGCAATTACAGTTAATAATTCTTGTTAAAAACTTAACAATATCCTTTAATTATTGATGTATGTAACAGTGATATAAATGTACATTAATTTTATAAATATTCTGTAAAATTTGCAAATTCAGGTTTTCATTATTTATTATTTTATTTTCATTTTCGTTATTAATTGTATGACGTACAAAATACTATTACCAACTATATGCATGTTATGCAAAAACCTTGAATGTTGTGTGACACGAAATAAATGAAGAAAAAAAAGTTAATTGACTGTGAAAGTTCAATACATTGTAAAAACCGCATAATTTTTAAGTAACACATGAAAAATGAGCAAAACAACGATTTTATTGTAAAGCTATAAAAATAGAACCGTAAATTGCGGTTTCATACGACGTTTATGATGCGTTTTTCTCGGTAATCAAAATAACATAAAATAACAGCATCAATCATGATGCTGTCAGATAATCGTTAGATTTCGTTTGACAGGCAATGTTTTAATAATTACACGCATATAACATTAAAACACCTTGCAACAGTGGAAAACCTCGTTTCTTATCTGCTTTGTGTTCATTAAATAACACCTTTAGTTGATTAAATCACTGATTTATAATTGATTTACTGTGAGATTACAAAGTCATTTGAAAAAATTTGTGAAGACTCGAAACTCTGTTGAATTTGGTCGAAATAAAAACGAACCGGTCTGTTATATGAAAAGTCTAAAAATTAATTGTGGAGGAATGTTTGAACTCTGAGAATTATTTTAAGATAAAATTTGAAAGTTATCATTTGACATTTGTTGGTAAAAAATGGTGTTAAAATCGTATGCCTCACAGAGTTAAATACAAAATTAATTGCACTAAATTTATGCAATGTGATTTACATCAAACTTTTAGTCAGTGCTGTACTTCTATCAAACAAACCACGCAAGACCTTATAGCTCGTTATTTATTACAACATTTCTATACAAGAAAATGTAAATGAAAATAAAAATAAAATGTATTATGAAACAAGATTAGAAGAAATTCATACGATATGCGATGTATGTTAATTTCAATATGCTTTTCAAACTAATGGTTTACGAACGACGTATTTGAAATAAAAATATCGATAACCAGCTGTGTTTATACTTGCAAAATATCGTTTAGTAATCTAACTGATAATAAAAATGTGATTGATTTAAAGAAATGAGGCTAATTGGTTATTAATAATTTCAAACGACAATGTAAGGTCAGTTGATAACTGTACTTTGTTATTAATTGAAATTTACTGAGAAACAGTCTTAATTATTGATTATAATATATGTAGCGAATTATTATCTGACTGACATATTATTATATTAAAAAACATGACACAAATAAAAATATGTTTTAGTATTTTGGGAATATGTAATGTATTAGTCATGCTGAAGTTGTTGAAGATAGTCTCATATTGTTATTTCTATTATTAACAAATTTTATTTGTTATTTTTATAAGATTTAGTTATGTTCAGAGTTTCTGTGCAACTTATGCTTTTTACTTTTACTAAATAATACTTGAATCAAACAATATTTCATTTTTAATATGTGAACTGAGATGCGACGCGATATAGAGCGTCTTGTCGAGGCCTGTCGGACCTCTCCATGGTCCGCGCTATACTACAAAAAGGGTGCCATCTTAACTTCGTAGGCACTCGCACCACTATAGTGGCTTTCGCACTATAGTTCCGTACTGTAGTCCACTATAGTTTCGTGAATGACACTACAAATTAAATAGTGCCATTATAGTGACTTACTTGTTACCGTTTCAATTAAATGATCCTTATTTTGACTCTTTTGTCTTCATCGCGATTTATAAATTAAACGTAACGTCATTATTAGTAAGTTTAGACAACATTTGGAAATCACATATTTCCTAAATTTTCTAAAACAGCAAATTATCAAAGTTAAAATATATATATCATATCTTTGAAAAATTATAATTTAATAATAAAAAACATTCTAATGTTTTCCTCATTCTAAGAAAACAGAATTATAGTGCTGTTTATGTCGAACTCTTCCGTACAAAGAAGCAGCGTAAAGTTCAGCCTAAGAGGTTAAAGGTTGACGTAGAATAAAATTTATTAGTATATCAGGAAAAAATTGATTAGTTTATGTATATTCATGCTTATTAATTACACTTCCGTTCACAAGGTTTCACGCTTGTCCACTAATCGTTCTATTCATTCAGGTTACAACACATCGTGCAAAATTACTCAGCTTCACGGTAATTTGTCAGATTCGTAGGTTCCTTGTCGCCTGTTGAATAAGCGGTACTGTCTGCAACGCTTTGGAATCTTTTTAATCGAGACATGCGATAACGATCTCGCAATCTTAAGAGATTGTTGTTACGACATCGCATACTTTGTTTGTGTCATTATCTTGCTATCAGATAATACGTGACTGGTCAGGCATATCGATTTTTCAAAATTCTTAACATCTATATCTTGAGACCGATTATTAATCGTTAGCGAGATAAACCTATCGGTTGCAATATATTTCTGGTTTAACAAACTTATCGCTGGTGTTTATTTCTGAACTGTTTAGATTTCGATTATTTCGATGAGGTAATTTATAAACTTGCTTTTGACACGTTGTTAATTATCGTAGTTGCAGCGGTTAAAAGTGTCAAATATTCCTGTTAATTGGTAAAAATTGTTAAAATATTTATTCACTTGTTTAAATGTGTAGCTGTAATTTTATTTTCTGTCTAAATAAATCACTTATATTAAATTTGTGTTATTACTTTATTATACAAAGTTAATAAATTTCTTTCTGCAATTACTGCAAATTATCATAATAAAAATTGTATTCATTTATTTATACGCTTATTAATGTTATCAAAATTCACAGCCTTCCAGTGCGATCATTGATAAAATAAACAGGTTGAAATACGAAACCACAATTACGAGGATACAAACTTGATATCTGCATTTCACAGTATTATAACCGAATTTAATTAACAATGGTCGCGAAATTGGGCTAATCTGCGTTTCATCTGGTTTCAGAATGATACGTTTGAAACCGCCTTTTAACCAAAATTAAATTACCAGGAAACGAAACGCGGTTCTTGATTATGCATTAATTAGAGCCAGAAACAAAGTAAAGTGTACTGAGGTGAATCGTTTTAATTAGAAAAGACGCCTTTTCGACAAGGTTACTGCTTCGTTTAGATTGTAGCCACGGTAGGGTCAGTGTAGAAACATCGAAGCAAGACATCCTTCAAGGCCTCCTGCTAACGACTAACGTGATAATTAATTCGTGATATCAAGCTGGCATGACGTTATGCTTGGTTTCTTCGAAAAAAAGGAAGGAAAAAAGGGAGAACATTTTATTTTCATAATCAACCCAGTTAATTTCATCGGACACTTGGTGTCGTTAAAGTGCACCGATTAATTAAATAGATAATTGTCGTGGTGGTTGTAATTGTCTCTTTTTAAACCAATTAATCCTTCGTTGCATGCTATTTTTCGGTTCTCAAAAATAATGCATTTTTGAACTTCCGTAATTATTGCTAATGAGAAAATTAGATGGGTGTTCTCTGTTAAAAGAACAATGTAATATTACAAGTTTTAGGAAAATTACGTGATATTACAAACATAAGAGAAATTACGAATCATATTTTTATATCATTTATAACTTAAGGTGTCTCATCCATGTCTTGTATGGAATAATCTCTATCATTCACATATGTCTTTTACATAATAATTTCTATCATAATTTTTAATTGCATTTTGACATGTACATATGAAAATACCGTATCACACATGACACAATTATTTGAATAGCAACGAAAAGAGACGAAGTTAACTAATTTACTCATATTATTACGAATTTTACCACCTGACTTTACACTTTGTCTAAATAGGTTTATGGCAACCGTTCCGATTAACGTAACCGCAGCTCACTACCGTATACACGTTAATAGTATAACAGAACACAGTACACGAATACGCAATCCTGAGCTGCGACTACATCGCTGTCGCACGATGTTTCTTCCTTTTCGTCGACGGTCCGTCCTCGAAATCAGCCACCTCTCACGGTAACTGATCGCGCTCAGATCCCAACAGCGATCAGTTAACGCGGCTTTACTATATATTGTAGCACCGATGATGCGTATGAAAGATTTATAGACATACACACAAGAAATCAAAAGTATAAAACATACGATGACTTCAAGTTAGCGAAACCATAACATAAGAAATGCTGTTTTTCCAGCTACAGTCAATTGTTCGCCCTTGCTGAAAATTTGTGCAAAACGAGGAATATTGTTCTGGCTTTAATTAATCGTAATTTCTTCTTTTCTAGTATCTTGTTAGGGCTCTTGTAGCGAACTATATTTTACCGTCATAGTGTCAAGATTTCATACGTGAAACTGATATACAAGGATTTTCAAAATCTCACTTTGAAAATTGCAAATTCTGCAGTCATAGTGTAATTCTACCATGCAGTTATATTACGGTCATACATATCACTATGTTACAGTTATACTACTGTACTTATTACGGTGATATTTAACTCAACCAACGATTTTTTCGACAGCTCGTTGCCTAATTATTACTGCAGAGTTAAGATAAACAACGGACATTGGTACATTTTGAATTTAGCAATCTACAATTATATCACGACTGTTATCAAGTTCAAAATTTGATCTTCACGCAAATTTAAGTTTTTCACCTTTGAAGTTTGTCGTGCATCACGAATCTCACTCATCGTTATACGCTAAGGGTGCAATCGTATTACAGACTGAGATATTAAAAAAATATTCGTAGAACATTTGCAATGGAACAACCATTATCATATAGTTAATCAAGAAAAATTTCGATCAGGGAAGTCTATGACTTCACGTGACTACGCGAGCAGCGCCAAAGAGAAACAGAGACAACCGACGTACCACTACTGTTAGAACGGTTTTATTAGAATCAATTTGTTGCAAAAATACATCAATTTGGCTTACAAATACTTCACGATAGGTACATAATAAATGATCTTGAAATTTCTTCCAAAGCTACCAAACATTCAAGAAACTTCTCACGGAAATTACTGTATTATGCCAACAAACTTGCCAAGAAAATATTCATAGAACATTTGTAAAGTGGTAGTCGTTATCGTATAGTTAAGAATTAACAAAAATTTGAATCAAACACGTCTATGATTTCGATAGAAATTCATATCACATTACACGAGCGGCACCGGGGAGAAACGAAGATGACCGATGTACCACAAGTGATGGCGTACCACTAGCGGTTTTAATATAATTAATTCATTTTACAAATATATCAGTTTACATACATTATGATACATAGGTACATATCTATTACTAATCACTGTCATATAATTAAGAAAAAACTCGGTCCACGATTAGACAATATACGAAAAGTACCGAAGAGATACGAAGTCAATCGATTTGTCACTAGTCCCCTACCTTGAATATTTTTACCCCACCGATTCTACACTTCGTCAACCTAGTCCATGTTCTATACACGCACGTTGTGTCGCGGCACCAGGAAATATTTCTGTACGGTGTTCTAAAGACGGTCGAGAAAAAAAGATCTATCACGAGTGGGTGGAACAGCATGGCACACGCGTGCACATGTGACGTGTCGTGCGTACTGTTGAAATGCGACTACATACATTGCACGTTACGGTATAACACTGTGCGCGTTTACGTAATGCACAGCCAGGGCGTGTTCCTCTTGATAAATTTCATAACGATACGGGTATGTGATAATTATGATTCGAAACTGAGAGATCGATCGACCTGACTGAGAAAGAATGACTTTCGATTAAACTCGACTAACTGGGAGAAGGAATGCGACCGGCTGATCGATATCGTACTTCTCATATACGGTACACATCAGGATATTTTATAGTGAAACCTATATAGTGTAGATTTTGGTATACAAATTTTAACCTATTTTATTCTTGTAATTAAAATTATATTTTTATTGTCTTTGTGCTATGAACAGCTCTCAATGCCTTGTCATGGAAAATATGGAAGTAGAAATTATCAAAGTACTTATAGCAGTAATGTATCGGTGCCAGTTCAAAGTCAATTTTACTAGCTTTGATTTGAAAATTTGAAAACTCGACTATTTTATAATTTTATGTTCTGATAGAACACTTGTAACTTAGGGCAATCTCAGACATAGAGAATTTTTAAATTTTAAAATTTTTAAACTTGAAGATGTGTAAAATACGATAAATTTAAAAATGTGGAGATTTAAGAGCCGATGAATTTTGGGGTTCGTAAATTTAGAAATGTAAATGTTAGAAAATGTAAAGATGTGAATATGAGAACGTGAGATTTGTAAATTTAGATATGTTCATATCTGAAAATTGAAAAATTCAGAAACTGGTTAATTTCAAGACTTATTTGAAAACTTGACAATTAAAGAATTTTAAAATACGAAAGTTGAAAAAATAAAAAAAATTTACAAAATTAAAATTTCCTAAGAAATTTACAAATTTGAAAACCGAAGAATTTCAAAGATGTAGAACTATTGAATTTTGAAAATTTCAAACTGCGGTTTAGGGAACCAGTACGCATTTGGCAACATTTCCCTAAGAAGTAAGTAATAATCTTATGTAGTCTATTTACAACTAAAACATCTGAATCCATATTTCACATCTGTTTAATTAGATTCGAATGATTTAAGTCTACACATGTTGGATGTTCCTTAAAATAGCCACTTGGCAAGTTTGTTGGCATGATGTAGTAATTTCCGTGAGTGGTTTCTTGCATGTTTGGTAGCTTGATCGAAGAAATTTCAAGATCACTTTATAATTTCAAGATCATTTATTATGTACCTATCGCGAAATATTTGTAAGCCAAATTGATGTATTTATGCAACAAATTGATTCTATTAAAACAGTTCTAACAGCAGTGGTACGTCGGTTGTCTCTGTTTCTCTTTGGCGCCGCTTGCGTAGTCACGTGACATGCATAACAGTCGAAGTCATAGACTTCCCTGATCGAAATTTTTGTTGATTAACTATATGATAATAGTTATTCCATTGCAAATGTTCTACGAATATTTTTTTAATATCTCAGTCTGTAATACGATTGAACCCTTAGCGTATAACGATGAGTGAGATTCGTGATGCACGTTAAACTTCAAACGTGAAAAACTTAAATTTGCGTGAAGATCAAATTTTGAACTTGATAACAGTCGTGATGTAATTATAGATTGCTAAATTCAAAATGTACCAATGTCCTTTGTTTATCTCAACTCTGCAGTAATAATTAGGTAACGAGCTGTCGAAAAAATCGTTGGTTGAGTTAAATATCACTGTAATAAGTACAGTAGTATAACTGTAACATAGTGATATGTATGACCGTAATATAACTGCATGGTAGAATTACACTATGACTGCAGAATTTGCAATTTTCAAAGTGAGATTTTGAAAATCCTTATGTATTAGTTTCACGTACGAAATCTTGACACTATAACGGTAAAATATAGTTCGCTACAAGAGTCCTAACTAGATACTAGAAAAGAAGAAATTACGATTAGTTAAAGCCAGAACAATATTCCTCGTTTTGCACAAATTTTCAGCAAGGGCGAACAATTGACTGTAGCTGGAAAAACAGCATTTCTTGAGTTATGGTTTCGCTAACTTGAAGTCATCGTATGTTTTATACTTTTGATTTCTTGTGTGTATGTCTATAAATCTTTCATACGCATTATCGGTGCTATAATATATAGTAAAGCCGCGTTAACTGATCGCTGTTGGGATCTGAGCGCGATCAGTTACCGTGAGAGGTGGCTGATTTCGAGGAACGGACCGTCGACGAAAAGAAAGAAACATCGTGCGACAGCGATGTAGTCGCAGCTCAGGATTGCGTATTCGTGTACTGTGTTCTGTTATAATATTAACGTGTATACGGTAGTGAGCTGCGGTTACATTAATCGGAACCGTTGCCATAAACCTATTTAGACAAAGTGTAAAGTCAGGTGGTAAAATTCGCTGTAAGAGTAGTGGTAAATCGGTTAACTTTGTCTCTTTTCGTTGCTGTTCAAATAATCACGTGTCATGTGTGATACGGTATACTCATATGTACATGTCAGAATGCAATTGAAAATTTGAATGCAATAGAGATTATTATTTTAAAGACATATCTACATAAATGTGTTAAACATCTTAAATGATTGCATAAAAATAAAAAAGTGAAAATCTTGTAAATCTTTTCTTTCTTGAAGGGAAAAATTTTGTACCTCGCGTAGTTTATGCAATATGTTTGAAGTAACAGTTTATGTCGGAAACGACATTTCTTGGAAAATGTCTAGTGTTCTATCGAAGTAAATTCTTGCAGAATTGCATTGGTGATCTATCGACATGTAATAGTAGGTTTGTAGGTACAATCTAAAAATGCGATAATCGGAAAAAAGTACTCTAGGAAGTGCATTTCTTCGTACAAGGTTTTCAATTATTGATACTCTGACGTGCACAGTGGGAACACGTGGGTGCAATGGTTCTACTGGATAAGAATAAGTGTAGAGGAAAAATATCCTACCTTTTATACGATAAGCTTTATTTTAAGATACAACACTCAGTTTGAGAACTTTAACATTTCTGTATACATATAACGACCTATAATTTTGAGACAAAATTATTTTGTAAATTTTGGCAAAATGTGGTAAACCACCCTGTATACATATAAATAAATATGAATATATCAGCTGCGGAGCAACACCTGTTCATATTTAATCTTCGAATGTAGTAAATAGATCTTATCTAGTGCTCTCTATTATCTTTCTCTTTTCCTATCATTCATTTCTGTGAAATTACTTGAAACATGTACGCACAAGTGTTTAACATTCACCTAATTAGTAAAAAGAACCTATTCAGGTATTAAATAAGAAGCACAGGGGAAATTTATAAAATGGAGCAATTTACTGATTAAAAATGTAATATTTTACATTGTGAGGTTAAGTGATCAACTGATGGTTTTTTCATAAAAATCAGGTGTAATTTTTCTAATTTTTATGTCTTTGAATTCTTGAATTTATGAAAGTGGGAACTGTTGAAGTCGCAATCTTTAATGAAATTGAAATGTTCATGAATTATGTCATAAAGTTTTCTTTGAGTTCCAGCTTTATTTTCAAAGTTCAAAACGTTAATTAACTTCATTACATGTAACAAAAAATATATGCAAACTTAAATAATTTATAATAAAAAATTTAAGCCAAAGTCGATTTTAAACAGTCAAAAGAAATCGAACAATGACTGCTTGAAATAGCAGGCCATTGACTTCGGGTTTGTATATAAAACAGATTCTATGATTTCTTAGATACTCTAAACAAGAAGCAGAAACAAAACATATAACTTCAAACGAGTTACAGCATAATCTTTACAACCAGTACTTTTATAGGATCAGCTGGTTTTGTGTTAATACAGACGCAGTAGTAAGATTTTATGGTGTTTAATTTCGTTATGTTCGATGTTTTATAACGTTAGCTTTTATAACTGATCTATAATTGGTCAAATTCTTGTGGTAATATTCTCAAATTTCCAGTGTGTCAGCATATTGTATTTTTACAAGACAATTTTAGGGGAAAAATTTTTTTAACGGGAGTTGCGATTTTTGAAAGAAATGGATGGCGTGTTAGGTGATGTTGCTGTAATGTAATCAATTATGTTTGACTCTGAGCCAATATTTATTTTTGTATATACAGAGTAGTTAATTGAATCGAATACTTGAACAACCGTAGTTCAAACTCGGAGGCGAAATAAGAAATTTTTAAGCATTTACACGATTAGATTTTCAAATTTCCAAGTTTTCAATTCTTTATTTTCCAAAATTTCGAATGTTAGATATTCAATTTTCCATCAAATTGGTTTTCAAATTTTCAATTATCTAAATTTTCAATTATCTAAATTTTCAATTTTTCAATTTTTCAATTTTTCAATTTTTCAATTTTTCAATTCTTCAATTTTTCAATTTTTCATTTTTTCAATTTTTCAATTTTTCAATTTTTCAATTCTTCAATTTTTCAATTTTTCAATTCAATTTTTCAATTCTTCAATTTTTCAATTTTTCAATTTTTCATTTCTTCAATTTTTCAATTTTTCATTTCTTCAATTCTTCAATTTTTCAATTCTTCATTTCTTCATTTCTTCAATTCTTCAATTCTTCAATTATTAAATTTTTCAATACTTCAATTCTTCAATTTTCATTTCTCAGCTACATAATTTTGCTATTATGCAATTTTTTATTTCTTTATTATTCTATTGTTGCATTGTCTCATTTCATCGTTTCCACATTTTTCCTTTTTCCCATTTTCCATTTGTTTAATTCTGTAATTTATTTCATTCCTTAATTTTTCAATGAATCAATTTGTTAATCTTTCAATTTTACAATTTGAGAATTCTGCAATTCTACACTTTTATAGTTTTAATTTATATTTTTTTTTAAATATCCTCAATAAAGAAAATCAACAAAGTTGCCAATATCTTAAAAATCTTAACACTTTAGATAAAGGTATCTATAGCTAAATATATTCCAAGTGACCTCTTCTATCATCCCTTGCAACTTTCTACCTACCTACCATCCTGCATAAATAAAGCAGAGAAAAGTTTTCACTTTTGTATTCTGAGTAAAATTGCGGGTCAACAATGTGGTTATATTCTTAGGGAAGCCAGATTTGCTGTTGACTATTCTGGTGTACTTCTTCCTGTGTAATCGTCCGTCGAAATGTGGCCGACTTCAGCGTGTAAAGGAAATAGGACATTCTCCGAGCGAAGCCGGTTCACCAGGCCATAAATAGCTGGTGGAATTGAAACGTAACACTTCCTATGGGTATTGCGACACTACCTGGCTGTTACGATTGTTCCTCTTTGTTGCTTTGTTGCCGTACGTCGAGAGACGATCTGTAAATATAGCAGCAATTCGTATAGACTGTATTGTATTCTGATGTTGACTGTATTGTATATCGCCGGTGAATACTTAAGTTCTCACAACTACCATATAATTCTTAATGATTTGAACTTCCATTAGGAATGACATTATTTATAATTACGATGGTCAATCACTGCCATAATGAACAGAGATTATCTTCTCGTCCAATTTACGTTTACACATTACAAAAATATTTCTCGTAGCCTTAACAACGTAGAGTCGCACTTGTCGCCATCTTGTTCACATTGGCATCTGTCTCAAACACCTTACGAAATTCGACTTTATTAAACATGTATTGCTATCGAAAAATACCGTACTGTGGTGAAGTCTACTGGTGTACTCGTAAAAACATTTTTGCAGTCATCGAGCCTCATGGTTGAATTTACGAAATCGACTTGTCTCTCTCGTACACGCGATGTGCGAGATGGCCCACGCTGTTAAATCACTGGGTCTCAAAGTTTTTTAAGAACACTGACACACTCAGAACGCTGTACTAGCAAGTAATTAGACCTATTTTAGAATACGGAAGTATAATCTGGTTTCCGTACTGTGAATCTCATATTAATGATATTGAACACGTAGAGCAGAAATTTTGAGGGCTTGCTTCCAAGCATAGTTGTCACATGCCGTTTAATTTTCGCGACCACGATTTAATTCTTAATAATCTAAACCTCTAAGCACTGCACGGAAGAAAAATGCTCGATGCTATATTCTTCGTGAAATAATGAAAGGTATATCTTGTTCGATGGCAATCAAACTTTTCTTTTTGGACATACTGCATTTGCTTAAGAAACTACACTTTAATTGGTACTGAACAACATCGCACCAATTACGGTTATTTCATGAAGTGAGGTTTGCTCCCTCTAGCGAGTTTTGTGTTTTGTGTTTTATTCGTTCTTCTGTTTTTCATTACATTATGATTAAGTTGTATTAGATTATTATATAATATTTGAACTACATTAAAATGTAATTATAATTAAACTGATTTCATTAATTATTAGACAATGTTCTTCATTTCAGCTGCATAGTCGAATTGGAAATTAACACTGTTCATTATAATATTGATATATTTAGAACCTCTGTATGTTCTGAGAATATTTGTTAGTTGAACTTCTTTGAAATTTTAGAAAATTTGAATGGCTGGAAATGTAGAAATTTTGGAATTTGGCAATTTAGGAATTTGGGAATTTTGGAATTTGGCAACTTAGGAATTTTGAAATTTTGGAATTTGGCAATTTTAGATTTTTGGAATTTGGCAATTTAGGAATTTGGGAATTTGGGAATTTTGGAATTTGGCAACTTAGGAATTTTGAAATTTTGGAATTTGGCAATTTTAGAATTTTGGAATTTGGCAATTTAGGAATTTTGAAATTTTGGAATTTTGGAATTTGGCAATGTGGAAATTGGGCAATTTGAAATTTTGGAATTTTAGAATTTAGCAATTCTGAAATTTTGGAATTTTGGAATTTAGCAATTCTGAAATTTTGGAATTTTAGAATTCAGCAATTCTGAAATTTTGGAATTTTAGAATTTAGCAATTCTGAAATTTTGAAATTTTGAAATTTTGGAATTTGGCAATTTAGGAATTTTGAAATTTTGAAATTTTGAAATTTTGGAATTTGGCAATTTTGGAATTTGGCAATTTGGAAATTGGGCAATTTGAAATTTTGGAATTTTGGAATTTCAGAATTTAGCAATTTTGAAATTTTGGAATTTGGCAATTTAGGAATTTTGAAATCTTGAAATTTAGAAATTTAGAAATTTAGAAATTTTAGAATTTTGGAATTTGACAATTTAGGAATTTTGAAATTTTGGAATTTGACAATTTAGGAAGTTTGAAATTTTTGAATTTTAGAATTTTGGATTTTGGAATTTGGCAATTTAGGAATTTTGAAATTTTGAAATTTTAAAATGTTATATTTTAGGAGTTGTGAAATTTAGATATTTAGAAATTATAAAATTCAAAATTAAAAAGTTTCTAAATTCACTTACTTAATTATTCTATAGACCACCTATTAATATTGAACCTTGAAATGAAGTCCTAGTACAACTTCCCACATCCAATTCCTAAATGCTGTTATACACAAATTTTTGCATACTTGATTGCTTCGAGTAATTAAGTGACATGAGAATCAAAGATACGAATTTCCGCATACAATGCATAATCTCTGTTTCGAGAGTCACTGATTGACACAAGAGCCACGAATTTCGTGGACGATTGCGTCGAAATTCGCCAGTACGTTGCGTACGGAAGCGGCGTTAAACGAGCGGGCTATTATTGGAGCGCGGGTGGAATTACGTTACCCTTGTCTTTTATTAGCCGACCGCGGTTCCCTTTCTTCCTGCTCGAGCCTCTCACGGGATGACTAACGTCTGCCCGTTTCTCTGGCAAACAGCCAGACTGTTTCTTTTACGGAGTAGATAGATTTTACTCGCGGTTCGCTGTCCTGTCTTGGCACAACCTTGGCCAAGCCAGATACCCTTGTCATTGCCACGTGGAGAGCTACGCTCTTCCACCAGGGGCCACTGACTTCTTTGCTCTTTTCTTTTCTGGGATACTCTTTAGATGTTGATAAGAGATAACGTCTGGATAGGACGAAGCGATACGGTATCTGGGAGCGTATGGGAGATATGCCCGGAGGAGTTGGCACCATGCTTGTGTGATGCAATTGATATTACTATAGTTATGGTTCTACGTGAATTTTCAAATCTCAAGAAAAATATTATTGAAATAATAATTTATTATTATTATTATACCTTTTGGAATATAGGGATTTGGGGAATTTTGGATTTGGTGAATTTAGGATCTAGGGATATTTGGAATTTGGGATTTGGGGAATACTGAGATCTAGGGCAAATTGAGATCTAAGGAAATTTGGGATCTAGGGAAATTTGGGATCTAGGGAAATTTGGGATCTAGAGAAATTTGGGATATAAGGAAATTTAAGACCTAGGGAAATTTGGGATCTAGGGATATTGGAATGTAGGGAAATTTGGGATGTAGGGAAATCTGGGAACTAGGGAAATTTGGGATGTAGTGATATTTGCGATTTGGGGAATTTGGAATCTAGGGAAATTTGGGATTTTGGGAAATTGAAGATGTAGAGAAATATGATATCTGGGGAAATTTGGGACCTAGGGAAATTTGGGATATAGTGGTATTTGGGATTTGGGGAATTTGGAATCTAGGGATATTGGGATCTAGGGACATTGGAATTTGGGATTTGGGGAATACTGAGATCTAGGGCAAATTGAGATCTAAGGAAATTTGGGATCTAGGGAAATTTGGGATCTAGGGAAAATTGAGATCTAGGAAAATTTGGAATCTAGAGAAATTTGGGATCTACTGAAATTTGGGATCCAGGGAAAATCGAGATCTAGGGAAATTTGAGACCTAGGGAAATTAGGGATCTACGGATATTGGAATCTAGGGAAATTTGGAATCTAGAGAAATTTGGGATCTACTGAAATTTGGGATCTAGGGAAATTAGGGATATAAGGAAATTTAAGATCTAGGGAAATTTGAGATCTAGGGACATTGGAATTTGGGATTTGGGGAATACTGAGATCTAGGGCAAATTGAGATCTAAGGAAATTTGGGATCTAGGGAAATTTGGGATCTATGAAAATTTGGCATCTAGGGAAATTTGGGATATAAGGAAATTTAAGACCTAGGGAAATTTGGGATCTAGGGACATTGGAATGTAGGGAAATTTGGAAACTAGGGAAATTTGGGATGTAGTGATATTTGGGATTTGGGGAATATAGAATCTAGGGATATTGGAATCTAGGGAAATTTGGGATTTTGGGAAATTGAAGATGTAGAGAAATATGAGATCTGAGGAAATTTGGGACCTAGGGAAATTTGGGATATAGTGATATTTGGGATTTGGGGAATTTGGAATCTAGGGATATTGGGATCTAGGGACATTATGATTTAGGAATATTACGATCTAGGGATATTGTGATTTATGGATAGAGGCATTTGAAAGAAAAAATGTTGAAACATCAAAAAGTCAAATTGTCATTTAAGTACATTCCGTTTGTATATTTGTGTATGTATGTCTCCAAAATAATATGTACATATAAATACATGATTCAATAATTATGACATATGAATTACACACAGTTGAACTCGTCATACACGCTTTCACATGCCAAAATCTAGCATTCCCAAAATGCTAGATTACATTGATCACATTTCTCAAAAAATAATACAAGCATAACATGTCCTTGTTGCAGTATAACTTCATCTTCTTCCACTTTTTTAAACCCCTTCCTGTGACGAGTTTCACTCGTGACGCACTTACAGATCAAATGTGACAAACCTCACTCAAACTTTGAACATTCAACTTGAAATTTAGGTCCAACTATAAGTTGCATTATGAAGGATCCCTGAATATAAAATACTCACATTTTAATTTTCTTTGTTCGTTTTAATGTTATAGCTCTGGATAGTTAGTCTTAACTGACGTATCTGTTAACCAGTTAAGTGTGTTTGACGACTACATCCATCATGGAGATGCGTCAGAATTTTGTGTCATGAACTATATCCGTCATGCATAAAATTTTGTTACAATTTGACATTTAAATTGTAATCTTGGCGAAAACTAAATTATATTCGTAAGTTGCGATATGTTTAAAATCTTTAGAGATCAACACGAAATGAAATAAACAAATAAAAAGTATAAATGATTTGAGAATGGATTCATAAATTCGTGAGAGCTCGTCATCGCTTGATTATCGCGACACTGGTGCACGCTTTGCAAAAAGATCGCCACAGTTAACTGGTTAAATAAATGGCACGGAATGGGGTTATTACGCAGAAACACCCTGTATAGAAACACGAATGATAACGCTAATGTAAATTTGTCGATAAACAGTACAGGACTCGAATTCAGGTGATTCGTTAGGTCGGACTTTCCCCTTCGATTTCTCGCCGGCGCAAAGCATAATGCGAAATATGCAAGGAGAACATGTGCCACAGATAATGCTAGATTAGAATTTTATGAGCTGTACACCGCTAAAGGCCACTTTCCACTCGCATTTTCGTAACAGGCGAATACTCGTGTTCGCCATAAATCCTTTCGACCGTGCACTCGTGACATTCGGGAGTAGTTCGCGGAAGGGTATTAATAATCGTGCTAAATAAATTATCGCAGCAATTAGTAATCGAATCTGCTTACACGACGGTAGAACATTTTTCCTCCGGTTTTGCGAATATTTATTGTTCGCCGAGTGAAATTTCGCTTCACCACATCCTCTCTGAACCGGTTGCTGGATAAACGGGGCACTCACGAGAACTCAATCTGTGAAATACAAAACTATACATGAATTGTTGTGTATTTTCCGGGGTAATAGCTTTAATCTTTGTATAATCGTGCGATAGTAAATTTCCGAGTGACGCTGGAGAATGATGACCTGATCGAAAAATGACTTACATTTTTCGTTATTTAATGCAGGAATTCTTTGGGACTGGTATGGAGAAATAATTGAAAACCTCTACTGTTTGACAACTATTCAAAATTAAAAATCTTAAAAATTTGTGAAAATGGAAAATTCATGATTGTTAAAATTTGTTGAAATCTATGATAGAAGCTCATTCACAAAAGCTTGTAAAACTATATAAAAATGAAGTAATTTAAGAATTGATGAAAATAATGATAATATTAATAATAATTTAAGAATTGATGAAAATAATGACAATATTATTAATAATTTAAGAATTCATGAAAATAATAATATTTTAACAATTCAGAAAAATATAATAATAATAATTCAACAATTCATGAGAATTCAAAGATTTATAAGAATTACTACATTCAGAAAAAATATAAAAATTAAAAAATTCATATATTCAAAGAAAACTCAAGAAATGGAAAAATTGAAGAATTGAAGAATTGAAGAATTGAGAAATTGAAAAGTTGAAGAATTGAAAATTGAAGAATTGAAGAACTAAAGAATAGAAAAATGGAATAATTGAAGAATTGAATAATTGAAGAGTAGTACAATTGAAAAATGGAATAATTGAATAATTGAATAATTGAAGAATGGAAAAATTGAAAAATGGAAGAATTGAAAAATTGAAAAATTGAAAAATTGAAGAATTGAAGAACTGAAGAATTGAAAAATGGAATAATTGAAGAATTGAATAATTGAAAAGTAGTACAATTGAAAAATGGAATAATTGAATAATTGAATAATTGAATAATTGAAGAATGGAAAAATTGAAAAATGGAAAAATGGAAACATTGAATAATTGAAAAATTGAAAAATTGAAAAATTGAAAAATGGAAAAATGTAAGAATTGAATACATGAAAAATTGAAAAATTTTTTAATTCTAGACTTCTAAATTTCAAAAATTCGAGAATTCCACTTTCTTCAATTTCGAAAATTTTGTATCCCTACAGTTTAAAAAATCAATGATTCGAAAAACCCTCAATTATATTCTACAATTTATAATTTCACAATTTTTCTTTTACTAAGAAAAATAATATAATAAATGAAAGCTTCCATTATAATCTACGATAGAAGAGAATATTTATTCAATAGGAGAGAATATTTATTCTTCTATTTGTTATTCGAAAAATTATACAGCTCGACATGATGGTTATCCGTAAAGGCTGCTATTATCGCATTAAGTCATTTTACGCTTTCTATGTTTTCTTAACTGTCAATAAATAGGTTTCGGCATGGCTCTATTTCAGTATATCAAATGATCTTCTGTCAAATGATTCCCACAGAGAAAGCTAATTCTACAAATATGATCATTGCAAATAATTTAAATTGTATATCGAAAAACTGACGCACGATAGTATCGAATAAATTGTACCTCCTTATTTGCCACATTCGCGAAAAATTAATTCGCCGCCATGCAATATTTTCAGAACTTCATCGACCAAAATGTTACCATTCGCGTAGGAAGTTTACGCATACGGAAAACACATTACACTTTACGACACAAGCTTGCATACATAGTAACCACATATATACAAATTCAAATATTTAAATGTTTTCATGAGGATATCATTTTCGGTAACTGCCTGATAAATTTTAGAAGCACTGTCAAATAAGTTAGGATTATAACAATCAGGTTGGACAATTTCGACTGTATCGATAAATTATGCAGAAATAAGTGTAGGTGTACAAGTTGTAATCACTTTGAATTAGAATGATAATTAATTTAAATGAAAAATTTGGTAAGTCTTTAAAAAATTAAATTTTGGTATTTGAGCTTGAATTTTCTTTCAGCTGTGGGAATAAAAATTCGAAATTTATTATATTTTACATTATTATGGAAATTTTTATTTTTAAATTTTGAAGTCTCAACAGTTTGGAACTTTGGAAGTGCAGAATTTTCAAATTTGAGAACGTTAGAATTTCAAAGCTTTGAAGCAGTTTTGAATTTTTGTATTTTTATAAATTTTTCAATTATTCAATTATTCAATTATTCCATTTTTCAATTGTACTACTTTTCAATTATTCAATTCTTCAATTATTCCATTTTTCAATTCTTCAGTTCTTCAATTCTTCAATTTTCAATTCTTCAACTTTTCAACTTTTCAATTTTTCAATTTTTCAATTTTTCAATTTTTCAATTATTCAATTATTCCGTTTTTCAATTCTTCAGTCCTTCAGTTCTTCAATTCTTCAATTCCTCAATTTTCAATTCTTCAACTTTTCAATTTTTCAATTTTTCAATTTTTCAATTTTTCAATTTTTCAATTTTTCAATTTTTCAATTTTTCAATTATTCAATTCTTCAATTATTCCATTTTTCAATTCTTCAGTTCTTCAGTTCTTCAATTCTTCAATTTTCAATTCTTCAATTTTTCAATTTTTCAATTTTTCAATTTTTCAATTCTTCAATTATTCCATTTTTCAATTCTTCAATTCTTCAATTCTTCAATTCTTCAACTTTTCAATTCTTCAATTCTTCAATTTTTCAATGTTTTAATTTTTTTATTCTTCAATTTTCTAATTCTCCTATTCTCCGATTATTCCATTGTTGAATTCTTCAAATCTTAATTTTCTCAACTGTTTAGTAATTCAATTTTTCAAATTTTTTATTTTTCAATGTTTCAACTTTGATGGTTCGAAGGTTTGGAAGTTTGGAAATTAGTTATTTGTGGAATTTTGATATTTCGGAATTTTGTACTTCTAAAACATTTGTACTTTTTTCATTCTTAAATTTTATCATTGTACAATTTTGGAATCTTCAGAGTTTTACATTTTTAAGCTCCTTTTTTGAAAGTTGAATGGATTCGTTGAAGTTTGAAACTTTGAAATTTAACAGTTTGATTATATTAATCGATTTCTGTGAGATTTACGAAATTCATTGATATTTTATACGAATCCGTTTATTCGAAAAGTCCGTACTTTTATAATCATTATATAACGGTCCCTATTACATAATGGCATAAATTACAAGCTCGATATTTGCGAAGGTGGACAACGTTAATGCAATCGTTTAACTTAACTCGTAACCGATGTGAAAACTTTTCAATCTCTATTTATGGAAATATGGCACATTCTGTTCTTTATTGTCCAAATTATATACGTTTATCAAGTATTCAAGTGTTCCAACCTTATCGCGCTTGCAGTTATTTAAGACCAGAAGAACATTTGTATTATTAAGTGAAATAATATAATGTTATCTGCACGTGTTTCGAATCATTCTATTTAACTTTGCATCGTTTTCATCTCTTCTTGCTTATCTTCCAGTTGTCACAACATACTTTACATTTTATGCGTATACTCTCGAAACGTATGTACATATAAATTTTTTTATTTTTTTTACATCAGGAGTTGCTGTTTAAGAAAATAACAGACATACGTAACAGCTGTTAAACAAACAGTAGGTGTAACACGAGGCGCCAAACAAACTACTTTTAGGGAGAAATAAAATAGTACAACTGATTTAAATGATAATGCGAAGGAGGAGAGGAATACGATTTCAAAGTTGTATTTCAAAAAATTTATATGGTCTGATACGTACATTTTAGAATATGGAATGTAGGGATTTGGGGCATGGAGATTTAGGGATTTGGGGATATAGGGATTATGGTATTTTGGAATTTTGGAATTTTGGGAATTTTGGGAAATTTGAGATTTGGGATTTTAAGATATATAGGGATTTTGGGAAATTGGAGATTTGGGGATATGGGGATTTTGAGGTTTTGAAATTTTGGGGAACCTGAAATTTGGGGAATTTGTGATTTTAAGATATATAGGGGATTTAGGGATATAGGAAATTTGGTATTTTGGTATTTTGATATTTTGGAATTTTGGGATTTTGAAATCTTGAGATTTTGGGAAATTTGAGATTTAGGAAATTTGGGATTTTAAGATATATAGGGATTTTAGGAAATTGGAGATTTAGGGATATGGGGATTTTGGGGTTTTGAAATTTTGGGGAACCTGAAATTTGCGGAATTTGTGATTTTAAGATATATAGGGGATTTGGGGATATAGGAAATTTGGTATTTTGGTATTTTGATATTTTGGAATTTTGGGATTTTGAAATTTTGGGAAATTTGAGATTTAGGAAATTTGGGATTTTAAGATATATAGGGATTTTGGGAAATTGGAGATTTGGGGATATGGGGATTTTGGGGTTTTGAAATTTTGGGGAACCTGAGATTTGGGGAATTTGTGATTTTAAGATATATAGGGGATTTGGGGATATAGGAAATTTGGTATTTTGGTATTTTGATATTTTGGAATTTTGGGATTTTGAAATTTTGGGAAATTTGAGATTTAGGAAATTTGGGATTTTAAGATATATAGGGATTTTGGGAAATTGGAGATTTGGGGATATGGGGATTTTGGGGTTTTGAAATTTTGGGGAACCTGAGATTTGGGGAATTTGTGATTTTAAGATATATAAGTGATTTAGGGATATAGGAAATTTGGTATTTTGGTATTTTGATATTTTGGAATTTTGGGATTTTGAAATTTTGGGAAATTTGAGATTTAGGAAATTTGGGATTTTAAGATATATAGGGATTTTGGGAAATTGGAGATTTGGGGATATGGGGATTTTGGGGTTTTGAAATTTTGGGGAACCTGAAATTTGGGGAATTTGTGATTTTAAGATATATAGGGGATTTAGGGATATAGGAAATTTGGTATTTTGGTATTTTGATATTTTGGAATTTTGGGATTTTGAAATTTTGGGAAATTTGAGATTTAGGAAATTTGGGATTTTAAGATATATAGGGATTTTGGGAAATTGGAGATTTGGGGATATGGGGATTTTGGGGTTTTGAAATTTTGGAGAACCTGAAATTTGGGGAATTTGTGATTGTAAGATATATAGGGGATTTGGGGATATTGGAAATTTGGTATTTTGGTATTTTGATATTTTGGAATTTTGGAATTTTGGGATTTTGAAATTTTGAGATTTTGGGAAATTTGAGATTTAGGAAATTTGGGATTTTAAGATATATAGGGATTTTGGGGTTTTGAAATTTTGGGGAACCTGAAATTTGGGGAATTTGTAATTTTAAGATATATAGGGATTTGGGGATATAGGAAATTTGGTATTTTGTTATTTTGATATTTTGGAGTTATGGGATTTTGAAATTTTGAGATTTTGGGAAATTTGAGATTTAGGAAATTTGGGATTGTAATATATATAGGGATTTTGAGAAATTTGAGATTTAGGGAATTTGGATATGGACATTTAGAAATTTAGGGATTTCAAGATTTAGAAATTTAGAATCTTTGAGATTTTGAAATTTAGAAATATAGAGATTTAGGAATTTTGGGAAATTTGAGATTTGGGATTTTAAGATATATATGGGGGATTTTGGGGAACCTGAGATTTGGGGAATTTGTGATTTTAAGATATATAGGGATTTGGGGATATAGGAAATTTGGTATTTTGGTATTTTGATATTTTGGAATTTTGGGATTTTGAAATTTTGAGATTTTGGGAAATTTGGGATTGTAAGATATATAGGGATTTTGAGGTTTAAG
This sequence comes from Megachile leachella, assembly GCA_963576845.1. Classification (NCBI taxonomy): domain Eukaryota; kingdom Metazoa; phylum Arthropoda; class Insecta; order Hymenoptera; family Megachilidae; genus Megachile; species Megachile leachella. Next base: position 8,505,082 of record OY756252.1, on the reverse strand, counting down.
GATTTTGAGATATTTGAGATTTAGAGAATTTGGAATATTGGGATTTAGGGATATTTGGATATGGAGATTTAGAAATTTAGGGATTTCAAGATTTAGAAATTTAGGACCTTTGAGATTTTGAAATTTAGAAATATAGAGATTTAGAGATTTAGGAATTTGGGAAATTTGAGAAATGGGAAAATTAAAAAACTTGGGAACTAGGGAAATTGGGTAATTTCGGAATTGGGAAATTTGGGAATGGAGAAAATTGGAAATTGGAAAACTTGAGCATTGGGAAACTCGGAAACTGAAAAACTTGAGAATTGGGAAACTTGGAAATTGGAAAACTTGAGAATTGGGAAATTTGGAAATCTTGGAATTGAAAACTTTTGGATTTGGGAAACTTGGAAATTGGAAAACTTGGGAATTGAGAAATTTGGAAATTGGGTAATTTTGGAATTGGGAAACTAGGACATTTGGAATTGGAAAATTTTGAAATTTAGAGATGTAGAAGTATAGGGTTTAGGAAGTAGGGACATTCAAAAAAATTTGAGTGTATGAGGAAATATAAATTTGTAAATATGCAGAATTTGCGGGGTTTGCAAAGATAGGAATTTATAAGTATCGAATCTGGCGATACAGTAATTTAGAAGTGTAGTTATTTGAAAATATAGAAATTTAGAAATCTACTAATTGTTAAATATAAAGATTTGGAAATTTGAGAATATGAAGACATAGAACTTTTTGAATATAGGACCTTGAATATATAGGAATTTAGAGATACATGAACTTAACAACGTAATGGCATCCACAAATGTACAAATAAATTTATTTACGCAATCTTTCAACAGATGTGTAAATTTCAGAATGTGATCAACTCCTTATCACATAAAGGTGCAAATTGACAAACTTCGGTCACAACGTGCTAGTAATTTCAATTAAACTTTGTTTTATATTTATCGAAAGTTTTGATGTACCAATGTACATTACAGAAATGCAATTAGGGTCAGCAAATGATTTGGTAGCTCAACACATTTATTCATTATCACCTGTAACGCTATTCTGTTATTACTATCCACGTGGATTCTTAAAAAGACGTTGCATGTAGTAACAGTAATAATTTGCATACGCCTTATAATTAGTTAATGTTTTCGTAATTAGTGAATAGAATTCTTTCATAATGAACTATAGTTATTTCATACGAGCCTTGGTTTGCTGACTATTCTTGTTAATTGTATAATGAACCTATTGGAAATTCCTGAATAAATGTTTCGCAAAGTCTCGTACGTGTATTTCGTTTTTACATCAATTAGTTTTTGATGTTGACTTATTGTTGATGCATGATGCAGTTAGTTGCAAGAAGGAAATAATTCGCAGTGTGTTTATTTTCCATCAAGATATTCTGTTTTGTAAAATTAAATCTTTGAGATTGATAATATAGATAAATAATATAAAATAAACTGTAAAAGTACTTAGAATGTAGATAATGTGGAAAAGTATAAAATTTTTATATACATAAAATAATAATTCATCAACATTTTTTATATTAAATAAAATTATAATTCAGAATATGAATGTTTTAATGTTACAGTATGTACGTTTATTTAAAATATTTTGTATAATGTAATATATGTATGTATACATATTATATACATATATGTGCATGTATATACATATATACATTAGATATATTAATTATCAAGTATAGTCAGGTTAAAATTATTACTTGTTACCGAGACGTAGAATAACAATCCGTAATGATTTGATGTACGATAACAATTATGAGATGAAAATCCATACAAAGCGAATGTCAACAGTTGAATTATTCGAAAACTGACAGCAGCCAAAGAAAAATCTCGTTCACAAAGGTTATACGGGAAAACAGCTATTGTCTAATGGTAAAGTTTTTTGCAAGGTCAGTTTCAGAATTGCGAAGGTTACCTTCACTTTTTATTACGTATCGTATAACGTGGCCTACTAATTACGTTTGTCAAACGCATAATATTATTATTAACAAAGTAGATATTCAAACGAACCTTTCTGTTAGTTTCAGCGCGAAAGAAAACAGGAAAACGAAAGCATATTCGTAGTTTTTCTATAATTAAAGATTATGTTATAATTTTTCAATCGAACTGCGTTTATCATAAATTTTATATTCTTTTACAGTTGCGTTAGTGAGAGTTAGTTGCTACTTTACGTTTAATGAAGTCAAAACATTATTTAAGATGTATTTAAGAAACCTTGATTATGTTAATTAAGAGATATGACTGTATTAAAAATGTGAGACAGGTTTGTTACACTTGAATTGTGCATTGCAACACGTGTGTGACACGATACGAGGAAAGGGGTTAATTACAAATAAACTCTTTAGCATATGATGCGGCATTCCAAGATGACGAATGATTGAATATAACGTTAGCATTGCTATAATTCTCGAAAGAACTCAAATGATTCGGTTGATAAGTTTTACAAAAATCAAGTTACTTTTTAATTCAATACTTTAACGACTTTAGATTATCTTCTTCTTGAAATAGCGTCAGACAGTAACAAGTGCAAATATTTGCACACATTAACTATTTAAATATTCATATATCTGAGAGACGTATATAAGTCTTTATACTCATATTAAAATAATTTGCAGCTATTTTTAATTTCATACATGGGCAAACAAAATATTGAAAATGTATGTGAAAACGGAGACACGAATAAATTAGTTTAATTACACATTCATGTCTGTTCGTCATTTGAGCAGTCAAGGATTCTTCTTCAGATGTTTCAATATACAAATTTTTAGGCATTGTTAACTAGTATTTTTACAAATGTTACATTTTATAATAATTACACGTTAAACATTATTTCTGTAGAAGTACAGAAGTCTCCTTATCGAACGAGATACTTGCTCTTCTGATCATCGTATTATTGCACTTGATCATTGTAATATAATACTAGTTCATCACAATATTACATTTGTCTATTGTGATATCACATTTGATCATTTCAGTGTTGCATTTGATCTTTTTAATATTGTACGTGTTCATCATAATATTATATTTGATCATCGCAGTACCACATTTAATAAAGGAGTTTGTAATATAAGATTTCGTCAACATAGCATTGCTTTTAGTCACTGTAGTATAGCATTTGGTCATTATAATATTGCATTTGATTATTGTACTATAGCACTAGTTCATCATAATATTTCATTTGACCATCTTAATAATATCATATGTGATCAAAAACCCGGTAGTTATTGTTCTCATAAATCGTCATTACAATGCACTTATTTATTGAAATATTGCATTTGATTATCACAACATCACTATAGGTCATCATAACACCACATTAGATCATCATAACATCGTCCAAAAATGGTATAACTTTCTATAATCCAAAGATTTCTGTATAATCACTTCGCTCCAAAAAGTCCCTCACATGTTTAATATTTGCATAAAATCAAATAAAAAAAAGACAGCAGATTCTCAGTACGAAACGAAATGTGCGCAAAAGTACAAGGAGAACAGATGACAAGAAAATAAAGAAAATAAGATACAGTGTACCCTTGAGCAAGAAGAGGGATCGTAATATCGAGATAAGGGGTCAAAAGGAACGATAATGTCGCGATGTCTCGAGATATCAATGGTATCTGCTTTCTGTTGCACAACTGTTAACTTCAATTAACCGAAGACACGATTTAATAAGAAATTTTGTATCTCCTTTGTTTTGACATTCGAGTGTTTCATTCGTGCTTGAACTCTGTTGATTGGGTTATACGGGTCGATCTAATAATTAGGTCGATGAACCAATGTGGAGGCCTCGTGTACGGCTAATTTGCTTTCCCTGGGGAAAATGTGGTAAAATGGACGATGAATTATTGGAAATTATTATCGGAGTGTACAGATTGATTGTTAGCATTTGTATTTGGCAAAATTTGGGAATTAGTAAATAATTTTGTGAAGAAATTTACGTTTGCAATTTTTCCGAAAATAGACTTCGCTTAAGAATTTTTTTAACAGAAACTACTCATCCAATTCAGCTAAATTTTCTTTTGTTTTATTCAAGAAGTTTTAGGGTATTTTAAAATATTTTTTTTACTTCGTTTATTTGTCATAAAATATCATATTCTTGAAGCATAAAAAAGATCATATTCTAATATTCCTTCAATAATTTCATCTTCCATTTTGAAATTCGATCTCATTTTTGTCGATCAAGTTAGGTGATCTAGCAGTTTCGTGTTTACAAATTTTGTCTAGACGAGAACTTTTTGTTACCATCATACGTTAAAAGAAGAATTTACGTTCCTCGACATTCTTGAATATCGCAGCAAAGATTTTAGCCCAGTAATCGTTTGATGGTGGCATCGGATTAATTATCGGGTTACTGTGCTAGATGTTTAGACTTTAAAAATTTCGATTACGGATCCGCTGCGTAAATTCCAGAAATAAGCGCCGCTTTGAGTTGCTCGAATATTTCGTTCTAAATATTTGCCTATAAAACAGACGTAAATCAAAATTGAATATCACTGAGGTATGCGAGATTCTAGACTCTGCTCTCCTTCATTTTCTTTATCTACTCTTTAATTTACAAAATGAGGCATAAAATGTGACTATATGTGATTATATAAGCAAATAAGTTCATTTATTATATAAGTAAAATATATATTCAACTAGTCTATTCATCTGAATTATTTATAAGATCCAAATTGTATGGTTTTTAAAATTGAAAATATGAAAATTTACTGAATCAAAATTGGAGAAAAGTTCAGTGAGTACAATTTTCGTAAATACGAAAATTCAGTCGAGTTGATCAGAGAAAGAGTTGTGCGTTGTACAACATGCAACACGAAACGAGGGATGAGTACATGTTTGAGGCTGAGCCCGTACGCTTCAGTGTCATGATATTATTTTCGACATGGATCGGAGAATATCTCGGTTCCATCGATGGCTGAAACCACAGACAACGAAGACCCACGCAGCCACAGAAGGGACACTTTCGAAAAATTCCGATATCCACGTCTCCATTTCTCCATCGGTAGCGGATTCCTGCTGCCGATCAGATTTCGTCGAGTGCTCATCATGGAGTTGCGACGCAAATGAGCTTGTTGCATAAGCGTTCATAATTGCAAACTAAAGTTTTGCATTCATTTACATGTCATACCACAACATAATTAAATAAATTAGTCCAGTACAACTAACCATGAGTTTACCAGGTGCCAGCGAATTCGAATTTCCAACGATATTTATAAATAAAATATCATAGCAAGTTTCGACGCTACATTTTCTTCTTATTCTTCCGTTCCTAGGGAAATGATAGAAACGCAACTGTTATGACTATCATTTTGTACGTTTATGAATTACTGTGCTTAAATGTGTAATTAAAGGCGTTCAGTTACAACTCGTAGTTTTGTGTTTGTACATCTTTTTCATCTCTGTCATCAGTTTCATAAAGGTACATGATAAAGGTTCTTAGTTTATTTAACTTATACTCCATAAAAATTTTCTTTGAATAATATTTATAAATAATTTTGGTAAAATTAGATTTTAATAATGTTTAAATCTGTTTGATTTCAGATCCTTAGAAGTATTCGAACAGTATGGTGTGCCACATTCTGAATTGTTGAAAGCTCAACGAGCTGCTGGTGGCAGCGGATTAGGTGGGCCCTTGAGGCATCCGAATTCTATTATGTTGTGGCTTCGTTGTGATGTGGTAAGTGAATCATAAATGTATTTATTTTACTTCGAAAATAAACTTCGAAATGCGCGGGAAATTCGAACGCCTTGGAGAATGGTTTTGAAATTTTAATTATTTTTGCAATAATACAATATTTTTTAATTGAGGATTTAAATGTAATTAATGCATAATAAAAAGAATGTAACGTGTAGTATGTATTTTATAATATGTATTGCTATAAAATTTAAACTCTGTGGAAACTCTCGTATCCACATTTGAAGCAAAGAACAAAGTATCAGCGATAACACAAGGACTTCTTTGATCTGTCCAAGACCACTGACCAAATACACCGAAGCACCAAAAATATACACGATAAATTTTATCATTTGCGAAAGAACATACGTGATTTTATAAAAACGTGCTGTAGTTATTTTTAATGTACACACAACCTTCAAACGTTCCAGCTGATATCATGTTATTTCTATTGCACTGTAGAATCATTTATTTTGCAGATATAATTATAACAATGCATTTTTAAAATTGACATTAATGATTACACATAAAAATTCAAGTTCAAGAGTTCAATTCTTTTTATGTCTTGGTTAACAAATTTAGAATACGAACAATAGAGTTCAATACTCACAAATTCGAGGTTAAAGAATGAATTTATTAAGAAAGCTGAAATATTTTTTCAAATATAAAAATTTTTATATTTAAAAATAATTCTATTTTATCAACTGTGGTTTAAATACATTTTCAAATATATTTCATATTCAAAAATATCATCTATCAATTCCAAAACCAAACAAAATAAAAAAGAAATAAGGTTGAAATTAAATCTATAATTAACTTCTTATCCATCATAATTTAGTAATATTACTTGACAAGAAATCTTAAAGAAGATAAAAGTTCTAAAATTAAATATTTAGGAAATGTTTTTGCGACGCGTACTTTTTCCTGGAAAATGTTTTTCGTTGCGGTAAAGTAATTAATTAATCATTTCGACTGGACGATTAGGATATATGAAGAACATACAGGAAACATTATTCAAGATGCATCACACTGTGACTCACTGAAGCGTTGATAGAAAATTGCAATCCATCATGTTGAAAACATAATTGCACCCGTATCTGAAGTCTGCTCGATTATGTAAATTCATATTTATCGTTCCGGTAATATTTTTCTGTTATACGAAGAGAGACGCTCTGAACTGTACTTTTAATGTTTCTCAAAGCTTGTACCTTTAAATTATGCGTATAGAGCGGGAAATTTAAATCAAACGAATTTAATTTAATGCAAGCCTCTAATAACTAAAAATCTACTTGTCGTTCAAAAATCTATTTGTCCCTAAAAGTGAGTTGTAACGCACATTAAATTTATTATTATAGATATAGTAGTACAGCTTTTAGTACAACATAACATAAATTTTTTAAATCTTGATATCCGGAAATCTAGAGATTTAAATACCTAACAGTCCAGAAAGACGCAGGTAAAAACAGAAATTCTATCGCTACTCAAGCTTGTCCCATTACGCGCCATTATTCAAATTCCTACGTAGCATTTCTAACAATCTCCAAAAAAACAAGCACTAAAAAAGTTTATAAATCAAACACGTAACACGAGAAATCCATAACGATAATAGAACCGAAGTTATTATAAAAGTAAATAGTTGATCTGAAAACGGGGCAGAAGTGAAATAAGAATGCAACGATTATTACTCAATTTCACGTTATTTGTGCACGTCAGCGGTTGTTACTCAACGACCCTTTCAGGGAAAGTTCGGATTTGCTCGAGACTAGGTGAAAGAAATTCTCGAATGGCTGTTAGAACCGCAACAGACAAGGCCGATGGATCGACTTCCGATTTCGAAACCACGGTACGACCTGGTATCTGGAATATGGTGGTTTCTAACGTTCAGTTATTCGTGTCAATGAATTCTGCAAATTTTAACTGTGTAACTGTTGCTGCTCGATAAGTACCGTGGGTGGTCGAATTAATCCTCTTACTTCATTATTTTAACCGTACTATTCGTTTTCTCACGTTTTCTTTGCTCAAAATAATATTATTTGGGTTAGACTTAAATTGTCACAAAAATATAAATTTCAAATTTTTTTACAAAATATCTTATTTTACAATTGGAAATACTTCTTCAACTATACAAACATTAATATTTTTTCAAGTAAAACTTGAGAATTTAATTTATTTTTACATATAAATTTGTATATCAACTTGGAATAATTGCATATGTGACTACTGTTTGAGTAATTATTTAACATTGATATATTTCTATTTATTTTTAAATATTCCAAATTGAAAGACTTAGCATCTGCTCATGTATAACTTCGTGTCTATGCATCCGATTGCAAGTTGAAGCAGCAACCTGTTACAGGTTGTCTGAAAACCTATATCAGCCATCAAGTTCGCCTAACTCGACCAACGGTGTCATCTTCGATGAACTACAGTGCGTTGCATAAATGTGCCAAACTCCTTTGCTTTTATTAGCCCAAGTTTTCGACTGAAAATTACGGCCAGTATTCTTTAAATACTAATTCGTAGTGTTTTTTGCTCTCAGACCTGTATTGCATTCCAACAAGCACATTTTTAAAACTGCACTGGAAAAAACTGTATTTCTTCAAATAATTTTCCTTTAATTTTTGTTGTTCACAAATTTTATTATTTTTTGACAATTTTCGAAATTTTATTAATTGTAGTCTTTACAACAGTGAACAGATAATTTTCTACCGGATAGAAATGTAATTCTTCCTCGTTTTGCTTTACTTCCGTACAATTTATAACAGCAGCATTTGTGTACACACGTTGTATATACGTCGTGGTGTCGGCAATATTTAACGACGATTAAACGACGTGGGGTATCGTCGTTATCATATCGTATTAGGGCTCCATGTCGTTTGAAGTCCTAACATTTATAGGTGGTCAGTAGAACAATTGTATAACACCGATACGTTTCTACTCATTTTTAACGACGTGACAAACTGAACGACAGCGTGTCTCTCAACTCGATGTTCCGAAATGAACAACGTCGTATATTTTTTCGATTGCTTATCAACCAGATGAAGCCTCGGTGTGTAATTTTTACGAACAAGGCTCCGGGAAACGGTTCCTGATTTCTATCGAGTACACAAATTTCGATAAAAATGGAAAACTGTGACTGTGGCGGGTCTATTCCCCAAATACCGCAGCTAGTAATAAAATGAAACACCTTGACACGAATAGGAAACAAAGAATAGACTATTGCTAAGATTAAAGACTCTGGTAACCAGATGTGAACAATAATAAACTAAAAATACTCGATAGAATGCGACTTCTGTGTCATTGTCACTGACCTGTTGGTTAGCAATGGGGAACCTCAGTCATTAGGGAATATATTGAACCTATACAAAGTGTCCGGAGAAACTGAAAACAGTATATTATTGTATCGACAGAAACTTGGGTCAAGGACTAACCTTCTCGTTATGCTATTCTATTCTAAGACACACTTTGTGCGATTTCCCTCGATTACAATTCCGCATGTTGGATTTTATTCCGCAGTTAATTAAAGAACGATGAAGTTGATCAAAGAACGACACAATGTCCTATCAACTGTTTAGATGGTTTCCCTAAACAAAGCTGTTCCCCAAACGGTTCTCGAAGTCCCGCAAAAATGTCGATCCTCTAGAATTCTCAAGTAAGTGTTTGTTCGAGGTCTCTGCTTTCTAGAATCTAATAATCAATCCACATAAAAAGTAAACTCATTTGGTCTCACTTTGGTCTGACTCTCAGAGGATACTACCTTTCATTATTATCTTTTAAACAATTAGTTCTCCATGTTCAAAATGTGGTATACAAATGTTCAGTTGGTCTGACTCTCAGAGTATTCTCTTGTCAATTATCAATTAGTTTCTACCTCCAATTACAATCAGTTAATCCCATATATCCAAAATGTGTAATACAAGTGTTCACTTGAATCTGTACAAGGTGACAGGGTTTCATAAATGAGTGATCACTTGGGAGTACCCGTGAGATCCAATTCCTTTCGCGCCGTTCATCTTCGAGAAGCGTCCGGGCAAAACTCTTTTAAACTTTCCCTGAAGGAGACGGTCGTTAAGTAACGGAGCACGACTAACTCCGTTCGTCCACGGATCGTTGATTGCGTTTTGCGAACAGCCGCACTGGAATGCGGGATTTTTCTGTCCTGGTGGAAAGGATTTCTGTCCTCCCTTCTACCGGGTATCCACGACCATTCACGCACACCTCCATCACCGGTGAGTGAGAGGCGATACCGATTTGCTTTTCCCGTTATTGGCCTTTAACACGTCGACTGCCGAAGCGGCTGGAAATTTGATTATCTTGTGCTTTTATTGAACAGGGTGTTTCACTTTTGAGCTATCTGCGATTTGTCCAACGACGATTTTGTCTGGTTCACAAAGATAGATGTTACGGCGAAGGGCTTTGTCTGATGATTAAATTTCGAATTAAATAATTTTGGGTTATATTTTTTTAAATGGAATCCAGTAATGATATTGTGTTAATGAAATAAGTGGTTAGGCCAAATTCCATGAGCTTTATTTCTCACAATATTTGGGGAGAAAATTGAGATACTCGCCACGTGACTATCACGTTAGAAGAAATAGTTTTATTGACCAGGGTGTTTCATTAATTGAGAAGCAGTATCTACGCTATTTTGATCATTTTAAATTGTTAGTTCCTTGCGATAATTATTATGGCAACTCTTAAACTCTAAAATGAGGGTTCAGATTTTGAGATCTTACAAGTGGACATAAGTTCATAATTTTATTCTATCCTTCATAATTACACACCCATACATTTTACTTTTTTACCAGAATAAAGGTCTTATTATATTGTGATAAAGTATCGACTTGTTATATTTCTTCATAACCAAAGAATTTCTTCATAGCAGTTCCTGTCTTTGATACATATTGTTCAGATTCATTTGAAAACTTCATAATAAATTATGGCTATTATTTCAATAAATAAGACACAGTTTATATAAAAATTATAAAGGTGTGCACGATAACTGTCTCTTCCTTGATTGTAAGTAATAATTTATTGCTATCTTTACATAATACAGCTTTGTGATTTCACGCACATCAAGGCAAATATAATCGTAACATGACGATAACGTTTGCGTTTCTCTTCCTTATTTGTTGTATAACATTATATTTCTGTAACGTGGAAGAGTTGTTCAAAATATGTATTTACTGATGCACTGAAATAGTTATAATGTATTGGTATTTTATTTTACTTGTGAAAGTTTGTAAGGTGTGAATCAGATGTATTATTGCTATAGTAAATAATATAGTGTATGAAATAATTATTGTAATATATAATATATACTATATACACTAAATACACTAAATAGTATACCAACGGTCTACGATATATTACGTAATATAACAATAATTTCGTGTACTAAATAACGTATCATCTAACTGTTATATTATGTGGCAGTTAGTGCACATATGATGTGTACATATATGGTGTATATGATCATATGTGTACACATCATATGTACTACAGGCATAATATATGTATTCTATTGAACTGTATAATACTAGTACACATATGTTGTATATGACCATATGTGTACACATCATATGTGTGTTAACATTATACAATTAAATAGTGTACATATATTATTGTTTGTAGTACCAAATGGTATCATAATATATCATATATAACATATGTGTACACATATGATCATATACAACATATACATCGTATGTGTACTAATATTCTACAATTATCTAATATAATATAACTAATATTATACCAATATGTTGTATACAAATATGTTGTATACGATCATATACATATGTACTAACATTATACAATTTAATAGTATACATATATTATACCTTTACTACCAAATAATCTCATAATATATCATATTTATATTAATTAGTATACCAATAGATTATATTAGTACACCAGTATACCATACACTGAATAATTTACAAAATAAATATTATAATAAATAATACATAATATATATACTAAATGATACACCAAATAACTGTTACGCTAAATAATATACCCACTCATATTGACTAAAATATTTAACCTTAATTAGTAAAATATTACTATTATATATCAATATAAAATCTAAGTATCTAACTCAATTGTGTAACATTAAATATTACAAAATAATATTAAATATTAAATATTACAAATTATATAATATTAAATATTACAAAATCCACAACACTATATAAATATTTTTATAAACTAAATTGTCAAATTTAAAAATCTCTGAACACTCAAGTTTCTAATGTAAGGTTAGGCAAGTTAGGTGTGTTAGATATGTTAGGTAAGTTAGGAGGGTTAGGTAGGTTAGGTATGCTAGTATTTTTAAACACGAAAATTTCTTCTCACAAAATTAACTATTTTGGTAATTGCAAATACTTGTGAAATACTGTTTTCAGATTGACACTAAAATTAATGAACGTTATGAATATTGTATTTAACACAAAAAGCCAAGAATATCATGAATGAAGGAAAGAAGTAATTTGTTAAATAATATAATTCGATATTTCTTACTTCTGAAGCGTAAATTAACTAAGGTATAGGTCTCTTACAGCTTACAGCTTAAATTTACTAGGGTATAGGTCATTAATTAGAATAAAGATTTAGGACAGTGATTTAGGTAGGTGGCAGATAATCTGTTATTTGGATAACATGGGATTACGATGATATAGGGAGTTTCTTGATAAATGTAGTTAACGGAAATAGATTCGTTTTGACAGTAGCTTGTAACATTTCAATATGTATACTTTACCACATATCTTACATTTTCTAAATATTTTGCAATTAAGAAAATATTAAATTTCTAATTCTTGGAAAATTCGCATATTCCTGTTTTGAAATATTTCAATTCAACAAATTTCGAAATGTTCATTCTTTGAAAATGTCCAAATTCGAAGTATTTAAATTTGCTAATTTCCAAATCTTTAAATTGCATTTTAATTTACTCTGAAATTTTTTTATTTTTAGTTTTTACAATTGTTTAATATTCACATTGTCAAATGTTCAATACCATAAAGTTTAATATTTCTGAATATCTAAATTGTTCAACTCAAAAATATGTAAATTACAAAATTTCGAAATACCCAAATCTTCAGAATTTTCAGATTTTAAAACTTCCAAATTTTCAATTTGATTATATCCAACTTGAATTCCTAAATTTACAAACTTCCAATTATCCAAAAATTCCGAATAACGACGAAATTCCAAATTCACAAAATTAAATAAAACTCCACATACGAAAATTACAAAAATTTGTAATCACAAGATCTCAAATATCCAATTTCCCTTCTTTGCATCAAAATAAATCGCCTCTTTCGAATTAATATAAGTTAATTGATAACTTGATGCTGAAAAGTGTGAACTTTTACACACGCATAACCATCGCCGTACAAAAAAAGAATGCAAAAATCGATTGGAATTCGTCGGACTTCTTATCGTATTCCCAGTGCTGCAGTTGGCTACGATTCGCGCCGACATCACTTTCTCGTCTTCCATTCTTTCATGCCACGTTACGCTCACCTAGCTGTACAATAGCTACGCGAATGTATCTGCAGTCGTTCTTTACGTTCGCGTACGTGTGCGAGTACGTTTTACGTCGACGTACTTGCATCGTAGTACGACCGTGACGAGTTCTGAATGCGCCTCGTAGTAGTAGTAACCTGCGTGCGCCGGTTGCGTTATTTTTATGAATGACTCGCCGACATCGTAATCCAACGTGCAACTATGACGACGTGCTGCAGGGACGGACCTAGTGTTTTTTCTTCCAATCTTCTGTGGCGTTGCTGAGATACGCCTTGTTTACTTTAAACGCGAAGAAAACTTATTCTTGGAAAAATTTTGATAAGGGAAATGCAGTAACATTACTAGTCTAAAGTTTTACAATTTTTTCGCATAAATTGAATTTGTTATAGAATTGATCTTTTCGAAGTGTAATCATAATTTATTGTAAGTTATAAGTGTAAGTATAATTAGCTACTATGATTATTAGTATGCGACTTATTCGCTACTTTGTATATAACGTTATTAACACTTGTTCAAACACAGAAATAATAGCAAAAATACTGGTCAATATCAGTGAGCCATTTTGTCTTTAGATAGCTAACCTCTCCTCATTTTTATTTTGAACCTCTATTCTATTAGTCATGGGAGCAATAACATTATTTATAATTACGATGGTCAATCACTGCCATAATGAACAGAGATTACCTTCTCATCCAATTTACGTTTACACATTACAAAAATATTTCTCATAGCCTTAACAACGTAGAGTCGCACTTGTCGCCATCTTGTTCACATTGGCATCTGTCTCAAACACCTTACGAAATTCTACTTTATTAAATATGTATTGCTATCGAAAAATACCGTACTGTGGTGAAGTCTACTGGTGTACTCGTAAAAACATTTTTGCAGTCATCGAGCCTCATGGTTGAATTTACGAAATCGACTTGTCTCGTACTCGCGATGTGCGAGATGGCCACGCTGTTAAATCACTGGGTCTCAAAATTTTTTAAGAACACACTCAGAACGTTGTACTAGCAAGTAATTAGACCTATTTTAGAATATGGAAGTATAACCTGGTTTTCCTACTGTGACTCTCGTGTTTAATTCGTACCGATCAACATTGTACTAATTATCCTTATTTCAATCGCATAATCGAATTGGACATGTTAACTATGTTCATTATAATATTGATATATTCAGGAACTTTGTTACATCCTTAAAACACTCATTAGCCTACCTTCATTAATTCTTAATTATGTTGTATTTTCATGTTAATGAGATGTGTGCGTTTTGTATATTACAATCTGTATTATTTCGTCTTGGCGTTCGTTTTAATTATACTTTAATTTGCGTCTTATTTCTTGTTATGTTGATAAAAGTTCTTCATATTATATTATCCTTACAATAATTTCAAATTTTTCAAATGTAAAATATTCTTCATATTATATTATTTTTACAATATTTTCAAATTTAAAAATGTTAAAAATTCTTCATAGCAGATCATTCTATTATATCATTTTTACAGTATTTTCAAATTTTAAAATGTTAAAAATTCTTCATAACAGATCATTCTATTATATTATTTTTACAGTATTTTCAAATTTAAAAATGTTAAAAATTCTTCATAACAGATCATTCTATTATATTATTTTTACAATATTTTTAAATTTAAAAATGTTAAAAATTCTTCATAACAGATCATTCTATATTATTTTTACAGTATTTTCAAATTTAAAAATGTTAAAAATTCTTCATAACAGATCATTCTATTATATTATTTTTACAGTATTTTCAAATTTTAAAATGTTAAAAATTCTTCATAACAGATCATTCTATTATATTATTTTTACAATATTTTCAAATTTTAAAATGTTAAAAATTCTTCATAACAGATCATTCTATTATATTATTTTTACAGTATTTTCACATTTTAAAATGTTAAAAATTCTTCATAACAGATCATTCTATTATATTATTTTTACAGTATTTTCAAATTTTTAAATGTTAAAAATTCTTCATATATTCTTCTTACAATATTTTCAAATTTTTAAACTGTTTAAATTTCTCCAGTTTCCAAAACTACATTTTTTAAAATAATGTGAAACTCTTTCAATATCAATAAAAAATGCAACTTGGAAGAACGTAAATTCTCCGAAGCGTAGTTCAGTATATTGATTCATTGATACTATTTCCAGCAATCGATATAGGTGAGTGCAAATATGGTTTAAAGGAGGGACATTCTAAGTATTGGTCAATGATCGATTTTTGTACCTACGTTATCGTCTTACGTTCTGTTTATTATTAGTTTTAACGTATTATATATTTGCTCTTACGGAGTACAGCATGTTCGATTGAAGACATATCGTATCGTATTTGCAGGAGTGCTCGTGTTTATCGCTGATTCGTAGTGAAAACATTCCACGCAAAAATTGTTTGATAATACGGTGTTCTACAGGTTACTTAACACTTGCAGTTAAATTTATCTCGAAGCAATTATAATTATACTGACCTCTGCAAAATAAAGCGTACTCTTATCTTCTTGATTGGCGTCTTATTTTCAGTGGCATTTATTGTTGCTAATAATAGGTATAATACATTGTATATTTATTTGAAAATGTCTCTTTTTTTACATTTTTTGTCATATTTGAGAAATTTTGTAGCATATTAAGTAATAATTAATTAATTTAAGATTTGACATAATAAAACCAAAGTAGACAGTTCAGTATATAAAAGTTTGAAAACAAATTTTTCTACACATAAGTCACAAATATAATTTTCTGAAAAGATGAAAAATTGAGAAACTTTAATATATAAAGTATAGAACTTCAAGAATGTTTCAAGATTATTATTATGAAATAAAAATGTAAAAAAAGAGAAATGTACTTCTTGTTATCATTTCAATAAAATCAGCTATTATTGAAAGCAGTCCCAGTGTCAAAATGTCAATTCGAATGCATGCATTTGAGTTCGTTGAGGAGCACCGTTTGACATTCGACATTCGCGTTCAGGAAGAGACGCGTTAAAAGTTATCACGGCATTATCGCGAAGCCAACCCACCGGATCTTATTCTTCGAGGCGAAAGGGGGAGACCGCTTCCTGTTATCCGTTCCCCAGGACTCGAAAGCTCGAGAACTCGTTGAAAAGAGAGGGATATAGATAAAGACAGAAAGATAGCTGGGAAAAGGGTCATCGGATGGCCCTGAGTTCGGGGTCACCCGTCTCGGAGGATGTCTGGACGTTAATTAAAATGTGCCGCGCATCTGGCGATACCACCACATCGACTCCAACCACCGGCTCTTTCTCCTTCTTTTGTTTCTTCTTCTTCATCCTTTCCCCTGCCTCTGCAGATTGTGTTTGCTCGCCTCTCTCGTTCCTTCCTGGCTCTGTAGTTTCTTGCGTGCGTGCGATCGCACGCAAAGAGAATCGCAACTTTGAAGCCAACGAGCGAATACCACTTGGACGACAGCTGCTATTTTGCTGTACACGTTCATCGGTTCGTGTTCCTGGGACAAATGCCGAGGATGTGTCGTCACTTCCTGTAAATGCTGGACTCCCTCTCGTTTCTGAGGATCCGGGGGGTTCGACATTTTTGCTGGACTTCGAGAACTTACCGTTTGGGGAACAGCTTTGTTTAGGGAAACCTATTTCCTTCTCACGGGTACTCCCAAGTGATCATTCAATTTATGAAACTCTGTCACTTTGTACAGATTAAAGTGAACACTTGTATTACACATTTTGGATATATGGGATTAACTGATTGTAATTGGAGGTAGAAACTAATTGATAATTGATAAGAGAATACTCTGAGAGTCAGACCAACTGAACATTTGTATACCACATTTTGGACATGGAGAACTAATTGTTTAAAAGATAATAATGAAAGGTAGTCTCCTCTGAGAGTCAGACCAAAGTGAGACCAAATGAGTTTACTTTTTATGTTGATTGATTATTAGATTCTAGAAAGCACAGACCTCGAACAAACACTTACTTGAGAATTCTAGAGGATCGACATTTTTGCGGGACTTCGAGAACCGTTTGGGGAACAGCTTTGTTTAGGGAAACCATCTAAACAGTTGATAGGACATTGTGTCGTTCTTTGATCAACTTCATCTTTTTTTAATTAACTGCGGAGTAAAATCCAACATGCGGAATTGTAATCGAGGGAAATCGCACAAAGTGTGTCTTAGAATAGAATAGCATAACGAGAAGGTTAGTCCTTGACCCAAGTTTCTGTCGATACAATAATATACTGCTTTCAGTTTCTCCGGACACTTTGTATAGGTTCAATATATTCCCTAATGACTGAGGTTCCCTATTGCTAACCAACAGGTCAGTGACAATGACACAGAAGTCGCATTCTATCGAGTATTTTTAGTTTATTATTGTTTACATCTGGTTACCAGAGTCTTTAATCTTAGCAATAGTCTATTCTTTGTTTCCTATTCGTGTCAAGGTGTTTCATTTTATTACTAGCTGCGGTATTTGGGGAATAGACCCGCCGCAGTCACAGTTTTCCATTTTCATCGAAATTTGTGTACTCGATAGAAATCAGGAACCGTTTCCCGGAGCCTTGTTCGTAAAAATTACACGTCGAGGCTTCATCTGGTTGATAAGCAATCGACAAAATATACGAGGTTGTTCATTTCGGAACGTCGAGTTGATAGACACGCTGTCGTTCAGTTTGTCACGTCATTAAAAATGAGTAGAAACGTATCGGTGTTATACAATTATTCTACTGACCACCTATAAATGTTAGGACTTCAAACGACATGGAGCCCTAATACGATATGATAACGACGATACCCCACGTCGTTTAATCGTCGTTAAATATTGCCGACACTACGACGTATATACAACGTGTGTACACAAATGCTGCTGTTATAAATTGTACGGAAGTAAAGCAAAACGAGGATGAATTACATTTCTATCCGGTAGAAAATTATCTGTTCACTGTTGTAAAGACTACAATTAATAAAATTTCGAAAATTGTCAAAAAATAATAAAATTTGTGAACAACAAAAATTAAAGGAAAATTATTTGAAAAAATTCATTTTTTTCCAGTGCAGTTTTAAAAATGTGCTTGTTGGAATGCAATACAGGTCTGAGAGCAAAAAACACTACGAATTAGTATTTAAAGAATACTGGCCGTAATTTTCAGTCGAGAACTTGGGCTAATAAAAGCAAAGGAGGTTGGCACATTTATGCAGCGCACTGTAGTTCATCGAAGATGACACCGTTGGTCGAGTTAGACGAACTTGATGGCTGATATAGGTTTTCAGACAACCTGTAACAGGTTGCTGCTTCAACTTGCAGCGGGTTATTGAACGCTGTCAAAAGTGGGGCTTCGACTTTGGTTATGGGTGTATCTGGTGTCACTATATATTTCTATATGTATTTTACTCACAAAAAGAATTTCAACAGCTCGTATAATCTTGTGAAACTAATTTTCTTTCTATTGACGTGAAATTTTGTTATATTCTGTGTTGTTGTCAATTACAGTTTATACAAGTTTGAAAAGAAACTTGCATTGTAAATGGCAAGCTCATAGCGATTTAAAATCCATAAAAATCAAAAGTCGAGATCAATCTACTAGAAGGTTAATATCAATAGAGCATTTATCTTAATATAAACTTTTGTATGTATTAAAACCAATTTTAATTAGAAAACATAATTTTCTTGGAAGAAGAGAGTAATCAGTGAATAATAATGGAAGAATGAAAAAGTATAATTCACATGAACAGCAAAAACTATTATAAACCACTTTCTGATTTGCGGGTGCATTCAGGAAACCGACCAACAAAGATAGAGACTTCTGAAACCAACATGGCCGTTCCGCTTTTCTACTAGACTTGCTTTTGTAAATTTCATACCGCATCCATGTCCGAACAAAGTATCATAATTAAAAGAACGTTAATTTGTGCGGACAGCGTCGTTTCGGGGTACAGTAAAATCTACGGTAACACCATGTGAATGCCACCTGTCGTACGGTGTACGTGTTCACTTGCTTCTGTGATACGCACTGAGGATATGTTGTCACTTCCTGCCGAGGACGTCACGCTTTTGCAAACTACCGGTTTTATTTCAACGGCACCGGGTATTTGTCACACTATGCCGGCACACGTGAGCATTTTACCAGACAAAGTGGCTGCTAATATGCTCCGTTAAGTACTCGTGCAGTCGATCGGAAAATGCGTGTTGCAAGCTCGATTAAGTTGTTTCGCTGAACAAGATGAACGACAATAACGATTGAGCTTGCGATTTGCGGAGGTAATCGTGTCGCGAATTAGGTACGCGTGTTCAGTCAAATGGATTAATTGCTAACATTTATTTTTGAGAGGTTATTTAAACCGGTAATTGAAATATGGGGTCGATTTCAGCACTTTTCGTTTATTCTTAATTGGCGAGTGGAAATAAATAACTGGGTGGAAACTAAATTTCAAAGGAAACATTTTTTGTTCATTCAGATGCATATTTATTGATAAAATGTATCAAAGTCTATTTCTTATATACATCAATTCTTTCATATTTTTATATATCCTATTTAAAAAGAAAATTTATTACGAGGTTCTATGTTTGCATAAATACCTACAGGCTAGTGCTAACGCGCTAAATTGTGCGCGTCTAGTAAATTGGCACGCGGACCAATTGTATCTGTGCTGCTTCCGGCTGCCAACTTTCCAGGCGCACATAGCAACTTTCACCAGGTACATAAGATCTCTCTCAAATAACCATGAAAATCAAAGTGACTCCATGATATTAAAGTCCCGAAACGAAATCCAGTGTCATAACAACGTGACAACATTTCGTGTAATGGCATTAAAAGTCCGAGGTTACTGTCAAGTGAAAACGTTCTTTAACAGCAGCTTTCCATAGTGTTGCATCAATATTTTATTCCTGTTTCCATATGTCTCGTGTTACATTTGTAAGAGAACGTTTGACCAAATCTCAAATTCTAAATTCAAAAATTATTTATATATAATTATGTGACTCGACATCTTTCAGCATGTAAGGTACTCCTTGACAAATTCTAAAATTCTAAATTCAAAAATTATTTATATATAATTATGTGACTGGACATCTATCAGCATGTAAGGTCTTTAACCAACTCCAAGTTCCAAATCTGTCATTTATTTATTTACATGATCAAAGTCAAAGAGTTGAAACGATTCTTTCTGAGCATCGACAAAGGAGCTTTGGACCAGGTTTTCGTGCCCGAGGTTTATCGCGGTTTCGTGGAAATTATCCCGGAAGCTAGGGCGGTCGAGTAGGTGGCCATACCTCAAGATCCGGGAAGTGAACGATACGGAAAGCCATGTGTCAGTCGATTGTAGAACAGAAGATTGTTCTTCTATCGAAGAAATAGCCGTTTTGCCTGGCTGATTCTCTGCGAACGAAATCGAAACTCATCGTGGAAGATGCTCCGTAAAATTAGATCAGCCTCCTACGGTGACTCGGTCACAGCACGTACGAGTTCTTAACAGCTTCCATGTTGCTATTAATACACCAATTACAAGGGCTACGACCGATGTTGTTCGTTCGTTGTTCATGAATCTGTTACTTTCGAACTGACACCTCCATTACACTTCTTAGGGACTAATGGAAGTGTCTGGTTTTCTTTTCAAAAACATCGGCGATGATTCATTTTTTGCGGTCCTTTCAAATAATTCAGATGAAGTTCTTTTTTGTTTATTGAGATTTTATGCTCTGCACATTTTTATTTATTGGTTCTGCAATTTCATTTTTTAGTGTATGAATTGTATAATTTTCTGTGATTTCATTTTTTGATCTATGAATTATATAATTTTTTACAAAATGGGAAATGTGGAAATCGGAAAATATTGAATGTTCGAAAGTTCAAGATTCAATATGGCAGAAATAAAAAATAATAGAATTTTAATATTTGGGAATTTGGAAATATGGAAATGGAGCTTCAAAATTAAAAAATTTGAAAGTGTCATAATTTGGATACTGGAAAATTAAAAAATTTGAAAGTGTCATAATTTGGATACTGGAAAATTTAAAAATTTGAAAGGTTAGAAATTTAAAAATATAAAAATAGAAAACTTACAAATTAAAAATTTTGCAAACTTGAACATTTTTTATCTGAAAAATTGCAAATAAGTGAATTAAAAATTTTGCAAGCTTGAAGTTTTAAATTTGAAAACTTGAAAACTTCTGCCCGCAGATTTTAATTTAATCTATATTTTCCTTTAACCACAACAAAATATTCTAAATCTTTAGTTCCTTTTTGCAATTTATTCTTCTGCAACTTTTCTAATTGTACTTTTAATTTAAACATTAAGAGAAATGATCTGTTTCATTTTTATTTGAAATTTACGGAGTGTAGCATTTATTAATAGAAGTTTTAAGGACCGCGGTCAATAGCTGCTATTACTTTATTTAGCCTCTGCTGCTAATTACGTAATTCGCGCTTACTTTCTCTGCAGTATAATGTCTAATTGAGTCAGCAGCTATTTACGGTCGAAGAGTTTAGTAAGTGAAGTAAATAATGCATGAAAGTATATAATAAGAACAATATGGTATTTATATAATGACCAGTTAATATTAAATGAATTGCGCAATAATCTACTTATTATATAATATTTCTTAAACAATTGATCTGGGATTAAATGTTGTCAAGATGCATACGTTTGAAGGAAGATTTAAATGAATGGATATAAAGCAAATATGATACTTTAAATAAAAAATAAATAGACTAATTAGATATGATACTTTAAATAAAAAAGAAAGAAATAAAAATAAAATAAATTAGTTAAATATGATTCTTTAAATAAAAAATAAATAAATAAATAAAGTATGATACTTTAAATAAAAAATTACAATAAAAAATAAATAAACTCATTAAATATGATACTTTAAATAAAAAATAAATAGATTAACTAAATATGATATTTTAAATAAAAAAGAAAGAAATAAATAAAGTATGATACTTTAAATAAAAAATTACAATAAAAAATAAATAAACTCATTAAATATGATACTTTAAATAAAAAATAAATAGATTAACTAAATATGATATTTTAAATAAAAAATAAATAAATAAAGTATGATACTTCATTTTCTAAATAGACAGAATTGTTAAATGCAATTTTATAAACCCACAGAATTGTTTCTTGTAATTTTCTCAGTAGGCAGTATTGTTAATCATAATTTTATAAATAGACAGAATTATTAAATGCAATTTTATAAACCCACAGAATTGTTGCTTGTAATTTTCTCAATAGACAGAATTGTTAATCATAATTTTATAAATAGACAGAATTGTTAAATGCAATTTTATAAATGCACAGAATTGTTGCTTGTAATTTTCTCAATAGACAGAATTGTTAGTCATAATTTTATAAATAGACAGAATTATTAAATGCAATTTTATAAACCCACAGAATTGTTGCTTGTAATTTTCTCAATAGACCGAATTGTTAGTCATGATTTTATAAATAGACAGAATTGTTAAATGCAATTTTATAAATCCACAGAATTGTTGCTTGTAATTTTCTCAATAGACAGAATTGTTAGTCATAATTTTATAAACAGATAGAATTATTAAATGCAATTTTATAAATGCACAGAATTGTTGCTTGTAATTTTCTCAATAGACAGAATTGTTAGTCATAATTTTATAAATAGACAGAATTATTAAATGCAATTTTATAAACCCACAGAATTGTTGCTTGTAATTTTCTCAATAGACCGAATTGTTAGTCATGATTTTATAAATAGACAGAATTGTTAAATGCAATTTTATAAATCCACAGAATTGTTGCTTGTAATTTTCTCAATAGACAGAATTGTTAGTCATAATTTTATAAATAGACAGAATTATTAAATGCAATTTTATAAACCCACAGAATTGTTGCTTGTAATTTTCTCAATAAACAGAATTGTTAAATGCAATTTTATAAACCCACAGAATAGTTGATAACAATATTATTAATACAAAGAGTTATGAATCTTAATTTGATAAAAAGAAGGGTTATATTTAACATCATGTAATGCATCTCTAAAACGTCCGTAGAATGCAAAAAGTATCAAATATCCGGATGCTGACTGTGTCATTTCTGGAATAAAGAAAGGAGTCCCTAAGGAAAAAGCACCGCAGGAAGGATCAATAAATCTCTCATTCGTTCTCACGATACGTCCGATGGCGCATTCGTTTTCGCAAGCTGGTGACTCGAATTCGGCTCAAATAAAAGCTCCTCGTCTCGTCTGTAAAATCTCTTCTTTCATTCGATCCCCCGCTTCATCTGCGACGGTATGAGTTGTCGGAAATACCATGCGTGCCATGCTGGTTAAAACTATCGTGGTCGTTATATCCGTGTGCAGAAAATACAAGCAATACAATTCCAGGAAGGAATGAAAAATCAGCAGTGGCGTAGCATCGGCGCCGCTCGCGGAAGGATACGAATCCGTTACTTCATTAATATTCTATTTATTTGCATAATTTCTTGCGCAATTTGTGCAATTTGCAAAATCATGCAATTTAACATCTTCTTATTTCATGGTAAGAATTAATGCTGCACTTGTATGTGAGCTGATATTGATTTTATTGGTATTTCTAATTCCTGAATGATGCTAGTATTGATATTACTAATTTCTAAATGATACTAATATTCATATTATTTATTAATATTACTAGTTTCTAAATGGTGCTATTACTAATATTATTTATGAGTATTACTAATTTCTAGCTGATACTAATATTGATACTATTAATTAGTAATATCAATTACTAAGTGATACTAATACTCATATTGCTAATTTCTAAATGTTACTAATATTTATATTATTCATTAATATTACTGATTTCTACGTAATACAAATTTTGATATTATTTATTAATATTACCAATTTCTAAATGATAATAATACTCATATTAATTACTAATATTAGTAATTTGTAAATGGTACTAATATTGATGTTATTTATTAATATTAATAAAAATTGACTAATATTTATTGTGATCAAAATTTAATTTTATATATAAAACATTTGACAGAGATCAGTATTCAATAATCAATGATCAATAATCAGTGATCAATAATTAGTGATCAATAATCAGTGATCAATAATCACTGGTTAATAATCAATGATCAATAATCAGTGATCAATAATCAGTTATCAATAATCAGTTATCAATAATCAGTTATCAATAATCAGTGATCAATAATCAGTGATCAATAATCAGTTATCAGTAATCAGCAATCAATAATCAGTAATCAGTAATCAATAATCAGTAATCAATAATCAGTAATCAATAATCTGCAATCAATAATCAGTAATCAATGATCAATAATCAATAACTCATAGTCAATAGTCAGTTGTCGATAATCAATTATCAATAATAAGTAACCAATAATTGATCATCAATAATCCATTATCAATAATCAATGGTCATGATCAAGTATAAATTGTAAGTCATCACCGAACAGTTATCAATGATCAGTTATCAGTAATATATAATCAATAATCAGTAATCAATAATCAATGATCAATGATGAATAATCAATGATAAACAAACAATGACCAATAATTGATAATCCATAACGAATAACATCAATCAATAATTGAAAATCAGTAATAAATGTCCTCGAATGAAGAATCATGAATCGTAAAATAGCTAAATTTTGTCATTTGAAAATATATAAAATTTTGAAATTTTTTAATGGAAAAGATTGAAAAATCATAAAATTTTGAAACGAAGAGAATTGTTAAGTTGTAAAATGTTGAAATTAATAGGGGCGTAAAAACTGCAAAATTTTGAAATGCAATTGTCTAATTTTTACATTTTGAAATTCAAAATAATTGTAAATATATAAAATTGTGAAGTTATAGTGAAAGCTATAAAATTGTGAAGTTATAAGTAAAGTAATAAAATTGTGAAGTTATAGAACAAGTAATAAAATTGTGAAATTATAGTGAAGGAAATAAAATAGTGAAGTTATAGTAAAAATAATAAAATTCCAAAATGACAGCAGCTGAAAAATTGTTAAATTAAATATTACAAAGTCGCTTAACTTGTTTTTTTTTGCACTTTTTCCTGATTCTTTCTAGTATTTTCTATACAACCGTGTGAATGAATCGTCGAACGTTGATAATATGCGTAATATTTCAATGTTTTGCATGGTAACGATAACCTGTTACGTTGAAATGTATACAGTGAGTTAATTCACAGTGTGTTATCGCACGACTATCATATCGTTGGCGGGTAGATTACGCGTGACAGCAAAATGTCTTTCTTGAGATCGAACAACCGCTGCGGAAATGCTGACGATATTAGAATCGGATTTCGAGATGTCTGGTCAAACGCATTTTTTAATCGAGTGAACTTCGATTTGTAGTAATTTTCAAATTTCTGAATTGCCATATTTTCAAATACATATATTTCTAAATTATCTAGTTACAAAATTAGCAAATTATCAAATTCCCGAATTCCCTAGATTTCAAATTCTCCAAATCCCAAATTCTTCAAATCCCAAATTCCCCAAATTTCGAAATTCCCCAAATCCCAAATTCCCCAAATCTCAAATTCCCCAAATCCCAAATTCTCCAAATCCCAAATTCTTCAAATCCCAAATTCCCCAAATCCCACATTCCCCAAATTCCAAATTCCCCAAATTCTAAATTCCCCAAATCCCAAACTCCCCAAATCTCAAATTCCCTAAATCTCAAATTCCCCAAATCCCAAATTCCCCAAATCCCAAATTCTCCAAATCCCAAATTCCCCAAATCTCAAGCTCCCCAAATCCCAAATTCCCCAAATTCCAAATTCCCCAAATCCCACATTCTCCAAATCCCACATTCCCCAAATCCCACATTCCCCAAATCCCACATTCCCCGAATCCCAAATTCCCCAAATCCTAAATTCCTCAAATTCTAAATTCCCCAAATCCCAAATTTCCCAAATCTCAAACTCCCCAAATCTCAAATTCCCCAAATCCCAAATTCCCCAAATCTCAAATTCCCCAAATCTCAAAATCCCCAAATCCCAAATTCCCCAAATCCCAAATTCCCCAAATCCCAAATTCCCCAACTCCCAAATTCCCTAAATCACAAATTCCCCAAATCCTAAATTCCCCAAATCCCAAATTCCCCAAATCCCAAATTCCCCAAATTACTTACCGAGCTCCGAAACTTCAATAAACGTCAGTACACAGTTCATTCTAAAATCTCACAACAAAAGCGTATTGCATAAGAAATTCAATAATGAAGTATAATGCGTTACCCTTCGTCGGTAAAAACAAAAGTAAGAAAAAAGTTCTGATATTACGAACGGTTACAAAACGCGTTACAAAAGGCGTAGTCGAAATTAAAATCGAACAAAGTATGATGTCAAGCTTGGCTCTCGAATGGATTCTCGATGTGGCTCAAATCGCATGGATGCATGTGCACAAATTTATAGTGGTATCTGCAACGCCCCTTTGATCGAGGAATCGTGACCAGCGGGTTCGTGGTGAGCTGCCGCCGAAAATAGAGAACCAGGCCAGCATACATCGATGAGAATGCGGCTTAGCATTCTCATGGTAAGCTCCCCGAGTGCATACCTCTCATTCTATTTCGCCTGGACGCTATTAGGAACCCTCGGTCCCGTCTTTGTTAACGGAGATTCCTATCGACTGATGGGACCGCGCGAACCACTTGTTTTCATTCCAGTCTTTCATTTTCCAATAACTCCTTCACGGCCGAATTTCGAACTTCTTAAATGAGCCGCTTATTTTGAAAATGGGACAGATTGTAAAAAATGGAGATACTAGATATATATGTTACAGTGAAACACCGAAATCTGGAGAATGTCGACTTTCACTGGTGAATGTCAGCATTCACATAATCGCATGGTGTATGTCCGAAATATTTGCTAAATACCCTTATTTCTGACTTACGGTAAATGTCGACATACACCTAACCTAATCTATATGTGATTGTTGACATACACCGGTGAAGGTCCGAATGTACAAGAATTTAATAAAATATTCGATCTTTCACTGACGTATTTGGTATATATTGACATTCACCGGTGAAAGTCGATATTTTCCGGTTTCGGTGTTTCACTGTAACATATAGATCCTGAGACTACAGGGTGTCTCACAATTAGCGGTCTCTGAAGTGGGGGGTAGCTGACGTGATTCTGAATAAAGTTTCCCTTCGCAAAAATGGGATTTGAAGCTTCGTTTTTGAATTATTAAGGAAAAACATGGACCAATTAGAGCGCGAGGATTGTTACGCGTTGGATTACTACGCGTTGGTTAACTATGAGTTAGATTACCACGCGTTAGATTTATACGATTAGAATTACTGCGCGTTGCATTACTACGCGTTGAACTACTACCCATTGAATATTCACGTACTGGATTACTACGCGTTGGATATCCACACGCTGGATTACTGCGCGTTAGATATCCACACGCTGGATTACTACGCGTTAGATTACCATGCATTAGATTTCTACGCGTTAGTTTACCATGCATTAGATTTCTACGCTTGGAATTACCACGCGTTGCATTATTACGCGTTGGATTACTACGCGTTGAATATGCACGCGCTGGATTACTACGCGTTGGATATCCACACGCTGGATTACTACGCGTTAGATTACCGTGCATTAGATTTCTACGCTTGGAATTACCACGCGTTGCATTATTACGCGTTGAATTACTACGCGTTGAATATGCACGCGCTGGATTACTACGCGTTGGATATCCACACGCTGGATTACTACGCGTTAGATTACCACGCATTAGATTCCTACGCTTGGAATTACCACGCGTTGCATTATTACGCGTTGGATTACTACGCGTTGAATTACTAAGCGTAGGATTATCATGCGTTGCATTACTACGCATTAGATTACCACGCGTTGGATAACTACGCGTTATCCGTAACTGTCGCTCTCGCGTCTGCGCATGTGTAATCCTCGCGCTCTGATTGATCCGTGTTTTTCTTACAAATACTTAATTTTCTTTTTAATGCTTACGTGCTCATACCTCCAAATTGCCCTAATTTCTGTAACAATTTTCCCGCTACTTCGAATTAATTACAAATTGTTTATTTTGTTAAAAATATGTGTTAAAATGATGGTATAACTGTACAATTAGTTTTGGTGGTATAACTGTACCGTTAAAATTACAAAAAAAATGTATCAGAACTTTCTTGTAGAGAATTTTCCATTCTACATTTTTTGTTGGAAACGTTTTTTCATCAGATGAGAATTTTTCAAATAAATGCAAAAAACTCTAAGAAATCACGATTTTCTGCTGTTTTTTCAAAATAGCAGCTCAGATATGTCCGACCGTCGATTTTTATGATCATATTCGTATTCAGGAGGCAAAAATACATCGAAAACATGTCCCGAATATTTTTTTTGAGGTGACGTAGTAATTGTAAAGTTTTACCAAAATGATTTCGTGAAAATAACTGTGATCTGAAAGTGGAGGTAGGTTAGTCCAAAATGGTAGTTTATGTGTAGATGAGGTTTGTATGTCAGATTCTTAGTCTGCTTAGAACTTGATTCCCCATTGCGAAACAATGCAGAGCTTTGTTCGAAGATATTTATACGAGTTTAGTGAATTGAAGTTGAGCTTTCAATGCTCTTGTTCCACTTTCCCTTTGCAATTTTCGTTATTTCTCATTTATTTTTGTATTTCAGTTTCTGTCTGAAAATAACTGATCATTCGTAAATCTAGTAAATCATCATAACGGAGTTATATAATATTAATTATTTACAGTTTTTGATTAATTACTGTGGAATAATAGTGAACGTTCTCTATGGTAATCTGTTGACATCATCGCAAAAATGGCATAATTAAAATCAAGCAATGACTATACAGGTCATAGGGCAAATGAGTCTAAAATGATAAATTTTACAAAAATAGTTGAGACAAATGGAAAAGATATTTTTATTAAGAATTTATCTATCGAAACTAAATTTTAGATTATGTACTTGTAGAGCTAGCTGATTAAATTTGAATATACCTTCTTATCAGTGTGAGAAATTGAAATTATATTGGACGACGCGTGCGTTACACCGCACAATTTATGTACAGATGGCGCACACTTACAGGCACAGATACTTAATCTAAGCAGATTTTAATTAAAAAAATTTCAAGATTCCAAAATTCCAAAGTTCCATAATTCAAAAATTTCCCGAAATTCCAAAGTTCCAAAATACTAAATTTCAAGATTCCACAGTACAAAAATTTTCAAACTCTTTGTTACGGCGTAACAAATATCATATAAATAAATTTACACATTACAATTTTTGAGACAAGGTTTACGACGTGGCGAAAAAAAGTACCGTTTTTGAAGACCTTCGTTTAGTATCCGTGCCATAAATCATTCAATAAGTCACACAAAAATTTGTTAATCATCGTCACTATTATTTGATAAATAAGTGTTAATTTTGTTGTTAAAAATCAGCATCCATTTTTTATCTCAATATTCACTCGCCGTTAAATCAGCATGTGAAGTGGAGCATACCAGAAAGTTTCTTTCGAAAATAAAATTTTTAATCTTTGCTCTGCCAAAACACTCTTAAATTGAATATTTCTCAAATTTGGTTTGAAAATTCGGAAACTCGAAAATATGAAATTTCTATATTTCATTCCGATTTGATAAATCAGTTAATAAAAATTGTCTGTTTCTAAGCAGTCATTCACAAGTCCAGTATTCACACACACATTCCCATACGTCCGCTAATAAAACCAATACAAGACCAATTACTATACAGTTTACGTTAATGACACGCGACAATTTCCGTAAAACTTACCTTAAATAAACATATTATTATTAACGTCGTTCATAATTTTATTAACTTATTTCGCGTTACAAAGCGGTTCAAAATGGCCGCCCCAACGCAATTGTGGCGCATCCACCTCTCGGGTTAATTGACCGCAAATTCGGAGTCAGTCACTGGAAAAATCGTGATATTATCGTCGGGATTTTTGATAATAAATGAAGATGGTAGAATTAACTGCACGAAACAAGTTGAAACCGTGTCATTATTGTAGAAAATTGAGTCGGTGTTTCAAGTGTTTATCGAATCCCGAAAGCCTTTCGTTCCTTTTTTCTTTCAGTACGTTTCTAGTCTCTTTTTATTCGCTCCCTTCAGCTATCTATTTTTGCCGACCTGGGAGTCGATACGAGTACAACAGTATTCTCACGAAAGCGACGCCGCCGCCGTCGGCATATTCTGGTTTTCCACGAAAATCATTTCTGCAAATTACACACCGCAACACGTTAAACCTTAGAAAATTTTACCTGTGCACGTAAAACGGTTCGCGATTTATGCGTTCCTCGTAGTCCTTTTTCCAATTTCAACACGTTTATTATTTTTTTTTTCTTCATCAAAAATAATGACAAGAATAGGATTTAATAGATTTAATTTAAAAATAAATTGGTTAGGTTAGGCTAGTATTCCTATATACATACGTATATGCATGTGTGCATATGTGTGTTATGTATGTTAGGTTAGGTAGGTTATGTAGGTTAGGTATGCTGGTATAATATAATAGATTTAATTTAAAAATAAATTGGTTAGGTTAGGCTAGTATTTTTATATACATTCATATATGCATGTATGCATATGTGTGTTATGTATGTTAGGTTAGGTAGGTTATGTAGGTTATGTATGCTAATATAATATAATAGATTTAATTTAAAAATAAATTATTTAGGTTAGGTTGGTATTATTTCCATATACATACATGTTGAATAGAACATCCTGTCCTATATGCATATAATCTGTATCAATTTTTTTCTTCATCAAAAATAATTTGTGATCAAAGAACTTTTCATCGAATAATTACTATAAGACTGTCTATCAGTTATTTTAACTACATTTTTAACATAATTCGTAAAAAATGTCCTTTTTTCCGTCGTTTTAATTAATTTTTTCATTCTGTGTCTCATAGTTTCAGTAATTAAAGCGGCGGAGTAAAAATTATAATGTCATGGTCGATTCGTTATCGGGTTCGGTCATCGAGCACGTGATTTCTACGAAATACAGAGTTGCTTGACGCCAAAAAAAGAAATCGAATGTTCACACCCACGCGTATGGAAGCTGTATGTGCACGTGAAACATATGCACGCGTGTTTACCAAATCAGAACTAACCGAGACGTTGACTTTTTCACCTTCAGACGGGATCATTGAATCGAGGAAAGGTCGGGCCAGACGTTCTCTATCACAAAAAACTCGGTTTTGTACCGGCCGGGTCTACGCAATAAATCTAAATTTATCGCGAACGCATCTAATCAGCAAAATGCCACGATATATGGCGCAGTATGGGGTTTGGCACTATTTCCATTTTTCTAGGGCGGAAGGAAACGGAGACAAGATCGTAGTGTGGCTTTGTGACACTTGATAAAAGATGTGGTTTGAGGTGCGAGTAATATGCTGACTGCGGATATTTATGTATTTAGAGTAGTGCGAAAGTAGTGTATTTGCAAGGGAATTCATTTATAATTTCTTAGTTTAAGAATTTGGTAACTTGAAATTTTGCATGTTTGACAATTTTACAATTTTGAAATGTGAGAATCTGGCAGTCTCACAATCTAACAATCTGCCAATCTGACAATCTGACAATGTGACTATATGACATTCTAGCAATCTGACATTCTGACAACCTTACAATCTAACAACTTGACAATTTGGCAGTCAGACAGCTTGTTGATCTGACGATTTAACAGTGAGACAGCTTGTCAATCTTACATACTGATAATCTAACAGTCAAACAGCTTGCCAATCTGACAACTTGATACTCTGATGACTTCACAATCTAACAACTTGACAATCTGATAATTTCATAGCCTGACATCTTGTCAATCTGACAACTTCGTACTCTGACCACTTCGTAGTCTGAAAATTTGGCAGTTTGACAATTTCATAGTCTGATAATATAATACTCTGGCAACTGAACAGTCTGACAACTTGATACTCTGACAATTTCACAGTTTTGACAACTTAGCATTATGGAAACTTTCCAGACTGACAACTTGACAATCTGATAATTTCATAGTCTGACATCTTGTCAATCTGACAACTTCGTACTCTGACCATTTCGTAGTCTGAAAATTTGGCAGTTTGACAATTTCATAGTCTGATAATATAATACTCTGGCAACTTAACAGTCTGACAACTTGACACTCTGATAATTTCACAGTTTTGACAACTTAGCATTATGGAAATTTTCCAGACTGACAACTTGACAATCTGACAGTTTTATAGACTGACAGCTTGTTAATCTGATAACTTGGCACTCCGATCATTTCGTAGTCTAAAAATTTAAGAGTTTAATAATTTTACAGACTGAAATTATCAAAGTCTCACAACTTGATACTATAATTAATTTGACAATTTAACAGTTTGATAACCCAACAATTTCACAGCCTAATAACTTGACACATTGGCAATTTCCCTATCTGAGAAGTTGACAATCTGATTTGACAGTTTGGCAATTTGATAGTCTGACAACTTGATGCTCTGGAAATTTCACAGTTTGACAACTTGGAAATCTGACAATTTCTCAGTCTAAAAATTTGACAGACAATTTCACAGACTGCCAAATTAGTACTCTGACAATTTGAAAATCTTACAACTTGATATCATAATAATTTGACAGTTTAATAATTTGATACTCTGACAATTTTGAAAGTCGGACAATTTCGCAGTCTAACAACTTGACACTCTGACAATTTCTCAGTTTAAAAATTTGACATTCTGTCAATTGCACAATCTTAAAATTTCGCTATCTGGCAATTTAACAATTTGACAACCTGAAACTGAAAAAATTTAAAATTTTGAAATTATTAAATTTCTAAATGACAAAAGGGAAGTTAGCAGCTTTTTTGGAGTGAAATCTTTGGCATGAGTACTATACCAGATCCTCATACAAAATATTATTTTACTGAAGAACACGTTGAGAACACATTTTTTAGAAATATATTTCCAAATACTTTGGATGTTACATTTGAATCCAAAAAGTGAGAAATTTTGTTGATAATTATTAAGGCAACTACCTATGTTCATCAATCACACACGTATGTCAGCATCCAGTGTTAATACACATGTTAGATCAATAGCTCATGTGGATGACGTGGTTGTCAATGTATTAAAGCGCTGACTGAAAAAATAAAGGTTTAGAAATGAATTTTTTAATATTAATGAATTATAATTGTTAATTGAACGAATACTTCTGTTAATTTCTTTCTTTAAGTTTATTATCATTAACGATACATAAGAGACTATAACTCTGATAAACAGTAATATGTTAAAGATAATGCAGGACTACATAAACTTGATACGTATCAACAATATTGGAATGTTAACGATAAATACGTGACTATATAAAATTGAGAAGTAGATAATATCGGAATATGAACGATAATGTTTAATGCCCTTAAGGCATGTGGAAGCTAACGTTACTGAGAGGAATGCATAATAAATTTATCGTTTAAATATGTTACTGCGGCAATATGTACACTTTTACAAAAGTTTGACTATTTCTAGACAAAATTCAGTGAATTCGAAAAATTGAAAATTTCTAAATAAACAATAAATAAACAATAACTCAATGAATTCTAGAAATTGAAAATTTACAAATATCCTAACCTAAAATATTAATCAAAATATTTGAATGAACAATAACTCAGTGAATTCGAAAAATTGAAAATTTACAAATATCCTAACCTAAAATATTAATCAAAATTTTTTAAATGAATAACTCAGTGAATTCGAAAAATTGAAAATTTCCAAATATCCTAACATAAAATATTAATCAAAATATTTGAATGAACAATAACTCAATGAATTCTAGAAATTGAAAATTTCCAAATATCCTAACCTAAAATATTAATCAAAATATTTGAATGAACAATAACTCAGTGAATTCGAAAAATTGAAAATTTCCAAATATCCTAACCTAAAATATTAATCAAAATATTTGAATGAATAACTCAGTGAATTCGAAAAATTGAAAATTTCCAAATATTCTAACCTAAAATATTAATCAAAATATTCGAATGAATAACTCAGTGAATTCGAAAAATTGAAAATTTCCAAATATTCTAACCTAAAATATTAATATATTTAAATAACCAAGAAATGAAAAGATTATAAAGAAACGCGCCGGCAAGGAACGCAGTTTACGTAACGAAGAAGACCAGTCCTCCGGTTTCAGCGTAGCTGACAGAAAGCAAGGGAACAGAAAGCTGAAACTAGAAAGCCTCGTTGCCGTCCAAATCGGGCCAAGGTCCCTCCAGAAGAAATAGAAGTGGAAGACGAGAAGGAATGTTAGCACGTGCGAATTTTCGCGACCCTGTTCGACAGCCGGTTTGATTCTAACGTCAACGCTAATACGAAATAATGGCAACTGTATCATCGTCCATTTGTAACGTGAAACTCTTAAGTTTCGGAGACGTCAGAGATTTTCTGCTTGTTCCTTTTTGTGAATGTCAAGGCAACACGAGCAACTAGAAATTGTTCATAATTAACACTTTAGCACGTTGACTTCCACACAGAAGCAGTTGAGAATTAGATATTTAACAAATCTTACCAAATATTCTCACATTATTTAGTTATATTTGTTATTCATAGTTTCAAATACTTAATACGAATATTTCAAATTACACCTTGAAAATAAAGCTCAAATATGGCTGATGTTTTTATACCTTCACTGTGCATCAATTCTCCCAATTTATTCTCCACTTTGCGTGATTCTTTAAAGCTTAGACCTTCCAACTCTGCTGGAACATTGGCTATTTTCGGATGACATACTGCTACTTTCTTAACGGGGTATCTATAATTGATCGGCCTGCTGCCGGGTTTTATTTTAGCAACCAAGGCAGTATGTTTCCTCGATCTAGGCATCAATTGCAGAGCAATGACGCGCGAGAATTGCGGGAGATTCTTGACTCTGGATTATTTTAAGGAGGTAAAGATATGGAAGGAAAATTAATCAAATCAGCTATTTTGCAATTACGTGAATCAAGGTTAAAATTTAATAAAACAGTGATTTTGTAGAACATTCAAATTCACGTTAGTCTGCATTCTATGGACAGATTGTTTCTTTGTTTTGGGAAAATTTTCAGAATTAAACTACCTTTATAATTTTTTTTTTATTCAAATTCACATTGGTTTGCATTCTATGGATAGATTGTTTCTTTGTTTTGGGAAAATTTTCAGAATTAAACTACCTTTATAATTTTTTTTTTATTCAAATTCACATTGGTCTGCATTCTATGGATAGATTGCTTCTTTGTTTTGGGAAAATTTAAAAAATTAAGCTACCGTAATTTTTTTTAATTGAAAGCCTAAGGTCACATACGTCTTAGGGTATTAGTGACCACATTCGATTTGAGACTGTGTCGTAATTTAATTTCATTTAAAGTGAAACACATTCTTTCAGAATATATTTAATACTACTGTTAATGCTATTTTTTGACAAGAAGTTTTGTTAATATTTCTATATGATGGAGTACACCTCATTTTCCTCTCACATTACACAAAAATTGAGTCATCTCTGACAACGTCAGGGGGTAATTTGCCCCAACCGAAAGATTAATAAGAAAATCGAACATCTCAAAGGTACTTAATGTCGATCATTAGCACTCACATCAGTGTCAAACTCTTCGGACACCTACAAATTTTCGTGAAAGCGCTCACTTGTCCCAGCAGCTGCCCTTCGCGTGCGGACTGATTGGCGTAATTACAGTTGTATCTTAATTGCAATTAAGCACTCTTCTTGTTATTTAATTTCATGAAGACGCGATGAAAGATTATAAAGCACTTGAGTCGCTTTAAATACGAACAAGGAGAAAGTTTCGGTTCGAATAAAATTAAGGAAACCGGGAACGGCTTGCAGTAGTTCCATTTTTGGCAATTTGATTATGTACTCACTGCATTATATCACCACTTTAGCTTTATAGCCGCTGTAGCATTATATGACCACTATGCTGAAGTCACTTTCTTGATTTGTCAATTTATTTTTGTAAATTAATTTTTTTGTAAATCCGTCAATTTATTTTTCTAAAATTAATTCTTCTATAAATTCGTCAATTTTTAAATTTGTCAATGTATGTTTGTAAGTTAATTTTTCTGTAAATTCGTCAGTTTCGAAGTTCGTCAATGTTCAAATTAACATATTGTCCTACGTCAATATTTTAATTTGTTCATTTACAAATACGTGTAAGTTTTGAAAGTTTAGTAAGTTTTCAAAAGTTGTAAGTTTTGAAGTTTCTACATTTGTAACCTATTTCTTGTCACATCAACTTTTAACTACAATTTAAATGTCACCATAAATTTGCAGAAAATTCGATATTAAACCACAGCATCGATCAGCTGATTGAACCATATTCACACAGTTGAGAAATCAATAAATAAGAGTCACTACACGTGAGTGTACGTACGGTGTGGTCATCAAATACGAACTCGGGTTGGTATCTTGCGTCATTGACGCCCATGAATGAACCGTGGAGGCGCACGTGTGCAAATCGCCGGCATTTAAATGCGGCTTAAAGTGAACGCGGCCGAAACGGGTTGCGGAGGTCGCGTTTTAGCCGTGAACGAGCGTGAGAACGGTTCGCCGTCGTTTAAAACAACTGTTTCGCGTGCTTACCTCGTTACACACGACGATTTTAGGATAACACACCATTCTTTACGCTTTTTCTTTCATTATTACGGCGTAACATAACGCATTAAGACATACGGGACCCAAAATGGCGGACCTTAGATTTCTTATTTTAAGTTACGACGCTTTTGTTCATGTCCTAACCTTTGTCGAGATGAAAAATCATAGAGGCATTATTTATTAAATAATTATTATTATATAGTTTATGCTTCAATATAGATTTTAACTTCAATATAGGTGGACATTTATTAGCTGAAATTCCTGAATTGTGTTTAATAATAAGAAATGACGATATTAAGTTGTCTTTAATCTTTTGTGCAAATATTAAACACGTATATAAGAGACTTTTTGGAGCGATGATTATACAGAAATCTTTGGATTATAGAAAGTTACACCATTTTTGGACGATGTTATGATGATCTAATGTGGTGTTATGATGACTTATAGTGATGTTGTGATAATCAAATGCAATATTTCAATAAATAAGTGGATTGTAATGACGATCTATGAGAACATAATAACTACCGGGTTTTTCATCACATGTGATATTACTAAGACGGTCAAATGCAATATTATGATGAACTAGTGCTGTAGTACAATAATCAAATATGCAATATTATAATGACCAAATGCTATACTACAATGACTAAAAGCAATGCTATGTTGACGAAATCCTACATTACAAACTCCTTTATTAAATGTGGTACTGCGATGATCAAATATAATATTATGATGAACAGGTACAATATTGAAATGATCAAATGCAACACTGAAATGATCAAATGTGATATCACAATAGACAATTGTAATATTGTGATGAACTAGTATTGTATTACAATGATCAAGTGCAATAATACGATGATCAGAAGAGCAAGTATCTCGTTCGATAAAGAGACTTCTGTACTTCTACAGAAATAATGTTTAACGTGTAATTATTATAAAATGTAACATTTGTAAAAATACTAGTTGACAATGCCTAAAAATTTGTATATTGAAACATCTGAAGAAGAATCCTTGACTGCTCAAATGACGAACCGACATGAATGTGTAATTAAACTAATTTATTCGTGTCTCCGTTTTCACATATATTTTCAATATTTTATTTGCCCATGTATGAAATTAAAAATAGCTGCAAATTATTTTAATATGAGTATCGAGACTTATATACGTCTCTCAGATATATGAATATTTAAATAGTTAATGTGTGCAAATATTTGCACTTGTTACTGTCTGACGCTATTCCAAGAAGAAGATAATCTAAAGTCGTTAAAGTATTGAATTAAAAAGTAACTTGATTTTTATAAAACTTATCGACCGAATCATTTGAGTTCTTTCGAGAATTATAGCAATGCTAACGTTATATTCATCCATTCGTCATCTTGGAATGCCGCATCATATGCTAAAGAGTTTATTTGTAATTAACCCCTTTCCTCGTATCGTCTCACACACGTGTTGCAATGCACAGTTCAAGTGTAACAAACCTGTCTCACATTTTTAATACAGTCATATCTCTTAATTAACATAATCAAGGTTTCTTAAATACATCTTAAATAATATTTTGACTTCATTAAACGTAAAGTAGCAACTAACTCTCACTAACGCAACTGTAAAAGAATATAAAATTTATGATAAACGCAGTTCGATTAAAAAATTATAACATAATCTTTAATTATAGAAAAACTACGAATATGCTTTCGTTTTCCTGTTTTCTTTCGCGCTGAAACTAACAGAAAGATTCGTTTGAATATCTACTTTGTTAATAATAATATTATGCGTTTGACAAACGTAATTAGTAGGCCACGTTATACGATACGTAATAAAAAGTGAAGGTAACCTTCGCAATTCTGAAACTGACCTTGCAAAAAACTTTACCATTAGACAATAGCTGTTTTCCCGTATAACCTTTGTGAACGAGATTTTTCTTTGGCTGCTCTCAGTTTTCGAATAATTCAACTGTTGACATTCGCTTTGTATGGATTTTCATCTCATAATTGTTATCGCACATCAAATCATTACGGGTTCATATTCAATGACTCGAAAGCAAGTAATAATTTTAACCTGCCATACTTGATAATTAATATATTTAATGTAATATTTAATAACTACATTTAATGTATCAATATATTTAATATATCATTATATTTAATAATTATTAACATTTCAAGTAATATTTCTGAGTAAGTACCATTTAATGACAGCGAATTTTTTTATTAAGGTGTTCTTCACAATTGTCATGAATCAAACCATCTTTTTACCGAAGTCAGTTAAAATGTATTCGATATAAAAACATTCAACAACTTCTATATAATTAATCTCTTGGTTTAAGTCGTTAACTGTATTATGTCTGAATCTTCCACGCATTCATTAACCTTTTTTTGCACCAATAAAATTTCACATTTATAAACGTGTGTTGTATAATTACAGCGCCACTTATCCTGTCATTTTTTCATTTTATTGATACACGTTAAACGCCGTCATTAAGTAGGTTCAACCTCTTTTAAACGATGATGAGCTGTAATTGACCAAATTAATATTTAAACATTTAGTTAACGTTAATTCGTAACATGATATCAGTATTAATTTGATCGTGTCCAAATTTGATAAATAAAACGATTATATTGTAACAAATCATAATTTTGTAATTTTATATACATACATACTTATATATGAATCATACAGTAACATACATAAGCAGTGCATTTGTAGTAAATAGTAGAAAAACAATATTGAGTCAAGGAAGCTTATTAAAAAGTATTCCTAATCAATTATTCTATGCATTCATTCATCATATAATATTTATGTACTTAATTGAAAATTAACGTAAAATTCCACTTAATATCGCGTGTCCTAGTTTTGCAATGAATCCTTGAGAATCGACTACTTTTATTTTATTTTTATTACTCTAAATTTTAATAAGGAAGAACTGTTTCAGTATCTTCATTAATGAATTATGTATCTTCCAAGTTATTATCTGCAATTAAAAGTATTTCGAGAGCACAAAATCGTTTAGTGTAATTAAATTTTAACTACTCCATTTCGCAATGTGCTAATTAATTTTGATATTTTATACAGGTTGGCAAGACGTTAATATCAATCTTGATCTTCACTATTTCCAACAATTTATAATTCCCACGCAGTTGTAATTAAGAGTGTTTTATGACGAAAATTAATAAAAGGATCATAAACAGACGATTTTAAAAGCAATTAAATAATCCAGTTGGTCATAAACTGATCAGATGATGTTCTACTTAATATTCATTACTTTGTGACAATTATGATATTTTAACTTATAATCTTCGAGATGTCGAATCGAATGATCATCGATTTCCCTTTGCTAAATATGCACGATTTCGAAAGATACAGTTACGTGATTAGAAATTCCGATAAGACGAGTAAATTGAACTCGTACAAACATTAGAAGCTAACAAGCCGAGGGTTTCACAAAACAGTTACACAAAAGGTAGAAAGTGTATGCCCAAAAGTTAGCATCGCCCTGTCGAAGACAAACACCGATTCATTCGTTTTCCTTTTTCTCATCCTCCCTTTTTCATTAATAGAAGACCGACATCGTTCCATGAAACCACCTTACATAATTCTTAATGATTTGAACTTCCATTAGGAATAACATTATTTATAATTACGATGGTCAATCACTGCCATAATGAACAGAGATTACCTTCTCGTCCAATAACGTTTACACATTACAAAAATATTTCTCGTAGCCTTAACAACGTAGAGTCGCACTTGTCGCCATCTTGTTCACATTGGCATCTGTCTCAAACACCTTACGAAATTCGACTTTATTAAACATGTATTGCTATCGAAAAATACCGTACTGTGGTGAAGTCTACTGGTGTACCCGTAAAAACATTTTTGCAGTCATCGAGCCTCATGGTCGAATTTACGAAATCGACTTGTCTCTCTCGTACACGCGATGTGCGAGATGGCCCACGCTGTTGAATCACTGGGTCTCAAAGTTTTTTAAGAACACTGACACACTCAGAACGCTGTACTAGCAAGTAATTAGACCTATTTTAGAATACGGAAGTATAATCTGGTTTCCGTACTGTGAATCTCATATTAATGATATTGAACGCGTAGAGCAGAAATTTTGAAGGCTTGCTTCCAAGCATAGTTGTCCCATGCCGTTTAATTTTCGCGACTACGATTTAATTTTTAATAATCTAAACCTCTAAGCACTGCACGGAAGAAAAATGCTCGATGTTATATTCTTCGTAAAATAATGAAAGGTATATCTTGTAGTCAAACTTTTCTCTTTGAATATACTCAATTTGCTTCGGAAATTATACTTTAATTCGTGTTGAACAACATTGTACTAATTACGGTTATTTCAATCGCATAATCGATGTTAACTCTGTTATAAAAACTCTATTATCTAAATAATCCAGCAAAGTAGAAATCTGGGTAGAAATTGTTAAGGAACCCACAATCTGGTAATTAAAATAAACCCTCGTATCTAACGCCGACAAATTTAACAAATTTAAAGGAGTATCAAAAATTGAAAAGGTAACGTCATTGACCAGAATTTTTACATCAATGAATCGTGTGATAAAATCCGAAGGCTGTGCCATTTGAAAAAAAAGGGAATGGTCATCGTCCTCGGTGGCCTCCAACAGGTTTTCAAACTAATCTCCTTTCTTTCTCTGTTCCGTTTGTTATGTACACGCTAATAGCTAAAACGATTTGGGAGAGGCCCATGGCCTTGAAATTGTGGTCATGCAGAATCTCTGAATGATTTAGGCATGTCGTATCGGAGGCGATAAACCGTTTCTACGTGCCTCGGTTCGCAAGTAAAAAAAAGGAAAAGGAAACGTGTCATTCACCGATATATTTGTCAGAGCACGGTGTTAACACACTGACGATACCGGGGATGGTGGGAGGGAATACCAAGAAATGGGGAAAAAGGTCACGATTATCTTTTATATACTTTTTTTGCAGGGTAGTATCTAGTAAGTTGCTATTA
Organism: Megachile leachella; assembly: GCA_963576845.1. Classification (NCBI taxonomy): domain Eukaryota; kingdom Metazoa; phylum Arthropoda; class Insecta; order Hymenoptera; family Megachilidae; genus Megachile; species Megachile leachella. Next base: position 8,463,270 of record OY756252.1, on the reverse strand, counting down.
AATAATGGCAAAAATATTGCGATGTGAATTTTTTAGTGATCATTAAGTCAGTGTGCAAAAGTAGGAGAAAGTTTGTGTATTTTTTGGCTTTTTTCGTAAAAACGGAGATTGGGAATTGGAGAATTCTGGATTCAAGGATTTGGAATTTTGGAGTTTAAGGATTTGGCAACTTAGGAATTTGGAGGATTTGGAGAATTTGGAGAATTTGGAGAATTTGGAGAATTTGGAGAATTTGGAGAATTTGGGAATTTGGAGAATTTGGAGAATTTGGAGAATTTGGGAATTTGGAAATTTGGGAATTTGGGAATTTGGAGAATTTGGAGAATTTGGAGAATTTGGGAATTTGGAGAATTTGGAAAATTTTGAGAATTTGGAGAATTTGAAGAATTTGGGAATTCGGGAATTTGGGAATTCGGAGAATTTGGAAATTTTGGAAAAATTGAAAAACTTGTGAATTATGAAAATTTTGGAAAAATTGAAAAACTTGTGAATTTTGGAAATTTGGGAATGTGGGAATTTGGGTACAAATATTAATTCATGAACCATTTCGTTTTACCACCAATAAGATTATATATATATTTTTATAATCCTTTCAAAACTTGATACACTTGATTATAAAATAAAAATAAAATTTATTTAAAAAATCGTCAATGATTTACTATTTTTAAAGAAATGTAAAAAAATTTGATTTTGGTCGTAACTGAAATAACCTGTTAAACTCTAATTTTTGAAATTTTCGATGCAAATTTTTATAGTAAGTCAACATCAAAATGTCTAAACACTAGAAATCTGCAGTGATTTTGTAATATCTTCGTGGGAACATTAGAAATACATTAAGTCGCCCACACAAGTTGACTGTCGGCCTACGTAGGACTTTTTTCGTTTGATTAACAAATAAAGTGGCGACACTTTCAAGCAAAAAGGTCAACGTTTACACGATAATGACTCGTTATTTATAGATGGATCAAGTGAAAATTAAAATGTGAGGAGTGGTTTGGATTAATGAGAAATTTGGAAGTTTGAGATTTGGGAGTTTTTGATTTTGAATTGTTATGAATTTGGTTGTTTAAGATTTGGAAGATTTTTAATTTTAATTGGTTGTGGATTTGGAAGTTTTAGATTTGGGAATTTTTTAGTTTGAATAGTTTAGAATTTGGATGTTCAAGATTTGGAAATTTTTGAATTTGAAGATTTATGAATTTGGAAGTTCAAGATTGGGAAATTTTGAATTTGAATATTTATGAATTTCGAAGTTTAAGATTTGATCATTTTTTAATTAAAATATTTTTTAATTTGGGAGCTCAAGATTTAGAAATTTTTGAATTTGAATATTTGTGAATTTGGAAGTCCAAGATGTGGTAATTTTTTAATTACAATATTTACAAATTTGAAAATTCAAGATTTAGAAATTTTTGAATTTGAATATTTTTGCATTTGAAAGTTCATAATTTGGTCATTTTTGAATTAGAATGTTTCTTAATTTGAAAGCTAAAGATTTAGAAATTTTTGAATTTGAATATTTTTAAATTTGCAAGCTCAAAATTTGTAAATTTATGAAGAATATTTATAAATTTTAAAATTAAAAATTTGAAAGTTTAAGATTTGAAAATTTAGTATTTGAAGATTCGGAAACTTAGGATTTAAAATTTGAAATTTAAGTATTTAAAATATTAGAAATTTTTAATTTATAATTTGAGTGTTTGATAATTTTGAAATTTAAGATTTGAAAATTTAATATTTAAGTATTTAAAAATATGGAAATTTAACACTTGAATATTTGGAAATTTAGAAATTTAGAAAAATAGAAAGTTGGGAAGTTAGAAATTTAGAATTTGAGAAATTTGGAAATTTGAAAATTTGGAAATTTGGAAATTTGGAAATTTAGAAATTTAGAGATTTAGAAATTTAAAAATTTAGAAATCTTGAAATCTTGAAATTTGGAAATTTGGAAATTTGGAAATTTGGAAATTTAGAAAGTTGGAAAATTAGAAATTTATAAATTAAGAAATTTTGAAATGTTGAAATTTGGAATTTCTGAAATTCTGAAATTCTGAAATATAAACATTTAAAATTTTTGAAATCCACCTCATTTTGCTATCATAATCATTTAAATCGACTATAGTATTTAACTTCTATCTGAACGTACTCTCTTGTCATAATCTCTGCCACAAGGTTAAACTTCCCTATTTCTAAATACGTGAACTATTAACCTCTCAAAAATTCGTCCCAAAAATATTTGTTAATAGTCAATGCATTGAGCCAGCTGTTAATTAATTCGAGTCCTCTTTCATCGAAATTCTTGCAGAAAGTCCTTGAAGAACGGCTGGAAAGTAGGGTCGATGCCATGATGGAGACCGGTCTGGTGCAGGAACTGCTTGACTTTCATCGACGATACAACGAACAGCGGATTAAGTCCAACACGTAAGTGCACGAGTTATATCAGTAAGTGCTTTATATCACGCGAGCCGGTCTCTCGGTTCAAGGATTTATCCTTCGTTTTTCTTTTGTTTTCGTTAAGTTCCCGCTTCATGCTCGGCAGACCGTTCGAAGTTGCTCGCGTGAAAACCATTTTTTTTTTTTTCATTTACAACTTGATGCGGTCGGTTAGTCTTAAGTGAAGATGTTAATCAGTGAGTTGTCAACGTAGAGCGGACTGTTCGTCATTTTACTCCGGGTTGTCAATGACTTAATTAGAACCGGAATTTCGCTGACTGATCGCGTGATACTTTACTGATCGATTCTGAAATCGAGGATTAGGTTTAATGGCGGATATTCTGTAAATTAGGTAAATGTGGTCAATTTTGTTGTGGAGTAATTGGGATTATTTATTGCAAAATTCATTTTTAGATGGAAGAATTTGTACAGTCACAAATTGAACACTTGTGCACAAATTGAACAATTTGTGTTATGAGTTTATAATTTATAATTCATATGTTATCTACTACACTATATAAATGCAGAAGTCATATTTCGGTGTGTGCCTGTGTGAAGCCTCTGCATATCTACTATATAAATATTTTCATAAACTAAATTGTCAAATTTAAAAATTTCTGAACACTCAAGTTTCTAATGTAAGGTTAGGTAAGCTAGGTAGGTTAAGTTAGGTAAGTTAGGTTGGTATTTCTGTATACATATACGCATGTATGCAAATGTGTGTTATGTATGTTAGGTTAGGTAGGTTAGGTGGGTCAGGTAAGTTAGGTGGGTTAGGTAGGTTAGGTATGTTAGTACTTATAATTCACATTATTTTCAACATAATATATATATGATTATCAGATAGCTTTTGTATTAAATACGCGAAATAAAATATCATGAAAATTATAAATAATATTTTTTTTAAATAATAAATAATTTACGTAAATGAGTTATTTTGGTTTTTAAAAATAAATAATTTTCATCCCCACAGTCTTCAGTTTTAGTCAAACATAAAAATGTTATAACCTAACCTAACCTAACCATCATTTCACTGAAAAGACATTTTGAAAAAGATAACAAAAAATATATTCTTAACAATAATTTCTATTATTGTTTATGAATGAAACCAAGAATTTGTACTTTTTATTAATTTTTTCTGAAAAATAGATTTTCGTAATAAACTGCAATTGCTGCTAAAGTCTATAAAAATTAAGTACAGAATTATTCAGAAATGAATAACATTGAATTTTCTTTTTAATGTATTTTATATTAATTTAGACATTTGCAATACACACCTGTTATTAAAGTAGTGTATTTTTTTATAAAATCTGCAATCTGTAATTAAAGTTTGAATATCAGTTCATCTAGTAAGATTGATATCGACATAACACACTTTGCATAGGTTGATAATTGCATCTTATTTTGCATATTCAATTATGATTAATTTAATACGGAAATGCAGTTATATTTACATAATAATAAACACATACCCGGAAAGATTCTGTTTTCTGTAATAGATAGATGCAGTGAGAAACAGAAGTTGAATAAATAATTAATCCAGTTGAATGAGTGAGAATTCAATAGTTCTATTTCAATGAATAAATAATTGTTCCAATTGAATGAATGAATATTTAAATTAAATAGATAATTAACTGATTTGAGTAATTGATTGTGCCACTAAATGAAGCATTAGGTAATCAAGTTTTACAAATAATTTGATTTGAATAAATAAATAATTGACACAATTAAATGAATAATTAATTATTCAAGTTACTTAAATGACTAACTGATTTGAATAATTAATTGTAATACGAACGAAGAATTAGTTAATCAAGTTTTACAAATAATTCGATTTGAATAAATAAATAATTGTTCCAATTAAATGAATGGTTAAATATTCCAGTTACATAAATAAATAAATGATTTGAATAATTAATTGTAACACGAACGAAAAATTAGTTAATCAAGTTTTACAAATAATTCGATTCGAATAAATAAATAATTGTTCCAATTAAATGAATGGTTAAATATTCCAGTTACATAAATAAATAAATGATTTGAATAATTAATTGTAACACTGAACAAAGAATTAAGTTCAATTTGAATAACTAATTCGATTTGGATACACAAATAATTGTACCAATCGAATCAATAACTAAAAAATAAATAATTAGTTGGTTAAGTTAGGTTAAATTGAATAACTAATTCGATTTGGACAAACAAATAATTGTACCAATCGAATCAATAACTAAAAAATAAATAATTAGTTGGTTAAGTTAGGTTAATTGAATAACTAATTCGATTGAATAAATAAATAATTCTTCCAATTGAATGAATAACTAAAAAATAAATAATTACTTAGGTTAGGTTAGGTCAAACTGAATAAATAAATAATTATTCCAATCAACCGAATAACTAAAAAATAAATAATTAGTCCAATTGAATCAATAATGAATTATCCAAGTTAAACCAATAATAGTTAATTATTCATTTAGAATTTTCACATAAATTTTCTCAAAATAATTCTGTGCCACGAGTAATTAATAAAAAATAAATAAATCTTTATCGTTCATGTCATAAAATTTTCACATAAATTCTCTCAAAATAATTCAGTGCCACAAGTAATTAAAAATGAATAAATAAATAATAGTACCAATCAAGTAACTAAAAAATAAATAAATCTTTATCGTTCATGTCATAAAATTTTCACATAAATTCTCTCAAAATAATTCAGTGCCACAAGTAATTAAAAATGAGTAAATAAATAATAGTACCAATCAAGTAACTAAAAAATAAATAAATCTTTATCGTTCATGTCATAAAATTTTCATATAAATTTTCTCAAAATAATTCTGTGCCACGAGTAATTAAGGAATAACAGGTCTGCAGTTATTTAGCGCAGACACCCCGTATTACGTTCTTCAAAATTCCCGGCTCACGTGTGCATAACGAGCACGTGATCCACGCAATTTGTACGCAACACGCTAGCTAAGCCTTTGTGAATGAAACTCGCTCGCCTCTCACCTTACTCGCTTCCGGAAATCGCGAACGCGCCGACCGGATGTCTGAGAGAAAATAAAGGAAGTAGCCAGTCGCAAGGAAAAGTATCGGTCTTCAAAGTTGCGAACAGTTCTTTTGCGTGAACGACATGCGAGAGAAAAAATTAGCTCGACGGAATAATAATCTTATCGTAGAATGTATGCTTCCTTCCGATAAGAGTACATATCTGAACTTTATAATTTTTCATTCCACACTTTTTTAATTTTTGGAATTTTTCAAGTTCAACAATTTTTGGATCTTTTGGTATTGCAATTTTGGAATTCTTTGGTTCTTGTGGTTTTTGAATTTTGAGAATTTTTGGACGGCATGTTATAAGTGCTCTGAGATTTGGAAACTCTTGTAATTTGAAAATTTCCGAATTGTGAAATTTAAAAATTGTTGAATCTTCCATATTTCTGGATTACCGAATTTCTGTACTTTCAAATTTTCAATTTTCTAAATTTCTAGAATTAGATTTGGAGATTTCCAATTCCCAAATTTTTCAATTCCCACATTTCCAATTTCCATATTTTCCAATTCCCATATTTCCCAATTACAATATTTCCGAATTACCATATTTCCCAAATCCCAAATTTCTTAGTACCCAAATTTCCCAATTCCCATATTTCCCAATTTCCATATTTCTCAATTCCCATATTTCCCAGTTCCCAAATTTGCCAATTCTCAAATTTCCCAATTCGTAAATTTGCCAATTCTCAAATTTCTCAATTCCCAAATTTGGGAGATCCCAAAAGATTAGTAGATTGGGAGATTATAGAAATTTGGGAATTGAGAAATTTGAGAATTGGCAAATTTACGAATTGGGAAATTTGAGAATTGGCAAATTTGGGAACTGGGAAATATGGGAATTGAGAAATATGGAAATTGGGAAATATGGGAATTGGGAAATTTGGGTACTAAGAAATTTGGGATTTGGGAAATATGGTAATTCGGAAATATTGTAATTGGGAAATATGGGAATTGGAAAATATGGAAATTGGAAATGTGGGAATTGAGAAATTGGGGAATTGAAAAATTTGGGAATTGGAAAATGTGTGAATGGGAAAAGTGGAAATTGGAAAATTCGGCAATTGGGAAAATTTGAGAAATTGGAAATTGAGAAGTTTGGAAATTTGGAAAATTGGAAAATTTAATAATTGAGGAATTTGTGAATTGGGAAATTGGAAATTGAAAAATTGGGGAACTGCAAAATTCGAAAATTGAGAACATTTGAAAAATTGAAAATTGGAAAATTTGATAATTAAGGAATTTGTGTATTGGAAAAGTGGAAATTGAGAAATTTGGGAATTAGAAAATTGTGAAATTTCAAGTTTTGGGAAATTTAGGGGAATTTTAAGATTTCTCGATTTCGAGAAGATTTGAAGATTTGAAGATTGGAAAAATTTGGAAATTTAAAAGTTCAGCAATGAAAAAGTCCAGAATTGTAGAATTTAAGAATTTTACTTACGTCACAGCAGCAGTAAGCGTTCGACTTCCAGCATTCTCATCGAGTCATCAGATTCCTCAAGAATCAGGTAGCCAGCGTTAAATGTTTTGCTTATCATTGCTTCTATTGCATCTTACACGTCAAGATCCTGCGAACAGAAACGCTTCAAAGTGTTCGGGTTTTTGTTAAGCATCAAACGTTCGAAACGAGGCGTAGTTCTCGAAATTAGCTGATCACCGTGAAATATGACAGAATATCATTGAATTCGACACGGTGTTCGAACATATTTTAACAAATTCCTTACATTCGTTGTGTCAGCGTCACCTGATTATTCCAATCAAAATGTTTTACTTATGTTAGAAAGTGTGTTAAAGAGTTAATTCATTAATACCTGCGAACAAATCTATAGTAAGCAAAAATTAAATTAAGTTTAATTCCAGAAAAAAGTACTAAAAGCAATGAACAACTATTAGACCTATAATTTTTAAACTTCAGTAACTTGAGTCAAATACAGGGTTTGTCCAATAAGTATCGGGATTGATGTCCTAAAATGAAATTCGTTGAAGATATATGTACATTGAGTTAATCTTCAAAGTATGTCCTTGGAACTTGGGATCCTGTCAAAATTGGTTTTGCTAAATTTGAGAATTGATTCAACACAAGATGAATAAATATTTTAATTGTTACAAACAATTTAAAACATAGTTCTTTTTCTCACGTTTCTATAAAAATTTTAAATATTAACTTTGAAATCAGATTGATTGGAATATTAAAGTAAGGAAATAAATGCATTACAGTGTTGCATTTCTGCATGAAGAATAAATTTGAAGAACAAAAACGTATTGTGCTTTGTAACCTATTAAGCGAGCTAATTCGTAACAAGATTTTTATCTTCAATCATACGATTACATTTACATGAAAAAGAACGCATTGAATTAGCATTTTCAACAGATAAGACATGTTAATTTGCGTTCACTCTTCTTTTAGACAGATAAAGTAAAAACAGCTATTTTCTCACAGAGAAAATTTTTTGTTTTGAATAAATTATTAAACACGAAGTAAGCTGTCATTTATTTTAACAATGGTGCATGAAACATCATTTGACACTAGCCAAATTAGCTTCAATCGGAAGTTTTGAAGATCTGAGTAAATACTGTTTTTGAAATGTCAGTATTTTTACTATTTTTTGCCTCAAATTGTGTTTCAAGAGTGTTCAGCTAACATTTTAGCTGTTCGTATTAAAATCGAAGAAAGATTTTAGTTTTTCTGTTATAACTGCCATTTTTTTTCTTTTTCTCACGTTTCTGTTACAATTTGGAATATTAGATTTTAAATTGTAAGTTTTAAATTCTTTTGCACTTTTCTAATTCTTAAATTTTTCAGTTTTTCAATTTTTTAATATTTTAATTTTTCAATTTCCCAATTTTCTCAATTTTTCAATTTTTCAATTCTTCAACCCATTAATTCGTTAATTTTTCAATTCTTTCAATTTCCCAACTTTTCAATTTTTCAATTCTTCAACCCATTCATTCGTTAATTTTTCAATTCTCTCAATTTCCCAACTTTTCAATTTTTCAATTTTCTCCATTTTTTCCATTTTCTCAATTTTCTCAAATTTCTCAATGTTTTCAAAATTTCAATTTTTCAATTCTTTAATTCATTAATTCGTTAATTTTTCAATTTACGCAATTTCCCAACTTTTCAATTTTCTTAATTTTTCAATGTTTCAATGTTTCAATTCTTTAATTTTGCAATTTTCTCCATTTTCTCCATTTTCTCAATTTTCTCAATTTTCTCAATTTTCTCAATGTTTTCAAAACTTCAATTTTTCAATTCTTTAATTCATTAATTCGTTAATTTTTCAATTTACGCTATTTCCCAACTTTTTAATTTTCTTAATTTTTCAATGTTTCAATGTTTCAATTCTTCAATTTTGCAATTTTCTCCATTTTCTCAATTTTCTCAATTTTCTCAATGTTCTCAATTTTCTCAATTTTCTCAATGTTCTCAATGTTCTCAATGTTCTCAATATTTCAATTTTTGAATTCTTCAATTATTCAATTATTCAATTCTAAAATACAAAAGTTCTTACACCTTTGAATTTCCAATTTCACAAATGCAAAATATAAAATATATCAAATTATCAAACGTTAATCATAAATCAATTGACAAACGACTACTATATCGTTACTTTATATAAAACGTGAACACCGCTCCGAATGTCATTCCTTATCAACAGTGCCTTCTAATATTATTTTAAATAAATCAATTATTAAATTTGCCTTAACATCCATTTATTAATTCAAAGTCGTCTTCAATCACTGCACAATTCTAAAAGTTTTCATAATTCGCCAACTACAAACCCTTTGCACTCGAAGGTAATTTGACTATTTGCAAACAGTAACTTTAAAACTTGGTTGAAAAGTTAAATGAATTCTTTTGAGGTTATTATTTCTCTGTTAATAATTTACAGAATTGTTTCTTTCACTATGTTTATATTAGGGATACCGAAAAGTATTCATTTCTTCAATGACTTAAAAGGTTCTTAATTGAAAAGCGAAGAACTTTTTTTAAGAAGGGAACAATTGCTTTTACCCTCACAGAAAATGATGGAAATTATTTTGTTGGTTAGTTTTTAATAAATAAATGTTTTTCGCTAGCAAACAAAATTTTGATTACTTTTCCTCCTAATACATCGCAAGTGTCATATTATAGAATCAGTTAAAAAATAATTATTTCAAATTGTTGTATTAAATGAAATGGTGACTGAGAGTCAGCTCTCGAGCGCAAAGATATAGTAAAATTAAGAAAATTTGCATTTTAATGAAATTCTATACATTTTACCGATACGGAATGTCGCTTTCAGTATCCCGTGCCCAACCTTATAATTTTTCTAAGCAGCCTTTCATAGAATATAATTTAGAAACTAGTTGAAACGATCATGTTACGTGTTTTATCGTCTACAATGTACGTATATTGAATGCGCGGCAAAACAATTATCTATCGATCGAACAAATTTATTTTACCGCGATAATCGTAGCGAAACAATCGAATCGACAACAGCCATTAAATATTTCCAGTCCGATGGTGCCCTTTCCGTTTCACGAGAAACGCAACAGTCAAGTACCGTTAGGGAAACACGTATCATGATAAGACTAGATATCAATTTGATTAACTACGGTGCATTATATCAGCAGTACTTGCAACGAGAAAAAGTGCATTGTCGATAAATTGCTTGAGAACCGGGTTTATTGTTTTTATTGCCTCCGCATTGCTGCTCTTGTAGGACCTTTTGTTCGCATATGAAACATAACCGGATACTTTTTCTAATAGGTGGATTTGAGGTTTGGAGATTTGTTCATTTAGGAGATTCATATTATACTTTGGTGATTTAGTGATTTTGGTAGTTAGAGTTAGATAATTAGATAGTTCAATTTTTCAATTCTTCAATTTTTCAATTTTTCAATTTTTCAATTTTTCAATTTTTCAATTTTTCAATTTTTCAATTTTTCAATTTTTCAATTTTTCAATTTTTCAATTTTTCAATTTTTCAATTTTTCAATTTTTCAATTTTTCAATTTTTCAATTTTTCAATTTTTCAATTTTTCAATTTTTCAATTTTTCAATTTTTCAATTTTTCAATGTTTCAATTATTCAATTTTTCAATTTAACAATTCTTTAATTCTACATATTTTTAATTCGCCAAATCTTCAATTCTTCCATTCTCCAATTTTTTAATTTTTCAATTTTCCAGTTCTTCAATTCTACATTTTTTCAATTTTTGCCATTTTTGCAATTTTTGCAGTTCTTCAATTCTACATTTCTTTAATTCGCCAAATCTTAAATTGTTCAATTCCTCAGTTCTTCAATTCTCCCATTCTTCAATTTTTTAATTTTTCAATTCTTCAATTCTATATTTTTCCAATTTTGCAATTTTGCAATTTTTGCAATTTTTGCAATTTTTGCAGTTCTTCAATTCTACATTTCTTTAATTCTCCAAATCTTCCATTGTTCAATTCTTCAATTCTTCAATTCTACTTTTCTTTAATTCTCCAAATCTTCAATTGTTCAATTCTGCAATTCTTCAGTTCTTCCATTTTTCAATTTAATTTTTCAATTCTTTAGTTCTACATTTCTTCAATTCTTCAATTTTGCAATTTTTGCAATTTTTGCAATTTTTGCAATTCTTCAATTCTACATTTCTTTAATTCTCCAAATCTTCACTTCTTCCATTCTTCAATTTTGTAATTTTTCCATTTTTACAATTCTTCAATTCTATATTTCTTTAATCCTCCAAATCTTCAGTTGTTCAATTCCTCAGTTCTTCAATTCTTCCATTCTTCAATTTTTTAATTTTTCAGTTCTTCAATTCTACATTTTTTCAATTTTTCAATTTTTCAATTTTGCAATTTTTGCAATTTTTGCAATTTTTGCAGTTCTTCAATTCTACATTTCTTTAATACTCCAAATCTTCAATTCTTCCATTCTTCAATTTTTTAATTTTTCAATTCTTCAATTCTTCAATTGTACATTTCTTAAATGCTTCAATTCTTCAATTGTACATTTCTTCAATTCTTCAATTGTACATTTCTTCAATTCTTCAATTCTTCAATTGTACATTTCTTCAATTCTTCAATTCTTCAATTCTTCAATTCTTCATTTCTTCAATTCTTCAATTCTTCAATTGTACATTTCTTCAATTCTTCAATTCTTCAATTGTACATTTCTTCAATTCTTCAATTCATCAATTCTTCAAGTTTCAGTAACTTTATAACAAAAACATATACATTTTTGAAACATGTACAACGTTATTCTCTATTAATCTTTCAGAAAACAAGTTAATGTAATGTATCTCTAAAGCGAGTTTTATTTCAATAAACAGTTCATTAGTTTTATGCTATGAACGCATTTTCTTGTTCATTACTTTGGGTCGGTACATAACTAACCCTATCGGCTAATAGTAACCCCGACTTACTATTCGTTCGACCGATGCTTAATACCGACTCTGACAATTATCGCTAATTACCGTCGGTCGTGTACACATGTGTGCCGCAAACTACATGGCGCCGTTGTATCAGCGTTTATACTAATTGCACGGTCAAGTCAATATGCAATCGACTACTTTATGACACGTGTGATGCATGTTATACGGCGTCGGTACAAATGGAAGAACGTTCGGTTGAAATAGTGGATTGGCTAAAAATATTTTTGCTGTTCTTTAAGGATATTTGATTACAAGTATTATGTGTAGGGTCTACAATATTTAATTGTGATTTTGAAATATGTAATTGTTTTATTGAAAAGTATTTTATATTTTATTTAAGGGTAGGATAGTCATTTAGAATAAAATAGTAATCTAAAGTTATTTTGTACTTTCGTAACTTTTTAATAAAGTGTTTAAACCCCTATGTTAAGGGTCAAAATCAAGCAGCAACTTTTTAAAAAATATTTCTATAAACCTTCGTCAGCTATGATTAAAGATTTTTTAAGGCAAACTTACATAGTCCGACATACGACTCTTAAGTACAGTCTAAAGAATATCTCTGAAAAAGTATGATAAAATAGTACTTTCTTACTTCAAATTACTAGAACTACGAAGTCGCATTTCTGCACAAATACATACTGCCCTTGTCTCTCCCGACCGAAACAAAATAAAATAAACAGCGACCAAATTCTCCGTCAGATGTCCTAAAAATCTCCAAAAAATCATACTCGGAGTATTACCTCCCCAGACTTGTCACATAGTATAACATCTTTCTCTCATTTTTTCGTATGTAATATTTTGGTAAAGTTTGGCGATAAAAAACTGTAACACCCTGCATGTGTATTCTAGCGTCAGACATCAATGTAATCTTTCGAAATAATGCGATACATTGTAACTGAAACAAACAAAGGTGACATTCTTTGAATTTTTTTCTAACTTGACATCTGTTACATTGTATAGTTTGATAAAAGCAGCTCGTTTATCATCGGTTTATTGCACCGTCACGTGTAAGCTACTGTTTGAAAAATGTCAGGCGCCATTTTACGCGTACAATATGCGAGGTAGAGGTAACAAACTAATTTTCTTAGAATGAATCGAATTGTGTCGTCTGGTATATAGCGTATTAAAAGTCTGTACTGAAGAAAAATTGTAACGTACGTCAAAAATTTGTACGAATCGAAAGGACTTGGACATCTAAATATCTGGAAGCTTGATTTACGAGAGCTGCTACACGAACATGACATTTCTTTCAAAATTTCCATTTCATAAGTACAGTTTAAAAATTTAAAAGATTTAGATGATTTTTAGATTTGTTAATTTTGTATATCTAATTTTCATATTTTATATTGTAACATTACAATCAATTCCTTACAAAATCAAAACTAATTATTTACTTATATTTTTAAAAACACGATAAAATGAATCAGAAATTTAAAATAGCTCTAGAAAAGTTAAATAACTATTTCCTGTTTTTATGTATTTATCGTGTTATAAATAAATACAGTAGATATTTTATAAACAGATAACGGTGTATTGAACTTTTTTATCATTTTTATTGATAGGTATTATTGGCGGATATTCTTTACATTGTAACAGTTTTCCTGTTCTGATACGGCTTATCCTTGTACATAACTCTTGAGATAGCGTTATCAGTCCTTAATAATTTCTACATTTATTTTTCGTAAAACTTTCAGTTGTTCATTCATTGTTAGAAACTTAAATGTCAGTTGTTGTTGTTTAGATGCGAATAAACTAACTAATGATTTTTTCACATAAATAGATTAATACTTTTTTGTCAAGAATATGGAGTATCAGCAGATGCAATAAAAAATATATGATTCCATTTAAAAAAAACATTAATGATCTTTATATCTCCTTTACACGAAAATAAATATACCACCAGCATATGCTCCTCTCAAAACCATTCAACTTCATTTGAAACATTGTTTGCAGTGAGTAATAATAATGACGCAAATGTAGATGGCAAAATGTGGCGAGCCACCCTATATAAAAGTTCAGAATTTCTTACAAATTATTACAAAAACCCGTGGAACACAGTAGTTAATTTTCGACGCGGTTGACAACTTCGCGCGAAAAACGTTTGCTTCCATTATAACCGTTAAGATTATTAATTCTTTCTTTTTTTTATTTTATTTTTCCATCATGTCCCTCGTTTCACTCCTGCTTACGTACGCTGATATTCATGCATTTCTCCAAGTACCATGTCTTGTATTATGCAAATGCTCCTGTTAGCCTGCTCGACCTGCTCGACTTCTGCCGGATGTGACGTCACATTCTGAAACATTATAGTTGCAGAAGGCAGGTGTGATTAATATAATATCCCAATATGAGAGTACCACCGCGGCGGCTGTATGATTATATGATACCACTACCGTGTTATTAAACGTCAAATCATAATTTTCGACTGTTCCTATTTCGTTCCATTCATTATTTAAACAAATATCTCAACGACACTTTCATTTTACTCGAATTAATATAAAAAATTTTACGATACTTTAATTTTAGACATATTTTTATTTTAGATGAAAATTCTTTTCTTCTTTAAGTAAAGTCGTTTTACTGCAATCTGTTTTAGTACAACTTGCATTTTTTTTCTAATTGCAAAATTTGTGGAGGGCGTTAATTTTATTTATTTTTGATGTCCATCTGGTTAAAATAGGGAGAATATTTAATAAAAATGAAAGAAATGGAAGACGAGTGAAGATCAATTTTCTGAGGAATAGGTTTAACCCTGTTGGAATAAAATGAAGAGAAACTTAAAACAAAATTGGAGTAAACTTTGAGTAATAGTAGAAGAAGCTTAGAGTAAAAATTAGGATAAATTTCGAATGAAAAATTGGATAAACTTGCAATAAAATTAGGGTAAACTCACAGAAAAATTACAGTAAACTCACAATAAAATTAGGGTAAACTTACTTACAGTGTAAACTTATTAGTGTAAAATAAAAATCAGAATAAGTCAAAAATAAAAATTGGGATAAAAATTCATAAACAAATATCTAGCTTTCTAATCGCCACTTGAAGGAACTTTAATAATAATAAAACCGTATCAAATGCATGCATGACACAGTGAAACATTACACTTCGGAATTTGTAACATTTTTAGCAGCAATCTCGCTGACGTATGAATAACCATAAAGATTTCTTATCTGTTTGAACGGGAACGAATTTAATTGGTCACTTACAAGTAATTTTCCTAAATACTTGAAAGTTTGACGAACTCCATAGGTTAATTATTGCAAAAAGCATATGAAAATAAGGTTACCTGATGGTGAATAAATTTTCTGCTATTTTATTATAGTACTCGAAGTGTTAAGTGTAGATCAATAGATACGGCAGGTGCAATATTCATATCGTGACAAGTCACTTCCTTTTTAAATTTACTTCGCTATAAAAATATAACCGTTCTGTTTGCTCGATATAAATATGCTGAACCTTATTTTATTACTCTGTGTATAGAAAACAGAATACTCCGACTTCTTGACAATACGCAAAAGTTTAGTCCGTTTATTAAAAATAAAAATCCATTTTTGTTCACTGAAAGTTACAAAATTAATTTTCATTCATTGTCAACGTACGTTCATTATAAAATTGCAAAAATTAATAAATTCATATTCGTTTATTACAAATGTATGAATATTTATTTACCATAAAAGTAAAAATATTCATTTTTGTTAACAAAAAATTAAGAAACTAGAAATGTACAAAAATTCATTTTGGTTCAGGACAAATGTAAATTTTTATCAGCGACGTCTGACAGTTAGACAAATGATGGGTGTTAAAAAAAGAGCAACTTCCTGTTTCATTTACCTAATGGAATCATAAATATTTTGCTGAACATACATTTTTGTATTTTTAGCGTTAGAAAAGATGGTAGAAGTTGTACGTTTGTCGCAGTATATTACGTTGGTAGCGTGATAATAGAAAATAAAATGGAGACATTGTGTGTAGGTTACTCAAGAGTCAAACTTTATTGACCGGCAGGGGAACGTTGATCACATGGAAATAATGTGGCGAATTTCTTTGCAGTGAAATATTTCTTTCTATTTCTTAACTTTTTCTGAAAAAATTAGTGTTAGGTTGAAAGTGTTAAAAGTGGTAAATCAGTGTTAAAAGAAGGTTTATACTCTTACGACAAAAGTGAAAGAAGCAAAAAATTGTATTTTAACATAATTGGACATTTTTAAATTAACTATGTAAATTAATAGATTTATGAATTCTTTGATGAGAAGTTTGTCAACAAGTTTTAATTTTTTTTTGTAAACCAATAAATTTTGCTTAATACTATCACTTTTTGATTTTTACATGTTGTATAACATTTCTATTAATTTTATAGATGAACAAGTTTTAATTAATATCGTCACATTTATATTACTTTTTATGTGGGTTTAATAACGAATTTATTTTATGATTCAATAAACTTTAATTAATATTAACTAATTTTGTGGTGTAATAAATTTTAATCAATATAAACTTATTTTATAATTTAATAAATTTTAATTAATATCAACTAATTTTATAATTTAATAAATTTTAATTAATATCAACTAATTTTATAATTTAATAAATTTCAATTAATATCAACTAATTTTATAATTTAATAAATTTTAATTAATATCAACTAATTTTATGCTGTAATAAATTTTAATTAATACCAACTAGTTTTATTTATTATTTATAAAATTATTGATTTTATTAACATTTGATTGATACGTCCATTGCTTATTTTATTGGAAATCATTTTTCATTATAAATTAAAAATAACTTTGGTAAATATAGCTTGCTGAATAAAAGGCAGTCAAATATAAAATTCTTTAATATAAAAATTAATAATTAAACTTTTTCAATGATTTTATAATCACACCCAGAGTGTTTAAATAATATACCCTACCTATTTATGTAGGTTAGATTAGGGTAGGTTAAGTTTAATAATAATTAGTAAATCTGCTACACTAGATCTATTAAAAATCTCTGAACACTCAAATTTCTAATGTTATTGTAGGTAAGTTAGGTGTGTTAGGTATGTTAGGTGAGGTAAGTTAGGTGCGTTAGGTAGGTTAGGTAGGTTAGGCGTGTTATGTAGGTTAGGTACGTTAGGTAGGTTATATGGGTTAGGTAGGTTGGGTAAGTTAGGTGGGTTAGGTACGTTAGGTATGCTAGTAATAAATAACTGCTAGTTACAAGTGGACAAAACAAATCTATCACTATGTATAAATTAATTATTAATTATTTACTGAGATTACTGTTTTAGTAACGTGACACATTAATACACAACGTAATTTAACAATGTTATGTCATTTTTAAAGATACTGTCACATTAATATCTGAAATGTATATTGACTCTTTTAAAGCTGAAGAATAATTTATTTTCAATTTAAGCGCACACTCATTAATTGTATTTTTAATACAGTAAGTAAAGTAATAAATCACTTTAACAAGAAATAAATTTAAGAAATTTAATTTTAAAACTTAATTAGAATTGTTCCTGTATTAGGTAAAAAATTCATACCCAATAATTGAAATATTCAAATTGCGCATGTTACTACATCTTCTTTGTAACGAACAGATGAACTTCAACTTCTTCACAATACACTACGAACGACACGAATTTCATTTGCATATAACGTAAACGTCGGAGAAGATACAATGTATCAATTTTGTTGCAAATATATGGGATACAATTGAAAAACGTAAAAATGAGAGGCAGAATGAGAGAACCAGCTGTAAGAAATGTCTTCATACGAACAAAAGAAATAGCGTACTTAACAGAAAATGAATTGTTCACAGTCAAAGTGAACAATTGGAGGTATTGGTTATACAGAATGTACACAATATAAAATACTGTAAATGGAAATATAATAGTCAAATTTTAAATCCATTCATGTTGAATTTTGTTAGTTTATCTATTTGTCAATTCATGAATTTTTACTTATTTAATTAGACAATTTTTATATTTGTCCATTTTTAAATTCAGTACATTTGAAAATCATTCATGTTGAAATTTGTCAGTTTGTCAATTCGTCAATTTATGAATTTTTACTTATTTAATTAGTCAATTTTTAAATTCGTCAATTTTTATATTTGTCCATTTTTAAAGTCAGTACATTTGAAAATCATTCATGTTGAAATTTGTCAGTTTATCAATTCGTCAATTTATGAATTTTTATTTATTTAATTGGTCAGTTTTTAAATTCGTCAATTTTTATATTTGTCCATTTTTAAATTCAGTACATTTGAAAATCATTCATGTTGAAATTTGTCAGTTTATCAATTCGTCAATTTATGAATTTTTACTTATTTAATTAGTCAATTTTTAATGTTCGTATCCCAAAAACTGACACCCTTGACATCCATCAAATTAGACGGTTCATTTAAAGTCTTCAAAGAAAAAACAACACTATAATCTTTAATTAGAATAGCGAAATATAAGGTTGCTCTCAAAATAATTTAATAAAATAAATACAAAGCAAAATGTCATGACGTGTTTCTAACCTTAAGTGACAGAAGAATCGAGCCGCTAATGAAAATTACGTGCCGACTTGTAAAGAATAATTGCAAAATTTGGATAAGTTCACACATAACGATTCTCATAAATCAGAGATGGCGTTGCATAATACACACTTCATTATACACACAATGAGAAACAGATATTATTTATAGAGTCTTTATTAATTAATTACAAAGTTAAAAGTGTCAGTTATTGGTGGAGTATCAGATATTGGGCAACTTACCTTATACATTGATCATACGCTTCACATCATCATTATTTCCCCAAATAATTCTATTGTAACCGCAGAGTAAACTAGTACACCTATCTCAAAATTCATTCTTACGGATTTAATTTTCCCGTTTTGCCGGTACATATTTGGTATCGATACGTGTGCGAACAAGTAAATCGTGGTTGCGACAACATTTCCCGCCACGTAAACTCGACCTCACCTTATTTGCTATCACCATAGCAAATGCCGTGATAAGACGGCGAGCCTGTTAAACGCAGTCTTCCTTTCATCGCGCAAAAACGCGTTCGCCACTCGAGAACTAGAACTGGCCAACGCTATTTAACCCTTTCGCTATTACTATTAATAGTAGTTGGCCATTAGGCGCTGTTTGTTCTATGATCTGTATGGTCACTCGCTACGAAACGATCTTTGTGTAGTAAACTGGGGAAAATTGCCAAAATCCGGATACTTAAGACTAGATTTACGGATGCTTCATGACTGATGGTTATTTCTGAGTGGTTGCTGAGAAATAAATTAGTAAATGTGGGTGGCCAAGTTATGACGTCCTAAAAATCTCCAAAAAATCATACTCGGAGTATTACATCCCCAGACTCGTCACATAGTATATCTTTCTCTCATTTTTTCGTATGTAATATTTTGGTAAAGTTTCGCGATAAAAAACTGTAACACCCTGCATGTGTATTCTAGTGTCAGACATCAATGTAATCTTTCGAAATAATGCGATACATTGTAACTGAAACAAACAAAGGTGACATTCTTTGAATTTTTTTCTAACTTGACATCTGTTACATTGTATAGTTTGATAAAAGCAGCTCGTTTATCATCGGTTTATTGCGCCGTCACGTGTAAGCTACTGTTTGAAAAATGTCAGGCGCCATTTTACGCGTACAATATGCGAGGTGGAGGTAACAAACTAATTTTCTTAGAATGAATCGAATTGTGTCGTCTGGTATATAGCGTATTAAAAGTCTGTACTGAAGAAAAATTGTAACGTACGTCAAAAATTTTTGTACGAATCGAAAGGACTAGGACATCTAAATATCTGGAAGCTTGATTTACGAGAGCTGCTACACGAATATGACATTTCTTTCAAAATTTCCATTTTATAAGTACAGTTTAAAAATTTAAAAGATTTAGATTTGTTAATTTTGTATACCTAATTTTCATATTTTATATCGTAACATTACAATCCGTACTGTTCTATCAACTAAAGTTCTGAAATACAGAATTTTTATATCTCTCCATTGTATCTTGTAAAATATTTACAATAAAAGCAGCAATATTATAATAAATAATGAGAAACACTTAGATGGGTCAGCAAGTATAATTAGCGAACGTTTCGCATTTTTCGAGCATACCGATTCTATCCCATATTTTTCAGAAATTTTCCAATTATCCTCGACCGTTGATTAATGGTCGTTTTAAAGTTGCAAAAACTTAGAGATAAACGGGCAAATGAAAGGCTAAAGAAGTTTCACGACGTGAAATGAGCAATTATCGAACGAGTAGACTGGAGAGAACTTGCAGACATGAATCGGCGAATGTTTACATTCCAGGTCAGCCGATTACACGACGGGCATCTTCCAGAGCATCGGCTTCAAGGAGTTTCACGCTTACCTCATGCTATCCGAGGAAGAGAGGCGAGAGAAAAAGGTGAGCAGAAGCGGCCAACTGCAACGTCGTCACGTTTGCTGCAGCTGCAGTTTGATTATCGTAGTTACAACCGATCTTGCCGTGCATGACGTTTTATTTAAAGAGAAATCGAACAGGAAAGAAGTTCAAAAAGAAGCTCGTACTTGATGATTACTATGGTGGTAGCTGGTATAAATGCATAGTCGACCACTATGAATTTTTAGTGTTTTACATTTTTTTCGTAAAATTATACTGTTCGAATTGTAATTATGTAATTACCTATAACGTTACTGTATATATTAACGCGTGTTAATATCAAACACAAAAATAATAGCAAAAATACTTGTCGATATCAATGCTTGAGAGCAGCCATTTTGAACCACGTGCAGCCATTTTGTTTTAAGATAGCTGACCTCAACTTAACCTCTCTTTATTTGGTCTCTTTACCTGGTCCTAATTCAATGGCTAGGGACTGTAGATTAAAGTTTATAAATTGGTTGAAATATAGATATTGTAGTAAATTATATTTTATTTATATAAGTAATATTCATATCTGCAAAATGATATTTTTATAATATGGAAGCATGAATATTCACGAACGCCTTCTTATTGTAGGGACAAGCGTTGCTGAACAAAGGCATTGAGGATCTTAAACTTGTTACTAAAAGGTATGCAAAAAAGCAGGAGAAATGGATCATGAATCGTTTGGCTCGCCGCAAGGATAGACAGGTATCAAATATTAAATCAATCACAATAATTAATTGATTTGTACATTATACAGTATGCATAAAATTATAAATTTTCCTTGTACTACTATTCAGGTTAGGAAGTTGGTGTAAATATGTAAAATTAAAATTTCCCTAATTTTAAAATCCTTATATTCTTTGAATTTCTAAATTTTCAAATACTTTAATATGACTATTAAATTTTTGTATATTTCATAAACTTACATATTACTTTAGTTATAACATCATTTTTAAGGTATGAGTTCAGCGTAGATACCTGGTTTACTAACAAATAGCAAGTTTATTTATTTACATTAATAAATCAGTTAAAAGTTAAAAAGTGACATGTAATTATTGTTTTTCAGGTACCACCAATTTACGTACTGGATTGCACTAACATAGATAAATGGACAACTTCTGTGTACGAACCAGCAGTGGCAATAATAGAAGCTGCGCTAAAGGGAGAGAAACCTGAACAGAAACCTTTAAACGAAAACATACAGAATGAAAAACACACTGACAGCAGTAATGAAGAATCTCATTATTGTGATGTAAATTTCAGTTTTAAATATATTAGTCTTACACTTCTGTACAAAAGCCATTGCAGTGTCCTTCACTCCTTTACGCACGTCTCCTATGCTTTTAAACACTAGATTTATACTATTATTTAATATTTTTTTGTTGCAGGACTGTGAAAGAGTTTTTATTGGAGAACTTCAATGGAATGCTCATTTAAATGGTATGAAACATATTAAGGTTCTGAGGAGAAAGAATAGATTGGCGCAACAAAAACAGGAGAGCCGATGATAAGACTTTGTAATTATTGTAAAATAAGTTTGAGAGAATTATATTTTGTACGTGATATGAGAAGATTCCTATGCAGCGTTTCATATTTTCCTGTTATTCTAACAATAAATACTCGATTACTTGTTTTACAATGTAATGACATATGTTAACGATTATTTTATATAAAATTCAGTGTATAATTTACAACACTATAATTAAGCGTTTATGTTAGTTGTTATATAAAATTTCATAATGAATTGGTCATTTGCTCATGGATGCTTTACAACAGATAATTTATAAAAGTTGTAGCATTGTAAAAATAATTGCGAATAAATTTTTTTTTTTGAAATAAGATGGACAAGTTTGTTCATTGAACGAGAACTAAATACACTTCTTTAAGCAAGCAATGATAACACATTTTGAATACCAAAAGTCACGCTACATGCCATTCATTATTAATTATTCTTGCTCTGCAATGTAATCTGACAAATATTGTATTCAATTAAGCCAATAAATTAAATATTAATTGAATTTTTTTTAAATTGAACAAGTGGCGGCATCTTCCCGGTGAACAGGGTGATCTACACACTTTTGAAACAGCAGTTTCGTTACTTCCTACATTTTACCACCAGATGGCGCACTCGCATCATTTTCTGTTTAATTCAATACAGTTCAATTTATTAGTTTAATTGATTATAATAGTGAATCAAATTACTTTGGAATGCAAGACTAACTTCGAATTGTTTTCACTTTACGAAATTATTATAAGTTTTTAACCACTCTTAGCCTAGTTCTAATTATCCTAAGGGTTTATGTGGTGATCATCAGAGTCGTCGGTCAAGAAGCATTCTGTTACAGCTATCGTCATTTGATAATATTCAATTTTATTTTAAACGCAAAATCGTGCGCTAATCATTCCATAATCAAACCTTAATTCAAGAACACATAAATAATTAAATAATTTTGTTTTTTAAATAAAACTGAATACGATCAAACGATGATTGCTTCAGAAATTAATCATTTGGTCATAAAATACACATAGAACTCTTCTTGATCGATGGCTTTGATAACAGAAATCTTCTGGACCGACAACCCTCATGATTAAAAATATTTAAGAATTGCCTTCCTATATTTAATTAATCAATAAATTAATAACTTCACAAATATTACAAATATTGATGAACATTAAAATGATTCTGGATTTTTTAATTTTTGTACATGTTTTTTATTGAAGGTTTTATAATAGAATGAATAGTATACGAATTTATTTTTAAAATAACATTCAATAAGATCAAATAACAATTCTTCTATATTTTATAGAGTTTGTTTTTCTATATTTAAGATAGACAGTTAATTATAACTTTCAATAAAATAATTTTTAGAAAAAAAATACACCGACTTCGAAATGCACTAAATTGGGGAAATTATTTTATATTTCCTTCATTTTTCCTTCACTTAATTTTACCTTATACGAGTGTAAATTTAGAACAAGAGGCACATGTAGAGTCTTTAAAAATTTTAATTTGTGTGATTGAAATGGAATTGCAATTGCAATTACATTTTTTAAATGTGTAAATGTTTTTATTTTCAGACATTATTGAATTTTTATTTTGCTTCTTAATGTGCTTGAATTTTTCCTCATTCTTTCGAGCTCTGAGATTTTCGTACTTCGTAATAATTATATTTCGTGTTTCGGAATGTATTTCTCGGAAACGGAGCATCGGCGCGGCCAAGAGTAATAACAACAGAATTCATGTCGGATTATAGGCGTTAAGCGAAGAGCGAGCGAAGGCGCGGTGAGTCATTCTAAGTTTACTTTTCGAACGCGACGGACGTGTTGTCGCAGAGCAGTGTCGAACTCGCGTTCAGCCTCGTCTTTGCTTGTATATATTTCTTTGCGATATTTAATGGTTTACATTTGTTTTAATTATTATTATCTGTTTCAGGTTTCAATTTAGTACAACTGATTGTTAATATTTTATATTTGTCTTAATAATTTTTGTATGTTTCAGGTTTCAACTTTATGCAACTAATTTTTATTTTTACATATTTGTCTTTATCATTTTTATCTGTTTCAGGTTTCAACTTTATGCAGCTAATTTTTAATATTACATATTTGTCTTAATATGTGTTAATTGTATTTCTATATTTCATGTTCCTATTTTAATCATTCATGTTGTCTTAATTTCTTTCAGATATTTCCAGATTTTGTTCCAAATAATTGATTGAATATTTGTCAACTGTATTGTTTACTTTATATGTGTATTTTTACTATGAATTTGCAATATTATTATGAACTGTGCATGCCTAAATATTAATATGTTATTAATGTTGCATTTGTTTCTCTGTTTTCTATTGTTACACTTGATTATTCTACAGGTAATTAATAGGTCATCATTGAAGACATCCTTCGAGGGAACTTATGCGTTAATTTTAAGTTGCGTTTATTACAACATATTCTATTGCATCGAGGGATCATTGAAGGATGGGTACGTTACTTTTAAGCGAATTTTCTGCGTGCGTTATTTTTAAACTAATTTTATGCGAGCGTTAGTTATAAGTTAAGTGTTCTCGTAGGCTCTGTAAGTATCTCTCATTTTAACTTGCACTCTCAATTCTCAAACTTTGTACGCGTTAGTTTGTAGTATACCCCGTTATTTTTTGCCAATTGTTCCGAACCCAAGTGGATCATTGGGGGTCCATAGTGCTGTGAACACGCGGTAGAGGTGAGCTGGAAGTACTGGTATAGCGCGAATGATGCATCTCGGCGGGGCCGATCGGGGTAGTACCAAACCTTAACGATGTGCTCCCTGATCTGTCGCCATCCTGCCAAGGGGCATTACGGTAAGGGTGTCCCCCCCTCGGGAACACGTGAAAGACAAGAGGGGCAAAATGGATACCCTCCGCCATTTCGGGAGTGTCACTCGAACTTACCTAAAGTACATTTCGGTTTATCTTTGCCTCCGTGGTTCACGTAAGCCACTGTGGACTACCCTTTAACCCATGGAAGGCGAGGTCTCTTGGCGAAAAATACTGATCCCTTTTTTTGACAGAAAGTTCTTTTAACTTTCTTTTCTTTTTGTAGAAAGTTCTTCTAACTTTCTTCCCTTTACTTTTTGAAATCGTCATAGATTATTTGAGTGCGATCTTAGAAGAAGAGGTACTCTGCGGCGTTTATATTAAGTTAAGCGTATTAATGTATGCGTGCGTGTGATACAAGTTTTTTACTGGATTGTGGTAAAGGACTTGTATATTTTTGCGAGCTAGGCTAGGTAGAGTCAGAACTTATTTATCCTTCCGATAAATGAGGTTGCATTTGGAGGGTGGAAGGGATTTGGAGTTAGGGTGGGTCACTATTGTAGCCACCTCCACGTGGTGTGACCTGGTAATCGATATTGTGTTCTAAAAATGTTTTACAGAATAATTTTTAGAAAGCGATATCGAGCTAAGAGCTGCAATTAGAATTTAAGTTGTAATTTTACTTATAATAAAATTTGATCATTTTTAATTCATGATCCGGGAGTACTAAATTCTATACGAATATGTATGCGAGAGAAAAAGCGTAAATAACTCCGGTATCTCGATGACTGGAAGCGAAAATGATGACTGTCGAGTTATATGTATAGAAAAAAAAATAGCTATATAAGCTTTGCCTATGTCCGACTGTCCAAAGGTTGACACGTTCAAGAAAACCTTTTAATTTTGCCCCGTCTCCGAAAAGATTGAAATGTATTTAATATACTACCTAACGAGTAAATAGGTTTCATTCATATCTGTTACGTAATTGTATGATTGAATGAAATAGAAATTACTTCATTAGGAAACAGAAATTATTTTATACTTTTAGTGCATTTCGAAGTCGGTGTATTTTTTTCTAAAAATTATTTTATTAAATATGTGGCTTTGAATTCAAATTTGATTATGAAATGAATGACGAACGTTTTCCTGTTTGAAAATACAATTGAACATGAATAAAATTGAATATCAAATATTTATAAAAATCTTCTTTATCGATGACTTGAAAATAAAATTCCTCTTGACCGACGATGATCAAAAAAAAAAAAACGCTTATGGCGCCAGCTAGCGGATGAAGAAAAGAACTACTTAAACTAGTGTTTCAAAAGTGTGTAGTTCACCGTGTTTGCCGGAGAGATGGCGCCACATGTTCAATTTAAAAAAAATTTAGATCTTGGTTTAATATAAAATCAATAATAAAATTTTAAAGAAATATTTAAGGTAAAAAATTTGTATTTTACTTATTTTCTTCACTTGTGTATATCCATGTACGTATTATCTTAATATTGCAAGTTATGTACTTCATATCTTTTTAATTGTGTCAGAAATATCACATTGTGTGAACAACTTGAAACTCATGCACGGGTCTTTCAGTAAAATGATGGTGCTTTATGTACATACAGCAGTCAAGGAAACAGCAGTATAAAATCACTGGTAATTCGCTTATACTCTAGAAATTAGAAATATTTTTTTGTATTATAATACAATTTTCTAGATATTAAATATTTTTGTTACACAGAAATTTCACATATATTGTAAAATAGAAAATTCGACGATATGAAAATTTGAAGTCTTAAAAATATTTATAAAAATAGACACTTTTAACAAAAATTTTTATATTTTCAGATTTAAATAAATTATCAATTTGGGAATTTAAGAACATAAAATATGAAAAACTAGAAATTTGTAATTTTTAAAATTGAAAAACTAGAAATTTTTAATTTTTAAAATTGAAAAACTAGAAATTTTTAATTTTTAAAATTGAAAATATACAAATTTTTAATTTTTAAAATTGAAAAACTAGAAATTTTCAATTTTTAAAATTGAAAAATTAGATATTTGATATATAAAAATTTGTGAATATATTGATATTCATAAATTTGCAAATGTAGAAATTTTGAAAAGTGAAATATAAAAATATGAATATTTGCAAGTTGCAAGTTTGGAAACTTATTTTTATTTTGTACTCATATCAATGTGTATAGTTCAGCATAATTTCAAGATAAAGAGTATAATTACTCTGTCAATTATGAAATAAGGAAAGTTGCTTACTTCATCCTGCGATAGTGATGTCACAGAAGGAAATTTTTCTAATGCAGGAATTGGATCGAGCTCACCTGGTTCTTCTGTTTCTTTCGCGTTTTTACTTTTGCGTTTTTTTGAGCGCCGATGATGTTCCGATGAATCATCATCTTCGCTATTTTCATTGTAATCTTCGTTATCATTATATTCATCTCTCTCACGTTTCTCTTTTCTAATCTATGAAAATTTTTAAACAGAGAATTTGTAAATTGGAATATTTGAAAATTGACAAATTCCCAAATTTTGAAGTTACAAAATTATTTAAGCGTGAAATTTCTGTACTGTCAAGATCCTGAATCTTTAAATTTCAAAATTAAAAAATGAAGAAATCAAGCAAATTTCTAAACTATATTAAAATTAAGAAATTTTCTAAATTCCTGAATTTTGTAAACTTAAAAATTTGAAAAATTAAACTTCTTTAGTAATTAAGAAAATTCCTAAACTATTAAAATTAAGAAAATTTCTATATGCCTGAATTTGTGAAGTTAAAAAATTTGAAAAATCCAAACTATAAAACTTGTAAATTCAAAAGTTAAAAAATTCAAAAATTTGACAATTTCTAAACTACGAAACTAAATTTGAAAATGTTTGAATCGTTAAATTACTAAATTGGAAAGTTTGAAACTTAAAAAAAATTATATAAAATAATACCTGTAACCAATAATCCATTATGATCCAACCGTGCATGAGATATATAGCCATACCAAAAAGGGAAAATAAACACATAATAAAATTATGAAGAAATACAGGATGCGTTAGCAGCTCCTCGTCTCTGATTATGCTTAAATCGAGATACGTATCTGCGTGTTTCATTTCTATTACTCCAGCTGATAACAGTAAAATGGCCGCTATAATGCATCCTGCAAAACCCTTTACACGTTTGTAAAAATTAATTTCTGTATAAAATATTTTGTACAAGAGACATTATATAAATTATTTTTAAACACAATTGTTTTCAAGATTTCAATTATTTTTGAAAATAACTGTTTTCAAAACCTAAATTATTTTTACAAATAATTGTTTTCAAGGTTTAAGATGTTTTTGACAATAATTGTTTTCAAAATTTAAATTATTTTTAAAAATAACTGTTTTCAAAACCTAAATTATTTTTACAAATAATTGTTTTCAAGGTTTAAGATGTTTTTGACAATAATTGTTTTCAAAATTTAAATTATTTTAAAAAATATCTGTTTTCAAGATTTAAGATGTTTTTTACAATAACTGTTTTCAAGATTTAAACTATTTTTAAAAATAACTGTTTTCAAAATTTAAATTACTTTTAAAAATAATTGTTTTCAAAATTTAAATTACTTTTAAAAATAACTGTTTTCAAGATTTAAATTATTTTTGACAATAACTGTTTTCAAGATTTAAACTATTTTAAAAAATAACTGTTTTCAAGATTTAAATTATTTTTTACAATAATTGTTTTCAAAATCTAAATTATTTTCAAAATAAAAAGAATAAAAGACATAAGTTTTTATAGTCACTAAATGTGTGTCGTGAAATAAAAACTCCCTTCATTTATCTAGTTTTAATAAAGGAATATAAAATAATTTAGATGAAAGAATTAAATGAAATATTTTGTATTAATGTACAGGGTGAATGAAAATTTTGAAATTTTTTAAAAATGAAATGTATTAATAAATCATTTATTTATTTTTCTGACTGTTAAACAAAACTAAATAAAACTGTTTTGTTACAAACAAACTGTATTAATGTATAAGAATAAGAATCTTATAATGTATAAGAAGCAAGGAAGAGACATTTTAGTACACAAAATAAAATTACTAACGATTTCAGGTCGTTTTATCAGGACCTTCGTAAAAAGCCATAGAATCGCAAATATACTGCTTACAGCCATGCACATTGGATAAATATAAAAAACTGGATTCCTTTCTTCAGGCAGAAACGGAATAGATTCATCATCCTCTCGGTTCGTCCTGTTGACACTATGATGGACATGATGGAACACTTCTATACCGAGACAGATTATCTGTACAAATTTTTTCAATTGTAAAAATATTTCGAAGCATTTAAGGGTGAAATCTGGTGGAAAACTTGGGATTGACTTTTGAAACTTCTAGCATAAAATTAATATATTCCGACAAGCTTATATTGTCTTGGAGAGAAGAGACAAAGACGGCAGATGTTCGGTTTACAAAAATGTGAAATTTGGAGATTTGAGTATCTGGAACTTTAAGAATTTGAAAACTTGAAGATTTAGAAATTTGAGTAATTGGAAATTTGGGAATTTGGAAACTTGAGAAATCAGAAATTTGAGAATTTGGAAACTTGAGGATTTAGAATTTTGAGTAATTAGAACTTTAAGGATTTGGAAACTTGAAGATTTAGAAATTTGAGTAATTGGAAATTTGGGAATTTGGAAACTTGAGAATTCAAAAATTTGAGAATTTGGAAACTTGATAATTTAGAAATTTGAGAATTTGGAAACTTGAGGATTTAGAAATTTGAGAATTTGGAAACTTGAGGATTTAGAATTTTGAGAATTTGGAAACTTGAGAATTCAGAAATTTGAGAATTTGGAAACTTGAGGATTTAGAACTTTAAGAATTTGGAAACTTGAGGATTTAGAATTTTGAGTAATTAGAACTTTAAGAATTTGGAAACTTGAAGATTTAGAAATTTGAGTAATTGGAAATTTGGGAATTTGGAAAGTTGAGAATTTAGAAATTTGAGAAT
Organism: Megachile leachella; assembly: GCA_963576845.1. Classification (NCBI taxonomy): domain Eukaryota; kingdom Metazoa; phylum Arthropoda; class Insecta; order Hymenoptera; family Megachilidae; genus Megachile; species Megachile leachella. The sequence continues at coordinate 8,433,681 of OY756252.1, read as the reverse complement.
TTGGAAACTTGATAATTTAGAAATTTGAGAATTTGGAAACTTGAGGATTTAGAATTTTGAGAATTTGGAAACTTGAGAATTCAGAAATTTGAGAATTTGGAAACTTGAGGATTTAGAACTTTAAGAATTTGGAAACTTGAGGATTTAGAATTTTGAGTAATTAGAACTTTAAGAATTTGGAAACTTGAAGATTTAGAAATTTGAGTAATTGGAAATTTGGGAATTTGGAAAGTTGAGAATTTAGAAATTTGAGAATTTGGAAACTTGATAATTTAGAAATTTGAGAATTTGGAAACTTGAGGATTTAGAATTTTGAGAATTTGGAAACTTGAGGATTTAGAATTTTGAGAATTTGGAAACTTGAGAATTCAGAAATTTGAGAATTTGGAAACTTGAGGATTTAGAACTTTAAGAATTTGGAAACTTGAGGATTTAGAATTTTGAGTAATTAGAACTTTAAGAATTTGGAAACTTGAAGATTTAGAAATTTGAGTAATTGGAAATTTGGGAATTTGGAAAGTTGAGAATTTAGAAATTTGAGAATTTGGAAACTTGAGGATTTAGAAATTTGAAAATTTAGAATATTTGATATTTGAGAATGTGCAAACTTGTTATTTGAAATTTAAGAATATATTAGGTTGGGGAATAAGTGCATAGCGTTTTGACATTTTCTTTCTTTTACAGCGGCATTTTACAATTTGCAAGGGGTTATAATATTCATTCGATAGATCTCTTTCTGCTTTACAAAAGTTAGGTTTCAAAACTTAGGTTAGAAACTTAGGTTTCAAAATTTTAGAATTTTTATATTTTGTAAACTGTTATTGAAAAATTGAAAAATTCGATATTTATTATATTTGAAATTTGTAAATCTAAAAAAGAGTAATTTCGATGATTTCCATCCTATATAAAAAGCAATGTCTTTGTTTTAGATATGTACATCTCATTCTCATTTCACGAACCAACTAAGCAATTCATTATCTTCATTTACATGCAAGATAACTAAACATTTAATGAAACATGCATCACAAACTGATTCTATCTTTCATCAGCACAGCAGTAATACGAAAAATTAGGACAAACGTAATCAAACACCAAAACGTAGTTCTTCATCTAAAAACTCACAAACCTAGCGTTTGCAAAATTCTAACCAGTGTAGAATTGCAAGAGAAGAATCGCAGAACCGCACAAGGAAGACGAATGACAAGTAACAAAACGCTGACATACGTGTTTCCATGATATGAGTTTATTTTGAAAGTGGAGCAACTTTTATTATTGCACAATATTGCATTAGACTAAATTTAAAAATATTGCTCAAAACTAATAGACAAAGGTGTACATAACTTACCAAATTCACTGAATGTTTTACGAGAAACAGACTCCTGTAAAAATATTCTATTTACTACACTATATGTATAAATAAATATTTTTATAAACTAAATTGTCAAATTTCAAAATCTCTGAACACTCAAGTTTTTAATGTTAGGTTAGGTGAGTTAAGTTTAGGTGTGTCAGGTATTTTAGATGTGTTAGTGTTTCATAAAAGATATTGATCTATAATATTTACTCTAGAAATGATTGGATCTACTAGGTAATCCAACCTTGGTTAATAATCCACAAGGATGTAGCCTGAAACACTCCAGAAAAAAGATATTTATTATATTTTCTAATATTTAGTGCTGAATAAAAAATTATATACTTCACTTATAAAATGAATTCATTCTAATCGTTAATTAAAGGATTCCGTTATTTTTCTTAATTACTTTCAGTCATTTTGGTTCGAATTTATTCAAATTCTGACTCAAGGATTCTTTTATTCAAAGAAAAATTTATTATAAATATGTTCCAAGTTATTAGAGATTTACATGAAAGATTTGCTCGATTTAAATTTCCCGCTCGTTTGTATTTTAAAGGGATAGTCTTTTTGAAAGATCAAAGGTGTCGACAGACTCTGTGTTCTAAGAGGTGAGTTTCCTTGTCTAATATCGTCTCTTGTTCTGTCCCTACTTTTCGATAAAAGTATATTAAGTTTTATCCAGTCTTCGTTACCTTCATTTTTCTAAAAAATTATTCCATTTCCAAAATAAATTGCTCTTTGTTATTTATAAAAATACTGGATTTAGTTTATATTGTCAGTATGTAACAATAAACTGCTATCTTAATAAAAGAAAATAGAAACAAAATGGACGAACAAGAGATGGCATAGCACTGTAAAAATATTAATGCCGCCATCTTTGCACACTGAACCTAATTTCTCATTCTAAGATGTATACATCCGATCATAGCAGTATTGAAATTTATTTTTAATTTCGAAGAGATGGAATAAAAACAATCTATCACCTCATCTTAATTTTTCTAAAAAATTATTCCATTTCCAAAATAAATTGCTCTTTGTTATTTATAAAAATACTGGATACTGTAGTTTATATTGTCAGTAACAATAAACTGCTATCTTAATAAAAGAAAATAGAAACAAAATGGACGAACAAGAGATGTCATAGCACTGTAAAAATATTAGTGCCGCCATCTTTGCACACTGAACCTAATTTCTCATTCTAAGACGTATACATCCGATCATAACAGTATTGAAATTTATTTTTAATTTCGAAGAAATGGAATAAAAACAATCACTTCATCTTAATTTTTCTAAAAAATTGAAATATTCAGTTACAAAAAGAACGACTCATACGGTCGAACGCGTGTCGAATTGCATAATAAAATCCTGAGGTACCGCGACTGAATCATTCGTGCAATATTTCGTTAAATCGCTTCTGAAAACTGGGTCAGACAATCGCAATCGTGACGATATTGATGCGTGCATACGATTCACTTCCTGTTTGCAAGTAGACATTATAAAGAATGATTTTATAATTTAAACATCGTGAAACTGGATCGGAGACAACGTTGACGAAGAGGATGAGCCTGTGTCATCAGACGATACTTGTTGGAAGACGCACGATTGGGTTTCACAAATATTTTCGAATTCTTTTATTGTATTGTTTTATCTTTCTGTGGTGTTTCCGTGATATTGTCGAGTTATTTGGCAAATTTCGAATTATTAATTTGTTCAATTTTTGAGCTGGTGAATTGATGATATAAGTGTTGGAAATAGAAGAGTTTATTTGGGGAAATTAAAAATTTTCAGATGGGGGAATTTGGTCATTAGAAAACTGGTAGTTAGATATTAGTACAACTATTATTATCTAATTTTTTCAGATTTTTCGCCGTAGTTAAAAAAATCAAAAACCGATTTTTCAAAACTGAAACTTGGTGTGAGATGTTTTTTTTGTATATGCTACCGACTGACGAATTGGGTTTCTAATTCGACTCAAGGGCACATTTGACTACCTTATACGGCTATACCCTTTAGAAATTTAGAAATCAAGAATTTGGAAATACAAGAATTTAGGAGTCCAGGAATTTAGAAATTCAAGAATTAGAAATCAAGAATTTGGAAATATAAGAATTTAGAAGTCCAGGAATTTGGGAATTTTAAGAATTTAGAAATCCAGGAGTTGAGAAATTCAAGAATTTAGAAATCCAGGATTTTAGAAATGCAGGAATTTAGAAAGCCAGAAATTTGGGAATTTAAGAATTTGGAAGTCCAACATTTTAGAAATGCAAGAATTTAGAAATCCAGGAACTTAGGAATTCAAGAAATTAGAAATCCAGAATTTTAGAAATGCAGGAATTTAGGAATTCAAGAATTTAGAAAGCCAGGAATTTAGAAATTCAAAAATTTCGAAATCTAGGAATTTAGAAATCCAGGAGTTGAGAAATTCAAGAATTTAGAAATGCAAGAATTTAGATATCCAGGAATTTAGGAATTCAAGAAATTAGAAATCCAGAATTTTAGAAATGCAGGAATTTAGGAATTCAAGAATTTAGAAAGCCAGGAATTTAGAAATTCAAAAATTTCGAAATCTAGGAATTTAGAAATCCAGGAGTTGAGAAATTCAAGAATTTAGAAATGCAAGAATTTAGATATCCAGGAATTTAGGAATTCAAGAAATTAGAAATCCAGAATTTTAGAAATGCAGGAATTTAGGAATTCAAGAATTTAGAATCCCAGGAATTTAGAAATTCAAAAATTTCGAAATCTAGGAATTTAGAAATCCAGGAGTTGAGAAATTCAAGAATTTAGAAATGCAAGAATTTAGATATCCAGGAATTTAGGAATTCAAGAAATTAGAAATCCAGAATTTTAGAAATGCAGGAATTTAGGAATTCAAGAATTTAGAAAGCCAGGAATTTAGAAATTCAAAAATTTCGAAATCTAGGAATTTAGAAATCCAGGAGTTGAGAAATTCAAGAATTTAGAAATGCAGGAATTTAGAAATCCAGGAATTAAGGAATGCAATAATTTAGAAATCCAGGAATTTAGAAAGTCAACAAATCGGTAAAGCAGGATTTTGAAAATCCAAAAATGTAGAAATTTCGAAATTTTAAATATATATACGGGAATACAAAAATTTCAAAATTACCAAGTACTCAAATTAAACAAATTATTATACTGCAAATATTATGTGAATTATTTCTTAAATTTCGTATAATTTCTTACACACTGAAAGATGTTGAGGCTAGCATGAGCGACGTGAGAAAGATTCCGGTTCCGATAAAATTTATCTTTGGTACTATGATAAATACTAGCAATTTTTGCCATGTTTCGAAGTTTTTCCAATTCCTTATGGCCATTTTCGTCTACTTCTCTGTTGCTGTTCTTTTTCTTAAACATTTTAACCTTAAGTTTGCATAAAATCCTAAGTGAAATTGCAGTTATAATATTCTTTATAAATAATTCAATATCGATAATTTACTCAGTAATCTAAACAGGTAATATCAGGTGGTTCATTAAATTAGCAGCAATTTCTGTTAAAAAGAAGCAGAATGTAAATAAAGAATTTGTATATTACTATGTGTAGTAAATTTGTAGTAATTATTTTGTGATTTTGTAATAATATAAATAAAAATTGACAAAACTTCAAACTTAATAGTACATTTATGAACAATGAATACATCTGTTATTCTGGGACTAAAAATGTTCATAAATAATAAGGTACTTTATAAATCTTTTAACTTTCAGTTTCCTAAATTAATTTTCTCACCTTTCAATATTTTCAAATTTTTATCTTTTTAAATTCTTATATCTTCAAATTCTTACATTTTCAAATTCTGATACTCTTAAATCTTTACATTTTCAAATTCTCATACTTTCAAATTCTTACATTTTTAAATTCTCATACTTTCAAATTTTTACATTTTTAAATTCTCATACTTTCAAATTTTTACATTTTTAAATTCTGATACTTTTAAATCTTTACATTTTCAAATCCTCATTCTTTCAAATTCTTACATTTTCAAATTCTCATACTTTCAAATTCTTACATTTTCAAATTCACATTCTTTAAAATCTTTCCATTTTCAAATTTTACAAATTCTAAATTCCCAAATTGTTAACTTTGAATCGCCATATTGGATGTTGCCATCTTGAATTTCAGGAAACTTCCATTTTAAAGTTCAGTCTCCACAGATGTAAGAAATTAACTCCTTCAAGTTGTGCGTAAATAATTTTAATGTAATAGAGTAGATTGACAAAAAATCTCTCAAAGCAAATTTACATTTTTTGATCGAAAAATAGTTTATAACAATTTTGAAATTGATTTTTTGAAAAAATTTCTTACTATTCTACAGGAACAAAATTTCACATAATTCAATTTGTTGCATCCTTCGAAAAGAATCAAAATTATTAGAAATAGCATAAACTTTTCGTCTCTGTGGCGCCATATTGAAGGTCGCCATCTTGAATTTCGAGAAATATATACATTTTAAAGTTCAGGATCCATGAACGTAAAAATTGACTCCTCCAAGTTAAGCTGAAGCAGTTTTAAGTTAATATAATTTAACAAGATCTCTCAAAGCAAATTTACATTTTATGATCGAAAAATAGTTTATAACAATTTTGAAATTGATTTTTAAAAAAATTAACTACAATTCTAAAAGGACAAAACGAAAGAAGTATTGCATTCTTCGAAAAGTTAAAAGCATTCTAAATACTATGAATCTTCGAAAAATCGTCCTGATTAACTTTCCACGAACTCCACCAGCAATAAAAGATTTAAAAAACTGAAACCATCATCCGCTTCATCCTCTCGCGCCAGTTTCTCTGGCGATTAGCACCTCGGTAGTTTCCTTTTCTTTATTGCGCCTCGAACTAGATCACCGTTACGGCTTCCCAAAGGCTTGAATCATCTTTTAGAAATTTCCGAAGCGCCTCGTATTTCGAAAGTGTGCAAGACCGATTAACGGACGATCGAGAGCGACAACGGAAAGCAAGGCGTGGCGATAGCCCTTTATGGTCTTTCGAACAGAAATACTTTCCTTAATGAAAGCGAACGCTTTATGTCTGATAAACGCACGATTCGAGTGTGGATGTTGCGCAATGTCCAGCACAGAAACTCGAATAGAACAGAGTTCCTTTTTCTTTTACATCCGCGTGATTGCCACCGAAGCTGCCGGGATTCCCTAAACTGAAAACTGGGAGAATTCTTGGAACTACCGCAGACGGTATCGATTACTATTAAACGATACTGCGACGTTTCTTTGTTCGTTTCACTTTCTTTCGAGGAAAAGATTTCTACATAAGGAGAAACTTTTATTCTGACGGAAATAAGATGTTTGAGAGGAAGGATGGAGTTGAAGGTACAAGGATTTGAGAATATAGAGACTGTGGAGGTAGAGACTTCAGAATATGATGAATTGGGGATATAGGGGTTTGGGAATATAGGGATTTGGGGCTATAGGGGTTTAGGGATATAGAGATTGGAGAATATAGGAATTTGGAGATGTAGGGATTTGGGAATATAGAGATTTAAGAATACAGGGATTTAGGGATATAGGAATTTGGAGGTATAACAATTTGAATATTTGGAAACTTGAAAATATATAAATTTAAGAGTTTAGAAAATTGAGATTTTAGCAATTTGAAAATCTGGAGACTTGAGAATTTAGAAATTTGAGAAATTGGAAATTTCAGAATTTGAGAATTTCAGAATTCAGGAACTTGAGAATTTAGAAATTGGAGGAGTTGGAAATTTCAGAATTTAGAAATATGAGGAGTTGGAAACTTGAGAATTAGAAGTTTGGGAAATCGGAAATTTGAGAATTTGAAAACTTGAGAATTCAGAAATTTGAGAATTTGGAAACTTGAGAATTTAGAAATTTGAGAATTTGGAAACTTGAGGCTTTAGAAATCTGGGAATTCAGAAATATCAGAATTTAGCAATTTGAGGCTTCAGAAATCTGAGAATTCAGAAATATCAGAGTTTAGCAATTTGAAAATCTGGAGACTTGAGAATTTAGAAATTTGAGAAATTGGAAATTTCAGAATTTGGGAATTTCAGAATTCAAGAACTTGAGAATTTAGAAATTTGAGGAGTTGCAAACTTCAGAATTTAGAAATATGAGGAGTTGGAAACTTGAGAATTAGAAGTTTGGGAAATCGGAAATTTGAGAATTTGAAAACTTGAGAATTCAGAAATTTGAGAATTTGGAAACTTGAGAATTTAGAAATTTGAGAATTTGGAAACTTGAGGCTTTAGAAATCTGGGAATTCAGAAATATCAGAATTTAGCAATTTGAGGCTTTAGAAATCTGAGAATTCAGAAATATCAGAATTTAGCAATTTGAAAATCTGGAAATTTGAGAATTTAGAAATTTAAGAAATTGGAAATTTCAGAATTTGAGAATTTCAAAATTCAGGAACTTGAGAATTTAGAAATTGGAGGAGTTGGAAACTTCAGAATTTAGAACTATAAGGAGTTGGAAACTTGAGAATTAAAAGTTTAAGAAATTGGAAATTTGAGAATTTGAAAACTTGAGAATTTAGAAATTTGAGGAATTGGAAATTTGAGAATTTGGAAACTTGAGGCTTTAGAAATCTGAGAATTCAGAAATATCAGAATTTAGCAATTTGAAAATCTGGAAATTTGAGAATTTAGAAATTTGAGAAATTGGAAATTTCAGAATTTGGGAATTTCAGAATTCAGGAAGTTGAGAATTTAGAAATTTGAGGAGTTGCAAACTTCAGAATTTAGAACTATAAGGAGTTGGAAACTTGAGAATTAGAAGTTTGAGAAATCGGAAATTTGAGAATTTGAAAACTTGAGAATTTAGAAATTTGAGGAATTGGAAGTTTGAGAATTTGGAAACTTGAGGCTTTAGAAATCTGAGAATTCAGAAATATCAGAATTTAGCAATTTGAAAATCTGGAAATTTGAGAATTTAGAAATTTGAGAAATTGGAAATTTCAGAATTTGGGAATTTCAGAATTCAGGAAGTTGAGAATTTAGAAATTTGAGGAGTTGCAAACTTCAGAATTTAGAACTATAAGGAGTTGGAAACTTGAGAATTAGAAGTTTGAGAAATCGGAAATTTGAGAATTTGAAAACTTGAGAATTTAGAAATTTGAGGAATTGGAAATTTGAGAATTTGGAAACTTGAGGCTTTAGAAATCTGAGATTTCAGAAATATCAGAATTTAGCAATTTGATAATCTGGAAATTTGAGAAATTGGAAACTTGAAAATCTAAAAATTTGAGAACATAGAAATTTGAGAATAAGAAAATGTGAAAATTTTGATATTTGAGTATTTACACATTTAAAAATTTGGAACTCTGAGTATTCGGAAATTTAGGAAATCTCGAAGAGGTCTCGAAATTATAGCAGACAGTATCGATTGCTATTAAGCGATGCTATGACGTCGACATCTCTTTCTTCATTTCACTTTCTTTTGAAGAGTAAGTTTCACCATAAGAAAAGAAAGCTTGAGTAACAACTACTGCTGTAAGATATGATAACTACTCGTGGCAATAATAAAGAATATTGATATATTTAATATAAAAATATATTAAGTTTTTTTAAAGATTTTTTTGTTCAAATTGTAATTAACAAGGCTTGCAAATTTGAAAAATTTGAGATTTTATAAATTCGTAAATTTGAAATTGTGGACATTCGAGAAGTTTAACAATTTGAAAAATAAAATAATTTGAAAAGCTAGTTTGAGTACTTTGAAAGTTTGACAATTTGAAAAATTAAATAATCTGAAAACCTAGTTTGTGTACTTTGAAAGTTTGACAATATAAAAATTGCAGAACTAAATTGAAAATTTAAAAAGTTCAAACATTAGAAAGCTTAGAAATTTAAAATACTTTCAATCTTTAAAGTTAAGAAATACGAAAATTTTGTAATGCATCGAAATACTTAATAATCAACTCCTACAAAATGGAATTCAATTAACCACAATAAATCTTATAAAGACAAAACTAGATATTTATATCTGACATCCACTATTTTAGTCTCAGCATTGACATTTCATCAGAAACTTCGACATTATCACATATCCCTGCAGATTGTTTACAGAAGATTCTTCCAATGCTTCAATGCAATGTCTATAATTATCATTCCGCGATTCCGAAGATCGAGTTGGAAATGTTGTAAGAAAAATCATATTGAATTTTTCTAAACGGCTGGATTGTCAAGGTTATTCGGATGATGATGGAGAAAGGAACTATGGCGCCATTGATGATGCACGAGCACGGTATATCCACGTGTTATTAGCCTACAAGCTGATGAGAAGCTAGTCACGTCGACATGCCAATGAGACCAATAGTTTCAGGGATATAAGTGATTTGTAATGTCAAAACATAACTGAGAGTTCGAACTTTGTCACGTCGACCATTTTATGGAGAGTGTTTTATCGGTATGATGTTAGGTTATAATAGTTGTGGACAGTGAATAATAAATTAATATTTTAATTAACTGGTTATTATTTATTGCAATCGTTTAGATTATATTATTATACAATATAATATAACAATATCAATATAGCAATATAAATATATCAACATCAAAAATGAAAACGACATCAGCAATATCATTATAAATGATATTATACTTATTTAAACGGGGCAATACCTTTAGAATCTTAAAAAATTACAAAATGTTAGTGTAACATCTTAAAAATATTTTCTCAAAATTTTAAAGTGAATAAATATATTTAAAAAAAATTCACAAATGTCAGCTTATTTTTATCTGTCTAAAGGTATTGCCCCCCTTAAATTAATATAATTTAATTATTATATGTAATTTATTATATATATATTATTACATTATTTTTATTTTGTACCAAGTATAATATTGTTTTTATTTTCTGTGAGGTATATAATATTTTATTATCTATTATATTATATATAACATTATTACATATGTACTTATAATTTGCATAAAATAAATAATACATAATAACAACAAAGTAAATAAATACATAACAATAATATAATAGATAATAAAATATTATATACCTTACAAAAAATAAAAACAATATTATACTTAATATGAAATAAAAACAATGTCTCAAACAGTGACCACCTGTTCAATACACATGTGTGCACAACAAATCTCATACCCTATCACATCTGTGCTTTGCATTCTCCAAAATGTAGGATCAACAAAGTTTGCACTATGGGTAATATCCCACCCTCGCATTCGTAATAAAGGGTGGAAAAAGGGTTGTTTGTATTTCCCACCGAGGGAAATGTGTGTCAACAACGGAACGTGCTTGACATGGCAAAGAAATGTTTCGACAAAAGCGGGAGAAATATCATTTTCTGAATTAAGGAGGGTGCATATTATGACATTAACTGGCACTAGTAGAAAAAAAATCAAAAATCACGAACTCTTTAACTTCAAAATAAAAATTCTTCAAACTTGAAAAACTTTCAAATTCATATAATTTCAGAATCGTCGACTTCACCCCAATCACCGCACGTTTACATAATAAAATAACGTCGGGCGTGGAACGTTTCGTAATTCACCGTTTAATACACAACAACCTATTACATTCATTCATAGCTTTATAGCGAACGCGTTATTAACATGAACAAGCGTCTTCGCCGAACACTGAGCTCTTTGTCGGCGAAAGAATTTAATATTCATGCAGGCGAACGTTGCATCTTTGCGACGAAATTGCATCTGAAATCTTCCGTGGTTGGTGAACGCCGCTTTATCGCATCTCTTCGTGTTTTTTAACGATCTAATAACGTAACTCGGTAAACATTGATTAAGCGAAGAAACATTGTTTTAACGCTGACACGGCTGTTTCCGTGGAAATGCGGAGATTGATAGTTTGATCGTCTGCTTGCATCTAATTAAGATACTAATTCGCTAGCATATCTTGTTTGCAGTTGAAATGAATGAGAAAAAGACTCTGATAACGATGGAGTTCGTTGAAATATAGATATTTTTAGATCTTCTTGCACAATGTAGAAATTGAGGAATGCAAAATTTGGAAATTTGAGGAATTTTAGGAATTTAGGAAATTTGGGAAATTTGGGGAATTTGGAGAATTTAGGGAATTTGGAGAATTTAGGAAATTTGGGGAATTTGGAGAATATAGGGAATTTAGGGAATATAGGGAATTTGGGGAATTTAGGGAATTTGGGGAATTTGGGGAATTTGGAGAATTTGGGGAATTTGGGGAATTTGGGGAATTTGGAGAATTTAGGGAATTTGGGGAATTTGGGGAATTTGGGGAATTTGGGGAATTTGAAGAATTTGGAGAATATAGGGAATTTAGGGAATATAGGGAATTTGGGGAATTTAGGGAATTTTAGGAATTTAGGAAATTTGGGAGATTTGGGGAATTTGGAGAATTTAGGGAATTTGGAGAATTTAGGAAATTTGGGGAATTTGGAAAATATAGGGAATTTAGGGAATATAGGGAATTTGGCGAATTTAGGGAATTTGGGGAATTTGGGGAATTTAGGGAATTTGGAGAATTTGGGGAATTTGGGGAATTTGGGGAATTTGGCATTTTGGGATACAGAAGTTGGAAATACTTGAAACAAAACAATTTAGGAAGTTAAGAAAGTTTCAGAATTTGTTGGCTTTGGAATTCGAAAATTTATTAATACGGAATTTAAGAAATTTTGGGAATTTCGAGAACTAAGAAAATTTTGAAAAATTTGACAAATATTTATGGAATATAGACATTTAAGGCATTAAAAACTAAGAAACTTGAGAAATTATGAAAATTTGAGAATTTAATAACTTTAAAATTTGGAAATTGACTACTATAGAAATAGGGAATTAAAGATTTCGAAATTTTGTATTTAGTATTAAGGAATTTGAAAATTGTAGTATATTGCAATTTCAATATTCTGAAACTTTGAAATTTCAGACAAATAAGAAATGAAAGTATACCAAGATAATGCAAAGTATATTAACTAATTTAAAATGCAAAATTATATAAAATATCTCATCTAAATTATTTTCAAAATTGAAGGAAAGAGAAAGTAGCTAAAGGAAGTTATAGTAAATTAAAAACATAAATTTAATGATTACAAAAAGGTTCATCATAAGATCATCATAGTTTCACAGCAAGATCGAGTTATAAAACAGGACTTCTCCATGGTCCGTGCTAGGCTACAAAAAGAACACAGTCCTCTTAGGCATGGCACGCCACTATAGTGGCTTTCGAGGATATCATCCTCCGTATGACGATCCACTACAGTGGCTTTCTCTCCGTACGATGGTCCACTATAATGAATTATTATTAATTATTATATTATAATGATTCATTACATAACACCACTATAGTGGCTCACTCGTTCATCGTTTCAATTGAACGATCGTTTTCATATGTTTTAATTCATACTTCTTTGCATTCTCCATGTTTTATAATATGTTTAAACATATTAACAAATCCCACAAAAATACATTACAAGTAAATAAAGTCAAGTTATGTCTAAGATAGTTACGTCTAAGCAGTTAAACGTTTCTTCTAAATAAAATACCCTGCACAAAACTCGGTCCTGAAATATAAAAACAAAATTCCGTAACCAATTTTCAGTCACTTGGTAAGACAATTTTTGTTCCAACTAAATATGTACCTGCTACATATATATATACCTGTATGCAATTATGGAGCAGGTAAAAGGTTCTTCAATAAAGATGAAATCATCGAACAGTATAGTCTTTAACCAGTCGGATTAACTTAGACCTTTCTGGATTAAGAAATTGTGGGAAAAGTGAAACAAATAAGACAACGATTTTGGGTTAAAACCAATCGAAGGTTTTCGAACAAAGACGCTACAGGCAATTCACGTTTACAATGTAATGGACTGCAACAGTCAGTAAATGTATTGAAAGAATGTTAATATTAAACCATAAATCATTTTTGCTAATCCTTATGGTTTGATTTAATGTGCTACAAGTACTTTTATGTGGTTATATATTGACGTTTCTGTATTTCATTTGCTTTTGTTTGAAGATTTTGGAAATTTAGGAGGTTTTGCAAATTTGCTAATAGGGGTTTGACATTTTGGGGATTTTTAGGTTACTAAAGATGAAAATATGGACGATTTAAAATTTCTTAGCTTGCAATTTTGTAAGCTTGTAAATTTGAAAATTTGGATGGTTCAAAGCTTCTATTTTAATAAACTTATAAATTTGAAAATTTAGAAATTTTATAATTTATAAGTTTGCAAGTTTGAATATTTGGATATTTTAAAATTTCCAACATTTCATATTTGTAGGTATGAAAATAATATATAAATTTAGAAGTTTAACAATTACCAAGTGTCAACACTTGAAAGTGTACGAATTAACAAATTTTAAATTGTATAAAATTGAAGATTTAAAAACTTGAAAAATTTGAAAGTTTGAAAGTTAAAAAGATAAAAAAGTTAAAGTTCCATAAATTTAAAACCTTGAGAGTTAAAAAATTAAAAAATTTGAAGATTGAAAAATTTGGAAGTCTGAAAGTTAAAAAGGTAAAAAATTAAAAGATTCATAAATTTAAAACCTTGAGAGTTAAAAAATTAAAAAATTTGAAAGTTTGAAAGTTAAAAAGCTAGAAAATGTAAAGATTCAATAGTTTAAAAAATGGAAGAGTGATCTGATTCAGTAATTACAACAAGTAATGAAATATCTTTCCCGTACATCGCCATTTTCCCAGAAAAGTCTCGCATGCCCTCCATGTTCCACATATACGTTATGCATACACACAGGTACACATGCATGCATGCATACATATATAAAACGCACCTATTGACACAATTAGGTGAAACGCAAAGTTCCAAGAACCACTGTCGTAAGCTCATTCGAAATGGATATCCTTAGGAATCTCGAGCATGAATAAACTTGTTCGCGGCATCGGGGAGTCCAGCAATCAATTAACTAATCTGCTAATTACTGCTACGAGTCGACAGCTGTGAGCTCAGTCTTCAAAGGAAGTTGGTGTTGAATGAGACCTTTATAATCACAGAAAAGTGCCATCTTGTCGAGTCACTACTAGCACATTCTGCCACTTTTATCCGCCTTTTCTACGCCCTCTTGAAACGCAACGACAGACCTCGTTAAACTTCATTTTCTCGGAGCTGCTTGTTTTAATTAACCCATTCCGGTGTGCTACATCGTGTATCCCCGGTTTTTCTTGGACGTGTGAAACCTTAACTGCTCTGGGTAAACAAGAATATTCTTGTATTTATGTTCGTGCGATGTATTTTTATGTTTATGTCATATGTAGCTTTACATACATTATGTGTGTATGTAAGTTTTATGATGTATACATTATATATATTTTTATGTGACGTCTGTAGGTATATTTGTGTGATGTGTAGGTATATTTATGATACCTATGTATGTGTTGTATGTGTGAAGTCTGTATGCATGTGTGATATGATCTATTTGTACCATTCTACATACTCTCAAATTCACATATTACAAATTTAGTATATTTTCACAATCACACTTTACATTTTCAAATTTTTTAACTCTCAAATTCTTAAATTTTCACATTTGCAAATTTTTACAAACTCAAGTCTCCACATTTCCAAGTTCCTAAATTCCCAAATTCTCAAATCTTCCAATTACTAAATCCCCAAATTCTAAAATCTCCCAATTTCCAAATCCCCAAATTCCCAAATCCCCCATTTTCCACATCCTCCAATTCCCAAATGCTTAAATTCCCAAATCCCCCAATTTCCAAATCCTCCAACTCCCAAATGTCCAAATTCCCAAATCCCCCAATTTCCAAATCCTCCAACTCCCAAATGCTCAAATTCCCAAATTCTCCAATTCCCAAATTCTCCAATTTCCAAATCCTCCAATTTCCAAATCCCTCAATTCCGAAATCACCCAATTTCCAAATCCTGCAACTCCTAAATCACCCAACTCCTAAGTCCCCAAATT
Organism: Megachile leachella; assembly: GCA_963576845.1. Lineage (NCBI taxonomy): Eukaryota > Metazoa > Arthropoda > Insecta > Hymenoptera > Megachilidae > Megachile > Megachile leachella. The sequence goes on along the minus strand of OY756252.1, from coordinate 8,418,436 downwards.
CCCATATCCTCCAAATCTTCCAAATCCTTTAACTCCCAAATCCTCCAACTCCTAAATCCTGCAACTACCAAATCCCCAAATTCCCAAATTCCCAAATTTCCAAATCCCCAAATCTTCCAAATCCCCAAATTGCAAGTCTACCAAATGTCCACCCCTCTAATAAAAAATTCCAGAAGCCATTAAACTCCTATAAAAACAAACGTCCCCCTAAACAAGTAAAATGAAATAAAAGTGTCATTTTCCTGGCAACGACTCGACTTTGTTCGCTCATTTTCTTTCTGTTCCGGTCGCATTACACGGCCGTGATTCGCGATCCGCTTGGCGAGCATGGCGGAGTTGCAGCTGCAACTGTAGCTCGTTCGTAGGGTCATCCACGGTGCAGGAAACAGGAAATCCTGAGAAGTGAAACCAAGCAGAAACACCGGGAACACACAGTGCCGCCACTGTCTAAGGATTCATAGCGGTAAGACAAGATTGAGGAGCTCTGGTTGTTTCGCTCGGAAATCTCGTAGCACCTTTTGACAGTGAGAGATGCAAATTGTGAAATAAGCGGGAAAACGAGTTACCGTCGTCTCGTGGTAAATAATCAGGGAATGTTCGAGTGTTTTTTTGTGGCGGGAAAGGAAACTCGTATATAGGGTGTTTGTTTTTTTCCACGCGATAAGAATTTAAAAATCAAAAGTGCAGGAAGAAATTAAGATTTATAGTTAAATTCAATTTTTATGAATTTTGTAGTTAAATTCAATTTTTATGAATTTTGTACTTAAATTCAATTTTTATGAATTTTATAGTTAAATTAAATTTGTATGAATTTTGTAGTTAAATTCAATTTTTATGAATTTTGTAGTTAAATTCAATTTTTATGAATTTTGTACTTAAATTCAATTTTTATGAATTTTGTAGTTAAATTCAATTTTTATGAATTTTGTAGTTAAATTCAATTTTTATAAATTTTGTAGTTAAATTCAATTTTTATGAATTTCGTAGTTAAATTCAATTTTTATGAATTTTGTGATTAAGTCTAACTTCCTTAGATTTTTGATAAATGTAGTTAATAATGAACTAAATAATTATTAATATTGTATAAGTTCATAGAAGAGATAAAATTTTGTGATCATTAATAATTGTGATTTTATTGAAAGTCTCAAAGTGCTTCTGAAATATAAAATACACAGAATGGGGGAAAAGTAATCAGACTTTACATTTAAGGAAAATTAGCGCCATCTATTAAAACAATATCTTATCTGAAAACAGTATAGCTCCCCAAAACACAACTATCACTATTGGAATCGAGCAACGAATAAACTTATAGCGTTTAATGCGACAAAACCTTTCCGCGTCACAAAATCGCGGGTAGGCAACAAATTGCTCGCGTTGAATATTGCAAGGATCTTATCAAAGCCGGACGAAGCTGTACATTGGAATCAGTTGTAACTAGTGATGAGACTCGGTGCTTCAAGTATGAACCTCAAAGCGCCAAAGTGCTACGTGGAAATCTCCAGGCTCTCCAAAATCAAAAAATTGCGATTCCAGAAGTTCCTCGAGAAGATAATATTAATTTGCTTTTACGATTCTAAAGGAATACTTCGGGAATTCATTCCCGGGACAAAATGTTAATGGTACATTATCTGGGTGTTATGGAACATTTGTGGAAGAGATCGTTCGAGGCCCGAATATCGAGCGCCGGGAAGCTGGTTTCTGTTGCATGACGCACCATGTGAACTGTCTGTTCGTGAATTTTTAGCGGAAAAACAAGTCTGTTCGTCCTCCAAATTTTGACTTATCTTCATATGATTACTTCTTTTTTCCAAAATTGATAAGATCATCATAGTTTCACAGCGAGATCGAGTCATAAAACAGGACTTCTCCATGGTCCGCGCTAGGCTACAAAAGGAGCCCAGTCCTCTTAGACACAGCGCGTCACTGTAGTGGCTTTCAAGAATATTATCCTCCGTATGAAGGTCCACTATAGCGGCTTTCGCAGACATCTCTCTCAATTAGCTATAAAACGTTTCGTGACACTGTTACACAAATCCAAGCAGCTGTGACAAGAATGTTTGATTCCTTAACGACATAAAATCTACGTTAACGCTGTGTGAACCCTGTATTTTGCGAATGTATTTTGAATAAAAAAATTAATTCTGGCAAACTTTTCTTTTTATTTAAGAAGTTCCGTTATTTTTCCGACATACTTATGAAAATTCTAAAGGAAAGGATTAAAACGAATTTCTTCAAATGTCATAAATTGTTGATACGTTTACCGCAGCTTTCAGCCGGTGCATTAAAATGCGCAGCTAATATACCGGCACCGCAAAAGAGGAAAAAACTGCAACGAGAAAGTAAAGAATCGTACAAGGTACAGCAGCGTATCTGAGCGATTGCTTCGAGCGTAAATCGCGACTGCTAATCACGAAATAACTAGTCGGGCACGCCGACTTGCTATAGATCGATCGATAATATGAAATAACGAGTCCTATAGAAAGCATATTGCACAACGTCCTTAACGAATGCTTTACACTTGCATCGTTCAGTTTTCGATACGAGATCTTGACTCACTAGGTATGCGCCGGAGCGCCGGAACACGAGCGAAACGCATTCCTCGAAATTAGAATTTCGCATGCTTGTATAGATACTTATGTCATAGGCGGTAAAAATAAATGAGAATGTCGGTGAGAAGCTGTGGGTAGAAACGCAGTTGAAAGGGAATTCAAATTATGGATTATAGTGGACTCCCGTTAGAATGCTGAAGGTGGGAATGTGGAAGGGAACAGGCTGTTTATGGAGACTGGCAGAAATGGGGAATAAAAATGTTATTTAGTTTTTGGTTAGTTTTAATTTTTTATACTGATATACACATTTTTAGGAGTCTAACTTTTTTCTTTTAACGAGCTATACATTTTTCAAATTTTTAGATTACTACATACTTCTCAAATTTGGGCATTCTTGGATTACCATTTTTCAAGTTTGGAATTTAAAAATTTTCTTATTTTACAATTTCCCAATTTTCCAAATTCCTAATTTTCTAATTATATTTTCTTATTTTCCAATTTTCCAAATTCCTGATTTTTTAATTGTATTTTCTTATTTTCCAATTTTCCAATTTTCCAAATTCCTGATTTTTTAATTGTATTTTCTTATTTTCCAATTTTCCAATTTTCCAAATTCCTGATTTTTTAATTGTATTTTCTTATTTTCCAATTTTCCAAATTTCCAAATTCCTAATTTTCTAATTATATTTTCTTATTTCCAAATTTTCCAATTTCCTAATTTTCTAATTATATTTTCTTATTTTCCAATTTTTCAATTTTTCAATTTTCCAATTTTCCAATTTTACAATTTTACAATTTTACAATTTCCTAATTTTCTAATTATATTTTCTTATTTTCCAAATTTTCCAATTTCCTAATTTTCTAATTATATTTTCTTATTTTCCAATTTTTCAATTTTTCAATTTTTCCAATTTTCCAATTTACTAATTTTCTAATTATATTTTCTTATTTTCCAAATTTTCCAATTTCTTAATTTTCTAATTATATTTTCTTATTTTTCAATTTTCCAATTTTCCAATTTTCCAATTTTCCAATTTCCTAATTTTCTAATTATATTTTCTTATTTTCCAATTTTCCAATTTTCCAATTTCCCAATTTTCCAAATTCCTAATTTTTTAATTATATTTTCTAATTTTCCTATATTCAAATTTCTAAATTTTTGAATTCTCAATTTTCAAAATTTCAAAATTTCTAAGTCTCCAAATCCCCAAATGCCCAAATCTCAAAATTCCAAAATTTTCATATTCCCAAGTTCTTAAATTCCAAAATCTTGAAATGCTCAAATCCTCAAATTTCTAAATTTTAAAGTTTTCCAATATTCAATTTTCCAAAGGATCAAACTTTCACAAAAATCGACCACCTATCACAAAAACAGATTCAGCCAAAATTAACATTGAAACATCTCTAAAGATATGGATATGGCAATATAGAGTTGGGATAATTGGCAATATATGAAGATATTTAAAAGATCTTTTCTTCCAAAATTGTAAACTATCTTCGTACACTATACGATTATCATGGTAATAAGACACCAATACTGTATAAAATGATTTGTATGAAAATGGCAATATAATAAGAGTCTACTATAATTTCGCTCATATCATCAAAACACGATTATAATAGTTATATATTACTAACCATTACTAATGTTATATTAAATTGATAATCACATTAAAAATTACGTAAATAAATTTTAGAAATTTTATGAGGTATTCAATAAAAGTTTATTAATTCAAGTAGTACATTTCTTCAATTGAAAATTTTTATTCAATCAATTTCGAAAAATGCGAGTATCATAAACTTAAATTCGAACATAATGTATAGTTATTATATTTATATTTGTGTCTGAAAATTATCTTCGTATATACAAAAGCCTTTCTTTATTTTCTTTATTGAATTCACGTCTGAATTAAAATGAAGATTAAAGTTACGTCAACGTGGTTTATCTTTAAGAAAGCAGTCGCAGAATTTAAAAATAAGTAACGAAAACAATAAGGATAGTATTACAACATGTTTTTCATTACGATTCAGTTATTGTAATCTGAAAATTTTCCACAGAAATCTGTAGTATCATAAACCAGACCGTGATTTTGATGAAAGCGATAATATTTTTCGAAAATCGACAAGCAATAATATTCCATATCATTACGTATATAATATTTAATTGGTCACAAAAATTATATATTTAAAGTAGCTGTTTTGGACGATATAAATAATAAAAAAAATGAATGATTAATTACGCTATGCCCATAAATAATTAATTCCATCATTCACTTTATTAATTACGCAATCTACCTAAATGATTAATTGCGTCATTTTCTTAAATGATTAATTACCTCATTTACTTAAATGATTAATTACATAATTTACATAAATGATTAATTAGATAATTTACGGAAATGATTAATTGTATCACTTTGCAGTCTCGACTTTAATTAAGAATTTTTGCTTAAAATATTTTGCAAACTTATATTTTGCTGTACTATTTTGGGGAAGAGTTTTTTGTCTGGTTACAGGCAGAAGAGAAAATAATTCAGCTTATTATAGGACCATTCGTAGCTATATCATTAGGTATTTTATAGCCATTCGTTATTCAATTGCAACGCGTTATATTGTTACGTATAATGTTAGTATGCATTTTATCGCCACGGGTTATGTAGTCACGCGTTATATTGCCACGCGTTATATTAGCACGCGTTATATCGCCACGCGTTATATTGCCATGCGTTATATCGCCACGCGTTATATCGCCACGCGTTGTATTGCCACGCGTTATATCGCCACGCGTTATATCGCCACGCGTTATATCGCCACGCGTTGTATCGCCACGCGTTGTATCGCCACGCATTGTATTACCACGCGTTATATCGCCACGCGTTATATCGCCACGCGTTATATCGCCACGCGTTATATCGCCACGCGTTATATTACCACGCGTTATATCGCCACGCGTTATATCGCCACGCGTTATATCGCCACGCGTTATATTACCACGCGTTATATCGCCACGCGTTATATTGCCACGCGTTATATCGCCACGCGTTATATCGCCACGCGTTATATCGCCACGCGTTATATTACCACGCGTTATATCGCCATAAGATACATTACCACGCAAATGGTAACTATACTAATGATATATTATTATGTAAATGGTATATTATAACGAGCAAGTTAATAACAAATGTATTAACTGGTTAATTAAGAATTTTTTCACTTAAATCTGTTTTTAAGAAGGTAAAATTGGTAATAACAAATTTATTAAATGATTAATGGAGAATTTTTTCACTGAAAATTTTTGGTAGGAAATTGGTAATAACAAATTAGAATAAAATATGTAAAATTGTTAATAACAAATGAATTAAATTGTATTAAATATTTCAATTGCATTAAATTGTATCTGACCGCCAGTCATCTCTCAGAAAAATATTTTGAAACCAGTGGAAAAATCCTAAGTCAAAAGTTAGGTGAAGTATAAGCGTATTCACCTTCGTGAACGGCAAGTATAACCCTGAATAAAGATAGCATATAGCAAACAGCAGTATGTACTTATTTCTTTCAAACAAAATCTTTATTTCTGATCTACTTTGTAACGGAGAATTATGCGCGCTTTAAATAAGCCTCGTTCTATATCGAATTTTTCAATCGAAGTGCTATATTCGTCATAGTTAATCGATTATATCGATACTGCAATTTACAAGCAGCTGATTATTTCATAGATAAAAGTAGGTCGCCTCTATATGAGCTCTGAAATACATATATAGACTTGTGGGTAAACTGTTCGTTTAACTGTTCAGTTTTATAAATGCATCGTTTGGTTAAATCATAATTAATGTATATATGTTTTTATTGCGTTATTTTTGGTATCATAAAGTTGCTTATTCTGCGCGAAATTTGGTACTGTTAAAAAAGTATGAGTTTATGTATAGGGTGTTCCACTTTGTGCTAAGGAATATTTATTTGCAGTGGAATTATAGGTAGTATTGGATTTAGTATGGAGAGACACGAATCTTTATGAATTATCAAGATAGCGAATTCTATAATTTGAAAATTTAGATTTCTCTAATCATTTATTCATAAATTCACAAATTTTCAGTTTGTACAATTAAGAAATATCTAAATTCCCAAATTCCTGTTTTTCCAAAACATCAAATTTTTAGTTTCTCAAACTTCTAAACCCCTGTCCCAAATCACTAAATCGCTAAATCGCTAAATCGCTAAATCGCTAAATCTCCAAATTCTCATCTTGTCAAATCTTCATATTCCCTATCCAGTTTCTCAAATTCCTAAATCCCTAGATTTCTAATTTCCTAAATCCCAAAATTTTGAGACTCCAAATCCCCAAACCCCCAATTTCTATATTCTAAAATCTCCAAATTCCCAAAATTCCCAAATTCACAAATACCCAAAACCCCAAACTTCCAATCCCCAAATTCTCAAATCTCCAAATTACCAAATCTCCAAATCTCCAAATCTCCAAATCTCCAAGTCTCCAAATCTCCAAATCTCCAAATCTCCAAATCTCCAAATCTCCAAATCTCCAAATCTCCAAGTCTCCAAATCTCCAAATCTCCAAGTCTCCAAATCTCCAAGTCTCCAAGTCTCCAAATCTCCAAGTCTCCAAATCTCCAAATCTTCAAGTCTCCAAATCTCCAAATCTCCAAATCTCCAAATCTCCAACTCTCCAAGTCTCCAAGTCTCCAAGTCTCCAAGTCTCCAAATCTCCAAATCTCCAAATCTCCAAGTCTCCAAATCTCCAAATCTTCAAATCTCCAAATCTCCAAATCTCCAAATCTCCAAATCTCCAAGTCTCCAAATCTCCAAATCTCCAAATCTCCAAAACCCCAAATCTCCAAAACCCCAAATCTCCAAAACCCCAAATCTCTAAATCTTCAAATCCTCAAATCCCCAAATCCCTAAATTGCTACAACTCTGCATCACGAAATCCCCAAATTCCTATCTAGCCATTCCCTCATTCTCAATTTCCTAAGATGAAAACTGAAATTGTAACGATTCAAAGATCTGTACCTATCCTCACCACGACTCATATTTTCCAGAGAGTGTACACGTTAACAGGTGAACGCAGCTCGATCGTGCAATTAAAAATTCAGCATCTCGTTTGCGTATCGGGGCCGTGTATGAACCGGTGGCCAAGAGGCAAACTGCTCTGCGAGTCCTCCAATTTCTGTAAACTTCCGCAAATTCCTCGTCTGCGCCCTCGTCCTGTTCCCTCGTCGATCTTCCGGCTGGCTAACCGACAATTAAACTTTCATAACCTGTTCATTAGCGCGAATTAACACGGTGCGCTAACTCATCTGGATTCCGCTAATGCAACGCACTTAATTTACAGCTGCTGGCCGTCCTGCTTTACCCTGCGGGGGTGTGTTTGCTCTTCATCTCCCCGGAGGACACGTCGACGAAACGGAGACAGGGGGTAAGTGAGATCATAAACGACACGCGTGCAACGGGGAGGGCGATATAGGGAGAGAGACGGAGAAATGATAGAGGAACGACAGAGGGACATTTAGAGACTGATGGCGCAAACCTTTTAGGCAAACTAATGCATCGAACCTGTTACAACGGAGAGGTTACTAGCACTGTCCATTCCCTTTCTCCTCCCTTTGTACGTTCGAGTGCAATGTAGGTTTTGGATAATGATGCAGGGATAAATTATACGCATTGACAGGGAAATATTTGTCTTTGACAAATTTTGTGGTGTGGAACTCTTTTTGTTTACTATGGAACCTACGGATCAACGAGTTGACTTGAAGTAAAAGATTCTTTGTGAATACTGTTACAGTTTGGCAAATGAGAATAATGACAAGAAGCGCTATTTCTGTGCTTAGTGTACGACCAAAGCTATTACAAAGATATTTCTATATCGGTAGACACACTTTCTAGAATCCCTAAATCCCTAGATTTCTATATCAGCAATCAGCTACCTTGCCAACTCTCAAATCCCTAAATTCTCATGTCGATAGATACTCGTCTTCCAAACTCCCAAATCCCTAAATTCCCATCTTGATATTTTCCCGCCTTCTAAACTCCCAAATTCCTGAATTCTCATATCGATATTTTCCCGCCTTCTAAACTACCAAATCCTTAAATTTCTATAACGATATTTACCCGCCTACTAAATTCCTAAATTTCTAAATTGCCATCTCGATAAGTACCCGCCGTCCAAACTCCCAAATTCCTAAATTCCCATCTTGATATTTTCCCGCCTTCTAAACTCCCAAATTCCTGAATTCTCATATCGATATTTTCCCACCTTCTAAATTACCAAATCCTTAAATTTCTATAACAATATTTACCCGCCTAGTAAACTTCCAAATTTCTAAATTGCCATCTCGATAAGTACCCGCCTTCTAAACTCCCAAATTCCTAAATTCCCATTTTGATATTTTCCTGCCTTTTAAACTCCCAAATTCCTAAATTCCTATCTCAATAAGTACCCGCCTTCTAAACTCCCAAATTCCTGAATTCTCATATCGATATTTTCCCACCTTCTAAATTACGAAACCCTTAAATTTCTATAACGATATTTACCCACCTACTAAATTCCCAAATTTCTAAATTGCCATCTCGATAAGTATCCGATAAGTTTCTAAACTCCCAAATTTCTAAATTCCCATCTGGATAAGTACCCGCCTTCTAAACTCCCAAAGCCCTAAATTCCCATCGCGATAAGTACCCGCCTTCTAAACTCTCAAATTCCTAAATTCCCATCTTGATATTTTCGCGCCTTCTAAACTCCCAAATCTCTAAATTCCCATCTCGATAAGTACCCGCCTTCTAAACTCCCAAATTCCTAAATTCCCATTTTGATATTTTCCTGCCTTTTAAACTCCCAAATTCCTAAATTCCTATCTCAATAAGTACCCGCCTTCTAAACTCCCAAATTCCTGAATTCTCATATCGATATTTTCCCACCTTCTAAATTACGAAACCCTTAAATTTCTATAACGATATTTACCCACCTACTAAATTCCCAAATTTCTAAATTGCCATCTCGATAAGTATCCGATAAGTTTCTAAACTCCCAAATTTCTAAATTCCCATCTGGATAAGTACCCGCCTTCTAAACTCCCAAAGCCCTAAATTCCCATCGCGATAAGTACCCGCCTTCTAAACTCTCAAATTCCTAAATTCCCATCTTGATATTTTCGCGCCTTCTAAACTCCCAAATCTCTAAATTCCCATCTCGATAAGTACCCGCCTTCTAAACTCCCAAATCTCTAAATTCCCATCTCGATAAGTACCCGCCTTCTGAACTCCCAAATCGCTAAATTCCCATCTCGATAAGTACCCGCCTTCTAAACTCCCAAATTCCTAAATTCCCATCTCGATAAGTACCCGCCTTCTGAACTCCCAAATCGCTAAATTCCCATCTCGATAAGTACCCGCCTTCTAAACTCCCAAATTCCTAAATTCCCATCTCAATAAGTACCCGCCTTCTAAACTCCCAAATCGCTAAATTTCCATCTCGATAAGTACCCGCCTTCTAAACTCCCAAATCGCTAAATTTCCATCTCGATAAGTACCCGCCTTCTAAACTCCCAAATTCCTAAATTCCCATCTTGATATTTTCCCGCCTTCTAAACTCCCAAATTCCTAAATACCCATCCCGATAAGTACCCGCCTTCTAAACTCCCAAATTCCTAAATTCCTATATCCAAATTTATCCACGTTCCAAAACCCCCAAATCCCTATATTATCAAATTCTCATCTCCCCAAATATCTAACTCACTCATTTAATCCCTATCTTACCCTAAAATTTTCAAAAATCTGCAATAATGTAACAAGTACAATAAAGACTCCTGTGGCTGCCATATTTGTTCCCAGGAAAACCTTTGCACCCGACTGTATACCACTAAACCCAACCACCGATTAGATTCATTACCGGAAATATTCCTTGTACCGAAATTGAATAACTCAGCTTTGGGACCCAATATTGGGACGATGAACGGTATCGGATGTTGAAGAATTTTATTAGGGGTGTTCAAATATAACGGAAATATAAAATGGACGAGGTAAAGTCCTTACCGGCAATAAAATATAATTGAGCACGAGCCGGAGGATTATATACCTAACGGAGCGACTAGTGAGCCTCTTTCGGGATTATTGAAACTATTGTGCAGTAAAAATAGAGGGTAATGAAACGTTATCGATACGTTTCTCAACGTTTACATAGAGAGACATTTTGTAGAAATATTTATCATTTATTTTTAATATTTTATGGGGGAATAGAGAAATATTTGTAGGATGATAAAATGAGCAAAATGGCAAAGTATTAGAAGAGTGGTGTGGTTGTACAATGAAATGGCGCTTAGTGTAAAAACAATATGGCGGAAGGGTAGATAGTAGCGTAGTAATATAGCAAATGAGTAAAATAGCGAAATAGTGAAATGATAGAACATTGGAATAGTATTTTTATATAGTGAGTTCATAGGGGAACAGTGAAATAGTGGAACGTTCAAATGTAGTTGTAATAACTTCACGATAAAATTGTAAACCACATGAAATGTTAGTATAGTTGTATGGTAGGGTCAATAGAGTAGTAATATACCGAAAAAGTGTAATAATTTTACAACAAAATTATAACCCATAATCTCTTATATCAAATACTGCTGTATAATGAAAGAAATAGCAGAACATTGAAATATTAGTGTACTTGTATGGTAAAGTCAATAGAATAGTACCATAGTAAAAGAGCGTTAAAATTTTACAATAAAATTGTATTTCATAATCTCTTATACCAAATACTATCATGTAGTGAGAGAAATAGTAAAACAATCAAATAGTGGAACGTTGAAATATTAGTGTTCTCATATGGTAAAAGCAGTAAAACAGTAACATTGTAAACAAGTGCAACAATTTTACAATAAAATATTAATCCATATTCTCTTATATCAAATATCAACCAAACTACATATTGAATAATACACCGGTGAAAAATATTTCTTTCCACCAAAATTTTCATATTATTTCTATTAAAAGATTCTCATTAAAACACTTTCTTAAAAATATAAATAAAGACACTTGAGAAATAAACACTAAAAAATTCTATTCATACTAGATATATTCAAATTCTAAATTTCTGTAAATTCTACACAATAGAGGAAATATAAGCTAGAAACAAAGCAGTGACCTTTTGAGGCCCTGTGATAAACGAGACCTTGTGCGGCAGCTTTAATTAGAGCATATATGTACATGTGCCTATATACATAGACGTAAAGCCTTCCTTGTTAATTGAGAACGAATACACGCGCGTGCAATTATATACTTGCTCGTCTCCGCCTACCTGTTCAACTAGTACGTGCACACATAATTACAGTAGGGAGCTCACAATTATTAATTTAGGTGTTACTCCACAGACCTATATGCTGCACGCCTCTTTGTGGGTCATTTGTTAGACTTAACAGGGTTCAATGGAAATTAATATTAAACAGGTATATATTTTATATGGAATTTTCGTTGCCACATACTTACAATCGATTTTGTTATATTTTTATGGAAAATGCTGTAAGATGTGAATTTTTATTTGTGTTGATTATTTGGAAAATATAAGTGTGTAGAAATAGGGAAATTTTGAAATCTGAAAAATGGGTAATTTTGGAAGTTCGGAAATTTGGAAAGTGGGGAAAAATTTTAATTTAGAAAATTAGGGAATTTTGGGGAATTTTGAGAGTTTTGGGAATTTTGGGAATTTTTAGAGTTTTGGGGAATTTTGGGAATTTTAGATATTTCGAGAATTTTGGGACGTTTGGTAACCTTGCGAATTTTCGAGAATTCTGAGTTTTGGAAATTTTAGAAATTTTGAGAATTTGGAAACTGAGAGTTTTAGGGAATTTTGAGAATTTCTAAAATTTTAAGACATTTGGAAATTTTTGAAATTTTAAGAATTTTAGGACATTTGGAAATTTGGGGGAATTTTGGGAAATTTAGAGAATTTTGGGAATTTTTGGAATTCTGAGAATCTTGAGAATTTTAGGACATTTGGAACTTTTGAAGAATTTTGGGAATTTTAGGACATTTGGAAACCTTGTGAATTTTGGAGAATTCTGAGTTTTGAAAATTTTAGGAATTTTGGGAATTTGGAAACTTTGAGAATTTTAGGGGAATTTGGGAATATTAAGCATTTTAGGACGTTTTAGAAATTTGGGGAATTTTGGGAATTTTTGACATTTTGAGAATTTTAGGGCATTTGGAAATTTTGGGAATTTTAGGACATTTGGAAACCTTGTAAATTTTGAAGAGTTCTGAGTTTTGAAAATTTTAGAAATTTTGGGAATATGGAGACTAAGAATTTAAGGGAATTTTATGAATTTTAATAATTTTAGGACGTTTGGAAATTTTGGGGAATTTTGAGAGTTTTGAAAATTTTGGGAGTTTTGAGAATTCTAGGACATTTGGAAAATTTTGAAAGTTTTGGGAATTTTAGAAATTTTAGGAATTTTGGGAATTTTAAAAATTTTAGGATATTTGGAAATTTGGGGAAATTTTGAAGAATTCCGAGTTTTGAAAACTTTAGGAAATTTAAGAATTTTAGAAATTGAAAAACATAATAATTTGAAAAAATCAATTTTCATGCTTCAAAATTCCTAAATACAGAAATCCAGCATCTTAAAATTAAATTTGTATCAAAACCAAAATAAAAAATTTCATAGTTCCATATAGTTCCACTCGTATCATTCAAATTCTTAACATGAACGATGTCCAAAACTGTAGTCAATTATTATAACCCTCGCCCTGTCGTAAAACATGGGCACGTCACGATTCCATAGAGAAATTGCTATCAAATAAATTCACCCAAGAGGACTATAAACATTGTGCCACTTTGTACCATGCGTACACGAACAGAAAAAAAAAAACGAAAGATCTAACGGCTGTCCGACTTAATTACAAGTCAGCATATGGAGCAGACCCCGAGTTATGCTCCCCTTTCCTCCCGTGGTATGAATATCGCATTAAGTCATGAGTGAGAGATAACTTCGGGCAGGGGTGTGCCCCGATGGGAAACTACGAATTTAATAGAATAATAAATGGACCCGTCTGCGTTGCTCCAATACCACGGGATGATAGTGTACGCAAAAGATCACTACATAATAATTCTCATGTTTTTTTTTCTGTCGGCATTCATTTTCTCGACGATCTTCGACAGGACCGGCTCTATTAGTTGAAACACGTGCGTTTGTAACGGGCGACTTTTCAGGGCGGGAGAATTCAAATGGAATACGTTATTAGTAAAATAGTAAATTATAAAAAAGTAACGAGTAAAATAAAATAAAATATAGTAGTAATTTATTTGCTTGGTAAAATTATTGATAAGGATGTTTATGGTACTCACTAATGTAGTATGTAACCGATGAGTTTCAAGAGCGCGAAAATTTAAATTCAGATGCCTTATTGAATGAAATCGTAAATTGTAAGTAAAAAGTAAAATAATATAAAATAGTAAATTATTAGCTTGATAAAATTGTTGATCAGAATATTTACTATACTGAGTAGTGTAGTATGCGTTAGTAACTGATAATTTTCAAGAGCGGAAAAATTTAAATTCAAAAAGAATGTTATTTAAAAGAGTTGTAAAATAAATCATAAAACAGTGAATTAGTACTACCGTGTTAAAATTGCGGAAGTGTAATTAATTAATCTTGTGTAATATTTCAGAATTTCAAATACTCAAATTTAAGAAATGTTGGGATCTCAAATTTTGAGGTTTGAAAATAAGGTATTTGAAAAATTAAAAATTAAGAACTTAAAAAATTTGAGAATTGAGAACTTGGAGAGTGAAGATTTGAAAATTGAGAATTTGGCGTTTGAAAGATTTTGACAATTTCAGAATTAAGAAAATTTAAAAAGTTTAAAATTAAATTTTACAAATTTGGAGTTAGTAAATTAGTAAATGAATAAATTAGTAAATTAGTAAATTAGTAAATTGGTAAATTGGTAAATTGGTAAATTAGTGAATTAGTCAATTAATGAATTAGTGAATTAGTGAATTAGTGAATTAGTGAATTAGTGAATTAATGAATTAGTGAATTAGTGAATTAGTGAATTAGTGAATTAGTGAATTAGTGAATTAGTGAATTAGTGAATTAGTGAATCAGGGAATTACTAAATCAGAGAATTAGTAAATTAGTCAATTTTTAAATTAGTAAATTTAAAAACTAGTAATTCGCAAATTTTTAATTGTAGAATATAAAAATGCTGAAGTTTAGGGGCAATATAATCAAGCTTCCATAACTTATAAATTATATAACCTAACCTAACCTATAAATTATCATAATAAATACTACTATTTAATTATCAATAATATCATCAACACTACTATTGAATATATATAGTAAATTTATATCAACATTTGTACTGAAGTTATAACAATATTTATAATAAAAAATGTACCTCTCAAAAATCTTATTAAAATTTTCGCACGAGGCGTCAAAACTCCCACGGCCGCCCCTGGTCATCATATTTCTCAACTGATAAAAACATATATACACCACATGCTCTCACATGAATTTAAATCCACATTATATTGGTAATAACACATTGGAATTATTGTAGGAAGTTGACTGGTTCTTAACTTTTATAACAGTGATTACTATAATGGCTGATATTATGTGGCTGGGTTCTTTTAAGAAATTTTAAACTGCGCATTATGGATCATAATATCTTGCCTTATGAAAGAAGTTCGAGCAAGGTTTTTGATGGTGGATGCTGCGTTGTTTGGACGTTACTTTATCCGGATCGAAATTTTCCTCTTGGAGCTGTTGCGTTATAGCGGGTTTCTGCGGGCAGGTTTACAAAATAAACAGAACCGTCGCGTATATTCGCCTTGAGCTACGATAATCGACCATGTGCGCAGAATTTGTTTGAAATTCGGCTTGAAATGTCGTTAAGGTGAATTCATGTGGAGGAATATATAGCTACGTGGTTTTCTAGTTTCAGATTTATTTATTTTGTTGTAATAAAGTAAATTTATTAAAGATACTAAAACATAGGTTATGATTATTTTTACATACGCATGAAATGTTATATAAAGCATGCTAAAATGTACAATTTATAATTTCCGAAAAGATAATCAAATATTACATGAAATATTATATCACAATAAATTAAGTAACATTATATGTAAGGTTATACGAGATCACATAAATTGGTATTTGTGTTTTATAGAACTTGGTTTATTTATTAAATGTAATATGTGATTATAAAATAATAAGATTCAGTAAAAATATTTGCATATTTTTACCATGCTTGTAAAACTTGAGTGCACCAAAAGTTATTGGTGTAACTGGCTGGATGAAAATGTTTTCACCCTCTCTACAATATGTATTGAGTTCGCATACTTCTGTAAATTGGATTCTCAATTTGTATAAAATAATTTGAAAATTTTTTTATTTCATAAATTTTCAAAACTTTTTCAAAAAAAAATTATTTAAGTTCTTCAATTTCTCTCTTGATACTCTTAATACTCTTAATACTCTCTTAATACTCTTTTTGACGCAGGTTCGTCCCTTCCAAACTAATATTTTTTTTCTTTTTTTTTTTCTTTTAATTGTTAATGTTTTTTATTCTAATTATAGAACAACGAATATTATTTATTTAAAAACATTTCTAATGCATTTTAGGAATATTTTTAAGATTAAAAATCCCTAGATCCCGCAATCTTTAAACTTATAAATCCCTATATTCCGTAATCTCTAAACTTAAAAATCCCTAGATCTCCCAATCTTTAAGTTTAAAAATCCCTAGATCCCGCAAACTCTAAAGTTAAAAATCCCTATATTCCCCTATATTAATTAGAAAATCCCTAGACCCACAAAATAGCCTAAGCACAAAGTTCCCTAAATCTTCACATCTTAAGATCCTAAGAGTTCTTTGAGAAAAAATGCCACATATCTCAAAATCCTCTCCCCCACAAAAATCTCTAAAATTCCTAGATGCAAAATAAATCCTGCATATCCAAATATACAAATTATCCCCAAATCTCAAAGACCCTATAATCCCTAAAGTATCCCTAAAAAACATCTCGAAATATTCAAATCCCAATATGACCTGAGAAAGTGAAGAGATTTGTTCTGGACTGTACGACTGAATATCTCGAAAACTGAGGTCGAGCAACGGTTACAAAGAAAAGTTGTTCAGAATGCAATCCTTGACAACGTACTTGAAGGTCAAGGTCCCCTAACCCCCATACCGAACGTTCATAATCGCCGAAAACAAGAAGCGTGCAGGAAACAAGGCATCTCCAAAAGATCAAACAACCTGTCCCGTTAAATTTGGACCGCTCCACATGTTGGCGCGGATCGAAACATCGTGAAAAGCGTGGACAGAGTGGTTTGATTTCGCTTTCCACTCAGCGTGCAATTTTCAGCGGGCAGACAAGAGGAACGGTCAGGGCGCATGTTAGCACAGTTTACAGAATAAACACTCACGCTCGGTAGATCGGAAAGGACGCGGAGGTAGAGGCAGCGTCCGTTGTGCACTGATAACACAATTAGCTTGTCTCGTCATGCGCGACCTCTGATAAGGGATTCCCTCGCTCTTGTCATCCCCCACCAGCCGAATTCTCTGTGTCTCCGGTATTCTCTTCTCTCTATTTGACCGAGTCCTCTCGTGCCGTGGCCGGCCGGCGTGCAGATCGCTCGTCAGCCGAGTAAATCCAGACGAGAAGATCCCCCGGGAGTACATGGCGTTCCAGGGACCCGCGATAAGGGGTCGAGGGCGGAGGGGATAGCTTAACCCTCTCCGATGCGAGAAGGGACACAACACGCGGGGCGAACCGACCCCAACGTTAATACCTTCCGGCAGGTTTTCTTCACTTGATTTATTCCACAGGGGACCGGAATCGCGTGGCACGCCACGCACGTGCGTGCACACGCACCACCGTGCCGCTTTTCGCACGAACACGCGGAGGTACAGGGTGCACTAAAAGTAAATACACCGATGTAAGTTTCATTTCAATGACCTTCGCTGTCTAGGTCAAATCTTTATGTGACTCTTGAAAGAAGATGAAATATCTCGAACTAACTGTTCTAACCCAACCTTCTTTTGTTACTGATACACAGCTCACATGTACATCCACAAAATGTGAGTCAACAAATGTAAGTCCACATGTAAGTTTACGAAATGAATTCATAGATTGAACAATTCTTCTCACTCATCTTCGAAATTAACCTTCTTTACACGTCACATACTTACGTCACATTACATACTCACTGTCTAGGTCAAATCCTTACGTGACTCTTCATCCTTTCAAGAGAATGAAATATCTCGAACTAACTGTAACTACCTCAACCTTCTCCTTCTGATAATGAAGTTTTGTTACTGATCAACTGTTCACATATACATCCACAAAATGTGAGTCAATAAATGTAGGTCCACATGTAAGTCCGAAAAATGAATTCATAGATTCAACAATCCATTTCATTCATAGATTGAACATCTTCGAAATCACGCTTCTTTTTCAACTTACTTCCATTACAAATGTACCCTTGATGAACCTTTATAATAACGTACCCATACCTTTATCACAAATATATCACTAACGAAACTTTGAGATCGTTTTCCAGCCAAACGGTTGAGTTCTAACTGACAGTTCCTAGTAGACATTTCATCCTCTCCTTAAGGATGAACTATTGTGTTAGGATGATTGACCTAACCCTCAATTTGACTTTGTACTTCAAACTTAAAGTCAATCACAAACATTTTTTCAAAATAAAATCATGTCATAGTGATTACAGTTACTTTTTAAACACCCTGTACAACGCAGGGGGAGGACCTGATGCTTCCAACGGGAGATACTTTAACGAAGTCCACGGATGTCCAGATCGTGCCCTCACAGACAAATTTGGCGGGGGACCTCACCCCATCCCGTATATAATACGCTCGTTCTCGGGAAGAGGTGGGTTTGGTGAATCGAGGAAAAAGCTAATCCTCCAGTGAATTGTCGGCCAGGAATTTTTACGACGGTTTGGGGTAAGTGATTGTAGGAATAGATCAGGTAAACGGATGTTTTTGTTAACAGGTGGATTTGGTACATTTGAAAGTGATACGGGAGAGTGATGAATGTGGGATAATTGATGAAGTGGTTGAGGAATTTTTGATTATAAGGAAAATTGGTTATTTGAACAGGTTTGTCGAGTGATGAACTTTTTGTGAGTGGTAAAGTGACGTCTAATTTATGCGTCTTGATTCGAGGAGGAAAATGTCGAAAAGGATATGTCAGAGTATGTTGGGGAATTTGGGAATTTTGAAAGTTGGAGATTTGAGAATTTGGGAATTTGAGGTCTTGGGGATTCAGGAGTTTGAGAATTTGAGGATTTTAGAATTTGGAAATTTAGAAATTTGAGGATTTGGAGATTTGAGGATTTGGGATGTTAGAGATTTAATAATTTGAAAATTTGAGAATTTATGAATTTGAGATTTTTGAGATTTTGAGATTTTGAGGTTTTGAGATTTTGAGATTTTGAGATTTTGAGATTTTGAGATTTTGAGATTTTGAGATTTTGAGATTTCGAGATTTCGAGATTTTACGGATATAAAATTTTGAGAATTTATAAAAACGATTTGATAAATTCAGAACTAAGGAATTTAAGAATTTATGGATTTAGAAATTTAGAAATTTGGAAATTTGACAGTTTGAGAGTTTAGAAATTTAAGAATAGATCTAGAAATTTGAAAATTTTTTAATGTGTGAATTTCTAAATGTACAGAATTTGAAATATGAAGAATGTGGATGTGAAGATTTCAAAATGTCGATATTTTCGAATATGAAAATTTGAAAATATGGATTGAGGAATGTGGTAATTTAGAAGCGTAGATATTTGAGAGTACAAGAATTTTTGAAATTTTAAATTCGAAAATTTGAAGTTCCCAAATTTTCAAATTCTTAAACTTCCAAATTTTTTAATTTCCAAATTCTCAAATTCTTAAAATTCTCAAATTCATAAAATTTCAAATTCCCAAATTTTGTAATTTTTAAATTTCTAAATTCTGACGCGCCCAAATAATTAAACACTCGAATTTTCAAGTGTATAAATTTTTAAATGCACAAATTCTAAAATTTCCAAATTTCCAAATTTCAAATTTCCAACTTCACAATTAAAACTTTGTAAAAAACAATAAATTTAAAACAATTCTGTGCAAACTAATCGCCCTTTGTCTTCTATCATACAACTGTCCATTAATTAAAATTTATTATTCTATTTATACAAGTGCTTAGCTTAATTACAACAGTTTGCCAAATACAAACAATTAAATTATACTTGTCACTAAAAGCTGGAAAAAATACACATAAGTACACACCAATCATGCCACCTATAAGTCATATCAAATTGCATATATTTACAATACATTTACAATACATTTACAATACATTTACAATACATTTACAATACATTTACAATACATTTTCAATACAATATAATCCACTTAAAAATCGACACCCATTAAGAACTTCTCAAAAAAAAAACACCCATAATAAACCATTAATAAACAAAATAAGAAAAGTCCAATACAATCCTGGAAAACATAAAAAAAATTCCTTTAATTTCTCTTTAAAAAAATGAAGGTTATTTAAAAATTAAGAGAGTTAACCCTCTGCACTCCTATGTCGAGTGTGGCTCATCACATTTCTCTTGAATCATTTAATTCACATAAATAGATTAGTCGAATATATACATTCTCATTTATTTACTGTTTACAATAAATGAAAAATTTGTTACATACTCCACGCTGTAATAATATATTTTATCGAGCACTTTTATTTATTTTGTAAATGAAAAAGTAATAGAAATTAAGAAAGGCAAAGGGTTAAAGATCGTGTTAAAAAATAGCTGTGAGGAGTTTCCCGAGGTAAATCGCGCGTATAGGTGACTAGAGGGCGAAGGGAGCATGGTGTCACGGTGGCTGCGATTGAAGAGGAGGCCACCGGGAAGCAGTAGCCATAGGCAGAGGCGCATTGGAGCATCGGGGGTGGCAGTGGTACGGTAATAGCATAAATTCGTGGTTGTATAGTCGGTTCACTCGATGCCGACCAGGGAGGGGGAAGGGACAGGCCAGGAGCAGCCCGAGTGTCGGAAGAAACGACAGTCGCTACTCGACGTCTGCATCGAACGGAAGGCAGCTCTCTTCGTGAGCCGTATCCGTTCTTCAAGGCAGAATAGAGAAACTGGTTTCAACGTGGATCATGATCCCGATGGAACCGATCGCGACGGATAAACAGCCATTCAACTGTCCCTATCTTCTATCACGGATTCGACGACGCTGAAAACGTAAAGCAAACTGTGAAACGCTTGAAGATCTCGAACGATTTAGAGCGAACTCGGCGGGAACGATTCGAACGTGGCACGAATGCCAAGAGGAAAAAAGAGCTTGTGAAAGTGTCCGCGAACGTGCGCAAGAATCGTTTGTATCGAGAGACAATCTGTCGAAACAGGTGCGTCACACGTTTCCGGAGAGAACCGGTAGCCTCAGCTGAGGCGAACCTAACCGAGGATGTGACCGGAACAGAACCTTTTCTCGGACTTTTATTTAGAAAAACGTGCTGTGAGAGTGATCCCTTTCCACGTGACCCCCGGTGTGTTAGTTTCGTGTACAGCTGATCAGTGTCCGAATCGTCAGAAAACTGACGCGTAACGATCTTGTGTGTTCGTATGTTGACATCCGCGGAAAAGTGAGTTTGTAAATATACGCAGACGAGAGAGGGCGCGAAACCACGCAACCAGGAACACGGAAAGATCAACGCTGAATAGACGTTTCATCTGATAACATCGAAAAAGCTGGTTCGAGACAGGAATTCGAATGGTGAGTTTGTTTTAGTGTGTCTCTTTGGCTCTACGGCTACCTGTTTTGAAATTACACGTGGAACGTTGAACTCACTGTTGTCGACTAGTTTTTCGTCGCTACCGTAATAGAAAGCCGATTAAATCAATTATTGAACATATTACGCGTTAATATTTCTTAATATTTGTTTCGTGTTTTCAATTTAACGTGTTCGATTACGAATTCGTACTTTCTTTGTTACATAATAAAATTACGCGGTGATTCGACCATTTTGAATTAGTGTATGTTTAATACTGGACCACTGTGAAATGGTCATCTTAAAATTTTTAATATTACTGAAAATTTGTATGTGAAAGATTATGAATATATTGGATTTATGATATATCGAAGGTTAATATAGCTTGTAGCGAATATTAAACTGTATAGTGGCGGCGAATGTTAAGGGTGAAATTTCAAAGAACAGGTTATGAAAGCATGCTATACGTAATAGTTGCGTGTCAAGTTCTTCAAGAATAGTAAAGAAGTAAACTTGTACTGTTCTGACAATAAATGGTTGGATGTTCCAACTGGAGGATTATTAATTTCTTTTTCTTTATGAGTTTACTTTTATTTGACATTAAGTTGAATGATCGGTTTTTGTGAGAAGCAAAGCAACAAATTGTCGTTATTGTGGATATTTCAGCGACGTCAGTACTTTTGAAAGGGAACATTTAGAACGTCAAACCAGTTGTCGGCCATTTAAATGGATTGTTTACTTTTGAATAGAAAGAAACTGCTGTTCCCCTTCATATTTAAAATTATTTACCCAGCTGTGCTAAACTGTTCTAAGTGTTCTTAAAATTGTTCTTTTATTTAGATTTACATTTTTAGTTGTCGTTTGAAACTTTGAAAACAGTATTAGGTGGCAATGAACGATAAAGATTTATAGACAGTTATCTTGGAAGTTTTAAATTATTCAGAAATGTATAATTAAATTAGACACGTATAATTAAATAATTCTTCACAGTTAAATGTAACAAAAATTTAGTTTTAATTTATATGAAATTAAAATATCAAATATTCTGGGAAAAATTAAATTACAGGATTTAATTAAAACAGTTGTTTTTTAATATTCATATTGAAATATTTAATTACAACATTTTTATTTATCTACAATCAAATATAAATGCATGTTACTTTGGTTTGACATTTAATATTATTTAAATTGAGTTAAACAATAAAATAGTATAGTTTGTTGAAATAAAATTATAGAATTATATTTTTAATATAAGTTACATTATTTATAATATCATCAATTACTATACTTACAGCATTTTATGATTTCCACTATATTAATAATTAAAATATTTATTTCAATACACATTAATTTTAAGAAATATTTTAATTGAGTTTAAGTTTCAAATATTTAACAAATATATTCAGAATTGAATATATTAACTTAAGAATAAAGATGGTTGGGTCAATTGCGACCCAAAACTACAAAATATGCATATGCAACAAAAATAAGATATTCTTGTATCTTGAAAATTATTTGCATAATTTAAAAAAAAACAAAAATTTGTGTATATTATAAAAATAATTATTTTTAATAGAATAAATATAATAGCTAAGTAAATAGTATAACTTTAAAAGGATAGGAAGAATATAAACTTAAATCTAAAACCATAGTTGCGTCATTAAAGATTTAAGTCCATCATTTGCGGTTAAAATTCCTGTTAAAATGGGTTATAGTTTCTTATGGAAATTTATACGTCATTTACAAATGAATACCATGAGCCCTTAATTACCCATTTAGATAAAACTATTCTTTATAGAGTGATTTAAGATAACAATAATGGTATATTTCATTAGTGCGTAACGGCCATTGAAAGGTGTGAAAACTAACCTCAAAATCAAAACACACCCTTTTAAATTGTCTCAATTCCTAAAATGCAAAAATAGGGAAAATTATTTTAAAACAAAAATCTAAAACATACATTTTATTAATATAAACTATAATAATTGTGAAAAGAATAAAATAAGTCATTGCTTTTTTTCACTAATAAGGTTACCTTTATTTGCAGAAAAGATTTACGACATCGCTTTTAAAATAAACAAAGCATTGTCTTGTTTTACATTATGTAATATATCGAGTGGTATTTCATTACATTCAGCGATAATACAACCTTCGGCATTAGCCATTGTAGAAGCTTTTACATTGTTCTTTATTCTGCAGATAGCTCCATAAAGCTAAAAGCTCGACCAATAACATCTAGAATATCAAGTAAAAAATGTAATATAACCAGTACTATATACAGTAATAAGAGAAAATATACTAAAATGTTGCTATAAAAAAAATCACTGACATAAAATACTTTTAAAAAAATTTCATTTGAAAACCAAGCAATTTTATTCTAATTTATTGTATGGATAATAATATTTACGTAAATCAAGAAGATAACAGAATGACCAATCATGCATAAACATAAACTCGTCGAGTTTCATTCAAGTTGATGAGTAAGGGTTTGCGATGTTCTTTTGTCGGGTAGAAATGATATGAAGTGCTAATATATGTTAATACAACAGTGCCGCCATCTTTGCAGATTGATCCGAATTACGCGTTTCGACTTTCCACATTTTCTATTTCCACACTGTTTCAATTTTTTGCATTACTTTCCTAGACTGTTTCACTGTATAAGACTGTTTAACTCTATAACACCAGAGATTTAGGTAGAAACACTTTGAAACTGTTGTATGACTGGTGAGTCACAAAGGGTTAAACAACGAAGAACAAATGTTGTGTTCACTTTCGTATCTTCGAAATTTTATCACCGTGTGTATACCAGATAAGTAGCTTGGCCTGTTTGCAGCCTTCGCAGTCTTCGTTAACGATACTTCCGCGATTCCTAGCATCGGCAAGTGGATTGAGGTTATTGTTACGGAGAATAAATCGATGGCCGCGATGATTGAGACAGTTACGTTGACCGTTCGGTCGATCGATTAATGGCAATTCGGAGTCGACGGTGCTGCATCTGTGTTTGCAAACAAATGACGCGATGTATTGGAAGCACAGCCGGCTGTTGATATCACGGCTCTTTGCGTAATTATTCTCGTTCTCGTTCGCTGTTCATTCACACGAGAGATACATCACGTCCGAGGAGCACACCGGAAGAAAATAAAATATGGTTGACCGTGTGCGCGCGTTTACGCCACGCGCAGCTTCAAACCGAGAATAGAAAGCAGGAAATGCGAAAATCCATTGAAAGTCGTTCCTTTTGAAATAACGTTACACTTTGGGTCATTATGACACTTAAGGTTTCACCCTTGGGCTAGGATTAACTTCACCGCATACCTGGTCGAATCATCAACGGACAAATAGATTTAGTTTTATTTGAACTAGGAATTTTAGTAAGATCGATTTATTTTACCACTCGCGATCGCGACGCACTTTCATTACTCGCAGCGACGGGAGTACTTTAGAAGTATTGCCAACTGAGAAAAAAATGTTGCCAACTTACTGCTAATAAAATTATTTAAATATGTCGACTTACCGTTTACAATATAGGACTTTTTAAAACTTCATTGCAGTTGAGAAAATTGGTGTGGTTATTGTCAATGTTTAGGTAAATTGATAATATTTTCATATGTATATAGAAAAAAATATAACAGACAATATATTTAAGCAATTGACAGTATAGTATAAAATATTGATAATATACAGGACCTGAATAGAATTCATTCTATATGTAATCTGACCTAAAACCTAAGTTTAAATATATAGTTTTTATTTTAAAAATATGTGCAATTATTACTTATTTTATATACTAAATGTATTTTATAAAATTTGGTAATATTTATTAATATGTATTACAGGTAATAATTTATACAAACAGGGTGTTAATACTTTCTGAAATAATAACACAAGATGTTTGAGCTACAGAAATATTTTTAATTAATTTTTAAAGAAGTGACAATAAATACAATTGTATTCATTTAGTTTAAAATGGTTTCTTCTTTAAAATGGTACTATTTTTTATTTATTATTGCAAAATAAAGTCTCCATACAATCATATTGTATTGCAAATATATAATCTATACGCTACTATATTTTTTTGCAATAATTTAGTATTATATAATTCCTCCCATACTAATCATACATATTTATGATATTATGCCACATTCAATTTAATTTATTGCAAAAATTCAAGATGTAAATCATAGCTAACTATAATTTTGTGAATTCACATTTTACATCTATCAAAAAAATGTTGCACGTTCAAAATAATTTAATACTGAATTCCAAAGTGACAAATCCTCACAAAAGAGAGATCTGGTACACTGCAGACAGGAATGTAAAAATGTCTGCACGTATCAGACAAAATTGTAACAGGACAAAATTTTCATGGAGTACGCGTGTGAGCACGTTTGAACGGTTTCGATATCGATGCTCGTTCAGGCCATCCCAGGATACGCCGTGGACGATCGATTAAAACCGGAGCACGAAATCGTGTTTTTGTTTCTTTGCAAATCCGATCCAGCGAGGTTCATCGAGCCGCCAATAAAACCCAATAATCCATCCCGGAAATATCGGTCCCCTTTTGTTCCCGGTGGACTAAAAGGATGAGTTGTACGCAGGGAGAACGTCACGAGAAAAGGAAGCGGAAATATTTCACCGTGCGTTGGACGTTAATCTGACGTTCAATGTATATCTGCCCTGTGACTCTCTTCTAATGGTCAAAGACATTAAGTTCCTAACTTTTTTATGGTATTATCTGAGCCCCCCACTATGTTCAGTTTATCATCGTTCCTTGCTTCATTATCTTCCTCGATGAGGACCCAACCCCGAGCACACAGCGCCTACAGGGGTTCTCATCCCCCATTTTTTAGCGAGCTAAGTTTGGAAAAGTTTTCAAGGAAAGTTATGATGTAGTGGTATTTTATGGTCGATTAGGAATATTTGTTTGAGAAATTTTTTAATTTTTAAATTGTTAAGGTTTTGAATTATTAAATTAATAACTTAAGTTGCCAAGTGTCTAAGTTACCAAATTTTAGAATTATCAAATTTCTAAACTAGTAAATTTTTAAATTACCAAATCAGTAAATTATGGATTTCTTAAATTTTCAAATTTCTTAGAAAGTTCTATGTTAGAAAATTAATAAATTATGAAATACTTAGATTAAGGAATTTCTGAGTTATCAAATAAATTTCTAAATTAATAAATTACAAAATTATAAATCCTAAAATTCCAAAATTCCAAAATTGCCAAATTCTCCAATTATTAAATTACCAAATTTCTTAATTCTAAATTTCTCAATTTTAAATTTTCAAATTACCAAATTTCTCAGTCCCAAATTTTTCAATATGCAATCAAAAAATCTTTAAATCACCAATTTTCCAAATTTCAAAATTAGTAACTGTACACATCATAATACATAATACGAAAATAAAACAAAAGCTTGTAAAGGAGATTAAAAACTTTCGCATACCCCCCGTAATTACTTCGTAGTTATGCGATAGAAAGTTCAAGGTTTATCTTGGAATGTTACAATACTGCTGTTTGAATTGTCGAATAACTTGTTTTGTGTACTCAATTTGTATCTTTTTCAAGACTAATCGCTCTACCGCTTATAAAAAAATGAACATTACACGTGGTCATAAGACAGTTTATTATTAAAAGAATTACAAATCATGCGTCAATTATGGAGATAAGTTGTTTTCATTACAGAGAAAAGCGTAGTTTTCATTAAATTATTACTTTTAGCTCGTTAGCTTTTATTATTAAAGAAACTTGAATTTTATTAATTCGATGAATATAGATTATACACTATTTATTTTTTGTCTATTAAAAATTAGTAACTATGCTAGTGTTACTATGTTCTGGTAGTACAGTAATTTTTTTAAATATTATATGAAGTTATTTAGTCTATTGCTATTTTTGTGATAATTACTAAAACAATAAAATTACTATTGAACAAATTAATTATAAATTAATGTTATAAACATTTTTATTCTTGTATGAAATTATATTCAAAAATTTGCAAATTCAAATTGAAATTAAAATTTTGAAAATTTCAAAGAAATTTACAAATTTGGAAATCTGAAAATTTGAAAAAATTAGATTCCTAAATCTGCAAATGTAAGAGTTGGAAAATCTGGACATTCAAATTGGAAAATTGGGAAATTTAAAAATTTGCAAATGTTGAACCCAAAAATGTGCAACTTAAAAAACATAAAAATTGAACCCCAAAAATTAGAAAATATTTTTGAAATTCGCACATTTGTTACACAAAGGTAGCCCACATCGTATCAGAACTTAATACCTGTTCCTTAGCGGTAAACTGTCGAGACCTAAAATTTCGAGACGCTGATCGATAAGAAGTGTGTCCCGAAGACAAGTTCGGCCCTCGAGGTCAGAGATACCAGGTTAATGGAGGTCAGGATCCGCGTTCAGGTCGCGTCGAGGCCATAGAAAAGCGGATCGGGATTAAAGTAGATTGCGATCATTCGTCTGTACTTTGACTCGTTCTTCTTACGAATGCTTTACAGAGCTGTCGGTGCCGCTTACAGTCATGCAGGTGTAAACCTTATGACAATATTATGAACGGCCATTACAAACTGTTATGGTTCTAACCGCTGTTGTAACTCCACAATTTTACATGGCCATTTTTCTTTCTTTTATACATAATTTTTTTATTATTATTATTTCTATATTTTTGTATATTAATATTCAATTATTTATTGCATTTTATTATTTCTCTATTGTTATATATTATAATTTATTTATTTACATATTAATATTTGTTTATTTATCATTTTTTTATTATTGTATACTAATATTGTTTCTGTATTTTTATATATTATAATTTATTTATTTATAATTTTTTTATTCATGTGTATTAATAGTTATTTATTTATTATTTCTGTACTGTTATATATTATTATTTATTTATTTACATCTTAATATTTATATATTTATAATTTTTGTATTATTGTTTATTAATAATTATTTATTATTTCTGTTTCATTGCATATTATTTATTTTATCATATCTATATTGTTAAGTGTTATTATTCATTTATTTACATATTAATATTTGTTTATTTATTATTTTTAATTTATTGTGGTTTAATATTTACTTCATTTTTTTTGTTTCATTCTATATTAATATTTATTAATTTTGAATAAACAAATATTGTTATTACTTGTTGTTATAAATTAATATAAATTAGTTTTTTTAATATATAATAATAACATATTCAACTAACTCTTCATAAAAAAATAATAACAATATCTTCAAACAATATTAATTTATTTTAACAAAATTAATATTTTCAACTTATAACTTTCATTGCTTCTTAAATTTATGGAAATGAAATTTAGTGCATAATAAACATAGTAATAAATGTATCATGCATATGATAAATATAATAGTAATAAGTATATTATTGTGGAATGTAAGTTAACGAGATGGCGCCACAATGAGACCCGCGCGCAAACGGCAATATAACGAGACTCTACTGTAGCTTGTTCCGATCTCCAATAAAAGCATCTTCATCGACTTAGCAAATGAAACAAAAAGTTGTAGAATTAAATTGAAACTGTTGCACGGTTCTCGACAAGGGTTACATCCAACAGATCCAATCGTAGCATGTACTGGACGATGTTCTTTAGGTGCGTCGAACGTGTTGTGGCAACAGCTTCAGCAGGGCCGGTGCGAGTTCAATAAAATTTGAGGAGTGTAATTAAGACTTCACTGCTTAAAATTTAAAAAATGATTTAGTATATTTTATTCTGAAATTAACAAATATTTTTAAATTTTGCATTACTGAATTGCCAAGTTTATAAATTACTGAACCTTCAAATTTAGTTATTTATATATTTTGAATTGTTTATATTACTGTATTTAAAAATTTCAAGTTTTCAAAATTATGGATGTCTAAAGTTTTAAAATTTGTTTATACAAAAGTTTCAAGTAATGAAATTTGAAAATAGCCACTTTCCAACATTTCTAAATTTTCATATTTTTTTAACAGGCAGTTCTCAAATTTCTAAGTCAATTCACTGAACTATCAAATTTCTAAATTCATATATTGCCATATATTGAAATTCTCAAACCTAAAAGTTTTTAAATTGCCAAAATTTCATACTATCAAATTCTTAAATTCTAAATCACTAAATTACCAAAGTTACAATTTTCTAAAAACCCAAGTTTCCAAATTTGGAAACTTAAAATTTCTGGAAAAATTAAAAAATGTCCGAGTTACAAAATTCATAAATGTAAAAATCCTAAAATTTTTGAAGTTCACATTCAAGAAAAATTTGCTTCCGATCCTGAACACGAATCATTGCACCTCACCTTAATATTACTTCACACGAGGCTGCACACCGTATGCATACATTTACATTCTACAAGGTGTCCCATCTTTATATCCTGAAGTATCTTACTTAAACTTCATTACAACTGTTGAGGAAGAGTTTTAGCAACAATTTTTTCTAAACTATATTAGTGTTTCGCAGTAAATCATTTAATAAAAATGAATAATGTTTAATGTAA
Organism: Megachile leachella; assembly: GCA_963576845.1. Classification (NCBI taxonomy): domain Eukaryota; kingdom Metazoa; phylum Arthropoda; class Insecta; order Hymenoptera; family Megachilidae; genus Megachile; species Megachile leachella. The sequence goes on along the minus strand of OY756252.1, from coordinate 8,388,558 downwards.
CTTAATCTACGCCATTTTGTTTACTTAACCTAATCTAAGTTTAGTGTAACTTAACCTTCGCCATTTTGTTTACTTAACCTAACCTAATATTAATATAACTTAACTTACGCCATTTTGTTTACTTAACCTAACCTAATATTAATGTAACTTACACTACACCATTTTATTTACTTAACCTAACTTAACTTTAATCTAAATTGAATTGACTAATCTAACACAATCAAATGAAATTAAATTTCAATCTAACCAATCAGATTACATAACCATACCTAACCTTACTTAACTAACTCAAGTTTAAGAAATTATAAATTTAAATAACTGAACATAACCAAACTAAATCAAGCTTAATATAATATTGCTTAACAAACCTAACCTAACTTTAATTTGTCTTAATTTAGTTTTATTAAAAAAAACAAACTAAAACTAGTCTAATCTAATAATTCAATTTTAAAAATTCTAAATTTGAATAATCCAGCATATAAAAATCAAATCAAACATAATCTAAAAACTCTCAACAGACCTAACCTAACTTTCATCTGTCCTAATTGAGTTTAATTAACACAAACAAATTAAAACTAATTTAATCTAACAACCAACTCAATTTTAAAAAATTCTAAATTTGAATAATCCAACATATACAAACCAAATCAAGTATAATCTAAAATTTCTTAACAAACCTAACCTAAATTCATCTGTCTTAATTTAGTTTAATTAACATCAACAATCTAAAATTAGTCTAATCTAATATACTGAGCAGATTTGGCTTAACTAATCTAACCTAAACATACCAAATCAAATCTCCTCTAACCTAACCTAATGTTAATCTAATTAATCTAACCTAACCAGTACTAAAACGCACATATCTTTATGCTAATATTATTAAAGCTGTATCTGATGATAAAGTTAGGTACACCCTATATGCACACGGGGATAACCCAACGATTGTACAACACTTTCTAACGTGGGCTCGATCGGAATATCGGATTCGACGTCGATCTCTCGAAAGACGATCACGCGAACACCGTCAGATTCATCTCACGTTCTTATTTTTTTCACTCTGCGGTTTAACGACGAAAGTGCACGCGAATCGGTACCGGCCGATCGACCATGACACTCTTTTTATTTTTCCTCTCGAAGCTGTCCGTGCAACCGTCAAAGAAATTCACCGGTCTGTGAGCAAATTTTCGATGAACCCGACCGACATATTCAACATGGCGGCGAAATCGTGGCGCGCTGATTGAAACACGATTTCGTAAATCATGTCAGCCGTTCCTCTTTAGTGGGTTAATTAAAACGGTTTTCCTTTTTACGGGTCGCCACGGATCATTCGGGTTTCCCAATAATTAATGCCCGATCAAATTTATGGATTGTTTTGTAATTGCGCAGGGGCTTTTAAATGAATCGAGTGAAATACGACCGAGGATGTTTAACGAGGCGAGAAAACGCTGGCCACTTTTTCATTGCTTTACGACAAGCGATTGTCGTAATGTGTTAAACTTGCGACGATAAATAGCAAGAAAGTTTGAGACCTGTTGATCACATAATGATGTTATTTATCCTTCTTTTTGGCTTTTAATCACTACCATAAATGCCGTAATGAGCTACCTTTTTTTACTTTATTTATAGCTATCGTTTACGACTGCTGATGAAGGCTTGAATATTTTAGACATCGTCATTTCTTTTTTATTTCTTAGATATCTAGGTTTATATATTTTTTTTATTTAAATATGACTTCTGTGTGACGTTTGTGCAAGTTCAACAATTTTTTAATTTACAAATGTTTATAATTTTCTATTTCTGTATTTGCACATTTGTAAATGTGAAGTTTAATACGTCTGAATGTTTGAATTGTTGTAGTTTCAAATTTTATCATTTATATTTGGAATTTGTGAATTTTTGCATTTACATTTTTAAATTTGTACATTTTCAAATTTTATCTTTTGTAAATTTTAAATTGTCAAATTTTGTCATTCATATTTTCAAATTTTATGATTTGTAAATTTCTAAATTGTCAAATTTTATAATTCACATTTGTAAATTTGAACATTTTCAAACTTTATCATTTGTAAATTTCTGAATTATCAAATAAGAAACTCGAATATTTCTGCACAAATTAAAAAATTTTCAAACTAGAAACATTTGCATATTTATACTCATTTTCAAAATTGTTACCTCCTTTTTATTCCACTCGAAAACGCAATTGAAACAAAGATTTACAATTCCCGTATGAAAGTAATTAAAACTAAGATAATATCATCCCCCATCAATTAAAATCCGGAGTTTCTCAAAACACCCTCGATAGCATTCAATTATCCGTAATACCCTCTGAAAATACATATCCATGGCAGCCACAAATCCATAGTTGAATTTAAATGTAAGTTTAGATTTATTCCCGCTACGGAAAAGGCCGCAGCTGCGTTTAGTGCGTGTTGGTTTGAAACGAAATCTCGTGTATATGTGTGCGATATACGTAAAGGGATGGTTCGGAAGGGGTCGATAATTGTGACAGAATTTCAATCCTTTGGATGCTGAACCTAATGCCGTGTACTGACCACCAATTCAATCAAGTTCCAACCAATCGTAGACCTCGATATAGGATTTTAGCCTAGGATCGTGGCGAGGGATTTTGTTACGGTCCGATGGAGACAAATAAAATACCACGGAACGTATATGTATATCGCTGGGAAAATACGTATTAACTATTCAATACCGAGTAGAGAAAAATTGAACGCATTTGTATCGAGTTTATCAATTTTCTGATAATGTACACCTTTGCACTCTGGAGATTTATTTTGCAATTTAAAATACAATAGCGTGCAAAAGGTTAAAAAAAACGCAATTAATGCATGTATATTTAAGAACGAAACGATTTATGAGAAGTTAGTGTTTGCTTTGATGTTTCGGTCAAAGTGGAATTCAGAAGAATGAAGGTTCTGCGCATAATTAGTACGCATACAGATGGCGCGAAATTTGAACGTATTTATAACATGGATTTAGGAATTTGAATATAGATGAGGAAATATTAAATTAAATTTTTGTATGATCTATATAGTATAAAGTTAAGATGGTAATCTGTGAAATGAATATTTCATAGTATGTTTGGGGTACTTATATTGGGGTTGGTTTGAAGCACGACGTTTAAGGGTTTGGCAAGTTCAATGTAATTGAATTTGAGGGATTTACATTTAAAATATAACTTGATCTGATTTAAGTTAATGGTATACTTAGAAACTATTTTTGAATCAATAGTCTACCTTAGTATACTTATAGGTTATAACTTGAATTAATTTGTGAAATATATTACTAATTAAATTTAAATTGAGAATTATGTAAAAGCCTATCTGAATTCACAAATTCTCAAATTAACTAATGTCTAAAAGTCTGCAAGTCCAAACTTAATATTGTTACATTTCCAAGAACCTAAATATTCACATTTCTACATCCCCAAATTTATAGATATCCAAAATCCCTAAATTCCCTAATTTCTCAATGTTCACTCATGTTTTTTAAATTTCTACGTTCCTAAATTACTAAATTTTTTAATTTTTGAATGTACAAATCCCCATATTTTTAATTTTCCAAATCCCCAAATTCCTAAATCATTAAATCCCTAAATCCTCGAATCTCTGAATTCCTGTCCCCAAGTTTCTGTATACCCAAATCTCCAAAATCCCCAAATTCCAAAGTCTCTAAATCCCTAAATCCCTAAATCTCAAAATTCCTATATTAAATCACCAAATCCCCAAATCTCTAAAGAGCCTAATACCTAAATCCCCAAATCCTTAAACAGCTAAATCTCTAAAACTCCAAATTGCAAACTCCTCAAATCCCTAAATCCCTAAATTCCTATATATTAAATCCCTAAATTGCAAAGTCCTCAAATCCCTAAATAGTCAAATCTCTAAATTCCCAAATTCTTGTATACTAAATCCCTAAATCCCCAAATTGCAAACTCCCCAAATCCCTAAATTCCCAAATTCCTATATATTAAATCACTAAATCCCCAAATTGCAAAGTCCCTAAATCCCTAAATAGCCAAATTGCAAAGTCCCTAAATCCCTAAATTCCCAAATTCTTATACACTAAATCCATAAATCCCCAAATTGCAAAGTCCTCAAATCCGCAAATTCCCAGATCCCAACAAGGGTCATCGACTCCGCCATAAGACTAAACCTAATTTAACCCAAACAAAAACCGTGGTTACGTCAATGTAGTACTCCACTCCAAACTCTACGTACCATCATTATTGCGATCACGAATCTAGCGTGAAACTAAATTTCTCGACTTTTCTTTGTATCGTCACTGATGTGGAGAGAGCGTGTTTCACAGGTCTCTCAGTTGCTACGTAATCCGGTCCGTAACAAATTAACAGCACACGTGTTTCGCATTCGCATCGGCATGTTCCAAAGACGGCACTTTATGAACCCGTGTTTCAAGCACGAAGTCAATCGAATCATCGTGTCTTTTTAACTATCAGTATCGACATGTACAGGACCTTCCAAAAGAAATAATAAATGCATTAAACAGTATGTACAATTTACGGTAATTTATGGACACACATGTGCTCTTATAAAATAAAATTAAATAAAGATGGCAGCAGTCGCATATTAGGAGCAAGGGATTATTATGGTTAAACAAGGTAAATTAACGTGTACAGACTTTTTCAGAGATAATAAATATAATTTTTTTAAAAATGGCAGTGTGGATGCAGCAAAAATAAATACATTTCGAGTAAAAATTTTAATATGAAAATACAGGCTTACCACATTTTACCATGGATACGTGTTTATGAAAATTTAATTTGATGAGGTACACAGTGCTTTAATTAATGAAACGCCTTGTATAACATGTTCTGTCGGCTCGAAAAGCAGTAGAAGCGTGTAGATATTCTGTACATGATCAGCTTTTTGTTAATTTGTAGCTTGAAATATGAGGACCAACCGTGTTTCCTTTAAAGTAGAAATAGGAGAAAAAGCGTAAGAAGTCTACTGACGAGTCGACAGTTTAATGTTACGGTAAATGTGTGCTCTAACAGTTTCGAGAAGGTGTGATGTTCGAAGAAACCGTTTGTTCTGGCTATTTATCGTTGCTGTGGACTGTTCAAGCAAAATGTATTTGAAATTAAAAGAGAAACTGAAAATGCAAAGTGAGTTCTTTTTGGAACTAGAACAATGTGCTATTTTTTTTTGCAACTAGAACAGTTATGTCTAGTTTTTTGGAAATAGAATAATTGAACTAGTGGTTTTTGGGACTGGAACAATTATAAGTTAAATCTTTTTTTAAATTTATAAGTTTATATGGGTCAATACTAATATGGAATTTTTCAAAATTGCAAAAGTATAAGTTTAAAAACTTACAAGTTAAAAATACAGAAATTCTAAATTTTTTAATTTTCATTCTTAAAATTTTTAATTTGCAAATTTGAAAATTTAGAAGAATGAAATTTAAAAATGTACAACTCACAATTTTCAAGCTATCAGACTTTAAAATGTTTTAATTTTACAATTTAAGATTTTGAAAATTTACAAGTTTGAGAGTTTAGAAGTTACCAGTATTTAAAATTATAATTTTCAAAATATCAAACTTTCTAATTTTTAAATTACAAAATTTAAGATTTTGAAAATTTTTAAATTCAAAATTTAATCAGTGAAAAAATTTAAGAATTTTAACATTTTTAAATATTACAGTAAATTTGCAAATTAAGAAATATACAAATTTTGAGCCTTAAAAATTCCAAATTTTAGAAGTAAAAAATAAAATTTCGAATTTTCGATTCAGGAACTTGACTGCCTATTATATGATACCCATCAGTATGTGTCACGTGCGCAACGTCTTCCGCGTCCGCACAAACGCACTTGTCCATCACAAACTTTTCCTCTCACCAATGTAAAAGAAAAAACTTGAAATATTATAACTGCCAAACATTTTAACATTTTAAAATTTAACATTTAATATTTTACCTCATGTTGAAAATTTTAATTCCACGACTTTTTGTTGGGACTGTATAACCGTGTGGTACACTTTCTCATATACAAACGGTTTCACGTTCAAGGGCTAATTCTTAGTCAGCATATTCCGTAAATCCTGCGACACGTAGGCGTTGATTTTTTTCGTACATTTGGCACGAGCATCGTCTTTTGACCTCATTCGAGGATCGTGTGTCGATCTTGCAGCTCGGTCACGAATAAGGTAACTTCTTCGAAAGAGACGAAAGACAGAGTGAAATAATAATGAGCGAAACGAGGAAGGGAAATATTAGAAGGTTACTCGTCGCTGGTTAACCTGCCGGGCGAAGTTACGTAATGTCAGGATGTCCGTCCGTCTGCTTCATAAGGCATTCCGAGCAGCTACCGCTTCCACCTTACCGGAACAGTTTTACTAAACTTACCGGCGTAATGCACACGTGTTTTCAAATTAAAAATATTTTATTATTTTACACTTCTCGCCCTCGCATTTTCCAGTTACTCAGGTTAAGACAAGAACATGAAATTGGTACTTTCTTAAATCTACGGCGTTGTACGCGATGTGTAAACATAATGAAACGAACAATGTAGAAAATCGAAAATAGAATGCGATCCGTAATTCGGATTAATGTGGAAAGATGGCGGCACTATCTGATTAATATTATTTTTCCAGTGCTCTGTCGTTCTACAACTTCTCTCTACTGGTCAGTTGTTCCGTTTCCGTGTTCTTTCGTAAACGTTTCGAGTTCGCATTCGGTGTTTTTAGGAATGATATTTAGTAATTGTGCTACCGATTCATGTCCTCTTCAACAGGTTAATACTACAATTTGAAACAGGTATTTAACTACATCTAGTGTCATGCGCGTGGTGTATACATAGTGATACAGACAATAGTGTCAATTGATAATAGAGAAATAACCTCAAAAGAATTCAACAGTAACTAAAAAGTTTTAACCTCAAAACTTTTTTCAAAACTATATACTAGAAAGTGCAAATCAAAGGTTATGTCTTATATGCTGAAATTGCTGAAATATGGAATTTGAAATAATGGCGGACCGTGAGTTTTAGGTTATATTTTAGTGAATTTAACAGTAAACCTACTAGGACGTAATACACAATTATTTTAAAATTATAAATAAAGTAGAAAAATGAACTTAGGATAAATTTGTTGTATCTTATTCTAGCCTTAATTTTAATTTTGGTATGTATTATACACCAATAGGTTTAGGGTTTTATGGTAGAAAAGAAAAGCACCAAATGTCCTTTTTTAAACCGCCATTCTGGTTTACGACGCCAAACTTCTTTCGGTGCAAATAATTATCGCCGAACAGAAATGTAAAACATTACTGACGATTTCAATTACGAGTTCGAGCTCGTTTTCAATGGAGAAACTTTGTTTTTCTGTTCTTGCTTTTCTTTTCTTGCTCCTTTGTTGGTGAAGGGTTTGGATTCATTTCGGTCAAATAACTGGGAAATGGAAACTAGAGTCAGGAACGTATGAAGAGAGTATCTCAGGTACTTGAGAATGAGATTTTTTAAATTTGTGGTGCTTTTAATTTAAAATATCAGTGAAATAAATTTTTGTATTTTTTGAAGTTATTTTAAAATTTTGGATTTTGCAATTTGGATAATTCAAAATTTGTGACTTTAGAATTTTTTAAGCTTAATGGACCTTATTTTGAAATTCTGGAATTTTTAAAATTTGAGCATTTAGAATTTGAATGTTTGAAAAATTGGAATTTCAGAATTTTTGAACTTAATTACAATTTGGGATTTTCAAATTTCCAAAATTTCTTCATTAAAATTTTAAAACCTTGCTCTTTGAATCTCCAAAAATTTGAGGCTATAAAATTTTTGAGACTCCAGATTTTAAGACAAGAATTGATAAATCTACAAATAATTTGAAAACTTTAATTTTGTAATTACCTACAATTGACCTAAACTACTTATAATTTTTTTTAATCTTAAAGTATAACAACTGTAAAAATTTAATTCAACCAAATATCATCCTGACTCACAATATGAAGTCTTATATTCATACAGCCAACTCTCAAGGTAGATACAGCCCTGTCTTAATGCAGTTCGTGAGAAAATTGATTTCATCACACGTAAGAAAACGGTGCTTTCGTTGATCATTTATCCAGATGACGAGGGGCGTGTGTGCACACACCCCCTGTAATCAAAGATCGTCTAATTGATTCGCCGTGCATCAAATGTGGGATAAAAACGTGACCCAGATGATTGACTAGAACAATGACCAAGTGAAGCATGTAAGCACAACGAATTATATCGACGCTTATTCGACTGGAAGTCCCATAAAGCCCGGTTGAATGGTACTAAAAAGAAAAGATTTATTCACTGCATTAAATTTTGCATTCATTTTGGTAACTGCAGCGACGTTTTGTGGCACGAAATGGAGAACAGTTGGATCACTTATAGGTTATGATTTTTTTATTCATAATCAACGCGTTATTTTTTATGGAGGAAGGGTGCTGTAATTTTTTTTTGTAAAATTTATTTTTTTTGGCGAGGTTTATGCTTTTGATATGGTCATAAGATTGATTTTTTTTATTTTTTAAAGTAAAAGTACTTTCAAGTATTTCTGTATTTTTATTTTTCCAAATTTCTTAATTTCCTAATTTTCTAATTCCAAATTTCTTGATTTTTTAATTTTCTAATTATTCATTTTCTAATTTTTCAATTTTCTAATTTTCTAATTTCCACATTTTCTAATTCTTAAATTTACTAATTCCAAATTTCCTGATTTTCTGATTTCCTAATTTCCTAATTTTCTAATTCCAAATTTTCTAATTCTTAAATTTTCTAATTTCCCAATTTCTAAATTTCAAACATAATAATTACATATCAAAATTTTTCTAAGCTTCACAAACAATTTCATTTTAACTTTTCAATAAAATTTCATTATTTCTACAAATTAAAAATATACAATAGTAAAGTGATATTTTGATTAACAAAAATTCTATAATATGTCAAGTATATTTATTTATCTATGAAATCCTAAATATATTAATTTATCTATAACATATTAAGTACATTTATTGCTAACTACAACATGAAATTATGCTAATAAAGTAGACATCATACAAGTATTACGCAATTGTTGAAAGCGTCATTATGGCATAATGTCCACTGGACTTCCACCATTGTTACTCGGACAGTTTACAGAAAGGTGTAGCCTTACAAACACAATAAAGTAACCAACGAGGTTTTTTTTCACTGAATTCGAGAGATAACGGTAATGACCATTACGCCACAAGCATGAACTGTGTTTCATTGTATTCTTTATTCTACGCGCGCAAAAACACTGCACATCTAACACAATAGACTATGTACGTGATATACAGTGTGTTCCAGTTTTTACATAACATTCGCAAAAATAAAAAAAAAGATCTTATTCAACGTTTCAAAGGGTTTCATGGTTTCAGAGTTTCAAAGGGTATTATTTCATTAAAAAATTATAACAAAAATGTTAAAGCTCTGGTCCATACAGGGTGTTTCAGTTTTTACATAACATTATTCGCAAGAATAAAAAATTGGACGTTACTCAATGGTTTCAGAGTTTCAAAGGATATTATTTCATTAAAAAATTATAACAAAAATATGAAAATTCTGTTCGATACTGGGTGTTTCAGTTTTGTCCACATAACCAGAATATTCCACAAATAAAAATAAGAAAAAATGTTTATACATAGACATATATCAGCTTATTTTCATCTGTCCATTGCCCATAATGTAACATCTTATATGTTGGTAGTTCGATGGCCAAATAGGACACCCTGTATGCATACACGCATGCTCGAACATACTTAACCTGCTAACCGGGTCATTGTTCAACTGGAAAACAATTATTTTCTCATACATATGTAATAAAAAGCGAATACAAGAAACAGTTAGCTTCTTCTTCATATTTCACACGACACTAAGGGTTATGTTTGACCTTGTAGAGGATAATGCTTCTTTTTTTTTAATTAATGATATTCGTTATTGTTTCTTTTATGGGAAAAAATACTTTGCAAATAGGTTATAAATGTAAGGCTAATTAGATATGTGGCTCAGGGTCAATTTTGACCCATTGATATAGTGCGTTTCTAAACAATGCTAGTTGAGCATGCGTGTAGTGTTTGTTATTGCATATCGAGTAGCGCATTTTGAAATATGGAAAGTGTAACACGATTTCTAATGTGAAACATGAAAGTTTAATGCGATTCAAAATAGCACGGTGTATTGATTTCGTGCTTGAAATTGGACAGACTGCGGTAAAATTTTACCTGTGTTCATTTTGTGGGGTGCAGACAGTGAATTAGATAGTTTATAGGTTATTACAAAATAAGTTATAAAATTCTACATTTTTGTATTTTCAAATTTTTAATTATATTGTTTTTTAAATTTCAAAATTTTTAAGTTTCTGAATTTCTTGATATTTAAATTTACAAATACTCAATTCTGTAATTTTCAAATTCTTAAGTTTTAGAATTTCTTAATTTTTAAATTCACAAGTTTCAGAATTTTTTAATTTTCATATTTTCAAGTTTTAGAATTTTTTAATTGTCAAATTCTCAAGTTTTAGAATTTCTTAATTTTTAAATTCACAAGTTTCAGAATTTTTTAATTTTCAAATTCTCAAGTTTTAGAATTTTTTAATTGTCAAATTCACAAGTTTTAGAATTTCTTAATTTTCATATTTTCAAGTTTTAGAATTTTTTAATTGTCAAATTCTCAAGTTTTAGAATTTCTTAATTTTCAAATTCTCAAGTTTCAAAATTTCTTAATTTTCCAATTCCCAAGTTTCAGAATTCCTACATATTTAAATTTACAGATACCCAATTTAGAATATTTCAAATTTACTAAATTTTTGAATTTTCAAATGTTCAAGTTATAAATTCCCAAATCTCTAATTCTTCAAATTTCTAAGTTTCCAAACATCTTAGTATCAAAACACTTAATTTTCCATTTCTACATTTTCTACTTCTATTTCCAGTTTTATACTTCCTAAATTTTCATTTCTCCAATTATGTATTTTGTCAAAATTTCAATTCTGCCATTTTTCAATTTTCTATACATCTATAAATTCCAAATTTTCAAACTTCCAAAAACTGATATTTCCACACAAGCATATTTTGAAAATTTTTATTCCCAATTTTTAAATTTCCAGAATTCTCTCATAAATAAATTTTCACAACATTCTTAATTTTTTCATCTAAATTTTTTCGTCTAAAATTCACTAAATCATTTCTGGTATGGGTCATTGCCCCTATCAGTAAAGGGGACTAGTTCCAACCAAAACAAAAATCCTCGTTACGCCAATGCGTATCAGACTTTCTATGTTTCGAAATCCTCCATTCGATATTCAACATCCTGATATATAATTATCTAGATTCGAATTAATTTCAAATTAAATTTAAATTAGAATTGGGCAAGTTTCTAAACCGTTCTTAATTGTTTCTAAATATCTAATGTTATATTAATTTTGTCAAGCACCAATTACAAAATTTAAATCAGGTGAAACAATTATTATCTGATTAATTACAAATACTGTACATTGTATATGTATTAAATATTTAATGAAAAAAAAGAAATAGTAAAACAATTTAGAAACTTGGTCAATTTTTCTGTTTAATTTATTATTTAATTTTAGATTTATCTTTAAAAAAATTTATTTTAAATACATTTAAAGAAATATACATTTCTTTATTTAAACAAATTTTGAATACGTTTAAAGTAAATTTATTAATGTACAATTTTGTTTTAAATTATTAACCTACAATAAGTATGTTAAATTATTTAATAAATGCATTAATTTGCAGTTCAATTTTAAATTAATATTAACTTACAATAAATAGGTTAAATTATTTAATAAATGCATTAATTTTCAGTTCAATTTTAAATTAATATTAACTTACAATAAATAGGTTAAATTATTTAATAAATGCATTCATTTTCAGTTCAACTTTGAATTAATATTAACTTACAATAAATAGGTTAAATTATTTAATAAATGCATTAATTTGCAGTTCAATTTTAAATTAATATATTTTCAGTAAATATATATTCTTCTATTTTATGATTATTTGTTATATTTATAGTCATTACTTTAATTGACTGAAAAATGTACCTAAAGAAAGAAAAAAAGAGTACTTAATTTTGTATACCTCATAAACTATAAAAAATCTCCCAAGAAAGGATCAATGATCTATAATAAACCCCAAGATCGAATTACCCAAATTTAACCGGGAAAAACCCAAGAAAATTCTAGGTAAAAAGTTGAACCCGCGTTTGAGGAATGCGATCAATCTAAGCTGTGGGCAATTAAAATTTAAATAGCTGGATCAACGTGTGCGACAGGTAAGATATTTAAATACCTGCATCGACTAGTGTTACAGGTAACAGAGATTTAAATAGCCGGGATCAACCACTTTACCTGCGATCATGATTGTTCGATTGATCCTGCTTGGGAGACAGGTAAGCAAAGGAAAGAAAAGATCGGTAAAATCCTTGAAATCTGGTTGTATTGGTGGTGAAAGGACAAGATTCAAACAAAAGAAGCATTTACAGCGAGGTAAAGTTAATATTATAATCTCGACAATTGCTGGACGGCCAACTTAGGTTTCTATTGTTTTCCGTATTCCGTTAGCCATTGAACAAGTGGCGCTACAAGGGATACAGTGTACGATTGTTGCTAAAAGAGAAATTTCGAATCGTGAGAACGAAACTGGTCTCACGTTTTTCGAGAAAATGTAACTTTAAGTAAAATGTTTGTGTACTAATTTGCATTCGTTAAGTAGAGTTTAGGTAACAGTTAATAGCAATTAAATATGGAAAAGATGGGAATTTGTATTTCATAATTATGCAAATTTGTAAGAGGATTTAAATAATGATTAAATTTCTTAAATACTTAAATTAAAGTAAGAATTTATAATTCTTATATGTGTATAAAAATTTGGATCAGAATTTAAATAAGAATTTATATTTGTTAATGGCATATAAAAATTTTGAGAAGAGTTTATATTCCTTAAATATAGGAATTTATTTCTACATTCTTATTTTATCCTACAATTATTTTTCAACTTTAAAAATAATGTGCTAACCTACGATCCGCTATTGTTTCAAATCCCGTCATTTTAGAAACCTCAAGAATATATGACGTAATTAAGCCCTTATTTACATTTTTTAGCATATAGTTTTGAGGTTAACACAAATTATATAAATTATAATTAAAAAAATTTAACCTACTTTACTTTTCTATTTTATTCTTAATTTGAAAATAAATGTGTATGCCCTAGTAAGTTTACTGTTAAATTCACTAAACTCTAACCTAAAACTCAAATTTTACTAATTTTACCTAAAAACTCTCGTTATTTCAAATTCCATATTTCAGCAATTTTAGCATATATGACATAACCTTTCATTTGCACTTTCTAGTATATAGTTTTGAAAAAAGTTTTGAGGTTGAAACTTTTTAGTTACTGCTGAATTCTTTTGAGGTTATTTCTCTATTATCAATTGACACTATTGTCTGTATCACTATGTATACACCACGCGCATGACACTAGATTTAGTTAAATACCTGTTTCAAATTGTAGTATTAACCTGTTGAAGAGGACATGAATCGGTAGCACAATTACTAAATATCATTCCTAAAAACACCGAATGCGAACTCGAAACGTTAACGAAAGAACACGGAAACGGAACAACTGACCAGTAGAGAGAAGTTGTAGAACGACAGAGCACTGGAAAAATAATATTAATCAGATAGTGCCGCCATCTTTCCACATTAATCCGAATTACGGATCGCATTCTATTTTCGATTTTCTACATTGTTCGTTTCATTATGTTTACACATCGCGTACAACCCCGTAGATTTAAGAAAGTACCAATTTCATGTTCTCGTCTTAACCTGAGTAACTGGAAAATGCGAGGGCGAGAAGTGTAAAATAATAAAATATTTTTAATTTGAAAACACGTGTGCATTACGGCGGTAAGATTAGTAAAACTGTTCCGGTAAAGCGGTAAGTTTGAATTATTTTATTAATGGTGAAGCGCAAGGGGAAACAAGATGGCGGTTCGAGCGTGGAGGGCGTCGACGAAGAAAATGCAGATTATTTGAAAAATTCGATGATGACTAGGGGAAGTAGTGAACGAGTAATTATTGGCAACACTGGCTATGTTGCCGTGAAACATAAGTGGGCCAACCAGTGTGTGGGTCAGTGCCAAACCACGTCTCGAACTCGATCTCGACGAGGGATGAGGATTTCTCAGGGACAGCGACCGCTATTGCCGGATGAACTTCGGATCTGAGAACTATCGATCGATTTCGAGATCGATCTACGAGACTCGGATCACGTTACATCAACACCTCGTAACGGATTGCCATGGCCACAGTCTATCCTGTTCGTTTATTTACTACATATACAAGTGGGGTAGATGTTTAAAGCCATCTTCAGGATTTTTCAATTTGCACACTTTACTAAAATTATGCACAAAATAAATTTTCATATGGAGTAGTTTTGCTACCATTTAAAAAGAACATTTAATAATTGTAACAGAAAGATGAAATCTATTTTTTAACTAAATTAAAAATAACTTAAATTTTTTAGTAAATGGGTGCCTAGTTAAATTAACCTAATATTTTTATAAATTTTCTGCAAACTAAATTCATTAATTTCTAAATAGAAAATATTCAAATGAATTTATGTTTGATAATTTTTCTATATATATTTGCACTGTACATTTAATTCCAAATTAAGTGTGCATTGTACGCCCATAAATTTAGTGTTATACTCGTCCATCGACACAGCTTTTATGGTGAACTTTTCTGTAGTTGAGTTCTCGCGTTTAATTGGAGCTTCGAACAGTATCGGCGAATGAGAAGGAAAGGTTAATTAGGAAGCAGGCTAATTGGCGAAGTAGTTCGAAGAAGGGAGTAAAACGTGGAACTCTGTAATTGGGATTCTGATCTTGAATAGATTATTAGTGGATGAGATAGTTCGATAACGATTGAAGTTTGGAGATGAAACTGGAAAAAGATCTCTTCCGAACTGTTATAGGAAATTGAGTCTCTATTATCTTTTATTGGATGGGTAGGAAATTAAGAGGGGATTTATTGATTTTAGGATTGTTTGAAATTGCTGGAATCTCTTGTGCAATTTACGGGGTATTCAATTTTTGTTAGAGCTTTGATAAAATCATTCGTATACATTTCTTATTTTTTGGAATATTTAAACGTTTATTTAATATTATATGGAATAATATTTAATGGAAGTTTGTATATATAACATTAGGTAATGTCAAATTATATAACGTGACGTTATACAACATTAGGTGATATAACAAGAGATTAGTCAACATAGGACTACAAGTATGAGACTTATAATATAGCGTGAAATTATATAACGTGACGTTATACATTACTGGGTAATATAACATGAGATTAATCAACATGGGACTACAAGCATGAGACTTTATATCGCATGGTGATATAAAGAGAGATTAATCAATACGCGATTATAAGTACAATTTTAAGCTTTATACTGCATGGCGATATAACAAGAGATTATTCAATTCAAGAAAATAAGTATATGAAGTAAATTTATGATTTTTAAATACTAAATTAGGAATTTTTTAATTTAAAAACGTAAAAACTCTCGAATTAAAAATTTTCAGAGTAAAAAAATTTCAATCTTCAAAAAACTGAACAATTAATAATAAATTCACAAAATCAAAAAGTGACTTAAAAATGAAAAAATGAAGAGTTAAAAAAAATGAAAATGTTGAAGTTAAAATATCTAAAAATCTTTCTCTGTACAGTATATTCTCCAGCGCGATTATTCCTAGAATACCCAACCGTGCTCCATCCTTATAACCAGAAGGCTGCGTCAACATCAGTCTTTTTTAGGTATGAACGATACTTAAATCACTTTGAGGCACGATGCTCGGTGCAAAGCGGTCTCACCAGCCTAAGGCTGTCGGTCACTGACACTGTTTCACAACCCGTGCGACGGGCTCTGTCGTGTGTCACGTGAAGGCAAGGTAGAATCGAAAATTAAGTGAAAGATTCGTAAAATTCGAAACGGCGGTCCTATCGAATCTCTTCTACTAAAAAGTCCATGAAAATAGATCGGTACGGTCAATAAATTAACCATTTATTTTGAAAGTGGAGCAAGTTCTATTTTTTATGAGACGTTCAGAGTTTGTTCTATAAATTTGAAAATAAACTTGTAAATTTTAAGATGGGGACTAGTTGTAAATTTTAAAATAAGCAAATAGTTACTAAGCGTTAGTAGACCCGTAGGATTTTATTGTTTTACTGTTTGTGGAAAGTGCTGTGCTTTATGCATGAGAAACACGTTCAAACCATAATTAAGCCACCAGTTCAAAAAATATTTCATATCTCTTCCCATACTAAACAATCAAATCTGGCATTTGAATTTTTTCTCCTAAACCTACAAAACTATACCCACATTCGTTTCTTATAAAATAAATATTTTTGCCAACATTTCCCAAACTGACCGTGTTCATTTCAGCGAATGTCTTTATCTTCGTTTTTCAGTCGCGTCGATATTACCTTAACAATGCGCGGAGATGCTACAGTGGTTCTATGGATGGTTTCGCAACATTTAAATTGCAATCATCTCGCAGTTGAAACGACGTCGTCGAGTTAGAAGCTAATCGTAGAATTTTACGTTTATCTCTGGTAAACGCTTTTGGAGGGCGAACTTCTCACCATGATTACGTCTTTTACTAACATAATCGATAGCACTTGAACCTGTGTTTCACATAACTTCAATGGGAAATCATGGCTCTTTCTCTGGCTGAAATTTCTTTTCTAGGTATTGGAAAACCTGGACGTTTAGGTTGTACTTTGGTGCTGGATTTTTATGTACTTATTGTGATGAATTAGTTATGATACTGTTAACATAGTTGATAGTATAAAAATGTAGGTAATGTAGTTCATAATAGCTACCTAAGAATAAATAAGACTGATCACATCTTCAGCTTCATGAACACTGATTTCAAATAAACCTTGACAAATTCTGTGATGTAATAAAACTTGTCAAGTGGTCACTTGTTAATTTAAATGTTAAGGAATGTAAAAATTTCCTATCAGAAGATTGTTGAAAATATGAAGGCAACACATATAAAGATTTATTTCAGGTTCCACATAATTTTGATAAACGCAGAAATTTAGACAGAAAACACCCTGTATATCAGTCATTGTCTCGTTCGATTAGCCGAGAGTCTGAAAGGACACCTTCACTTGGTGAAGGAGCTCGGCTTTTCCGCGACCTTGAAGAGTTTCAGCATAAACTGGCGACGAACGATGAGAAGGCAACGTTTCACTACGACTGGGACCATAACAACTCTCCAAAGGGCATTCTAAGATCGCCCACTGAACGATAGAACCAGATATTCTAGACGCCGTTCACGTCAACCATTATTCTTGGGATTCCCATACCTTCTTTTTTCTTTTCTTTAATGAACCCGTATAACAGCCACCTCCCTCCGTTTTATCTGTTTCGTTAGCGTTTTAGTACTTTGAACCATTCTATTATTGGAGGAGTAAGGATTTTATGTTCTTTTTGACTCTTTTGATTCTGATGGAGAATGTTGACCAGTTAATACTTTGCAATATTTCTGATTCTGGAGGTTTATTGTTAGTACGAATGATGGATTTGATGATGGACAATTTGCTTCTTTGTGGAATTTAGGAGATTATGGGATTAGGAATTTGGGGAGCTTGAAATCATGATTTAGTGTGATACTGTCACACTATGTGATGTTACTATTTTAATATCTACATATAGTATCTATGTTAATATTATGTTATAATACAGTAATGTAGTTTGAATTACATGTAACAATTTAACAACAGGAGAATTTGTGAGTGTGCAGATTAAAAAATGTCAAAATTTGACAATTTAACAATTTAATAATTTAATTATTTAATAATGTAACAATTTAACAACAGAAGAATTTGTGAGTGTAAAAGTTAAAATGTCTACATTTGACAATTTGATAACCTGACAAATCAACAATTTGACAATTTAACAACATGAGAATTTGAGAGTATAAAAATATAAAAACTTAAATATTCCTTAATTCGACAATTTGAAGATTTGAAAAATTCAGAAATTATATCAATTCATCAATATCATAAAGTGCAAGTAATTATCATATCTTGTGCATATGTCTTGTGCAAGGTCAGGTTGAAATCAATTTCCCCACTGCTTTCATATCCGCGAATTAAGTTCTTTCCTCAAGGAACATTCCACCAGCTCAAAGTGGAAATTACCAATATACATCGCAAATTAAACGACCATGAGTTTTATCAAGATTATTATAGGACATACGTAGCTAGTAAATTTATTTAACCTCAATAGACATCCAGATTCGATGTGCATAGTTAACTAAACAGAATCATTGAAACTTGAAAGATCTTCAGACCTGAAAACTTTCTACGGGGGATCTTTGAAACAAAATTTGAAGAATGAATGTCAACAAAGTTGTCTCAGTTTCATACAATTTCAAAACTTTTGAAACTTGAAACTTGGAAGAATAAATCTGAAAATTTGAAGAATCAATGTCAATAAAATTTGAAGAATCAATGTGAACAAAATTTGCAGGATGAATGTCAGTAAAGTTGTTTTAGTTTCATAAAATTTCAAAACATTTGAAACTTGAATCTTGAAGGAAAATTTAGAGGACCGATGTGAACTTAATTTGAAGAATCAATATCAATAAAGCTTGCAAAATTAGTGTGATTAAAATTTGAAGACGCGGTCAAGAAAATCAGCTGACATAAATTCTAATTCACCGTAACGCTTATTTGAAAAATAAAATAAAATGCATCTCCATAAAGATCTTTAGAGCAGAAAACGGCATGAAAAGCTTGTAGCAGTATCTCAGTTTCCCCTTTTACCTTAACAACACTCTTAAACTATCGAGATTTATACGCGCAAACTCCTCTCCTCATTTGCATTTCCCTCTTTTAGATCAATAGCGACGCTCGCTGCAACTGGTCGATTTAAATACAATGAGACGTAAAGTAATCCTGTATCGTGGAAAGTCCGTGAAACTGCCATTACCGTTCCTTAATTGAAACAAAGTCGTCGCTCGAATTACGAGTTTAATCCCGGCAAACGTCTCGAAATCGAGATAATTACCTTTCCAGATATCCTTCTTTTGTCTGGCCAACTTGAAAGCAATTTGATAAGGATCGACCGTCCTGTTCCCGGGGGAATCTTCCAGATTCGTTTCGAGAAAGCCAATAAACCGGCCGGGCTCGATCGATCGTGGATAATTCAGTTAAACGGGCTATCGGTTCAAACGATCGCATCTGTTCTTCCGATTAACTGCTTTAGTTGACGAATTGACCCGATTGTTAACCCCTCCTAGACGCGTGAGACTAACTTCTTGTTACGATTTCCATATTTCAAAGTGGGGCAAGCCTTGTTTAACCGCATTTTTTCGGGTGGTTGTTGCAATGTTAAACCGTTCAAATGTTAAACCATGTCCAAATGTTAAGGATACTTTGTATGTGGATCATTGATAGACGGTAATTAAACTTGATATTAAATCCCACTAAAAATAGGAGCCAGGTCAGTCATGTGTCACATGTGGCATATAGTCTTGTGACTTATAATATTGCGAGACATTTGCATTTTAATAAACTTAGATGCAATAGTTTGAAATGAAGGTTTTATACCTAGCTATGGAATACTAGGATTGCACACATAGTAAACTACCACAAAGGTCCACATTTTAAGGATACTTTGGATGTGGATCACTGGTGGATGATTTTCTTAATTACTAATCCAAACTCACCCAAAAATTAGAATATTCGGGGATTTCAGAATTTTGAATCTGAAGTAGAAATGTTTGGAAATTAGAAAAATTGTAGTAATTCCTAATTATGGACAGTGGCATTTAATTCAGAAATATAGTGCCACAAGTTTTTAGAAATTTGAATATTTTTTCATTGAAAAACGTAAAATTTGGAAATTAAGAAGTTGAACTAACGTAACTTGTACTGAAATCTAAAGCTACCGTATAGAGAATGTAACCCTAAAAACTAGCCCAAGAACCTACCCTTAAAACCCTGCCCTAGAATCTAATCCTGGTACCTAACTCTAGAATCTAATACTATTACCTAACTCCAGAATACTTGTACCTAACTCTAGAATACTTGTACCTAACTCCAGAACTTAACCCTAGAACCCAACCTAAAGAAGCAACATACGCTACAAAAAGCATCCAAAGTGCAATCAAGTCACGCGTCTGAAGCATAAAGCGATCTTCAAAGCAGTCTCGAACGTTCGTTCGCTGTCTCGAAAACGCTGGTCTAAGAAAACGCGATGAAAGCTTGATCAGCGTCGAGCTCGAGAAAAGATGCTGTACTCAGAAACTGAAACTCTTCTTCCTCCAACCCTCTCTGTCTGCCTTTCAATAATATATCTTGGCCTTCGGCCAAAATTTTCCAGACAGTTGGGCGCATTACTTGACATGGCACGAGGCAACGTTATCGAAGGAAAGGCTCATCCCGGTGGGAATAATATTTATGGTCGGTGAACGTTGATGGAAAGAGGGTGGATCGACATTCAAACCGAACAGAAGCTATGTCTTATCTTTGGCCCTCCTTATCGTTGTGTGTGATATTCTCGCTCATAATGCTGGTGTAAGTGTACTCAAGCAAAAAGGATAATGGTAAACACTCGGCTTGACCTTTTAAACGATAATGGGGAACACTCTTTTAGAATTTATTTGACAGGTTGCTGTGTTTTGGCGTAATTATGGTACCTGGCTAGACTTAAAATGTGGACCTTTGTGGTGGCTTACTGTGTGAGCAATCCTACTATTCCATGGCTACGTATGAAACCTTCATTTCAAACTATTGCATCTACGTTTATTAAAATGCAAATGTCTCACAATATTATAAGTCACAAGACTATATGCCACATGTGACACATGACTGACTTCCTATTTTTACTAGGTTTTAATTTCAAGTTTAATTACCGTGTACCAATGATCCACATCCAAAGTATCCTTAAAAATGGACCTTTGTGGTGGCTTACAGTGTGAGCAATCCTACTATTCCATGGCTACGTATGAAACCTTCATTTCAAACTATTGCATCTAAGTTTATTAAAATGCAACTGCCTCACAATATTGTAAGTCACAAGACTAAATGTGGCTCATGACTGACCTGGCTCCTATTTTTACTAAGATTTAATTTCAAGTTTAGGAGGAGGTTGCTCAAGTTCACCCCCTAAGAAAAAACCTGCAAATATGTAAAAGCTATATTTGCTATTCGCTTCTAGTGTTAAGATTGTTTTTATTTATTAGAACAACTCTGAACAATCTTTGTGTTGTTATATAAATTAATCCTAATGTAGCACCATAACAGCCGTAGTAGCTATAACACTTTAAATATAGATCGGTAAGACTTAAGCAAATTTAGCCTAATTGAAAATGTGGAAATTGGAAAATTTGGGAATTGAAAAATGGGGAAATTTGGTAACTGAAAAATTTAGAAATTAGCAAATATGGAATTTGGAGAATTTGGGAATTGGAAAATGTGGAAATTGGGAAATTTGGGAACTGAAAAATGTGGAATTTAGGAAATTTGGAAATTGAAAAATGTGGAAATTGGGAAATTTGAGAATTGGAAAATATGAAAATTGGGAAATTGAAAAATGTGGAAATTGGGAAATGTGGAAATTGGGAAATTTGGGAATTGGAAAATGTGGAAGTTGGGAAATTTGAGAATTGAAAAATGTGAAAATTGGGAAATTTGGGAATTGGAAAATGTGGAAATTGGGAAATTTGGGAATTGGAAAATGTGGAAATTGGGAAATTTGGGAATTGGAAAATGTGGAAGTTGGGAAATTTGAGAATTGGAAAATGTGAAAATGGGAAAATTTGGGAATTGGAAAATGTCGAATTTGGGAAATTTGGGAATTGGAAAATGTGGAAATTGGGAAATTTGGGAATTGGAAAATGTGGAAGTTGGGAAATTTGAGAATTGAAAAATGTGAAAATTGGGAAATTTGGGAATTGGAAAATGTGGAAATTGGGAAATTTGGGAATTGGAAAATGTGGAATTTGGGAAATTTGAGAATTGGAAAATGTGGAAGTTGGGAAATTTGGGAATTGGAAAATGTCGAATTTGGGAAATTTGAGAATTGGAAAACGTGGAAATTGGGAAATTTGGGAATTGGAAAATGTGGAAGTTGGGAAATTTGAGAATTGGAAAATGTGAAAATTGGGAAATTTGGGAATTGGAAAATGTGGAAATTTGGGAATTGGAAAATGTGGAATTTGGGAAATTTGGGAATTGGAAAATGTGGAAATTGGGAAAATTGGGAATTGGAAAATGTGGAAATTGGGAAATTCGGTAACTGAAAAATGTAGAAATTGGAAAATGTGGAATTTGGGAATTGGAAAATGTGGAAATTGGAAAATTCAGGACTTGAAAAAAGTCGAATTTGGGAAATTTTGTAATTGCGAAATATGGAAGTTGAAAAGTTTGAGAATTGAGAAGTCTTGCAAAACTTTGTAACTGAATAATTTGCGAAATTAAGGAAATTATCAATTTCAAATATCAGCAATTGTAAATTTAGACACTTCAAAAATTCTCGCCTAAAGAATTTAAGAATTTAAAAATTTGTAAATTGTGAAATTTAAAATTTACAAAACTTGGACATCATCAAATTTGGGAAATTGCATACCGTAACACTAATTATTCGCACTTTAACTATTTAAAAATGCATTATTAATTTCCAATATCTGACCATGCAATATAAATTTGAATGACACATAATTTTCTTAATTCCTTTTAATATCGTGACAGTGAATAATCAGTTCTGACTGACGCAGGTGTTAAAAGAACGATTCAGTTAAAACCGAGAACTGACGTCATAAAAAGGAATTTCCGTTGATTTAGTTGACAGTAGCCGGAGACCAAAGGATTCTGGGATTGTTTCGGCTTATCTCGGCTCAATTTGTTATCACGTGACGTGCAAAATTATACGATTTATGGATTTCTTTAGAGCCGCAGCAGATGCTGCACGCTCCACGATAAATTTAAAGCAAAGAAGTAGGGTGAGCTGTCTTCTGTTAGCAAGATTTATACCTCAAATTCGTGTGTGAGTCGTGTTTAAAACGGCTTTCGGAAAAGGAAAAAGGGATTTGTATTTGAAGTGGTGTTTGCAGAGTATACGCAGGAAAAAAATTGATGGCTTGTATTTGGCTGGAAAAACTGTTCAGTCTTAACGGAAAAATTTATGGTGAAAGGTGGCTGGTTCCGTAATTTATTTCGTTGTTATACATCGAATTGTGTTGTAAGATTGTTCAGTGTTTTCAAAGATTTGTAAGGTGAACCATTAAATTAATATTCTGATATTCTGAATAATATTTTAACATTATAACACTATAATTATAGAATTAATATATGATAACAATACATCATGTTAAGTATAACAAAAATTATAAGTTTCGATATAAGCGAATCTCTTAATTTTCGCTTGAAAGAGTAAATATATGAAACTTGTTAAAATAGAGAATATCTGCAAATTACTCTCTTACGAAGTGACGTTTCGATATAAGCGAATCGAGTCTTTCGCTTATATCGTGTAGTTTTAGCATCGATGAAAGTTAGCCAACTGTGAAAATGAAGAATCTGAACCGAACGTAAACAGTAACCAGACAATCTAAAACTTTATTTTTAATTTTTTTCTTCTTGAAACTTTTATCAACATATTCGTGATATTTTTCTGATTAAAATGAGACCAAACACGACGTAATTCGGAAGATATTTATTTGTACTTCCGAGTGTTTCGGTTTTATTCAAGTTTTGTAGTAAGATTTGCGGTGAACAACGAGTAATGACACGTCGGGTAACTTCGTCACTCTTCGGATAATCACGTGATACGTCTGACAGTCGACATTGTAGACTTCTACGACTGAAATGTTTAAATAAGTTATAACAAGTAAATACGTGCGGAATAAAGTCGTGTTTGGTATCATTTTAATCAGGAAAATGGCAGGAATATGATGGAAAAAGTTTTATGAAAAAAGAACTAAAAATAAGGAAGTTAACAGAAAAGTATTGTAAAGAAGGTTTAATTTCTGCCAACTGCCACAATCACAGCGACTTTTTGTCATTGGCTGTGCGTTAGAAACTTATCATCCGTTTAATTATACCAATTATGTACTGCTTGGTTTCATTTGAGTCATAAAATGCGAAAAAAAATAAAAATATTCTAAAACTTAGAAATTTACAAAATCTGAAAATTTTGTATATCATCGAACTTGTAAAATTTTTTAATTTATAAATCATTAAACTTGTAGAATTTCCAAATTTGTAAACTCTCAAAATTTTGATTTTTCTAAATAGCAATATTGTCGAGTACAAAAATTTCAAATGGTTCTGATTTCTTCGCACATATCATGTAGATCATTTTCGTTTATATCGAGACTTCACTGTAACTTACACGACGGAAACAATGAATCCATATGTTCAGCATGTTCGTATTTATCAAGAACGCAGATAAACTCGACATAGTGCTAAACGATGACAACCGACATTTTATTTGTCGTACAACTCTGATCTCTCGTAACAATTCGTTTTAATAGACTGGAAGATCCCGTTTGTTCGTCAAGGGCATTTATTAGATCTCTGCCGCACGTGTTCTCTAGTCTTCAGACGAATCTTTTCATCTTTCGCGTTTCCATTAATCCACTTCGTATTTTTACGACGCCGCACCAAACTGATAAAATGAATTTATGACGCTGACAATAATGTGTTGAACATGTTTATCGATCAGTTTTAAGATGCTTGCTTTGAAACTTTAAGAGATATACAGAGTGCTGCATCTTTGTTTCATCACATTATTTTTGTCTGAATTTTGTTTTAGAAAATGGCGGATGATTCTGGAAGTTACCGCAATATTGATTGCTGGCTCTTTACTTATCTTTCGTTTTGAGGGATTAAATATACAAATTTCCAAATTTCTCAAATTCCAAAATTTCCCGAATCCCCAAATTTCCAACTTTCTCAAATATCAAAATTTTTCAAATTTCCAAATTTCTCAAATCCCCAAATTTCCAAATTCCAAATCCTCAAATTTCTAAATTTCTCAAATCCCCAAATTTCCAAATTCCACATCCACAAATTTTCAAATTTCTCAAATTCCAAATTTCTCAAATTTCAAATTTCTCAAATTCCAAATTTCTCAAATTCCAAATTTCTCAAATCCCCAAATTTCTCAAATTCCAAATTTCTCAAATTTCAAATTTCTCAAATCCCCAAATTTCTCAAATTCCAAATTTCTCAAACCCCCAAATTTCTCAAATTTCAAATTTCTCAAATCCCCAAATTTCTCAAATTTCAAATTTCTCAAATCCCCAAATTTCTCAAATTCCAAATTTCTCAAATTCCAAATTTCTCAAATCCCCAAATTTCTCAAATCCCCAAATTTCTCAAATCCCCAAATTTCTCAAATCCCCAAATTTCTCAAATCCCCAAATTTCTCAAATTCCAAATTTCTCAAATTCCAAATTTCTCAAATTCCAAATTTCTCAAATCCCCAAATTTCTGAAATTCCAGAATTTCTCAAATCCCCAAATTTCCAAATTCCAAATCCTCAACTTTTCAAACTTCTCAAATCCCCAAATTTCTCAAATCCCCAAATTTCTCAAATTCCAAATTTCTCAATTCCCCAAATTTCTGAAATACCAAAATTTCTCAAATCGCCAAATTTCAAAAAGTCCCAAGAATGATTAATTAGTAAAACTTCAAAAGTACATTCTAAAAATAATTCTTTCCCTCACACAAACCAAAAATAGAATTGTTCTTTTGACCTTACAAAGCCCAGTCGAGTATACGCAGCTCATGCGGCTTAGAACGTAGTTATTAACTGATGCGTGGATCAGTATGTTCAAATGAAGTGATAGATGACCGTCGTAGATTTAATTATCGCGGCTGTGCCGGCATTGGTTCGTTTGAAGTCACTTGCTAGACTCTTCCTAAGAATGCTCGTGGAAAAGTACTGGCATGTTTATGGGGATCTGGTATTTAACCCTTTAGCTATAACGCAGCTTGACCCAAAAAAGTGCTTATCAGACATCAGACTGTAATTTGATGAATTTAAACGAAACATATTAATTTTTTAAAAATGTTCTTTTTTATCATACATGTATATTGTAACTTAACTTAACTATTAATATTAAAATATTATAATTTGATACAATATTACACATTTTTTAATTTCTTAACCTTAAGATATCTGAATTTTTTAATTTATAAAACGTTGTGTTAAGACTGAGGTTAGGTTAGGTATCAGTCATACTGTAAAAACTTGTGGTTAAGTGCAAGGTTAGGTTAGATTAGGTTAGGTATCACAAATGGTCTAAAAACTTGTGGTTAACGGCAAGGTTAGGTTACATTAGGTTAGGTATCACACATGGTCTAAAAACTTGTGGTTAAGGGCAAGGTTAGGTTAGATTAGGTTAGGTAACACACATGGTCTAAAAACTTGTGGTTAAGGATAAGGTTAGGTTGGGCATCACTCATACCGTAAAAACTTATGGTTAAGGATAAGGTTAGGTTAGATATCACTGTGAGTAACAGTCAGATGTGCAAATAAATAGATACTAATTTACTCTTTGCAATAAGTAGGTATTTATTATTCACCTTTTACAAATTAATAGATATTTATTTGATTACTGTTAACATACATACATTTACAATTACAAAATCCTGCATTTGTTAATAAACATTTACAAAACTTGAACAATCAATTGTAAATATTAGTATCAGAATCAAATTATGCTAGTTAAAAATGCCACCTAAAATTCCAAATAAATTAATTTGAAAAGTATGAAGTCAAATATTAAAATGTGGTGTCGAAGCATGAGAAATTCTGAACAAAGAGCATCGAATCCACATCACATTCTCAACGCAGCTCCACCAAGAGACCATAAAGGAATTCGAATGTTAAATAGTCTAACAAAAGGATCGGAGTTTAAAAACACTCATCGTTTTATAATTCACCTGAGCTTTGTACACCGAGTCCGTTTCTCGAGAGCATGATCGCCTTTGTTTATTTTCGTCCGCACACACCTCGCTAACCCTCTTGCCTTGACCGTGATGCACCTGAATTCCCCTCCGATAACTCTATTAGCATAATTTCCAGACTATTCCCTGAGGAAAGAGAGTATTTCCTAGTGGAAGGAATTCCGAAGTCTGCTTGATCTTAGTCATACGGAATGAAAATATTTATATCGAAGAATCTTTGTCTGGCTTCAAGGTGCCAGAAATTAAAACTGAGAATGTGGTATACGGGGTGTTCCATTAAACATAAGCGATTCATGATAATAATAGTCATGTCAGATGTGAATATTTTTTGTATAATAATTTATGTGATATGTTTGTTAATTTTAATTGTATATGTGATGTATCATATATGATGTACTTTATACGTCTGAATACATTTGAACCTACACATATATTTTCTATATGTTTTAATGCATGTATTCTTTCCACATTTTCTCATGTAAGTAGAATTTCACATATAACATAACATTTTTAAACACACATGTCGAATATTTTTAATCATATACATACATGCATTTCAAATAAATTTAATATGAATTTCACATAAATCTTAAAGCACATATTCTACAAATATTTCACCCCATATATTCCATACATTTTCAACACAAAAGATTCTTACAACGGCTCAGAAAGTAGGTAAGTATATCTCCCAATGACACTCAATGCAAAGCAGGAAAATGTCCATCGTGAACAAGCATTATTTTTAATGTTTCCGCTTCTCATCGAAGCTCAAAGAACCTGATCGTCATCGACAACGATTATATCTCAAAAATAGTATCGTTGTTCGACGAGGCAGCATCGAAGATTAAAGTGACCGTGATGTGATAAAACGTAGTCACATGCAGGATTATTAACGACAAAGTCATCAACGGCAACCGTCAAGAAATTTATAGCTTTTTAAACGCTAGATCAACAGACTGTTCGACAGAGAGAGAGAAGAACCGGCAATAAAAAGGAGTATTTTAGTTGAGCGGGTTTCAAACGAACTCCGTTTCATTGGCCGATTCGTTACGGGGAAATTTACGATTCACTCCTGGCGAACTGAAAATGTCCACGAAATTCGTCGTTAAGTTTAATGGCGCTGATTCACCACCCTCTGAAACAATGAGCGTTCCTTTCCGTAAATTCGCTTTTTCACGACGAGTACGGTCGGCGATTTAGCGCGAGGTTTGTTGATGCAAGAGTCTCGATCATTTTTTCGACTAATTACGATTTAATCAATTATGTTAATACGAAACTGGGAATTACTGCTCGTAATTTATTATTGGTTCAGAAAGATAAGTATGGTAGACTCTCGTTATATTGCCGCGAAGAAGACTGAAATAGAAAATTCTTGAAACTAACAACATAAAAAGTTAGGATTTTTGGATATTTAGGGTATCTAATTCTTAAATTTTTTAATTTGGTACCTGCAACTTTGAACAATTAGAAATTTCATTATTCGGCTATTAAGCGCGAGGAAACTCAGTAATGATTGCTTCGATAAATTGCGATTTGATTGATTAAATTAACACAAAACTGGAAATTACTGCTCGTAATTTATTATTGGTTCAGGAAGATAAGTATGGTAGACTCTCGTTATATTGCCGCGAAGAAGACTGAAATAGAAAATTCTTGAAACTAACAATATAAAAAGTTAGGATTTTTGGATATTTAGGGTATCTAATTCTTAAATTTTTTAATTTGGTACCTGCAGCCTTGAGGAATTAGAAATTTCATTATTCGGCTATTAAGCGCGAGGAAACTCAGTAATGATTGCTTCGATAAATTGCGATTTGATTGATTAAATTAACACAAAACTGGAAATTACTGTTCGTAATTTATTATTGGTTCAGGAAGATAAGTATGGTAGACTCTCGTTATATTGCCGCGAAGAAGACTGAAGTAGAAAATTCTCGAAACTAACAACATAAAAAGTTAGAATTTTTGAATATTTAGGGTATCTAATTCTTAAAGTTTTTAATTTGGTACCTGCAGCTTTGAGGAATTAGAAATTTCATTATTTGGCTATTAAGCGCGAGGAAACTCGTTGACGTAAAAGTACCGATAATTGCTTCGACAATTCAAGAATTTTGTTATTTATAATTTGAGATAATTCATTGTTTCTCATTTCTAAAAAGAAATTTAGCACACTCTCGTTATATTGCCGCGCAGAAATAGAAACTTCATGAAGTTTACTATGCAAATGAATAGAAGAATCTTTGGTTATTTAGAAAGATACAAAATTTTTAAGTTTCTTGATTTGGTGATTGCAGATTAGGACAATTAGAAATTGCATTATTCGGCTATTAAACGCGAGGATATTCGTTGATATAAGAAAGTCAATAATCATTAAGTATTTTGTTCTTCGTAATTTGAGATAATTTATTTTTATTGGTTTATAGAGATAAATATAGTAGACTCTCATTATATTGCCGCAGGGAAGAGTGAAGAGTAGAAAATTCTTGAAACTGATAGTACAAAAGAGTTTCTGAATATTCATAAAGATATCAAATATTCAAACTACTTCATTTAGTCATCGCAGATTTGGAAAATCAGAAATTTCATTTTTCGGCTATTAAACGCGAGGAAACTCGTTGATGTAAAATTTTGATAGATTCGTTGATATTTTCAAGAATTTTGTTATTCATTATTTAAGAAAATTTATTGTTATTGATCTATAAAAAGAAATATACTACACTCTCGTTATATTGCCGTAAAGAAAACTGAAGAGTAGAATCGACAGAAATAACAATATAAAATTTTTAAAACTTTTCCTAATTTTATAAAATGTATTTTTGAACAGTGATGCAAATAATTTTTTAAGTTATAAATATAAAAATCATCAGATTTTGCAATCCGTAAATTCACACACTTTTTCTTGCAAATTAAAAAATTTTCGATTACAAATTTTCGAACTCAAGTACTATGATTTCTTAGTACACATAATCTCCCATACATTACATAAAGCCTGTATTACGCCTCAGCGTACTATCAGCCATAGAGTAATCATAATCTTTACACCGAAGCAAAAACGAAAACGATAGGCAAGCGAAACTGCTTATACAAAACGGTGCAATGAATACACGATATCTCTTATGGATGCGCCATTTTACTCGCCTACAGTTAATAGCGCGTGAAATGTGCTTTTATTGCGTTAAGTTCGTTCTAGCTTATTACTAAATCATCGTGAATCATTCATTCGTAGCGTTTCTGTTCTAAATACGGGGAGATAATCATTAAAAGCCTCTATCGAAGTAGAATGGAATCTCTGCAAGAGCGCAATGCTTCATTCGAAACATACCAGTGTTCAGCTTATTCGTGTAACTTGTTTCATCAAATAAAACAGCTCTTTCTTTGTTTCTTATTTCAACGCGAACATGAAATTACTCGAACCCGGACTACACCCTATTTCGTGCGTAAATTATTTGCATATAAATTAATTTTCGTATGCGTATGTACTTGACAAAGAAAGTGCGTTGCATGTTCGAGAAAAAAGAAAATGGTAGTTATTTTCGGTACTTAAGAAAATAAAAATTAACCTTTTCTTAAACGTTATTACTATGTTACATATACTACGTAGTTACTGTAATCAATCTTGTATGACTTGTCATGTTTTGTATTATTTCTTAATCATTTTTATTGAGTATTGTGTGTTTTGTTCATGGAAATTTATTTTTACAATATTGGGATTTTTACAGTTTGGAACTTTAGAATTTTTGAAACTTAAGAAGTTTGTAACAAAATTTGAAATTTATTAATTTGGGAAGTGGAAATTTTGGAATTTGAGAATTTTGGAATTTGAGAATTTTGGAACTTGAGAATTTTGGAATTTGAGAATTTTGGAACTTCAGAATTTTGAATTTTGAGAATTTTGGAACTTGAGAATTTTGAATTTTGAGAATTTTGAAATTTGAGAATTTTGAATTTTGAGAATTTTGAATTTTGAGAATTTTGGAACTTGAGAATTTTGAATTTTGAGAATTTTGAAATTTGAGAATTTTTAATTTTAAGAATTTTTGACTTTGAGAATCTTGAAATTTGAGAATTTTGAAATTTGAGAATTTTCGACTTTGAGAATTTTTTACTTTCAGAATTTTGAATTTTGAGAATTTTGAAATTTGAGAATTTTTAATTTTAAGAATTTTTGACTTTGAGAATCTTGAAATTTGAGAATTTTTGACTTTGAGAATTTTGGAATTTGAAAATTTAAGAATTTTGGATTTTGAGAATTTTGTAATTTGAAAGTTTTGAAATTTGAAAATTTCGAAATGAAAATTGTGAAATTCGAGAATATTTGAATTTACAAATTTTTAGTACAAAATGAAGAATAAGTATAATTTATCCACTTTCAATTTGTGGGATACAAAATGTATAATGTGTATCAGAAAAAGTTTACTCTCAGCGTAATAAATGCTTCTCATATTTGTTTTCTCGTAATGAAACACAATCACTGTGTCACAAAAGTGTGAACTCTTGCAATCGTACCGGCGATATGACCCATTTCCGGTCTGTCATGAGATACAAATCATTCATGTGCCTGACAACTTAATTATTACATTGTCATTCATGGTTAGTTGTAATTACTTGATTAAACAGAAGAAAGTACACAGATAGAATATAACTGGATACATTGTACTTTAATTGTACTGTTTAAATTTAATTTTTATGATTTTATAAACAACTGCACTGATACAAGTTACACTCAACATATTTGTATATTCAATATAATGTATATTAAACATACATATAATGTGTTGGTTATATTTAGTTACAACTTGGTTACAAATTATAATATTTAGTTACAAATTTATTTCCTTATTCATTTATAAATTTTTTGGTTATTTACTTACAACTTAATTATAGGTTATAATGTTTAGTTTAGTCCTAAGTTATAATACATACTTATAGTTTCGTTATAGGTTATAATGTTTAGATATAAGATATAATGTGTAGTTACAAATTTGTTTGTTATTTAGTTACAATTTAATTATAGGCAATGTTTAAATTAAACTTGTTATAGGATGTAATATTTATATATAATATTTATTTACTTTGTTCAGTTTTAGTATTCACTTATAATTTATTCATGTGTTATAATCCACAGTTACAATATACAGTTAAATTCTATTTGCAACTTATAAAATTTAGGCACAAGTTTTAGTTATAAATTTATGTAATAATATCCAGCAACAGTTTATAATTTTTATCTAATATATAGTCATTTTACATTTTCTTACTGCACACTTGCAATCCTGTTTCAACTCTCACGCACAACGTTTACAATACACATTTAGGTTATGTTCTATTTTTCTATATTTAATGAAAATAAAATTTCCGTGTAACTTGGTACCTTACCTCATAAGTTTACACTCCAGAAAGAAGAAACGTGTAGAAATGAAACACATAAGTTTATAAAATGTTTCGTAATGCGAAGAAACGTGCCAAATCGACAGATGACGGGAGATATTTTATAAGAAAGAGGAAGTTGGCAGAAGAATGACACTCGAGTTTTTTCACTCTATCTCGTCCATCGAAAAGGTGCTGAATTTCCGATACAACACTCTTACGATAAAAGATAAACGCGAACTATGAAAAGAAGAAGACTTGATCTATTTTCCTCCGCTTTTGCTCATCTTTCGCACGATCTTCGACAAGGAGTGCCATATAGAGTCTGACATAAGAGACTCGATGCGATATCTGGTGGGAAAAAATTGCACAGTTACTATCTACTTCCTTTTTACATTTTACCGTTCTTTGAAAACGTAATATCTTGTTAAATAAACGGGTACACATGTATATTTTTTTAAATTGCTTTACCTAAAAATTTTTTTATGAATTTTATAAATTTTATGAATTCATATTTGATGGATTTTTAATAGTGAACGGCAACCAAAAACAGAACACGAAGGACCGCGAATTTAAAAGGTATTTCATAAATTTATATGTGGAAGCTATTAAATATATAATTAGTATGTGCTTAGTTATTCTAGTAATAACTATTGAAATAATTTAAAATTTATTCTAAAATAACCTATAAAATAATTAAAAATTTATTGAGAAATAATTTACAAAATAATTCAAAATTTATTCTGAAATCATTTACAAAATAATTCAAAATTTATTCTGAAATTTAATTATTAAATAATGAATTTTACAACGAGTAAATATGCTTCGGTGTATCTGTCGTATTTTCTCTAGGGATATTCCTTTGAGTGTACAAGCATGTATCAGCCATATCCATGACTCGTAACATGTTGTGACCAAATGTTGGCGTGTGCTTGAAATGGCGCAAAAATGTGCAGCTATACCGCGTGCCATAAGATTTAATAAATCATGAAGCACTGGTAATTGTGTTCGTCTGAATTCAATCCTTCCGGTACGAATTCCTTTCGGAACAATTTTTTACGTATACTTATAAATTCTTTGTGCCTGAATACGTGTCGTGTAGACAGATCGTGAAACAATAACAATAACAGGAAGTGAAGCGTTTATAACCTAACCTAACTGGATATTACGTTTCGTTTTATATTTACTAAATGTTTGTAATTATCATATTAGTGTAAAGATGATTTTTTATAACTTCTATCAGGTGGTACATGTTTTGCATAATATGACATTTTTTAATTAATTACATTATGGGAAAATGAATTATATTATTTAATTAATTACATTATTTCTTGCTTTTTAATATTACAATTTTTTATTATACCTTTTGCAAATATTACAAATTTTTTATATTATATTTTATTTATTTAAATAAATCATTTTAGAAGAAAATATTTATTCCTAGTTTTTTATTATTGTTGTAAGAGTAAAAGAATATATTTTTTTCTCTTTTAAAGGTTAATTAAACCATTCAGTTGTGAATAAATGAAATTATTAAATTAAATATCAGTAATTAATGAAATTATGAAATTAAATATTAATATTCAATAAAATTAATAAACTAAGTAACAATAATTAATGAAATTATGAAATCAAATATTAATAATTAATAAAATGCAAATAATTAACAAAACCACTAAATAAAATATTAATTAAAAATGATTAATTAAGCAATTTAATCATATGTTACCAACATTTGTGATTCTCAAAAAACATTAAAATTGAAAAACGATGCTTTCACTTTCTGAAACGGATGTCCAGAAATTTTCTGGATTCCATTGCTTTCTCCTCAATTTCTCTTTTATTCCTTTTTCGCGCAACTGAATTACGAGGAGTTGAACCGTGTAATAAATACGATTTGACTACCTTGGAAGATCAATTGCCTTTGGCGGATCGCACTTAAGTAATATACATTGTTGCTTTATGACGCCGAGCGCTGACAGATTAATTACTTTACATAAAACTTCGCTGATGGTACCAAAGCGAGACAGTTGGTTCCAAGGTCCCTATCGCAGTTATGTACACACGATAGCTATAAATATTAACGAAAAGGGGATTGTTAAAGTCAATATGTATTGCTGTACGTTTTATTCCGTTGACACAGGAAACTGAGTAACGCGATATCTACTGTTGATTATCGTATTAATTAAATGGGGCAATACCCGGGGCTACGACAATTGGAACAGCTTTTTAAAATACTACCTTTAAGGTAAACATCCAAAAATAATAAAATTTTTTCAAATTAATTTGCTTGAAATTTGGCAGAAATTTTATAATTTTTTATAGTCATTGAATTTCAAACTTGAAAATTTAACTTTTTATATTCTGAAATATTACATATTAGTTTAACACAATTATGTTGTAAATTAATATTTATTATTAAAAAATATAATAATCTTTTCATTTTAAACGTATTAAACATAAGTAAATATAATTAATTTCAGTGTAATAAATATTTGGAGAAGAACTGTTATTAAAAAACTATTAAGAAATTATTGCAACACTGAATGTTGGAGAACTATTAACCAGACGCTCGCTATATTGCCGTTATCTCTAGTTCTTCAAACGTCATATAAAATAAAAAACTTGTTAAGCAATTTAAAATATTTTTAACACAATTATACTGTACATCATTATTTAATATAAAAAAATATAATAATCTTTTAATTTTAAACATATTAAACATAAGTAAATATTGTTAATTTCAGTGTAATAAATATTTGGAGAAAACCTGAAAAAGAAGGAAATGTTATTGTAAATATCAGATATATTTTTTCTTTCCACTATTTTAATTAAAAATTGTGAAGTTTATTACGTATTAATTTTGTGATGTCGATCAATTCTCACGGTATTAACGTATCATTCTTAGAAGCATACAAGATAAAGTTCAAGCTGGTTTCATGGCATTTGGATACTATATAGAGCTATGTATCATTTTTTCACTCTTGATAAATCTCGTTGGAACGCGTTAATTCTTTATAAAGCACGCGTGTTCCTTTTCCCTATTCAATATTTCCACGTGAAAGAAGTTCAATGTGCTGGCAGCATGACATAAAAGATTTCAAAGCACGTTGTACAGTCTGGTGCAATGATAGCTATTTTTTAGTAAGGACAAATGTACGTAAAAAAATATATATATATATTTATATAAAATTTTGCAATTCTTCAAATTTATCAAATTTCTAATTTTTTAGATTTCAAAATTTTTTAATTCTCAAATAAATTTTCAAATTTACAAATCTTGAAATTTTCAAACTTTCAGATTTTTGGATTCTTAAATTCCCAAATTAAGAAATTCCCAAATTTTTAAATTTTCAAATTTCTAAATTTCCAAGATAGCAAATTCCAAATTCTCAATTTCCCACATGATAAAATTCTCAATTTTTCAAATTTCCAAATCTTCAAATCCTCAAGTTTTCAAAACTGAAATTCTTAAATTTTCAGAATTTTGAAATTTTCAAATTTCCCAACGTTCAAAACTAAAAAATTTCTACATTTTGAAATTTCCCAAAGTTCATAAATTTCCCTAATTTTCCTAATTTCAGAAATTTCTTAAATTTCACAAGTTCCCAAAATATCCCAAATTTCACGAAATTCAAAAATTTTCCAAATTTGTTAAATTTCACAAGTTTCCTAAATATCCCAAATTTTACAAATCCCTAAAATGTTTCAAATTCCCAAATTACTTAAATTTTACAAGTTTCCCAAAATATCCCAAATTTCACAATTCCCTAAAATTTCCCAAATTTCTCAAAATACCCAAATTTCCAAAACACCAATATATCAAATTTCTGTAATACTACTTTCACAAATCTAACAACCAAGCTCAACCAGTATACATGTCATCCATCCACTTGTCCAATATTATCAGATATCCCTCAGAGAAGACATCTTTGCTCCCGACTGTACATACACAACGATACACACTCGTAATCGTTGTTCAATGCACACGAATATTGGAAGCCCGTTGCCTGAAGGGGGCAGGTTCACAGCTCAACGGGCAAGAATGTTTTTGTCAGCTCTGAAAAAGGCACAGACCTCCACATATAGGGTGTTTTTGATCTGATGCTACAAACGAAAATGAGGTGAATTTATTTTTGAAATAATAAATCAAAATTTCTTCTGATTTACTTTGATGAAATTAATTTTTATTTTTATTAATTTGGGAAGTCTATGAATTTAAAAAAAAATGTTTATGTGTTTATCTATAGATTTTGATTATCTGAATTTGAAGATAATATTTATATATAATATCTGTATTATCTGAAATGCATATTACATTTTAATTATCTGAACTTGCAGATAATGTTTGTATCTAACAGCTGTATTATCTGAAGTGCATATTACATTTTAATTATCTGAACTTGCAGATAATGTTTGTATCTAACATCTGCATTATCTGAAGTGCATATTACATTTTAATTATCTGAACTTGCAGATAATGTTTGTATATAACATCTGTATTATCTGAAGTGCATATTACATTCTAATTATCTGAACTTGCAGATAATGTTTGTATCTAACATCTGCATTATCTGAAGTGCATATTACATTTTAATTATCTGAACTTGCAGAGAATGTTTGTATATAACATCTGTATTATCTGAAGTGTATATTACATTCTAATTATCTGAACTTGCAGATAATATTTATATGTATCATCTGTATTATCTGAAGTGCATATTACATTTTAATTATCTGAACTTGCAGATAATGTTTATATATAACATCTGTATTATCTGAAGTGCATATTACATTTTAATTATCTGAACTTGCAGATAATGTTTATATCTAACAGCTGTATTATCTGAAGTGCATATTACATTTTAATTATCTGAACTTGCAGATAATGTTTATATCTAACAGCTGTATTATCTGAAGTGTATATTACATTTTAATTATCTGAACTTGCAGATAATGTTTGTATCTAACATCTGTATTATCTGAAGTGCATATTCAAAACACTCATTTGACAATAAACTCCGTGCAACAATTTTACCTTCAATTAACTTCACTGCAACGATTTGATTAGAAAATGGTTGATGTTGAAAACATATGTGCAATTTGTGTTAATACGAAGTAACATTATCTGATTTCTCGCTGGTCAAACGTGTCTCAAGGTTTTGCAGAAAATTCTTTGAAATGAAAGTATGTGGATTGATGCAAGAACATTTGCAAGGATCGAAGCAATCTGATGCGGTTTTTCATGGTTAATAAATACTGTGAAATTTCATGGCTAGTTTGAATTGAAAAAAAGTATAAATACCGATGCAAAAATGTTGCGCTTATGCGTAGAAATATTTGTTGCTCAAACATCTTGATATGTTGTATACATTGTTCCCGTGGTTATGCAATTTTAAAGTGGATGCTTGTTTTTATTGTTTTTTATTATTTGTGTTTATATTTTCTACCAAATTTTAAATTTTCAAATTGTCCAATTTTAGATTTTCAAATTTCAAGTTTTCAAATTTCTAAATTTCGAGTTTTCAAGTTTCAAATTTTCAAATTTCTAAATTTCGAGTTTTCAAGTTTCAAATTTTCAAATCTCCAAATTTCAGATTTTCAAAATTTCGAATTTTCAAATTTTCGAATTTCAAGTTTTCAAATTTCTATATCCAAATTTTCAAATGTTCAAATGTCCTAATTTCAGATTTTCAAAATTTCGAATTTTCAAATTTTCGAATTTCAAGTTTTCAAATTTCAGATTTTCAAAATTTCGAATTCCCAATTTTTGAATTTTCAAATTTCCAGATTTTCAAAATTTCGAGTTCCCAAATTTCGAATTTTCAAATTTCTAAATTTCAAGTATTCAAGTTTCAAATTTTCAAATCTCCAAATTTCAGATTTTCAAAATTTCGAATTTCAAGTTTTCAAATTTCTAATATCCAAATTTCCAAACTTGTTTACAGTCTGTTAGGTCGACAAGAAGGTTTGCGAGACATGATAGAAGTAGTTATTTGGAAGATATTTATCTAAACCTTTCCGCAAAGTATCATAATTTAGGGATATTGCTCACTTCGTTAATTTTGCGTATCTGATAAAAATAGCTTTTTACTATAAATATATAAAATCAGAATAAAGCAACCACTCAGATTTTGCCCTAAAAAATCGTCCTCGAAACGGAAGTTCAGCTTCGAAACATAAAATGGCGTCTCACCGAGATTCCTCGTTCGCTGTCCCATTCGCACGTTTAAAATGCAATAACTTTCCCTATAAAGTCGATTCGTCGCATAAAAAATCTCCTTCTCACTTTCGGTAACCCGTGGTTTAATGCCCGGTTTCACGCTGAGCTCAATAAAAGTTTACTTTCCGAAAAATACGAGAATATTTGGGACAAAAACGAACTAGGTGGCCAGTAAAAATGGAAGAGCAATTCGTTGTTAGGGGAATTTCAACGACCGGGGAATCTTTCGTTTTTTGTCACTAAAAAAACTTGTCTGTGGCAGGATTTCTAAATCGGTCGAACGATCTGCTATTTTTAGAAAGAAATGTATTTTTCTTGCGACCCAACCGAGCTTGTTCTTTTTTTCTGATTTTAGACTCCGATTTCATATGGCTTTATCCTAGCAGAACAGAGAAATGCGAAGGATATAAAACCGGCGAAATAGCGTGCATTCTTCCGCTTTGGAACCTGTTGGTCACCTCAGATATCTGACAGGAATGCTACATTTTTACCAACTTTCACTGTGTTTCGATGCAAATATTGGTTATAAAAATTATGCTTTTTCAATGATTTGATAATGCAACAATTTTACATTAATAATTTTGCATGATCTAAGATTCTCTCATGAAAAAAGTGAAATTGATCCTAATTCAATGGACAGATAATTTACTACACTATATAAATACAAAAGTAGGTTTGGTGGGTTAGGTAGGTTAGGTATGTTAGGTGGGTTAGGTAGGTTAGGTAAGTTAGGTAGGTTAGGTAGGTTAGGTAGGTTATGTATGTTAGGTAGGTTAGGTAGGTTAGGTAGGTTAGGTATGCTATATATCTAAAGCTAGAACACACAAGACACGTCAAAACATTTCCAGAAAAGATTGTCATAATTCCGGCATTTTGAAATATTTTGCAAAACAGAAAATATTCTGTAATAGGCAATAGTTATAATAAATTATATCTGAAATTTCGAAAATGCAAAACAAAGGTGTCCTATAAAAAAAAAATTCACAAATATCAACTTATTTTCATTTGTTTACAAGTATTGCCCCCCTTAAGCCCTACAAAGCATTACATAAGCAAATGTAAATCTCAGAAAGCAACCAATGTTTCAAAAGTGGAATCTGAAACATGGGGTTAACATTCTTGCGCCATCCTGTGATCAAGTTGTACGGAGGTGTAAAAGTAACGTTTAAAGAATTCGCACGATCAACGTAAACGCGTTTACATCTGTGCCAATATTTCCTCAGTCGTCCATATAAACGCTTTGAAACTCATACTCGCGCATTCCGCGTTAGCAATAATTCATTCGGTTTGCCAACCGTTCAGATACGTCGATTATGTTTGCTGTCAGCGGATGCTAAGTTCACTGAGTGTCGATAATTTGTGGCAATTATCGTGGTTATCGGTGCTCTCATTGGCCCATATACGAGGTTTTAATTGTATTAGAATTTTAGCAAGTTTGGGCTCTTCGGGAAATTTAAATTACGAACTTAATTTCAGATCAAACTGTAATATTTGTCAATTTTCTGCGTGATATTGGCTTTCGAAATATTTACAGTAATTCTACGGCAATGAAAAGTCGAAACAGAATGGCTTTGATGTCTCCTTTAAATTTTCTTCGATGGCGGGAAAGTTAAATCACAAGAATTTTATTTTGTGTCAAACTATAATATTAAAAAACTTACTTGTAAAATTTTTGTACGTCAATCATATTAGTTTTCGAAGTATTTACACCAATTTTGCAACAAAGAGAAATCTGTGATGTCTTCTTTAAATTGCTTCCAATGGCGGGAAATTTGAATCACGCAAATATAATTTCGTTTCAAACTAATATTTAGAAATCTATTTCTCAATTTTCTGTACGTTAAAAAATTGTTTTCAATTCAGAATTTAAATTACAATCAGTCTGCACGATTTTGCAGTGTTTGCGATGGTTTCTCTTCGGGGTTCACATTCCTAGAAACAATGAAATCGCGATCATTCATTTTCTAGAAGGCAATCTTGGAGGCTACAAACGAACGGGCAGTAAATAGGTGTA
The DNA here is from genome assembly GCA_963576845.1 of Megachile leachella. Lineage (NCBI taxonomy): Eukaryota > Metazoa > Arthropoda > Insecta > Hymenoptera > Megachilidae > Megachile > Megachile leachella. The sequence goes on along the minus strand of OY756252.1, from coordinate 8,347,897 downwards.
GCGGAATATCTGACCGAGTGAAAGGACCGTGATTCTGTAACGTTCTACGTTCCATAGATTTAACCCTTTCGCTGCGGAAAATTATGTCTGTTTCATATTAACTTGTCACACTTATCTGAATACGTTTTAATATAACCTTTTTTGTTTCTATTAACTAAAACTTCTGAAAATTACAAATTGGTAATTTTTAGATTTAAGATTACCAAGTGAAAATTAAATTTTTGTTGTGGTTTTCAGTAGGGTTTTAGACAATTTTACTATTTCTGAAAAATGCTGTGGAACTTTTTCCATAGAGTTCAAGCCACAATTTAAAAAAATATTTCACGTCTCCTCCTATACCAAAAAATCAAATCTGGCATTTGAATTTTTTCTTCTAAACCTACAAAAACTGTACCCACAAAACGTTTCTTATAAAATAAATATTTTTGCCAACATTTCCCAAACTGACCATGTTCATTTCAGCGAATGTCTTTATATACGTTTTTCAGTCGCGTCGATATTACTCTGACAATGCGCGGAGATGCTACAGTGGTTCTATGGATGGTTTCGCAACATTTAATTTGCAATCATCTCGCAGTTGAAACGACGTCGTCGAGTTAGAAGCTAATCGTAGAATTTTACGTTTATCTCCGGTAGACGCTTTTGGAGGGCGAACTTCTCACCATGATTACGTCTTTTACTAACGTAATCGATAGCACTTGAACCTGTGTTTCACATAACTTCAATGGGAAATCATGGCTCTTTCTCTGGCTGAAATTTCTTCTCTAGGTGTTGGAAAACCTGGACGTTTAGGTTGTACTTTGGTGCTGGATTTTTATGTACTTATTGTGATGAATTAGTTATGATACTGTTAACATAGTTGATAGTATAAAAATGTAGGTAATGTAGTTCATAATAGCAGAGCTACCTAAGAATAAATAAGACTGATCTTCAGCTTCATGAACACTGATTTCAAATAAACCTTGACAAATTCTGTGATGTAATAAAACTTGTCAAATGGTCACTCGTTAATTTTAATGTTAAGGAATGTAAAAATTTCCTATCAGAAGATTGTTGAAAATATGAAGGCAACAAAGATGTATTTCAGGTCTCACATAATTTTGATAAACGCAAAAATTTAGATAGAAAACACCCTGTATATCAGTCATTGATAGCAGCATAAAAATACAGTCAATACCATAAAAATATAGTCACCTAAAGATTTATATAAAAATTCAAATATCAAAAGTGACATTAAACAGCAGTCAAAAAAAAATTCAACAGTAGAAATTTATGAAAAGCGAAACGGTTAGCACTGTCTAGTACAGATTTTCATACTCGAGCGAGGTAGATACCCGCTGAAGAATGCGAGTAGCTCGAGGCAAAGTAGGTTGTGCTTTTAACCAGGAATAAACACACTTAGTTGGTCAGAAAATACAAGGTCAATAATGGGAGCAAGAACTATATGCTATCTGTGAACAGCTTGAATTATTTCCTGCCTCTGAGAACGTCTTCGTAATACATACTCCGATCCTGAGTAACGTTAAACCGCGTGAAGCCAGTGATACCTATAATTCACACAAGTGCTCTATTACAGCAGTTCAAATGTTGATTCAGAAGCAAAAAGCGTATCTTCCAATTACGGCGCCTTTATCGAAACATTGAGCTTGGCTATATTTCTCACTCGCCAAAAATTTGAGCTTAAAAATTTAAGAGGTTCATTTTTTATCGCTCTTCTTATTACATGCACTTCTACAATTTAAATGTAGTTCAACATTTTAAGCTACAATATTCAGAACAGTTGTAGTTAGCTACAAGGCAGCTAAAGTTGAAACTACAACCCTTGATTATACGGATTTTAGAATTAAGTTGAAAATTCAATGACAGTGAAAATATCTGGATTACCATATTTCAATTATTTTGTGCACCACAAGTGTAACACGATGTTGCAGAGGTTAACTACAGTTTAAGTACACCTCAGGATAAAATTGAATAGTTTGAAACTTAAAATTTGTTCAAATTACTTGAAAATTAGTTAAATTGAGTCCTAACCTAACGTGAATCACCCTCACCCTACTGTGAATATAACCCCAACTTTGTAACAGCCTGTACATATTTCCACAGTAGTAATTTTGCGCGTGTTTACATTGTTCCCTGTGCTAATTCCCGCCCGTTGATGGCCCATGAATCACAAAACGTATGGCAGCCAAAAGGACCGAGACGTCGGAAGACACAACACGATGAAAGAAACGACGGAATAAAGAAAAATTCAGTCATGCAGACTCATCAGTCAGACTCAAGGGCAGGTGTCTATGATTAAAAGTATCAGGGACTGATGTTCAGAGTGGCGGTGTGTCGTTGGCAAATCGCCAGCGACTTAATTCTTGCGTCTCGACCCAGACGAACTTTCGGTCACGCTGATTATTACTACCTCTTCCAACCTCGTTGGCTATCGGCCAAACATGTTGAAAACATACGCCGGAATTCACATCGCGAACACGTTTGATATCCTCGCCACGTGGATTTTCGATTACCAAACGGAGATAAAAGAATATGGTATTCAAAATCAATTTTTAACGAGGTGTTTAATGCATGTCGTATGTGACTGAAATCTCACACATTCTTTGGTGTATTATTCACCAAGACATTTATTTTATCACATCACAGCTATGCTACATTATAGAATCATTCATAGAAATAATTTTTGAATAAGTTTGTAAGTCAGAAGTGGTACTTACATGTAGTATGTAGCAAACAACCTCACCCGACACTTCTGTTCAGATTTTAGCAATGTTTTTAATTTTATAAAAACATAATAAAATAATTTTTATTATGAAAATATTTGAAACTTTTATCCATATATATAAAATCAATTTTGCAAAAATAGTTGACATTTTATAAAAAAGCAACATAGTTAACTGATTTATAGAAAATCGAAAACGGCGGTCTTTCCTGGTAATCTTTTTATCGATTTCCAAAGTGGCGCCAGTAAACGAACGAGCTAGATAAAAGGGAGGAAACGAAGCAAAAACGTGAAACGATGGACTAGAAAGCCGCGAGCATACCGCAGGAAGCTAGCCGGTGCACGATACACGTACGAATACACGATCCTGGAGCATCGTGATACTAGTGGCAAGCAAGAAAAAAAATAAAAAGAGTAGCAAGAAGAAGAAGAAGAAGAAGCCTCCGGGAGAGAAGGCCTCGAGGTCGTGGCTGCGTAGTTCCTTACGTTGGCTCCCACGAGCTCAGCCACCAACAGTCGCTTTCCAGATCAGATTCATTGACCTCTTCTCTTTCTCCTTCTTTCTCTTGCGAGAGTAAATATATGAAACTTATTAAAACAGAAAATATGGTCAAGTTACCCCCGATGAAGTAATGTTTCGATATAAGCGAATCTCCGAACTTCCGCATGAAACAGTAAATATACGACACTTGTTAAAATATAGAATATCTGCAAATTACTCTCTTACGAAGTAGAGTTTCGATATAAGCGAATCGAGTCTTTCGCTTATATCGTGTAGTTTTAGTATCGATCAAAGTTAGCCAACTGTGAAAATGAAGAATCTGAACCGAACGTAAACAGTAACCAGACAATCTGAAACTTTATTTTTCATTTTTTTCTTCTTGAAACTTTTATCAACATATTTGTGACATTTTTCTGATTAAAATGAGACCAAACACGACGTAATTCGGAATATATTTATTTCTACTTCCGAGTGTTTCGGTTTTATTCAAGTTTTGTAGTAAGATTTGAACAACGAGTAATGACACGTCGGGTAACTTCGTCACTCTTCGGATAATCACGTGATATGTCTGACAGTCGACATCGTAGACTTCTACGACTGAAATGTTTAAATAAATTATAACAAGTAAATACGTGCGGAATAAAGTCGTGTTTGGTATCATTTTAATCAGGAAAATGGCAGGAATATGATGGAAAAAGTTTTATGAAAAAAGAACTAAAAATAAGGAAGTTAACAGAAAAGTATTGTAAAGAATACAACAGGTTTAATTTCTGCCAACTGTCACAATCACAGCGGCTTTTTGTCATTGGCTATGCGTTAGAAACTTATCATCCGTTTAATTCTACCAATTATGTAGTGCTTGGTTTCATTTGAATCATAAAAAGCGAAAAAACTAAAAATATTCTCAAAATTTAGAAATTTGCAAAATTAAAAAATTTTGTGTATCAAACTTGTAAAATTTTCAAATTTCTAAATTATTAAACTTGTAGAATTTTCAAACTCGTAAACTCTTAAAATGTCTTTCTAAATACCAATGTTTTCAAGTACAAAAATTTCAAAATTTCTCAATTTTCAAGTCTGACAAATTCTCAATCCCTTCTTTCCAAATTTCCAAATCTTTACATCCATCTATCTAATCACACTGACAATCTAAATCAAAGTAACATTCATTTGAAATATCTTTGAAGAAACAAACAGCTCGGTCGGTAATCGTAGGTAAATTAAAACGACATAACCTGTATGGAGAAAGAAAAATGGCGTATTTAATGCGAGAAAAAATGCAGAATGGAAGAGAAAAAAAATCATGCTTCGAATATCTTTGGAATTGGAACACGATCGGCGGCTACCGATCGAGCAGAACCTGGATAGCAGAGAAACCAAGAGAAGCTGGTTTTACTAATCAGCCGAGAAACGCCACGATTACAATCCCGTGGAATGTGCTTAGAGCCGTCGTTTCGAAAGGCTTCTACTCTCACGTTCTAATGGCCGTATGTCTCTCCACACATGTACTTATGTATCCGAGGCGATCGTGTATACAGGGTGTCCAAAATGTTTGGGACACTAGTATAGCTGCATGAAAATAACTGCTCTGTTCCGTTGATCGATACCAAGACATAAACAGGTTAAACCGAATCGCTAATTCGGATCACTCAAGTTTTCTACCATCTCGACTCTCTCGTTGATATTCATAGTTGAACTATTCGTATTAAACCCATCACTTATTAGAGCGTTCTCAGATATCTTTACAAGTTCCTACGGTTAATTTCGATAAATCATGTACAGTTTATAGGTTACGTTCTGTTTTGGAACGTGGTTGAGGACGAAAGTAACTATGGGGACGAAAAAACTGTAAAAACTGTACCAAGGGTGATGTATTATACGTGTCATAACTGTAATTGGGAATAGATAAATAAACCACGTACACGATACCAAAGAAATGCTCGAAGCTAGTTACGCGTTCTATTTTTCGTTATTTAAATGTACAGGTTTTTATCGTTGCTTAAAATATAGTATTGTAATCGGATACTGTGAGTGCCCTAAACATTACTTTATGGACACTGCGTTGTTTTATAGAGCGTCTTTTGTTTTGGTCGTCAATGGACGCTGCACCGAAAGGCAATATGGAGGCGACCTTTGTACGTCAATCATAACTCCTACAATATGTTTATTTAGGTGTTTCTTTGTGTCGTTTCTTATAATAAAAAGCGTATGCAATGGGAAAAATATTTTTGCGAAATGATGACAGAAATTTTATATGCAAATAATCTGTCAGTTCAGGTTAATTCGTGAAATATAAATGTAGAAAATAGTGGGATTAAATACATCACTACACGAGCGCGATACCCGATTCTTGACCTTCTTAGATCAGAGAACGTTCGATATATTCCCTCTGCAATTATTACGAAATCGTTATCATTATCCTACAGAATTTCATGTAAATCATAATGATTAATATTACGCGTAATTGGATTAACAGTCGCTTACAGTATGCGGTGATCTTGGAAGAAGAATGGTATTTAGCACGACCTCGAAGTTGTGTAAGTTTGTTATGTTGCCAGGAATTAATTGATTTCTTTATAATTCACGGAAAGTATCTTTTTAATAAATGAAAGTTCACATTATTAATAATTTTGTAAGTAGTGATTGTACAAGAATATTGCATTAAACAAAGTTTTATTTTATTATATTTCTCGTAGCGTAATTATTAATAAATTATACTGTCTCATTTTTTAATCAATGATGCTATATATAACAAAATTAGTTTATGTAATATAATTTTGTATATTAATTATTAAACTACTTAAATGCTTCAATAATTTCTTAAATCTTTTTCCCAATTAAATTTAAAATAACATTGTCGATTTTAAATAGTATTATATTTATAATTTTGTTAAAAAATATGTTCACAATTTTATTAGAAATTACATTCATAATTTTATCAAACATCACCTTCAGAATTTTATTAAAAATTACATTCATAATTTTATCAAACATCACCTTCAGAATTTTATTAAAAATTACATTCATAATTTTATCAAACATCACCTTCAGAATTTTATTAAAAATTATTTCCGCGATTATATTAAAAATGATATTCACAATTTTATTAAAAATCACTTTAACAATTTCACAGCTTTCAATTTAACATTTAAATATTACAAACCCGCGTTTTTTTGAATTAATTATGCTGTTCACCGAAATCATTGAGTATACTAATCACCAGATAGTTGTCGTAATTAATGATATTAATGCGTCAGGGTTAGAAATGTTCAAAAATGGATGTCCTTCGAAAGGATTTCGTAGTAAAAGGCTATTTAAGGAGAGGCCAAGCTGTCACGAATGATTACAGATTCGAGAGGCGCGCATGACAGGTTGACCTCGTGTTCGACGAAAGTTCACGAAGACGCTGTCTGCATTGTTTGTCTCGAGGTCTCTGCAATTATGTTTGCGAAAACTACATATTACCACCTAATGTTTTAGAATGAAATTCTCGTTTGACATTAGAATTAAATTAGAAATGTTTCAGTGCAATAAAAGAATGAATAGAACGTTTATAGGTTAAGTTAAAATCTGTGCAGGGTGGCTCACCACATTTTGCTATCTAAATTTGCGTCATTATTATTACTCCTAGCAAACAATGTTTCCGATGAAGTTAATTGGTTTTGAGAAGGAAAATATCTCCTAAACTAATGATTTTTTCACGTAAATAGATTAATACTTTTTTGTAAAGAATGTGAAGGAACATCAGTTGCAATAGAATATGTATGATTATACAGAGTTACACAGATATAAAGCACACTTTCGAAAGAAGTAACCTCACTTTCGTTCGTACCATGATACGCGTTAAATCAGTCACTTGAAAATAGTGCCTAACATATCTTCCTGTTAGTCTAAACTACATACGGCGTCTTGTAAACGACATAAAATTCGCGAACAATCAGGCCAAGGAAGTTGTTTGAAAAGATGTTAAACCCTACCTTTCCGATTTATTTGAACCGGTTTCGTTGCTGGTTCGATTTAACAGCGTAGAACGAAGCAGAATTAGAAGTGGTATTATGAGGATATAAATTACCGATATTAATCAGTTCTACCATTTAAACATTCTTCTTGGAGTCTTTCCAGCAATGAAAAGCTTCGAAATTAAAGTATCTTGTCAAATCAACATTTGTTGCAGACTACAACTTTTCAATTTTTCAGTTTCGCAATTTTCAATTTTTCAATTTTTCAGTTTTTCAATTTTTCAATTTTTCAATTTTTCAAGTTTTCAAGTTTTCAAGTTTTCAATTTTTCACGTTTTCAATTTTTCAATTTTTCAATTTTTCAGCTTTTCAGTTTTTCAATTTTTCAATTCTTCCATTTTTCAATTTTTCAATTTTTCAATTTTTCAATTTTTCAATTTTTCAATTTCGCAATTTTAAAGTTTTCAATTTTTCAATTTTTCAATTCTTCAATTCTTCCATTCTTCAATTTTTTAATTTTTCAGCTTTTCAATTTTTAATTTTTCAATTCTACAATTTTCTAAATTAAAGTATTTCCAATTTTCAAATTTTCTCAATTTCTCACAAATTTTTACCAGATTTCCCTATTTCTAAATTCTACACTTCCAATTTCCAAATTCCCCAAATTCTCAAATTTCCAAACTCTCAAATTGTCAATTTCTTACATTTCTGAATTGCAAACATGAGAATCTGAAAATTGAAAGATGTAATGTAAATAAACTAAGAAATTGTAAAATTTAAAGTGCACAAATTAAAAATTAAAAAATCTAAACTATATGCAGTAAAAAATACTAAAACCCAAAGTGTACAAATTAAAAAATTACAAAACTTAGAGAGTGCAAATTAGAAGTTTTGTAACTTTGGAAACTTGTTAATTTGCAAATCTTCAAGTACCTCCGTTCAAATTTAGAGATGTAGTCTTCAATTTACAGCAACCGAGTGTGGCCTCTTTCCCTAATATCGCCATTTTCCCTAGACAGTTATACGTTGTTATTTGAGCATGATTAACGCACCTGAATTCCGGAACACGTAAATGTTAGTATCACCGATGTAACAGCCGGACGAAAAACAAATACACTCTATTTCCTGCGAGTCAGATCACACACGGATTTAAAGCGGATGGATTTTACTGTGCAGTCGTTTCGGATTAGGCGTACCAACTGTACTGATCAGTTTCGACAACTTAAAATCAAAAAATAATTTATGTAAAATTAATTCAGTTGTTACAATTATTATGCAGTTATTAAACATTATTATATAATTATATTTTTTAATTTTTTAATTTATTTGTAAAATTTTATTAATTCACACATAGAATACAAATTTTGTTTTATAGCATATTTATTTGTTTCTTGTTATAACTATAATTAAGAAATGTAGAATGCTTTTTAATTTGTTCAAAATAATTTGTACTAAAATTTATAAGGTTATATAAAATAAATTCTAAAAATTGCAAAATTTTACAAATTTTCAAAAAACTTTCAAAATTGAAATTTTACTATTTGTAAATTTTTATTTAATTGAAAGATATGAATTACAACGTATTTATATATATTAAAAAAAATTATCACAATATATAAATTATTCATAGTTTATAAATTCATTCAAGTTGAATTCAACACAAATAATTGTGCAATAATCATTAAAATTGTGATTAAAGTTATCATTAATTAAACTAAAATTGTTGGTAATAATTAACAAGTAATAATAATGTTTGTACACGACAATAAATAATGTTTGTACACGAAAACCACATTATTCGTGTGCTAATGTTCGATTTACATGAAATAGACACTTACTGGAATTTATGATAAATAGTGTAATTAAAAGCATCATATACATCACTGAAACTTCGTTTGTCAGGTGTTGCGTTTATAATTTAATGATTTAACGGATGGACTGTGAGTGAGAAACTTTTACATATTACATACATCGTTATAGCCACGAGTAATTATTTGCCGTTGATTGGGTTCCGGTAATTTCGCTACTCAACGTACACGTAATATATGTGCACGTGTTAATGATTTAACGAGCCGAAGAGAAAATTTATGCGGTGGATGGATAGATCGTTGCAAAATTAGAGGCATTTGCTCGCTAATGGGATACAGTAATTATTTTTAAAATATGCAAATGTAATAGATTTTCAAATTTATGTATTTTTATTTTTTCACATTTTTGAAGTTTCAGTGACCACATTTTAATATTTGGAAATCTGAAAATGTGCTAGTTTTGTGGTTTGCTGAGTGGAAAGTTTGAAAAATTAGGAATTTGGAACATGGGAATTTCGAGTTGTCAAATTGTTAAATTAGCGAACTGTCAAATTGTCAAACTGTCAACTTGTCAAGTTGTTAAATTGTCAAACTGTGGAATGATCAAATTGTCAACTTATTAAATTGGCAAACTGTGGAATGATCAAATTGTCAAACTGTCAAACTGTCAACTTGTCAAACTGTAGAATTATAAAATTGTCAAATTGTCAAATTGTCAATTGGTGAAATTGTTAAATTGTTAAATTGTTAAATTGGCAAATTGGCAAATTGTCAATTGGTGAAATTGTCAATTGGTCAAATTGTCAATTAGTAAAATTGTTAATTGGTGAAATTGTCAAATTGTTCAATTATCAAATTGTCAAACTGTAGAATTATCAATTGGTTAAATTGTCAAATTGTCAATTGGTCAAATTGTCTATTAGTGAAATTTTTAATTGCTGAAATTGTCAAATTGTTAAATTATCAAATTGTCAAACTGTAGAATTATCAATTGGTCAAATTGTCAAATTGTCAATTGGTCAAATTGTCAATTAGTGAAATTGTTAATTGGTCAAATTGTCAATTAGTGAAATTGTTAATTGGTCAAATTGTCAATTAGTGAAATTGTTAATTGGTCAAATTGTCAAATTGTTAAATTATCAAATTGTCAAACTGTAGAATTATCAATTTGTCAAATTGTCAATTGGTCAAATTGTCAAATTGTCAAATTGTCAAATTGTCAAATTGTCAAATTGTCAAATTGTCAAATTGTCAAATTGTCAATTGGTCAAATTGTCAAATTATCAAATTGTCAATTAGTGAATTTGTCAAACTGTAGAATTATCAATTTATCGAATTGTCAATTGGTCAAACTGTCGACTTGTCAAATTATCAAATTATCAAATTGTCAAACTGTAGAATTATCAATTTGTCAAATTATGAAACTGTCATAGTGTTAAATTGTCAAATTGTCAATTGGTCAAATTGTCAATTAGTGAAATTGTTAATTGGTCAAATTGTCAATTAGTGAAATTGTTAATTGGTCAAATTGTCAAATTGTTAAATTATCAAATTGTCAAACTGTAGAATTATCAATTTGTCAAATTGTCAATTGGTCAAATTGTCAAATTGTCAAATTGTCAAATTGTCAAATTGTCAAATTGTCAAATTGTCAAATTGTCAAATTGTCAATTGGTCAAATTGTCAAATTATCAAATTGTCAATTAGTGAATTTGTCAAACTGTAGAATTATCAATTTATCGAATTGTCAATTGGTCAAACTGTCGACTTGTCAAATTATCAAATTATCAAATTGTCAAACTGTAGAATTATCAATTTGTCAAATTATGAAACTGTCATAGTGTTAAATTGTCAAATTGTCAATTGGTCAAATTGTCAATTAGTGAAATTGTTAATTGGTCAAATTGTCAATTAGTGAAATTGTTAATTGGTCAAATTGTCAAATTGTTAAATTATCAAATTGTCAAACTGTAGAATTATCAATTTGTCAAATTGTCAATTGGTCAAACTGTCAACTTGTCAACTTGTCAAATTGTCAAATTGTCAAATTGTCAAACTGTCAACTTGTCAAACTATAAAATTGTCAAACTGTAGAATTTTCAATTTGTCAAATTGTCAAATTGTCAAATTGACAAACTGTAAAATCATCAGACAGTCAAACTGTCAAATTGTTATATTGTTAACTTGTTGAACTTTTAATTGTCTTTCTAAATACCTAGAGTGCCAATTTGTCAAATTGATAATATGTCAAGTTCTCAAATTGTAAAATTAATGAAACTCACAAGTTAGCACATTTTCAAACTGTCAAATTATTAGTCTATAAATTTATCAAATGGGCAATCTGTCAGTTCATCAGTCAAGTTGTCAAACTGTCAACTAAACTGTCATTAAATTGTCAGTGTCAAATTGTTCTCTTACCAAATTTACAAATTATCAAATACAGAAATCTCAAGTTCGAATTTCACAAAACAAAAATTTCAAACTTTAATTTCCCCGAAATTTTTAGCTGTCAAACATCCAAACTTTGTCTATAAAAAATTTTCAAATTGAGTATATTTCATAAATCAGATATATTTACACATAATAATTCGTACATACATAATAACAGTTAGTACATTCAATTTTGTGGAAAAAACATATAGAAATTATATTTACAAATCCATATTTTTATCTGTACATATAATTATTCAAACACTCACTATATTGCCACTCTTCAATAACACGTCTACTCTATGACAGATTTTTGAAACTACAGCTTCCGTTGCGTAATCTAGGAAGAAAAATTTCTACCATACTTTTTGTACTCGAGCAACGAAAGTGGATCGCTTACTCTTTCTATCTGGCATTTGAAATGATCTTTCACCGATACTGGCTAGTAGTTTCTTTCTTACGCGAGATCATGTTGTTTCTTATCCGCGTTCCACAATGGCGCAGCCCCTTTCATTGCTGTTACAGACCAAACAACGTCTCGACATCAAAAGCTTTCTCCACACGAGATAAGGCAAATGCTACTTCAAACAGCGGCTTTTTGAATCATGGGATTGTCAATGCAACGAGTTTCGATAACGTTATCGTCGCATGCTCGTTTCACTCAGTACAACTTTGTTCAATGAATTTCTATTCCTTTCGGGCAATCATTGCTCGTGATAACTCTATGATAAACTTAAATTTTCGATAGGTCACTGTGGGACTTTTATAAATCATAACTCGATTAAGACTTTTATTGAAATTTCATATGACCGAATAGGAAAGATAGAAGTCAAATAATAAAATAAAATAAAATAGATAATGAACGTATTACATTAAATCAGACATATTATATTGAACCAGGTATATTATGCCAGAAATAATAATGGGTATTCATAAATGGAACGCGTATATATTCTGATAAATCAAGAAAATAAAGCAATATATCACTTTGGTACAAATGCATAAGTGAATATTAAAAATTAGAGCACAGAAAGATTATACTCTTCATAGTTTCTTTGTATTCTGTATGTAAAAATTATGCTGTGTTTTATTATGTAAAGGTAATCAAGTACTTGAATAGAGGTAATGCGCTTGCGTATGGTACTGCGCGTGGTACTGCGCGTGCGTACTGTACTGCGCGTGCTACTACGCATGCGCAGTGTATTGCACGTGGTACTCCGCGTGCGTACTATGTATTGCGCGTGGTACTGCGCGCGCATACTGTGTACTGCGCGTAGTACTGCACATTCGCACTGTACTACGCAAGCACGATAAAAGTATACACAATGCATTTAACATTTGTTTTATTTTTCCGATAAATACTTTAACTTTACCAACGTCTAAAGCTTGAACTATTAAAACCTGACATTCTACCAGTCTTTAACTTTGAATAATATGAAATAATTATTTTAAGACATAATGTCTCGCAAATAGTTGACTATGACGTTAAGAAACCACGTTAACTTCTATAAACAGCAAAATTGAATAAAAGTTAATTATTAGAAGGAAAAATGGCATGGTAATATTTCTTTAGTCTACCATAAATCAAGATGATAGTAACAGGTGAACCACCCGGTATAAAAAGGAAGGAAAAATAGCCTGGCAAACGGAGATACGAAATCTCTGTATTTTCAGAGTATTTTCCTTCTCCCGATGACGTTTCGCGGGTAAACGTTCCCCGGGAACATTCGTAGGTCACGCGACTTTCTTGTAAATATACAAACCGCGATCGCAATGGTCTGGAATAATATCATCGTTTGTGCGATTTGTTTAAGTACGCGGAAATCAAACTGGATCGCATAATTTATAATGTTATTCTCGATTTCGCGTGACTCACTCGAAAAATGGCGAAAAACGTGATCTGTAGCAGACTTAAAAATTTTGGGAGGTGTAAGTTAATGTACATTGAAACAATCGCTTATTAATAGAAATATTTGTTTGATTATTAAAAATAAACATTTGAAGTTTTATGGACTTTTTAAAATAGTTATTTATTCATGATTTATTTTTAATAATTTAATTTTATCTTATTATTTAATCCAATTAACTTAAAATTTTATTAAAATTTAATAAAGGGTCTAACATTTAATTAGGTAAGATTTTGTTATTCAATCTTTATGAGTTTGTTGTGTGATATTTGTTGCTATGAAATATTGTTACTATAAACTCTGATTTTAATAATAATTATGAATATCAATAATTGCAATAATTATCATAATAATTATAAACAATGCTCACATTTTTTATTTCACATTTAAAAAAGTACAAAATTTGATTTTTCTTGTGATCAATTCTTAAAACCAAAAAATTTATTTATTAATAAATGTAAAAAATAATTTAAATGTAAAATAAATTTGCAGAACAACTCAGAAAATTATGAACAAAACTGTGCAATAAGATCTGTTATATCATGTTTATGTAACATGTAAAACACAACTCCATTTGTATAAAGCAAATTAAAACAAATACTGAGAGAATAATAAATTTTTAATAAATTCACTAACAAAGTGTGTCATGTTTAGCAAACAGTAATCCTGGGGAGCTAAAACTATTTTCTTGTTATGATCTAAAATAAACCTTCATGAAATTAAAATAAGCGTTGCATAAAAACAGAAAGGGGAATAAATTATGCTAACTCTTGGAGTAAAGTGAATCCAATTATAATTTTAACTACGTACACAGGTTCTGTGTTCAGTATAGGGTGACTTGATATAATTTACCAATAATTTAATTCGGTTACTGCACATGCCTTTGGAGCAGTGTGTTGGAAAATCAAAATGATGAATTACTATTTTTATACTTTATTTAATAATCATTTTTTAATGCAATTTTATACCGTATTTAATAATCATTTTTTAATGCAACTTTATACTTTATTTAGTAATAATTTTTCAATGCAATTTTATACTTTATTTAATATTAATTTTTTACTGCAACTTTATACTTTATTTAGTAATAATTTTTTAATGCAATTTTTTACTTTATTTAACAATATTTTTTTATATAATTTGACATTTTATTTAATAACAATTTTTTTAGATAATTTTATACTTTATGTAATAATCACTCTTGAGACAAATTTACACTTTATCTAATAACTTTTTAAATAATTATAGACTACATTCAGTAATAATTTTTTTACATAATTTTACTCTTTATTTGATAGTAATTTTTTTGACATAATTTAACAGTTTATTTAATAATAATATTGTAGACAATTTTACACTATATTCAATAACAATTTTGTTTTAGATAATTTTACAATTCATTTAATAATAATTTTCTTACATAATTTTACTCTTTATTTGATAGTAATTTTTTGACATAATTTAACAGTTTATTTAATAATAATATTGTAGACAATTTTACACTATATTCAATAATAATTTTGTTTTAGATAATTTTACAATTCATTTAATAATATTTTTTTTACATAATTTTACTCTTTATTTGATAGTAATTTTTTTGACATAATTTAACAGTTTATTTAATAATAATTTTGTAGATAATGTTACACTTTATCCCACAATAATTTCTTTTAGATAATTTTACACTTTAAATAATAATAATTTTTCAGATAATCTTTACGCTCCATTTAACAGAATAGTCAAAATTTGATTACCATGAATCCCCATATTTTCTCATAAATAAAAATAACAATCGCAATTTCCTGAATTTAATCAGAAAGAATTAAATTCACATGTCATGAGATCAAAATTAAATAGGGGGAATTCCCATCATTATAACGCAATTAGTCCCTTAATAGCCCTTAATAGAGACAAACACCGTTCACACGCATCTTTAGATAATTGTGTAGAAGAATGTAACACATTCTTCCTAATATCTCATAGAACAAGAATTTCTACACACGAGCACTCAACTCTCGTGTAAATCATATCGTCGAAACTACCCCTTTTCATTGTTGACAAGTTTGAAGTTAAAGAGTTGTTCAGATAATTAATACTTTAAATGATTGACAAAAATACAGTAAAATAATGGTATAATATAATCGTAAATTAGTATAATACTTACGTAGTAAAATAGTTGAATAGTAAAATAATAAAATAGTAAAATAGTAAAATAGTAAGATAGAAAAATAGTAAAATGGCAAAATAGTAAAATAGTAAAATAGTAAAATAGTAAAATAGTAAAATAGTAAAACAGTAAAATAATAAAATAATAAAATAGAAAAATAGTATAATAGTATAATAGTATAATAGTATACTAGTACAATAGTACAATAGTATAATAGTAAAATAGTAAAATAGGAATATAATTAAATACTAAAATAGTAAAATAGTATAATAGTAAAATAATAGACTAGAAAAATAGCAAACTAGTAAAATAGTAAACTAGCAAAATAGTAAACTCAGTAAAATAGTAAACTAGTAAAATAGTAAAATAGTAAAATAGTACAATAGTAAAATAGTATAATAGTAAAATAGTAAAATAGGAATATAATTAAATACTAAAATAGTAAAATAGCAAAATAGTAAAACAGTAAAATAATAAAATAGTAAAATAGTATAATAATAAAATAATAGAATAGAAAAATAGAAAACTAGTAAAATAGTAAACTCAGTAAAATAGTAAACTAGTAAAATAGTAAATTAGTAAATTAGTATAATAGTATAATAGTATAATAGTATAATAGTAAAATAGTAAAATAGTAAACTAGTAAAATAGTAAAATATGAATACAGTATAACAACAAAATAGTATATGCTTGTATAAAAAAAAAATAAGATAATAGTATAATAAGATACGTGACTGATCTCTAACCTCAAGCATCAAAACACCAAATCCGGATACAATTAATAACAAGATTATCAACATTTCACCATCCAGTTTTCTTTCCCTCTTCCGTTTGTCATCTAAGTGGCTTTAGATTCCGAACCGGGTTACGATCGAAAAGAAACAAAAATGAATTCGATTTGGAAATAGAAATTAGGGTCGAGGACAGAGAGATAGTTCCTCTTTGTCCACTTAAACGAAGTGAAAGAAGTTCAGGGAAAGTGTGACGAATAGGTATATAATTATGTTTTCCGTTCCGTTCGTTTTAATGGGCTGTTAGTCACCTATATGTGAAATATTCGTGAATATGATTAAGATACAGAATTAATACAGAAGACTTTTAATACAGAAGAGGATCCAATTAAGAACCTAAAATATTGAAGAGATTAAAAATCTATATTTTGAAATTTTTATCTAAATACTTTTGTAAATCATTTTAAACAATTCTATGTAAATTTAGTTAAAATTAGGTTATGAAGATATTTACTGTCTCAGGTTTTTAAAATATACTGAAGAAATAGAATTTTTAAACAATTTTATTTTTTTGTTTCATTGTCTTATAATTACATGAACATTTCAAAAAAATGTTTTATATAAAAAGTATACTGTGTTTTAAAAAAGGCACACAAGTTAATATTGTTATTATGCACACAAGTTTTCTGTATAATAATTAAAGCCACCACCTATATTCCGTAGCATTGTTTTCTTTTTAATAAAATTGCACTTCTTGCCACATAAACAAAGTAATATTAGAATACTTAACGTAAAAAAGATATCACATTACGCAAAAGAGTCAATGCATCATCAATAAACAATAAGAAGTCAGTAAACAATTAACTGGAAACAATTAAATGTATAGCATATAAGTATTTATTACCTAATTATCTAACGTGTGGATACCGAGCGCGTAAATACGAAGCGTGCGATTATTCAGCGCGTAAAAATCGCAGTACATTGATATTTAACACACGAATATCCAACGTGTCCGTATCTATCACGAACATATTTAACGCATAGATATCCAACAAAAAGATATTTCAAAAATAGAAATTCTAATACGCAAATACATCTATTGTGTGGATATTCAACGCGCAAATACCTTTCGTGTATTCATCGCATAAACATTTCAATGCGCAGATATCTATTTCGTGGATACTGAATGCACAGAAATTCCAACTCATAGACATTAAAAATTTTGATATCGAACGCGTGGATATCTAATGTGTACAGATCTAACGCGTGGATATTCAACGCGTACATATCTAACGCGTGGATATCCATCGCATAAATATCTAATGCGTGGATGTCCAACGCGTACATCTCTAACGCGTGGATATCCATCGCATAAATATCTAATACGTGGATATCCAAGGCTTACAAATCCAACGCGTGGATATCTAATGCGTAGATATCCAACGCGTACATACCTAATGCGTGGATATCCAATGCGTGGATATCTAACGCGTGGATATCCATCGCATAAATATTTAATGCGTGGATATCCAACGCGTGGATGTCCAACGCGTACATCTCTAACGCGTGGATATCCATCGCATATATATCTAACACGTAGATATCCAAGGCTTACAAATCCAACGCGTGGATATCTAATGCGTAGATATCCAACGCGTACATACCTAATGCGTGGATATCTAACGCGTGGATATCCATCGCATAAATATCTAATGCGTGGATATCCAACGCGTGGATGTCCAACGCGTACATCTCTAACGCGTGGATATTCATCGCATAAATATCTAATACGTGGATATCCAAGGCTTACAAATCCAACGCGTGGATATCCAACGCGTACATATCTAACGCGTGGATAACCAACGCGTGGATATCCGTCGCGTACATATCTAACGCGTGGATAACCAACGCGTGGATATCCATCGCGTACATATCTAACGCGTGGATAACCAACGCGTGGATATCCAACGCGTACATATCTAACGCGTGGATATCCAACGCTCACTTATCCAACTCGTCTATATCTAACGAGATATCTAACAAGCAACAATATACCGCGTGATTCCTCTATAAATAAATTAAACTCTACAAACTAAACGCTTTAATTTGCATAACTAAATGCTTATATGTTCAACTCTGTTCAAGAACCGCTTTCTTTATTGCTACCACAAAACTGTAACTTAATTTGAATAATAGTTGCACACCACATAATATCGAAAACGAAAGTATACGTAGAAACAACAAGATCTAAGAGACCGTAAAAAAAGAAATTCATCGCCGCCGATTAGCAATGGAATTTATTTCGATCACGAATTTTGCAGGCGCCATCCCACGTTCTCCTCTCTCCTCTCTTATTTTTCTTCTTTTTCTTCAAAGCAACGATGCCTGACACGTTCTTGAAACCGAATCTCGTATTTGTATGGCCTATTCAGGACGTAGACATAATCGTGGCGTGGCTGCATAACGGTAAAAACAGATCTGCGTGCATTCACTTTTCCCCGTTCGTTGCGCGTGCAGTTTCTATTGCATATGTACGCGAATGAACACAGCTGTGGGCATGCAATACCTTGTAAAACTGACGAATCATCGATCCATGCAATCGTCGTGTACAAATAACTCTAATGGAGTTACCCTTCCCTTTCGATATTTCCCCTCGCGACAATTCACCGCAACCGATATTCTCATCGATGCGCACTCTTTTTTGGTAAATGGACACCGTACAATATTTTTATCTCAATTTGAGATTCAGATTGACTTATATAAATTTAAGAAATTTGGATATTTATTAAATAAAAAATTTTCAGTTTTCAAATTTGTGTATTTTTATGTTCACGTATGCAAAATTTTGAATTTTTAAACAAAATTACAACTGAGACACATCAGATTTTTGTACTATTGTTAATCATTTGTTTATTTTTAATTATAATGACAAAGAATAATTATCAAACTTAGTTGCATAATAAATACAAGAATTTAATTAAATTTTAAAAGTGATACTAAAAATAATTTTTAGTTCTAATATTTTGGAGGTTAAGTGTTAGGTTAGGTTTAGTAGTATACCTAACCTAACCTACAACTGAGAACACATCAGATTTTTGTACTATTGTTAATCATTTGTTTATTTTTAATTATAATGACAAAGAATAATTATCAAACTTAGTTGCATAATAAATACAAGAGTTTAAATAAATTTTAAAACTGTCTGAGTTTAAAAATAATTTTTAGTTGCAACATTTTGGAAAATAAATGTTAGGTTAGGTTTAGTACTATACCTAACCTAACAGACCATATGGTTTCTATTTTTTAACACAACATTCTGCCAGTTTTTTTAAATAAATTACTACTGTACAGTTTCTAATCTTAAAAATATAAAGTAGGTAACTTAACACAAAACATTGGTTTGTTTTTCTTTACACATTCTTCAAAGCACTTTGTATCTTAAAAAATATAATCAAAGATGTACACATTTCTAAAAAATTTTCACAATTGTTCAATGTCATGGTCAGGTTAAACCTTTCACTATTAAGATGGTCGCTAGGTTAAACCTTTCACTACGTCGTAATAGCTTCCTCAAAAAAATGTTACCTTGTTAAACGAACTTGATACACCGTTTTATTACTATCACAATAAATACACGTTTCTCTTTATTTCCAGACGAATTCGATGTGCCGAGCTCCGAGAGGAAGGTGACGAGCAGGTTTCAGACGAGAATCTTCAAGATACCTCGACCGAATCCCGCAAGAAACCTGAAATACAGCAAACATGCTTACGCCAAGCCAGAGACGAAGGCATCCCAGTTGGAGGATGCTGTTCACTGTCGTCATTCTGACGGACCTCGTCAGGCACTGTGAACCGATTTCGATAAAAAGGTTTTTGGACTCAAGCTCCTCCTCAACGTCGTCAAGAACTTCCTCCGAGTCGGGGTCGCAGAATCTTGGTTCTCCCAGCGACATAGCCTGGCAAGCCTGGCTACTGCTGGACTCTCAAAATGGAGCGCACTCCAGTTTAGACTCCGCGACCTTCCTCCGTCGAATAACACCAAAAAGCGTCTTCATCGCGCCGGAACTGCCGCTGCTGCCACCTTGCGCCGAGGGCTACAGGGCGGACGCGATGGGTAGATGCGTGAAAAGCGTGAACATAAATCCTCAGGCACATCTCAGCTTCCTGTTAGAACGATTGAACGACCGATACGGAAACCGAGGTTCCAGCTCGCAGTCCAGCTTCAGCAACCCGAAGAAGTCCAGCGAACGGTTCCAGCTGGACATCCCTCGCGAGGAGACCAGAAGCTCCTTCAGATTCCCCATAATCGTGCCGCCCGAAGAGAAGATCGACTTAAACGTGGAGGAACCTGCGGTCACTTACGAAACTGCGACAACAACGACGACGACAACTCCGGCAACGACTACTCTCGCAACGACTACTCTCGATACAACGACAGCCGAAACCACCACTTCCGAAACGATCACTTCGACCACCGAGACGACGACAAATGAGACAACGACGTACGAGGATGATACCACCTACGAAACGACGATTTATGATGCGACGACGTACGAGACCACCATCTACGACACCACGTCCTACGAAAACAGCACGGAAATGGAGAGAGATGAAACTTCTCCGGAGAACTCGAACGCCACCACCATACAGAACGACGTTTAATCGTACTAAGTTTGAGTGGTAATTCGTGTCGATTAAGGGACTCTGACATACCGAGTATCGTATGGGCAGACTCGTCCGGTTTAACTTCAACGACTTTGGCGGGAATTTCGAATACGGTGACAGTTATGGAGACAGTAGAAGAGTGATCTAGAAAATACCAAAGTCTTTTACTGTTAGACGGCTTTTGAAGGACTGTCGTTCATCGCCGTCCACATAACAAGTCGAGAAACGTTTGATTAATCACACGGCCCACCTTGAACGGAGTTCAACACCTAACCTGGTGTACATACAATTTGTACAAACACTTATGATGTAGTAATCGTATATATGATTGTGCTATATGTATACTTAATTCTAATTTATGTATGTGCATAATAACATACATAATTGTACAGTAAGGCATTGTCCTTAATCATGTATTACATAGTCGAGTAAACTGTAAGCGGCACCGGTTTCTCTGGAATATGCTCTTCGAGCCAGCCGGAGATCTTATCGATTATCATTCGTCGTATCGAGTATAAGGCCTACATTTTTCAAATATATCGGAATGTTCAGTGAGTAACCTACAGTTAATGCTAATGAGTAACACAGCGTCCGTGTTTAATATAGAGAATTGCTCGATGAGATTAATTGTATAAATGCTTAGCACAATACTGTGATACCGAAGGAAGCAGGAGACGTGTATGTAAGTTGCGAATACGTTGTACCCGTCAATGGCGTTACTGGGGTTTATGGGTAGGGTTAGAAAATGGCGCAGAGACGTAAGGAAAATGGTGGAAGCCTAGGGAAAATGGGGGAGACCTAGGGAATTATTGGACATTGTAGCTTTTTCTGGGGGAAATGGTGATTATTAGGAGTGTAGAACTTTGACCTCTAGTAAATTCTACAATGATTTTTTTAACTGAAATCTCAAAATTTTCAGGTTATAAAAATTCACATATTTAGGAATTTTTTAAATATATTAATTAATTTCTAAATTCTTAAATTTTTAGTATTCAGTTTTTTTAATTTTTAAGTATTCAAATTCTGATATTCATAAATCCTTAAATTTTGAAATTCCAATTGTCTGAATTCTTAAATTTATAAATTCTTAAATTTGGAAATTCCAATTTCTTAAATTTTCAAATTTATAAATACTTAAATTTGGAAATTCTCAAATTTATAAATCCTTAAATTTGGAAATTCCAATTTCCTGTATTCTCAAATTTTGAAATTCCAATTTCCTAAATTCTCAAATTTCCCAATTCCCATATTCCAATTTTCTAAGACCATAAACTATTAAATTTCCAGTTTTTTTAAATTTCTGAACTCTCAAATTTTTTATTCCAAAATTTCCAAATTTCAAAAGTATTAAATTTCTAATATTATAATTCCCAGATTCCCGACTTATCAAATTCCTAAATTCCTTAACTTCCAGATCCCCAAATCCTTAAATTCCAAAATTCCAAAATTCCAAAATTCCAAAACCCTCAAATTCCAAAATTTCAAAATTCCAAAATTTTAAAATTTCAAAATTCCAAAATTCCAAAATCCTCAAATTCCAAAATTTCAAAATTCCCAAATTCCCAAATTCCAAAATTTCAAAATTTCAAAATTCCAAAATTCTAAAGTTCCAAATACCTAAATTCCAAAATTAAAAAATTCCCAAATTGCAAAATCCCTAAATTGTAAAATCCCCAAATTGCAAAATCCCTAAATTCCAAAATCCCCAAATTCCAAAATCCTCAAATTCCAAAATCCCAAAATCCCAAAATCCCCAAATTCCAAAATCCCCAAATTCCAAAATCCCCAAATCCCAAAATCCCCAAATTCAAAAATTTCAAAATTATAAAAAAATAAACCTCCATTCATACAAATTTATAACACACAATTTTAATATCGCAGTAAAAGAATCATTTTTCCCATATCACCATTATCCCTAGCAAAGCCTACTATGTTTGATACTGTACTTATTGAAATAATTTCTAATAAAATCATACTAGAACCTGAACCGAATCTAGTTACGCCATTGGTGGCAGCCTGTTGCGTTAATTACAATTAAGTTCTGCCGATTTAAATTTTACACGCGAGATATTATAGAGAATTTCAAATAGGTCGCATAATATGAAATGTCAAATTTTTTAAGGGGAATTAAAATTACTTTTTAAATCAAATATATATTTAATTATATAATCTTTTACCATCACGAATAAAATACTTTCTCCAAATAAATATTTGTGATACAAAATATTTTATAAATCAATACACAATAATCGGTCGGTAACTAAAATTAAGTTTACTGTTGAGCATTATTCGAAAATCTTCAAATTTTTTATTTAATTAAAGAATTATTTATTGCTCTCGAATATCTTTCTAGCTTTGAAAATTTATGTTCCGAAATTGTTCGAATAATTCTCAACACTGACTCAAATTTTGTAAACAGAAAAGAAAATTGAAAATTTCATTTGTTCATAAAAACAAAAAAATTAAATTTAAAAGAAATGTAGCTCCACTTTTATTATAAATAATTGAATTCATGTTTGATTCACAATTTACTGCAATAGCATTTGAAAGCATAAAAAGTAATTTTCTTGTTAACCAAAAAATTCGACATTTCATATTAAAAAACCAAAAACCTAATGTCTTGATTTTTACGAGGATAGTAAGATGTTTTATATCGTACTGTAAGATGAAGCGATACTGTACACTGGATATGTATTTATAATAGAGCAGGATCAGTATATAACATGCTGAAACGACATTTGAAACGTAACAATATTTATCGACTTAATAGCTGGTGAAAGTAGCCAGTGCAATAGTTATCGAAATGCCTAGTATATCTCCATCGATCGAATCCTGTAGTTATAACGAGTAGTTATATTAATTGATATCGATGTTACACGATTTATCCGATTCTGCGGAGAGGCACATATCTAAACAAGAAAATATTACAGTTACACGCTGTAAAAAGGGAATGATCCCCATATAAATAGAGGTTAGGTCAACACCGCCATTTTTGAAGAAATACCGCGAAATTTGAATTGTAGAAAACACTTTCACTGAAACATACAAGTTCACAAAATAAATTTTGATTCATTTTTTATTTTATGTTTACATACATTAAATTTACAGTTTATACATGTAATTTTTTATATTTAAACCTACAAAATCTTTTAAAAATTTTTACTGTTAAATTGTAATAAATATCTTACTTTATAGAACTTACAAGCTAAAAGTTTTTTAATTGTAATATTTACAGTTGTATTGCAATATTTAATACATTTAATTTGTGATATTTTTTATGTTGTTAAAATATACGTTTCACAAAAGAAAATTAAAGAAATTATTTACATAACATGCATCTATTAATTAAAATACATTTCAGAATTAAATTTCACGGTATTTCGAAAAATGGCCGCCAAAATTACTACCATTATCTAAAGGGTCTAGCAGGTTAGAATTTCTGAAGGTTTTACCTGCGTTATGCATGAAACTTGCGATGGAAAATCATTTATAAACTTGGTCAAGATAAGTTACTCAGAGTGACAGCAGGTAATTATTCTAGACTCCTATACTGTTACAATATTCGTACTAGATAATTAACTATAGTATACTGATAGGAAAGAGTGGAGGAAATGTGACCTGCCAGGTAACATTTTACCTGAAACATGTTAAAGAGTATAGTGTTGGACATTGAAGTCTTCTCTAAGAAAAGTGGCGATATAATTTTTTATGTTTTATAATACTCGAGTATTAACCACACATTATATTAACATTATATGTGTGGTTAATAATTATATTAGGTTTTTTACTTGACAAGTAATTAAATTTTTCTTAGGAAATGTTCTGATGTGAGTGGGTTAGCTTATGTCGCCATTTTGTTCGGAGGAGACATCTGTGCTCAATACTGTACAGTGGTGTGCACTAGAGGGCACTATGGGTAACCAAATTCCCGATTTAAAGTTTGTATATTTCTAAATTTTTTAAATTATCAAATTTTTGATAATTTTTGAAAATTTGAAATTTAGTAGTTTTCAAGTTACCTCGTCTCCAAATTTTGTAATTTTTATAACTTGGAATTTTTGTGATTTGATAATTTGAGGGTGTAAAAATTTAGAAATTTGGAAACTTGAGAATTTGGAAATTTTAGAATTTAGAAATTTGGAAGTTTGAAAATTTGAGAATTTTTAATTTTGAGAATTTGAAAATTTGAAAATTTGAAAATTTGAAAATTTGGAAATTTGAAAATTTTGAAAATTTTGAAAATTGGAAATTTGAAAATTTTGAAATTTTGAGAATTTGAAAATTTAGAAGTTTGAAAATTTAGAAATGTGGAAGTTTGAAAATTTCAGAATTTGGAAATTGAAAAATTCACAAATATACAAATTTGCAAATTCACAAAGAACTGTTTTAATTCCTAAATTTCTACCATGAATGAGACCTTCCCTTAAACTTTCAGAAAAAAAATTTATCCCTACCTAAATACCCTAATTCATAAAAAAAAATTTTCCTTACATGCACTCAAATTTGAATAAAATTCCAAAATGCATATAACTCACCTTTCACTTAAAATGCACTCTACAAAATGATGAACTAGCGAGCAAAAAATGTTACACAATTATGTTATTAAAAATCGAACAAGATCTCGCTAGGCATCTCGATTTTTTATAACAATGAATTCGAAAAGTCTTACCGTCACAATAAGTGGTTAAAAGTTAGAACTTATTGTTACAGAATACTTTTTGAAGCTCCTATATTTTTAACATCTTTTTACTGTCTGTACGTCGCGATTGAAATCAACGATGCAAACCGAAAATACATTTTCAGAATACCGCGCTGTTGTAACAAAGAACGCGCCAATACGAAACTTCTGTTATAAGAACAGAATGAGTCGATCACAAGGTCGTATTTAATCATGTTTTATCGTACGAAATGTAAGCGCAATAAGATCATATGTATTGTATGTGCATTGGTGTAATGGGTCTTTATTTAGGGTTGGGTTAGGTTAAGTTAGGTAATAAAGAGAAAATGAGGTTAGGTAATTAAAGGAAATGAAATTTGGTAATTTTTTAATTTTTGGAAGTGAAGATGTAGAAATTGGTAATTTGGAAATTAAAAAATTGAGAATTTGGATATTTAGGAATTAGGGAATTGCAATGTGGATATTTGAAAATTTTTAGAATTAGGAATTAAACATTTGGAAATGTTAAAAATTGCATATTTGGAAATTTTGAAAATTGGGAATTTAGAAATGTAGAAATTGACCATTTAAAAATATTGAAAGTTGAAATTTGGAAATTCAGAGAATTTGAAAATTAAAAATTCAGAAATTCAGACATTTATAAATTTAAAAATTGAAAACTTAAAAATTTATAAACTAAAAATTCAAAAATTCAGTAACCAAAAATTTGAAAATTAAATAATTAAGAAATACAAGGATCTCAAAGTCTGAGATTTGAAAAAATTGGTATAAATTTCCAAATTCCTAATATGAAATATATTTAGTATAACCAAACTCACCCTAATTCCACCCTGATTACGCCAATGTGCATACCGTGGCCATAGATCACTGCCCAGCACAATGTATATTCGAATGATGACATCCTTTGTACTCATTGATAATATGGTATCGATAAGGAAGAATTACAATAGGATACATAATTGATAAACCTCACTTTCATAATATAAAAAAACACAGCGATTCTATGAAATGCTTGGCAGAGAAAAGCAGAGATTGATCTGCGTATATTGTAGTTAAATTACAAACTGCGATTATTATATTCAATTTTAAATCTTGAACTTTTACATCAACAAGTATTAATATTTAAAAAATGTTTGATATGATTTTCATGGATGAATCTATACAGGACATATAAATCTTAGATCACATAGTATATCTACATGCTAAAATATGTGTTCTTCCATACCATATATTATTATAATTTCTGTATATTCTACTGTAATAATGAATGACATAGAGATTCATAAAAATTTCAAATTTTGTAAAACCAAATTTTTAAATATAAAAAGGGATAAATTTACAGATATGTAAGAAGCAATTTGAACACTTGAAAATTTTAAAATTTAATGATTTTACTAACCTTATTCGAGTAGAACATCTAATTTTCCTCTTATTTAAAATTTATATCAAATTTATTGTCCACTGTACAGATCATCCCTGTGAGTCATTTCAAATACTTCTAATCTTTTTAAATGCGCGGAATCTGGGTTCACGAACTCGAAATATTCTTGTGAACCGGTATATCGAATCAGACTGATTTTAGCGGTATTGCTTTATTTATAGAACACGAAATCACACGTCTTCTGTCATGAAAAATCTCGAAAGGTAAAACGCTGTTCCCTCAGCGACCAAGTATTGTTTATACAGCTTTATCATACTATACACGTCATCATGTCTACTCTTATAGTATGGAGAAACATAAATTGTTGAAATTACGTTTTTTGTTAAGTTTATGTTGCCGTATTTAATACTGCAATGTGTAGAAAGTATCTTCGGTATCTAAATTTTATTTAACTTAATACAACCTATGATGCTTAGTTTAAGTTTATACTAGTAATTATTTCTCAAATTTGCAAAATCTGCAAGTTCAATTTTAAATCAAACTTTTTTATATTTTCAGTAGTTTAAGAAATAATTAAATGTATATGTTTAAACTAAACATACTAATACATGGGTGTTGTTAAAAATTACCAAGTTTACAAGAAAAATGTGTTTTACGGCACCAACAAGTATTTTAATGAGTCCACAATTTTTTCTTTAGTACAATTTAATGTGTGTACAGTAGTATGCAATTTATTTAATTCTTTACAAGGTTTCAATATTTTATGCCTCTCCAATGTAATTGAGTCAAACTTACAACTACATCAGGGTTTCCCAAATATTTATGGGTGGAGATCCACTTTTAAACTGTTATTATGCCTCATTTGCTTGGCATTTATCTAAAAAAACTGAAAGTTTAAAAATTCCAAAAACTTAAAATTGTAAAATTTCAATATCCAAAGTCTTGCTTCTAAAAACAATAATTTTTCACAATTCATTTACTTATAAAACAAGGTAAAAAAAAGAGAAAATTAAATAAAGTACTGCTGTTTTTATATTTCTTACATGTTAGTATTCAATACAATCCATTGGTGGAAATCTCTGGATCTATAGTTTGGGAATCTCTGAACACATTTTATAGTGAAAACAAATATCTATGTAATATGAATGTTTTCAGTGTGCAATTTGGTCATGATTCTATATCAACATTCTGGCCATAGTATTCAAAACAGTCAAAAGCGATCATCAATATTGTTAGGCTACCCACTCATTGTTACAATTGTTTTTTTTTCCCATTTTACATGTACAATAATGTTATATGAAGATACGCGATAGAATGCATACAATATAAATTATAAATCATTGGAATCATCAAAACACATGATTTTTATCGAATTTTTCTTTACGTGGGATTTACACGTACAATCAATTTTAAGAAATTGAAAATTATAATATCATGGCCAGTAATTTTATCATTCTATGTATGCTTCAATGTGGTGTGTAATCTCTTTCATGTATCTGAATGTTAATTTGTGTACATATTAATTTTGTTAAGAAGAATTGTATATATAATAGTATAATTAAGAAGCATCAACAGCATCTTAATGTGTATTAATTGTAACTGTATTAAATATTATTGTATTATTTATAATTAAATATATCGATGTATATTATACATGTCGTGTTGTGTAGGAGCTGTTAGATCGCAAAAGGAAGAAGTTATAAAATCATTTGATGTTGATCTTACATCAAAATATTGTGATTTGTTATTATTTACAACCTAACCCAATTATAATAACCAATTATATTACAAATGAGTTTATTTATTAAACAATTTGAAATTTACATAACTTAATCATCACGCTGCATTATTGGACAGAGTTTTTACTCCTTTAAATCCTGTTGCTAAGAGGAACTTTTCAGTAGAATCATTTCTAGTTGCTTGTGGCCTTACATTTCTAACATGTTTATAAAATTTTAAAAGATCTTGTTCTAATTGCTGAGACTGTCCACCATCCCAAACTTTACAAAGAAATGTTCCATCTATGCATGTGGTTTGTAAAGCAAACTTGAAAGCAAGATATGCAAGTTTTATTATATTTACATGATCCATATCCCTTATACCAGATGCATTTGGAGCCATATCTGATAAAACTACATTAGCTTTTCTATCTTTTAATAATTTTAGGAGCTCTTTCTGTGAAGCTTCTGTTGTAAAGTCCATGTTACCTAATAAAGTTGCGCCTTCGATTGGATACATTGGTATTTTGTCTATTCCAATCACTGTTCCAACAGCTTCATTATTTACACCATTTGCGTTTGTTAGTTTAATAGCAACCTGGGTCCAGCTACCAGGAGCAGCACCACAATCGATCACAATTTGTCCAGGTTTCAAAATCTTAAACCTTTCATTGATTTCTAACAATTTAAATGCACTTCTGCACCTGTAGTTTTCTTTCTTCGCCTTTTCTACATAAGGATCTTTCAGCTGCCTTGTAAGCCATAATTGCGAACTATGTTTCTTTCCTTTTAAATTTTGTGGTGTTTCTCGATACAAATTAGTACACGTACGAAAATATTTTACTATTAAAAAATTACTACGTGCACTCTTCATTCTGATTATTAATATAACCTCAAACGAATACGAACTTGTATCAAAACTATGTACACAAATTAACTGAATATTTGAATGTTATTTGTTTGCTTTTTCATCTGTACATTGTACAAAAAAAATTAAAACGTGTTAAATTTCTTTTGATTAAATCCATAACACTGAACACAACTTTTTGTAACTATATCAATACTTTATTTATATGAAAGTTGTGATCTACTTCTATAGTATCAGCTGATTAAAACGAAAGAATACGCATGCGCAGAGACCCTACGATGGTGACGGAACTTCGTAGTTACGAAAAGTATCTAGTGTTGCTTGCCGGCGAAGATGTAATAGAATTCCACGAGTAAACCGATCATTCGAGCTAATGTTGCGATTAATTAAGTGATTTGCAATGAACTTAACTACAGGGAATCCTCACGGGAACGGCTTGCTTTATGCTGGTTTCAATCAGGATCAAGGTATGTGACCGAGCGTACTACATTTGACAGTCCGGTCATTTACTGTCAAATTCATTTTTTTATTCCTAACCTCTATATTTAATGTCTGTCGTATAAATGTATCAAAATTGTATCTTTTTATGTAATCGATATCGTTTTAATATTAAATGGAATATTGTTGGATAATACTATTGATTAAAAATCGTCCACATACAAAAATATAATGTCATTTTCGACTTCCTAACCTTCTTCATGTTAAATTTATGTCAAATTTGAATAATATATTCGCGTTAAACTTAACTTATCGAATTATTCATACAAATTTTATTTTTATTGATATTTCAGTTATAGTCTCTTTAAAATACTTAAGTTTATATATATATATACATTATTTTCAGATTGTTAATACAATATAATTACAATATTAAATTAAACACTTATTTGTAATATTACAGGTTTTACTCAAATTATTTGAAAATTAATTTATTTCATGTATTGTCTTTCATTTTCTTGTACATTGTTTTTTTTTTACATATCATTTGATATGATATTAATTCATAAATAGTACATTGATAATCATACAACAGTGATGGTTTATCTCAATTTCTCCATGTGTTTGCATCAATGTATATATGAAGTAAGAAGCGTAAATACTTCAAATACCATATTGCAGTTTTAAAGAAAGAGATAAATGTGTAATACTGGAAAGATAATAATATCATTATTGTGTACATAATCTTTCCATTTGTAGGATGTTTTGCTTGTGGTATGGAAAATGGCTTCAGAGTATATAACTGTGACCCTTTAAAGGAAAAGGCACGTCTTTTTAGTGATGGAGGCCTTGGTTATGTTGAGATGCTATTTAGGTGTAACTATTTAGCATTAGTTGGCAGTGGAGCAAAGCCTATGTATCCAACGAATAAAGGTAAAATGTTTCATGTACTTTCAGAAATTATAAACAAAAAGAATGTGTTACTTATCGTATGTAATACTTGCAGTTATGATATGGGATGACCTTAAGAAATCTCCAGCAATTACTTTAGAGTTTAATGCCCCTGTAAAGGGTGTTAAATTAAGAAGAGATAGGATAGTAGTAATTTTAGAAGGTGTGATAAAAGTTTATACATTCACACAAAATCCTCAACAGCTTCATGTTTTTGAGACCAATCCAAATCCTAGGGGCCTGTGTGTATTATGTCCAAACAGTAGTAATTCCTTGCTTGCTTTCCCTGGTAGAAAAAATGGACATGTGCAAGGTAAAATTTCATTTGATAGATTTTAATTTTTTTAGTTCCTTTTTCACAAATCAGTTTTCTCTTGCTTTCACAGTTATAGATTTGGCTAATACAGAAAAGCAACCATTAAATATAGAAGCGCATGAAACACCATTATCGTGTATAGCTTTAAACTTACAAGGTACTAGATTGGCCACTGCTTCAGAAAAAGGTACCTTGATAAGAGTATTTGAGACTCAGAGTGGAAATATGATTAATGAACTGAGAAGAGGAGCAAATCACGCAAATATTTATTGGTAAATAAGAACAAAGCACTGTTATAAATTATTTTTACATCATCATTAGTGATTTTATTAATTTATATCATTACAGCATCAATTTTAATCATGATTCAACTTGGTTATGTGTAGCAAGTGATCATGGTACTGTACACGTTTTTGCTGTAGAAGATCAAAAATTAAATCGTCAATCTAGTTTAGCATCTGCCACTTTCCTGCCAAAATACTTTAGTTCAAGCTGGAGCTTTTGTAAATTTCAAGTTCCAGGTGGCCCCCAATGTATGTGTGCATTTGGAACAGATAACAATAGTATTATAGGTCAGTAATATATTGCAGCAATATTTTATTTCTTAAATATTCACATATAACAATTTATGATTACTTTACAGTAATATGTGCAGATGGTAGTTATTATAAATTCGTATTCAACAATAAAGGTGAATGCACAAGAGATTTCTATGCACAGTTCCTTGAATTAACTGACGATAAAGTGTGATTGGAGAATAAAGAGGAGATAGACTCCTGAATATAGGAAATTTAAAAAATTGTATGTTATTTAATTTTCTGTAATATATCGATTACTAATTGGATGGAAAGAGTATATTTTTATACATTTTCAGTGTTCATGGAAAATGAATTTACAAGAAATAGTTTACATGAAAAGTGAGTACTGTTTGTTATTTAAAGTCGTACTATGTGGTACAGGACCAAACGAAAAGTACTATTATTTGTTGGTGTTATGTGCACTGTGCGAGAATTATTGCTAACAAATTGAAAATGAACTTTAAGGAATACTTATAACATGTTGTTATTGACTTGTTATGTGGGCCTATTCTACTTATAGAACAACAAGTTCTTAAATGTTACAGAAAAAAGAATATTAAATTTCATTGAACGCGTCATTGTAAAAAGTAGTTTTCTTACATAAGAATTAAAAGAATTTATCATTATTATTGACGCAAGAGTATCATATGAAAGACATCATTGTAATCAAATCATTTTTTGTAGTACATATACCTTGTTAATAATTCAATCGCGTTTTTTTTTTTTATATATTTATTTGATAAAATTATGAATCTTCCGTCTAATATTATAGAATGTATATGAACGCAATTTATATCTCGTATCATGAGTTTCAAATCAGTTGTAAATTATAACATTTGACTAATCATTGAATCCGTCTTCGCTGGTTAGCCAAATAAGTAATGGGACGTATATAACGTAATAGAGTTTTGTAATCTTTATTTTTATGATCTCCGTACATTTAATATACATATACACAAGAAATAACTACATTCACTTGTTAATATTGAAATATTACCACAAAATATCAACGTTGTAGTGTCATTAAGAACATGACATTGAGTATTAAAATAAAAATGAATATGAGACGAAACTCTGTATTTGTATATAATAAAATATCAATGATCAGATACAAGCAATGTATTTTATTCTTTTTCTTTTCGAATAATAAACCTTACGCAACGCTAACAATTAAAATTCAGTCTTACATAAGGAGAATATCATCGTATGGAAACTTAAACTTTCAATAAAATGTCGTTTAGAGAATTTCGATATTATGGCAACGATTAAAATAAAGAATATATTATGATATATGCGTCGCCGCTTTTCGATATGCAATTTTATTATTAAAAATTCAAGAACAATGTTAAACTTCTGTGCGTTGTTCAAAGTGTAATTATTAAAGTACCGTTATAAAACAACGCGAATCGTCAACAATTAATTGTAACGCATGAGCAAGATGTAACGCATGTAATAATATGAAGCAAGCTTTTGTACTGCAGATCACTTTTGAGCTTCGTAAAATAAACGTCTTCATGTCATGTATTATGATAATGTACAGTGTTTTTCCAACATAAATTTTTCACATTTTCTTTGTCAAACATTTCACTTTTCTTTATGGGCAAAGATAATGCTTAGTTGTCATAATTTTGTACGATCATTATAAATCTTTTGTACCGTTCCTGATTGTTTGTTTAAAAAACACTGTCATTTGAAGAATATCTCTCGGTACCGAGAATCTTGTAACCAAATGCAATTTCACATTTATTGTAACGAATAAAACCGATTTTCTGTAGCTACTTCTACATCGTTTTGTAATATCTTTAAACCTCATATGGTTTGTTCGCGTGTGCCGGAACGGCTTTCGATTTTTGTACCACCGGAACTACAGGCTTTTTCTTTACTCCGTGGAGAATGTGAGTTAAACCTTTCTTTGTTTCGAGACTTTTGTAAGTGCTGTACACCACAAACCACACGTAAGAACTGGTAATTACCAGAAACAGAACGATTAAACCTAAAACAATAGATTGCATGAATTATTAGGTTGTACAGAAAATTTTGCATTTGTTTTTTAAAGTATTTCATTTTCATAAACTTCAGTCTATTATATGCATATTATTAGATAACAATGATGACTATATGGTGTATTCTCTAACATTGTTTACAGGCAATTAACTCTTAAAAATGTTGTGAACACAAGTCAATTGTTTTTGAGTTATGCATTTGCATATCAATAATTCATAGCAGAACTTTTATCAGTAAAATGTCACGGTAATTTTGCAAAATAGCTATAATTTTATACAATTAAGTTGTGATAAAAAAGTAAAAATAACAATTTTATTGCAAACAATTCTTTTAAAAATTTGTAATATATAGTGAAATTGAATAACCTGTTTTACTTATTTTTTTGGTCAAATTTGTGGAGATGTTTGAAAAATAGAGATTAATGTTAGAGAATAAACCCTGCATATTTATTATAAGTAAAAATGGTGACAGTAGACTGAAGTTATTGTTTAACAAAGTTTTTAAAAAGTGCTGTGCTGAACTTTCTTTATAGCTTGATAAATTATTAATAATGAAATAATTTATATTATTGTAAAGAAGTATTTAGATTAAATGTGGACATACGTTCACAGATATCTGCTTTGCCGCCTAGCGTGGCGATAAAAGGGCAGTCTTGTTCCACCAAAAACAAGGAAATTGTCAATGCTGATATTATAGTCATCATGACCATCATCCAAGGCGCCATAAAGTGACGATTATTCTACCGGAAGAAATGACTTCTTTTAAATCAAAAAATTACTCTGGTGCACAACTAGGTATAGTATTATTACCGTTAGCGCACCATACAGAAGCAAAATAGTGGAAATAAAATGTATCACTGTGATCACCAACCCACAATACATTGAGTAAACCGTTTCTACAACAATAAAGAATTCTATCAAAATTTGTTCACACAAATGAAGGAAAGTTAATTCAAAATAAATTTTCAGGACAATATTTTAATGTAATTAATTTGCAAATATAAAAACATCTTTTTAAATTTCCAAATTTTTAAACTTCTTCTTCTTCATAAATGTTTAACGTTCTTTATTTGCAAGTTTGTTAATTTAGAAATTTGATAACTTAATAATTTGGAAATTTAGAAATTTAATTTAAGAAGAAATCAATGTTCTAGTTCCAAAATGCAGATAAAGATCTAAAAATTGATATAATATTTTAAACTAGAATATTTAAACATTTCAATGGCCACAAAGTAACAAAATATAAAGTTGTTC
The DNA here is from genome assembly GCA_963576845.1 of Megachile leachella. Classification (NCBI taxonomy): domain Eukaryota; kingdom Metazoa; phylum Arthropoda; class Insecta; order Hymenoptera; family Megachilidae; genus Megachile; species Megachile leachella. The sequence goes on along the minus strand of OY756252.1, from coordinate 8,312,821 downwards.
TGACTATAATTATGTAAGCACCAGTTGCATTATGATGAGCCATATCCATTTTCCTAGTATTAAGATGATTAGATGAAATATCTTCCAAGGCTTCCCTCTCTAAAGCATCCTCTGTATCCCTCACCACCATTTCTTGTATTCCCATAGCGTGTACTAATGCCAGCACAAAAAATATCATACTGAAGCCTGACGTAAACTGTATTAAAGAAATTTCAATTAATTGAAATAATTTATTTATATCTATTATATCACAGAAATAAATAATTGTTATATTTACCAGTTGAAACACAGCTATTAGCACTGTGCCTTGCTTCAAGTTGAAATAGTGTAAAAAGTTTTTTAAGAGTCCTACTTTCATTTTGTTTTATTTTATAATAAAACTTGGAAATATTATTCCTGAAACAGGAAATAAAATGATTTATGACAACACTATTAAAATTAATAGATTCTATTTTTATTATCTAATCTTTTTAAACTTAGTATTCTCATATCTTATTAATTATAAAAATCTGTGGCCGTAGTGCAATTGTGATGATAACAAAATTGTGATAATAACAGAATTGTAAAGATAATGGAATTGTAATAATAACAGAATTGTAATTTGCAGAATAGCATTTGAGTTTTTTGTTGAACTGAATTTTGAAAGAAAAAATGAGCATCAAAAACTATTTCTTTTTATGAATCCCAACTGATAAAATCATAAGGTGAATTTATACAATCTCAAAGTAGGAATCTAGAAAACAAAGAGTACAATAATGGCAAATGTTTTAAAAATATTAAAAAGTAGTAGAATTGTAATTTGCAGAATAGTATTAGAGTTTTTTGTTAAACTAAATTTTGAAAGAAAAAATGAGCATCAATTTCTTTTTATGAACCCCAACTGATAAAATCATAAAGGTGAATTCGTACAATCTGAAAGTAGGAATCTAGAAAACAATAATGGCAAATGTTTTAAAAAATAATAAATGGTAATCCGAGATGGGAGTCGCTGCGATCGTTTCGCCCGTAATGACGATAACAACAACACGAAAAAAAGGGGTATCCCCGCCGCACCAGGGATGCAATTAGTCACCAGAATATTAGCTTTCCAAGCGAAAGTATACTCCGTCACTCACCTGGCAGAAAAGAGAGCACGAAATATTACTAAAACGTAGCTCACAACGAGAATCAATAACTTTCACTGTCTCTCGCTCTGTTGAAAGCGAAAGATTTGATTGTCGAGCGGTATCATATATGAAGTCTAAGATCTCGAAATTAATCCTTGTCACGGCGATCGAAGATACAACACGAAATTCAAACGATTTACTTGCGGGTGAATCCGTGTACCTTCGACGCGTAAAACGCAAGTTTATTCCGTCCAGGAGGTAGATCTACCCCTGGTGGTAAATTGCACGACATGCGCACCAAGCCGATCCACTGCCGCATCCTTCAAGGTGCATCCATCCCAACTTGATCATTGATTGATACTGCCGCAAAATTAATGTTTTCCTGTTATTTTACTGCTAATTGCACATTTAAAATAAACATACATCGTACATTAAATAAACTATTGGCTTGCACTTATTTTGGGGGTAAATTGATGTTTGCAGATTCATTGTGTAATTTACTGAAATCTCTTAGGATTTCGATAAAATTTTGAAGCAGTAATATTTTTTCAATGTTTTAAATTCTAAAGAGATTTGGCATTTTTCATACTTTACTCTCTTCAAAATGAATTTGTAACATTAGTCATTCTTATGTATGTAATTGTAATAAAAGTGGTGAACTGAAATATCAGACCCCAGGTAATTTTTGCTAATAATTTTGTGTTGGACTTGAAAATTAATTTTCTTGAAAATCTACAGAAAATGAGTTACTCAAATTTAAAGGAATTTTTATATTTTAATAAGAATTAAATAATCACAATCTTGTATATCCAATAATAGATCATTTATCTTAATACTGCAATATACTATTACAATTAATATTTAGGATTCTAAAAATTATTCTTTATAAAATCTCCAAGCATGAATTCTTGAAGTTATAAAAATTTGACAAGCAACATAATATTAAAAATCTTAATAACTGTACTATATGCAAGTTCCTAGTATGTAAGATAAACTAGTTTCATAGTGCATGATAAACTAGTTCGTTAAGGTATAAGACAAATTAGTTCATTGGTTTTCAACTTTTTCATAAACACACGCTAAAAATAAATGAATTTGTAAAATATTTTTGTGTAAACAAATTAACTGGGAATACATTTTTGTTAATTTTACAAATTTTCAGTTGATTACTAATAGAATTTTAATTAAAATATTATTATTTAAATATTAAACTTTTAGTATATTCTTTTAAATATTAAATTTTAATATATTCGTTTAAATATTAAATTTTAATATATTCGTTTAAATATTAAATTTTAATATATTCGTTTAAATATTAAATTTTAATATATTTAAAGTAAGTTCACTTTTGACACAGTAAAAATAATAAGTATTCTCAATGTAATATCAATAATTTTATTTATAAAAACAATCTTTAAAACTGAGTGAAGAATAATAAATAATAAGTGGGGAATTATCAGTTCATCTATAACCAGTTCAGTAAGTACATAAATGATGCTCCTGATTCTAATTAGGCATTTAATGAAAGTGTAATACAGTATTTTAATGAAATTATAAATATTAACAGCATAAGAAGGAGAATTCTTCAGTTATGCAATTATACGTAATGGAACAGTGATTGATCGTTAAAAACGATTTTTCTTGTAATTATGAGGGAATTAATTTCTTGTGATGTTATGTACATAGTTTAGTTCAGTGTAAACATAATAATTTTGTTTGAAGGAGTGACTCATTCGTATTCTCAGAAATATTTACAATTTTATTATCATTATTATTATTATATTATAATTTAACTAGTATACAGGGTGGCTCACCACATTTTGCCATCTAGATTTGCATCATTATTATTACTCATAGCAAACAATGTTTCAGATGAAGTTGAATAGTTTTGAGAGAGGCATACGCTGGTATATTTTTTTGTGGACGTGTAAAGGACATATGAAGGTCATTCATGTTTTTTTTTAAATGAAATCATATATTTTTTATTGCATCAGCTGATACTTCTTCATATTCTTTACAAAAAAGTATTAATCTATGCAATAAAAAATATATGATTCCATTTAAAAAAACATTAATGACCTTCATATGTTTTTTACGCGTCCACCTACAAAAAAATATTATCACAGTCTAATTACTGTATTACAATTATTAATATTTATATAATATTAATATAATATTAATATTTATATTAATGTTGTTGATATTATTATTATTACAGTTTAATTACTATATTATAATTACTATTATTATAGTTTAATAACTGTACCTTAACTACTGCAATTACAATAATTTTATTATCATACTCTATTATATCACATAAATATTACAATATGCCTTTTACATTTCTACACAATTCCACAGAAGGTAAAAGCATTCTAGTTCTAACTAGAGCAACGAACTAGTCGATAACGAAGCTCGTAATATTGACCAGCAGAACTTCAAAAAAGTTTGAAAGTTAGTTCGATCGTGGCTGAATCGTCTTTAAAGTAGTCATAGAAACGCCATCTTGATTATTTGTGCTTTCTATCAAGTCAGTTACCGCTGTCTTTTCGAGGTGCAACAAATTGTAACATTTGTAGTTAATAAATTACTTAATAGTTGCTAATAGTGTACCATCGTACAGAAGATTGACATGGACCGGAAGTATCAGAGGGTGGAAAAAGGGGTGGGCGCGTTTCATCACCCACCGAGAGCGAAATACAGCGAGGACACAAAAAATCTAATTAAACGTAAGCAGCTTAGTGGAAGACAATGGTAAAAAATAATCAATTTCAAGAGTAATTTGTTCACAGAATTAGGTAACCTATTTTTGTTAAATCCTCTGAAAGCGATAAGATAATTAAAACGTGTGTTTATGCAAGGGTATCGTTATAGTGTATCATATTACCGTATTGAACTCCGTATTGATTGCTTTATTATTTCAGAATTATATAAGAATTAAGTAACAATTATACGTGTATAATTTACGTATGTAAATAGGTTATATATTATATATAACTGAGAATTTTTAAATAAGTACAAAACAAAATTTTTGTTCTCCCCCTAATTTCAATATTAAACATTTGCTTTTCCTCTTTCTATTCTTAATTAAATTGTTACAACAATTTTTTGCAGTAAAGAATGTTTTATTGTCACAAAGTAATTGATTTATAAATCCAAACATATTATACAAGCTCTATTTATATATATTTTTTAACTTTATTCAAATGCGTGTTTTGAAAATCGCGCCACTGGCGCCATCTTGTAGCGAAAGACGAAACTACCTGAAAAAATTCTTTTTTTATAAAATAACAGCTTTACTGTACGAGTATAAATTTATAGTCATAAAAATAATTTAAATAGTAATACTATAATTTTCTTGAAACAGAAAAATCAATAATTCAAAATTCTGTATTTTATGAACACAATGGCGCGCTTTTTAAAACTTCATAATTAAACCAATATAAAAAAATAAGTAAAGCAATATTGTTTGAAGAGATAGCAATAACAGTACACAATTAAAACGGTAACAAAATTTATAATTATAATTAAAAAGAACAATATAACATGAAATTCATGTATTTATACTCGTTAGTCCTGTACTAGATTTGATTTAATGATGTTTAATTAAGGTACACAATAAGTAGTCACAGTGCAGAACGCCTTGGTTTACGGAACCCATTTTTATTTTTCTATTTTGACTAATTCGTTCAATTAATGTTCGTATTAATAAGCTAATCTGCACATTAACGGAATTTCCACATTAACAATAATTACGTTCGTAATTTAGTTTCCGTTTGCTTTTTATTTCTTTCCAATTTTAATTGCAGTAAAATGACGATTATATTATAATTGGTGATGAATATGCTGTGGTAAATGGACTGAGAATTTAGAAATTTTTGTAGGTGGAAAATTTAATAATTTTGAAATTCGGGAATTTGAGAAATTGGTCATTTGAAAATTTGAAATTTTTGTGATATGAATTAGGATATTTTAAATTTGAAAATTTGAAATTTTTATAATTTGGAATTTTAAGAATTAGGGAAGTTAAGAATTGGAAAATTTGAGAATTTGAAATTTTAAGAATTTGAAATTTTGAGTATTGAGTAATTTCAGTATAGGAAAATTTGAGAATTTCAAATTTTAAGAATTTGAAAATTTGAGAATTTTAAATTTTAGAATTTGAAAGTTTATAACATTAAAAATTTTGTAATTTCTAATTTGTAATATGTGATATCACACGTTCTAAATAAGTATACTATACCTAAACTATAATACCCCCATGTACTTACATATTTTTATTGTATATTAATTAATTATCAAGTATTCATCTCTACCATCTATGATTAACAATTAATTTTATCTTCTTCTTCTATACCACAGTTTTAATGGAAGAGTCTAAAGTAAGTATGATGAGAAGGAAATCTATTCAAGAAGCAATCGACAGGGGTGACTCCTTACCAGCCCCTACTGATAGATCGAAACAGAATGCAAACAAACGCAACACCGAATATCAGGTAAAATAAACTATTATATAAGATAATAAAATTCACTAATTTCATACTAAATTACCTTTATTTACTGACAATCTAAAAATAATTAAATTTACTATTTTAATAATAAGTCACTTAGTCTTACCTACTAACAAGCTATTATGCAAAATATTCAAATTTTCTACTTTTATAACAACTTACTCTAATAAATGTGCTAACAAATTATCATATAAAATGATCACATTTATTACTTTGACAATAAATTATTTGCAGGTCATGATGCCTTCCGTTTGGAAAAGGCGAACGCAGGATATAATTATTCAAAGTGGAGCATACGAGAGAGAACAGTACAGAAGAACATCTCCACTTCGTAAGACAATTTTAAATTTCCCTCAATAATTTTATTTTTGATAAATATAATAACGTGAAATATACTACTGTTACAATTTTGTATTTTCTTTACTCTTTACTATTTTCTTTACTGCTTATAATTTTGTTGAAACACAGGAAACAAGGAGAAACAAAAGCGCCATTTGGCGTGCATAATGGCGTACGGGAAGGATATGCCGGAAACTCCGCGTGGACCGAAAATTCACCACAAAGCGAGGCGAGGACCGAGTTTACCGGACGATGTAAATCCTATTGATGATTGTAAGTAATAAAAATCAGTTAATATGTTATAGAGATCTCTGACTATTTATACTCGTTATTAATATTTGAAGGTTATCAGTGTTTGGTGGTGAATTTGAAAATTTGTGGATTTGGTGTTTGTTATTTGGCATTTGGAGATTTAAGGATTTAAGAATGTAGGAATTTAGAATTTGAGAATTTGGAAATTTATACCATTTAAAAATTTAGAAATTTGGATTTTGGAAACAAAGTTTTGAAATTTAGGCATTTGGTTGCTAGAAAATGATAAAATTTGAGAATTTAAGAATTTAGAAATATATTTGAGAATTTAAGAACTTAATAATTTGTAATATTTAAAAATGAAAAAATTTAGATATTTGGTTGCTAGAAAATGATAAAATTTGAGAATTTAAGAATTTAGAAATATATTTGAGAATTTAAGAATTTAATAATTTGTAATATTTAAAAATGAAAAAATTTATATATTTGATTGCTAGAAAATGAAAAAATTTGAAAATTTAAAAGTTTTGAAATATAATCTAAAAATATGAGAATATAGCAATTTTCAGATCTGGTAAAATGTTTTTGCTGATACCAAAATATCAACAATACTGTATTTTTTATTTTGTTTTACAGTGGTACGCGGAATTCAAGAAAGAATGGAATTTCTAAGCGACATGGAATCTCTAGGAATGGGAAAAAAATATCGCCCCATAATACAACAAGAAATAGCACAAAAATTACGCTTAATCGAATCAGTGGACAAACAAAAATCCAAAGAAATCCGCAAAGAAATCAGAGAACTTGAAAAACCATTGCCAAAACCACTTCCCTTAGGTCCATTGGATGATAATTAATCATTTTTATATTCTCAACACTTTTATACTTAAACAATTTATATTTTTGATCGCATTTACAAAATATATTAACAGTATTCTAACAACGTAGCCTTAATAATATAATTACTATTACTGAAATATTTTTATTGAGAATATTTATACATATAACATTATAAACATACAAAATACGTCTATATTCTCTTACTAGTAAAATAAGAAGAAAAGTATTATAGGTAAATGTTTTAAAAAATTGCCATATTAAAATATAACTGTAATTTATTATATCCATTTTTAATTTCTGTCAAACATCCTTAAAAGCAAAAATAGTTTCCCTACTTGTGACATTATGGTCTTATTTATTTCTATTTTTTAATTATTTTCCTCACAAATCTAGCTTTGATATCAATTCTATTATCTATTTTTATTATTCCATAGTATAATCCATAATAAAAGTACTAATAAAGTTTACAGTGTCTGTTAACTGTTTTAATTTTACATACGTAGTATGAAAGGTTTGAATTTCCCGCGCTTGAAAGTTGAATCGACGCATGTCTACTAGTGCGCATGCGCGGCGGGAGAAGTAAGAGTCAGCCGGTCGGCGAAATCGCGTTAGTCGTCAGTTTTGCGCCACACGGCAATGGCGTATGGTGTTAGTGATTTCGTATCATCATTCATATCTTGCCGACAGATGATATTGTGGTCTTTTCAAAACGAACAACGCGAGTGCACTTAAATCGTTACTCGAAAGATTATTGCGTATGTGAGTAATTTGAAAAAAACTGTGGTGCAACGATCTCACAGGATCCTGGATGATCTACAAGTGATCCAATATGGCGTCGACCGATCTGTCGTTCGGTAAATGATGAACCCGTGTACCATACACATCTTTGACAAGGTCTTCCCGAGGTCGTCTGGTTTTTAACAGCAACTTTTATGTACCCTCTTAGCAATGTCAAGTTTCGTTAATGCTCTTTCACAATTTTCCTTTTTCAATTTATGATCTTTTGTGAAATGTCTTATTTACACACTCTGTTATTTAGTAAACATCTTTACAGATATTGTGCTTTTGATATCTTTAACTTCTGTCTAATCGTGTAGTGTGAAATGATCGTATGATGCAATACAAAAATTTATCGACAAATAGTAGCATTGTAAATATTAGGAAGATCTCAGACGATTGGTACACGTATACATATTGTAAATGTATCTGGATTCTTACAATCGATATGTATTGTTAATACAATATTAATAAACATTACCTTCAAATTTTTTAATTTATAAATTTATAAATTTCTATATTTCCAAAATTGCATATTTCCAAATTTTTTAATTCTAAAATATTACAAATTTCAAAATCTGTAAATTTTTAATTTTCAAAACTTTTCAAATCTAATTTCCGAAATTGTTCAAATTTAAAATCTTCTATAATCCATTTCTTAAGTTTTCAATTTTTCCTATCACTGAATTCCCTATTTTTCGAATTTCAAAATTCCCCAAATCACTAAACTAATCCTGAAAATTTGAAATCTCCAGTTAAATTTCCAAATCCACAAATTCTTCAATTTCTAAAACTGAAAATTCCCCAGATTTCTAAATCTTAAAATTTCTCAAGTTCACAACCAAAATTCCTTAGATTTCTAAATTAAAAAATTTTTCAAATTCACAACCAAAATCATATATTATCAGTTTATCAATATTTTAGTATAGTCAGTAAATATTACAAAACCTGTAATATCGGCCATATATCGAGAGCTGTTATGAACATTCTAGTTCCAATATAAGATTTAAAATGTTCACATTAGTGAACATATTAATCGTCTGATATCTCACTAAATCTCTTCTAAATATTTTCACTAGATCTCTTCCTAGTATCACAATACTAGATACACTGTTAATATCATTTACATTTACCATTTGAGGTTAGTTTACGCAATAACGGTTTACGTAAATGTCCCACGGTTTTCCCCCAAGATTGACCTTCGCGTCAATCTTTTTTATTTTCGTGAAAAGTGACACTCGGTAACTTCTCGCGAAGTGATGTACTTTTATTTTGCTTTTCGTCGCCGTAACCAACCAGGCTGCATACCAGCGTTCTACAGAGAAGTCTACGAGAAGATCTGCTCTCCCACGAGTGGAAATGTGGAACGAGAGGTGTTTAAATCCCTTCTTGTCAAGTCCCAGCTGAGCAGCTCTGTTCTCAGCCAGGTATGTTCTCTTCGAATCTTTCTTATTTCTTTCTCCTCGTTGTCCCACAACTACCACATACAAAGAAGAGAGAGTCGAATGTTTTAACTTTGTAATTTCTTCGCACGTCGCGCTTAGGTTAGTGCTACCGTTACTGCTGCACGATTAACCTCTTCGGTAGCGAATGAGAATTTCATTTCATTCATTTGCGTAATTATACAAATTATTCTTAGAACTATTTTTAGTAAAATTATTTTTAGATAAATTATTTTTAGTTAAAATTTTTTTAGTTGTGGTTTATGACAGGTTGAGGTACTATTTGAGATTAGTTGATATTTTGAAATTGCCATTTTTGTACATTTTAAAATTATGGAGGATGAGTCTAGTACTATTTTAGTTATAGTGGTAGCGGTTCATGTACAAAAATGAAGAAGTGGTTTTTAGAAATTTAGGAAATGGAGATTTGGATATTATGTAATTGAGAATTTGGAAATTTTTGAATTTAGGAATTTTGGGATTTTAGAACTTAGGAAATTTAGAGTTTTAGAATCTAGGGAATTCAGGGTCATAGAATCTAGGGAATTTACGGTTTTAGAAATTAGGAAATTTGGAGTTTTAGAACTTAGAAAATTTCAGAATTTGAAAATTGATACTAGAAAATTAAAAAAATAGAAATTTGAGAATTTGTAAAAATTTTAAGATGAGTATTTGAAATATGGAAAACTGGAACTTTTTCTTTAGCAAAAAATTAAAAACTAGATTAAACACTAAAAATTTGAAATTTAAAAAATTATATAACTGTTCAATATAACACTTCTCGATAAACATCTCAAACGGATATTACTATATAATTATCAGTAGAGCATTAGTTAAAAATAAAAAATTGCATCGAACCAGTTAGATAACGTTCCAAATGTCTGGATGTACATTGAACGGTATATAGACTACGTGTCGAAACAGATGGCACGTGAATAAATTTTCTGTATACATACATAGCGGTTCGTAGCGAGATAAACCGTTTCAGAATTTTATTACGACCGTGAGCAGACTCCATAATTAAACTTTGGTAAGGGTTTTTATCTATTATAGATAAGTCCTTACGAAACAAAAGGGTCCAAGATTCAGGCTATACAATCTCTTTTAACTGCATCGTACTTATCTGGTACACGCAGTGTCTGAATCACTGGGGTCACGTTAAATATGCATGCCTGACGATACGATTCAACCGTTTCAACGATGCGTAATTCGATTTAATATCGTGTTTGATGCATACTAATTTCGGGGAAAAGCTGCACCGTTTCGTTGACCGTTTCAGAGAAGTTTTTTAATTGAGTGAAGGTACTTAGGTGATTTGAGGTGTGGAGTCTGGTGGAGTCTCGCTATATGGCACTCTTTGGGTTATATGGGCCATGTAAATGGAAGACATTGTTATAGTAATGTAGTTAATTGTTAAGCTCCTGACTGGTCAATATTTGGAAGTTTTAAGCTTGGAAATTTTCAAAATTGCAGTTTCATAATTTGAAAATTTTTGAAATTGTAATTTCTTAATTTCAAAATTTTTGAAATTGAAGTTTCTTAATTTCAATATTTTTGAAATTCAACTTTCTTAATTTAAAAATTTTTGAAATTGGAATTCTTCACTTGCAAATTTTTGAAATTGGAATTTCTTCATTTCAAGATTTTTGAAATTGGAATTTCTTCATTTCAAGATTTTTTAAATTGGAATTTCTTCATTTGAAAATTTTAAAAATTGGAATTCTTTACTTGGATATTTTTGAAATTGGAATTCTTCACTTGGAAATTTTTGAAATTGGAATTTCTTCATTTGAAAATTTTTGAAATTGAATTTCTTCATTTGAAAATTTAAAAATGAATACTTTATAAAATTTTGTATTGTCAAATTTTTTAATTTCAAACGGTATCAATATCTAAATTTAAAAAATATCAATTCAAAAATATGGAAACTTCTAAATTCCAAAAATGTCATTTTGAACATTTTGAAATTTAGAAATTTCAAAAATGTCAGTTTGAAAATGTATAAATCCCAAAAACAAATAAAAAATTAAAAAAGTCCCCAAATTAAAAAATTCTAATTATGTACTTACACTTGCGAAGTAGAACAATGATTTTCCATACTTAACTTAATTTAATTCATTAAATAATACTAGTTAAAAAAATCTTGATATATTTATTATTAACAAATTTTTACATATTTACTATTACATAAATAATGAATAAAATTTATTACATATTTATCATTAGTATTTAATAATAATAAAAATTCCATAATAAAATATATACATATTCATTTAAATATCGTTTCATATTATGAATAAATTTCAGTATCATAAATATTCTCAATGTATTCATTAAAGAATAAAAAAACGACATTAAATTAGCATTCACGCAAACATCTTGTTATCGTAAATAATTACATATTTCTTATTCGATGAATAGCTTCACTTTTCGCAACAATTGTATTGTCCTTAGTCCGGAATGGCGGTATCATCGTTATTTTATCATTAACACGCCCGCTAACGATAGTCTGCACGGACGCCCCTTTATAATAGTGGAAAATACGTAGTAAGGGTAATTATGTATAATAATATACTCCATAAACATAAACATACTCTATGAATATCTCCATATTTATAAATTGTCATTTTAATTTTCATGTTTTGCTATTTAAGCCTGTCAATCATCAATTTATCTTTGATTATTTCTTAATGAAATTTGACGCAGTATCGATTAAAACAAATATGGCTAACCATACTTCTAGTGTTATACTGTTGCACTCAATTTTATCTAAGCTTTCGGAATTATTTTTCTAAAATATATACTGGCATATAACTTTTTTAATTGACAAAATTCATAAAATATTCTTATTGTTATTTTTATGAATTTTAGTGAAGTCATATTTTTTGCAATTTATTAAAAACATTTATTTTTTTAAATTAATGCAAAATTCTTGTGTCAGTTATTAAAATTTTATATAGAAAGATTATTTTATGAATAATTATTCAAAACAGAAGATACAAAATTATCAATTCAAAAATATATATCTTTTTTTAAAAATTGAGAATTTAAAATTAAACATTTAAATAATTAAACAAAAACATTTGGAAGTATAATTTAAGGTTAAATTTAAATAACTGAGCGATACATCTTCTAAAGGTTAAACTATGAATACATTTATCAGATGGTTGTCCATTTCAGTTTTGTATTTTGGCGCGCAAAATCAGTGACGATAATAAAAACAACAGTATACAGTATCATATGACATGTAACAGGGATTGAACGTCGCGTCTCGTTCATTGACTAATGGCACAATCAAAATAACGTTACGTGGGTCGCTGCTTGATCACTAATCATCGCAGGTCACTATAAATAGGCCGATCCTGAATGATACGCATTGCGTATAATAATGCAAAATGCTTTTCATCAGTTTAATCTTTTTTTACACTGTTTAGTGTCCTTTAGAGTAATGCAGGGATGTGGAAGGGGCATTTGTGGGGACTAGTGGGAATTGTTTTGTTATAAAATTGTTAATTTCATGATTTTTCAATTTAAGTGACTAAAAATTTGAGTTTCAGTCGTTGAAAATTTGGGAATTTTGTGACTCTTCAATTTTGGGGGTTGAAAATTTGAAAATCTAATACATTTGATTGTTACTAATTTTTGAATTTTAAACCTGAAAATTTGTAATTTTGAAACTCAAATTTCTAAATCTCCTGAAAAAATATATGAACCTGAATATTTAGTATTTGAAAATATTGAAATGTTGGATCTTGAAAGTTTGTAATTAAAAAAATTACAATTTAAAATTTCTCTATATCTAAACTAGTAAATATCTCAATTTCCAAATCACCAAATCTCTAAATTCAATTTACAAAGTTTCCTAATAAATAGATTTCTAAATCTATAAATTACATAGTGCCTATACTATTCACTCCTACTGTCATTATAAGTTATGCAACTGTGTTGACGTGCTTTTAATTTGACAAAAATCCTTGAATCAAATTAAACCATATCAAGATTTACACCTTATGCTTAGAAAAATAAAGTACGCTATTATAAAACAATCCTTTATATTACTATGTTCAATAAAATATTTATTAAAAAAAACTTATGATCCAAAATACTTTATATACTTTAAAATAAAATAAATTATTCAGACTTTTACAATCATACAAAAATTATACTTATACTTAGAGTTTTTATGAAATTCATCTTCTATTTATAATTTATAATCCTTCATGTACTAATTGTAAGTTATAATCTTATTTAAATTTAGAATGATTAATAGATTAACATAAACTAATTTTCTTAAAATATTTTTTATTATTCCAATAATAAAATACTTATACTATTAATAAAAAGATAGTAAACTTATACAAAACTTGAAGTACACTAATGTTATTTAATTCCATTTAATGATTACTAATTTTACTTCTTTTTAAATCACCATTAATAACAAATATGACATTCATTTCAATGCATCATAGATTAACATAAACTAGTTTTCTTAAAAAATTTTTTATTCCAATAATAAAATATTTGTACTATTAATAAAAAGATAGTATAACTTATACAAAACTTAAAATAAAACTAACATTATTTAATTCCATTTGATGCTTACTGTATGTCAATTTTCCTTCTTCTTAAATCACCATTAATAATAAATATGACATTCACTTCAACACAACAATAAAAAAAGAATATAAAATTATTATTTCAGTTATGCTAAATTAATTTTTAGGTTAAAGTTTGCAAAAAGTAACAAAACAATTATTTCACCACAATCTTCAATTCAAACTTCCTTATTATTAGATAATAGTCTTATTATGATTCACATTACATAATAATTATACAAGACTTGGTAATAGAGACAATGTGTCCATGTTGAAAACGTCAACGAAACTGCGCCGCCATTTTCGAACTTTAAAAACTACCAAACTAGTCAAATGACCATTTTAATTTATAAAATTAAAACATTTTTAAACAATAAGATAATTTTAAGTTAGAAAATTTGTTGAGGTATTTTTAAAATCTACATTGATTTTTATTGAGGAAAAAAATTAATTTTTATCGTACTTATACGCTGGTAGGTTGTGTTTTTAGATCGACATAGAGGCAATTCCACGGTGTTTTTACGTCAGATCGTATCGGACTTTCGATGTTTTGTAATCGGTTATTTCATATGCGACAAGCTAACATTTACGAAGAATCATTGAACGAGTAGGGTTCTTACGAGCGTACCATGCTACGATCGACACGCAGGGATTATGCACGTGAGATAAAACCATGATGGATGTATCAACCGATCTCCCTTCTCTCTGGTTTTCTTCCGTCGCGGACGAGACTAATTTTGTTTAATGACATTCCAGTTGTTTCGCGCTTTATACATAGCGTGCTTGTCTTTCCTCTTCCTGCTTACCGATGCTTCTCTGTACTTATCTTCGTTTTTATTGAAAAACGCAGTAAAAAATGTTGAGATACTTATTCGTGAGAGACGTTACGAGGAAATTATTTGCACCATCGGTTATGAGAAAATTATTGGCGCAGTAATTTATAGTTATTAGCAGACTAGTTTGTGAGAAAATTGTTATTAGCATATTGAAGAGTATAATATTGGCATAATTGATGAGAAAGATATTGGTATAATAATTCATCACAGAATTATTTTTAATACACTAATTTATGGGAAAGTTATTATTAGCTAGCAGAGGCTAATTAGAAATATATACACTGTGGCATAAGAAAATTATTAGCTTTATTAATTTATTATAAATACAATCAATTATTAATATTCTAAATTATAATTACAAAATTTTGTATAAAATTCTTATTATTACTATTTTGAATTGAATTAATTTTTCAAAATATTTCACAAAAAATTAAAATTAATGCACAAATTATTATTATGTTATTAAAATTGTTATTACTACATTTCTTGGTGAGAAAATTATTATTAATACAGTAGTTTATGACAAAATTATTATTAGTACACTGTTTCACAAAAAAATCACTTAACTATAAAACATTTTGTTACGCAATAAACGGTTCACAAATAAATTACATAAAACACTCAAATAACTCTCCCCGTGAAGCAAGATTGAAACCCAATCTAAGCTTGACCTTTTCAAATAAAAACCCTAGTTGCGCCAACGGTTTAGTGCGATTTATTGAAATTGTGAAGGTGTGGCCTTCTCAGCTTTCGATGATTGTTTATGTTCCGAGTGTTCACACGATCACCAACAAGCAACGCACACATTTTTACCGTATGTTCTCTCACTGAACTTGATCAACGATTAAGGTTTAATAATATGTACTCGTGAAACCGATGAGAAAACAAGGAGCCATTGCTTTCGAACAGTGAGAACGCTTACGGAACACTGCACTTTTATGCACTTTTTTTTGCTCGTTCGAATTTGCGATCATGTTTGCGTCCATTTGTTTTTCTTCCTTTGGTCATTCTTTTGTTTTTCACCGCTGCGGTTCGCACGATCTCTCTTTTCATTCCTTTTATGTGCTTTTTCGATTAGTTTCTCTTTGTTTTCTCGTACGCTCACTGCGTTCAGTAAGTTGGCAGTTGGATGCAGCGTAGATCTAATTGATTCATCTGTCAACTTATGAGACCTCGGTATTCTTTTTATTTTATTTTTTTAATAAGTCTTTTTATTCCTGATATTTTTATTATTTTATTTTCTCTTATTTTTTTGAGTGCTAATCTTGATTTATTTAATTAATATATAAAGCTCATTCGAGTATAGGAAACAAATAAAATGAAGTTATAATTTAAATTATAACTTATTTAATATTAACAAGTGTTAACCATATTCTAAAATGAATGATATTCTAATTTTCGAGTTTTAAAAAATAAGATTACATAAATTATAATCAGTAATCAACGAAGCGACAACAAATATTCGAGAATGTTTTCCCGCCAGTTTTCAAAATGGCGCCATATTGACGGAAAACTGAGTACTGTCACACGATACTGTATATTTGGACGGTTGTTCAACAGTAGTTTTTTTTAAATACAAAAATATAAAAGAACGCAAAACATATAGATTATAACTAAAAACAATAACCTCATCTGCAAGTAATTCCTTATGGAAACTTTCAAGAACCCTGAAGTTTTTATCGCAATGAAAATAAAGTGTGACTGTGAACGATGAATTATTTACGAAGTGCGTATTTTGCAAATATTTCATTTCTCCGAGGAAATATTGTGTTGATAATTTCATGCACTATTGATTCAGTTTGTTTTAAAAATAATTGCAAATTACAGGTGGTTTTAAGTATTGATAAGCCAAGGTCAGAATAAATTAACTGAATAAATAGTAGTTGAATTTCACAGAAGTGTATTTAAAAGAACATGTTTGGTTTTAATAGTAAATCTTTTTTAGTTAAACACTAACTTTTATAAATACAGAATTAAATTAATAATCTCTCCCTATCTCATTTAAAATATTACACGTAAAACCTTAAATTTTCACATATGGCGTTTTGTCGGAACATAATATCATACATGAATAATATGTAATTCAATACTGCTTAATTTAGGTTAGGAATTGACAAAGAGAAGAATTGTAAACCTGTTTCACGATTTCCCCGCGCATCTTTTGCGCAATTATGTTTTTTTCTTGCATGACGTGCCTTTCATCACACAAAATTGCATCGGTGTTTATCGCGTTATTTTACATCGAAATTATCATAATAATATATTGCAGTATTGGAACGAGCGTCGGTTTGTTGTTAAATGGTACATTAAACTTTTATACGAAAAGATTGTGGTTAATCAACAGTTTTATTGCTTCACATTTTTATGATCCGCTAATTCGTCAGTTAACGATTAATTATTACAGATAGTAGATGTTTTTTGAAATATATTGGTTACCTGATAAATCATTTATTTTTTCTTTTCTTCTGATCTTGCATTTATCCTCTGTACAAGCAATTTCTTCTGTCTGAAGAAGTGCACTGCAGAAGTAAATTGAACTGCTTATTATATAACTTATTTTAAATTTCTCAAAGATAAACATCTTTGTACTTATGAATAAGGTTTTTATGCAAAATCCGCAATCTCTTGGATAAATTTTTTATAATAACTTCCGTTATTACGGGGGAAGGTGCAAACACGACACGTTTTGGCGGTAACAGCGAGACAACTCCTTTATTTGTTCGCTAGGGGCGCTACAATAATTGCCAACCTTTACATATCAAACGCAAACACTCGAAATAAGAAAACGCTAAGAGGCTTTAGTATTTTTTGTTCGTTGCAATAGTACTGTCGCCATTATTCGATACTTATTCGATACGAAAGCCAAGTGATTATTTTCAAATCTATACCGCTAACAATTTTCTGTATTTTCATACCGTAAATTAATTTTAAAATATAATATAATATTCAAATCTCGTAAACACGAATTTACAAATGAAAGTCGAACACTGTCCACTGTCTACCTAAGTATAAATTTACATTTATGTTATATATATGTCAAGTACATTTATGTCATATTTTGTTGATTACATTTCTAAAATTTGTCAAGTAAGATGGAAATGTGTATTTTATTTAATCAGCAGTACTTGAAGTCCTAGTATTTAGAGTGCATTTTATTTAATTGCAATAATCTAATTAGGGCAGAGTATTTACACGGAAATGAAAAAATTTAATGAGAAAACGAGCTTAATGCGACGCAATCCGCACGACACACTCGACTAACGGTGCAACCTCGGTTAACACTGTGAACGAATCCAAAGGATTAGGCCATAAATGAAAGTAACTACATTCCGAGAATTTTTATACCTTGCTCCGTCATTCTGTTTCTCCTTCTTCCATTCCCACTGCTTCTCTGTCTTTCAACGATCTGGCAAACTCAACGGAGACTACGTTACCTGCATCGAAACTTTAAATTATGTAGCTAGAAAATCTTGTGGAAAAGACACCTGGAAAATCTTACCAGAATAACTGTAAGTTATTAGATTGGCAAGTTCGACATTTAGCGTTGATATTTTTATGGGTGTTTAGAAGATATTTCAGATTTTTAAATATTACTTGACCTTCAAAACTCTAAGAATATTAACATTTCCTTATATTCTTTAACAGTTCTTTATGTAATATTTTAGGTGTTATGCGTATATTAATATTTTTAAATTAACAACAAATGGGTCATTAGACTTGCTCATGAATTTTTAAATTACAAAATTTATTTAGATGAAATTTATTTCCTTGAAACTTTTGTTTTTCTATATTTGAACATTTGATAAATTGATAATTTAACAATTTAACAATTTTTAAATAATATTAAATTTTTATATTAATATTAAATATTTAAATAATATTTTTAAATAAAAGTAAATATGATAAAATGATAATTTTACAATTTGTAAATTTGAAAGTTTGTAAATCTCAATTTTCAAAAATCGAAAACTGGGAAATTTAAGAACTTAAAAATTATATTTTAAAATAAAAATGTGAGAACAATTAAAAATTTTAACTTCAACAATATTCACGGTTAATAAACATACAACAAAGTAACAGAACATAAATTTTCATTCTTTGAATCGTGTCATTGGACATGACCCGATAAATAAATTACTCAAGCGCGAAGATCAGTGATCGTTCAAGAAGAGAAAATGAATACATAAAACTGGAACGTTAAATAAAAAAGTATGAATCACCTTGGAAGGGGATAAACTGAAGCTGTCAGTAAGGAGATATTAAATTACTATTTATTATCATTTGTTTTCTTCTGAACAATTCAATGAACTTGAAAACTTATCGAAGAGAAAGAAATCGTGCAACGAATGTGAAAGAAATAAATGATATATGGAGAATTTACTTGCATAAATTTAAATAGTAACAATATAATATTTAAAAACAATTCAAATATTTAAAGTAGAATTTTTAAACAGAGTAAGACAATATTTTGTGTATTCACAAATGTGGTTAAAATATTTCAACAAAATGGCGGACAAAAAGTTGAAACCATTTTCAAGAGTGCATCCTTGTTTTAAAAGTTGAGAACCCCTGTTCAGACATTTTTATATTAATCACTTTTGTTCGCATGGAAAGTTCGCGCCATATATTTGAATAAATAAATAAGAATAACTTTTTTATTTGTAGATATGGGAGCTGGTAGACAGCAAGATGGGTTACCTAACCAGAAGTGGACTGTACAAGGGTCTTGCCCTAGTCGCTTTTGCTCAACAAGGCAAACACCCGAGCGACAAACTTTTGGAGAACTCTGAATCTCAAGGTTGGCATGTTTTTAATCGTTTTCAGCAACAGTTTGTTCAATTGTATAAATATTCTCGATTGCACAGACTGCGTCACGTAATCGAAGCTGGATTATACAGGATGTTCCAAAAAATGTATTCAAATATTTCTGAACAGACATAAATAACTTAAGAACAGACTAATTTAGTCAATATCGCATTATCTTCTGTTGATTTGTTCTATAAGAGTTGTAAGTATGTCTATAAATATCTAATCAAGGTTAAATATGTGTTAAATAAATGGTAAATAATTTTTAATATAAATAGTATATATAGATAAAGCATGTATAACCACCAGTTTGAGTACAAGTGTGAGTACATTTTTTTTGGAACACCTTGTATTTGTCAAAAATATAAATTAATTTAGTGCCTTTCATGTCAGGTTTACTGTAAAAGTATAATTATAAATGTATATTTAGAAATTAAATATTAATCAACTTGTTAATGTCTAGTTTATCTAGTTTTAATATTTTTAAATAAATTCAATATATATATATGTATACATCAGTAAATGCTTCCAATTTAAACCTGTCTAGAAAATAATACAATGCACATAATTGATGCACTTAGATTATAGTAGAAAGTAAGAACATTTGCAACAGGTACTTAATAGATAATGGAGCTTACATGTTCAACAGTTTAACTATTGAAATGTTATCATACTGAAATTACCAACATTTAAACGTGTCGCAGCTAACATTTGTGCTAAAAGACCCGGTTTCTAATGGTGTCACTGACCAACACAATCGGTTCTTGTTTTTCTTATCGTTAAAAGGCTAGACTTTTATCACGGTTGAAGGAGGTCCACGGGAAATGCACCGTTCTTCCGGTAATCTTTCTCACCATCACTCTAGAATGTAGCGTGTACACTATTGCTAAAAAGTTCTTGAAAAACTGTTGCTCTTCTTTTTTTGTCGAAACAAGCTGTTCAATATGTATACTACAATTTTATTCATAATATTGTAAATATAATTTGACACAGAAAAGCTTGACATTCATTCGATATGTCAAATTTGGCGCCAAATTTTCGTAATAGGTTATGTCACTTCGAAATGTGCAACTTCAATATTTACCTCATTTATAGTTTGCTGTAGATTCAGGATATTTGAAACATATTTTAAATTTGAGAATATTTTAAAATTTCGTTACTTACAATATAAACTTTATTACAGTAGAATTAGCAATTGTAATTCAGTAATTTTACAAAACTGTGCCATTCATAAATGTGTCTATTATACACAATTTTCCGAAAGAACGCTTCAACGCTATGCAGTTATAAAGAAGCTTTGTTTGAAACATTCTTGAATCACATTTACGTGAATTAATGCAAAATGGATTCTCACGAAAAGAAACAGTACAAATGAGTTACAACTCTGTTATTATCACAAGCAAAATACCGTAGGTTAGGAAAGTTTTTTCCAGAATCGAGGTTGCAGGCACAATCATGATTATCTTTCACTTCCAAGGAACAACAATAACAAAAGCAATTGTTCGTGATTGCAGATTAACTGCACGCGATATAGTTGTACTATTTTATGGATAATTTTGTTCTAGTTAACATTTGTACTTTAAACGAAACGAGCGGGAAAATACAAACATGAAGTTGATGGACATGTTCTTGCAATAAATTTAAAGTAGTTCAAATTTAAAATATACTACTGATATTCTTTATGAATTCTTATTGAAAACAATTTCTTAAATGAACAACGAATAAGAACTGATAAACAGAATGATATTACAATTGACACAAATATGAACAAGGAAAAACTATAATTAAAGTAAAGATTAGTATGCTCATGATAATAGTGTTATGAGATCATGTATACAAATACTATTGAAAATAAGAATATTTTATCAAGTTTGATACAATTTTGATGGCATAAAACTGTTGCAAAGTAATACTTATTTAAAATAAATTTAAAGTTTGATGTTTATGAAAATGATCATACGAGTGTTTAATAGTTAATACTGTTAATATATAAAGTATTGTTAGATTATTGTTAACTATCTAAATTAATACAACTTTTATGTAGTACTTTCCAGTAAATTTTAATCTTCAAATTTCTAATTTGTTTCTTTGTTCTATAGAATTACCTGTTCCTGTACTGGGTGATCTATCTGAAGTTACACTTTTGGCTCAAAGGATCCACAAAAGTAGCAATCCTGCTAAACTGAATCTCACTTATTCAGATATATGTAATTTGGATACAATAGAAGTTAATTTGGTGCCTGAGAAGAAAGGAATTTTTCTAAAACATGTGGAATACCAAGTAACAAGCAAGGTAACACTTCTAAATTAGATCTGAAACAAAATATATGTCTGTGACTCTCAGCTTTTTGAATTGTATTCTGGTATAACATTTGAATAAAATATAATAATCAATGTGTTGATTCTAAATGTCCAAAAAACAACTAGGAGTAGGTTTGTTCCTTACTTCAAATATATACAAGAATTATACTTGGAATTTCTTGTTAAAAATAGATTTTATTTTCAGAGATTTAATTCCATCGTTTATAGACGTTATAATGACTTCGTATCGTTACACGAACTTCTCCTGGCAAGATTTCCATACAGGTTGATACCGAAGTTACCACCGAAGAAAATTGTTGGAGGTAAATTATTCATGAACCTTCTAACTTTAATCAATAACCCCGTTTAGCGTAGCATGAATAAATTGTGACGTTTTAATTACAGCGGATTCTCAGTTTCTGGAAGAGAGGAGAAGATCTCTTTTAAGATTTCTCACCGTAATCGCTCGCCATCCCGTAGTGAGCAAAGACCATATCGTACAGTTCTTCTTCACGTACACCGGCGAAGAAACCCAACACAAAATTCGCGAGGTATTCAGGCGAATACCGGACGAATTTGCGACCTCGGAGTTATCCTCGAGAGCGAAGGAATTAGTACCGCCGGAAACCCTAACCGAATTCGCGAACAGCCGGGACCAAATCAGAGTGATACTTCTTGGGATCTCTCGGCTGAAAAACATTGCTGATTGCCTAGCAATTAGATCGCACAGCTACGCAGTAGACATGGCGGAATTAGGCACGCAGTTAAGCAATTTAGCCTCGGAACCACATGGTACCACCACTTGGGCCAGTGGTGGTTCTACCGTTTGGCAAGAAATGAAGAAGGGTTTCCACATTATATCAAAGTAAGTATCGTGATTACATTACTTAATTAAAGAATCACATATATTGAACTATTATTTCAGTTATTCAATTTTGTATACTTAAAGAATTAATTTCCAATACAATTTATAAAAAGTAAAAGTAGTTCAAAATTTATAATTCTCTTAATACATGGGAACTGTAATGTCTGCAATCTTGAAAGCATAAGTTACGTTTATAATTTCAGAGAATTCAATCTACTTTCCACGAGAGCTCTTCAGCAAGCAGTGAGAGAAGAAACTATGGTATGTGAAAGGCTGAATCTTCTTCTGGATGTCTTAGTAGCGCATAGAATATTATGTGAGAGGCACGAGCGTGGAGTTAGTGCTGATCATCAGCGTGCATTGTCTACTATGTTATCCTTAAAGAAGCGGCAAATGCAAGGAGTGATTCGAGGCACTGATGTAAGTAATTCCTGTTTGAGATATTCAAGCAACATACGATGATTTAAAGCTTCAAGAAAGATATATTTATCCGGTGATTTAACTCAATTCAATGTTATCGTCCGCGCTAGTCATTACGTGATTATTCTGAAATTACCCAAGGTCTTTCATGTTAATGAAAGAGGAAAAATGTAATATATAATTTCAAGTTTGTATTGTCTTACATAATCTTATCTAAGTGAAAATAATCCTATATGCATAAGTAGCTGAAGCTACTTACTTGTTCCTATTAATTGACACAATGAATATTTTAGACTTTAGGTAAAATTATTAAAATATTAAATTGTTACAATGTTAAGTTATTTTATTTTACACAGAGTGATACGGTTGAGTACCTGGAAAATAAGATGGTCGCTCAAGAATCGGTGATCGCCAATGTTGAACTGCGAAATTGCTTCTCATTACATTGTTTACACATGGAGACACAACTCGTTCATGCACACTTAGAAATACTCGCTACGGTTTTGCAGAGTCTTGTAAATGTGCAGATTCGGGGACATTCTGAGGTGAGGTTCTTTAACATGTGATATTATATTTAAAGTATTCTCATAGTTGTATTGAATTTTTTATGCTACCTACAAATGAGATTTTGGTAAGTGTTGAGCATTTAGCAAATGTTGCATCCTATGAACATCTGTGACATGTAGGAATTTATGTATTGACAAGTTTTAGTAATTATAGAAAGATATAAGCAAGTAATAATTAAGTTTACAGCTTTTATATTAAATACATTACAGCTTGCTGAAGTGTGGAAGTTAATAGAGCCAACGATTATGAAATGTTTACCAGAGAAATCAACGAGTGGTTCAAATGGAATTTCATAGCGAAGAGAATGTGTTTACCGTCGAACACTTACCTGTTACATAAATTTTACTTTTAGATAGATCTTGAAGTAATGTCAAGGTAAGACTCGCTTTAATAAGATGGTTGTTCGAAAGAAAAGACTTTCAAAGTGATTTTAATATATGACTTCGTAGCATTCGTATGGTAATAAGAAAGCATCGAATATATCCGAACATGATACTAAATATATTACATGTAATCGTAATAAATGCTAATAATTTTCTAAAGTCAGATGCAATAAATATAACCTACACTGAAGTGTAGACGCGGGATATTGTATGTGCTATTATACCATGAACATATACAATTTCAAGACTTTTAAGACATTCCTTGTTGTGTACTTAATATATTTTATGAGTTGATTGGTACTCGCGAATCAGATGATTATATCATGTTGTACATATATATAATAAGTTACACTATCTTTTGTAAAGTAATTGCACAATACATAAAAAATATCTGTATAAAAACTGCAAACAATTGTAAATAATTTGTTTACCAAGATACTATGTTTTTATATGAGTCAGAAGTCTGAAGAGTGTTAACATAATTTCCATATGCCATGTTGATCGTGGATACTTTGAATATTTTATATACATTTATATATGATACTCGATTTTGTATAATAATAACAAAATATATGTTGTTATTATATAATCCTACTTATTTACCCCTGCATTCCCATTAAAATCGATTATTTAATTAAATAAGTTTATGACTTTTGTAATATTGTTATTTGTTGAATCGATGGAAAACCGTATTTATAAGTTATAAGAAAACTGTAAATATACAGTGAATAATGAAGTGTAAAATAGAAAAAACTATTCTATTTTTTTTCCCTTCCCGACATTTCCAGCTTTTAAATTTCATTATTTCACCATTTTAAAACTGAATAGTATGAAAAAGTATTTAAAAGAAGTATTCATTGTTTGGAATGTACCTTTTATTATTAATAAATAATATATATAAGTTACTTAAAATTCTTACTTAAATTTTTTACACATGATGAGTGAACCATGAAACGTAATCATTTTAATTATTTCTGCTACTTTTAGAGTTACGTTTTATGCTTAACCCTGTATATATCAAGTAAAATATTTATCAACTTAGCTTGAATGCGTATAATTTGTTTCCGATTTTTAGGTATATTGTGCTAACATTTATGTTCCTTTCTTCTTCATGATCAGCCAAAAATTGATTTAATTTTGTGGTTAAATTGTATAAATGATTATTCAAATTTGCTATTTCATTACCGAGGCACCATAGGAAACTAACATGATAAGATGAGTCCTAGGCAAATAAGTTAATATACTCAATAAGTATTTTATACAAATAGAAATTTAATATTACTTACTTCGTAAAAGGGTGGTAATTCATATTCAGCAAGAATATTATTAAGATTGTTCACAAAGTTATTGAGTATTCCTTTTGACTCAAAACATTCTATTCCAAGAAACGTGCGTGTCGCGTCATCATTTGTATACGCTCGTATATTCAAAAGTTGCAGATTAAACTGATGTGTCTGTTCACATAGTTTTTTGACTTCTTCTACGAAGGATTCAATCCAATGAAACTTCAAAATTAAAGTTCTTGTTACACTAATATGAAATTGTTCTGAAAATATGTTACACTTAACTGGTATTTCTTCCAATATTGAAAACATCCATGATATCATAGTATCACTGGGTTCATCTGAAATGTTAAACATTTCTTATTTGTACAGTTCAAATATTAATGTATGCTTGACTTTACTTACAGTTAATGTAAGCTAATGTTGCCCAATTACCACGTTCATGTTTAAAGCTTCTTGTTCGTCCCTCATGTTGAAGTGGATCATCATCAACTTCTTCATGATGTGGAACACCTTTCCATGATGCTATGCATCCAGGTAAAGGTAGACTACAATATAAAAATTGTATGTTAAATTAACATTATATAAAACAATATAACTTTTACACTTGTTTAAATTGAATGAAATGCACAGTTTATGAAAAACAATTATGATGAAATATTTAAGGAATAAATTATACAATTTCAAAGTGATAAACAAATTATATATAGAGATATTTATGTAAAAAAATACAGTGCACCTTTTTATGTGATATAAATATAATTTGAACATTATTAACAAGTGATATTAATACCTAAAATTTATGAAACCTTATTATTGAAATTAAGATAGATACCGTTTAGAAACTTCGTTAAATTTGTGGCTATCATTATTAACTTCGTCATCTTCAGAATCAGAGGTATACGTACGCAGTAAATTTAAACCTGACATTGTTTATTTACAATTATTTACATTTATGTTCTTTTATATTTTGAGGTTATATAACCTCATTATGAAAGTAATAAACTTTTCTTCCTGTTACAATAATTGTTCAAACATTTTTCTGTATGAAAACAATTTTTAACAACATAAAATATAATTTTTATTTAATTTCAAATTAAAATATAGGTTTGTAAAGGATTTATTTCAATTACTTGTGAGCACTACCGAGAGGTTAAGTTACTATCTGATGATAATCTGTTGAGCAATAAACTTAAAAGCGCTCTTAACCGTATGACGTTAATATAAAAAGATTGTAGTATGTATATTTTAATAACGCTATATAATTAAGAATTTATATAGAAATAATATATTACAAAATTAATAATAAATACATTTGAAATCTTATTATAATACAATTGTCTTTTAGTATTGATTCAGCCAGTACTTATTGTACAATATTGTACTTAATATGTCACATCATATTAATCTTACTCTACTATCTCTAGATAGTAGTTCATTCACTAAAATCTTCTTCATCACTGAAGTATTGATTTTTTTTGTATCGTTTGCCTGATTTTTGAGTTGGTCGATTTTCTTCATCATATCCTTTACCTGCTGAACGCTGACTATTTTCATATTCCTTCTGTCTTTGCTGAAATACAAAATGTGAAATACTTATTAAATTTTTATGTCATAATTATTCATATTATAGCAATATAAAAAATTGCAGTACCTCTAGTGCAATTGCAGCACTTAATGTCTCTACTTCTTCTTCCCAAT
This sequence comes from Megachile leachella, assembly GCA_963576845.1. Classification (NCBI taxonomy): domain Eukaryota; kingdom Metazoa; phylum Arthropoda; class Insecta; order Hymenoptera; family Megachilidae; genus Megachile; species Megachile leachella. Next base: position 8,285,797 of record OY756252.1, on the reverse strand, counting down.
TATTCTCATCTAATTCATCTTCACTATTTTTGTTAAAATCACTGTTCTGATAACTACTGCCAGACTTATGCTTTTTTCTTATTCTGGCTTTTTTTAGTGGTGGATTTCTGGGGCCTAATGTATTACTACTACAATTATATGACAAATGACCTTCTTCTCCACATTCAAAACATTGAGACTTATCTGGATAATCCCTCCGACGTATAAATTCGGTACTACGTCCATTATCTACTGCTATAGAACTTTTAATTGTACGACCACCTATCTGTTAAATCATAATTTATTAGAAATAGTCTAAATTATTATAATATAAGTGACACTGCAACTTACTTCTGTGTTATTCAAACTTTTAGCACAAGAAATAGCATCTTCTGGAGTCAGAAATAAGACAAAAGCAACACCTCGACTTCGTCTTGTAATTCTATTTTTCATTATTGTTACTCTGTGGACAAAGAAATACCTCATTTGGCTTAAAAATATTTAGGTTCTTAGGATTTAATTTAAACAATAAGCATTTTTATAGAACTCTAATATTTTAAATTGTTATTGTTGTTTAAGGATAATTGAAGAATTTATGTTTGTAGATTTATATTAATTTAAAGCTTTTATTATTATCAGATACATTAATATTTGTAAAAAAGTATATATAATATGATAATGTACATAAATTTATAAACAATACAAAAATGACAAAGTTTATAACTTACTTTACTATTTTTCCATAACTTTGTAACAGTTGATGCAGGTCATTGTTTGTTAATGAAAAAGGTAAATTAGAAATATATACTGTTGATTTACTAGGCACCACACCACCACTCATTGTTATGTTTCAAACTAGTATAATTTCATAAAACTATGAAATTTGTTTAGCGTACTCTGAAAATAAGATCCAGAATAATTTTCTAAACTTTATTAGTATTTGAGAATATTGATTTGCATATAAATTTATCTATAGTATTTATATTTTATATTTAATCAACTTTTACAATTATACTTTGTTTTACAAAATTGTATGTTTATCATTATGCAAAATTAAGTGTAATGTTGATTTATATAATATAGACATCTACTGTACATCTTACATTGAAAATTGTTTTATAATATTTATAAAACTTGGATTTCTAAACGTCACTCATATTTATGTTATCAATTACACATTACTGTTTTGTTATTATATTTCTTTCAATGAGAAATAATATGCAGCTAACTTCAGTAGATTTTGCAGCTTCTAGAGAAAACAAGCATTCACAGCCATCTTGCGGAATCCAACGCAAATTACGGTAACCGCCAAAAACGCGATACACATAATAGCGCGTTGTCTTTTCTCTGCTAGTCTACATAACTCTTCTTTACATAAATTAATTTCTAGAATTTCTGTCCCTCGTTTCAAGGAGTTCTATAATTTCATAATATTCTGAAGGCATAAGTGCGCCTTCATCTAGACTTCCAAGTTCCTCGTCACTGTGTTGTTGGATGGCCTTATACAATCCACACAAGCAACCGCCGGCCTAATGTTACTCATTCTTCGGTTGCAACGCAGGCACCGTATCAGATTTGATACATGGTCCTGTTTCACATAATGGTGTGCTCCTTTAAATATTCTCTAATTAAATTTCTATTTTTACAACGTCCAAAAATTAGACTTACCTAAATTTTGCCACTCAACAAGTTGAGAACAGATGATTGCTTATTTGAATTTGACAGTTGACAGTCAGACAGAGTCTGACAATTTTTCGAAGATAAACCAAATTAATAATGGTTTGGAAAAGTAAACATATTCTGAAGTTAATTAATCTTGCAGTCCGATGTAATTTAATGCTTATTATAACAAATTAAATCAATAAAATCAATGTTAATTAAATTATTTTTAAAATGGAACATGTGGTGCCATTTTCTCGACTAGCAAGGTGAACTACAAAGTTTTGAAACTGTAGTTTCATTACTTCCTATATACTGTCACTAGATGACGCCACAGGTGTCGTTTCGGTTCAATTCAATAGATATAATTGATCTATGAATTGTATTACATTGGAATGCAAGACTAACTAACTTCAAACTCTTTTAACTTTTCCAAACTATTATTGATTTGTTTTAAAACTATCCATTCTTAGATAAATTTTAATTACCCTAAGGGTTTCTGTCTTTTGTACTGCCATCTTGCGGTAGAAAATGAGAACTAATCAAATTACAGTTTCAAAAGTGTGTAGTTCACCCTGTTTACCGGAGAGATGGCGCAACTTGTTGTATTTTAGTAAAAATTCAATTAATATCGATTTTATTGACTAATATGCTACATGTTTATAATATATTTATTAATATTTACTTTGTGGTATTTGCAATGTATTTTGTAGGTCCAAAGAAGCGGATTTTGTGTTTAGAAGAGTCTGCATGCTACACGTTGTATATAGTCGATGATATAGGAAGTGACGTAAGAGTGGCAACAAATTTTCTTTCGAGTTAAACATCATTCTCACATCTTCTTTTGCAAAAAGCAGCTTATATACAAAATTTAGTCAATATCGGAGCATATCAATTTTCCACAGTTTTATCAACGTTATGTCTTACAACCAATTTAGTATTTTATAACATCTTGTGGAAAAAGAAGATAAATCAGTAAACCTTATTGGAAGAAGATAAATGGGTAAAACAGATACGGCTGTCAATATTGCGTTTTCTACTATGTACCTGTAGTTCTCGGACCACAAATCCATGTGTCCTCGAGAACAAAACATGTCTTGTTAACTCTACTGCTGTTATACTTATGTGTCACTGAGTTAATCGTCAAATAATATGCGTACGATAATAATATTAGCATAATGTGAGATCAGCGGTACTTTGTGTGGTAGCTGCGCATACAACCGTAAAAGGTTAAATCACCCCATATTAAATTACTATATTAAACTCTCAAGTAAAATATTATTGTTTTCATGAAGGTTATAATAATTTCTTATTTATAAAAGAACGAGTGAAATCTTTGAAATAAACGTTTATTATATGTACAGATAAAAAAAATATAGAATATTCGAATCAAGTTTCGAATAGTCGTGAACGGTTCTTCACAGTTGTTCTTCCGAATGGGACTCGAGACAGGTGAACTGTCGTTGCAAGGGCTGAGTGGACGGTCGGAAGGAATCATTCCGGAAACTGGCACTTCTTGCCGGTGCAGTATGACTTCCGTTTGTTTTACGACGAACACTAATGTAGGTCATACACGTATTCATACGACGCAGTAGAGAATGACCTGAACCATGGGGATCTGAAATATAACCAAAATTGTTTAAACAAGTAAGTCAGCCATAAAACTAAATCATAGACCGAAGGACCATAATTCTGTATTTACATGTAAAGGCGACATCTCTTAACAGGTAATTGTAACATTTTGCTTGATACATTACATATCTATAGTCATTGCTTGGTACATGAAAATATGTTTAATATGCATGCATTTCTCAAATTAAATTTAATTGCTTGTTACAGAATATGAGTGTGAGTATGAGTGGAACTAAGGTGAGTCTTCAAAATGCAGTTCACTTTAAATTCCTGCATTACAGTTAAATATATATTAGAAATGAAATAAAGCAGAATGTTATGTGTTATAACAATAATGTGATTACGTAATGACAAAAGATTACCTGTTAGGGGAACATCAATAGTGCTAGCATTGTAATTATTATTATATGCTCTATCTGTTCGAAGTATTCGATGCATTCCAGGTAAACGGCCGATGGCGGTTATAAAGCCAGTACGAAATCTGGCGTTCATCCAGCAATAAATCACTGGATTGTAACAGGAGTGTGACATAGCCAGCCAATGAAGGGCCATCCATATCAAAGGAAGTCCAGACCAATTGCTTAAAGCTTCGTTGTTATCTATTATTAACTGAAACCAAGGGCAATTGAATCCTTCATTAGCGTTAATTGTAATCTCTGATTATCGACGATACGGTTTAATTAAATATCCGAGGAAAAGAAGAAGATACGAACTTTCAAGCTCTTTCAAATCTTGAGATAGGGTTATGTTTGATCCTGTTATAGTTAACCTATATCTTCAAATATGTAATTAGACAAATGCGCAGAATAATAGTACACGCATCTTTATATATTTGTGTATTTTTTTTAATTTCTTCGGATATTTAATTAGTATATATATATTGTAATTAGTGTATATGTTTGTATGTAGATATAATTGTATGTACTTGTTGTATTACATTTTTATATAAATATAATTGTATGTAATTATATTATATGTTACTGTATACATATAATTGTATAATAATTATTCTATATGTTTTTGTATAGTTATAATTATTTGCAATTATTTTGTATGTTTTTATGTAGATATAATTGTATGTAGTTGTTCTATTATATTTTTATATAAATATAATTGTATGTAATTATATTATATGTTACTGTATACATATAATTGTATAATAATTATTCTATATGTTTTTGTATAGTTATAATTGTATGCAATTATTTTGTATGTTTTTATGTAGATATAATTGTATGTCATTGTTCTATTATATTTTTATATAGATATAATTATATCTAATTATACTATATGTTAGCTGTGTCTATGTATAATTGTATATATGTAATTACTTTATGTGTTTGTAAAGTAATATAAAGTAATATAATTATATACAAATTGTATACAAATTGTAAATGACACAAAACAGAACATACTAGTGTTGCTATTCAATTGTTAAATAGAAATGTGTGTTAAAATCTTCTGAAATATAATTTCATCGTTGTTCCCCGCGCCATTATAGAGATTTATGACGTGGATCCGAGAACATCGTTTATCCTTTAAAGACATCAACGCGTAATTGTCTCTTTCAGCTATTAATTACTGTACGTGATTCATAGCGAGTTTCCCTCTTCATTCTTTTCTCCTTCATAAGCAGCGAAAAACGCAGGATAAAAAGGGAGATTATATGTTTTCACATTATAATAAAGGGAACATTGAAAGTATTGAAAGGAAAACTTCATTAACTAACAGTAATAAATTTAAAAGATCACGCCTTTTAAAACCATTAATATTAATTGATATGATACTTTTGAAAGTACAATATTAATTAAAATAATATTTTTGAAATTAGAATATTAATTAAATATACAAAAATTCCTTTTGTATAATTATAAATATGAAATTATAAAATAATAAATGTAAATAAAAAATACAATTCTTTCTGATTCTAACGCAAATTTCTGGTGATATTGTGTTAAAATAATGAACATGCGATAATTGTATTTACATTGAATTCAGCATTGATTTCTTTACTCTTAATTTATTTTGAAACGATTCGATTGGAGCTCACAGTTTTTAATTAAGCAAAACGCATTGCAAGTTGCATGAATTAAAATCAGGAGGTATTTAATGAAGCGCGTGATTAATACCGTGATTTAATGAAGCGCGTGAAATTGTGTATCGGCTAAAAAGTTCTTGCTGTCGTTTGTTTTATTATTGAAATATTTGGTGTTCGAAATAACTTACCATCAATATGTTGTATGGTAACCAACAAATAGTGAATACTATTACAACAGTTACTATCATTTTCACCATCTGAAACAAACAGAATACGCTGAATGAAATTACTAGTTTAGGTTGTTTGTAACCAATATGTTATTACTAGTTTCAATAATGTCGAAATGTTTATAGGCCACAATAAGAATATTTTGAACTTTTTTTTGCAAATCTGCTGCTTTAGAAATTTGAAGATTTAGATTTTTGAAAATTGTTCAAGTTGCAGAATCATTTTATTTATTGATTTTTATTACAAGTTTATTGATACTTACTAAATACATTTATTAATTTTTATTAATTTTTAATAAATGCATTTATTGTTTTTTATTGATTTCTAATAAATGTCTTTATTGTCTTTCATTGATTTTAATAAACGTATTTATTTGTTTTAATTACTTTCCATTAACTTTTATTAAACGCATTCACTGATTTTAATTGTCTTTTATTGATTTTTATCGATATTAATTAAAAACAATCGAGTAATTATTTATAAGATAACATGTCATTTATGTTACGTATATTTTTATTACAAGAGTAATTACAAGTCGAATGTTAAATGAGAAGTGATAATTCTCCATTTAAAGTCAATGAATAATTCAAATAATCATTCAAATAGGGTCAAAGGATTGACAGGCTGTATTTCATAACAAAGCAAATTATTCGAAGTCGATTAAAAATGTATTAACATCTGAATAATAAAATTTAATATTAAAATTATGAACTTTTGAAATTCATAAAAGTTTAGTTATTAAAGGAATTTTAAAATTTTATGTGGAAATTGGAGTAATGAATGCAATGTTAAATTTGCTGTTGCTTGCAGTACCTTTCTACATTGATAGTTACACGAAAACGCATGAAACATGCATGAAAATTTTTTTATGATTTGGAAATTTTTATTAAAATTTCATTTTTATGAATTCGGAGAACTGCAAATTTTTGTGCGTTTTAACATTACTGGAAAGGTTTCTTTTGTATTACATGTATTGTTTATATCAAACAATATTTTTTTTATTTTATATTTTTGTATCAGTAGCCAAAATTACAAATGCAATTTTTATAAAATTTTTGAAGTGTAACATATTTACAGTTTTTCTTAAAGTTAATTTAAACAAGTAAATAAAATAATCAAATTTGTGTTACTTGTAAGCTATGTAATTGATTAAATTTCAGAATATTGATATTATAATATTATTTTGAAATTTAAGTAAATTAGACAATTGTGCCATTTAAATAAATAAAAAAATGATAAAATTTAAATTAATAAAAGAAAATTTAATTTAGATAAATTAAAAATGTAGAAATTTAAACCAATTAAAAAATCTGAAATGTAAATGAATGAATAAAAATTTAAAATTTTAGAAGTTTTAAAATTTATTACTTCATTTAAATTTCAGATTTTTTTTAATTGGTTTCAATTTCTGCATTTTTAAGTTCGTCTAAATTAAAATTCTTTTTTATTTATTTAAATTTTAGAATTTTTTTATTTACTTGAATTTCAAGATTTTCTAAAATTTAAACGAAACAAAAATATTTGAGACTAAAAAGTAATAAAAATGTCTGAAATTAAAACAAATACAAAACCATTAAATTTAACATGAATTTTCAAAATGTAAAATGGAAAAAATTTAATAAATAAAATTTTAAAACAAATTTAAAAAATTCTGCAACATAAAGTTAAAAAATTCTGAAACCTAAATCAGTTAACTTGAAACTCAACAATTTGAAACTTTGAGTTAAGAAAATTCTGAAATAAAAATTTAAAAGACTTTGATATTAAAGCAATTACTAAAACATTTGAAAAATAACTCGATTCAAGATATTCTGAAATTTCAATTGTGTAGATGAACTGTTATAATTTTTATCTCGGTATTTCCATACCCTCGTTTCTTGCTAGTAATACAGTACTGATTCGTAACCATTGAAGGAGGAAAAATATGAGATAAACGTGACTGTCCAAAATTTGGTGAATGCATACTTTAAATGTGAAGCTCTATATTTCTTTTTATGTAAAGGAAAACACGTTGGTTATTACGATTAATATTTTGCGGTCTGCTTAGTGCGAGCCCTATTCACTGTGCGACGAGCAAATACAAGATGGTTGGCAAACATAATATGCAACGCGTATTACGAATAAAATGGTTTCTACGAGGAAATTTACCGCGCAGAAGGATAACCGCAGAGAAATTCAGGTAACTGCATTTTAAAAATGTAGCTGACAGCATTTGGAATAGCATTTAATAGCTGCGATGTACAGGGTGTTCCACGTAATTCGACCGTCTTGGATGGCTTGCTTATTTCGTTCAAACGGGCAGATGGGAATTAGGACAGTTTTTCCGAAGTTATTTTTTCTGAGATTAGTAGATCATTAATGTTTTTTTGAAGGGGATAATATATTTTTATTATCGCATGATTAGTGAGGTTATGATGAATTCAAGGATCTAATAATAATTGGAAGACATTCAGTGGAAGCTGAAAAAAATGAAGACTAGATAATTGAGGGAAAAAATGAAATTTCAACTTTTCCACTTTGCAATTTCTTATTTTTCGATATATTCAAATTTTCAAGTTTTCAACCTCTCAACCTTTGAACTTTTCAAATTTTCAACTTTTCAACCTCTCAACCTTACAACCTTTCAAATTTTCAAGTTTTTCAGTTTTCAAGTTTTCAATTCTTCAAGTTCTCAAGTTTTCAAGTTCTCAAGTTCTCAAGTTCTCAAGTTTTCAATTCTTCAATTCTTCAATTCTTCAATTTTTAAATTTACTCAACTTGCTCAATTTTCTCAATTTTTTCAATTTTCCCCATTTTCTTACTTTTCTTAATTTTCTTATTTTTCTCAGTTTTCTCAATTTTATCAATTTTGTCAATTTTATCAATTTTGTCAATTTTGTCAATTTTGTCAATTTTATCAATTTTGTCAATTTTGTCAATTCTATCAGTTCTATCAATTCTACCAATTCTATCAATTCTATCAAGTCTATCAATATTATTAATTTCCTCAGTGTTCTTAATGTTAGCAACTTTATCAATTTGATCAATTTTGTCTATTTTATCAGTTCTATCAGTTCTATCAATTCTATCAATTCTATCAATTCTATCAATTCCATCAATATTATTAATTTCCTCAGTGTTCTCAATTTTAGCAACTTTATCAATTTGATCAATTTTGTCAATTTTGTCAATTTTGTCAATTTCGTCAATTCTATCAGTTCGATCAATTTTATTAATTTTCTCAGTGTTCTCAATTTTAGCAACTTTATCAATTTGATCAATTTTGCCAATTTTGTGAATTTTGTCAATTCTGTCAATTCTATCAGTTCTATCAATTCTATCAATTTTATCAATTCTATCAATTCTATCAATATTATTAATTTCCTCAGTGTTCTCAATTTTAGCAACTTTATCAATTTGATCAATTTTGATAATTTTGCTAATTTTGTCAATTTTGTGAATTTTGTCAATTCTATCAGTTCTATCAATTCTATCAATTCTATCAATTTTATTAATTTCCTGAGTATTCTCCCAATTTTATCAACTTTATCAATTTGATCAATTTTGTCAATTTTGTTAATTTTATCAATTTTATCAATTTTATCAGTGTTCTCAATTTTATCAATTTTATCAATTTTATCAGTGTTCTCTATTCTATCAATTCTATCAATTTTATCAATTGAAAAGAGCAAATTTGTTATTAATACAAGAACACAGTCCTAAATTTTCTTAAAATATCCTATATCTTCAAAAACATATTAATAGCTTAAAACAAAGAAGTCTGAGAAACAAACCATACGATTGACAAGAAAAATATACAATATTATTTACAAAGGGCGATGGCAAACGTCATCCACGATTCATTGCTCAGATTTATTATTTGCTATTTGTGAGGATGGTGATTTATAAAGCAGCCTGATAGCACTCACGAAATCTTTGAACCAATTCAATTACCTATGAAATATTCACGAAATACGAAAACAAAGATCACATTTGAGTCCGGCGTAAAGGTCCATAAAAAATGATATGTTTCATTTCTTGGTAAGGACACTTGAAGAATGGTGTACTTTCGTGGCTTATGAGAAACCATTCCTTCCAACCCTCTTCTTAACATTTATTTGGGATTGATGTTCCAGTTGACGTAAAACAATGTATAAAATCGAACATAAGACATATTTGATAAATACATATTAAATATAAGACATGTTTGACATGAAAACAAGTTTCACGTTCGAGATCCAAAGAAATTAAGTCTCAGGTTTGAATGTCTCGTCAGTAATGAAACTGGACCTCTCCATGGTCCGTGCTAGGCTACAAAAAGGGTCTAGCTTTCGACCTCTTAGGCATGATTACCATCTTTTTATATGATGGTCCACTATAGTCTCGCAAATGTAATTGACTATATAGCGCCACTTATAGTTTTATTATACTAACCATCGTTTTAGTTGAACGATCGTTTTCATATATTTTTATTCTCAGCTTTTTGACTTCACCACAATTTTATGAGTATTAACAAATCTCTCAAAAGTACATTACATGTAAATAAAAGGTAACATCAATCATGGAAGTACATCTTTGCACTAATGTACGATATTAGAAACATTTAGAAATTACATATTTTGTGAATTTTCGAAAAAGTAAATTATCAAAGTTAAAATATATGTAAAATATATCTTTGAGAAAAATAATAATTTAATCGTTAACAAATTGATTTCAACGTACTCGCTAAGAGCAGCATTGTCCTACACAGTACTGTTTACGCGTAATTCGCATCGAATTCTGCCGTTCAGAAAAGCAACGTCAAGTTCAGTCAAAGAGGTTAATTACTACTGTTGTATTGAAGTAAATAAAGGTGTATCTTAGATTCAGTAATCTTCAATTATACAAGCTACAATTGTTAAACTCAAAACTCGTTCTTCATGCAAATGACAAGCTTTGTCACATTTGAACTGTAACGTCCGACGATATTGCCAAGGGATTCATTACGTGTATAATTGTGAAAAATTACAGGTTCATTTCGTTAATAATAAACAAAATCTAAATGTAAAGTAGATATTCCATCATACGAAAAGATGGTATCCACCATTATAGTGGCGCATCATGCCTAAGAGGTCGAAAGCTAAACCCTTTTTGTAGCCTAGCGCGGACCATGGAGAAGTCCAGTTTCATAACTTTGCATTGCTGACGAGATATTCAAACCTGAGACTTAATTTCTTTGGATCTCGGATGTGAAACTTGTTTTTATGTCATATATGTCTTATGTTTAATATGTATTTATCAAATATGTCTTATACATTATTTTATGTCGACTATATGATGGAATATCAATTTCAAATCAATTTTAAAATGAGGGTTGGAAGTAACGGTTTCTCATAAGCCACGAAAGTACACGACCATGTTATATTTTATAATTTTAATAAAACGAACAATTTTCTTATGAAATACAGTGTTATCTATGTTTACTTTACTACACGTATTATGGTAACAAAACAACTTGTTTATTTGCAAAATTGTTTAAAGCAGTTGTGCTCACGTAACTACGTTTGCTGAAACATTTAAGTCAGTTGTTTGTTGATAACTATAATAACGTGTACTACTTGATGCCATGTACAAAGAATTTTTCAGTAAAATATATTCAAAGTGTATGATAAGACATAACAATTCTCGCGGTTACGTTGATAGTTGACTTTAAGTCGAATCTGATAATGTCAGAAACTGCGGATTTTTGAATGTACGGTCATTCGAATCTTACATACATAAAATAAAGAGCAATAAATTGTTATGTAATTTATTAATTTATAAATTTAGTTAATAGATTTCCATAATTGCATAAATTTTGTTTTTCAATCGATGCTATGAAATAAATTAAATATTGCTTTTGAAATATAAAATAAAGTATATATTGCTTTTGAAATATAAAGTAAATTAAACATTGCTTTTGAAATATCAAATAAATTAACTATTGCTTTTGAAATATAAATTAAGTGCACTTCGAAAGCTTTCACATCGACTGGTGCAGTGTTAATTTTGATAATAAATTTAATTTCGAAAGTTAAGTCCACTCGATAAAAAGGCAACCCCAATACTTGCTATGATTAAAATACTGTTAAAATAATACCTACTATTTTAATAATAGCATTAATACCAGCAAATTTCAGAGAAACACAAATTTTGAAACTCGACACAAATACAAAAATATTTTTAGGTTTCTTCAAAAATCAGCTGCTTATACTGCATCGCAAGAATAATATATCATATTGCGATAGTAATATCTGTTCCTTTGCAATGTTGAAAGTTCTAAAGTATAGTACTCTCTGCTTAATTATAATACTTTGGACATCTACCCTATATTTAATCAGTGTAGGTAAAAGTATAAAATCATGTATTTCGTATTTCAATAATTGTTACTGGTGCACAAATAATTATGCATTGGTGAATATGATCATAACAAATAATGGTTAGCATACCGATGATATGTATTAGTTTTAAGGTAACCTTGCTCCTGTTATAGTCACAGGTAAATTAGTATATATATGAGCGGTAGTGTAACACGGGCATTGTGAATGTGGTGTATAGGCAGACGACATTAATATAACTAGTAGTTGCACAGTAAATCATACAGAAAGTTATAAGGTAAGTCAGACATGCGTAATTTAAATCTTGTTGTGGCATCACAAGAGATATCATTTTCACGTACTTAAATTTCATGGTACTTTAGCGGTGAGTTGGTGAGTTTTGAGTATTTTAGGTCTTTAATGTGTAGTGACAATGTTTAGACACTGCAAATAGTGTGTGATTCGTGTATTTGGAAAATTATGGAGTTTGTTGTTTAAACGTGGGGATAGGAAAATATTGGATTTTGGAGATTTAGGAATTTAGAAATTTAGAAAATTAAAAATTCAGAAACTCTGAAATTTACAAATTCACAAATCTATAAATTTAGAAATCTAGAAACCTATAAATCCAGAAATCTGGAAATCTAGAAATATAGAAATCTAGAAATCTAGAAATCCAGAAATCCAGAAATCCAGAAATCCAGAAATCCAGAAATCCAGAAATCTAGAAATCTAGAAATCTAGAAATCCAGAAATCTAGAAATCTAGAAATCTAGAAATCCAGAAATCTAGAAATTCAAAAAATTAGAAATCTAGAAATTTTTAACTGTCTCAGAAAGGACACTTAATATTTGCACAACAGTAATTTTACAATTCACAACTAAATTGATCACACACGCAACATATGCTTCCCCCAAGGTAAAGTAACACATTTTTCCTGCAAGTAATTGTTCCAAGTGAAACGAGGAATACGTATTGCTAGTTCAAACAGAGTTCCACAACTTTACGAAAACTACATGTCCGAATAGAATTAAGTAGAGTGTGTTAACCTGCCTGATATTGGCTTTGTAATATGTCTTTTGTGTTATGATAATGTCCCATGCCACAAACGTGTAAATAAGACGTAGCAGATAACGTCAATCTTCATAAATAAAGTGACGCATAAATTACCAACAGGTTGTTCTATAAAAGTGTTGGACAAACAACTACATAGTAGTGTTTTAACGGCTTAATTGAACCTCAACCATGATCAAGTTTGTTTCTTCCATTCTTCTGCTCGCTGCAGGTTGCGCTTTGACAGGTGAGTGCTCGTAACATTAAGTGAACTATCAAAAAAATTATTTTGAATATTTAAAAGACGATAAGCATGTTATGAATAGGAAGAAGGATAGATCATTTCAGTGTGGTGAGGTAATTAAATTTCTAGGTACTTGGACGCAAAAATCGCTAGTTCTAATTTGATCTCCTCCGAAGTTAGTCTCCGAACTATATGTGCCAGAAATGAAAGGCACTGTCTTCTAATTTTAATTTATTAACAAGTTAATTAATATCTTCGTCTGTAATTGTTTTAGAATTATTCTTTACTCCACTAAAGTTTATTTTGAAACAGTTATTAATATTTTTTATTTCTGAATCGCAGATGCTGCATCTGTTAGTGAAAATGTGGACTCAGCCTTCTTCCGTTTATTCAACAGGTAATTTATTTTTTATAATGATATTATAATTTCTATTTTATAATACACTCGTGATTATAATACATTATAAAAATAAAATATTTATCATCCAGAAAAATTATTTTTTAAAGCAGTCACTGACTACGAATAAATAACTATATACAGTACATCATTTTTTATAAAAATTGGTGAAATTTGACAATTTAACAACGGCGCAAAGATGATAGTAAGAAAAATTTGAAATAGATTCTGAATCATAATACCTGCCCACATAATTTAATACGAATACGTAATTGCATATCGGACAGAAAATAAAACTTTCACCTCAGATGATACTTTACTGATTTTACACCACGTTTTTGTTGTATAAGTGTACAGAGAATGTTACGACGAAAATTTTAGGGATTTAAGTAACAGTCAGATAGAAAATAATATAAAATCGATAGAGCCGAACTCTAATCGTTTTCTATTTATTTTTTAGGAGTGGCCCTAATATGGATGTTAGTTTAGAGAATATAACTCAGCTTGTACCTCATTTAGATCAGAATAAGCAGATAATATTTTACAATCATGGCCACGGTGAATATTTAGACAAAAATACTGTAACTCCTATTACGGACGGTAAGCCTGTAATCTTTTTTCAAATTTCGCAGCACTTTACACCTTAAATGTCGCCTTTGCTAAATATATCTGTATATGCATATTTGATGTTTGAATTTGATTTTGGACACACCTCTTTGCTATGTACACTACTATTTATTTAAAACAACAGTAAATCAATAACAAATTAAATTCCCAAATTTCAATATTCCCGCATTTACAACTTTAGCAAAACGACCAAAATCACTGCAATACTCATATTTTAAACTCTTCAAAACCTCCCCAATCGTCAAATCCCCAAATCCTCGGAATTCTCATTGTACCAAAACCACAATTTAAAAAAATATCCGAAATACAAAATCAGCAAAATTATAAAGAGGAATGATTTTTCCTAATATCTACTGTTGCGCATTTAACGTTGTCATTTTATTCGTTGCAGCTCTCTTAAACTACACATCAGACAACATAATTGGGCTCGATTATAAAGAAATAGCTGCACTGTTTTATACAAGCTCTGTGGAAGAAGTGAAAGCGCTTTGTACGGCGGTAGCTGAGAGTATAGACAAATTGGTAGATGCGGGTGTAAAAGCTGAAAGCATCTATGTTATTGGCCACTCCTTAGGTGCTCAGCTTTCTGGATGTATTGGCCGCAGTCTATCATTCAATCTTTCTAGAATAACAGGTAGATAACGATAATTTCAAGTTATTTAGTGTTTTTTCAAGCAATTTGACAACTTGACAATAAGTTGAATATTAATTAGTCAATTAGTATTTAATTGCCTAATCGTCCTTCGTGGAGACTTTGGGCGGTGAATATGCAGAGTGTTTGAGATGACATGGTACTTTCCTCGAATACAATAGCGATTAAAAAAAAACAGGAATGTGGGATATTTTACTAGTAACTCGATGACCTATATCAATTTTCTGTAATTGAATTAATTTTTGAAAAACAGAGATAACTTTTGGAGGATATTGGAGTATTCATAATTTGATTACCCGACTTTTCATTGGAACGCATGTTCTTATTAAACATGTTAAATGCTAGTTAAACCGGACGATTGAATAATTAATAGACCAATCCAAAAATTTATCGAACGACTGAAAAATAATTTAAGAACAAGAAATTTGAAGATGGTCAATGGAGGTTTGAACTCGCACAAAGATCATTGCTGTACATTTCTAATGTTTAAACAACAGTCCAACCCCCGTTGAAAATGTAATATAAATTCAATGTAAATGAACATGGAATTTCAATTTCAAATTTCAGCAAAACTTCTCGAAAATTAAAAATTACATATCTTGTAAATTACTAACCTACACTTTGTAACGCATTTTGTGTTTTGGAAGCTTTTCTCGATTTTGATGCTATGGACGCTGTGTTTATAATTCAGATACACGAAGCTTTGTATATTAGTTATGCATTGATTGCAATTTTCTACAGGTTTGGATCCTGCTGGTCCCGGTTATTACTTTCTGAATCGTCATTTAAGTGCTTCCGATGCCAAATTTGTGGACATTATACATACAGACGGCGGTGTTTTGGGGGAAGCTCAACCTACTGGCACTGTGGACTTTTATCCAAACTTTGGTCATGGAGTACAACCGGGATGTAAACTTGAAATAAAAGTAGATAATACAGGTGTGTATTATTTATTTATTTTTAAAAACATAAACGATGAGCAAAATTGTCCTAATGATGCTATTTTCACGAAAATTATTATTATTCGTGTAACAACTTTACAAATTTTTTAGGTTTTAGAACAATTTTACACTAAACTATAGTTATAGCTGTTATTTTTTGAAAATTTCATTGGAGCTTTGGTTCTCGTTGAAAATAAAGTTTGCAATTCTAGCTATCAAGAATATTAGTTTTATTAAGAAATATTCTGTTCTTCGAATTATTTACTGTATTTTGTCATGGTTACAGCGTTGTGCAGTCACCACAGATCCTGGAGGTTCTTCATTGACTCACTTAAGGATAAAGATGCTTTCATAGGCGTTAAATGCAGCAACGAATTGCTGTACCGCATTGGAGCGTGTGATAAGAATGAAAGAGCTGTTATGGGTTACTATGCTTCCCCCGATACGTTAGTATTTTCTCATGTTCACATTAATTCAGCGCTATGTAGACAATGACAAAATATTGCAAAATGCAATTTCATTAAAATTTATTTTAGTCACATTACAGACACTTCGGAACATTTGAATTTTCTTTATTTTTTACGTCACTATCTGCTATTATTTTAGAGGAAAAGTATTCGTATTTAAATTATTTCACAACTGAATGATTATGTTTAACAATGATTGGAGATAATATTCGGAAGGTTTTTGTGTTAGTTACATTTGAACGCTGTGATTTTCATACAATTCTAATATTTGCAGCAGTAATAATTATGATACAACAGTAGTACTTTACCTTGATATCAAATTATAAATTGAGTACTATTTTGCAATTTCGGACCTTAATAAGAACTATTATATAAATAATTAAACAATGAGCGATAAGAAATGAAGAAAGTGAAACAATTTATCTGAAGAAAATCATGTAACAGAAAGTCGAAAGATTTCTTGCTAATAATTAATTTTCGATTTTCTTCAACAACACCAGAAAAATCAAATCCGTCAGAAACAGTAGATCTCATATTTTGTATTTTTAGTGACAAATTACAAATTTGCTCTTGTCCACCCTCTTTCGCTTTAAACGTTGCTCAGTTCTGTTAATTCTTTTTATTGCCGTAGTGACTGTTATTATCGGCAGAAAATTAATTAACTATTTTTTTATCTATTCAGGAAAGGCATATATTTCCTTCGCACAGCTGCAGACGAGCCTTATGGTTTAGGAGAAGCTGGAGCGCCGTACAGATCTTCCTGATCGTCAAGAAATCTATGTAACGAGTTTCATGTCTTGAATGCAATTTATATCATTACCATGTATTTATTATTCTTGACACGCTTGTATTATGGTTAAGTTACGACACCAGCGAATAAAATGTATTTATAAAAATGTAGATAATAAATTATTCAAGGCTCCAAAAAAAATATTGTTATTTTTTAGGCATTGTATTGCGCTTCATGTACGTAATTTTTGCAACTGTGATTATTGTTTTGACGAAACGTAATGTTTTGCTAAATCTGTTATGATGTGTAAAAGTGCGAAAAATTAGAAAATTTCAATCTACAAAAATTAAGGATTTTCTCATTTTTAAAAATGTACAAATCTGAAATTTTAAATATGTTACTTAATAATTTTCACATATAATTCTCCATATTTGCTCAAAAATTCTTAATAAGATCTTAAAAAATTAGGAAGCTTTTAACAAACATAGCAAAAGAATTAGAAAAGAGAAAGATATCTAAAAATTTGTTATAACTACAGTGAAAGTTTTAATTACGCGAATTTGTGGCCACCCTGTACAATATCTAGTTAACTTCCTGGTTTTACTTAATTTGGTAAAATGCAGAGTAAAGTAAAAAGTAGAAGGACATTTCTTCCGCGATTTAAAAGAAAGACAATGTGGATTTCTTGCAGTTGTAGTTAGTTCGCAACAGTCAGTCGAAAGTGTAAGTAGTGTGTTTAACAAATACCCGAGTTTTGACTAAGGAATATGTGTATTGGAAAAGCTACGAATCTAAATCTCAGAAAATTTAGGAATTTGAGAATTGGGAAACTTGGAAATCTGAAAACTTCAAAATTTAGTAAGTTGAAAATTCGAATATTCGAAACTTCGGAAGTTCGAACACTTGATAATACAAGAACTTGATAATCGAAGAACACAAGAACCCAAAAACCCAAAAACCCAAAAACCCAAAAACCCAAAAACTCAAAACCCAAAATCTCCGAACCTAAAATCCCAGAACCTTAGAACCCAATAATCCAAAAACTTCAAACCTGAAAGTCCTAAAATTCTAAAATGTCGAAAACTGAAAATCCCAAAGAGACCAAAACTCAGAAACACAAAATCCAAATATCTTAAAGAACTAAAATCCCAAAAATCCAAAAACCAAATAGCTTAGAAACCCAAAATCGTCGAACCCCAAAAACCCAGTACCCGAAACACTCATATCCCACAAACCCAAAATATCAAAAACTCAAGAACTCAAAAACTTGTACAATTATTAACTCGAAAATACAAAAGTTTCCAATTTAAAAAATTGTCCAGTTCTCATATTATCTCTTCCTCTCCAAAGGAAGCTCACTACGTACTCAGCTCACTCGAGCGCACACGCTGCAATATAACACGCCAAGATACAATAAACGTATATCTTCTTCTAGCAAACTGACCGTACTGATACCTGTAAGAGCTGATCCATAATCTAACTCTAACCGGAATTCACTTTTACGAGGGTTTTACGAGCTCGTTGTGAACATTACTTTGAAACCTTTCGCTTGTTTATCTCTCTGCCTTCAATACACGATTACACATTAAACAATTTTATACCTTCGATGTTGTTTTATATCGTTTTCTACGCGGCTTTTTTACAGCATTGCATGCCACAAGTTGCGTGTATTTCGGATAGTTTACTTTTCTCGTAAACGTTGGACAATTTGACTGCGTTCCACATTTTTCTGAGTGGGTCAAATTATTTCAATTTTAGAATAAATGTATATTTTTGTCTTTTTATACAATTTATTACGAAATTGCAGTAGAGGTAAATTTCGTTTTGGAGTATTATTTTTTGTGTAATTTATTACACGAGTTAATTAGCATAAAATGAAGAAGCTGCTAATATGTCAAGTAAATTTCGTTTTGGAGTATCACTTTCTTAACATTTTCTGGTATTTGATAAGTATAAACGAATCACATCGAGTTTTAATGTGTGAATCCATTAGCAGTCATTGAAGTACATATTACCAAAAAAAGTTAAAGAAATGGTGTCCCAAGATGAAATTCATTTATATTAATTTTATGCTACTTTGTGGTTAAACAATCTCACAGCAGGAAGGAAAGTTAGAATAAAAACACTGAGACTAAAAAAGATAAACCAGAATAGTTTAGAAAGCAACGAAGTGGATTCAATGTTCAAGGTGCCAAAAATGGATACTTGTGATATTTCTGGATGTTCTGATGGTCACAAATCTTAAAACCAGTTTTAAGTTGCATTAATAAAATTTGTCTTATAACAGGTGTCCTTCATGTCTATAAAAACGTACTTATAGTTTTTATAGAAATAAAGATATATTTAAATTAATAATTCATTAGTGCAATTTTGGTTTAATATTATTAATATCATGAATTACTAATTAATATTATTAATATTTGGTTGGACATTATCACTTTTACTTATTTTCTTTATTTTACATTTTAATAATGTCAATTTGTATTTAATGTAAAATAAGTAGACTAAAAGATCATTTTTTATTAATTATTTAAAGAAAGTTTGAAATGACTGGTAATAAAGAAATTTTCTCTATTTTTTTAAAAATATGCTCTCATTCTAAAACAAAATTTTATTACATTTATTTTATTGTAGTAAATACATAAAATGCGTAAAATAACTGTTACAAAATCTTGAAACGTTAATATAAAAGAATATATTTCTTTCAGTAGACATTTAAAAAATTGCTTCTACTAAAGCAAAATTAAATCTCCGAACTTGAAATGTTAAATCGCCCCATTATTAAAAAGAAATTAACGAGCTCCTGTCGAAAGTTATATAATTTATTAGTGAGTTGAATAACAGCTGCTACAAAGAAAAATGTGGTTAACGTATTCAATGCAAATTTAATGACTGCCAGTAAGAATAAAGCGGCCAAGTAATGATGTACAATGTTGTAGGATTATCATAGTAGTTACACGTCTGTACTGAATATCTAATTTCATAAATAATTTATGTGCTGGTGATATAGACATTTAAAGAAAAATTTTAATTTCTAAATTTCGCATCTGGAAAATTTACAATTTGAGAGCAAATATTTTAGGTAGTCAGAATTTTCATTTATATCGTGTAGTTCTCATCGAAGGTAACCAAGTGTGGAAAAACTAGGAAAGAAAATGTCCGAATCAAACGTAAATAAACAGTAATGTATCGGTGGATCAATCATAATGCATTACGTAATTTGCTTTGTTATTTTTCATAAAATTATTTCTTTATATAACTTTTGCATATTCATGACATTTTTCTGATTAAAATGATACCAAACATGACGTAATTCGAAACATATTTATTTATAATTCCGAGAGTTTTATATCGACGTTTTATTGCGGCACGATTCGCGGTAAACGAACGAGTGACACATCGGGCGACTTCGTTACTCTTCGGCGCTACTCGGATAATCTCGCGATGCGTCTAACAGTCGAAATCGTAGACTCTTACGTCTGAAATTTTTAAATGAACTTTTACAATTAAATATATCCCGAATAACATCGTGTTTGGTATCATTTTATTCAGAAAAATATCACGAATATAATGGAAAAAGTTGTACAGAAAAAGGACTAAAAATAAAAAAGTTATCAAAATATTAGTATTCTAAAGAATACAGGTTTGATCTTAGCAGTCTGCAATCAGCGTTTTTTCACTCCTTATCCACTGTTAAAACTTATCGTCAATTAAACCAGTAAACAGTTCAAATTATATCGTGTTTGGTCTCATTTTAATCAGAACATAAAAAACTTGTTGATAAAAGTTTGGTAATGTAAAAGTGAAAGATAAGTTTTTGATATCGTTTCATATTGCGAAACTTTCGGTTTCGCTTGCATCGAGTAGATTATCGCTTATATCGAGACTGCTGCACTTTGAACATAATTTTTATTTAAAATTTCAATTTTCTCCAACATAATTGACTTTTTATTTAAAATTTCAATTTTCTCCAACAAAATTAATTTTTTATTTAAAATTTCAATTTTCTCCAACTAAATTGATTTTTTATTTAAAATTTCAATTTTCTCCAACTAAATTGATTTTTTATTTAAAATTTCAATTTTCTCCTCACATCTTAACAATAAATGCTAACACTTTGTACAGTGTAATCGAAATACTTCACTCACGTAGAAGATCACAAATTTCCACCGAGACAAGGTGGAGGAATTCGTTGCGTAAAATTATTGGAAAATTCTTGTACGTGTTTCAGGGAAAAGGAATTATAGTCCGCCCTTTCGGTAAGCGAGAGAAGTCGTTTATTCGGACAGGCGATAATTTTAATTGATTTATTGCTCAGCTTATATCACGGAAACACGCACATTTATTATTAACGAGTTCTCACGAATATTTTCGTATTTTTACGGGACATAAATTATTCGAACGATTGTACGTCTTGAAAAAAAAATAAAGGAACGTCGATAGTCGTTTTAATTTCTTTGAAACGATTTATATATTTTGCAAGTGTTTATTATCGCACATTCGAGATACGCAAATACTCATCAAAAATCATGGAACAAATAACGGAGACTCATACTTAATTCAACATTTACGTTCCGTCGTGCGGTGCAGATAATCCCTTGTTTTTAACGTTCTTTCTACTTGAATCGATTGCGAAGGAAGCTGGCTCGGGTAATAATTTTATTGATGAGCTTACGAATTCTTAGTTTAGTTTTAAAAATATAATCATTCGGTGAGAGAAGACAGAAATGTATTGGGTAATGTAATGTGTAATGTAATTGTGTAATTCTTAGGGAGATTTGTTTGAAGATGTCGATAATTTTTTGGTGAACTATTGATATTCAGTTTTAAAAGAATTTTTCTCAAAGTCAAAAAATTAGTTAATTTCGTTAATAATTAATAATTTGATAACTTGACAATTTTATGACTGGGAGAGGTAGAAATTTAATAATTTGACAATTTTATGACTGGGCGAGGTAGAAATTTAATAATTTGACAATTTGAAAATCTGACAATTTGATATTATTACAATTTGAAATTTTGAAAACTTGAAGACTTGAAAATTTGAAATTTTGAAATTTTGAAAACTTGAAAACTTAAAAACTTGAAAACTTGACAATTTGACAATTAAAAAATTTGAAAATATAATACAATTTTGGTCTTCAAAATATATTTTTAAATCATACAAAAAGAAGTAATATATTATAAAATATTTATTCTTCAATTAAATATTTTTATAATGTTCACCTTTTTAAACGTTTTTAACTACTTCCTTTGAAAGTATTTAAAATATTTTAAAATATTTTGTTTCTTGTTAAGTTGCATTAATTATAAATTATGAAACAGTGATATGCACTTTACTATACAAATTAGTATTCACACTTTTAAGAATGAATCATTGTTAAACTGATTGTATAATCAAGATATTCTTACAATGTCAAAGTGATACATTTTCTATGCAAACAATTATTGCAACTGAAATACGGAATACGTAATATTGCTTTTTGAAACAAAGTTCTAAAACTAGGAAAGCGACATGTGAATAGAATTAAGTAGAGTTCGTTAACCTGCACGATATTGGCTTTGTAATATGTCTTTCATGTCATGATAATGTCCTATGCGACAACGTGTAAATAACATGCAGCAGATACCGTCAAACTCCATAAATAATGTGTTGCATAAATTACCAACAGGTTGTTTCATAAAAGTGTTGGAAGAACGATTACAAAATAGTGTTTTGACGGTTTAATTGGATCTCGACCATGATCAAGTTTGCTTCCTGCATTCTTCTGCTGGCTGCAGGTTGCGCTTTGACAGGTGAGTGCTCGTAACATTAAGTGACTATCAAAAAAATTATTTTAAATATTTAAAAGGTGATAACGATGTTATGAATAGGAAGAAGGATAGATCATTTCAGTGTGGTGAGGTAATTAAATTTCTAGGTACTTGGACGCAAAAATCGCTAGTTCTAATCTGATCTCCTCCGAAGTTAGTCTCCGAACTATATGTGCCAGAAATGGAAAGCACTGTCTTCTAATTTTTATTTATTAACAAATTAATTAATATCTTTGTCTGCAATTGTTTTAGAATTATTCCTTACTCCACTAAAGTTTATTTTGAAACAGTTATTAACATTTTTTATTTCTGAATCGCAGATGCTGCATCTGTTAGTGAAAATGTGGACTCAGCATTCTTCCGTTTATTCAACAGGTAATTTATTTTTTATAATGATATTATAATTTCTATTTTATAATACACTCGTGATTATAATACCGTTTATTCCGTTTATAATTTCTATTTTATAATACACTCGTGAGCCATATTATAAAAGTACAATATTTATAATCCAGAAAAATTATTTCAAATCAGTCACTGACTACGAATAAATAACTATATACAGTACATCTTTTTCGATAAAAATTGGTGAAATTTAACAATTAAATGGTGCAAAGACGATAATAAGAAAAATTTGAAATAGATTCTCAATCACGATAACTGTCCGCATAATTTAATACGAATACGTAATTGCATATTTGACAAAAAATAAAATGTTCACGTCAGATGATAATTTACTGATTTCACACCACGTTTTTGTTGTAGAATTGTACACAGAATGTTGCGACGAAAATTTTAGGAATTTAAGTAACAATCAGATAGAAGATAATCTAAAATCGATAGCGCGTACCTTAATCGTTCTCTTTTTTTTAGGAGTGGTCCTAATGTGGATGTTAGTATAGCGAAAGCATCTGAACTTGTACCTCTTTTAAATAAGACTGCAACCACAGTATTTTATATTCATGGCCACATGGAATATATAGAGAAAGATACTGTGACTCCTATTTTGGACGGTAAGCTGATAAAAATTTTTCAATCTGCAGATCTGTAAGTTCCTGAATCCCGAATCCCTAAATTTTCAGCTCCTCAAATTACCATTAAAAAGGATTGTACGTAATGACGAATGATTTCTCTTACCTACTGTTATAACTTTAATATCATCATTTTAATCATTGCAGCTCTCTTAAACTATACAACCAACAACATAATTGGTCTCGATTATAGAAGCATCGCCATGTTGATTTATCCGACGTCTGTGGCGCAAGCTCAAGCTCTTGGTGTGGTGGTAGCTAATAGTATAAAACAAATGGTAGATGCTGGTCTGAAAGCTGAAAGTATCTATATTATTGGTCACTCGTTAGGTGCTCAGCTTGCTGGAAATATTGGACGCAATCTACCATTTAAAGTTCCCAGAATAACAGGTAGATAACGATAATTTCGAAAATTAAAAATTACATATCTTGTAAATTACTAACCTACACTTTGTAACGCATTTTGTATTTTGGAAGCTTTTCTCGATTTTGATGCTATGGACGCTGTGTTTATAATTCGAACACGAAGCTTTGTATATTAGTTATGCATTGATTGCAATTTTCTACAGGTTTGGATCCTGCTGGACCACTTTTCTACTTTGAGTATCGTCGTTTAAGTGCTTCCGATGCGCAATTTGTGGACATTATACACACAGACGCCGGTGTTTTGGGACTATCTTTATCTACTGGCAGCGTGGACTTTTACCCAAATGCTGGTCATGGACCACAGCCAGGATGTAAACTTGATATAATGATAAGTGAAATAGGTGCGTATTACTTATCTATTGTTGAAAGAAGATATTGATTTATTTCTAAATAAGAAATGAGCGAAATTCATCGAATGATGCAATTTTCACAAAAGTTATTCGTGCATCAATTTAATAACTTTTCTAGGTTAAATAACTATTTTGAACTGAACAATAATTATGGTTGTCATTTTTGGAAAATTTCATTGCTTCTTTGGTTCTCGTTGAAAATTAAGTCTGCAATTTTACCTATTAAGAATATTATTTTTATTAATAAATATTCTGTTTATCGAATTATTTACTGTTTTTTGTCACGGTTACAGCGTTGTGCAGCCACCACAGATCCTGGAGGTTCTTCATAGAATCCCTTAAGAACAAAGATGCTTTCGTAGGCGTAAGATGCAACAACGAGGTGCTCTACGCCAGTGGAGTATGCGATGGAAACAGAAAGGCTGTTATGGGCTACTATGCATCCACCCAAAAGTTAGTATCATTTTCACATGTTTACATGAATTCAGTGCCGACAGGGACAAAATGGTAGAATTATTCAGCGAAGAAATGCAATTTCATTAAATTTTTTTCAGTCAGATTACGGAATGTTTGTAATTTTTTTTACTGTTCACGTCACTGTCTGCTATTATTTTAGAGGAAAAGTATTCGTATTTAAATTATTTCACAACTAAATGACAAATTACAAATTTGCTCTTGTCCATCCTCTTTCGCTTTAAACGTCGCTCAGTTCTATTAACTCTGTTTTCTCCGTGTCTGTTATTATCGACAGTAAATTAATAAATTATCGCTTTATCTTTTCAGGACGGGTGTATACTTCCTTCGCACAGGTGCAAACGAGCCTTACGGCTTAGGAGTTGCAGGAGCGCCATTTAAATCTTCATCGTGAAGCAAATCTGTGTAACGGTTTCCACTGCGTGAATACAACTTTTATATATTTTTTTTACATATTTATTATTGTTATCTCGCTTTTATTGTTATTAACTGCGAATAATAGCGAAATCATGCGACATCAATATATTTACAAAAATGTTGAAAACAAATTGTTTAATACTTAAATAAAAAATATTATTTTTCACCGATCGTATTGTACATAATTCTTGCAATTGTGATGTTTGAGAGCAAGTGGATGATTTACTAAATTTGCAGTAATGTGTAAAATCAAGTCTACGTATTTCTTTCGGTACTCTGTTACTTGAGCACCATTCGACCAAAGACTGTTTTCATTTCTTTTACTGTCACTATACGCTTCATACCTTGAAGCTCGTGTAAATCTTTCTCGTCACATAACTGCAACTAAAAAATCTGTTGATACTTTAAAAAGTGGTAACACTTTGTACAGAAACAAGTTTAGTATCACACAAGGTGAATTCATCGAACTACACATTCTGAAATTCTTCTTGACTCAAGCATTGATTCTGTACGTCATACTATTTACATATGTACTTAAAGACGCTTTCATATTACACAAAAAGCGAAGGACGACAAAAAACACTTCAATGACCACATTGAGAGCAATAAAAAGTGCGGAGATGTGGAGGTATTTTGTCGAGGCTAACAGTCTACGCAGTGAATGGGAAACAGTGAAACAAACAATATGATAATGCATGTTGGTGAATTTAGGAAGATGTGAATATCGAAATTTGAATTTGGAATTGTGAAAATACTGCTTTGGAAATTTGAGTTTGGATTTAAGTGTCGGATGTGAAAGTGGTGAATTTTAGGGAGGGTGTAGGGTTTTGGAAACTTGAGGGTTTGAAATTAGTGGATTTTGGAAATTTAAGTTTCGGGATATTCGATTCTAGGAATTTAGGAAATGAAGACATTTCGAAATTTCTTCTAGACGATGGTGACTTAATGTTTAGATGACCAATAGGTATTTTAAAGTTTTCAATGTTTACAATTTGCAAATATCCGTATTCGAGTATCACATGTTGATGAAAATTTGGAAATGCGAAGACTCGGGAATCTAACAATTAGAAAACTTAGAATTCTGAAAGCAAAACTAGGAAAACAAAACGATGAAGCGGTTATATTTGACCATCATTTCATGATAATATCTCCCGCTCAAACCTATAAATAACCTGCGTCACAGAGCGTCAAACTTCATACAAGTTCCGCATAAGTCACCAACAGGTGGTTCTATAAAAGTGTTGGAAGAATAACTACAAAGCAGTATTTCTACGATTTGATTGAACCTGAACTATGAACAAGTGTTCTTGTATTC
The DNA here is from genome assembly GCA_963576845.1 of Megachile leachella. Classification (NCBI taxonomy): domain Eukaryota; kingdom Metazoa; phylum Arthropoda; class Insecta; order Hymenoptera; family Megachilidae; genus Megachile; species Megachile leachella. The sequence continues at coordinate 8,259,009 of OY756252.1, read as the reverse complement.
TTTTGCTCGCGGCAGGTTACGCTTTGACAGGTGAGTGCTCGTAACATTAAGTGACTATCAAAAAAATTATTTTAAATATTTAAAAGGTGATAACGATGTTATGAATAGAAGGAAGGATAAATCATTTCAGTGCTATGAGATAATTAAATTTCTAGGTACTTGGACGCAAAAATCGCTAGTTCTAATTTGATCTCCTCCGAAGTTAGTCTCCGAACTATATGTGCCAGAAATAAAAGGCACTGTCTTCTAATTTTAATTTATTAACAAGTTAATTAATATCTTTGTCTGCAATTGTTTTAGAATTATTCTTTACTCCACTAAAGTTTATTTTGAAACAGTTATTAATATTTTTTATTTCTGAATCGCAGATGCTGCATCTGTTAGTGAAAATGTGGACTCAGCCTTCTTCCGTTTATACAACAGGTAATTTATTTTTTATAATGATATTATAATTTCTATTTTATAATACACTCGTGATTATAATACATTATAAAAATAAAATATTTATCATTCAGAAAAATATTTTTTAAAGCAGTCACTGACTAAGAATAAATAACTATATACAGTACATCTTTTTCGATAAAAATCGGTGAAATTTAACAATTAAACGGTGCAAAGATGATAACAAGAAAAATTTGCAATAGAATCTGAATCATAATAGCTGCCCACATAATTTAATACGAATACGTAATTGCATATCGGACAAAAACTAAAATTTTCAGTCCAGATGATAATTTACTGATTTTACGGCACGTTTTTGTAGTAGAATTGTACTCAGAATGTTACGACGAAAATTTTAGGAATTCAAGTAACAGTCAGATAGAAAATAATTTAAAATCAATGGCGCGTTGCTTCATCGTTTTCTTCTTTGTAGAAATGGCCCTTCTGTGGATGTTAGTTTACCGAACGCAAAACACATCGTACCTCAGATGAATTTGCATAAATTGACTATAATATATATTCATGGTTACTTGGAAACTGTAGTCACAAGTACTGTAACATCAATTACAGCCGGTAAGATTATAAACAAGTTTTAAATATCGTGTCATTTTTTACTTAAATGGCGGTGCGCTGTTCTTACTAATTTTGGAGTTTAAATTTAATTTTATACTCGTTCTTGTATTTTTTTACAGTACTATTCATTTCTAATAGTTTATACTTTTAAAGTACTACACTTGAAAAATTTTTAAGTTTCCTAAATCTTAAAATTGTAAATTCTCAAATTCTTCAATCTCAAAAATTTCAAATTCTCAAATTGCCAAATTCTGAAGTCTCTTAGTTTCCAAATTTCCAAATTTCCAAATTTCTAAATCCCAAATTTTAAAATCTCCAAATTTCCAAATTTTCAAATTCCCAAAACTCCAAATTTCCAAATCTCCAAATTTCTAAATTTCTAAGTCCCAAATTTTCAAATTTCCAAATTTCCAAATTTCTAAATTTCTAAGTCCCAAATTTCCAAATTTTCAAATTTTCAAATTTTCAAATTTCCAAATTTCCAAATTTCCAAATTCCCAAATTTCTAAATTTCCAAATTTCTAAATCCCAAATTTTCAAATATCCAAATTTCCAAATTTTTAAATACCAAATTTCCAAATATCCAAATTTCCAAATTTCCAAGTTCCCAAATTTCCAAAATCTTCTAATTCCCATATTTCTAAGTTCCTACAACCCTAAATCCCTAAATTTCCCTCATTTCAAATCACCAAAACAAGTCATACATAGAAGTCTTTCTCCTACCACTAATTTCTACATATTTAACTTTGTTAAATTAATTGTTGCAGCTCTCTTAAAATACACATCGGCCAACATAATTGCAGTAGATTATAGAAGAGTAGCGTTTTTGTTTTATCCGATGTCTGTCGCACTAGTTCCAACTCTTGGTGCCAAGGTAGCTAAAAGTATAGAGAAAATGGTAGAAACAGGTGTGAATGCTAAAAGCATACATATCATTGGTCACTCGTTAGGAGCTCAGTTTGCTGGATGTATTGGCCGCAGTCTAAAATTCAAACTTACTAGAATAACAGGTAGATAACGATACTTTCAAGTTATTTAGCATTTTGTTAAGCAATTTGACAACTTGACGATAAATTGAATATTAATTACTCCATTAGTATTTAATTGACTAAGCGTCCTTCGTGGAGACTTTGGGTGATGAATATGCAGAGTGTTCGAGGTGACATGGTGCTTTCCTCGAATACAATAGAGATTTTAAAAAAAAGGAATGTGGGATATTTTACTAGTAACACGATGACATATCAATTTTCTATAACTAAATTAATTTTTGAAAAACAGAGGTAACTTCTGGAGGATATTGGAGTATTCATAATTTGGTTACCCGACTTTTCATTGGAACGCATGTTCTTTTTAAACATGTCAAATGTTAGTTAAACCGGACGATTGAATAATTAATAAACCAATCCAATAATTTATCGAACGACTGAAAAATAATTTAGTAACAAGAAATTTGAAGATGGTCAATGGAGATTTGAACTCGTACAAAGATCATTGCTGTTCATTTCTAATGTTTGACCAACAGTCCAACTCCCGTTAAATGTAATATAAATTCAATGTAAATGAACATGGAATTTCAATTCCAAATGACAACAAAATTTCTTGAACATTTAAAATTACATATCTTGTAAATTACTAACCTACACTTGTTGAACGCATCTTGTATTTTGGAAGCTTTTCTCGATTTTGATGCTATGGACGCTGTGCTTATAATTCAGATACACGAAGCTTTGTATGTTAGGTATGCATTGATTGCATTTTTCTACAGGTTTGGATCCTGCTGGACCCTTTTACTACTTAAAGAATCCTCATTTGACTGCCTCCGATGCCAAATTTGTGGACATTATACATACAGATTCCGGCATTTTCGGGTTAGCTTTACCCACTGGCTCTGTGGACTTCTATCCGAATTTTGGTCATGCACTACAACCGGGATGTTCTTCTATATCAACCTCTTTAGATGAAGGTTTGAATTATTTACTTATTGTTAACAGTAAAATTTTATTTTGTTGCTATATAAATCAATTGAAAAATTTTGCGTATATCTGGATTGATTTTGTGTATGTATTTCATGTTATACGTTTATAATTTAAAATATGTATATTATACATATTTTACGTTTCTCGCTTTTTACCGAGAATTTTATTTATTGCATATTCTCGGAATGCAGTGCTCTGTAGTCACCATAGGTCATGGAGGTTCTTCATAGAATCATTCAAAAACAAAGATGCTTTCGTAGCTGCTAAATGTCAGAGCAGTTTGACCTTCGCCACTGGATCATGCGATACAAGTGAGAAGGCTATTATGGGCTACTATACATCACCCGAAACGTTGGTATTACTTTCTCAAATTCGCATTAATTCAATGATGTGTAATAGAGACAAGGACAAAATGGGAGAATTATTTAACGAAATAATAAATGCATTTCATTAAAATTTATTTTAATCAGATTATAGACGCTTGGGAACACTTGTAATTTTTTTTTTAAGAACTCAATGCTGTTAATTTTGTTTACTCTAGCGTTGACTGTTATTATCGACAATAAATCAATACATTATCACTTTATTTTTTCAGGAGAGGTGTGTACTGCCTTCAAACAGGTTCGAAAGAGCCTTTTGGTTTAGGATCCGCTGGAGCGTTGTTTAATTACACATTATGGCGTGAATCTTTATAATGGATTTTACTTCCATCACTGCATAAAAATGGAATATGTAAATTATCTCATTGGCGCTGAAATAATCAATTATGTACATTTTGTTATTTTGTTGTTGTTATTATTTAACCTAACCTCAGTTGAGCTCTATTCTAATAACCTATTCTAATGTTCATAATAGTCCAAAATGGCAGCCATGTCACCATATTACAAAATATAGACCCTGGCCGTCGAACCACTAAATTTTCAGAAGAGCAAAAATACTAGTTAATGTTAATGTTTGAAAGCAGCCATTTTAAACAATTTGGAGCCATTTTGTTTTAAGATAGCTGACATAACCTCAACTTAAGCGCTCTTCATTTTATCTACTGAATAATATAGCAATAGTACTTTATGCACACTCTAAAGAACACTTCAATAACATAACTATACAAATAAATAGGAGAGGATAAAAACAATATTTTTTATATTTGCTTTATTAATTCCTCTTTAAAGGCATAGAAATCAGAATTATAAGTATACTTGTCAGCTTATAAATTGACTCAAAGCTTCTCCGTGATAAGCAGTCAAACTATATAATTTTTTCACAATTCTAACCCATCAGGAAAGTGACAATTTTGTAGAGAATTGAGCAGAAATACTTGTTCTAACGCAGAGTAGGATTTTTATTATAAGAAATGATAGAAAGAACACTTAAATAAGCATGTTGTAGAATTGACGGTACATGTTTCGGTTACAAAGGACATACTGGCTTTCAACACAGCCACATTGGTCGACGATCAAAACAAAGGATGCACTAAAACACAATGTACTACCTATAAGTACAGTCCCTGGTCATCGAACCACTATAAATTTTCAGAATTATTCCCGTTTTCCGTAAAAGGCCAAATTGTAATTATATAATTTATTAGCTACCATGATACTGTACATAACATTAACACATGTTAATATCTTGTAGTTTCTTTGTTTTGGTTACAGCCCCGTATACATTGATCACATACTTTAAATCTTCATTATTTTCCCAAATATCTGTAATTCCTTTCAACTCAGATAATATGGTTGGGTAACTAGTCTTTTGAGTAGGCGGACATTTTCTGTGGCATTCAAATTCCACCTCCAGCGCTATCGATACTCCTAACGTAAACGCACGGCCCTCAATCGCTCACACAATTTATCACTATAGAATATGCTATGTATCGTTATCAATTTAGCAAGAATTTTGCATGACCTAAAATTTTCCATACATGATCTAATTATAGCCATGAAAGTAAATTTTACGTGGTTTTAATTCGATGACCAGGTATATCGAAACCAAAATGCCTGCAGCGTCTAAAAATAATATCTCGTCTATCTTTATCTTGGGTATCTCGCGCACAATATGAAATGAAATCGAAAGATTGTCTGTGGATAAAAGTACTTCCACTTTCAATGGGACGAGAAGAAATGAGATATCAATATCCTTTCCAGATATTACACATTCTGGTTTAATATCTGAGGGAATCATTTTATCGAAATTTCTTAGCTCTCTGTATTTGTTGGATCTAAGTTTTACTTCATTTTGAAAATGTTTCTGATTTGGTTATATTATAACGGGGAAGTGGTTTCTGTGGTTCTCCCATAACGCACCCCCTTTATGCTTGTTTTCAAATTCAGCTGTGCAAGAGGGGAAACTCAGAATTGGGTAAATAATCAGGGGACCTTTCATCTTTGATGCTAGTTTTGCCAGAGGGAAGATATCTTATTTTGAGTGAGAAGAGGTCTTGGTGCGAAGTAGATGAATCGTGTTACAGTGGAACAGATGAACTAGTTTTAGAAGTCTATAAAGGCTGATTCTTACAGACGTGAAATTTTAGTTTCCAAATTTTTCAGTTGATAAGTACTTCAAGTTTTCAAGTTTTCAAGTTTTCAAGTTTTCAAGTTTTCAAGTTTTCAAGTTTTCAAGTTTTCAAGTTTTCAAGTTTTCAAGTATTCAAGTTTTCAATTTTTCAAGTATTCAAGTTTTCAAGTATTCAAGTATTCAAGTATTCAAGTATTCAAGTATTCAAGTATTCAAGTTTTCAAGTTCATAAATTATTAAATTGACAAATATTCAAATTTTGAAATTTTCAAGTTGTCAATATTGGAATTTTTAAATTTTTAAACTTCTGAACTATCACTTTTCAAATTCCCAAATCCCTAAACTCCTGAATCTTCAAGTCCCTAAATTCCGAAATTTCCAAAATCACAAATTGCAAAATACCCAAATTCCTAAATCTTTAAATCCCCAAATCCTCGAATCTAATTTTCTAAATTGCCAAATTTCCTATAATTCTCAAATTTTTAATTTGTCAAATTCCCAAACTGCTCTATAGATTATTAAAACTGAATTATTTAATAAATGATATCTCGTCAAATAATACCGAAAACATAAAGGTACTTGTATCATTTCTTGTTTCGCAAGTTTGTCACGTAGCAGAAGCTCTACTTTGTATTACGACTGACCTTGATGGCCGCCGAAATTCTACTTGCAGCAAGTATTTTACGGTAACTGTTCTCCAAATTGCCAAATGAAACTGCGTAGGATATACCCTGGTTGTATTACGGCCACCTTGAGTCATTTATCGTCGCAAGGAAATGGGATGGCACGCTATATTGCAGGATAAAGTCGATTGAACGTGTCTTTTCTCTCTCTTATTGCCGGAAATTCATTGGTACCGGCTGCAACGTATCCTGGATTTATGTAGTCACCAAAGATCTTCAGAATTATATACCAAATCGTTTAAGGAACAAGAATGTACTATTTTGTACCACTTTCAAGTTTTCTCATTTTTATTCTTTGTAGCATAGTTGTTTAAAAAAGGTATTTAGAAAGAATTTATTATTTTTTATGTAAGTGTATGTTTTCATAAAATTTATATAATTATTTATTGTTATATGTTTTATGCAATTATATATCATACGTTACATATCATACATAAATACATATTATTATGTATTTTTTATAATTATATATCATAATGTGTTTAATATAATTATGTAACATATGTTATACATAAATACATATCATTATATATTATACATAATTATAATATCATTATATGATTTATATAATTATATATCACGATATGTTTAATATAATTATATAACATTATACATTTTGCATAATTACATATCATCATATGATTTATATAATTACATATCATACCTACCAAACATGCATTATATATTTCATATAAATATACTTTTATTTCATACATGTACCAACAAAAAGATTATAATAAAAGACTTGTAAATTGAAAACTTGTGAACTCATAAATTTGTAAACCCGTAAATGACTGAACACATAAATAAACATGTAAATTTATTAATCAGCAATATTTAAAAAATTATAAACTTGAAAATGAATAAATATATATGCATATATATAAGTACATGAATTTTTAAATATATAAATTCATAAATATATGAATTTGCAGACTTGCAAATTTATCGATGAATAAATAAATATATACGTTTGTTGATTTACTGCGTATGTAAATGTTTATATTTAAAATTGTATAAATCTGTATTTGTGAATTATCAAATTTGCAATTTTGTAAATTCATAAATTTGTAAGTTTACAACTTTGTAAATTCGTAAAATTGTATATTTGTAACTTTGTAAATTCGTAAATTTGCAACTTTGTGAGTTCGTAAATTTGCAACTTTGCACATTCGTAAAATTGCAACTTTGTAAATTCGTAAATTTCTGAACTTGTAACGTTGTAAATTCGTACATTTGCTACTTTGCACATTCGTACATTTGCAATTTTGCACATTCGTAAATTTGCAACATTGCAAAATTCGTAAATTTGTAAATTTTTGACTTTGTAAACTCGTGATTTAGCAACTTTGCACAGTCGTAAATATGCAAATTTGCAACTCTATAAATTCGTAATTCGAAACCATGTAAGTTTGCAAATTCGTAAAATTGCAACTTTGTAAATTCGTAAATTTCTTAATTTGTAACGTTGTAAATTCGTACATTTGCTACTTTGCACATTCGTACATTTGCAACTTTGCACATTCGTAAATTTGCAACATTCCAAAATTCGTAAATTTGTAAATTTTCAACTTTGTAAATTCGTGAATTAGCAACTTTGCACAGTCGTAAATGTGCAAATTTGCAACTCTATAAATTCGTAATTCGAAACCTTGTAAGTTCGCAAATTCGTAAAATTGCAACTTTGTAAATTTGTAAATTTCTGAATTTGTAACGTTGTAAATTCGTACATTTGCAACTTTGCACATTCGTAAATTTGCAACATTCCAAAATTCGTAAATTTGTAAATTTTTAACTTTGTAAATTCGTGAATTAGCAACTTTGCACAGTCGTAAATGTGCAAATTGGCAACTCTATAAATTCGTAATTCGAAACCTTGTAAGTTTGCAAATTCGTAAAATTGCAACTTTATAAATGCGTAAATTCGTAAAATTGCAACTTTGTAAATTAGCAAATTCGTAAAATTGCAACTTTGCAAATCCGTAAATTCGTAAGTTTGCAACTTTGTAAATTCGTGAATTTGTAAATTCGTAAATTTGCAACTTTGTAAATTCGCAAATTCGTAAATCTGCAACTTTGTAAATGCATAAATTTCTAAATTTGCAACTTTGTAAATGCATAAATTTGTAAATTTGCAACTTAGTAAATTAGTAAATTTGTATACTTGTAAACCCGTAAACTCGTAAACTTGTAAACATCTAAATTTATAAATTTACAAATTTTGAAGCTTGTAAAGAAATAAATAAGTACAAATAAACATACAGATAAAAAAATCTAAACTCATTGTCAGTTTAATAATTCAGTAAACTCGCTAAAAAAAACAATATCCAAAAATCATAAATTTTCAATTCCCCAAAGGCAACAGTGCGCACAGAAAGCACACACATGCATATATGCAGGACCGTCGACATAAAGTGCCTTTTGAACTCTCAAGACTTTTAACTCGAGCTATATTTCCTCTGAGTGGAAAAAGGAAAGTTTCGAATGAAAACAACGTTTGCTACTGTATCTTTTGGTTCAATTTCACAAAGTACCATTTTATCATCGCTGTTATATGCGTCTGACGTAAGTGCAAATGTAAGTCCTCAGATTTAATCAGATTACTCTCGGAAAGTGTTTTTAGACTTCGCGTAATGTTTCCTTTATGGATACGTTTTCTCGCGTTTTTCACAGAGGCTCTGTATGAACTAATGGTTACCAACATTTCTAGGAATGCGTTTCCATGAAAACGTCTCGTTAAAAACGGACATAGTTTCCCGAATAAAATTCCTATAGAGAATGCGTCACAATTGGAACGACTTTTATACGAATGGCAAATTTTAGTTGGTCCATTTTCCTACCAGCTCAAAAAACTTGATATGCATTTTTCTTCGACGAAATTCTCGTGGAAATATTCTACGGAAAATCAGTAATTTTTCACGTGATTTCACATTCTGATTTACCGCGTTAAAGACTTAATAATAGCAGAAGATGTCAAGATAAATGTGTACTTCACCCCAGTGAACTATGCGAGAAACTTTTGTAAACTGATGTCATTTTTAAAAACAAGCACAAAGTGTCGTCAGTTTTCTCCTCGAGCTGTGTAAGTAACGAACCGTGCTTTCAGAATGTTACCATGCTTTTAGAACTTCCTTTTAATAGCGGACATCTGCTGGAAAGTATTCTAACAGTAACTTTGACGAAATATTTTTCCCTGTTTTATAGCCTCTGCATTAATTTTCTCTTCTTACATCGATAACATTATATGGTACTTGGTTATTTTTATATATCTTTACATTTTTAAATTACTGATATTATTGTACAAAAGTCATTTTAAAAATTATAATAGATAGTTTACTTTTTAATATTGTGTCAAAAGAGAATTTACAGTGATGTCTCGATATAAGAGAATTTTTAAGTTTTTAAATTCGAGAACTATTTTCAGGGTTTCAGTGCTTCAGATCGCTTAAAACTTACTTAACATTTCAATATTTTTTATTTACCTTAATAGTAATAATTAGGCAGCCCTAATTGAAGCAACTGTTTAAAAAAAAATGAAAAATTTGTAGACTAAATAGGTTAACAGTCGCAGAGATTTGTAGTAATCGCGAGAACGACACCTCACCAGCCACCTAGCGGCTGAAGTATGAACTTTGTGCCTACATCACGCAATGAAGTCTACAAGCGAATCTGATCGTACACAAAAAATGAGAACCCCTTGAGATGTCTATAAACTCGATTGCCGAGAAGTGTAACATGATCCGAGCTCCAGTTCATCCGTGAGATAATACCAGTGCAAATATAAAATTTTCTCATTTTTCATTTTTATGTTACCAAACTTTTATTCTTAGATTTTTTGCAATTTTCTAATTAAAACGAGACCAAACACGGTATAATTTCGATAATGTTTACTGAATTAATTGAATGGAGCAAGATAGAAAAATGGAGAGTAAGGAAGAACTTGTAGAAAGTTCTTTCATATTTAATTTTACCATATTTTGTTTATTGAGGCTTGTTACTGTTATTTTTCTTATTATTAATATTGTTGTTATTTTTCTTCTAACACAATATAATTTGGTCTACATTTATTGTTTTCATTGAACTTTCGAACAGATAGTGAGTGAAAAGAAGACGTTGTGATTATGACAAGATTGCTAGTCAAACTTGTATTCTTTGCTCTACTAACGCGTTTCTTTTTTATTTTTATTCTTTTCTTTATATAACTTTTCCCCTGATATTCGTGCCATTTTCCTGATTAAAATAAGACCAAGTACGACGTTATTCGGTGCAAATTTACTTGTAATGACTTATTTAAACATTTCAGGTGTAGAAGCTGCAATTTCGACTGTCAGCCATTTTGTGAGATTACCCGAATAGCACCGAAGAGTAACGAAGTCACCCGATGTGTCGCTCGTCCGTTTACTTTGAATAATTTTGCAATAAAACATCGATATAATAATTTGATATTAACTAGGACACCTTTACTTGTAATAATTTTACAAGTTTTTAAATTTACTTGAATTCATTTTAGAAGTAAAAAGTCGAACTATACGGTATGAGTAAAAGTTCAGATCTGAAATATTCCTTCATATCGAGATTTTACTGTACACAGAAAATGTAATAATGTTTCATATAGAAGTCTGATATGAATTACAGGGTACTTACCTTCTTCTTCGATCGAGCCATTCTCTGATCTCTGACATTGTCAGCTTCTCCTGGCGGTCTCTTACCCCATACCATAACAGCAATACTAGTATACGTGTACATCAGAACCATTATTGGTATCACGTACTGGAGAACTAATAACGCGATAGAGTAATAATACCTGTAACACAGAAGCACGTGGGTGAATCACGATGCAGCGAATAGTCCTTGAATGCAACTCAATTCCCTAGACTCGAGACAGTAATTACTGGTGGCCTTCAGTTTTACAATAAGGTATCATAATTCTAATGAAAATTCCACATTTCAAAAAGACAAAAAGTAAGATTCATTGTTGAGTTCGTTGCTGATGAAGTTAATAATCAAGTTGCTACACAAATTTCTAGGAAAGTTACTAATACTAAGGTATTAGACAAGTTTTGTATATTACTATACACGTTGCCAAATATTTTATTAAACATTTTGCTAGACATGTTGCCAAATGTGTTGCTAGAATATTTGAATATAAATTGAATTAAATTAAACTAAATTAAATATTATTAAAAATGACCTTTTGAAAATTAAATATTCACCATAGCAAAGAAAAGAGAACATTTTTACCTGCGAGTATAATTTTTTCAAGAAAAGAATCAAAAAAGTAAAGAAGCTTAATGGAGATAACTGTCGAAAACAGAAAGAGAAAGAAGAAATTAAATTTGTTATGCATCTACGCGCCTTTTCGTTTACGAATCTCATTTGATATATTTTGTTTCTTTGCAATCACTTGATTCTATTCACTGTTTGGCTCAACATGAATTTCGTATTCATTCTTAATGAGCGTCATTCATACTTTCGCAGATTTCGCATCTCTGCATCTCTTACTTCCGCGTCGGCAAGCTGTATTATTTTGCATGGGGAATAATGAAAAAAGTAAGAGTTGTTTTGAACTTTGTGACTTTTGCACCGGTTAATTTGCAAACGCTGTTTTAAAAAACATTTAATTTCACAGCGAAAGTTATCTTTTAGTTGCAGCTATTTGATTCGCTATTTGTAATGTATTTTAATTAACTAAGTAGTTAAATAGTTATTTCATAGTTAAGTTGGTACTTCGTGTAACTGTTATTCTATTTAATTTTAATGACAGAAAAATAAATTTAATTATATTAGTGCAAAATAAATGATTTCATTGATAAGAAGAAATTATAAAACAAATTGATAAAGTTAATAGCAGTTGTTATTCACGAGTTGTACTAAAAATATGTATTAATAAATTACTAATTTAGTGTATTAATATAATAGTATTAAGAACACTTCTCTGTTAAAGAATTTGACTATCGTATGCGTCAATGGATGAGGTGAACGTAGTTTCGCGTTTGAATTTGCCGCGCTTTCTACGAAATATGGCGGCGAAAATGGAGTACCCTCGCTTAAATATTCGTGTCTATATAGTCCACCTAAATGTAAATAAAATATATTTAACAATATAGAACTTCTCTGTAATGAAATAATAAAAATTAACGACAGTTATCAATAGCTTGTAAATATTATTAAAAGTAAGTGACAGTTATTATGAACGACTTGTAAAAGTTAATAAAAATGAGAAACAACGACTTGTATTTATTAACAAAAATTAATATCACTCATTACTAATAATTTGCAAAAGTTAATTAAAAGTGAGAGTAACAGTCATATGTACATTTTAAGAAAAAATTTGTGGAAGTTAACGAAAGTAAAGAATAGTCAATTTATACATGTTAATAAATATTAATATTAGTTACTATTAATGACTGTAACATTTTAATAAAAATCAACTGCTTGAAATATATTAATAAAAATTAATTAACGTTGTTCCTTCGCAGTTCACAAGATTTAAATCCATCAAGTTTATAATTTTCTACAGTTTTATAGTTGTAAACGATATAAGAGAAGCTAAGGAATATTCAAAATTACCTAAAAAATAAATACTAATATTTTACAAAATTACAGAGAAATTCTATATTAATTAAATATATTTTAATTACATTTAGCTGGATTTTCTACTGTTGCGTAGAAAGCGCGTCAAATTCAAACGCAAAACTACGCCAGATAGATTCTGACTATTTCAGATCATTAAAATTATTTACAGTCAAATTCTGTATAAAACGAGAAGTGTTCCTAATTCATAAATTTACAGACAAAACATCTTTTGTAAATACAAGTATTACCTATTTTCTATCGTCGGCCAAACTTCCTTGCAAATATACTGATTACACCTTTGATGTTGCATCGAAGGTTGAGACAGCTTCGAAACGACAGCGATCGGGAAAGATATAACCATAGCAAGCACCCAAACACCAAGAATCAAAAACTGAGCCTGCCGTTTGCTCAATCTTGGTTTCAACGGCCACATGATGGCGATGTAACGATCTACACTGATCGCGACCAGTGTGTATGCACTCGCTAGAACGGACACTGCCTGAAAAAGAATGATATTGCTTCTGTTATTTTCTATCTTACTCTTTTTTGTCATCGATTTACCACGTGTTCTACTTTCAATTCGTGTGTAACGAACGCAGGTATATAAAAAGCCATTCGTTGATAAAAGGTTCAATTACGTTTTAACAGATATGTCGAATTTCCCTTTTTTTACGGGTTTTGTTTGTATCAAAAAATTTGTTACATTCTGTGTAAATAGCTAGCAAAATATTTCGATATTGGTTCCTTTGATATTAGTTTTAAAAGCTTATATAAAATGTACAAAAAATGGGTAATGTCAATAAAAAAATTTGTACTTTGGATATGTTTCTATTTATAAAATGAAGACACAAAGTTTTTATTTGTTTAAGTGACAAATATTTAAATCTCAAGTTTTTAAAGTGATTTTTTAATTTAGAAGTTTGATCGTTCGAAAATGTGGAAATTTAAAATTTCGTGACTTTTCAGCAAGGAATCGTAAACATAGTAAAAAAGTTTCTACAACTTTTGGAAAAGAAAAAATTACTACTTATTTTTATATAACAATGTTAGAAACACTCTTTAGGATAACCTTTATCCTAATTTCCACTGTAATTCACCTCTAGAATAATACAAAGCGTTTAATATTATCGAGTTATCATAACTCTACATAAATGTCAGACCGTCTTCAATCATCACACTATTAATATTTACTGGGAATTACCAATATCCATATACTGACTTTACATTACAAATTATAGGTAGCCCTCCGGGTTTCGAAATTATTCGATTTTGCAAATGAAAGGCTTTTAGGGGACACGCATCTACATCGTCTTTAACAGCATGTTAAAGCGGGTAGACTCATGCGTCATTGCTATACTCTGCATTTTAAAGTGCAATTTCCAAACAACTGATTAAAAATTTTTGTCACTCTTTTTTAAGATAATTTACGTAAATAGCTAAGTTTAAATAGAGGAAAACAAGGACAAAAGCAATTCTTTTCCGTATTTGCAAACACTTTTAAACAATTTGTTTTTCATAGTTTCAATGTTTGTTCTGTTCCGTTGATCAACACCGAATCATGCGAAAGTTAAAATAGATGCACTCTTTAAGGAAGATTGATAAAAGTAACACCTCTTTCTCCACAGACGCTTTTAAACAATTTATAGCTGCATGAAAATAACTGCTCTGTTCAGTTGATCGATATCAAGACATGAAGAAGTTAAACCGAATCGCTAATTTAGATCACTCAAGTTTTCTACCATCTCGACTCTGTCGTTGATATTCATAGTTAAACTGTTCGTATTAAACCCATCACTTGTTAGAGCGTTCTCAGATATCTTTACAAGTTCCTACGGTTAATTTCGATAAATCATGTACAGTTTATAGGTTACGTTCTGTTTTGGAAAACGCGGTTGAGGACGAAAGTAACGTGTCCTGATCAGATGGTCAGGAAGGAGGTAACTACGAAAAAATATAGTTCTCTGACTATTTATCACGGAGCTCAATTTGGGTCAGATGATAGAACGATAAACATACTTTCTGGTAGTTTTGGTTTTTGTGTTTTTGAAAGGCGGTAAATAGGTTAAAGATGCTACTTTTCTTCTCCCTGATATAACCTTTCAACATGGAAGTTTATTATTTTTAAGTAATCTATTACTTGAAAGTGAAATAATGTATTACAAGAAAAATGTGAACAAGTTTTATTCTTCTACTATTGTCATAGTTAAAATTAATTCTATTTTAATGATCATAATGGAGACTTACATGACATCACAGATCTGAATTCATAAATCACCTAATAAAGAGGTATTTTCTTAAAATTTCAAGTAAAGTGTTGAACTTAATAATTTAAGCAAAATCCTCTAAAAAAATTGAATTCTCTCCTTTAGTTTACAATTCTACATTATTATAAATAAACTTGAACTTGCAAATAATTTCTTAATTATCAGTTATTATAAGAAAATGCACATAAGATGAATTTTACTGTATTCTAACTTTAATTATACTTTAAGTAAACTTAATTTTTCTTAATAATTCTATGAAGTTCCAAAGAACAATAATTCTATTGTATTCTTTTATTATAAAAATAAAGTAAGAAACATCGTATAAGAATAAAAAGCAGAACCATCAAATATAAAGAAATGTAACGTAACGTAATCTCCATCAGACTACCTTTTGACACCAGAAGATTCCAGGTTCTTCCAAAAGATTAACGAAGAAACGCGTCTACGAAGCTTGATCCCAGGATAGAAAACGTTCTAAAAGCGACTGCAGAATTTCTTGAAGGATTTTAAAATTTGTATCTCGTAGCAGGTGCTTAATCAGCGAAATATCTGGGTCATATGCAGGATATTTCAGTGGTTTCCAGGCTATCAACGTTGAGCTCCGCCGCGAACAATTGGAACGTGTCCGACGGCGTGGCTTACAACCGCCATGTTGAATTTCCATGATATTCTCGCAGTATAACGCGAAGCCGTGTGTGGCTCATCGAACGCAAACAAAACTCGAGGAAATAGGATAGTGGTAGAATATCTCGTATACGCTTTTGAGTAGTTCAGACATTATGTCGACTGTGTATCTACTTCTAAAGTGGACGGATAAGGATGTGGTGCAAGGATGTGTAACAGATGTGACGCTCGACGAGAGATACCATTTTCTGATGCTGGAGATTTCGAGACTCTTTACTTCTGAGGTGTTTGTAAAATTTTATGGTTTAAACATTTCAGAATTTTGAAGCTTCAAAATTGTAAAATTTCAGGTTGCAAAATTATGAAGCATCAAAATTTTAGCTTGCAAAGTTGCAAAGTTGCAAAATTGAAGTACTTCAAAATTCTAGTTTGTGGTACCAAGGTTTAAAAATATGAGAGCTTTCAAATTCTAGTTTGTGCAGTTCCAAAGTTTGATAATTTCAGCACACAAAGCCTTGAAATTACAGAATTCCAGAGCTTCAAAGTTCCAACTTGCAAAATTATGAAGTTTTGGTTTGCAAAATTCCAAAATTGCAAAATTGAAGTATTTTTAAATTCTAGTTTGTAGTACCAAGGTTTTGAAATTTAAGAACATAAAAATTCTAGTTTGTGCTGTTCCAAAGTTTGAAAATTTCAGCACACAAAGCCTTAAAATTACAGAACTCCAAAGCATCAAAATTACAAAGTTACAAAACTGAAGTTCTTCAAAATTCCAGTTTGTGGTATCAAGTTTTAAAAATTCTAATTTGTGCAATTATAAAGTGTGAAAGTTTTATAATTAAAAAATTTCAAAGTTTCATAATATTAAACTTAAAAAGTCTCTATATTCCTAACTTATAAAATCTCCATATTTCAAGTATCTTTAAAAATGATATCAAATGATCCACATTCATATTTCCTCCCACATTTGTTATCTACATCAGTAAATCAGTTTCTGCATCAGTAAATTTTATCTACATTATCAAATATTCAAAATAGCGTGCTTTCCAACTTAATATCTCATCACTAAAATATTCAAACAATAAACAATATCCAAAATACAAAAAGGGGCATACTAATGCGAGATGCATTGCAGTATTAACATCCACATAACATGTCAATCATACATGTGGCGAACACGAAACCGTAAACAATCACATAATTCTGAGGAAAGCTGAAATTTCACCGAGGGAAATTGTAGTCCGTGTTATGGAAACAAAGTTATACGAATTTACCGGTAAACTGGTGGATAATGTCCGCGATTTCGACCAGTAACAACGGGATTTTGTACGTACCAAAACTGAATTCAAAATGAAACTGGAAATCGAAGCGTATCGTTTCAACAAACCGTTGCAAACTAATCAGTTGCATGTATCTTTCAATTAGTTGCATCAGGCTATTCATCGTTTGAATGCATTCGCTTGTTTTATAAATGTGTACAGAAATGTTTCAAAAGTTTCTCTTTAATACGTCCCAATCCGAACGTACACAGTGCGTTCAAGGCATGGCTGATCAAACATGAGTTTTCTGTGTTATTGCATTTCCGTCGGAAACAAGTTGTTTCAGAGTCGATGCGGAGTTTGGAGTAATAACAAAATTGTTCGAAACGTTTTTGGCAGGTTAATGGTTCTTCGGATGTGTCGGTGGAAAATATATTTGTAAAGTTTTTATTCTGGTTTCGGAGTTGTAAAAAGTAATTTAGTAATAAATGCGATGTTCATTTTTGAGGTAAAAGAGACGTTTGGAAATTTAATATATTTGTACATTTTTTGAATATTTAAATTTATTTGGAAAGTAATTTTGTGATTTTATATCTTTGTATTTATACTTTTGTAGAATTCAATTTTTGGATTTTTAAATTGTGTAGTAATTTTTTTAATTTTACATTGTTAAATTTTTGTGTAGTTAGATTTCTAAATTGTGGAATTTATTATGTTCTAAAATTGAAAATATTAAATTTTGAAATTTGCAAACTTATAAGTTAGAAAATTTTAAAAATTGAAATTTGTCTTTTTCTATATGTTTACATATGTAAACTTCTCCATTTCCATCTTACAAAATTTGTAAATTTGAACAATTTTCATTCTAAAAGATTTAAAATTGCAAATTTTCAATTCCTAAATTTTTCAGTTACTAATTTCTTCAATATGTGAACTATCAAATTGTCAAATTAATAAATAAAATTTAATTTTGCTTTTGATATTAATTTAACACAAGTAAAACGGTTGAGAACCGCTGATCTAAATTCATAATATCAATGAAACCTTACTTCACTAAATTAATTCTGCTGACAGTAATTGCTGTTTAATTATATTACCCACGTTCTAAGATAAATATGGAAACCATGAACAAGGAAATTTTAAAGTATTTAACGAAGCACTTAAGCAGATAATTGCTTTCATTTGCAGCTCCTAGAATTGCTAAGTCAATGTACCTGAGACTTTTTATCATGTCACTTTTGTTTCTATTCACTTCCAGTTCAAACTATAATTAATAATTTTGTTATATTTTTTGTGATAATATAAATTCCTATATTTCCACATTTTTTAATTCTTCAAGAGTAAAAATATTAGTTAATTTTAATGTTTGAGAGCAGACATTTTGAACAATTTGGAGCCATTTTGTTTTAAGATAGCTAACATAACCTTAACTTAACCTCTTTTCATTTTATCTACTGAATAATATAGCAATAGTACCTTATGCACACCCTAAAGAACACTTCAATAACATAACTGTACAAATAAATAGGAGAGGATAAAAACAATATTTTTTATATTTGCTTTATTAATCCCCCTTTAAAGGCATAGAAATCAGAATTATAAGTATACTTGTCAGCCTATAAATTGACTCAAAAGCTTCTCCGTGATAAGTAGTCAAACTATATAATTTTTTCACAATTCTAACCCATCAGGAAAGTGACAATTTTGTAGAGAATTGAGCAGAAATACTTGTTCTAACGCAAAGTAGGATTTTTATTATAAGAAATGATAGAAAGAACACTTAAATAAATATGTTGTAGAATTGACGGTACATGTTTCGGTTACAAAGGACGTAATACTGGCTTTCGACACAGCCACAGTATTGGTTGACGATCAAAACAAAGGATGCACTATAACACAATGTACTACCTATAAGTACAGTCCCTGGCCATCGAACCACTATAAATTTTCAGAATTTTTTCCGTTTTCCGTAAAAGGCCAAATTGTAGTTATATAATTTATTAGCTACCATGATACTGTACATAACATTAACACATGTTAATATCTTGTAGTTTCTTTGTTTTGGTTACAGCCCCGTATACATTGATCACATACTTTAAATCTTCATTATTTTCCCAAATATCTGTAATTCCTTTCAACTCAGATAATATGGTTGGGTAACTAGTCTTTTGAGTAGGCGGACATTTTCTGTGGCATTCAAATTCCACCTCTAGCGCTATCGATACTCCTAACGTAAACGTACGGCCCTTAATCGCTCATCACACAATTTATCACGATAGAATTGCTATGTATCGTTATCAATTTAGCAATAATTTTGCATGACCTAAAATTTTGCATACATGACATAATTATAGCTATAAAAGTGAAATTTTTGTACGTGGTTCTATTTCGATAACTAGAGACTGTATCATCAATTCTTGCTTAAAGTAGTATCTAACACAGATTAAGAATGTACACTGAAATAAACTAGTAATTCATTGTAAATGTGTCACAAGATCTACTTATAAATGGAACTGTCTTAAATTTTAACGACGTCTAATAATAGCTGCAAGAAATAGGTAACACCGTTATAAAAGTAAAAAGGTCAGACCACACGTGGGAGACGCGCAATTTACTTTTGGTCCATAACCGCTATAGCTATCACATGTGATAGACGTTATACCAACCTTAGTGGTTAAATTTAAAGTACCAATTTCCTGCAAAAAGTCGTTCGCCTTTTGATTAAAAAAAGTAATATACTCATAAGGATAAAAATGTCGTCCGTAAAGCCTGGAAAATGTGTTTTAAGTATAGATGAGTTAAATATTCAAATTTTAGTGCAAAATTAGTTTTGTTATTTTTGGATTGTTTTTTAGTGGTGTGGTGACAAATGTGCACTGAGATATATTTTATTATTATTGAGTTAGTTTATGGAATTCCCAAAGAAGGAAAACATTAAATTCAAAAATTTCAAGATTTTAAAACTATGGTTCTCAAATTTCTGAATTTTCAAATTTCCAATTTCCCAAATTTCCCAAATTTCCCAAATTTCCCAATTTTCACAATTTTCACAATTTTTACAATTTCCCGATTTTCCAATTTTCCAAGTTTCCAATTTTCCTATTTTCCTATTTTCCAAATTTCCAAATTTCCAAATTTTCAAATTCCCAAATTCCCAAATTCCCAAATTCCCAAATTCCCAAATTCCTAAATTCCCAAATTTCCAAATTCCCAAATCCCTAAATCCCCAAATCTCCAAATCTCCAAATCTCCAAATCTCCAAATTCCCAAATCCCCAAATCCTCAATTCTCCAAATCTCCAAATTCTCAAATTTTAAATTTTCTAAATTCCCAAATTCCCAAATTCCCAAATTCCCAAATTCCCAAATTCTCAAATTCCCAAGTTCTTCAATCTCCAATTTTCAAATTTTCTAATTCAATCACTACTAAATTTCATCGAAAGACATTAATATGTGCTTTCTACTATTTTCCCCCGTTCAAAAGCAAATATTATTTGCTATTTTCAAACTTTGACAACATCGTGTAATGTTGATGGAAGAAATTATTTTAAATAAATTCCTCAAACACTTTTAATCCTTTTACTGCAGCGCGCTTCTGACAAAACGGTAATCGCTTTGAAGCAATGCTCCGAGTTGATACAGATACACCGACCCACGTCACAAATTTTTGTGCCTCTTTTAGATGAAGTTTGCAAACATAATTTCAGTTTTATATCCTTGTGAGAGTCTAATAACGAAATACTACGAGTGCGATTTTTGGGGATTTTTGAGAGTTGAAACAAAAAGGCAAAAGCGAAGGTGCATTAGTTCGAATCAGAAACCGAACATGAAGAACGCAGTTGTATTTCTGTTGTTAGTCGTTGTTTGCTGCCAGTTGGTAGCAGCAAGATGGAAACCGCCAAAACATGGCCATTCAGGCGGAAAGAGCAGCGAAGAAAGCAAGAGCAGCAAAAGCAGCGAAAGCAGCAGTAGCAGCAGCAGCAGCGAAAGTAGCGAAAGCAGCGAAAGTAAAAGCAGCGAAGAAAGCAGCGAAGAGTGCAGCAAAGAACATGGAAAGATACCAAAGGCTGTGAACCTGACGCCGAAAAAAGGCTTGGGATTTCCGAAAAAGGACGACCTTGGAAAGAAGCTGGGAGGCCTTTTAGGAGGCAAAAAGAAGGGGTTGGATGGCCTGAGTGATTTAGGCAAGAAATGGTAAAATCTTCTGCGAAGATTTTGTATCCCAAAGAAAATTACGATTTGGGAATTATGATAATCAAGCTGAATTTTAGATACAAATTTGAAGTATGGAGTATGATTATATTATTGATGAAGATGGGGAATGGTAGATGAACCACGCTTGATGTGGATTTTTGTTAATGGTCATTTTGACCAATTTTTGTTGTAACTTGGTGTGTGTGTATTTTACAGAAATTTTTATTAATACAGAGGAATTAAGATTTAATGATGTGTTTATTTTTTGTATAATTATCCCTGAAACCTTGTTCTTGTATATTTTGGAGAAATGCGTTTGGGTATTTATTGGTTCGTTAATTGGTACTTTAGTAGCAATATGAAGTAAACTTGAGGGTCAAGATCAATTATGTACGATTTTTATTGCGCCATACATTAAAATAAAATTAGTTGGTTTCGCGAAGCTTTGAATTGAAAAAATTATATAAACATTCTTTATGTTGCAACGAGTTGCAAATTAATTATTACTGATTCTAACGGAACGAGTTTCTTTCATACTTTTAAGATCTGTGAACCGGTAGCACATCTTTCAAACAAAGTTTACCGAAGAACTTTTAATTTTGCATTTTCTTCATGTTAAATAACATCGTAATACCATAAATTGCAATCGTTATGGAATTTAATAATCATTGTTTACCGCATCTTTCGCAATTTCAGGAAAATTGTCTTCCCGTTTAATTTTCTCTTGCATTTGTCATCCGAGTAATATCACGACATGAAGCAGCGCATAAAATTAATTTCTTGTCACGGATTTTCTTAAGCTTATCGTTCTACATTTGTTCCGTGCTTCATTTTAACATTATGACCGCCATTTTAACGTATTACTGACATTGTTTCTGAGATTACAGTATTTAATTACACTCTTTATTCTAACCTGTAAATGTTGTTTTATTTGCATGATTTTATACTCATCTAGTTTTAGACTTTTTTTAAATATTAAGTTTGTAATTTTTAGCTTGTGAAATTTTAGAAATTGTTAAATTGTTAAATTTGGGATATATCCAAATTTCCAAATTAGTAAGTTCACACTCCGATCCTCATTACTATTCTCTGTTATGTACCCACAAACTTCATAAATATAAATCGAATATGGAGATCTAACATGTTTTATATTCGAACGTGTCGTCTATAATATCATTCGTGACGCATGCCACAGTTCAAACATTGTAAACCATACTCATATTTCAACTGAGGGTAGATATTGAGTTTAATTCTAATTAAAATCTACATGATGATTGCCAAATACAAATTCTGCGTAACATTTCATCACTCTGTATTTGTTTTAATGCTGTAACAATATTGACTGAACTATGCATGACGCACCTATCCAGAAAACTAGGTAACCAAGTTACCATGAATCTTGTTAAAAATAAATTTCCAAATTCTCAAACTTAAATGTCGTACTTCTTCCCATAAAAACCAAGAAACCCATTTTACCTAACAGTAACGCACTTCATAATGTATACTGTCTAACATTCGCGTACTAGCATTAGTTGTGTTTAGAAACAGATTGTGAAAATGTGCGACAAAATAAACTTATTTTTGTTGGGTTTAGAGCTAAAAGACAGAGCGCTAACATAACAATGTGATTAGATTAGGTTATATTACACATATAGGGAGGGCGTAGTGGGAAAGTCGTGCCTATATGTTCGCTTCAATATTAAAACGAGTAATTATTATAAACACTATGCCTATGGCAAAGTTCAAATTTCCGGTGAAATCGCAGTGTACAGATGTTAACTCACGAGTTGGCGCGTGAATAGGCTGTCCCAGGTGTATAGAAGCGCTACGGATCCAATTGAAATAGAAAAATGGACGCCTCACATGTATTGTTGGCGGTAGTGTTGGCTCTCGGTCGCCAATTAGGTGAAAAATGGCAGGCAAATGTCGCGAGAGATAGTGCGAATTGCTGCAGTTGTTATTGTTATTATTCTTATTTGCCGGAATGTAACGAAGCGTTCACGGGCAGCCTCTTATACTTTCACGCGCCAACTCGTGCATTCATATCTGTACATATTGATCTTTCTTTATAACTTTGATCTTTCTTAATAACTTTTCAGTAAACAATAGTTAATCCTTGTAAACATTCCGAAGGTGTTTTTCATAATATGCTGAGATCAAGGTGTACAGACTTCTCAGAAGTATAGTTTTGATTCTTTCATTGGTATTAACTTCTTAGTATAGCGACTTTAATCTTTTTAACGTCAAGGTGTTTTTGATAACATAAAGTAAGAAGTTAATTGAACGTACCTGCAAGTAGCTGACCGTGGGACAAAGTTCCTGGCCAAACGGCCAATACTGCAGTATCAAAATGCTGATGAAGCTTGGTGGAACGCAGAAGAGCGCTATCAGTATGTCCCCAAATGCGAGGTTCACGATGAAGAAGTTCGTCACAGTCTTCATTCGAGGGCTGCTGTATACAACGTAGCAGACCAAACCGTTTCCGGCTAACGCAACCACGAAGATAGCACTGTAGAAGAAGTAAATGATACCCTGGAACCAACTGGTCGAGAATATGCGGTACGTGCCCGTGAAATAATCGCAACCCATCCCGTCCAAAAGATTCGTTACGTTCCATTCGCTGTCCTGCGGGTTCACCCAACTGTAATTCCCTTGGTTGCTCTTCATTGTGACACGTCTCTGCAGAATAGTCTGATCTGGAAGAACGCAAAAAATTCATCAAAACGAGGATGCAGTTAACCGAGTGGTATCATTCAAACTTCAAAGCGTCCAAAAAAAACTTTGATATTGTCAGAATTTTGCTTGAAAAGGAAAGGAATGAATTTACGTTTGACATCATGATTGAGTACAGATCGATGCTTGAGATTATGAGGAAATCTATGTCTATTTTTGCGATCATGATTGAGTAGTATATGTTTGAGATCAAGATTAAATAAGGATCTCGATACGGATATCATGTTTACATCTGAGTCAAATTACGTCAAAAGAATTCTTTCTTATCACAAATCTGGCAAAGGTACTTATAAAACTCGGAACTTTCGTGAAATTTCAAAGTTTTCACGGTCCAAAAATCTTAAGTTCTAATTGCTCTCTGTAAATTAACATAATTTAATACAAAATATAATTAATGTAAAACACTTTCTATGTTTTTCGTGCAAGTCACTCCCAAGATATGAAGCCTCAAAGTTGACATATAGGTGGCATAAATCTGATAGTGCACCCTTCGCGCGGTGCACCTTGCTTAATGTAAATGTCGACCATATGTCAACTTTGAAGCTTCATATCGTGGGAGTGACTTGCACAAAAAACATAGGTAGTATTTTTAAACGACTACATGTAATAAAAAGTGGGGTTCTATTTAAGAAACTGAGGATCAATCTTCAGACCAGCCAAGGTTAAATTGTTGTCATCTTATAATCCTTGATATCCTACAACTTTCGTCTGAAACATTTTTCCATATGTAACGCCGTTTTCAAAATATAAGGACGTGGTCCGACTTTAGAGATACCTTGCATTATAATGCAATATTATATTAAAACTGACTGAGGTTATCTTGGTGATATCGAATTGAAAATTATAGTAATGATTGTTTCAATTTGAGTCGGTTTTATGTTACATTTCGTAAAATTTGCTTGATAACCAAGTTTCAGCGTCGAAAATCTACTTGTGGACACTTTCACATTGAAAGTAACACGCAATTATTTTCTAAATGTTCATTATCAAAAATATTTCAAGTAGAAATTTAAGTGGTTAGATATAATAATAGCTTTATTTTTCAGTCGGAATTCATCAAAAGCAAGTTGAACGTTAGTGAAGTGGATCAATTATGTATGTCCTATGTATGTAGCAAATTTGATGTATTTACTGATTACTATTCTAACGTATGCATTTATTAATTGCTTTTTTTCAAAGCCTATTATACAAAATCTATATTCACATCTCGTGTACTTACAAAAATGGAAAGAATGTACAGAGATATCATAAACGCTTTGTGCAGAATCATGTTAAAAATTATGTCGTTCGTTTTTTTATGCGTCACAATCTTCGCTTCTTTTGTTCAGTGATCAAACTCATTAGAAGTTTTTCGCCCGTAATCCCAGCTCTACGTACAGGTTTATTCATGCATGAAATCGAGTGAATTTGGTTTGCCAAAGAGGCAATTGCAACCAAAGTTAATTACGATGTTTAACGATATTTTTCTACCTTCACTGTCAAACACATCGATTGATCGCTTTTATGTTACGGTAAATTACAGCCATTACTTTAATCACGAATGGCACTCTCTTACACGTCAAATACAGAATTTAACGATTTTTTGATAAAAAGAAAATATTCGAAAAATTTATACAAAATTTATTGTTTAATTATTGCCTCATTTTTTTTATTTTATTAAGATCTGAACTGTTATTATAGTCAATTATTATTAGGATTATAATAGGTTCAATTGTGATTATGATTATATAAAAATTAATATTATTATTATTATTATTATAAAAGCTAAATTATTATTAGGATTATATCAAGCGAATTGTTATTAATAGTACAATAGTTTAAATTACGTTCACGATTATATAAAATAAATTATTATTATAAATAATTTTATAAATTTTATTATTATTAAAATTATATCTTTAGAAAATTATTTCACACTAATTATTTTAGTACTAAAATAATTTTAATGTTACATCGTTATTATTAATTTTAAGTCTTTTAGTAAAATTATTTCTGAAGTCCAATCGACTCCAGTTATATTGCCACAAAGGGATCCGTAGCTATAAAAAATTCTTGAAGCTGGTAATACATAGAGTTCATTAAAAAGTTTCTTCTAACACTGCAGCAATTACATAAAACTGAATATTGTGAATGAAGTTCTCTTTTTAATATTGAAATAAGAGAAATACCGAACCCACGTAAAATAACAATATAATATAATAAAAGACCACTGTAATTCTCACCGTTATTAATTTCTCCAATAGTAGGAATACAATAAATCATCGTATGTATTTACCGGAAATTAATATCTGTGGTGCGATATTTGTGGGTAGCCATTTTCTCGATCAATCTCTCTAATTCTGCAATTTAGTCCAATCAGATTTTAAATAATTTTCATCGAATTGTTGGATACTCCTACACGAATAAACCGTAATGCATCGACGCTTATTCGAATAATGCTCGTGGAATTGCATTTGCCAATATTTTAACAATCTCTTTCATTCCAGTAATTTTATTACCCCGATAACAGTATGGAGGGAAAATGTATTATACGAAGTGTTTCACGTATCTTAAATATCTCTGTTTAAATTCAATTCGAATGCATATTTTAACACAATATTTAAACACGGTCTCAAATCTGTTTTTTCGATATTTATATATGGACGGAAAATATTTATTTTTAATTATATTAAAAGAAATTCATTCAATAGATGCTGGAATAAAAAAAATTAATATCAGTTCATTTTTCGTGTCAACAAAATTTTTTCTATTAAAATGACAATGTTACTTTCTTGTGAAAGGTTCTTTATTGAATTTAAGAAGATTACAATTCTTGAAATTTTTACCATCAAAAACAAATTTTTACAATTTGGAAATTTTTAAATTTGGAAGCTTGAGAAGTTGGATATTTGAAAATTTGGGGGTTGAGAGATTTGGGGACTCGTAGATTTGGAAATTTGGAAATTTGGGAATTTAAAGAATTGGAAGTTTAAAACTTAGAAAATTGGAATTTGAAAATTAAAAAATTTAGAAGCTTAAGAAGTTGGATATTTGACAATTTAGGGATTTAGAAATTTGAGGACTTGTAGATTTGAAAAAATATGGAGTTTTGGAAATTTAAAAATTTGGAAATTTGAAACTTAGAAAATTTAGAAATTAACAAATTTGTAAGCTTAATAAAAAAAAATGGGCTTAGTCAAAAAGGGATAATCCTAAAATAACCTTGAAGACCACGCATTAAAAGTTGGTAACGTTATTTGACTCCACACTAAAATTTCTAAAAGACATGTCCATTTTTCTCAAACACACGTCTGCAAGATTTTATACCATCTCAACTTAAATGGGACACCCAGTATAATTTTAATTATGAATCCTGGTAAACGGAAATGAATACTTGATGATTGCTTATCTACATTTATTGCGATATTGTGTAATAAATACACCGAGAACAACTGAATGACGATAGATCTGATAACAGCGTTATTTATTGGCAGAGGTTAGTATATCACATTTCAGCACGACTGAAGTTCTGCTCCCTATAATGAAACTTGTAACATGAAAGGATAAGGATACATCTATTGACCGATCATTTCGGTATCCATCAATGTCAGTACCCAAAATTTCGATAAAGTTAGAAGTGTATGTATAGTGCGATGGATATTTCTATAAAGGGGGATTGTTGAACTTTGTTTTTTGGGACATGTGTATAAACTTGTTGAGAGATAGAAGCATACAATACTAATATGTATAAAAAGAGATAAATTCTACAAGAGATGAATTTTATAATTTTCTAATTGTAGCGTGTTGTGGTTATATAAGTTATAATGTAAGGTATAGATTTGTAAATTTGTATGTTCTGTGCATTTAGTTCTAACAGTTCACTGAGCAGTTTTTTGAATTTTCGAATTTCGAAATTATCAAACTTTCGAGCTTTGGATTTCTCAAGGTTTCATTAAAACTTCTAATTTATAAAAATTGTGAAGTAACGAGCTGTGAACTTCCAAATTCCCAAATTTCCAAGCTTCTAAATTCCCAACGTTCCAAATTCTCAAGGTCTAAATTCTCAAGCTTCCCAATTCCCAAGCTTCCAAATTCCTGAGGTCCCAAATTCTCAAGCTTTCCAATTCCCAAGCTCCCCAATTCCCAAACTTCCAAATTCCAACGCTCCCCAATTCTCAAATGTATTCAAATTCCCAAGGTCCCAAATTCTCAAGCTTCCCAATTCCCAAGCTCCCCAATTCCTAAGCTTCCAAATTCCCAAGGTCCCAAATTCCCAAGCTTCCTAATTCCCAAGCTCCCCAATTCCTAAGCTTCCAAATTCCCAAGGTTCCAAATTCCCAAGCTTTCAAATTCCCAAGGTCCCAAATTCTCAAGCTTCCAAATTCCCAAGCTCCTCAATTCCTAAGCTTCCAAATTCCCAAGCTTCCAAATTTCCAAGGTCCCAAATTCTTAAGCTTCTCAATTCCCAAGCTTCCAAATTCCCAAGGTCCCAAATTCTCAAGCTTCCCAATTTCCAAGCTCTCCAATTCTTAAGGTTCCAAATTCCCAAAGTCCCAAATTTCCAAGGTTCCAATTCCCACATCCCTAATTCCCACACCTCCAACTCTCAAAGTCCCAAATTTCTAAATCTCCAAATTCTCAAATTTTGAATTTCCCAAGTCCCCAAATTCTCAAATCCCCGAATCCTCAAACTCCCAAATCCCTAAATCCCTAAATCCCCAAATCTCCAAATCTCCAAATCTCCAAATCTCCAAATCTCCAAATCTCCAAATCTCCAAATCTCCAAATCTCCAAATCTCCAAATCTCCAAATCTCCAAATTTCCAAATTTCTAAATTTCCAAATCTCCAAATCTCCAAATCTCCAAATCTCCAAATTCCCAAATCCCCAAATCCTCAATTCTCCAAATCTGCAAATTCTCAAATTTTGAATTTCCCAAATCCCCAAATTATCAAATCCCCGAATCCTCAAATTCCCAAATCCCTAAATCCCTAAATCCCCAAATCTCCAAATCTCCAAATTCCCAAATCCCCAAATCCTCAATTCTCGAAATCTCCAAATTCTCAAATTTTGAATTTCCCAAATCCCCAAATTCTCAAATCCCCGAATCCTCAAATTCCCAAATCCCTAAATCCCTAAATCCCCAAATTTCCAAATCTCCAAATTCCCAAATCCCCAAATTCTCAATTCTCCAAATCTCCAAATTCTCAAATTTTGAATTTCCCAAATCCCCAAATTCTCAAATCCCCGAATCCACAAATTCCCAAATCCCTAAATCCCTAAATCCCTAAATCCCCAAATCTCCAAATTCCCAAATCCTCAATTCTCCAAATCTCCAAATTCCCAAATTTTGAATTTTCTAAATTCCCAAACTCCCAAATCCTCCAAATTCCTAAATTCCCAAGTCCATAAACCTCCAAACGTCCAAAAATCCCGAAATTTCCAAATTCCCAATTCGTACAAGTGAAAAATTTGTAATTTTCAAATATCCTTATACACAAGTTCTAAAACTTCTCTTCCAGAAATGATCCGCCATCGATAACTGGCAAGAGGCAAGATTTTCATCGAAACTTCATTAATCTCTATTCGGAGAAGTGGCAGAACTTACCGATGGCTAACAGAGATACTATAAATCCAAATGTGGGTACCAATTTACCAGAGGATTAGGATTACAATCTCAGCATGTGCTGCCAAGAGAGTTTGTCTAAAATTTCAACCAATCTAACTCCACGAGTTCTGTTACAACTCTGCACGGCCTTTTGAGTATTATTGCAAGTTTAACGCCGTCTACTTTAGAAACTTTTTTCAATTTCCAGCCGCGAATTGTGCAATTTCAATTTTCGTAATTGTAAACGTAGTTTCAGAAGCTGTTGCGCTGCTGAGGCAGTTTCTGGTACATCGAAACAATTATATACCTCGTTATATGATACGTAAGTAATAACTTTAAATTGCTTGCTGTAGAATAGACTTCAACCTAAATTACATACTGTAGAATAGATTTTAATCTAAATTACATACTGTAGAATTTCAAGTTAAATCGCATTCTGTAGAGTAAATTTTAATTTAAATTATATACTGTTGAATTTAAAAGTTACTATAGTTAGTTAATAAAGGACACAATTGCTGTTTAGGGGAGAATGGAAGTAAATGTGAAAACTAAAATCCAAGTAATAAACATGTCTTTCTTTTTTTAAATTTTTAAATGAATAAAGCTTGAACAATTATTTTGAGAAATCCAGAATAATATATTTCTTGTTTGAACTTTTTTCATATCTACTTGTATAAATATTTTTATAAACTAAATTGTCAAATTTAAAAATCTCTGAACACTCAAGTGTTCTAATGTTAGATTAGGTAAGTTAGATGAGTTAGGTAGGTTAGAGAAGTTAGGTTAGGTAAGTTAGGTAGGCTAGGTAGGTTAGACGGGTTATGTAGGTTAGGTGGGTTAGGTAAGTTAGGTAGGCTAGTTATATTTAAAAATTGTTTATATTATTAATAACGACGAAAAATAGATCTACTCTTTAGGGAAGAATAAAAGTTAAAATGTGATAAAAGAAACACCTTCTCCACAGACGCTTTTAGACAATTTATAGCTACATGGAATAACTGCTTTGTTCCGTTGATCGATACCAAGACATGAAGAGGTTAAATAACTAGTTCAGATCACACAAGTTTTCTACCATCTCGACCCTCTCGTTGATATTCATAGTTAAACTATTCGTATTAAACCAACCACTTGTTAGAGCGTTCTCAGATATCTTTACAAGTTCCTACGGTTAATTTCAATAAATCATGTACAGTTTATAGGTTACGTTCTGTTTTGGAACGTGGTTGAGGACGAATGGAGACGACTTTTGTAACCGAAACATGTACTCAATCATAGGACTTACAATATGTGTATTTAAACATTTCGTGTTACTGTTCTTTATAATAGAAATCCTATTTGCGTTAAGACTAGCGTTTTTAGTTAATTCTCTATAATGTGATCTCAATCTGATGGTCAAAAATAAGTAATTACGGAAGGATATTGTTCTTGGACTATTTTCCAAGGAGTTCGAGTCAAATGATAGACCGATAAATACAGTTTCTTATACTTCTGGTTTTTATATCATTGAAAGGTGGTTGGCAAATAGGTCAAATGTAAATATGACACTTTCGTTACGCTCTCTTTCACATAACCTAGAAAATGTATCTATGACATGATCTAATTCTTTAAAATGCAATAATGTATCTTTTACACCTGTTATTACACCTACTATTATTTGAAAATTAAATAATCTGCTATTACAAAGTGAAAAATATGAACAAGTGCTTTACTTATTAAAAATGGAACTAATAAAATTTTAGTAGTTAAAAATAATTATATCTTAATATTCATAATCCTACTTAAAAAATATCTGAAAATATTTGAAAATATTTAAGAGAAAAAAATATTTGAAACACTAATTTTATGAATTCATAAGAAGCATCTATTTCATTCGTTTCTACGCTATAATAGCAAGGACATTTGAATTTCGATAAATTCAATTCACTATAACGTATTGCACATGTACCTATTTATAGATGGAAATGTTATTGACTGTTATTGATACAAAGAATGAATCTATATGCTAATGTATTTCCTATTCTCCTTTTATCTATTTCTCCAATTTATTTCCAATCTAAACGTACATTCTATACTGTCTGTGTCGCGTACAGAGGCCATTTTGATTGGCGCATATAAAAATTCGATAACAAACATTTGAAGAGTTGACGACGTATAAACTTAATTAAACTGGTTTGTTTAATGAAAAGTAAATAACGCACGCAAGGAGGAAAATTTTCTATGCTCGTTTGAAACAAGGCAATAGAGATCCTTCGATTGATTGTGTTATAAATGTTTCAGGGAAGAATAAAAAGCTTGCTGCATTTCTCATCAAATTTTTTTTGATGAAATTTCTCATTCAAACATTTCTCATCATCTCTCATTAAATTTTAATTTGAAAATTTTTATGTTATAATCTTTATTTTGCAATATTTCCATGTCTTCACATAATATTAAATTTTCCATACATCGAGATCGGCCATTTTAGTGCCAGATGGTCAGCCATTTTGTATTACACGCAAAACTTAAATTTGCAGCGTAACCTTTCATCACAAGTTAACCTCCTTTACATACCATACTCCTTAACTGTAATTTTATACCTCACACTTTCGTATTAGTCAAAATTTACTTATCAAAACATAACCTAACCTTAAAAAGACTATGCAAAGAAACAATTCAGATTTAACGCAATGAGACTATATTTTATGACGTTTCCACGAATCTAAAGCAGGAGAAGTGGCAATGACTGACAACGAGATGTAAATCCGTTTAACGGTATAATACGACCGTTGTAAATATCTCTTTCCGACAGGGACAAATGGCGCAGGAACTGGTTACGAATGCAAATCAAATTTATCTTCAAAGTTTAAACGCGGCCGTTTAATTCCCGTACGTTAAATCACTTTAAGCAACAAATTCGGTATTCAATGCAAAGCAGATCGATATTGCACGACAAAAAAGAAAAGCATCGACGCAGGCTAGCGAAAATTAATCCCCTAACAGTCGAACGATGTCGCCGAAGGTCGATACCGGGTCAATTTTGACCCATATTCGCATTCCACGAACTTTCATATCGATGAAACAAAATTGCGAACTATGTTGTAATCCTGCGTGCGTTGGTGCGATCTTTCACATTTTTCCGTTCCATATTTTTTCATTTTCGCAAAAAGTATTCTGTCATTTGCATTTAATCCAACTTTTTACTTCCTCGAAATTGTATACATATTGCATTTATTCATCCTCGGAACTTGCGGATCCTTCTCAGAATTAGACCAGAATGTTTCGCTGTACCAAGAATCTTAACTTCAAGCGGAACATAAAGTATGCATGCTCTTTATCTCGGTAATTACTGGTCCTTACATTATAATGCAAAATTGAGAGGGTCTCCGGAAACGTGTTTCTGCTACATTATTCAACTCACCTTTCTTCAAATTCACTAATTCAGGAAAGTTAAACTCATCAAATTCTAGACCTCTCACATGATTGGACGACCGGGTTCAACCGATTCATTCAAATTTGATCCAAATGTCTGGCTGATGATTGATGACACTAAACGTTTGTTCAACGTCCACATCTAAACCAATAATTTTTCATCAGATCTTACCAAAATTTATTACATGTCATAGTTTCAAAATAGTTAGAACTGTCTACAGCTTCAAAATAGTATTCCTAGTTTCAAAATAGTTAATGTAATAAGTGATTCTTGCGATGATAAGTGATTCATAACACACGTGCTAGATTCGACTATCACATGGACTTATCTCAATCTTAAACGTTATGACGCAATTACTCACGACTTGCGATCCAAAGAAACTTCCCCTAAATTAAATTCGCAAGATAGCGTCCAAAGAAATATTTGCCCAAGATGGATCGAGTTGCATAGGTTGCACGATAAGCACGTTTAGAAACGATTTGGGTGTTGGTACACTTCGGGGACACATTCTTCGAGGCTAGATTGTGCCAAGAATAATTCTACAGTCTTAGAAGCATTAGCAAATATCGATCGTTCATTCTGCCCCCGTCCACAAT
Source organism: Megachile leachella (assembly GCA_963576845.1). Taxonomy (NCBI): domain Eukaryota; kingdom Metazoa; phylum Arthropoda; class Insecta; order Hymenoptera; family Megachilidae; genus Megachile; species Megachile leachella. The sequence continues at coordinate 8,225,585 of OY756252.1, read as the reverse complement.
GTAATTTAGTGGCACGCGATATCTCGAGTGTTATGGTTACGCGTTAATGCCCGTCACGTTGCCGAGGTTTACGCAGCGGATACACGGATCTACTGTGTAAAATTTGCAAACTGTCGGTAACTCGCGCGAAATCGATCAGAAACTTGCGTGCATTAGAACGAAGTTAATTAATTTATGCCGGGGTAAGAGCAGAGGCGATTTCTATGCTTTGATCAAATATCGGTACGCCATTTACGGGACTTGGATATACGGAGAGGCTAACCGCGGTAGACTCCTCAGGGATTGTATTGCTATTAGCTGAGAATAAACTTCTGAAAAGTCCCGACGTGATGTATGTTGTGTTCTGAAATATTATCAGGGACCCTTGAGTAACATTTAGGAGGTTAAATTGTTTACTGAAAAATTATTAACAAGATTGGAAACTGAAGTTCTGAGAAGTATTCAGACCTTGACCTCGTGTTATTAAAAACACCCTCCGTTACAAGGTTAAAGTGGACTATAATTCTTCTTCTTTAATAATCTTCTTAATATCTTATTAAGATATCTTATTAATCTTCTTAATATCTTATTAAGATATTTTATTAATCGTCTTAATATCATATTAAGAACATATTAAGAAAGATCAAAGTTATAAAGAAAGATATGTACAGACATCAACCCATGGGTTGGCGCGTGAAGCTCCCTAACACTTCGTTACATTCCGGCAAATAAGAATAATGACAATAACTGCAGCTGAATTTGAACTGTGGCATGCGTCACGAATTCGACATTCAAATTTGAGAATTTAGAAATTTTTAATAAGTTTCATAGTTCTTTGTCATTTTAATAGTTTGGTTATATTTGTAATTTTTGATAAGTTTCTTGATCTGATAATCATAATCTGATCATAAGTCTGATTTTTGGTATTCCAAGTTAATTAAATATATAAAACGCAAGATATTGGATAAGAAAATATTTCCTATCTCGCGTTATTATTACGGCGTATTTTCTTCGGGGCAAGTTTTCTTTTCATATGAGGTTATATTTATTCCACCCCTCCATCTTCGTCAGCACCCTTCGAGGTTCTTACCTCTTAGAACATGAGCCACTTTTTATCAGAAATGATGACCCTTCGTGATTCCTTTCAATTCACAAAACGGAATGGAACTACACGGGGCTAAATCCGGAAAGTAGGATATCATTCACTTTCTGATAACGCAAAGAACAAATAGAAGTGTGTACCGGAAGGCGTCTTCCCGGAGTATCATTTCCGTTTATTAACTATAATCAAACTCTTCTCTTTTGATTTTGTACTTCGATTTTATATAACATTTTCGTATTTATTAAAGCGGCCAGACTGATTGATTGGTTTTATATAGGCCTTTGGTCCCCAGACGTCTGCGATTTTTTTCCATAACGTTGTCTATTGAACGCAATTAAAAATATCGCAGACTCTTTTTGTTCTTTCGATGAATAACAGCCGATGAAATAATAAATCTGATAAGCTAATAAATTCTCTTCACTCCAATATCATTGTATCAATATTTGTACAACGTTTGTTATTCCCATAGTTTGTTGATGAGAATAGATTACTGTGTAATTTATAACTAGATAAAGGTACACAATAATTTTTACAATACCCATGGAATAAAAAATTGAATATTACTTTATTATGAAATTGAAAAAACTCTTTGTAATTTTGCAAACAATTCTTTGATGTTGTTATACTTCTAGCGAATTCCTTGGACAATATTTTTAGTATTGTATATAAAATATAATGAATAATACTGAATAACAATATAAAAGTATAGAAAGTCGTATATATTGGACAGCGTCATTTTTCTTCACCCTCTTTCATCTCGCAACGAAGAATAAGTGTCTTTTACAGCTGTGAACATGGCACTTAGCTAAAAATTATTTCAACGAGGTAACAGAATCAGCCAAGCAAAATTACTTCGCCGTTCAAATTTATGCTATTTTTGGATGCCATTTCTGTTTGGCGGATTAAACTGTTCCCATGTTCGGTTAATTAAGTTTCTAACCGAGAAACGTTTCTAAGGGTGCGTTTGCAATGCTCGAGCAGATAAGGTGGCAGGCACACTTTAAAATTTAATTTATCAATTTTAAAACAATAATCTCAAGCTTAAACCTTGAGAGCTTTTCTTAATATATTAATTAAAAAATTCATACATTGAATAATTTGAAAAATGAAAGATAAAATTATTTTCAAATTATCGGTAAGTTTAATTTATCAAATTATTTATTTTAGTTTTTCTGAATTTAACATTGGCTGGAATTACATAATGATTTAATCATTTCTATTAAAGTTATGGTACCATCGAAGCAATAACGCATGATATAAACCTGTCAAAACTGTCATCTTATACAATAAAGCTTATCGAATCAATTTAATTAACTTTTCGAAAATTGAATCCTGTATCAACTTACCTATTCTGTTTCAAATTACGCGGTCCATTGCGAGCTGTGACGTAACAAACTTTCGTTCCTTACGTAAGTAGTCCACGCACAAGCGAATATCCTAGGAACGGAAGTAATACGTCATAAAACGACGGTAAAAAATTTGATTTTAAAACGCGAATTCCATCAAACGTCCATTAAATTTGCAGAGAAATAAGAACTTGACGGTTTTCCAATATTCTTAACGGCAAGATTTGCAGAACGTTTATTAAGATCTTTAAAAACCACAATCGAATTTTCTATGGCCATCCACTCGGAGTCAATACTTTCATGAATTATTTTATAATTGCCCGTCAATCGAACTTTCTTTGGTATCGCTTTTGTTGACTAAAAACTTCATTCGCTGAAAATAATTTATTTTCTGTTGACTGTCGTTTGCAGAAAATTTATTTTAAATACATATTTATTTATAGGTTGGTTAAAATTGAGTCCTTCATTTTTTGCAAATTATTTTTTTGTTGTAGGCTGTTGCTAATGTGCAACTTAAAATAATATATAAATGTGTTAAATATAAACATATTTAATGTACATAAGTGTGTTAAATATAAACATATTTAATGTACATAAGTGTGTTAAATATAAAAATATCTAATGTACATAAACATGTTAAATATAAGCATATTTAAATTAAAATTTAATGTTCATATATTAGTCAAACATAAACAAATTTCAAGTGACGTGATTAATGTAATAATTTTACCAAAATAATATTTTTGAAGTAAGAAAATATTTTATAATAACATTACAATTCATTAATTTTATTATTTTTATATATAATTATTTAATATCAATTTTATTTTATTTTTTCAAAATACAATTAGTAATATAACATTACTTTGCTTTTGATAGATTTGTTTATTTAAATACAACTATTTATTATTACTAATTTTTCAAACTAAAAAATAAATGCAGCAAGATCAAGTAAAAACAATTGCATTTATTTAATTTTTTATAACCCATCATCCATTTATACCTCTATTACAGTTTGACTGATTTGAATTTTGCCGCCATTTCGACGTAAATCAACATGGCGGAATTACACACCATCACTTCGACATTACAATACTAAAATACAATTAATCGAAACACAATGAACACAATATACGACAGTAACATGATAAAAAGATTTGAAGTTTTTCAAATATTTCAATTTATTTAGTAAAATATTTATTTCGCAATATGTCAAACTGTTGACTTTTGTACTACGCCTCAACACTTGTTTTATTCAGAATCGCGTGGAGAACCACCTCACGCGAGAACGATTGCACAGTTCAGTTTGTAAAGCAAATGGAGTTACGTTGCCTTTTGCAATTTAGTTTTCGCTTTTGTTTTGTTCCGTCTGCGATGCAAAATATTCTCGACAATTTTTTCTCTTGTTCAATAGGACAGAGCTATAGCTTGGCCCAGTTATTAAGCTCACTCCATTTTTAGGATAAAAAAGTTTCAAAATTACAAACGCTATTTACCGTAACTTTGTAATAACAATTGGAATTGAAATTCGATTTACCCTTTTGTTTTTTATTTACCTTGTTTTTTATTATAAAAGTATTAAATGCTCGCTGTACATTATTTTTCTACGTTCAGTGTATTAATATATCATGTTAGTACAGAACAGTAAATATTTGAGGTTATATCCCAACTTCTAAGAAATTTTCTAAGAATTTATTTTCTTTACCGGTTTCTAAATATGTCAGTCTCGTGCAGAGCGCACATGACCGTTTTTGCATGAGAAATTCATGCTTCCGGTTAGGGGCGCTAGAAAAAGAAAATAAAACCGTTCTTTTATTTTTTTGAAATGTTACCTTCGAGAACATATTATTCCACGAGAATTTAAAATTCTAAAAATACTTTTAGTGAACAATAATGGCAATATAACGAGAGTTCACTGTATTTTATTAAATTTCTCGATTTTTTATAGACAATAATGGCAATATAACGAGAGTCCACTGTATTTTATTAAATTTCTCGATTTTTTATAGACAATAATGGCAATATAACGAGAGTCCACTGTATTTTATCAAATTTCTCGATTTTTTATGGACAATAATGGCAATATAACAAGAGTCCACTGTATTTTATCAAGTTCCTCGAATTTTTATGGGGAATAATGGCAATATAACGAGAGTCCACTGTATTTTATTAAATTCCTCGATTTTCTTATTCCTTGAATTTTCATTGACAATAATGGCAATATAACGAGATTCCACTGTATTTTATTAAATTCCTCGAATTTTTTATTCCTCGAACTTTCATTGACAATAATGGCAATATAACGAGAGTGTATTTTATCTTTCTCAATTTTTAAAAATATAAATAAATGATATTTTTATTAACCATTAATGAAATTATCTAACAAGATAATTACACAATATTAATTTTTAATTATTTATATTTTGAAATGAAGTTCCAGATATAAAATTATTTTTCTACAACAGAGAAATGCAATTTTCACAGTAAATATGTTTTACGAAGCGCTCCGCGCATCATTCTTCTTCAGTAGCTTTAAGTTTCATCAATCATACAAGTAATTTTGTAGCTGCAATTTTAACATTTAAAAATTATGTAATTATAACAACGGTGAATTGGTAATAAAATATTTGATTCTATTTATAAATAGAAATCTACCAGTCATCGTATCAATCTCAATGTTGGACATTAAACAACCTATTTTTTAATTAAGAATGTAATCATCCAATTGTTTGGGCTTCATAAAAAAGTAATAAATCAATCCTCTTCATTTTTTGCTTGAGTAACTGAAGTACTGTATTATAAACAAATTCTGTATTGTACATTAAAATTTTAGGTATGTTATTTAATTTTAAATACTGCAGTTTAATAGTTTTTTGAATATTTTACAATTTTTTTTTCAATATTTTCTTCAATATTTCACAATTTTTTTTTCTAAAATCATAAAAAAATTATTCAACAGTAATTTTTATCAATTAAGTAAATTTTGAAATACCACTTAAATTATAATTGAATAATTAAAATTATTATTGTTAAAATATGTGACTCATAAATCTTTATAAAAATTGATTAAATATTGAATACAAAATGTTTAATCAATCAAGTTAATTAAAGAATAAAAATTAATTCCTTAAACGAAGATTAAATGTTAAATTAAAGAAAGTAATCAAATATTGAATTTTAATTTGTATCTTCAACATTAAATTACTCAACCTAAATATTAAATTTCAATTTTTAAATAGAGATTGAATTAAATGGAAATCAAATATTGAATCAGTCTAATTAATCAAATATTAATTTTAATCCCATGAATTAATTAAGACAACAGTATTAGTTAACAGTATTTAGCTGAATTCGCTAAATTATTGTTGAAACAAGAATAAATACATAAAGACTTTTTATCAATAAAACCGATACCTTATGAATTATTCCGATACGTACATGTCGTGCAACCTGATGCAGTTGAAAGTTTCAACAAGGGAGCAAAAGTTTCTAACAGAAGTAGGAGTAAAAGCGCAAAAGTTCTCACCTTGTGATGAACCTATACGATCCTCCAGTAGCATATTCTTTTTCTTCAGGATTTGTTACCAACTGCCTTTCTGCAAACTGAAATCTCATATTGTCGTATCAGAAATCGTTTACGAAACTTTTCACATCTCACTCTTTTCTTCAAGTTTCCTCGCCAGACACAAAACAAAACATTCGAATTATAAAATCAGTTATCGCACAAACGTTTCACGCGTTCCTCAGCGTCCCTGCATTTGCGTTCTATCCACGTTAATCGTCACATATTTAATCAGCGATCAATCGTACACAATCAGTCCTTTTACAAGGTAATTTCACGCTCATCAAGCATCCATTACATAAGGTAACAGTTAATTAACTGTCATCGATCCTGGATTGCGATCGCGACGCGTCATTCTGTTCGGGTTCGAACCCACGGCACGGAACGTTTCGCATCGCGACGACTTGCGTTAGTCAATCATAACAGTTCGTTCACTTGTAAGTAACATCTCGAAAATTTGCCACTTGATGGGAAATAAAGTTTCACGAAGCGCGGTTACCGGCAGACTGCGAACTTTGCTTGAAGGACCAACTCACGACTTGTCACGCGCACCCTTACTGCGCAGCCCTATCATAACATACGCTGCTCATATTTTCTCGAAACAATTTCGAAAAGAAATATAACAACTTTTTCTTAATTACTACTTTCATTCAAACAGATAAAAATTACAAAGGAAAAGAAAATTGCAGAATTTCATAGAAAATTTGGTAAATCTACACAGGGTGGCTCACCACATTTTGCCATTCTGCGCCATTATTATTACTCATGCAAACAATGTTTCAGATGAATTTGAGAGGGGCATACGGTGGTATATATTTTTGGACGTGTAAAGGATATATGAAGGTCATTAATGTTTTTTTAAATGGAATCATATATTTTTTATTGCATAAGCTGATTCTCCTTCATACTCTTTACAAAAAAGTATTAATCTATTTATGTGAAAAAATCATTAGTTTAGGAGATATTTTAATTCCAACTCGTTAGGAAATCGTGACTTTCTGGTCAATATTATGAATTGCCCTAACTCAGGGGTCGGCAACCTTTTGAGTCGGAAGAGTCAAAAATTTCAAAGCTTTTAAAGAGCCACAAAATTTTTTCTTGCCAACAATAAATAGTACTCGTATAAATGAAGTTCTTTGATAAAAAAAAATAATCTATTTTTTCATATATATGTAGTGTTCTTCACAACAAAGTAGATAATATATATGGCAATGTTAGATAATGAGTTTTTTTTTGATAAAATAAATAATATAATATGGAACTGAAGAGCGTGGTAATTCGATGCGCTGCGATTCCAGCGCTTGGTAATTCGACGCGTGGTAATTCGATGCGCTGCGTTTCCAGCGCTTGGTAATTCAATGCGTTGGAATTGCAGCGCGTGATAATTCGATGCGTTGGAATTCCAGCGCTTGGTAATTCGATGCGTTGGAATTCCAGCGCGTGGTACAATTCGATGCGTCGGAATTCCAGCGCGTGGTAATTCGATGCGTTGGAATTCCAGCGCGTGGTAATTCGATGCGTTGGAATTCCAGCGCGTGGTAATTCGATGCGTTGGAATTCCAGCGCTTAGCAATATTAGATAATGAGTTTTTTTGATAAAATAAATAATATTTGCATATGGAACTGAAGAGCCGCAGCTTTACATCCAAAGCAATGTTTTTCTACATGCTTTGAGAGGTCACGTGTCACCAAGTTAGTAATCGTAAGCCTCTAAAAGTATCATATAAGTATGTGGTCGGTCTATTTCATCTGAAACATTGTTTGCTATGAGTAATAATAATGACACAAATCTAGATGGCAAAAAGTGGTGACCCCCGTATGTGTGAAACTATAAAGAAGGAAATTATTAAAGAAAAGGAAGAAGGAAGAAAATTATTAGAAAAATGTGTCCAAGTAATTTTAATTTTGATTTTGATTTTATGAAATTGAGATAAAATTTTGAGATTTAAAGTCTTGACTCTCTCTAAATAAGCATGAGTTGCACGACTTGTGAACAGATTCAGGAAACAAGTGTTTCAATCAACATTTAATCGCATACGTTTATACGAAGATAGGATGCAAACGAGACTAGTTATTTTTAGTATGTTCGTTTCCGAAACGTCACTGGATCAGGGTCAGGGACGAGATTGGAAGAGAACGAACTGTGTGCTTGTGAGTCTATTCATTTCCTGCATGCAATTCTCTTTGTTTGGCCCAAAGGGAGAACTTTGAAGATGTATCGTTCAATTGACCGAGTGAATTTGCAAGTTGCGAGGCGATCGTTTACTATCGATTATATAGCGTGTACCAAAAATTCTGGCACGATGGTTATATAGTGATATGTATAAAAAAATAAGTTTGAGAGAAGCATTGACATTTGTGGCACAATGTTTAATTGTCAAACTGTGTATTGTTTAACTTTTCCAGTTTTCAATTTTCGTGTTGTCAAATTTGTTTTTACTTAGTTTTTCAAGTTTTCAGTTTGTTAAATTTTCATGTTGTCAAATTTTATTTTCCTAATTTTCCAAGATTTCAATTTGTTAAATTTTCGTGTCGTCAAATTTGTTTTTACTTAGTTTTTCAAGTTTTCAGTTTGTTAAATTTCCATGTTGTCAAATTTTATTTTCCTAATTTTTCAAGATTTCAATTTGTTAAATTCTCGTGTCGTCAAATTTCTTTTTACTTAGTTTTTCAAGTTTTCAGTTTGTTAAATTTTCATGTTGTCAAATTTTATTTTCCTAATTTTTCAAGATTTCAATTTGTTAAATTTTCGTGTCGTCAAATTCTTAATTTGCTGGTTTTTCAAGTTTTCAATTGTTAAATCCTCATGTTGCCAAATTATTTACCTAGTCTTTCAGGCTTCCATTTTATGTGGCAAGTGAGGTTGTATTAATACTAAGTTTCTACAACAAAGTTGAACAAAAGAATAAACTTGTACGAAAAATAATATTTAAACAAATAATATAATATGACAAAAACCGTGACATGATTGAATTTACAATGAAATTTCATAATTCTGCTCGATATTCGTACTCGAGGGTTAATCAATATAAAAATTCCTCGCGGTATCCTTATAAAAATATCCGATCATGTGTCTTACATTTTATCTTTCAAAGATTGAACGATTTATCGCATAAATTTCTGTCACGTTCACTAGCTATCCAAGATTCATGTTTCCTCGTTTCCTTCCTTCTTTTTGTGCGTTCTACATTATCCATAATTTCCAGAGGAAAAAGCCTAGTATTGACAGATGAGAGCATCTCAGAATTCACAGCCAGTGCCGGTCATAAGAGAATCATGGCGGATGCAAAACACTTGGGTCCCTACATTCAAATCTTCAGATCTTGAGAAAGAGGAAATTTATGTTATGTTGAAATTTATGTGAGGAAATTTAATATTTATAAGATTATTTGTTCCATTTTTGACTTCATTTTACTGATTACTTGCTTTTCAAATATGTTTCATTCAGTAAAAAATGATCTGTGAATCCAAAATATTTGCTACATAGATTTTTGTTAGTTTTTTTAATTTAAACTTTTTTGGAAATGTTTATTATACTGTAACGAATATCTATAGCCTAAAATAAATACAAGTCTATCTTTAAATAATAGTTACTTTATATTAAATATAATTTTATTGTTAACAGTACATATGTGTATGCATACATATTTTTACTTACACATGTACTTATATATTTTGATATACATTTTATATATACAGATATTATAATATATTCCTTATTTATACATTAAAAATCAAAACAAATTGTATCCCATGTCTAATCCATAAAATTCAATATTAAACACAAACCATTAAATTGTACTATTTTTCTTAAGCTACATTCAAATACCACTTCCTATATATTGCATCATCAATATAATGATTATCATACTTTAAAATATCAGTGTAACTATACATTTATAAATTTTTCAAAAAGAATTTTCTACATTCGTTCATTACGTGTTAAATTACAAACTTCGTATATTCAAACTTCCCGCCAAAAGTTCACATGTATGCATCTTACATACGGATGCACCAGAAAGACTCTGTTAAGCTCTGTTCAAAGCTCGAAGAAAGAAAATCGTGTAAATACGGAAGTGGAAACTTCGTAGCTCGTTGACAGATGCCTTCGTTTGAAACAAGGCGCGCTTTGATAAACAATTTTGTCAATTAAACAAACGATGTAGTTTGAACTTGAGGATAAAGATAGCATTTTGGAACACGTGGATTTACGAAACGTATGCACAATTAAGTTTGATAGTCGCATATGTTCTGGATTATTTCTGTTCGATGATTTGTGAAGATGTGGATATTTGGATGACTTTCTAAATGGTACTTTTAATATCGATTGTATACTGAATACAATGGAGGGAGTAGGACGCTAATGGACGATTTTTCGACAACTCACTCAGAGTTCGAGATATATATCTTCAAAGAACGCAACACAAAAGAGTGTAACTTCACAGACACAACAGAAACTTTTCTTACTTTCTGTTCGAAAGAATCTAATTCATTTGCTTCGGAAAATTAGTTTTGTGATTGTTAGAAGTGATTTTTGGAAAACGAAGGTTCTCAATTTACAATTTTCCAATTTTCCAAGTTTTCAATTTTCTAATTTTCCAATTTCTTGATTTTCCAATTTCTTGATTTTTCAATTTCTCAATTTTCCAATTTCTCAATTTTCCAATTTCTCCATTTTCCAATTTCTCAATTTTCCAACTTCTCAATTTCTCATTTTCTCAATTTTCCAACTTCTCATTTTTCCAATTTCTCAATTTTCCAATTTCTCAATTTTCCAATTTCACAATTTTCTAATTTCTCAATTTTCCAATTTCTTAATTTTTCAATTTCTTAATTTTCCAATTTCTTCATTTTCCAATTTCTCAATTTTCCAATTTCTTCATTTTCCAATTTCTCAATTTTCCAAATTCGCAATTTTCCAATTTCTCCATTTTGCAATTTCTCAATTTCTCAATTTTCCAATTTTCCAATTTTCCAATTTTCCAATTTCTCAATTTCTCATTTTTCCAATTTCTCAATTTTCCAATTTCTCAATTTTCCAATTTCTCAATTTTCCAATTTCACAATTTTCTAATTTCTCAATTTTCCAATTTCTTAATTTTTCAATTTCTTAATTTTCCAATTTCTTCATTTTCCAATTTCTCAATTTTCCAAATTCGCAATTTTCCAATTTCTCCATTTTGCAATTTCTCAATTTTCCAATTTTCCAATTTTCCAATTTACCAATTTTCCAATTTCCCATTTTCCAATTTCTTAATTTCTCAATTTTCCAATTTTCCAACTTTTCAATTTTCCAATTTCTCAATTTTCCAATTTCTCAATTTTCCAATTTCTCAATTTTCCAATTTCTCAATTATCCAACTTCTCAATTCTCCAACTTCTCAATTTTCCAACTTCTCAATTTTCCAATTTCTCAATTATCCAATTTTCCTAGTTTTCAACATCTCAATTTCTTAATTTTCCAATTTTCCAATTTTTACATTAAAAAACTTCAAAACAATATTTCTAAATTCCACAATTCCATAAATCCACAATTCATAAATCTGCTTTGCGATAATTTTTGTCAGTCAACTGCAATATTGAAAATGTTTTAACTCAACTTAGAGGATTGAATTTATTACGTTTACGGGCTTTAAACTTTAAAACTGTTCCTCAAAATTCAAGATAGCGACTCCAAAATGGCAGCTCATAGCTGAACATTCTATGCTATTTTTGATCATTTCTATTGTAACAATTTTGTAAAGAATTTTTATACCAGTTTGTGCTTGAGAATCTTTAGACTGCGATTTTTGTAAAATCTTTCGTTAAAACTAAAAGTGAACTTTTGAAATTAATGTTTGTCTCTAAACATTGGAAAAATTAATGCGTTATTTAATAAAAACTGACGTATGTTTGTATAACTATTTCTTGTTTTTTACAGCTTCTTTAAATTATATCTACTTTAATTTTTGGTTGTCTTTCAATTTCGATATTATATTATTGAATTATTGAAATCAGCGGTTTGTGGTTGTATCATATTGATTCTCCTCCACCGATTTTCAGTAATAACGTTTCGCTGTAGGGCAAATTGTGCAACAGTTCTCGTGAAACCGTGGTAAAAGATTTTGCGTGCTACTTTTGAATATACGTTTGTGCTGTTATTGTTATCGCATGGAATGTGAAATGGTATTAACATTAATAAACCGATTTCTATTCCATTGTTAATGATTTTATTGTTAGAGTAATAGTAATTATTAGTCATTGTTAATGTAAATTGTTAATGGATGTTACATCTTTAGGAATTTGCAATTAGACAAATTTTGTTATTTTCCAATTTTTCAGTTTCTCAATTTTTCAAGTTTTCAATTTTTCCATTTTTCAATTCTTCAATTCTTCAATTTTTCAATTTTTCAATTTTTCAATTCTTCAATTTTTCAATTTTTCAATTTTTCAATTTTTCCATTTTTCAATTTTTCAATTTTTCAATTTTTCAATTTTTCAATTTTTCAATTTTTCAATTTTTCAATTTTTCAATTCTTCAATTCTTCAATTTTTCAATTTTTCAATTCTTCAATTTTTCAATTTTTCAATTTTTCAATTTTTCAATTTTTCAATTTTTCCATTTTTCCATTTTTCCATTTTTCCATTTTTCAATTCTTCAATTTTTCAATTCTTCAATTTTTCAATTCTTCAATTTTTCAATTTTTCAATTTTCAAATTTGTGCATTCCAAAATTTCCAAACTTGTACATTTCTAAATTCCATAATTCTATAAATCTACAATTCATAAATTCATAAAATTCAAAAATTTCCAAACTCTTAAATTCCGAAATTGTCAGCACACCAACTCTCGATATTTTCACATATTCATCTTCTGAAACTTTAACAAAACTTGTTCCTCAATTTAAAAAATTTCCAGATCTTCCCAACGAACAAAAGTCGCAAACCACTCGCAGGATGTAAAATTTCCTAAAATTATTCAAGGTGTTAGAACGAAGTTCTGTCGAATGTTTGACTGGCAGTGCATCCGAAGATAAATGCAGAAATGAATAATTGCAGAACCAAGTAATTTATGAATACAGTCGCAGGAAATTTAACACAAGAATAGAAGTAGTAACGAGTGAATGAATTCGTTTTTTCAGTCTACAATCACTTTGAGATTGGTAAAGGAAAATAAATTGCTTTTAAAAACACGAATTAAGTTAACTTATTATTTACAATAAAAGTTCTTAATTCTTCAGTGAGATTGACGGTATTATATTGCAGTTTTGCAAGAAATTTTTATTGGAAATGTACTGTGTTGTACTGAAAATAATAAAGTACTCAAATTTATAAATTTAAACTTGATAGGAATCGTTTGAGACTTGAAACAAATAAGAATCGAGTTTATTAGTCTTATTGTAATTTTTCTCAAAGATGTGATACATATAATTTAACTTTGATAATTTACTTTTTCAGAAAATTCACAAAATATGTAATTTCCAAATTTTTCCAGTATTGTATATTAGTGCAAAGAGGTGCTTAAATTTGGCGTATCTTTTATTTACTTGTAATGTACTTTTGTGGGAAAAAATACTGTAGTGGACCGTAGTACAGACAGATGATATCCGCCACTACAGTAGCGTGTCGTAGCTAGAAGGTTAAAATGGTACTCCTTTTGTAACCTAGCGCGGACCATGGAGAGGTCCTGTCTTATGACTGCACTACTGACAAGCACTCAAACCTGAGACTTAATTTCTGGCATAATTAAGGTTTAATTATAATATATCACTAACTAGCTATTTAAACAACATATACAAACAGTCTTAACCATGTTGTATTAGTATTAAATGAGATATTAGTTATTATAAAAATGAAAAGTGTAAATGTAAAATTAATGTGGAAATTAGCGGACCATAGTTGAAGAATGCTTTAAAATATTGTGAAATGCAATAAAATTGTAGATTTTGTATAAATGTATATGAACGTGTGTATTAATTATAAATTCTGTAATATTAAGACGTCTTAGTAATTTTTTAAAAATTCATTTTTATTCTAAACATCAATTGGTAGAGATTATCAAAATTTCTTTCATCGAAAAAGGCCGTCAAAATTTGAATAAAAGCTTTTCAGTGTCTTAAACGGTTGAAAACAATTTACAGGTTAAAAGAGAGTGTATTACCTGCCCGTTTCGACGGAAATGCTTTGTCCTCAATACGATGAAAGAAGAATTAAATGATTTCGGGTGTGAAATTCTGTCACATTCAATATACTCGATCGGAATATTTTCTATCGTTCTGCTCTTCACACTTCAACAACTCATAAACATAGGTAGATTCTTGTTGAGAAGATGCGGAGAACAATATCTGAGAATCCATAGCGTAAAAGAAAAAATGAGTGTATGAAGAAATACTTTATACAAAAAAATTATTAAAGCTTGAACGATTATTTTGAGAAATCCAGAATGATATATTTCTTTTCATATGATATTTCAAAATTGTTCATATTATTAATAACGACGAAAGATAGATCTACTCTTTAGGGAAGAATAAAAGTTAAGATGTGATAAAAGTAACACCTTCTCCACAGACGCTTTTAGACAATTTATAGCTACATGAAAATAACTGCTTTGTTCCGTTGATCGATACCAAGACATGAAGAGGTTAAATAACTAGTTCAGATCACACAAGTTTTCTACCATCTCGACCCTCTCGTTGATATTCATAGTTAAACTATTCGTATTAAACCAAACGCTTGTTAGAGCGTTCTCAGATATCTTTACAAGTTCCTACGGTTAATTTCAATAAATCATGTACAGTTTATAGGTTACGTTCTGTTTTGGAACGTGGTTGAGGACGAAAGTAACGTGTCGCTATGGGGACGAAAAAACTGTAAAAGCTGTACCAAGGGTGATGTATTATACGTGACACAACTGTAATTTGGAATAGGTAAATAAACCACGTACACGATACGAAAGAAATGCTCGAAGCTAGTTACGCGTTCCATTTTTCGTTATTTAAATGTACGGGTATTGTTTTTATCGTTGCTTAAAATATAGTATTGTAATCGGATACTGTAAGTGCCCTAAACATTACTTTATAGGCACTCCGTTGTTTTATAGAGACGGCTTTTGCTTTCGGCGTCAATGGACGCTGCGCCGAAAGACAATATGGAAACGACTTTTGTAACCGAAACACGTACCGTCAATCATAAGTCTTACTTATTTTTACTTAATTCGCTAGAAAAAGATTAATGTTGCTATTGTCTTGATGAGTCAGAAAAATAATGACCGTAATTGTGGAAAAATATCAGTTCTTTGACTACTTATCACGGAGAAGCTATATTAGTCAAATAGATAAACATACTTTCTTATCATCGCAAAACAGTTGTACATGCAGTTACATTTTGAGTAAAAATTATAACAAGGAAATTTGCTATACGATTTTGACTGTTATTCTCTGTATATTCTTATTTGCAAGTAATTGTATATTCATGAAATTATGTGACAGCGGTATATAGCTAATTTCATTCTTTCCCACAGTAGTGTAATATTATCAGAAACTGGATTAGCATTTTTTGATATCTGCCTTTTAAATTCAGAAAATGAAGGACGAAGTAGATGCGACTTTAAAAATTCAATTAAAAAAGAAATGAGGAACGAAAATGTTACAAGCCGAAGAAATTATGTTCGTCATTTGGAATATGAAATTGGATTAGATGTCATAATCAAGGATAAAATTTTTGCAAACGAGAATACATGCACAAACATTTTCAATTTTAATTTTAATTTCAAAATTTTACGTTTATGGCTGACATTTCGTCGGAATGCAATAACAAAAATATTCAAAAAATTTAATTTTATTTGATTTCGTTCATGCATGGAATCAAACAATATTAATTTTTTCGACGAATTGAAATAATATTAATTCCAGGAAGTAGGATTATTATTAATTATTTGTGATAAAAATTAATTTAAATTTAATTATATTATTGTCAGTACTTCTCTACAAAAGTCAATAAGTTTCTTAAGTCTCTGGGATTATTAAACCGAAACTTTGCAGATATGAGAAATTTCCGATTGTCAGGTTTTAATATAAGTATAGCACAGAATGGCATCTCTTTGAACGAAAATACAATAAGCTTATAAATAAAGCAGGTTTTTTATTGCGTTTATTGCTTCGAATAAAGCTAACATTGATTTCGTACTATCAGTAATATAAAATATTCAACAATGAGAACAAAGTAAAATTTTAATTATTAAAACTCGAATAATTAAGAATAAAAAGTTTAATAATAATAAACCCGCCGGCAATAATTCCATTGATATTCTTTACGGAGTCCATTTTTATCGTGCAGATGTGAAATGTTTTCCTTCCGAAAATATTTCTTTTACAGCAACTGAATAAACTCAGCGAATGAAATCAGTTGCAAAAATTAACTTGCAACTCGTTGCAACATAAAGAATGTTTATATAATTTTTTTAATTCAAAGCTTCGCAAAATCAACGAATTTTATTTTAATATATGGCGCAATAAAAATCGTACGTAATTGATCTTGACTCTCAAGTTTACTTCATATTGCTACTAAAGTACCAATTAACGAACCAATGAATACCCAAACGCATTTCCCCCAAAATATACAAGAACAAGGTTTCAGGGATAATTATACAAAAAATAAACACATCATTAAATCTTAATTCCTCTGTATTAATAAAAATTTCTGTAAAATACACACACACCAAGTTACAACAAAAATTGGTCAAAATGACCATTAACAAAAATCCACATCAAGCGTGGTTCATCTACCATTCCCCATCTTCATCAATAATATAATCATACTCCATACTTCAAATTTGTATCTAAAATTCAGCTTGATTATCATAATTCCCAAATCGTAATTTTCTTTGGGATACAAAATCTTCGCAGACGATTTTACCATTTCTTGCCTAAATCACCCAGGCCATCCAACCCTTTCTTTTTGCCTCCTACAATGCCTCCCAGCTTCTTTCCGAGGTCGTCCTTTTTCGGAAGCCCCAAGCCTTTTATCGGCGTCAGGTTCACAGCCTTTGGTATCTTTCCATGTTCTTTGCTGCACTCTTCGCTGCTTTCTTCGCTGCTTTTACTTTCGCTGCTTTCGCTACTTTCGCTGCTGCTGCTGCTACTGCTGCTTTCGCTGCTTTTGCTGCTCTTGCTTTCTTCGCTGCTCTTTCCGCCTGAATGGCCATGTTTTGGCGGTTTCAATCCTGCTGCTGCCAACTGGCAGCAAACAACGACTACTAACAGGAGTACAATTGCGTTCTTCATGTTCCGTGTCTGATTCGAACTGATGCACATCGCTGTCGGGACTCCGCTTTTATACTCGGATCAAAACGTACATCGTGTGTTCTTTTGTTCAGACATGTTTTCATTTCCTCTTGTTTTATTTGTGATAACGATATTGATCGAAAACGACGTTTGCTACGAGGGTTTATTTGCGTGGAAAGCGAGGTGGAGTGTATGATGAAATCTTGAGATGCGTTTTTGGGCATTTTTACCTTATTTTGTATTTCGGTTTTATTTTTTAATGTGCAATTTCAGTTGTGTTTCCGGGACGTGGGACTGTTTTGCAGGCTGTTTTTAAAATTGTCTGGATTTTGTGTTGAAAAATAAATTCAAGAGAGGAATATTACTTGTACAATGGTTTTCAAACTTTCAGGTTATCAAATTTAAAAATTTCCAGTTTTTTAATTTTTTAAGTTGAAATTGTTAAATTGTTACGTAATTTTCTAATGCTTGTCTAATTTTCAAATTTTTACTCATTTAATTTTCTAAGTTTTCAATTTGTCAAATTTCCGATTTCCTAGTTTTGTCAATTCTGAAATTTCCATATATCTAATTTTCTAAACTTTCTGTTTGTCAAGTTTTCAATTTTATAGTTTTTCCAATTCTTATATTGTTATATTTACAAATTTCTATTTTCTAATTTCTTCAATTCTCAAATTTCTGATTGTCATCTTCAAAATTTTTAAATTACCAAATGTCCGATTATCTCAGTTTCCAAATTTTCAAATTGTCAAATTTACAATTATTTAATTATCATAATCTCCAAATTGTTAAGTGTTCAAGTCTGTAAATTTTTTATTTTTCTTTTTTTCAAATTATTTAATGTTCCAAATTTTTGAAATGTCAAATTTATAATTAGCTAATTATCCAAGTTTTTAAATACTTAGTCACATTTACAAATTTGTGTTTTTTTATTCTTTCAAATGTTAAACTATCGAATTTTTCAAACTTCAATTTGCCAAATTTCCCAATTTTCCAATATTTTACAAATTTTTCCATTTTTTCAGTTTTTCGAATGTTCTTAATTTTTCAAATTATTCTAATGTTTCGAATTTTCCAAATGCATAAATTAGGAAACGTCTATAATTATAAATATAAATGAACCTAAAGTAACGTAAACGATATAGAAAATTACGACGTAAAATATAGGGAACACGGTATAATAGACATGTAGGAGGCTTAAATTTCAATAATTTATTCAGCAAGTTTTTCATGTGAAAATTTACAAAATTCCAGACTTTTCTCTCCGTTTATTTTTCATTCATATCATTATCATAATATTTTGACGATCATATGTTTTCCGTTGCAGTGTTTTCATACGATGAGACGAATTTCATACAGATTTGTTTAACTTTCCTCGTTATTGTTGATAGTATTTAAATCATAAATTCATATTTTCTCATGATACGCACTTATACCTTTAATCCTAACGTAGTGTGACTCATTTTTATTTAGACAAATGAAGGTACACTTTAACACAAGTTAGAAACTTATGAATTCAGTCATTTTTAAAGTAATAAAGTTGAAAATGTACAGGATTAAATATTTTTTACAGACAAACTTTACAGGTTTACAGATTTTATAATTTATATATTTTTTAACATGGGGATTCACAATCTTATATATTCAGAAATGTTTACATTTGCAAATTCAACAAACACAAAAATAATAGTGAAAATACTAGTTAATATTTGAGAGCACACATTTTGAACAATTTGGAGCCATTTTGTTTGAAGATGGCTAACATAACCTCAACTTAACCTCTCTTTATGTTATCTATTGAATTATATAGCGATAGTACTTTATACACACCCTAAAGAACACTTCAATAACATAACTGTACAAATAAATAGGAGAGGGATAAAAATAATATTTTTTATATTTGCTTTATTAATCCCCCTTTAAAGGCATAGAAATCAGAATTATAAGTATACTTGTCAGCCTATAAATTGGCTCAAAAGCTTCTCCGTGATAAGTAGTCAAACTATATAATTTTTTCACAATTCTAACCCATCAGGAAAGTGACAATTTTGTAGAGAATTGAGCAGAAATACTTGTTCTAACGCAGAGTAGGATTTTTATTATAAGAAATGATAGAAAGAACACTTAAATAAGCATGTTGTAGAATTGACGGTACATGTTTCGGTTACAAAGGACATAATACTGGCTTTCGACACAGCCACATAGTATTGGTCGACGATCAAAACAAAGGATGCACTATAACACAATGTACTACCTATAAGTACAGTTCCTGGCCATCGAACCACTATAAATTTTCAGAATTTCTCCCGTTTTCTGTAAAAGACCAAATTGTAATTATATAATTTATTAGCTACCATGATACTGTACATAACATTAACACATGTTAATATCTTGTAGTTTCTTTGTTTTGGTTACAGCCCCGTATACATTGATCACATACTTTAAATCTTCATTATTTTCCCAAATATCTGTACTTCTTGTCAACTCAGATAATATGGTTGGGTAACTAGTCTTTTGAGTAGGCGGACATTTTCTGTGACATTTAAATTTCACCTCTAACGCTATCGATGCTTCTAACGTAAATGCACGGTCGGTAATCGCTCAACACACAATTTATCACGATAGAATTGCTATGTATCGTTATCAATTCAGCAATAATTTTGCATGACGTAAAATTTTTCATACATGACAATTATAGCCATGAAAGAAATATTTTACGTAGCTCTAATTAGATGGAACTGAACATTAACAGTGCTATTTTACTGTTCCACTATCTGTTATTTAATATCCAAAAATCTGATATGATTGAAAGCTAATTATGAATAGGAATACCTATAATTGTAATTGTAGGTTCATATAATTAATTCATTTTGCATATTACGTAATATTCAATAGCATGATTACTGATATTTCTATGGCAAAGAGCAAACATAATTTTATTGCAACTACGAAGTAACGACAACCTGATTATCGTAATTAAATCACGATAATTATGGTAACTTATTCCACTTTTTACTGGCAGTAATTAATTTTTGTCCTACACAGTAACTAAGTTAATTTCTGGAATTAAAGTATAACCATTAGCGTTAATTAGAAAATAAATTATACAAGAAACGCACCGATCAAAAAATAGAGAAGAAATATCAAAGTAAAATAATATTTGGTGCATTATTGGAGACTACAATTTTAATTACAGACTCAAACATGTAACGAAGTTTTTAATACTTTTATTTTATTCACTCTTGTTAATTATATTAAAAAGTTATTTATTGTTACCAGTTTTATTAAATTTGTTTTCATTAGTTGTATTTATTGTTAGATTAAAAATTCTTAATTTTCACTAACAAATTTTTAGAAATTTTCAGACTGCAATCAATGAAAAGTTATTAAACTTTTGATAAATTATTTAATCTTTTAGTATTCGTCTAGTAAATATCTGTGAGAAATTAAAATTATTCTGCAAATATTCGATTCGATAAAATATTTAACGATGCTAAAATAAAAAAGGTTTGATTAAAAAAAGAAGTAACTTTATACTCAATCGAACAATATTTTTGTGTTAAATATGAAAATCAAATTTTTGTATTAAATATGAAATGAATAATATTAAACATAAAATTAAATATAAATTAAGTAATATTAAATATAGAAATATAACGATAAGTCAAGAGATTATAGACAATAAAACATTTGTATTTTCAATTGTTTTCGAACTGTTTCACCGATAACATGGTTATCAAGTTTTCAATCGCATGTGCCTGCCTGTGACACCTGTTGTTCAACTCAGTCATTTCAAAAATGGACTCGAACACGAAGCAGAAGAAATATCCGTTTGTTTTTATTTCTGTTTAAGAGATTGTGGTATAAAATAATCACCGTTTCATTTGAATGCTTTTTAAACCGCCCGAAATAAAACGCATTAACTCCTGAAAAATTATTAACAATGTCATAGTGTAAAAGAAAGTGTTAAAATTTTATTTCACGTATGCATTCTTCTATGATTTTTTTTTTAACTAAACTTTGCGAACAAAATTTTGAGATTTTTAAAAAATAATTAATTTTCAAGCCGTTTTTTAAAACAAATTTTGCAATGTGTAGTCAAAGAAATATTATAATGGTGAAATACAATGGAATAATAAATAACAAAATTTTGTATTATTTAATAATAACAAATTTTTAAATATAAGAATTGTATGTATACACGATTCCAGTTATGTGAGAGATCAATGTAAAATATATCAATTTAAGCTTAAATAAAAAAAAAATGTGAAATATAAATTTCGTAAAATTTTGTTTTTATATTATACTCTTTTTTACTAAAATTCAAATGTACAGTGAGCTACGAAAAATATAAAGATAGCAATTTCAGATATATTTGTATTAATGTTACGTGGTGTTTATGAATTTTGAGTGATGAAATTAAACACAATTTACTTACCTTAAGATGGTTCTTTATACAGTAATAAGCAAGTAAATTCAAATTTTTTATTATAAATATTGTTTTTTTATAAACATGTTTATGGAATGAAGTACAAAAATGCTTGTAGGATTCTCCGGGTTACAATCGAATTATTGGCGTAACTAGATGGGGACCCAGGGTTTGGCTTCTTAAAATATTAATCCTTCAATTAAGAAATTTAAAAAAATAAAGTTATAATTTTTCAAATTCTCAAGTTCTCATATACTCAAATTCTCAAATTCATAAGTTTCCATATACTCAAATTCTTAAATTCTCAAATTCTCATATACTCAAATTCTCAAATTCTCAAATTCTCAAATTCTCAAATTCTCAAATTCTCAAATTCTCAAATTCTCAAATTCTCAAATTCTCAAATTCTCAAATTCTCAAATTCTCAAATTCTCAAATTGTCAAAATCCCAAATTCTCAAATTCTCAAATTCTCAAATTCTCAAATACTCAAATTCTCAAATACTCAAATCTCAAAATTTTCAGAGTCCAAATTTACAAATCCTCAATTTAACAATTACCCAAATTTCTAACTCTCTAAATCTCTAACTTTTCGAATACCTAAATTTCCAATTCTCTAAATTTCTAAATCCTTGAATCCCTAATTTCTCAAATCTCCAAATTTCCAATTTTCTAAATTTCTAAATTCCTAAATTCTTCAATCTCTAATTTCTCGAATCCCTAAATTCTTCAATCCGTAATTTCTCAAATCCTTAAGTCCTTCAATCTTTAATTTCTCAAATCCCTAAATCCTTCAATCTCTAATTTCTCAAATCCCCAAATCTCCAATTTTCTAAATTTCTCAAATCCCTAAATTCTTCAATCTCTAATTTCTCAAATCCCCAAATCTCCAATTTTCTAAATTTCTCAAATCCCTAAATTCTTCAATCCCCAATTTCTCAAATTTCCAAATCTTGAAATCCCTAAATCATTCATTCTTTAATTTTTCAAATCTTCAAATCTTCAAATCCCTAAATCCTTCAATCTCTAATTTCTCAAATCCCCAAATCTCCAATTTTCTAAATTTCTCAAATCCCTAAATTCTTCAATCCCCAATTTCTCAAATTTCCAAATCTTGAAATCCCTAAATCATTCAATCCTTAATTTTTCAAATCTTCAAATCCCTAAATCCTTCAATTTTTAATTTCTCGAATCCCCAAATCCCCCAAAATCCCCCAAATCCCCAAATCCTCAAATCTCTAAATCTCCAAGTCTTCAAATTTCCAAATATCTCTAACCTCCTACTTCCTAAGTCTTCAAATTCCCAAATTTCCAATTCTGAAGTTCACACGTCTCCCAATATCTCAATTCAATCTTCCTAAGTACCTAAATTCTGTAAATTAGCATTCAAATTCTCAAATTTTCAGTAACAAAATTTCCATTCCAAGTGCCAATCATACTTAACACGATAAATCTGCACCAACAACGTTGCAGAATCTAACCTAACCTAGCACAGTCCTACAAGTCACGCCAGTGAAACCTAACCTAGCAAGCCCTACAAGTTACGCCAACAAAACGAATACAACCAACTTAAAGAAACATTGAATAAAATTTAAATTAAGCAAATAACTCCAATGTGTATTTATGTCAATTTTCCTGCTTCTTCAACGGTCCCCCTCGTCATCGCTGAAACCAACATGGCAGCAACAACTCGCTGCCAACTTAAATGGCTCACGGTCCACCTTACTGCCGCTCATCGCGTAAAGTTCACGGAAAATGTATTTCTGTTTACACGTGGTAACATAATTCAGAGCGAAGCCGTTAATTATGCTGCATGCTGTGCCTTCATTTCTGCAAAATACGAAATATTTAATTGCATTAGCACTCATTTTAATGGTTTGCTGTTTCGTTGAAACATCGATGAAATAAATCGGGAAAAAGACTGATTTTCGCTGGAGAGTTTGTTGAAAGGTTGCTGAGATGTTATCTTCGACGAGAGTAAATATTGTAGTTTTGTATTTTAGGGAAAGTGTGGCGGAGTAAGCAGAGATTTAAAGTCGGAGAATCTGAAAGCTACTTTAAAATGGGGGATAGTATGGAAGATTTGCAATATGGTTGGTGAATTCTTCACTGGGATTTTAGACGAGAGGCTGTTAAGCCCGTAACCTATAATTTTTTAGGCAGTTCCATTCACAGCTAACTCATTATTGCTACAATGTTAAGACAACTAAAAAATGTTAAAGTGTCTTGCTTTCTTCATATGCTTCATACAAGCATCTCTTCTTGTTTACAATAATAAGCAGAAGTTTTGTAAATATATTAATGTGAACGACGTAAAAGGATTACTGAATCTAATTCAGTAATTAAATTGCAGAAATGTATTATGTACTTACTGGCAAAGTTCTACCAACACACCCTGCGTGAAGTTAGGCGTGTTGACAATGTACATCCAATCGCCGGTTACGGTTTGTCCTAACTTTGGATATATGACTCTTCTCTGAAATTGTTACAACGATACTGTGCAAAATATTGAAAGAAATGAAATAGACTTTGAAAATAAGCAATCAGATGTATACGTTAGTATAGTATAATGTAAATGTCAAACTACATACATAGGACATACATAGTTGATCGGCTTCATTAACGTTCGACTTGCTTTTGATGAATTCCGACTGAAAAATAAAGCTATTATTATATCTAACCACTTAAATTTCTACTTGAAATATTTTTGGTAATGAACATTTAGAAAATAATTGCGTGTCATTTTCAATGTAAAAGTGTCCACAAGTAGATTTTCGACGCTGAAACTATCAATTAAATTTTACGAAATGTAACATAAAACCGACTCAAATTGAAACAATCATTACTATAATTTTCAATTCGATATCACCAAGACAACCTTAGTCAGTTTTAATGTAATATCGCATTATAATGCAGGGTATCTCTAAAGTCGGACCACACCCTTATATTTTGAAAACGGCTTTAAATATGGAAAAATGTTTCAGACGAAAGTTGTAAGATATCAAGGAATATAAGATGACAACAATTTGACCTTGAATGGTCTGAAGGTTGATTCTCAGTTTCTTAAATAGAACCCCACTTTTTATTACATGTAGGCGTTACGAAATACTGCCTATGTTTTTTGTGCAAGTCACTCCCAAGATATGAAGCTTCAAAGTTGACATATGGTCGACATTTACATAATCCAAGGTGCACCGCGCGAAGGGTGCACTATCAGATTTATGCCATCTATATGTCAACTTTGAAGCTTCATAGCTTGGGAGTGACTTGCACGAAAAACATAGGTAGTGTTTTACATTAATTATATTTTATATTAAATTATGTTAATTCACAGAGAGCAATTAGAACGTAAGATTTTTGGACCGTGAAAACTTTAAAATTTCACGAAAGTTCCGAGTTTTCTTAAGTACTTTCAGATTTGTGATAAGAAAGAATTCTTTTGACGTAATTTGACTCGGATGTAAACATGATATCCGTATCGAGATCCTTATTTAATCTTGATCTCAAACATATACTACTCAATTATGATCGCAAACGTAGACATAGATTTCCTTATAATCTCAAGCATCGATCTGTACTCAATTATGATGTCAAACATAAATCCATTCTTCTCCTCTTCCAGTAAAATTTTGACCATATCAAAGTTTTGTCTGGACGCTTTGAAGTTTGAATGATTCCACTCGGTTAACTGCATCCTCGTTTTGATGAATTTTTTTGCGTTCTTCCAGATCAGACTATTCTGCAGAGACGTGTCACAATGAAGAGCAACCAAGGGAATTACAGTTGGGTGAACCCGCAGTACAGCGAATGGAACGTAACGAATCTTTTGGACGGCATGGGTTGCGATTATTTCAGGAGCACGTACCGCATATTCTCGACCAGTTGGTTGCAGGGTATCATTTACTTTTTCTACAGTGCTATCTTCGTGGTTGCGTTAGCCGGAAACGGTTTGGTCTGCTACGTTGTGTACAGCAGTCCCCGAATGAAGACTGTGACGAACTTCTTCATCGCGAACCTCGCATTTGGGGACATATTGATAGCGCTCTTCTGCGTTCCACCGAGCTTCATCAGCATTTTGATACTGCAGTATTGGCCGTTTGGCCAGGAACTTTGTCCCACGGTCAGCTACTTGCAGGTACGTTCAATTAACTTCTTACTTTATGTTGTCAAAAACACCTTGACGTTAACAAGATTAAAGTCGCTATACTAAGAAGTTAATAACAATGAAAGAATCAAAACTATACTTCTCATAAGTCTGTACACCTTGATCTCAGCATATTATGAAAAACACCTTCGGAATGTTTACAAGGATTAACTATTGTTTACTGAAAAGTTATTAAGAAAGATCAAAGTTATAAAGAAAGATCAATATGTACAGATATGAATCCACGAGTTGGCGCGTGAAAGTACAAGAGGCTCCCCGTGAACGCTTCGTTACATTCCGGTAAATAAGAATAATAACAATAACAACTGCAGTAATTCGCACTATCTCTCGCGACGTTTGCCTGCCATTTTTCACCTAATTGGCGACCGAGAGCCAACACTACCGCCAACAGTACATGTGAGGCGTCCATTTTTCTATTTCAATTGGATCCGTAGCGCTTCTATACACCTGGGACAGCCTATTCACGCGCCAACTCGTGAGTTAACATCTGTACACTGCGATTTCACTGGAAATTTGAACTTTGCCATAGGCATAGTGTTTATAATAATTACTCGTTTTAGTATTGAAGCGAACATATAGGCACGACTTTTCCCCCTGCGCCCTATATGTGTAATATAACCTAATCTAATCACATTGTTATGTTGGCGTTCTGTCTTTTAGTTCTGAACTCAACGAAAATAAGTTTATTTTGTCGCACATTTTCACAATCTGTTTCTAAACACAACTAATGCTTGTACGCGAATGTTAGACAGTATAGATTATGAAGTGCGTTACTCTCAGGTAAAATGGGTTCCTTGGTTTTTATAGGAAGAAGTTCGACATTTAAGTTTGAGAATTTAGAAATTTGTTTTTAATAAGATTCATGGTAACCTAGTTATGCACTCCATTCGAGGTTAAATTGTTAACACCACCTTATGTCTTCCTTGATATTTTATAACTGTTCGAAACATTTTTCCATATTATGTCCTACAAGGATTGGGCTTTAGACCTTGTGTGCACTGACCGTGTCATCAATCTGGTATCTCTTAATTCCCGGATACTTTTCAATCACTGAGTCCACTAAACCCGTCGGATAATTTGGGACATCTTCGCAAAGCGGCTGTCCGCTGCATTGCGGCATATTCTCAGATCTTGATGCAATTACTTGATCAAGTTGATCGGGAAAAACTATTTGCCTCTGCTTGTAGCCTAACTCTCCTAAACAAATCAATGAGTAGACGCTGAATTTAATTAATCAAAAGCTAAATTTAGGTTCAAACGTGTTTGGTAAGGTGACCATAGATTTTTGTTACGTGAATAGAACTTGTTATTGGGAATGAAAATAACAAACCACTCGTGTAGTCTGCGCTCATGGAATCCTGGTTGAATCGTGGTCGTCCTATAACAGAACGTTCTTTCCTGTTGCTGTTGTTATCGTTAATCGAAATTCGGCCATCGACATTTCGCTTTTCTCTGGCAGTTCGTGGGAGACGTGGGGAAGAGACGACGACATTTATGAAAACCTTGAAACAAAAGAAACAATTTAATTTTACATTTGATGGCAATAGAGGATTCATTTTTTGTTTCTGCGTTGCTTGGATTTTCAAATTTTTAAGCTTTTCATTTGTCAATTTTTCAAATTTTTCAATTTTTCAAATTTTTCAATTTTTCAAATTTTTCAAATTTTTCAAATTTTTCAAATTTTTCAAATTTTTCAAATTTTTCAAATTTTTCAAATTTGCAAGTTTTCTAATTGTTTTAAAGTCACCTTCTTGGTGACAAAATAACAAGAGTCTATTGCAACTCTATTATTCAAACACGTTCCAAATACATATTTTTACAAAATAACTTCACCATAATTCACTCAATCTAAGAATGTATCTATCTCTGTCTCAAACACAGTAAATTCTAAATTACTCTTCATATCTCCAAAATTGTGCTTTCACAAACGAAATATTGTAAATAAAATTCAATTAAAACACAATTCGATCAATGACTCGACGTAACAAGGAAGATCAACAAGAGAGGGGACCCATAACTATTTTTTACTGAAACAATATCTAATCTTAACGACGCCCGGTACAAGAAGGTTAAAGTTCTCCGTAATCAAAAGGCTAACTGTTGCTTTGAGAAGTTCAGTCAGTTACGAAGACAGCTGGTACATAGTTAAAGGTTTGGCTACGGTTTTCGTTTCGCTGTGAAGAGTTTCGAACGTCATCCTGTAGTTAAACTGTCAGATACACGAACAAACTTGAACAGCTTTTATTTGCATAAACTTTAACTGTAACTGCTGACTGTTAACAGTTAACTAGTAACAGTTTGTAATAAGGTAGTTTTGGATTTTGCTTTGATTTTCGAGATAATGTATGTTTATATGAATTACAGATGTGTGTGTGTGTTTAATTCTAGTTTCCTATACTTTTATGTATTGTTTTATATTTTTCTAGATTCTTTAATATTTTTTTACACAATGGTATAAAATGTATATTTTAGGATTTTTTATATTTTTTACAGTTTCTATGTTTTCTAGATTTATTTACATTTTTTAAAATTTCTAAAATTTCTAAAATTTCTAAAATTTCCACTACTTCTACAGTTTCTACAATTTCTACAGTCTCTACAGTTTCTACAATTTCTACAGTTTCTACAAATTCTACAGTTTCTACAGTTTCTACAGTTTCTGCAGTTTTTACAGTTTCTACAGTTTCTACAGTTTCTACAGTTTCTACAGTTTCTACAGTTTCTACAGTTTCTACAGTTTCTACAGTTTCTACAGTTTCTCCAATTTCTACAGTTTCTACAAATTCTACAAATTCTACAATTTCTACACTTTCTACAGTTTCTACAGTTTCTACAGTTTCTACAGTTTCTACAGTTTCTGCAGTTTCTACAGTTTCTACAGTTTCTACAGTTTCTACAGTTTCTACAGTTTCTACAGTTTCTACAGTTTCTACAGTTTCTACAATTTCTACAGTTTCTACAATTTCTACAATTTCTACATTTTCCTTCATTTAGACATTTTGCAGAATTCTTACATTTTTTTACACTTCTACATTTTTGAAGTAATTTTTCCAATTCCACAGTTTTTTTTACAATTTCACATTCGTACAATACTATATTTCTAAATATAAAATTGATCTAAATAAACAATTTTATATTTTCAAATATAAAATTGATCTAACTATACAATTCTATATTTCCAAACATAGAATAAACCTTCAAGCTTGATATACCTCAAAGAATTCCATCAAATCAACTCAGAAATCTTATTTGTAAATTTTCACAATATAAAATTATTCTGAACATACAATTATATATTTCCAAATATAAAATTAATCTAAATATACAATTCTATATTTCCAAACATAGAATAAATCTTCAAGCTTGATATACCTCCAAGAATTCCATAAAATCAACTCAGAAATCTTGTTTGTAAATTTTCACAATATAAAATTGTTCTAAATGTACAATTATATATTTCCAAATATAAAATTGATCTAAATATACAATTCTATATTGCCAAACATAGAATAAACCTTCAAGCTTGGTATACCTCAAAGAATTTCATCAAATCAACTCAGAAATCTTATTTGTAAATTTTCACAATATAAAATTGTTCTAAATGTACAATTATATATTTCCAAATATAAAATTGATCTAAATATACAATTCTATATTTCCAAACATAGAATAAATCTTCAAACTTGAAATTCCTCAAAGAACTCCATCAAATCAACTCAGAAATCTTATTTGTAAATTTTTACAATATAAAATTGATCTAAACCTTCAATCTCAAAGAATTTTTTGTAATCAACTTAGAAATCTTCGCAGCACTCACCAACACAATAGTAACAATCCAAATTGTAGGAAGAACCTTTGCATCCATTTTGCGTCGACAAAGCAGTGCCCTTCCTTCAAGAACCTTTTCAACAACTGGAAATACTCTCTGTTAATATAACTCTGTTAATGTAATGAAATACTCTTCGATCGAGTAGCAAACCGACTGTTAGTCACGAAAGTGACAGCATGAATAATTTATCCGCGTGAGATTTGATACTTTTTTCATGGTTAACGCTTCCCCTCTTACTGTTATCAACATCCGTCTCATTATTTTGAATCTTGATATTGGAACCCACTTCCCATTCCAAAAGAAAATCTCTTCTATAAATTCTTGAAACGAATTCGTAAAAAACTGTGCTATAAATACGATAATTGCGATAGTAGATTATCTTTGTCCGTTTAATTATGCGAAAGGGATATATTTGTGTTTCATATCGCGGACGTTAATGAAACTTTTTCTTATATCGCGAGAGAATTAGTGAAACGGTTTAATTAAAAATAAACCACTTCTGCGCAAGACAAACTGCGAGTCGGGTAAAGATGTATTTGGAGAACACTTTGGATTTCCTGTTAAAGAGCACGCTGCGGTTGGGACAGTTACCGCAAAAGAATTAAACAGATTAAGAGCAACGATAACATGTTAGCCTAAGCAGAGTGCAGACGGGAAGTAGACGTATAACTAATTTTAATTAAAATTGATTGCAAATGAAAAATTTCAATTTTAGATATTAATTTTAAGTTTCA
Organism: Megachile leachella; assembly: GCA_963576845.1. NCBI lineage: Eukaryota > Metazoa > Arthropoda > Insecta > Hymenoptera > Megachilidae > Megachile > Megachile leachella. Next base: position 8,195,180 of record OY756252.1, on the reverse strand, counting down.
AATTTATTGGATTTACAAAGTTTTAGTATTATTTCAATTTTGATTATCATAGTTGAAATTTTGGGTTTAACGTGAACTTTGAGTTTAATTAAAATTTACTGCAATTACAAAATTTGTACTTTATGATAAATTTAATTTTTAACTTAATTTTATGTTTATTTAAAGTTCACGACGGTTATAAAATTTTGATGTTATTTCAATTTTAATTATAATTAGAAATCATTGAAATTTTAATATGAAATTGATTTTAATTTTAACTTATAACTTTAATATAAACTTTAAGTTTAATTAAAATTTACTGCAACTGCAAAATTGTTATTTTATGTTAAATTTAATTTTTAACTGAATTTTATGTTTATTTAAAATTCATAACATTTATAAATTTTTGATATTATTTCAATTTTAATTATAATTAAAAATCATTGAAATTTTTATATTTATTTAACTTTAATTTTAACTTCAAGTTTAATTAAAATTCACTGGAATCTAAAAATTTCGATTTCATAATAAGTTCAATTTGAAGTTTAATTTAATTTTATGAGACATAAAATGTTTGAACAATATTTTGATTTTTATTGAAACTTGTTTTGAATTTCATTTCGTAATTTTAATTTTTATTCGAGGTCCAGTTACAACTACAATATTAGATTAAAATCTAAGATTAATTTTTTGTAATTCAATTTATTAATGTATCACTTTACGTATGTACATATATACAATTTTTACAAGATTACATGTCACAATTTTTACAATTTTTACCATTACATGTCGCATATTTTTACTGTTTCATCGATTTATTTCATATTTTTCACACTTCTATATCATAAAAAGTATCTAAAAAATCTGTCCTTTTCTAAAAAGCACTATAATACTATGAAATTTACATTTATCTACAGGGTGGTTCATTAACTCCATTACTAAAGCAATTTTCTGACGTTCCCATGTTAAAACATTCCAAAATCATTAATATTTTTTTCAACGTAACTATACAGGGTGTCTCACAATTAGTGTAGGTCCCGGGAATGTGCGGTAGCTGATGTGATTTTGAATAAGATTTCCCTTTGCAAAAATAGGATTGGAAGCTCCGTTTCTGAATTATCAAGGAATAACACGAACCAATCAGAGCGCGAGGATTACGCATGCGCAGACGCGAGAGCGGTAGCTTCGGATAACGCGTAGTTATCCAACGCGTAGTAGTCCAACGCGTAGTAATGCAACATGTGGTAATGCAACGCGTAGTAAATCTACGCGTAGTAATCCAACGCGTAGTAATGCAACGTGTGGATAACCAACGCGTAGTAATCCAGCGCGTGCATATTCAACGCGTAGTAATCCAACGTGTAATAATGCAACGCGTGGTAACTCCAAGCGTAGGAATCTAATACGTTGTAATCTCACGCGTAGTAATCCAGCGTGTGGATATCCAACGCGTAGTAGTCCAGCGCGTGGATATTCAACGGGTAGTAGTCCAACGCGTAGTAGTCCAGCGCGTAGTAATGCAACATGTGGTAATGCAACGCATGGTAATCCTACGCGTAGTAATCCAGCGCATAGTAATACAACGCGCAGTAATCCAGCGCGTGGATATCCAACGCGTAGTTATCCAACGCGTATATATTCAACGCGTAGTAATCCAACGTGTAATAATGCAACGCGTGGTAACTCCAAGCGTAGGAATCTAATACGTGGTAATCTAACGCGTAGTAATCCAGCGTGTGGATATCCAACGCGTAGTAGTCCAGCGCGTGGATATTCAACGGGTAGAAGTCCAACGCGTAGTAGTCCAACGCGTAGTAATGCAACGCGTATTAATTTTAAGCGTAGAAATCTAACGCATGGTAATCTAACGCGTAGTTAACCAACGCGTAGTAATCCAACGCGTAATAATCCTCCCTCTCTGATTGGTCCGTGCTTTTCCTTAATAATTCAAAAACGGCGCTTCAAATCACATTTTTGCAAAGGGAAATCTTATTCAGAATCACGTCAGCTATCCCCCATTTCAGGGACCTACACTAATTGTGAGACACTCTGTATATTGTTCTGCATAGATCAATTCCATGAAATATTTTACACAAGGTATCAAGAAATATTTATTAATATGTGAGATATTTTAAATTCGAGAATTCTATAAAACAGTTCAAAATATCTCACAGACTTACATTTTTCATAATATATCTTACTCCTTTCTTGCATATAACACTCCACAGAATTGATTTATGAAAAAGAATATAGTTTCCTTGAAAAAAACACCGATGACCTTGAAATCTCAAAAAGTTCAAACTTGAGCACACAATTCTTTTTTTGTGCAATTCTTTACATCATATTTAATTCTTTTGAATGTTTTTTCTTTGTATTATTAATATTAATTAGTAAAGAGATATTGCTTTGTATCAGAATCACTGAAACACCCTGTATAGACGTGTTTACCTATTTCTCAAATACTCATCATCGTTTTCTGCAACGTACTTCTTCAAAGACGATTCAAAGTCATTTTCAGGTATTTTGTCGACGTAATTCTCTTGTGCTGTTTCAATCGCTTCTTTGCCGTTAACGAGAACGAGATAACAAGTTGTTGGATTGTCTTTTTCACGATCTTCTTCGGTAGTTTCTTTCTGTTCTGGTTTTTCTAATGCAATTTCAGGGTATTCCAAGATCCACGTTTTGGTCCCACCTATGTGATATGCTGTGAAAGCCTCAGTCGGCCATTCTGGACCAGGTTTCTTTTTGACTTTGACTGAAAAAGAAATTAAATAGATATAACATTGTACATCTTATAGTTATACTTATGTTATTTAACTTTTGTTAGACGTTGAGTTATATTTTTGGTAACTAGTCGAGTGTTAAGCATTAAATGCTTAGACTTTTCGATTTTTCGACGTTTCAATTTTTCAATTATTCAATTTTTCAATTTTTCGATTTTTCAATTTTTCAATTTTTCAATTTTTCAATTTTTCAATTTTTCAATTTGTCAATTTCTTAATTTCTCAATTTTTTCATTTTTCAACTTTGCAATATTCAAATTTTTATATTTCTTTATTTGTTCATTTTTAAATTTTCAAATTTTTCAATTATTCGCTTATTCAATTATTCAATTTTTCAATTATTCGCTTATTCAATTATTCAATTATTCAATTATTCAATGATTCAATGATTCAATGATTCAATTATTCAATTATTCAATTATTCAATTATTCAATTATTCAATTATTCAATTATTCAATTATTCAATTATTCAATTATTCAATTATTCAATTATTCAATTATTCAATTATTCAATTATTCAATTTTTTAAGAATTAAATGTAAAAATTTGTACATTTGTAAAATTTGAAAAGTGGAAGTCATTCTAAATTTGAAAATTGGACATTACTAAAAATAATGTAATGGACATTACATTGAATAATGGACATTATATTATTTTTCTATTAATTAGAAAAATTATTTTATTAATTATTATTTTTCTATTAATTAGAAAAATATTGTAATTCAGTTAGCTATATTACATAAACTCTAAATAGCCATGTAAAATATTCAAAAGTTTTCTCTCCATTTTCCACATTTCTTTTCATGACTATATATCAATAATGTATTATTTTTATAAATCTCATCTGCCCAACCCTAATTCATATTACGACTCTGTCAGCCCCTCATTAAATTGATCACAATTTTCTACATTACCTCGAGCAGTTTTCGAGTCCTCATCTTCATCCTTATCTTCAGAATCTCCACTCGTAGTCTTCATTTTTCGAGTTACATCCTCATCAGCTAAAGTATCCAAAACGTTCTCATACTCTGAGACTGCCTCAACATTTTCATCGTCATCCATCAAATCTTGACTTCTCTTCACTACACGTCTTCCTTCATTTTCGTCATAATCGTTTCCTATATTTCCCTCAAATTTTCTGGTAACAAAATTCTCCTCCATCGAAATCGTACTCTCAGTAGGCCACTGCAAGACATTTTCCTCACCCACATTTCTTGCTTCGCAGTCATTCCATTCACTGTCTTCGCTATTTTCAGTTTCTAAAATGGATCTCTTCCTGTACGTATCTTCCTCATGTCGCAGTGATCGCGTGACATATTCGTTCATAAACGTGTAACTAAAATTATCATACATCGCAAGGACTTTATTCACTCGTGTCTCTCCCTCGTTCTCACAATCGATATCTTCCGGATAACCGCGTTTGACTCGATCCCTCAGAGACTTTCTCCCATGAGGGCTTTCCGTCCATTCATGTCCTTCAAGATTTAAACCCTTTATTTTAATCCTCTCCTCTATCGATCCCCCCAGTTTATTCGGCAGGCAAACTCTTTCCGTCACCACATGTTCGCTGTACTTCCCCAAAGGTTTCTTCAGAACGTTAAAGCACAGCTTCGTGGTGTCGTAATCCTCCTCCTCTTCCTCCTCCACGTGCAGGTCGGATCTGCTACTGCTCTTTGTAGCTTCCCGAATGTCGAACGTTGTCTCTACGGGTGGCGGCTGCGTCAAAGACGGCGTCGACCGAGTCTCTTCAGACTCCATCTCCCGCAACTTCTCCTCGAACTCCTCCTTCTCCTTCTGCAGTCTACGTCTCCTCTCCTCCAACCTCTCCTCTCGTGTCTTCAGATCCTTCTCCTGGTCGTCTAATTTCTTCTCCAAACTCCTCACCTCCTGCTCAAGCATATCCGGTGTTGTGATTACGGTAGTTTTCAACACCGTTGTTTCGGGAGATGTGACGCTTTCAGGCGTTGAGGATTTCAGCTTCAGACGACGCTCCATCGTCTCGTTTAATCGTCTCGCTTTCTCGTGCTCCCAGTTCTCTTCTTCTGCTTCCAGCTCCTCTTCTTTTGATATCAACTCCTCTTTGGTCTTCTCTAGCTCTTCGAGCTTCTTCAGTAGTTCTACTTTCAGCTCCTGGTGGCGAGTTCTCTTCTGAGCCTCGTCTGTTGTCGCAGGTGGCTTGTAGGTGGTCGAAATAACTTCATGGGTCACCTCCGTTTCTGTACGGTCCTCCATTTTTGTGGTACTTCGACTAACTTCAAGAGTACTCTCTTCAGTTTCGTAGTAGTCGAACGGCAGGTGCTCCGTTGTGAACTCGGTTGTGGATGGCAAGGTGTATGTGAAAGTCGTGATACCTTCCTCAGTCTTCAAGGTTGCAGTCACACTACCTGTCTCCACTTCAAACTTCGTTATTCCAGTCTCAGTGGTCCAGTTGACTGTGCTAACTGACTCCATAATTGTTTCTGTCAGAACCGTCAGACTAACCCTGCTAATTGGCTCCAAGGTTTCCGCCAGAGGAGTTCCTGTTATAGATGTGATGGTTGATTCTTTTGGTGTAATAGTAACCGCCACGTGAATGATGCTTTCAGTTGTCGCATTTTCTTCTACGTAGTCCTGCCAGATTGGAGAAACTATTTCGGTGGTTTCTTCTTCGTATTCTTCTTCGTCGTAGGACTCTTTGTAGTCTTTTCCGTATTCTACGTCGTACATTGTTTCTGTTTCGGCGTATTCGGGTGTTGTGAAGGTGATCTCGGGAGAAGGTGTTGAAATTGTAAGTTCTGGAGGAGGGACTGCAAGTTCTGGAGAAGAGAGTGTAACTTCAAGAGGAAGAGTTGTGAATTCAGGAGAAGAGAGTGTAAGTTCAGGTGAAGTTGTAAATTCTGGAGGAGAGATTGTAATTTCTGGTGGAGGAACTGTGAGTTCAGTAGAAGGTGTAACTTCAGAGGAAGAAATGGTTGTGATTTCAGGAGAAGAAATTGTAAATTCTGGAGGAGAAATGGTCATTTCAGGAGAAGAAATTGTCACTACTTCAGGAGAAGAAATGGTACTTTCAGAAGAAAGCGTGGTAATTTCAAAAGCAGAAGTTGTAGCTTCAGGAGAAACTATAACTTCAGGAGAAGAAACGGTTTCCATAACAATTATAATCGGTGCACGAGATGTGGACTCAGTTGTTGCAGGACTTTCGGTGATAAATGCAGTGGTGACGTTAACCGCAAAAAACATTGTTGTTCCGATTGTTTCTGGAGATGGTACCACAGTGATGGGTAATTCCGTTGTGAATAACGGACTCATGGTTGAACTCAGTGTTGTTTCTTCGTAATCGAAGAGCTCTTCAGTAGTTTCTTCTTCTTCATACTCCTCTTCGTATTCTTCTTCATACTCTTCCGATGTTGGTTCAAAAATTAGTTCCGTTTCTTCCGTAGATATCTCTTTGGGGAATGTGGTTATTTCAAAGGACTTTGTTGTTGTCTCGAATGGTGTGATAAACGGCGTTGTTTCGAACGTACTGAGACTTGTAAACTGAACCGGAGAAAATGTTGATATGGAAATGGTCACTTCCGAGGTTTCGATGGTGAAATTTTCTGGGAATGATACTGTGCTCAGAGTTGTTGGTTTAAGTATAGATATTGTTGTTTCTGGACTAAATACTGGAGATTCTGTTGTTAACGGGGATATTACTTCTTTTGTGGAGACAGTTGTTTCAGTTGATAGATTAATAGGTAAGGACAGCGTGGTCATAGTTGTTAGCTCTGTTGTTGATAATGTTGTTTCCGGAGGAGGTAGTGGAGATTCTGTTATTTCTAAAGTAGACGGTGACGTTACTTCTGTTTCGATGGAGACGGTTGTTCCAGTTACTTCAACTGTTTCAATAGTCTCAGTAGTTTCAGTAGTTTCAGTTGTTCCAGTTGTTCCAGTTGTTCCAGTTGTTTCAGTACTTTCAGTAGTTTCAGCACTTTCAGTAGTTTCAGCACTTTCAGTAGTTTCAGCACTTTCAGTAGTTTCAGTAGTTCTAGTTGTTTCAGTTTCAGTTGTTCCCGTTGTTCCCGTTGTTCCAGTTGTTCCAGTTTCAGTTCTTCCAGTTGTTCCAGTTGTTTCAGTACTTTCAGTAGTTTCAACACTTTCAGTAGTTTCAGTAGTTCTAGTTGTTTCAGTTTCAGTTGTTCCCGTTGTTCCCGTTGTTCCAGTTGTTCCAGTTTCAGTTCTTCCAGTTGTTCCAGTTGTTTCAGTACTTTCAGTAGTTTCAACACTTTCAGTAGTTTCAGTTGTTCTAGTTATTTCAGTTTCAGTTGTTTCAGTTGTTCCAGTTGTTCCAGTTGTTCCAGTTTCAGTTGTTTCAGTTGTTTCAGTTGTTTCAGTTGTTCCAGTTGTTCCAGTTGTTCCAGTTGTTCCAGTTTCAGTTGTTTCAGTTGTTTCAGTTGTTTCAGTTGTTTCAGTTGTTTCAGTTGTTCCAGTTGTTTTAGTTGTTCTTGTTATGCCAGTTACTTCAGTCGTTTCAGTTGTTCCTGTTATTTCGGTTGTTTCAATTGTTTCAGTGGTTTTTGTTGTTTCAGTTGTTACAGCTGTTCCAGTTGTAACAGTTTCAGTTGTTTCAGTTGTTTCTATAGTTGACAACTCTACAACAGTTGTCAGTTTTGTTGTGATAAGTGGACTAGTCATTGTTGAACTTAATGTTGTTTCATTTGTTTCCTCATAATCGTAAACCTCTAATTCTTCTGTGGTTTCTTCCTCTTCGTACTCTTCCTCATATTCCTCTTCGTACTCCTCTGATGTTGTTTCAGTAATTGTTTCAGTTTCCTCTGTAGATATTTCTTCGGTGGATGTTGTTACTTCAATAGAAACAGTTGTTTCAGTAGTTTCAGTAGTTTCAGTACTTTCAGTACTTTCAGTAGTTTCAGTAGTTTCAGTAGTTTCAGTAGTTTCAGTAGTTTCAGTCGTTTCGGTTGATTCAGTTATTCCAGTTGTTTCAGTGGTTGTTATCGCTAACCATTCAGTAGTTTCAAGTTCGGTTACCGATTCAGTTATTTCAGTTTCAACACCAGGCGATTCCGTCGTCACTATTAAGATTTCTGTTGTAAATGAAGTTACTTCCATCTCCGTGGACTCAGTTGTTTCACTCGTTTCTGTACTTATATTAACAGGTCCAGTTTCAGTAGTCAAAGTTGTAAACGTAATCGTATATTCTGGCGTAGTTACATTCTCAGATGTAGTTGTTTCTGTTGTAACTACTGCAATTTCCGTAAATTCTGTTATTATTAATGGCGGACTAATTTCTGTAACTCCAGTTAATGTTGTTTTAGTTGTTTCTGTTGTTACATTAGTTGTCAAATATTCAGTAGTCTCAGTAAATTCTGACGTGGTGATTAATACAGGTAAAGATACTGTGGTTGTTTCTAAAGTGATTTCTGTCACAGCAGACAATGTTGTTTCTGTAGTTAAATTAACAGGTAAGTACTCAGTAGTCATACTTGTTAGCTCCGTTGTAGAAAAAGTTTCCGGAAGAATTGGAGATTCTGTTGTAATTTCAAGAGTTGGCGGTGAAGTTACTTCGACGGTGATGGAAACGGTTGTTTCTGTTATTTCAGTTGTTTCTACAGTTGGCGATATTGCAACAGTTGTCAATTCCGTTGTGAGTAGTGGACTTTCCATGGTCGAAATTAATGTTGATTCGGTGCTTTCTACATAGTCGTAGACCTCTGGTTCTTCAGTTGTTTCTTCTTCTTCGTACTCTTCCTCGTACTCTTCTGTTGTTTCAGTAATTAGTTCAGTTTCTTCCGTAGATGTCTCTTCGGGGAATGTTGTTAGTTCCATAGAAACAGTTGTTTCAGTTGTTTCAGTTGTTTCAGTTATGAAAACAGTAGGTACGGACTCTGTAGTCGTAGTTGTTAGCTCCGTCACAAAAGTTGTTTCCGTTGTTAAAGGAGTAGGCAACGATTCTGTAGTCATAGTTGTTAGTTCCGTCACAAAAGTTGTTTCAGTTGTTTCAATTGCTTCAGTTGTTAAAAGAGTAGGCAACGACTCTGTGGTCATAGTAGTTAGCTCCGTCACAAAAGTTGTTTCAGTTGTTTCAATTGCTTCAGTTGTTAGAAGAGTAGGCAACGACTCTGTAGTCATAGTAGTTAGCTCCGTCACGAAAGTTGTTTGAGTTGTTTCAATTGCTTTAGTTGTTAAAGGAGTAGGCAACGACTCTGTAGTCATAGTAGTTAGCTCCGTCACAAAAGTTGTTTCAGTTGTTTCAATTGCTTCAGTTGTAAAAACAGTAGGCAACGACTCTGTAGTCGTAGTAGTTAGCTCCGTCAAAGTTGTTTCAGTACTAACAATTGGAGATTCACTTGTTGTTTCTACCATCTCTGTTACTGTCAACGGCATAGTAATTTCAGATACGATGTATACAGTTGCTTCAGTTGTTTCAGTAGTTGTAATTGCTAACCACTCAGTAGTTTCGGTTTCGGTTACATATTCAGTTATTTCAGTTTCAACAACAGGAGATTCTGTCGTCACTATTAAAATTTCTGTTGTAAATGAAGTTACTTCTATCTCGGTGCTCTCAGTTGTTTCAGTTGTTTCGATTGTTTCTGTAGTTATATTAACGAGTACAGATTCGGTAGTCAAAGTAGTAAACGTAATCGTATATTCTGGCGGCTCAGCAGTAATAAATGTTGTTGGTACAGTTGTTGTACTTTCAGTGATCGGAGTATACAACGTAATTTCTCTACTAACAGTTGTTTCTGTTGTCTCTTCTGTTATATTCGTTACAGTTACCGATTCAGTTGTAAATTCAGAGGTTGTCGTTGTTTCTGTTACTGGTGAAGTAACTTCAACAGATAATGTTGTTTCAGTTGTTTCTGTTGTTACATTAACCGGTACAAATTCTGTCGTAATAGATTCTGTTGTAGACTCGGATGTTTCAGTTGTTTCCGTTGTTATATTAATCGGCACAAATTCTGTTGTAACTGACTCCGTTGTAAATTCGGTTGTTTCTGTTGTTCCCGTTGTTACATTAATTGGCAAAAATTCTGTCGTAACAGATTCCGTTGTAGTTTCAGTTGTTTCTGTTGTTACATTAACCGGCACAAATTCTGTCGTAATAGATTTTGTTGTAGACTCGGTTGTTTCAGTTGTTTCCGTTGTTACATTAATCGGCACAAATTCTGTTGTAACTGACTCTGTTGTAAATTCGGTTGTTTCTGTTGTTCCCGTTGTTACATTAATTGGCAAAAATTCTGTCGTAACAGATTCCGTTGTAGATTCAGTTGTTTCTGTTGTTACAGTAACTGGCACAAATTCTGTTGTAGATTCGGTTGTTTCAGTTGTTTCAATTGTGACATTAACCGGTACAAATTCTGTCGTAATAGATTCTGTTGTAGACTCGGTTGTTTCAGTTGTTTCCGTTGTTACATTAACCGGCACAAATTCTGTCGTAACAAATTCCTTTGTAGTTTCAGTTGTTTCTGTTGTTACAGTAACTGGCACAAATTCTGTTGTAGATTCGGTTGTTTCAGTTGTTTCAATTGTGACATTAACCGGTACAAATTCTGTTGTAAATTCGGTTGTTTCAGTTGTGACATTAACCGGTACAAATTCTGTAGTAAATTCGGTTGTTTCAGTTGTGACATTAACCGGCACAAATTCTGTAGTAACAGATTCCGTTGTAAACTCGGTTGTTTCTATTGTTTCCGTGGTTACATTAATCGGCAAAAATTCTGTAGTAACAGATTCCGTTACAGACGTGGTTGTTTCACTAACTGTAGTTATTTCAGTAACTTCCATAGTAAACGGTGAAGTAATTTCAACTTCTATTGCAACAGTTGTTTCAATTATTTCCGTAACAACACCAGTTGATAAAGACTCCGTTGTAACTTCCGTAGTTTCGATACTGGGTGTCTCAGTTGTTATTGTCGTTATTTCTGTGGTCGATATCGGTGAAGTAATCTCAGGCGCAATAGACACTGTTGTTTCAGTTGTTTCTATAGTTACAACTGGTGACTCTGTAGTATATGTTGTTTTCTCACTTGTAATAAATGAACTCTCCGTTGTTTCTTCAATTGTAGTGAAACTTTCTGTCGTTATTTCAGTAATTTCCGTAGTTAGTATTGGTGTAGTAACAACAGTAGTAAGTTCTTCCGTTGTAATTATCAATGGAGGTATAGTTGTTACTGGTTTGAATTTAATAGTTGTCAGTTCTTCATACTCGGACCAAGTTAGTTCTACAGTTGTTTCTTCTTCGTATTCTTCTTTATATTCTTCCTCGAATTCTGTGTCATGGTATGTTTCTGTCATTTCAAAGTACTCCGTTGTTATTTCAGGCGTTGTTACTTCTATTGTTGTTATTTTGATCTATAATAATTATAATTATTCAGAATGTTATAATGACGATGTTGAATTGTAACAAGTCTTCATTAATAATTTAAATACTAGTTTAGGTGAAAAATTTGTCAACATTTTCATTTAGATTAGATTTCAAATTTAAATTAGAATCGAATTTTTAGGTTTTCAAGTTTCAAAATTTAAAAATTTTCAAACTTTCAAGTTTACATATTTAAGAATATCTAAACTCAGAATTTCTAAAATTTAGGAAATAAAAAATTTGTACATGTAGAAAATTGAATATTTAGAAACTTTTTTTATTACAAATTTTTAAATATAGGAAAATTAACTAATACAAAAATTTAGAAATTTTTGAAGTGACGAATTCTTAAATGTAAAAATTCCAAATCTTACTGACACTGAAATTTTCAAATTTATAAATATTCAAAACCAAAAATTCTTAAATCTAAAAATTCGAAAATATAAAATATTCTACTTACGATTTCAGGCGTTATTTTCAATGTCACCATCTCTGTAGTTGGTGGAATAGTTGTAAATACACCTTTAGTCGATTCCTCAGTAGTTGCAGTGGATTCTGTAGTTGGCATCAGCGTTGTTAATACTATAGTAGTTGTTTCTTCAGTAGTAATCAAAGTGGTAGGCGATACAGTGGTAACAATGGTAGCCATTGTAGGAAAAATAGTAGTGGTAGGAGAAGTTAATTCAGCAATTTCCGTAGTAGTAGTTGCTATTTCTTCAGTAGTAGTTACTGTTACTGTTGTTGGAACCACTGTGGTTGAAACAATAGTGGATTCCGTAGTAGTTAGCTCTATTGCTGGTGAGGTAACAATAGTTGTACTTTCTTCAGTAGTAGGTACTGACTCACTAGTTGAAGTTTCTGTTACAAGTGGTGAAATGATGAGTTCTGTGGTTTCTTCAGCCGGGGTTATACTTTCTTCAGTAGTGGTTAGTAAAAACGTGGTTATTGTACTCGTAGTTGTTAGTGTTGGAATAGTTTCTTCAATAGTTGTCAATATTATCGGAATAGTCATCGTTTCTTCAGTAGTAGCGATTGTTGTTAAAGTTGTGATTTCTTCAGTAGTAGCTACAATTGTAGTTTCTGCAGTAGCAGTTGTCGTTACTGTAGGGATAGTTGTAATTTCTTCTTCAATAGTTGTCAATATTATCGGAATAGTAGTAATTTCTTCAGTAGTAGCGATTGTTGTTGTTAAAGTTGTGATTTCTTCAGTAGTAGCTACAATTGTAGTTTCTGCAGTAGCAGTTGTCGTTACTGTCGGGATAGTTGTAATTTCTTCTTCAACAGTTGTCAATATTATCGGAATAGTAGTAATTTCTTCAGTAGTGGTGATTGTTACTGTTAAAGTTGTGCTTTCTTCAGTAGCAGTTGTCAATATTATCGGAATAATAATTTCTTCAGTAGTAACTGTCAGTATAGTGGGAATAATTGTAGTTTCTTCAGTAGTGGCAGTTGTGCTTTCTTCAGTAGTAGCTATCAGTATTGTCGGAGTAGTCGAAGTTTCTTCCGTAATGGCGGTTGTCATTGCTAATGTTGTGCTTTCTTGAGTAGTAGCTACCAATATTGCCGGAATAGTTGTAGTTTCTACACTAGTGCTGATTATTGTTGACGCAGTTGTACTTTCTTCAGTAGTTATTGTTGGGATAATTGTGGTTTCTTCAATAGTGGTCGTTGGTAACGTAATTTCTTCAGTGGTGAATATTGTTATTATCGTGGTTATTACACTTTCTTCAGTAGTGGTTGTTACACTCTCTTCAGTAGTTGTTGTTTCTATAATGCTTGTAGTTGGTAGTACAGTAGTGCTTTCTGTAATACTTGTTGTTGTTGGTACTTCAGTAATAGGTGTTTCCAGAATACTGGTTGTTGTTGGTACTTCAGTAAAAGTCGTTTCTATAATACTCGTTGTTATTAGTACTAAGGTAGTCATTGTTTCTGTAATGCTTGTAGTTGTCGGTACTTCGGTAGTTGATGTTTCTACAATGGCAGTTGTTGCTGGTTTTTCAGTAGTCATTGTTTCTGCAATGATTGTTGTTGTCGGTACACCCGTTGTGGTTTCTATAACACTTGTTGTTTCAGTAGTCGTTTCTAGAATACTTGTCGTTGTAAGTACTACAGTGATCATTGTTTCTACAATGCTTGTTGTTGTTGGTACTTCTGTTGTGATTTCTGTAACACTTGTTGTTGTCGGTGCTTCTGTTGTGGTTTCTATAAGACTTGTCGTTGTTGGTACTTCTGTTGTGGTTTCTATAAGACTTGTCGTTGTTGGTACTTCTGTTGTGGTTTCTATAACACTTGTTGTTGTTGGTGCTTCTGTTGTGGTTTCTATAAGACTTGTTGTTGTTGGTACTTCTGTTGTGGTTTCTATAAGACTTGTCGTTGTTGGTACTTCTGTTGTGGTTTCTATAAGACTTGTCGTTGTTGGTACTTCGGTAGTTGTTTCTACAATGCTTGTTGTTGTTGGTACTTCTGTTGTGGTTTCTATAACAGTTGTTGTTGTCGCTACTTCTGTTGTGGTTTCTACAATGCTTGTCGTTGTTGGTACTTCTGTTGTGGTTTCTATAAGACTTGTCGTTGTTGGTACTTCTGTTGTGGTTTCTATAAGACTTGTCGTTGTTGGTACTTCTGTTGTGGTTTCTATAACACTTGTTGTTGTTGGTGCTTCTGTTGTTGTTTCTATAAGACTTGTTGTTGTTGGTACTTCTGTTGTGGTTTCTATAAGACTTGTCGTTGTTGGTACTTCTGTTGTGGTTTCTATAAGACTTGTCGTTGTTGGTACTTCTGTTGTGGTTTCTACAAAACTTGTTGTTGTTGGTACTTCTGTTGTGATTTCTATAAGACTTGTTGTTGTTGGTACTTCTGTTGTGGTTTCTACGAGACTTGTTGTTGTTGGTACTTCTGTTGTGGTTTCTATAACACTTGTCGTTGTTGGTACTTCTGTTGTGGTTTCTACAAAACTTGTTGTTGTTGGTACTTCTGTTGTGATTTCTATAAGACTTGTCGTTGTTGGTTCTTCTGTTGTGGTTTCTATAAGACTTGTTGTTATTGGTGCTTCTGTTGTGGTTTCTATAAGACTTGTCGTTGTTGGTACTTCTGTTGTGGTTTCTACAAGACTTGTTGTTGTTGGTACTTCTGTTGTGGTTTCTATAACACTTGTCGTTGTTGGTACTTCTGTTGTGGTTTCTACAAAACTTGTTGTTGTTGGTACTTCTGTTGTGATTTCTATATGACGTGTCGTTGTTGGTACTTCGGTTGTTGTTTCTACAATGCTTGTTGTTGTTGGTACTTCTGTTGTCGTTTCTATAGCACTTGTTGTTGTTGGTGCTTCTGTTGTGGTTTCTACAAGACTTGTTGTTGTTGGTACTACTGTTGTGGTTTCTATAAGGCTTGTCGTTGTTGGTACTTCGGTCGTTGTTTCTACAATGCTTGTTGTTGTTGGTACTTCTGTTGTGGTTTCTATAACACTTGTCGTTGTTGGTGCTTCAGTCGTGGTTTCTACAACTCTTGTCGTTGTTGGTACTTCTGTTGTGGTTTCTATAACACTTGTTGTTGTTGGTACTTCGGTAGTTGTTGTTGTAATCAATTCTGTTGTGGTTGCTGCTATTGTTGTTATTTCTTCTTCAGTAATCCTTACTGGTTCTGTAGTAGGAGCTATTGTAATCATAGTTGTTTCAAAGACAGTCGATTCTGTAGTTTCTGCTACTGTACTAGTACTTTCTTCGGTAATTGGTGTTGTTGTTGCAGACTCTGTTGTTATGATGGTAATGGAAGTTGTTTCCGTTGTTATCATCTCAGTAGCTGTAGTTGTTGTTTCAGGCTCCTCGGTACTACTTAACGTCACTGTAGTAGCTACCGTAGCAGCTGTAGTTGTTATAACAGTCAATTCTGTAGTTGTTTCTTTTTCTGTTGTTCTCGTTGTTGTACTCTCTGTAGTTGTTGTTATTGTAGTTAGAGTTATTATAGGTGTCACTGTAAGAACCGCTGTCGATTCTGTCGTAATTGTCTCAGTTATGGTTGGTACTGTTGTTGTTTCTGTAACACTGCTTGTTGTTGGAGTTGTGACTGTAATTGTTGGCACAGTAGACTCCACAGTTATTTCTTCCTCTGTTGTCGCAATACCCGTTGTACTTTCTTCTGTGGTAGTTATGGAAGGAGTTTCAGTAACTGTTGTCGGTATTTCGGTGGTTGTTATGGATGTAGTTGTAGGAGTTAATACTGTCGTAATCATTTTAGTAGTTGTAGCTGCTATTGTAGTTGTTTCAGGAACAATAGTTATTTCTGTAGTTGTTGTTTCAACAACAGTAGCTGCAGTCTCTGTAGTTGTTTCGACAGCAGTAGTTGCTGCCATTGTAGTTGTTGTTTCCGTAGGAGTAGTTGGTGTTGTAATAGTTGTTTCCACAGCAGTAATTGTTGTTTCTGTAGTTGTTTCGACGGCAGTAGTCATCGCTTCTGTAGTTGTTTCGACAGTAGTAGTTACCGCTTCTGTAGTTGTTTCGACAGTAGTAGTTACCGCTTCTGTAGTTGTTTCAACAGTAGTAGTTGCCGCTTCTGTAGTTGTTTCAACAGCAGTAGTTATTGCTTCTGTAGTTGTTTCGACAGCTGTAGTTGCTGCCATTGTAGTTGTTATTTCCGTAGGAGTAGTTAATGCTGTAATAGTTGTTTCCGCAACAGTAGTTGTTGTTTCTGTAGTTGCTTCTACAGTAGCGGCGGTTGTTGTAGTTGTTGGCTGCTCAGTACTCGTTACTGATTCAGTAGTTGTTTCTGGTACCGTAGTTCGTGTAACGGTAGATGTTGTTGCTATTGTTGTAGTTGTTGGTTGTTCAGTAGTTGTTATAAATTCGGTTGTTGTAGCTACCGCAACTGTTGTTGTTGTTATTCTTTCAGTAGTTGTTTCTGACACAGTTGTTGGAGCTATGGTAGCTGTTGTCGGTGCTATTATTGTTGTAGTTGTTGGCTGTTCAGTAGTTATTATTGACTCAGTTGTTGGAGCTACCGTAACTGTTGTTGTCCTTTCAGTTGTTATTGTCTCAGTAGTTGTTTCTGGCACAGTAGTTTGAACTTCGGTAGCTGTTGTTGTTGCCATTGTTGTTGGTTGTTCAGTAGTTGTTGACTCCATAGTTGTTTCAGGCACTGTAGTTCGAGCCACCGTAACTGTTGTTGTTGCCAATGTAGTTGGTTGTTCAGTAATTGTTATGGACTCAGTAGTTGAAGTTTCTGTAAGTGTTGTAGTTGCAACCTCTGTGGACTCTGTGGTTGCAGCCATTGTAGTCGTCAATACTTCTGTTGTACTCATTGTAGTTGTTGCTATTTGTGTGGTTGTAGTAGCCATAGTAGTCATTATTACTTCTGTTGTTGTAGTAGGCACTAGCGTAGTTGCTGTTGGCACTACTTGCGGTGTAGTTACTTCTTCAGTTGTAGTTATCGCAGGTGTTGTAGTCATTTCTTCGGTTGTAGTTATTTCCTCTGTCGTAGTCATTTCTACTGTTGTTGTTTCTTCTGTTGTAGTTATTACTTGCGGTGTAGTTACTTCTTCAGTTGTAGTTATCACAGGTGTTGTAGTCATTTCTTCGGTTGTAGTTATTTCCTCTGTCGTAGTCATTTCTTCGGTTGTAGTTATTTCCTCTGTCGTAGTCATTTCTACTGTTGTTGTTTCTTCTGTTGTAGTTATTACTTGCGGTGTAGTTACTTCTTCAGTTGTAGTTCTCACAGGTGTTGTCGTCGTTTCTTCAGTTGTTGTTATTATTGGCATTGTAGTTACACTTTCTGTCGTGGTTATTCTTTCTGTTGTAGTAACGATTGGTGTTGTTGTTATTTCCTCTGTTGTCGTTATTTCTTCTGTTGTCGTTAATTCTTCTGTTGTAGTTACTACTTCTGTTGTGGTTATTACTGGGGTTGTAGTTACTACTTCTGTTGTAGTTATTACTGGCGTTGTAGTCACTCTTTCTGTTGTAGTTACGATTGGCGTTGTTGTTATTTCCTCTGTTGTAGTCATTTCTTCTGTTGTTGTTAGTTCTTCTGTTGTAGTTATTACTGGGGTTGTAGTTACTACTTCTGCAGTAGTTATCACTGGTGTTGTAGTTACTCTTTGTGTCGTAGTTATTCTTTCTGTTGTAGTAACGATTGGCGTTGTTGTTATTTCCTCTGTTGTAGTCATTTCTTCTGTTGTTGTTATTTCCTCTGTTGTAGTCATTTCTTCTGTTGTTGTTAATTCTTCTGTTGTAGTTATTGCTGGGGTTGTAGTTACTACTTCTGTTGTAGTTATTATTGGCGTTGTAGTTACTCTTTCTGTCGTAGTTATTCTTTCTGTTGTAGTAACGATTGGCGTTGTTGTTATTTCCTCTGTTGTAGTCATTTCTTCTGTTGTTGTTAATTCTTCTGTTGTAGTTATTACTGGGGTTGTAGTTACTACTTCTGTTGTAGTTATTATTGGCGTTGTAGTTACTCTTTCTGTCGTAGTTATTCTTTCTGTTGTAGTAACGATTGGCGTTGTTGTTATTTCCTCTGTTGTAGTCATTTCTTCTGTTGTTGTTATTTCCTCTGTTGTAGTCATTTCTTCTGTTGTTGTTAGTTCTTCTGTTGTAGTTATTACTGGGGTTGTAGTTACTACTTCTGTTGTAGTTATTACTGGCGTTGTAGTTACTCTTTCTGTCGTAGTTATTCTTTCTGTTGTAGTAACGATTGGCGTTGTTGTTATTTCCTCTGTTGTAGTCATTTCTTCTGTTGTTGTTAGTTCTTCTGTTGTAGTTATTTCTTCTGTTGTTGTTAATTCTTCTGTTGTTGTTATTACTGGGGTTGTAGTTACTACTTCTGTTGTAGTTATTATTGGCGTTGTAGTTACTCTTTCTGTCGTAGTTATTCTTTCTGTTGTAGTAACGATTGGCGTTGTTGTTATTTCCTCTGTTGTAGTTACTTCTTCTGTTGTTGTTAATTCTTCTGTTGTAGTTATTACTGGGGTTGTAGTTACTCTTTCTGTCGTAGTAATGACTGGAGTTGTAGTTACTACTTCTGTTGTAGTTATTCGTGGCGTTGTAGTTACTCTTTCTGTCGTAGTAATGACTGGAGTTGTAGTTAAAACCTGCGTTGATGTTATTTCCTTTGTTGTTGTCATTTCCTCTGTAGTAGTCATTTCTTCTACTGTAGTTATCGTTGTCGTTGTGGTTATGATTTGTGTTGTGGTCATTTCTTGTGTTGTAGGTATTCTTTCTGTTGTAGTAATGACTAGTGTTGTAGTCACTTCTTCTGTTGTTGTTATTTCTTCTGTTGTAGTTTGAACTGGCGTTGTACTTGTCTCCTCAATGGTTGTTATTAATGGTTTTGTAGTCACTTTCTCTGTTGTAGTTATTACTGGTATTGTAGTAATTTCCTCCGTCGTTGTTATTGGTGGTATTGTAGTCATTTTTTCTGTTTTAGTGATTTCTCTCGTCGTTGTTATTTCTTCTGTGATAGTAATTACTGGCGTTATAATTATTTCTTCTGTTGTAGTTATTCTTTCGGTCGTAATTATTTCTCTCGTTGGTATTTCTTCTGTTGTTGTCACTTGAACCAAATAGTCACTCCACGTTAAAGCCTCCAGAGTAGACTCCTCATCCCCATAATCATATTCTTCCTTATAATCATCCTCGTATTCCTCATTATGAAACATTTCTGTTTCCGCATCCTCGCTCACAGTATTTCTCTCTAACCAACTCAACGTCGTTTGCAAAATATCTATTTCACTCTGATGTTCTGTATTATACGTCAACTGGGACTCTACAAATGGCGTCGTGAGTGCATGAAGGCCACCAACATACGCTGTCACTTCTTTCCACCCTGGCTCAGTCGTTTCCATATTTCGTTTTCTTCTTTTCTTAACGAAACCTATTTTCGTGACTGGTAGTCGCAGAATTTGTCGAAGATCGACATTTCTGTTCACTGAAGTGCTCGAATATGGCAGCGCCAGCAATCTCGTCAATAAAAATGTCCCGTTACTACGAAAATCCCTGTTGCTCGTTCGGTTCGCTCTTTTCTTCTTGCCACGGAAAAACAAATTCGACGATCTTCGGGCTCTCTTCGATTTCCTACGATTGGATCTTACTAATGGAGATTTTACTAATGGATTGGATTCGTAGCTAATCGATTTTAAATTTCTGACAAGTCTGCGGTTAGTATTTACGGATGAAAAATCATCGCAAAAATCTAAAATATAACTGACTTCGTGCTTCCTAGGATTCGATTCGAACCGTCCTTTTACAAATTCTACATTATCAGTTAAAAAATCTCCTACGCTGCTATTTTGTACAAATGTCTTACGCCACTGTTTAAAAATTTCGGACAAATCGGTGCACTCCTGGCAGTGAATTTTTACATTTTCTTCTGCTTCCTCCGTGGTATAAAAATTTACACTCTGCAATAAACAGTAATATTAATAACGGAAGTGACAGTAGTCTTTGACAAGAATTGGTTATGTTTTAAACATCAATGTTTTGAACCTTGTTAAGCTGATTTATTTGTTAATTATTAACGACTCAGTGTCTGGTGAATTTGTTAATACTCACAGTGGTATTTTTCATGGTCGTTTGATTACTGTTACAGTAAACAGAATTGTAAACAATGTTTTTGCTACTGACGTTCTCTGCTGCTATTATCATGTATATCGCAATTAACTTACAAAACACAATAAGGAATATATTTTGCATAGCGTCATATCACGCACGTTCGTTAATATTCTTGCACTTTTCTAACGCATGCTTATCAATCCTATCGCGAAGCATCGTGTCTAAGAAAAACTATCGCATGAAGGTATCACATTTATTTCGTACATGATGTAATGAATTATCGATATGTTGAATTTTGCAGGCAAATTAACACGGTTGGGTATCGATTCGTAGTTATGGTAGACACATTCAGATTGTGGGGGTTTGATTATGAAAAATATAGGGTGATCACAGGCTTTATAATTTGGAAGTTTAGAAAAATTGGAATATTGTAATTAAAAATGTATACATCTGCAAATTTGGAATTTTAGGGTTCTTAAAATAAGGATGCAGGAATGTGGGAATGTACGAATGTAGGAATGTGGGAATGTAGGAATGTATGAATGTATGAATGTATGAATGTATGAATGTATGAATGTATGAATGTATGAATGTATGAATGTAGGAATGTAGGAATGTAGGAATGTAGGAATATGGGAATATGGGAATATGGGAATGTGGGAATGTGTGAATGTAGGAATGTAGGAATGTAGGAATATGGGAATATGGGAATATGGGAATATGGGAATGTGGGAATGTGTGAATGTAGAAACGTAGGAATGTAGGAGTGTAGAAAATTTAGAAATTTGGAGACTTGGAAATTTGGGAAATTGGAAAATTGGAAAATTGGAAAATTGGAAAATTAGAAAATTGGAGAATTGATAATTGGAAAATTGAAAAATTGAAAAATTGAAAAATTGGAAAATTGGACAATTGGAAAATTGGAAATTTGAAAATGCAGTTTGGAAATTTGGAAAATGAGAAAATTGGAAAATTAGAAAGTTGGAAATTTGAAGAAGCGGAAATTTTGCAGTTTGGAAATTTAGAAATTTGAAAATTTGGAAAGTTGGAAAGCAGGAAATTTTGCAGTTGGAAATTTGGAATATTGAAAAATAGGAAAATTGATAAATACAAAAATTGGAAAATAGGAAAATTGGAAAATTGAACAATTGGAAAATTGGAAAATTGGAAAATTGGAAAATTGGAAAATTGGAAAATAGAAAAATTGGTAAATTGGAAAATTGGAAAATTGATAAATAGAAAAATCGGAAAATTAGAAAATCGGAAAATTGGAAAATTGGAAAATTGGAAAATTAGAAAATTGGAAAATTGGAAAATTGGAAAATTGGAAAATTGGAAAATTGGAAAAATTGGAAATTCGGAAATTTGGATATAAACATGTACTGTACATTTACAAATACATTTTGGTAAGTTCATAATATATACATACATTTACTGATAACGTCAGAGCAGACAATTTCACAAACAAAATCAGTATAACCTCAAGAGAACAAAGCTAGTTCACTAATTTTCACAGAAATAATCAACAATTACATCAACCACAGTCATTTTATACATATTTCAATACTTTTTCTTTAACTGCGATACTTCTTTACCAAATTTCAAGTTACAATGTAATATTTTTGATTATTTTAACCTATTTCTTCAAACAATGCTATGATATTAGAATCAATTTTATCTTGCTCATATTTATTTCTTACTTGTGGATCTTGCATTTATAACCTGATAAAACATTCTTATGTCCAATATAAATGTGTTTCTTATTTCGTATTCGCATACTGCGGTATTGCGATTATTAGTGCTCGGTCCTTTATCATTCTTGTTTACAAACTATTTTTTAAGGAATACAGTAAGTAATTTGTTGTTAAATTATAAATTAACATATTAGTAAACAATTTTTAAATAATTTTTCATTGTTAAATTATTAAACAACATGTTATTATAAAAATGTTATGTAACGTGTCATTGTTAAATTATTAAGTAACATATTATTAACAAATTATTAACTAACATGTTTTTATAAAATCATTAAGTGACTTGTCATTACTAAATTATTGAATGACATATTGCTATAGAATTATTAAAAACCTTGTCGTTACTAAATTATTAAGTAACATTCTATGTTAAATTAATAAACCATTTTGTTATAAATATGTAAAATATAAGAAATTTTTCTGTTACAGTTTTCGACCCGGTGATGATAGAAATTGAAGAACAGAAGAATAAAAAGAAATGCAATGTTCTGTATGAACTACTTGGTACACTGAGCATGGCTAGTTTAATTTATTCTTTGTATTGTCACCATGGTTTTTACATCATGGGCGCCGTTGTTGTTACTGGCGTCTCTGCCTTTGATGTTTCTAAATTGTATCGAATGATCAGCAGGGAAACTGAGGTAGTTGTAGAGTTGTAAATTGTACAATTTAGTTATTTAGTTTCGTATTTTAAATTTTATAATTTTGGGACTTCCAAATGTAGTTATTATTTACTTTAGTGTTTCAAATTTTTTAATTTTGCAATTTTCAAATTTAGTTATTGTTTAGCTTAGTATTTCAAATTTTGTAATTTTGTAATTTTCAAATTTAGGTATTGTTTAATTTGGTATTTTGAAATTTTCAAATTTAGTTATTGTTTAGCTTAGTATTTCAATATTTTATAATTTTTCAATTTTCAAATTTCCTTTATTGTTTAAGTTGGTATTTTAAATTTTTTAATTTTGCAATTTTCAAATTTAGTTATTTAATCTGGTATTTCAAACTTTTTAATTTTTCAATTTTCTAACGATAATGCACTTACTCCGTTCAAACGCAAATAATCTCGCTGTTTAACTTCCCCCTAATTTATAACTGTGAGTAGGGATTTAATCTCAATCTCGACAAGAGGTACTTAAATTAATTGACGATAATGTGAGGTAGAGACAATTTTCTTAAGTACCATAATACATTACAGTCTACACAAATCATACACATTTTTCTTTCACAAACTTCCTTATCAAAATAAATGTTTCCTCCCTTCTTTCACAGAAATATTAATCACAATTTTTATTATACCTATACTAATTTTATGTAGAGCATTTTTAAAGGCATTCTCTTCAAAAGCAAGACAAATACAATAAAGACGAGTCATTCATTTTTATTTAATCAAAATCGTAAGGGAAAATTATCCCTTTCTTCCTTTCTTTTTAGAGAATTATCATTACCTTCTTTACAAGATTTTTTTACTTTAGGATAACGTAAGG
The DNA here is from genome assembly GCA_963576845.1 of Megachile leachella. Classification (NCBI taxonomy): domain Eukaryota; kingdom Metazoa; phylum Arthropoda; class Insecta; order Hymenoptera; family Megachilidae; genus Megachile; species Megachile leachella. The sequence continues at coordinate 8,172,310 of OY756252.1, read as the reverse complement.
TGATGTACATAAACACAGGTTAACATACAGCAATACAGGGTGTCTAACAATTAGTGTAAGTATCTGAAATGGGGAGTAGCTGACGTGATTCTGAATAAGATTTCCCTTTACAGAAATGGGATTTGAAGCTCCGTTTCTGAATTATTAAGGAAAAACACGGACCAATCAGAGCGCGAGGATTGCGCATGCGCAGACGCGAGAGCGACAGCTTCGGATAACGCGTAGTTATCCAACGCGTAGTAATGCAACGCATGGTAATCCTACGCGTAGTAATCCAGCGCATAGTAATACAACGTACAGTAATCCAGCGCGTGGATATCCAACGCGTAGTAATCCAACGCGTGTATATTCAACGCGTAGTAATCCAACGCGTAATAATGCAACGCGTGGTAACTCCAAGCGTAGAAAACTAATGCGTGGTAATCTAACGCGTAATAATCCAGCGTGTGGATATTCAACGCGTAGTAGTCTAGCGCGTGGATATTCAACGGGTAGTTATCCAACGCGTGGTAATCCAACGCGTAGTAATGCAACATGTGGTAATGCAACGCGTGGTAATCCTACGCGTAGTAATCCAGCGCATAGTAATACAACGTGCAGTAATCCAGCGCGTGGATATCCAACGCGTAGTAATCCAACGCGTGTATATTCAACGCGTAGTAATCCAACGCGTAATAATGCAACGCGTGGTAACTCCAAGCGTAGAAAACTAATGCGTGGTAATCTAACGCGTAATAATCCAGCGTGTGGATATTCAACGCGTAGTAGTCTAGCGCGTGGATATTCAACGGGTAGTTATCCAACGCGTGGTAATCCAACGCGTAGTAATGCAACATGTGGTAATGCAACGCGTGGTAATCCTACGCGTAGTAATCCAGCGCATAGTAATACAACGTGCAGTAATCCAGCGCGTGGATATCCAACGCGTAGTAATCCAACGCGTGTATATTCAACGCGTAGTAATCCAACGCGTAATAATGCAACGCGTGGTAACTCCAAGCGTAGAAAACTAATGCGTGGTAATCTAACGCGTAATAATCCAGCGTGTGGATATTCAACGCGTAGTAGTCTAGCGCGTGGATATTCAACGGGTAGTTATCCAACGCGTGGTAATCCAACGCGTAGTAATGCAACATGTGGTAATGCAACGCGTGGTAATCCTACGCGTAGTAATCCAGCGCATAGTAATACAACGTGCAGTAATCCAGCGCGTGGATATCCAACGCGTAGTAATCCAACGCGTGTATATTCAACGCGTAGTAATCCAACGCGTAATAATGCAACGCGTGGTAACTCCAAGCGTAGAAAACTAATGCGTGGTAATCTAACGCGTAATAATCCAGCGTGTGGATATTCAACGCGTAGTAGTCTAGCGCGTGGATATTCAACGGGTAGTTATCCAACGCGTGGTAATCCAACGCGTAGTAATGCAACATGTGGTAATGCAACGCGTGGTAATCCTACGCGTAGTAATCCAGCGCATAGTAATACAACGTGCAGTAATCCAGCGCGTGGATATCCAACGCGTAGTAATCCAACGCGTGTATATTCAACGCGTAGTAATCCAACGCGTAATAATGCAACGCGTGGTAACTCCAAGCGTAGGAATCTAATACGTGGTAATCTAACGCGTAGTAATCCAGCGTGTGGATATCCAACGCGTAGTAGTCCAGCGCGTGGATATTCAACGGGTAATAATCCAACGCGTAGTAGTCCAACGCGTAGTAATGCAACGCGTATTAATTTTAAGCGTAGAAATCTAACGTGTGGTCATCTAACGCGTAGTTAACCAACGCGTAGTAATCCAACGTGTAATAATCCTCCCTTTCTGATTGGTCCGTGTTGTTCCTTAATAATTCAAAAACGGCGCTTCAAATCACATTTTTGCAAAGGGAAATCTTATTCAGAATCACGTCAGCTACCCCCCATTTCAGGGACCTACACTAATTGTGAGACACCCTGTATATTGTTCTACATAGATCAATTCCATGAAATATTTTACACGAAGTATCAAAAAATATTTATTAATGTGAGATATTTTAAATTCGAGAATTTTACAAAACAGTTGAAAATATCTCACAAACTTACATTTTTCATAATATATAGAAAATTATTTATAGGAAATTAAAACACGGCAGTTTCGTTACATACCTTCTCGATTAAAATCCACGTCTGAACCCAAATCCGCCATATTTCTTTGGGTATTTGTCACCGTCTGTTTCGCGTAAGTGAATAACCATTATTTGTTATATTGTCATTCTAGTTAATTTTATGGTTATTTTATTGTAGATATTCAGTGGGTAACAATTATGCAGCAGTAGCAAATTATCCTTATCTCCTGACGAATTGGGCACTGCCTCCAGAGGGATTTTATGAAGGGTGGACTGTGCGAAGTTGTATTAACGATTACATGATGGCTGCTTATGTTATATGTATTACAGAAGCTTTTCGACAGACATAAATAGTTATTTATTCGAATATACAAGTATGTAATTATTTATTTAAATGGTCTGGTAGATAGTTCTTCAAATGAGTTAACAAATAATTATTTAGTCTAATATATTAACAAATAATTAGTTACTCAAATGAGTTAATAAATAATTACTTCTTCAAATGGATTAGTAAATAATTATTTATTTAAATGGATAGGTAAATAATTATTTATTTGACTAGCAAATGATTATGTATTCAAATAGACTAGTTAATAATTATTTATGCAAATATATTAGGAAGTAATTATTTACTCAAATGGGTCAGAAAATTATTTATATAAAAATGTTATATTAAATATAACTCTAAAGGTTAATATGCTAAATGTCAAATAACATACCAAAATTAGTATAATATAAATTAATTACTTTCCTAAAAATACTATATCAATTATAATGGTAAAAATATTACATTAATTACAATTTTTAAAATTTCCTCAAACTATCTCACCTTCAAATTACAAACCTATCTGTTTACAATTTTTTATAAAATATAGGGAATATAGGGAATTTTCGTCTAATACAAAAGGGTATGGTTACAATAAAATAAAACTCGCAATTGAATGTTGATCGTTCGAATTTTATTTAATCTCCAATCAACAGAACATTTTCTCTAGCTTAAATTTACACTTACGCTCGCGATATGTACAAAAAGAAACCTACATCTATTAAATATTACAAATGGCGGTATCACGTTTAAAAGAGCATATGCAAAAATGTAAGCGCGGGATTACTGCCACGCACAAATATGAACGACAGGGTGTACTCCCTGATACAGTAGTCTCTCGTTATATTGGTAGTCGCGTTAGCTTTCCTTGAAGACGCACGGAGGTGCACGAAGACGTACGAAAACGTACGAGAGTGTACGAAGACGTACGAAGGCGCGCGAGATTGCACGAAGGCGCACGAAGACGCTCGAACACATACGAACGCGCACGAAGACGCTCGAACACATACGAAGGCGCACGAAGACGCTCGAACACATACGAAAGCGCACGAAGACGCTCGAACACATACGAAGGCGCACGAAGACGCCTTATTAATGGTGGCAGTGCTCAGGCAGTTAAACGTTACACAAAACCTCTTGCTACATCGCATATTTCAAAAATCCTTTTTCCTATCCACGACAATATAACGAGTGTCTACTGTACCGTAAAATATCGTGTAAAACCGTCAATTATCACACGATACTTGCACTATCAAATATCGCTATTTACCGATCAGTTCGTTTATCTTAAATACTTAGTCACGATTTAACAAAAAAAGGTGTCCTTTTTTATTCAGGACTGTCTTTAACTCTACGAAGTTTAACGATGTTTTGAGTCAACTTTAAAAGCACTCGAAGTCCACGAACTTGAAGCAAAGAGTAGATACAAGAGACGACAAAAAATTACTTCTAGAGAGAGTAATATAATCTGCTTGTGCCAAATAAAGCAAGGTAGGAAAATGTACACAGTGTACAAGCATGCCGTCGGACGATTTATACTTGCACATTCTTCTGTCATTTATTCGTAACTTGTTCATAAAAAATTTCTTAATAATTTGTTATTATTTATTTATTTAAATTTGTAATAAATAGAAGTTTTGTTCTTTCTAGCACATTTACAAGTAATTTAATTGCAATAAATATTCCATCATTTCTTTATAACAAATTTGTATTTTTTTCTAATAAATAATTCGCCATTATAAATTATTTTTAACAATCATTTCTATAATACATATTTAATCATTTTAGCATATAACTTTCTTTTCCAACTTTCCAATATTGCAAAATTAATGTAAATACTTCAAAAGCTAATATTAGTATCATAAAAAAAATTTATAACAAATAGATTTCTAAAAAATTAAAAATTCGCATGAAATTAAATTTGTTCAATTTGAATTTCCCGCTAAAAGAAGCGACACAGAGGAACTTTATAGACATCAAAGCAAAGAGTTTTCTTGCACCTACTCTTGTACCTACTCTCCGCAGTGAATGTATTGTCTTTAAAAATAAGGAACTTCGTTCTTTTTTTAAATAAATAAGGGGGAGTTTAAAGACGGCCCCGATTTCATTTCTTCATAAATTAGTCTACTCGAAGGCAGTCTTTTTCATACTTCTCTATGCGATCTTATGTCATATGTACTCGAATTATTGAATAATTGTTAGACGCGTAACGCGTGCTGATGTTTACGGGATTCTTCCATTTTGTCGTATTGCGGCCATTTTTCATTTCACTTTCGGTCCGTTGAGTGTTACGTGGAAATGGCCGTTATCGTTTTTCTTCTGGAAAGTTAAATGTTTTGGTCAGTTCAAATTACTTTTGTAGTTTAGGATATTTTTAATACATGATGTGTCGTTTTAAATATTTAAATGATGATATAATTTAATTTTTGGATGATGATTTATAGTACTTGTTTTTGAATGAGCTGCTTGTGATATTATGGTCAATAGTGAAGTATGGGGTGAAGATGATTGTTCTAGAGAAAATTGAGATATTATTGTATATTTGAATGTGAATCTGGTAATTTTGGGATTTTAAGGAATTTGGGGATTTTGGGGAATTTTGGGCATTTGAGGGACTTGAGAGTTTGGGGAATTTGGGAATTTGGGAATTTGAGAAATTTAGGAATTTGGGAGTTTGGGAATTTGAAAGTTTGGGAATTTGGGGTTTTAGGAAATTGGAATTTGGAAATTTGATAGTTTGGAGAATTTGGAATTTTGGAAATTTGAGAATTTGTAGAATTTGCGAAATTGGAAATTTGGAATATGAAATTTTGGAATTTTGGAAATTTGGAAATTTGGAAATTTGGAAATTTGGGGTATTTGGGATTTTGGGAATAAGAAATTTGAGAATTTGGAGAATTTGGAATTTTGGAAATTTGAGAATTTGTGAAGATTGGGAATTTGGAAATTTGGAATATAAAATTTTGGAAATATGGAAATTTAGGAATTTGGAAATTTGGAAATTTGGGGTATTTGGGATTTCGGAAATAGGAAATTTGAGAGTTTGGGAAATTTTGAATTTGGGAATTTTGGAATTTTGGAATTTTTGAATTTTTGAATTTTGTATTTTGGAATTTTGAATTTTGGAATTTGGAAACTTGAAATTTTGAGAATATAGAAACTTAAGAATTTGGGAATGCGAAAATTTAGAAATATAAAAATATCAAAAAATCTGAAAATTGGACTCCTTCTAAATTAAAAAATTTGTAAATCTGAAAAACCACAAATTTCAAAATTCATATATATATAACCTCAAACTCCGTAAATCTCAGGGTCCAATTATAATCTAAAAATTAAAAAAATGATAAAAAAATAAAAAATGTAAAAATCTACAAATTGAAAAATTAATTTTACAATATCACTACTTGAATCACATCGAAAAAATTACATACATTCATGAAAATATGCGATCAGATATTAGTGTTCGCCTCTCTCCACGTACTTTGACCTAAGTTGTGAAGCCTGAGGCTACTTCCGGAATTCTCGTCAGGCTCGTAAGCAGAATTCGTGTGTCCAGCGTGTCCCTCGAACACGTCTTTAACAGAAATCTGGCTACTTCTCGATGGACGGCCTTGAATTCCTAAAGGATTCCCTGCTACTCCGTAAATATTATTCGCTCCTAAGGTTTGCATTTGCGATTTCCTTCTCATCGCCATTATGCTGTTTCTGCGTCCCTCGAATGCCTTGAATGCTTTCGCTGAACGTCTTGTTGACATATTTCTTGGTAAACCTAAACAAAAATATAATATCGCAATTTTAGTATTTTTTCTTTTTTTTTTTTTTTGGTACACAAAATGTATGCTAAAAGTTTATTAACAATTTTTATTGTAATTTTGAAAATGAAATATGTAATCTAATCCTAAATGATTGTATAAAGTACAAGACTTAATTGTTTATATAAAATTCATAACCTAAATTTTTATATAAAATTCATAACCTAAATTTTTATATAAAATTCATAACCTAAACGTTTATATAAAATTCATAATCTAAATTTTTATTCATATAAAATTCATAACCTAAATATTTAAATAAAATTCATAACTCAAATGTTTATATAAAATTCATAATCCAAATGTTTAAATAAAATTCATGACATAAATGTTTAAATAAAATTCATAACCTAACTATTTAAATAAAATTCATAACTCAAATGTTTATATAAAATTCATAATCCAAATGTTTAAATAAAATTCATAACCTAAATGTTTATATAAATTTTACAACCCAAGTTTTTATAAAAAATTCATAACCTACATGTTAATATAAAATTTATAACCTAAATGTTTAAATAAAATTCATAATTTAAATGTTTATATAAACTTCATAACCCAAATGTTTATATAAATACCTAACCTAAATTTTTATACAAAATATTCATAAAAAATTAATTGTCATATAAAAATGTTATATGAACCTTGATACCATGTAGTAAAAAGCATTTTAATAAACAAATAAATAAATAAATGTAGTGTATTGACTTATAAAAGAAGAGAAAAGGTTTGAAAAGGTAGTTCCTATTTATCATTTTTTCGAATGTGCGATTTTTTTCATAAATTTTAGGGTACAGTTTCCAGCAACCCTGATTTGAATATCGGAAATACCGTCACGCGCTTGAATACGTGATGGCTACATAAAAGAAATACGAGATTCGTACATATCATCAACATACCGTTTATACAGGATGTTTCAAAAACAAAATTCTGTGCTAAAATCGTACATTTTTTATGTTGAGAGGAAACAAATTAAATAAAAATTGCAAATTAAAGTAGAATAAATTTACTTTGTGAATTTACTTACTTACTGTGGTCATTGCAAGAATTTTATACAGAACTTCATTTGTGGCAATATAACGAGACATAACTGTGTTTTATGAAATTATAAATAATAGTTATTGTTAATAAAATATTTGAAGCTCTTTTACTTTCTCAATTAACTTTGTAAATTTATTTACTTACGGTGGTCATTGCAAGAATTTTATACAGAACTTTATTTGTGGCAATATAACGAGACACAACTGTGTTTTATGAAATTATAGAATAATGATAATTGTTGTCAGAATATTAGAAATCGTCGTTAAGAATTTCTAAATTTATTTCTCAAATTCCTTCTTAAATAATTTTCTTCCATTATTCTGTTGAGTATTTTATATGTACTATGCTCTTGTTATATTGCCATCTTTATACAAATTCCACTATTTCCATTATTTATACAACATACACTAATATTTTCTGTTCATTTTTAATAATAAAACTTTGCAAAAATCATTACAAGTACCTTCTAAAATTCTATCATCGGCAATATATCGAAACTTTATTTTATAAACAAATAAACTATAAAATATCTGAAGTAATTATTCGAAATATCTCAATACTTTAATTTCCTATATTTAAATTAGCTGTCAACTTCATTCTTCATTATGTACCTATTCTATTACTTCTACAGTAGACTCTCGTTATATTGCAATTTTCACATAAACCATCAAACACCCAATATTCCTCCACTATTCTACTACAACTACCTATACTTGTATTATTATACACAATTTTTCATTATGTAGACAATCTATTGCCTTTATAGTAGACTCTCGTTATATTGCAATTTTCATATAAACCATCAAACACCCTATATTTCTCCGCTATTCTAATACAAGTACCTATACTTGTATTATTATACGCAATTTTTCATTATGTAGACAATCTATTGCCGTTATAGTAGACTCTCGTTATATTGCAATTTTCACATAAACCATCAAACACCCAATATTTCTCCACTATTCTACTACAACTACCTATACTTGTATTATTATACACAATTTTTGTGTAATTACCCACAACTACCCATTACAACAATAATTAACAATAATTTAACTGCAACTACTTCATATATGGCATAACGAAATACCATACCTTGCAATCAATTAGACAATTTCAAAAAAACAGACTACGTGAAAGCATGTCAAATACTATTATACTTCACAACATAATTAGATAAAGAAATGATTTTTTCCCAATTTTTTGTCACTTTTTCTTCAACATAATTAAGTAACAATGTCTTAACTTACCGTTTCCTTCTGACAGGCTAAAGAATCGCTGTCTGAAAGCGACATCGAGGGTATTGATTGCCTGCGTCTTTCTGCGACTCTTTTCGAGGTTTCTTATCGTCTTTCTTCGACCAGGACCGCTACCACTGCCTTCTTCATAATCACCCTCCATTCCATCTAATCTTTGTAAATCTCTCACTATTTCCACTGCGTGTTTCGATAACAATGCTTCTTCCGACAAATCCTTTGTCTAATAAAGCAGACAGAAAAACGCTGCTATTAACTCGAGTCCATCATTACCGTCATTACAGTTCACATTTTACCCTAAATATACCGGGTGTGGTTATTGAACGGCGATGAAATGTTACCAAACTTTTACTTTCATTTTATATACAAAAAATTATTTACTCTAAATTTATCATCTTAGATTCTAAGTGAAGTTTTAAGGTAAATCTCTTTAAGTTGCACACGAAGTTTAGAATTTTAAATTAGTTTGAAGGTGAATCTCTTTAAGTTGTAGATGGAGTTTGAAAGTTAATATTCGACAATTTTAAATTAAATTTGAAGGTAAATCTCCTTATATTTTAGACAAAGTTTTGAGATAAATCTGTTAAAATTTTCAATTAAGTTTGAAGGCAAATTTCCTTGAATTTCAACTAAAGTTTGAAGGTGAATCCCCTAAAAATTTAAATTAAGTTTGAAGGCAAATCTGCTATAATTTTAAATTAACTTTGAAGGTAAATCTCCTTAAATTTCAGACAAAGTTTTGAGATAAATCTATTAAAATTTTCAATTAAGTTTGAAGGCAAATTTCCTTGAATTACAACTAAAGTTTGAAGGTGAATCTCCTAAAAATTTAAATTAAGTTTGAAGGCAAATCTGCTAAAATTTTAAATTAACTTCGAAGGTAAATCTCCTTAAATTTTAGACACAGTTTTAAGGTAAATCTGTTAAAGTTTTCAATTAAGTTTGAAGGCAAATTTCCTAGAATTTCAACTAAAGTTTGAAGGTGAATCTCCTAAAAATTTAAGTTAAGTTTCAAAATAAATCTTCCAAAGTTTTAACTAAATTATCAAAGCAAATCACCTCAACTTTTGTTCACCCCAATTTTTCCAAGATCCCAAAATTGAAACACTATCTCTCCCCTAATTTTAAAATAAACTAAAAATCTCCCTTATTTCAAGGTCATAAAATCTCGAGAATACATCCGAGTAAACCCAGTTAAAATAACACGAACCCAGCAATACATTCACAAAAATATTTACTAATTCATTGAACATAAACCGTACCTTCTTACAGCAGTACCAATCCAAGCTGGTGCTGGCTAAAATATGTGCGAACGTGCCAAATCGATGGAACAGCATCGCCGTAAATTGAATAACCAATATGAGGGCGAAGAAGAACACGAAAACCAGCCCGATTGGTTCGAGTTGTAGATACTCCTTCGTAATGTGTACCTAAAAAATGCGTATCATCGTTGAAGCAGACGTTGATGAATGAGTCTACTTACACCGAATTTAAAATAGAAATGTGGACAGAAAGAGAAACACATAAGTACATATTGCGGTTGTTATTGGTAGCCCGGTGTTGTTTCATTACAAATTCTCTTGATGGACGTTATTAATTTTAATATAGAATTGTATTTGGTTTAAGTATGCTGTTTGATGGCTGTAATGAAACAACTCTTCCTGTACGTACATAATCACTGATTTATGTAGTCACTTTTAGTTTTAGATCTGTGATGTTGCAAGATCTGGTATGTGCTGTAAGTGACTTTCGATTATTTGCAATTTTGACCATTTGGAATTTTAGACTTTTGGATTGCAATAGGTGTAGTTGTGAATACGGCATATAATTCTTTTTGGGAAATTTGGGGAATTTGAGAGTTTGAGGGATTTGGGGAATTTGAGAGTTTGGGCAATTTGGGAATATGGAAACTTGAGAGTTTAGGGCTTTGGGGAATTTGGAAACTTGGGAATTTGGAAATTTGAGAGTTTGGGGAATTTGGGAATTTGGGAATTTGAGAAATTTGGGAAATTTGAGAATTTGGAAATTTGAGAGTTTGGGGAATTTGGCAACTTGAGAATTTGGAAGTTTGAAAGTTTGGGGAATTTGGAAATTTGAGAACTTGAGAGTTTGGGAATTTGAGTATTTGGCAATTTGGGAAACTTGGGAGTTTTGGAAATTGTGGAAGTTTGTGAAATTTGGGGAATTTGGGGAATTTTGGAAATTGTAGAAAGGGAATTTGAGAAATTTGAGAATTTCAAGAAATTTGAGAATTTCAAGAAATTTGAGAAATTTGGAAACTTGGGAGTTTTGGAAATTGTGGAAGTTTGTGAAATTTGGGGAATTTTGGAAATTGTGGAAATTTGGGAATTTGAGAAATTTGAGAATTTCAAGAAATTTGGGGAATTTGAGAATTTGGGAATTTGGGGAATTTGGAAATTTGAGAGTTTGGGGAATTTGGAAATTTGAGAACTTGAGAGTTTGGGAATTTGAGAATTTGGGGAATTTGAGTATTTGGGAATTTGGGAAACTTGGGAATTTTGGAAATTGTGGAAATTTGGGAATTTGAGAAATTTGAGAAATTTGAGAATTTCAAGAAATTTGAGAAATTTGGAAACTTGGAAGTTTTGGAAATTGTGGAAGTTTGTGAAATTTGGGGAATTTGGAGAATTTTGGAAATTTGGGAATTTGAGAAATTTGAGAATTTCAAGAAATTTGGGGAATTTGGAAATTTGAGAACTTGAGAGTTTGAGGAATTTGCGGAATTTGGGGAATTTGGGGAGTTTGGGAACTTGAGAATTTGGAAACTTGAAAATTTGGGAATTTAGAGAATTTGGAGAATTTGGAAATTTGAGGGATTTGAGGAATTTGAAAATTTGGGAATTTATGAATTTGGGAACTTGAGAATTTTAGAATTTTGCAATATTGAAATATAGAAATTTTGAAATTTGCATTTGTTATTGTATACACTACGATTTATATATCACTGAAATACAATAACTAATAATGCAATACTATTTACAGTCCCTGGTCATTAAATTGCCACATATGACAAATAAACTCATAAACGTGAAATTTTAACGCCCAATTCGATGACCAGGAACCAACTGTTTTAGGTTATGTTAAATTACCTCTTTTGTTTATCTTTTTATGCAAGGTAGAATATAAACCACTCTGGTGGAATATAAAAGTTGACGTTCTTTCATGTGATTACAGTACGTACAAGATCACCGCAGAATATATCTGACACAAACATGTATGTACATATATAAGCCACCGTTTAGTTACACTGATAGTAACTCGTTAGTGGTGCTCCTCTGCTGTCATACCTAGCAGTGCATTATAAGAATTAGACACAGAAGAACAATAATATGAGTGACAATTCTTCGTTCGTATTCAGGCAGTTACACCATCGTCCATAAGTTATGGGACACTTGATAAGTCTATGTTTGAATTAATACCTCAAGTTAATTTGCTGTTACAATCATATTAAATCTACTGTTATCTATAATTTTTACTGTTCAAGCTTTTATTTTGTTTGGTGGAATGGGATTTGTGAGCAATGTGGATTTTTGGATTTTTTATTAGCATTCACCTTACTAATTTAATTTATTAATTTTTTATATTGTATATCATTTTTATCTTAGTATCTCTTCCAATTTTTTTTTATAACTTAATTTTGTTAGTTGACTTAATAAATTAATTTAACTTTAAGAAAGTTATCACATTCTTAGCAAGTTTAAACTTAAAATTTATTTAACGTATAATTTGTTGAAGCTTAAAACTGTTGAAGACCCACAATTTTAAAAAAGCCTGTATTTTATAAATTTATTAATTTATAGTTTAGAAAAATATTTTTTTTAAGTACAATTGGTATTAATAATTTTGTTCAACATCATTAATATTGAAGAGCTATAATTTTAAGAATGCCTACATTTAATAAATTTTTTAATTTACAATTTACAAAATATGAATTTTTTAAGTGCAACTAATATTAAAAATAACTCTATGCAACATTATTAATGTTGAAGAGATATAATTTTAAGAAAGTCTACATTTAATAAATTTGCAAATTTACAATGCAAAAAATATACATTTCTTAGTTGCAAGTAATAATAAAAATAATTCTATTGAACTCTAATTTTAAAAAAGCCTGTATCTCCACGCAAGTAAATTATAGTATAAATTTCCTTGAGCTAAGAACGAACAGGGAGATGAGCATTTCACTGTTTGCCTTCATTTTCAAGGAGTCCCAAGGGTGTATAGGGAGAGTTGGTTTGATTCAAGTCATTTGATAGAATTTTAAATCAGCTGATCTATATAAAAAGGCGTAATACAAATATGTATTTTTCAGAACCGTTCTTTATAAATCTTAACATAGATTACTGATTTTTTTCATTATTACTGAAATTGTGAGGTTAGAATTTAACGAGTGAAATTATTGTAGCTATCAGTAGTTTAATTTATTTTAGATCATTTTTATTTTACTCGCTAGTTTATTAAATAATTTTAAATAATCCTGCATAAAACAGTCGTCAATGTACAAAATTAAACTCTATCCAAATCTGTGCATTTTAGCTGCATACTTCTCGAACTCCATAATTTACTCCGTTCCAAAATTGCAAGGTATCCCATAACTTACAAACAAGAATGTAAATGGAAAATAGGACAAGGTATGCTTCTTCAACTCTTTCGGAACCCATGTGCACGTTCTACAGCATAGTGAATAAACAGTGTCTAACTGCAATTTTACATATATCTGAGCCACGAGAGAGTTGAAGCACACAGAAGTTAAGAGAACACTTCAAGAATCCGAATTTAGTCTCTAATATATTTTTTTAAAAGATTTTTGCACCATCAGTCTTTTAAGATATTCGACATGAAACATTTACTCTACAATTTTATTAATTAAACATCTGCAAAACTCATGATCGACAGATGTGAGTAAAAACCGTATGTTAATACGGTTAGGTTAAGTTAATTAACCGTATGTTAAGACGGTTTAACGTTAAGGCCAAGTTGGCATTTGTATGTTGGCACGAATGTCCGTACACAACTTCAAGGAAAAATAAACGACGCACACATGTTGCGTTCCAGACAAATTAATCTTGCAACCTAATTGAAATGGTGATATATTTCCCAGTGTTCTCCGTACTTCTGCAAGTTAATGTTAGTGAAGATAAGACCTATGGTGTGAGTGGTCATACGATAAATGTCGGTTCGTTCTCACAAAGACGCACGAGGATGATACGTGGGATGAGGAATCCAAATTAACAAGAATTTCGTTGTTATTTGTGACTTAGCGAACTAGTTTCTAGTCAGTTGCTTGATCCCAGGTGTTTTATTCGTTCCGGTAGTACCTGTGCAAACATGTTAATGGTAACTCTCCACGTGCTGATGTTCCACGTTATTGACAAAACACAGACATGTCCCAACAAGTGCAACATTATCACCGGATATCATTTTCCAGCGTGCTCCGATGCTCACTTTATCCCCCGGCACTAATTTCGTTCGACTAATATAATTAACAGATATTTAACATCTAATGTTAAATTAATATAAATTAATTTGCTTAATTTCAAGCATTTAATCTTTTACTTGCAATTAGGAATTTTTAAACAAATAAATTTATATTAATTCTACGCACAGTTTAATCAAATGAATTTATATAAATTTGAAGCATTTTAGAGTGTTCTTCTACTTACAATTAGAAATTTTTAAGCAAATGAATTTATATTAATTTAAAGCATTTTATGCTTCTACTTACAATTACGAATTTTTAAGCAAATGAATTTATTTTAATTTGAAGCTACGTCGGACTTCAGGAATTTTTAAGAAAATTAATGTAAATTCACGTGCTTAAAAATTCCGAAATTAATACAAATTCATTTGCTTAAAAATTCCGAAATTAATATAAATTCATTTGCTCGAAAATTCCGAAATTAATACAAATTCATTTGCTTAAAAATTCCGAAATTAATATAAATTCATTTGTTCGAAAATTCCGAAATTAATATAAATTCACTTGCTTAAATATTCCGAAATTAATATAAATTCATTTGCTCGAAAATTCCGAAATTAACATAAATTCACTTGCTTAAAAATTCCTAAATTAATATAAATTCATTTGCATAAAAATTGCTAAATTAATACAAATTCATTTGCTTAAAAATTCCTAATTGTAAGTAGAAGCATAGAGCAATTGTAAGATGCTTCAAATACTTTCGGTAGAGAAGATGGAGATAGATTTTAACCCTTAGAGTAAGAACCCTTGGAATGACATTGATTGAACTGTGGAGGTTTTTTGTTCGACACGGGATCTCCATCTTTAGTGGGTGTTACATATTCGGTTTGAATGAACGATTTTTGGTAGATTCGAGTTTTGGAAGTTTGAGGTAGATATTTAGGAAGAAGATTTGGGAATTTGGAGATTTTTGAGGATGGAAGTTGGAAATTAAGGGAGGTGGTTTGAGGTCAGATTGGGGTCAATTTAGGGATTTTTTAGGTTCTCCAAGAACCTATACTTTCAAACATAGCAAATTTAGGGTTTCAGAATTTTGGGAGGAGATTTCTAGGGAATTTGGGGATTTTATGAAAGTTAGAAATTTTAGAGATTTTAGAGATTTTACAAATTTTGGAGATTTTAGAAATTTTAGAGATTTTAGAGATTTTAGAGATTTTAGAGATTTTAGAGATTTTAGAGATTTTAGAGATTTTAGAGATTTTAGAGATTTTAGAGATTTTAGAGATTTTAGAGATTTTAGAGATTTTAGAGATTTTAGAGATTTTAGAGATTTTAGATATTTTAGAGATTTTAGAAATTTTAGAGATTTTAGAAATTTTAGAAATCTTAGAAATTTTAGAAATCTTAGAAATTTTAGAAATCTTAGAAATTTTAGAAATCTTAGAAATCTTAGAAATCTTAGAAATTTTAGAAAGCTTAGAAATCTTAGAAAGCTTAGAAATTTTAGAAATCTTAGAAATCTTAGAAATCTTAGAAATCTTAGAAATCTTAGAAATCTTAGAAATCTTAGAAATTTTAGAAATCTTAGAAATTTTAGAAATTTTAGAAATTTTAGAAATTTTGGAAAATTAAGAAGATTTAGAAAATTCAGAAAATGTAAGAAATTTAAAAATTTTAGAAAATAGAAGATGTTAAAAATTAGAAGGTTTAGAAAATTCAGAAAATGTAGGAAATTTCAAAATTTTAGAAAATAGAAGATGTTAAAAATTAGAAAAGTTAGGATATTTCTAGGAAATCTAATGAATTTAAGAAATTTAGAGACTTTGGAAAATAAAGAAGCTTTAGAATATTCAGAAAATTTAGGCAACTTAAGAATTTTGGAATATTGAAAATGTTAGAAATTAGGAAAGGTAAGATATTTCTAGAGAACCTAGGGAATTAAAAAAATTTACAAAATTTAGATTTAGGAACTTTGAGAAATATAAGAAAGTTACAGTTTTGGAAATTTAAGAAATTGAGAAGATTTTTAGGAATCTTAGGGAATTTTTGAAAATTTGAGACTTAAGAAATTTCTAAAAAATTTTGGAAACGACAATTTAGAGAATTTTAAAATTTAAAAATTTCGAAAATTGTGAATTTGGTTACTCTGAGTTTTAAGAACTTAAAAATTTATCATTTTGTCAATTAAAAAGTTTAAGAATTATGAAATTTAAAAATTTAGAACTTTTCAGAATGTATAAATCTTAAAATACTCATTTGGAAATTTGAAAAGTTGTGTTTTTGAAGGTGTGCAAATTCGCAATCCGAAAATTTGGAAATTTGTGAAATTTGAAGATTTGACAATTTATGAAATAAAATATAGGAAATTTAAAATTAAGGAATTTAAAAATTAGGAATTGTAAATTTGGGGATTTGATAATTGGAAAACTTAAAAATTCTGAAATTTACGATTTCAAATATCAGAAAATTTGAAAGTTACGAATTTGGAAATTTGAAAAGTTAAGAATTTTATTATCTCAGAACTTTAAAACTAAAAAATGTTTAAATTGAAAATTACAAATATTATAACTTAAATATTAAAATTTTGTAATTTCAAAATTGAAAAACTCTGGATTTGAAAATTGGAAAATTTCAAAATTGAAAAACTCTTAATTTGAAAATTTCTGATCTAGTACCATTCGCGTTGAATACCAGCAGAAGCTCAAAAACTTCAACTAATTCTCGCATCAACTGTTACACAAAACTCTCTATTTTCTAAAAAGTACTATTAATTTTTCTAACAATCCCTAAATTCTACGTTAGTCGTTTCAGCATCCAAAGCTCGCTACTCTAAGGGTTAAACACTCAGAATCACACTTTTTTCAAAAAATCTTATCTACTCTAAACAACCACACACAAACCAAATAAACGTCGAACATCTGAAAAAATGGCTCGTATTTCCACAGAAATAAAACATGAAAAGAATTAACCGAATCAATCTATATCAAAAAAACGAAACAAGTTCCACAGAAACAAGAAAATGGCGTGAACAACGGAGCACACGGAGGTGTTAGTCTCCCGAGGCATCCAGTGAGACAGCATCTCTGTTTTTCATTTTCCTTTTTTTGGAAAAACCAGGTACCTCCGAGGTCTCTTCGATGAAGGTGACATTCGTCTTGACGCCAAGCGGCCAAATAACATGTAGCTGATCTTTGTTCAGCTGTAGCAAGAATACGATCAGAACGAACAACGCATTGAACATAAAAAACGCGAACACGCTCTTGTTCCTTAGCTCGATCAGGTCGGCGGCTATACGAGCCTGTCGTGAAAAACAAAAATTAGCAAATATGTGAAAAAAATACGCTCCGTCCAGTCTGATCCTTCGGCTCCTTGGAGGATCCTCGCCGAGAACATTTCTCTTATTTCAAAAATTCGAACTGCAAAACAATTATTTCGAACTGCAAAAATTTTAATAAATTTAATTTTACAGAAATGGATGGATGCAAGAAAATGGCTCGACAGATCCTGATAGAAAATTTTTGATGAAGAAGCAGGATAACTCGTGGACGGAGCGGTCTTTACCTCCTGCGAGCTTTCGTCATAGGTGATGTTCGTCTTGATACCGAAAGGCCACTTCACGTGCAACAAATCTTTGTTTAATTGCAGGAGGAACACGATCAGGACGAAGAGGGCATTCATCATAAAAAACGCGAACACGCTCTGGTCACGGAGGTCCTTTAGATCTTTGGCGATTCGGGCCTGATGCAAGTAGCAGTCATCCGTTATTCGATTATTTGATTAGGGGTATATCGACGAATATAGACGGGAAGGTTTCTTCCGGGGTTTGGGAAGAGGAATATTAGCATTCGTCCACTTGATGGCGCCATGGATGTCGTAAATATTATGGCTACGTTCTGGAGCTTTTTATTAGGGGATAAGGTTAGGTCAATAACTGAGATGGAGTTATGTAACACAAATATATGACTTATAGAGGTTGTGCTATAAGATGACTCTATATGCAAATTGATTAAGAAATGCTTTTGAGAAAAGTGAATTTAGTCCTCAAAATGTTTGACAGAAATTTTTTGTTAATTTAAGGGATATTAAAACTGTTTATCTTCATGAAATTGTTAATAATTATATAGTAATTATTAAAGTATGATGAATATTATAGAAGGCACTAATTTAAAAATTTTGAAAGATTATTAATAATCTACCACACTATATAAATATTTTTATAAACTAAATTGTGAAATTTAAAAATCTCTGAACACTCAAGTTTCTAATGTTAGGTTAGGTAAGTTAGGTAGGTTAGTGGATTAGATAGGTTAGGTAGGTTAAGTCAGTTAGGTGGATTAGATGGGTTATGTCAGTTAGGTAGGTTAGGTGGGTTAGGTGGGTTAGGTAGGTTAGGTGGGTTAGGTAGGTTAGGTATGCTAGTGTTTATTAAATTCAATTCTCTTAAACAAATATGACAAAATATTTCTCAATTTCAACTTATTTTTTTTTTTAAATAAAATTTCTTGCTGGAGTATCATCAAGTGGACAAGTGGATTTATTTTCACCCTGTTCCCATTGGTTGTTCTTGTAATTATTTTTGTATTTTTTGTAAAAGTGTCTATATTCGTCGATATTAATTTTGTGTCATATTTTAAAGACACGTTATTTCTCAAAATTGCTGCAATAGTTGCAACATTTAGATTTGTACTCCTATATTTAGTTTCTGCTTTGTAGATCAATTTGAAATGTGCATAAAAAGTAAATATATAAATATCTGCACTTATTTTTGTGAAATTATTAATTAACCAAAATTGAAACGTTGACAAGAAAAAATTTCTTACTATTTACTTAAATATAGTTTTGTTATCAATTAAAAAGTACTACTTGAATTGAATAATAGTATGATTTAACGAAATTAGAAAAGAGTATTAATTAGATAACAGTATCAGTCAGTTAAATTGAAAAATAGTAATACTAATTAAATTTAAAAGATATCAGCTAGTATTTAAACTAGCAAAGTAATGTAAATTCTTTTTGTAATTACAATTGTAATGTTAATTTTTTAAATTTAATTATGAACTAACTGTTTCCTACTTTAGGATCAAAATTCTTGATTAATTTCAATAAGTGATTTTTCATTTTAAATTATATAGATTTTAATAGCGATCAAATTAAACTTTCTATTGAAAAAATGCAATATATTAAAAAGAAAGTCTAAAAACTTGCAATGCTTTGTCTGCTGACATGTACATATAATAACTAGTTACTCTATAAATTACTAAAAAAATTACTCCAAATTAGAGGAACATAAATAATTATCTAATTAACAATCAGGTACTACTGTTGCAAGTTTTTGAACATAATTAACACTAGAACAAAATTATTATTTTTAATAATAGGAGTTTTTAAGATTATTTCTGAGGAACCAAATTAATACTATTATAAATTTGGAAAAAAGTATTTAAACAATTTTTTGTATTTAGAACTTAATAAATATCAAAACGACCTTATGCCATCTGTCCTTGAGACAAATTTATAAAATAAATTTCATAATTATAACACATACAGTAAACCCCCCTATAACACGGTACTCTTATAACGCGTTTTCATACAACGCGATTTCATGTCCCTCGTATAACACGTGTTTCCCCCATATAACGCGGGGATTCCCACGTTATATTTCTGTACTGCGAAATTTATAATTTGACAGTTCACAATCAATTTCGCGTACATTTGCACATTGTATCAATTGTGTTCTTATAAAATAAAATAAAATTATTTTATTCAATTTGTGTCACAAATAAAATGCACATATTTCGTTCATAACATAGTTTTTCTTTAATATGTATTCGATTTAAACCCTTCTTAACGAGAAAAGACAAACGTGAATCATTTTCACATACATAACACGTTATACGAGGTCATACGAGCGCGTTATACGAGAATACTCGTACAACGCGTTTTCCTATAACGCGGAACGCATCTATCGTGTTATAGGGGGGATTACTGTATTAATAAATATAAAATAGTCATTGACTTTCTGAAACTAAGCAATTAATTATTTCGTTTCATTCTCAATAACAATGAAACTAATTTAAATATTCCAGTTATTGAGATATTGCATATTTACTGACTAAGGTTCATCAAAAGCTCCATTTTTTATCATCAAAACTTCTCAAATCAGTTTTCACATAACATTAATTTTAATCAAAACATTGAACATTTTCTATGCAAATTTATTTACCAAAATCTGCTTAATTATCTTTCAACTTGAACTTTAAGAGACTCTGTCTTTCTTGAACATTGATAATTTAACCTTTTGCCGTACAATTTGTTTGCGTCAGTCAAAACTAACTATTCTTCGCTTTAATATTAAAACAAATAAAGAAAATTAAAACGTTGTGAGTCTATTATATTCAGCGATTCTTAATTGTTGGACCTAAATTTCAAGTTGAAGAGTGTTAAAAATTTGAAGAAAATTTGTCTCATTTGATTTCTAAACGCGTCACGAGTGACTCGTCAAAGTACGACAAAGGGTTAATATCACTATTTTGTTCTAGTGTTAAAAACATCTAAATTCAATTGCCAGAAGCAATTATAGTAAACATAAAAGTCATTACCTTTTCAGCTTTGTCCTCATCAATAGGATACAAATATTTCTCCAGAAGGTCCTTCCAGAATTGTTCTTCCTGAAGGGACAGTACATCGATCTCACCCTTTTTCAGTCCATCGTCATTCAACCAATAAGGTCTGCTAAGGAAATTACTACCCTCTCGATTGCCTTCCGTATTTTGACTAGTCACTGTCTCTGCATCGCTATTGCCATCCTGATCCTCTGCAGGATCCTCTCCGATGTCACCCAAGTGATTGGCGGTTCGAGAACCCACGGAGGATGCACGCCTTCTTCCTGAGTGTCCATGAGGATCCACAGTCCTAAATAAACGAACATAAACGAACTTATTATGTGAGGGAAGAATTTCCAAATAACACAAATGGAAGTCAATACAATTTTAATAAGCTGACAAACTTTTGTGATGGACTAAACAATTATAGGTTAACGTTGACAAAATGATAGTAATACAATTTTTAATGTGATGATGTACTTCCTTGATGAACTAAACAATTATAAGCTAACATTTACGTTAAACAAAATGATACTAACACAATTTTTAATATGATGATAATCTTCTTTGATGGAGTAAACAATTTTAAGTTTAGCTTTACATTAAACAAAATTATAGTAATACAATTTTTAATGTGATGATGTACTTCTTTGATACACTAAACAATTATAAGCTAACATTTACATTAAACAAAATGAAAGTAATACAATTTTAAATATGATAATAAACTTGTGTAATAAATTAAAAAATTTTATGTAATGGTTGTAGTAAACCATGTAGTAAACTGTTTGATAAATTTAATAAACTGCAAAGAAGGTTTAATAAATTATATAGTGAAAATGAAGTACAAAATATGTTTAATAAAGTGTGCAGTAAATTTATAAATTGTATAACAAATTTAATTGTGTAATAAATTTGGAAAAGTATATAACTTTAATAAGTTGTGCAATGAATTTAATATAATTTAATTGAAAATAAATTCAATTACTTGTATAAGTGAATAATAAATTTAATCAATTATGTAATAAATTAAGAAAATTATATAATTTGAGCAAAGTTAAAAAACTGTACAACAAATTTGATGGAATGCATACTAAATTTAGTGAACTGTATAATAAATTTAATGAAATGCATAATAAATTTGACAAACTATAAAAAGATTTAATAAACTAAAAAAAAATTCAATGAATTGTACAACTGAATGACAAATTTTATAAATTATGTACTGAATTAAAAAAATTGTATAATTGATTTAATAAAATGTATAGCAAATTGAAATGACTATTAAATTTGATAAATTATCTAATAAATTTAGTAAATTGTAAAATGAATTCAATAAATTGTACTGTAAATTTAACAAACTGTATAAAAAATTGTAATAAACTGCAAAATAAATTTGTATATATAGTAAAATGTAATGAACTGTAAATTAAATTTTAATGTGTAGTCAAATTTAATAAACTATAAAATAAAGGTAAGCTGCATAATAAATTTTAAATATACAGTAAACAACTGTATAAATATTTAATAAGTTTAATAAATTGTACAGAAAAACGAAACTCATAAATTGTGTAAGGTATCTAACAAGATTTAATAAAATGCATAAATTTTACGAAAAGTGCAGTAAACAAGCCGTATAAAAAAAAATAAACAATACAACAAATTTAATAAACTGTAAAGAAAAACGAATCCCTAAAATAAATTTTGAAACCTATCTAATAAGATTTAATAAATTGTATAGTAACTTGCATAATAAAAGTAAACCAAAGAAACTTTTAATCAATTGCACTAATCACAGTACCATTAAAGCAGTATTAAATCGTGTTACCTTTCAATGGCTTCCAACCGTTTCCCAACTTGTTCCAGCGACTCAGCAATGGCGACCAATTGTTGTTTCTCATTGGATGTCTGACCATGCGTACAGAACATGCATTTGAACAATCCTGCCAAAGAGATTTCTATCGATCCTTCTTCATCGTCGTTTGACCCTACGCCATTTTGTAGGAAACCTAACAAAGACTTTTGTTTCGCTTTCCGTTTCGCCTCCTCGGCTTCCTTCTTTTCTTGTTCAAGCTCCTGTTGGTTTCGTAATAAATAAAAGGTGTTTATCAAGTAATTGTATTTCAAATACAATTATTTTTTAAAAACAATTTATGTACAATTAAAGATATTTCTTTTAAATACATAAAAATTTAAAAAGTACGTATAAAAGTGGAAAGTGTTTTATTGCAAAGATGTTTAATGCGATTGTAATGATTTGAAGATCTAAAATTATTTATATATTTTCTTTGATGAAAAAATCAACTAATTTGTTATAATTTCCATTTTTATTAATTTCTAATATATTTGTAATAATTTACAATATGGAATCAAATTGTTAAGTGGAATAAGCATGAGTTTATAGTTACAGTAATAATTTTAGAAGAAACAAGCACTGTTACAGGATTCAAATATTTTATAGATTTGTTGGTTAATAAGTTATTGAAGCTGTTGTTTTAACAAATTTAATATTGAAAACAGACAATTTTGCATTTTGGAACAATATTTGTTGTCAATACTAACAATCACGTGTTTAGTTATTTCGGATTTGAGATGGTGGTTTTCAAACTTACAATAGGAGAGATTGGAATTTTTAATTTTTTATGTTCTTGATCTTTGAATATATATGGCTTAAAAATTCGGAATATAAAATTTTGGAGTTATTAAACTTTACAACTTTCTAGCTTTTAGA
Organism: Megachile leachella; assembly: GCA_963576845.1. NCBI lineage: Eukaryota > Metazoa > Arthropoda > Insecta > Hymenoptera > Megachilidae > Megachile > Megachile leachella. Next base: position 8,148,989 of record OY756252.1, on the reverse strand, counting down.
CTGTTTAACTCTAAAACTATGAAATTTGGAATTTTTTAAATTTGGAATTTGAAAATTTGGGAAATTTGGAGAATTTGGAGAATTTGAGAGTTTGAAAATTTAGTGAATTTGAGAATTTGGAAATGTGGAAATTTGGATACATTGGGGAATTTGGAGAATCTTGGGAATTTCAGCAATTTTGGGGAAATTAGGGATTTTAGAGAGTTTGGAGAATTTGGGGAATTCGGAATTTTGGAATTTTGGAATTTTGGAATTTGGAATTTTGGATTTTTGGAATTTTGGAATTTTGGAATTTTGGAATTTTGGAATTTTGGAATTTTGGAATTTTGGAATTTTGGAATTTTGGAATTTTTGAAATTTTGAAATTTGAAGCTTTGCAACTTTAGAATTTTGGAAATTTGGGGAATTTGGATTTTTGGAATTTTGGAATTTTGGAATTTTGGAATTTTGGAATTTTGGAATTTTGGAGCTTTGCAACTTCGGAATTGTGGAAATTTGGAAATTTGAAGCTTTGCAACTTCGGAATTGTGGAAATTTGGAAATTTCGAAATTTATAATTTGGAAATTTTGAAAATTTTGAAATTTTGGAAATTTGGAAATTTTGAAATTTGGAAATTTGGAAATTTTGAAAATTTTGGAAATTTTGCATTATGGAACTTTGGAACCTTGAAACTTCAAACTCTTCAAATTTTCAAACTTTTAAATCTCTAATTATTAATACTCCAGAAACTACTTTAAAATTCCGCAACACTAATATAACATTTTAACTATACAAATCTAAAAAGAACAAAGTTTGCAAAAATCTAAAAAAGAGACTGTAAAACAAATTACCACGAACACCATCACACATCACAGTTATTCTAAAAACAAGTCTAATTCCAAAATTGTTTCAAAACGCAAAATTAATCACAACAAAAGATGAATGAATTAATCAAGTTAATAATGACGTATTAATCAAGTTAATAATGAGAAGTAAATAGTTACCACGGCAGTTTTCTTAGTAGCGACCTCCCTAGTGCCCCATGTAATGTCATTGAGGTTACAGACCGCGTAAATAATAAGCAGCACGTAGATTGAAGGAACGGATATAAAATAAATAGCGGAGTATAGCAGGCAGTGTATTTCTTCCGGGTGCAATAGTGCAGCTATCACCACTTGACCTATCATTAACACAAGAAACATCGCTGATGGCGAGAATCCGCCATCTTCAGTAATGCTTATTGCGATTCCAACTAATACTGCGACCATAACCATTGCGTAGAAGGTGCTGATCACTGCTGCAACGAAAACCTGATACCATTGTTATTGTTAGTAACCAATTTTAAGTAGTTAATTATTAAATCTACTACAATTAATTATAGTTGTTGTTAACAGTTAAGTTAAACATCGCCATACAGGGTTTGTCCAATAAGTATCAGAACTGATTTTTTTCTACTAGTTTGGAAGGTCAGGGAGCAATCTCTATTGACTTACCGACTTCCAGGGAGCGTATGAACAATGGAAAATCCGCTGGCAATGGTGTATTGATGAAGGAAGGGCATACTTTGAAAATTATTAACTCAATGTTATATCTTCAACGAATACCATTTTAGGACATCAATCTCGATACTTATTAGACAAACCCTGTATATCGCATTCACTTTTTATATGAAGAGACTAAAACATTTGCAGACATTAAAGCAACACTCCATTTTGCAGAGTCATACAAAGCGGTTCCTAAATGGCGCCATTTTAAATTCCAACACCATCAGTTCAGTTTTGCATTCGTTCGGCGACAATAATGTTGAAATTTTAAAGACATTAGTTTAAAATTAGGAGTTTTGATATATAATAGTTATAGACTTTTTGAGTTCATTTATAAACACTTTTCAAATATTTTCTATTTTGAAACCCTCACATCTTTAAATTCTTGAATTGCTGAATTCTCAAATTTCCAACCTTGCACATTCTCTTATTTAAAATCACAAGAATTCTCAAAAGTTCACATCCTAAACTAAAAGTTCCAAATGTTTTAGAACTCAAAAATTCAGAATTGCTAAATTCTCAAACCTTTACATCTCATAATTCTAAAATTCTAAAATTCTCAAAAACTTCCTAAAATACCCCAAACTCCCAAAACTCTCAACAAAGTATCAACAAAACTAAAAAACATTATTGTAACCGATACAAAAGCCACAACTAACTTTTCAAGCATTCCAGTGTTAAATCTGCGGTGTTTCGTAAGCAAAGCAAAAACATAAAATGCATTTGGACGAACCTTTTTAGTCTTTTTCACTTGGACCTCGCGGGTTCCCCAGGAGACGACATTCAAGTTGATAATGGAGTACAAGATGAGAAGGAGATACATGGAAGGAATCGAGAGAAGGTAAATGATGCCTGGCACGATACACCAAAACTCTTGCGGATGCAAACAGGCAGCTATAAAGAACGAGCTAGACAGTGATATCAAGAATATGGCCGAAGGTGAACCGATGCCATCCTCGCCAAGTTGCAGGGCTGTACCTACTATCACGGCCATCATTATCAATGCGTATCCTGTCGACAATATTTGCGCACACAAAAGCTGAAAGACAAGGACATAAGTAGATTAGGGTGGTTCGATAAAATTCTTTTTATCTCTCATTCTAAACGTTTAGTACATAGCATAAAAATATCCAAAGTTTAAATTTAAGAGATCAAAGCAATTTATATTGATTCTTTATAGTAATCGGAGAAAAAATTCTTTGGTACTCTGAGACATTAGTGTGTGGTACAGGAAAAGTCTTAGAAAGTTATTTAAGAGATACTTTAAAGCAACTTACATTGATTTTTTATCGTATCGACTTTTAGCGACAATTTAATTACAGATACAATTGCAGAAAATTAAATATTAGTATCACATCTATGTCGATCGACTGATTTAACCATATTTACACACTTGAGAAATAAGCAAGGTTCAAACAGAGTTTGAAAATAAACTTATTCGATGATCGTTCAAAGTTTTGATATTACTCGCCGCCAAACAATATTCATTGTCCATAGAAGATCTTAATAACCTTGTAACGAGAGTCATCAATTTTGAACGGTACAAATTACCAGATGATACTGACTTTAAATGAAAGTTATAAGAATTGACAGTAATATTGAAAAGTTTGCAAGAAAGCAAATGCGATATTCATTGTCCACAGAAGATCTCAATAACCTGGCAACGAAAGAGTCATCAATCTTGTACAGTTCAAATTATCACACGATACTGACTTTAAATGAAAGTTAAAAGAATTGACAGTAATATTGAAAAGTTTGCAAGAAAGCAAATGCGATATTTATTGTGAGATAAATCTTATTTTATTTTTGATTCGCGACTAATTTTCATGAACGTTTTACGCGTTTAGACGCGGGTTTGGTTCTCCATTCTGCGCACGAAATTCACCGCAGACGTTAACCTTGATGTTGCAGATTGTTTTGCAATGTGCTCTTCGAAAAAAGACGTCGATCAGTATCATGAGTGATCAATATACAAATTCTATTCGCTCGACAAAGAATAGTGGGCTTGAACTTAGCTTTATATGTATCTCGTGTCACATCTACACTGTAATAATTATGTAATTATTTAAGAGGAAGGTACATATACTCAATGTGAACGGGGAAGATAACTCTTCATTGTTCGGTTATGTAATGCGTATATGTACATTTTAGTCCAGATTATTGTACAGTGGTATTTTATGAAGCGAAAATACGGTGACGCCTTTCGCATTTCAATATTTTATTAAATTATTGGAAGCTATTGATTCTCTTTGAAGTCTCTTATTGAAACTCTTCGGAATGATTTTTTAAGGTTGGAAATGATTAAATTTTCTGGTGCGAGATTAATAATATTATTATTTAATTTTATGAAGCAATAATTATATAAGTATGTAACAATTGTTGATATAACTTGCTAATTATAGAAAGTCATAAAAGATTTAAAGTGAAAGGCATAAGAATGTCACAAAAAATTTTCAACGAAAGCTATTGTCAGATATTATTGAAAAACAACAAATATTTTTAATTTTGGTCTGTAAACTTCTAAATTGCCTTGAGTTCTTATACTTTAATTTTTGAACTCAAACTTTCAGAAGATTTTACACCATATACTAAATTTGTAATAGGTGAGAGTGAAAAAAGAATTTTCAGCCATCCTAAAGTTCATAAACGATCAAAGCTTGAAACATTAATAAACATTAATTTTTATATTGTTTCACTTACTTGTATGTTTGCCTTACACGTAAAACATACGATCATAAACAACAGGATGGGGATAATGTTATAATAGAAACTTGTCCAGTTATCGATTTTGAAAGCCGCCACGAAAGCACCGACCAACATAAGGAAGATCGTGCCTGGTCCTAAAATTGTTCCACCTGAAACAGAAAATAGAATGCTTAAAAATTATTTTTTCCATCTTTGTACACCAATTATTTACTTTTCTAAATCCATGAACAGCAGAATTCTATAAAACTAAATTCATAAATAATTCATTTATGTAATCACGATATTGATTAAAATGAACGTATGAATAGATAGAAAACTAACCCATAAGCAAAATTTGATAGGAAATGTATGGAAGAGATATATTGTCGTTGATTTTGATCGTTCGTTTCGCGTCCATCAGGAGATCCATTATGTTAGCAATGGTAGAGGGAACCCATCGACGACGTTGATTGTAAAATTCATTGAAGCCCTCCGGTGCGTGTGTGTAAGCATCGCTGGCTGCTGAATATTCGACCTGTATCATCATTGAATAAACCACAATGATTAATCGCTGTTTATTTATACCGTATACCTCAAATTGCTATAATAATCAAGCACACGTTATATATCATTCACTCATTTTTGGTTCAGTGTCGTTCATCACATAAATTCAATCAAATGCAAATTTTGGAAACACCTAACATATAATTGCATTCGAAAAGCAGCCAAACCATTCAGATGAACAGCAATTTTTAATTTTGAAACAATTTTAAGTTGCGAATTTAAAAATTGTTGCAATGTAAAAGTAATATTAAGTAATAAATAAAGAGAAATTTACTGAAGATTTTAAAAATGAGTTCTTAAAAAAAAGATTCAGTGTATTCATTCAATACATTCAATGATTGACGAGAAAAATAATTATTTTCATTTTGAATTGTTGATATGTTTCAATTATTCTATAACAATGTTATATTACGAATATAATATTTAGCGTATATTTTTGAAACAAAAATTACTTTGTCTGTTAGGTTTATCGATATTGAATTTAATTATTGCAATGCAACCTCAAAATTTAAGTTTCGTGTAATTTAAGATTCATTTTAAGTTTCATGTAAGTTAAGATTCATTTTAAGTTTCATATAGTTTAAAATTTATTTTAAGTTTCATTGAAATAGTATTAAGTCATTTAACAAATACCGAATGAAAATAGAGAAGATATTTCCGCCTAAAGATGTCAATAGGATTTTCATAGTACTTACCCTGTAACCCCGTTGTAGAAGAAGAGTACAAAGCCATCGATCCTCCCCTTGATCGTATTGAACGTAGTGTCTGGCTTCGTCCGATCTCGTTGTGTATTTCTTCATTACGTTGTCGTCCATTAAAGCCTTACCTCTGAACAACGAGAAACAACCGGGACTACAAAGCACACAGCCGATCATATGCTCGGTTGCTTTTTGCAGCCAATGGCCGATAGCGTATTCGAACATTTGGTACCACACCATCGGTCCTGTGTCATACACCGACAAAAATTTAGTTAAAGATCAAAGTAGATCAAAGTTAAAATTGTAGAAATTGAAATGAAATTTTGAAACTTAAATTAAAATTATGAGGATCAAATTAAGATTACAAGAATCAAGTTAAAGTTGTTAAGATTTAATATTAAAATTGTAAAAATCAAAGTTAAAATTTTAAAAATCAAGATGAAATTTTGAAACTTAAATTAAAATTGTGAAGATTAAATTGAAATTGTTAAAGTTTAATTAAAATTGTAAAAATCAAATTAAAGTTGTGAAGATTAAGTTAAAACTGCAAAGATCAAATTAAAATTGTAAAAATCAACTAAATAGTATTGTCAATAATAATACTGTTAAATAATATTAATAATTTTTAAATTAGGTTTGCAAATTTATTAATAGACGCTCCATAATTGCCTGCGTTCAGGGCTCTGGAACTAAACTTTTTAAAATACCAAATTTCAACATCATATTTTTTAGACATATTTTCATTCTCCTATTTCTATGTTATCACTAAATCTCTAAATCGTCACGTTTCAAAATATTCTAAGTTCTGAAATTTTTAAATTCCCAAAAATCGAGAAATTATCGAGCATCGAGCACACGTTCCTCAAAATTAATTTCATACAAATTCAAGTTCCTAGTTGTACATTCCTGAAAATTCTGAAATTCCCAAATTCTCAAAAATCGAGAAATTATCAAGCCTGATACACTCATTCGCTTCACAGTTAATTTCTCAAATACTGAACATACGTTTGAACATACATCTACTATAAACACTTTGCACACACATGTTTCATTACTTTTTATGAATAATCTTAATGAAACCTTCACAAGCAGGGAATTATCGAGAGGCTATACTATCTCCATGATAATGAATTTAACTAACCTGAACCAACTGGATGAATTCGACCACAAGCTGCACCAAGGTTCTTATTCTTCTTCATCAAATCTACGAGCAGTTTCACAGCGGCAGGTTGGAAATCAATGTCTCCGTCGAGTGTCAATAAATAAGTATTTTCCGCGATTACTTCTTTACGATCTACACTAATTGGTAACTCCATTAATCGATGTCCCAGTAAGTAGTACATGTACATGACCTAGAAAACAAAAATCAAATTTACTTAATTATAAAATTTTATAACTTTATATTTTACAATTTTACCATTTTTTTCATTGCAATAATTTTACAATTTTTTAATAAAAAATTGATTTTAAATGAAGTTCTATTATTCATTAAGTGCTAGAAAGTTCTTCTCCATTACTTTTCATGTAAATAAATCCTACGTTATATTTCTGACTATACCTGACTCCATCGCTTCCTGTGACGAATTTTACTCTTATCCTTCAAATGAGCAATCATCTTCGTTTTCCCTGGAAGTGTCCACACTAATCTGCCACCGTAAGGCGTCGGATATTTCTTCGGTGCTCTAACATGCATTCGCGTTTGGTGAACGTCTGACGCAGCCTCATCCAATGTGCCGACCAACAATTTCACGAACCTGTTCACCTGAGACTCGTTTTCATCGTGATCCGATAACTCGAACGCGTCATCGAAGAAGATGTGAGCTGAAAATACAAGATTATTACTATGTAATGATTGAATTAAAATAATACATTATTTTTAATTTAATTAAGTAGGAAGTTCAATGCAACGCGGTTGGGAGCTTAGGTAGCGTGGTTATAAAGTAGGATCTCTCCATGGTCCGCGCTAAGCTACAAAAGGGTACCAGTTTAAGTAGGTACGACGCTACTATAGTGGCGGATACCATCTCTATACGATGTCATCGAGGATTAGCGCCATGTTGGAAACATTTGGGAATTACATATTTCATGAATTTTCAAACAACGTTAACTATCAAAGTTAAAATATCTGTGGAAAAGATTATTCGCCTTAACTTATAAGTTTCAATCTCCGTTCAAAATTGCAGCGAAATTCAGAAATTTAAAACTAACCAAGCTAGTCCTATCTAAACTTATACCTCATAAATTTTTCAATCTCAGAAATTGCAATGAAATTTCCATGCAGAAAGTGGGTGGACTTACTTTCAAATTCATAGTAATCCGGATCGACAACTTTCAAATATTTTTGGGCAACGCGTCGGGCACACTGGTCCTCGTCCAGGCGTAGGATACTCTTCAAGAATTCCATCATTTCTTCTTTGTTCTCATGCCACATCGTTGCACAAGCGTATATTCTCGTTACGTGATCGCTGCTTTTTACAGCCGACGGTGGTGTAGTTGATCCGTCGGTCTGTTCGTATATGGTCTCGTAATCCCCGTCCCCTTTTTCTTTTTCTATCTCCGCCAGATCCTGCTCAACAAAAATAAGCTTTATGTTTCCGTATGATGTTCATTTTGATGAAACATCAAACAGAATATTATAAGACCGACAAATTATGCATTCATAAATCGCAGTGCCTTTTGTGAACGTTTACTGGCAAATGACCCTCTGCGAATTCAGATGTTTTATCTAAATAACTTTTATGCGGGGTCTAAAATCTCTTTCGATTCAAAACGCTTTTTGTTCATTTATGTAACGTTATATCATTAATTTTGCGTGCAAAGCTGTGTAAAGGAGTTTTTAGGTTGGAACATTTATGACACAGTTATTTTTGTACCTTTATACTTTCTGTACAGCAACCTCATATGAAAATTTGCTTTACTAATAATACGTGTACTTTCAATAAAAAGTTGATAATTATTTCCTAGTGGTTCTTACCTCGACTTTCACCTCAGGTTGATCATCCCGTTTTCGGTTCAGCCCCATCGACTGATCGATCAACAAGGAATTGTACATCGGTACAACAAAAAGCTTCTCCGTGGCGGCAAGACGTTCGCATTTAGGTGTCCACACATGCAACGTGATCCACGTTTGCGACAACAGCCAGAGCAACCATACCCAGGCATATTGCTTCGTAACGAAATCGTTGAGAAACGGTGGCGATTCATAGAACAAATAATCCGGGATTGTGTCGTGGAATATGCAAGGATCGCTGTTCCGCAAGCCGCAAGCAGCGATCAACAAAGAGATCGATACCGGAATTGTCAGATTTACGGGAAAGGCGTAACTAAATCCCTGTATCAGAATTTTGCACGCGAATTTACCTGAAATAAGAAAAACATGATTTATGTTCCGCTCGCATTTAGAATCCTTGTACTTTGATTCAAGGTCTGAGAGGACTTTCTTCAAAAATTTGTTAAAAGGAGACGTCATCTGTTATTTGACGTTGGGGACATTTGTCAGAAATAATAGTTTGTGGTTTTTTTGAGGAAGTGATGGAGTTTATGTTTGTCTGAGGGAGTGGCAGGGTTTAGGTTCGTCTGAAGGGTTTAGGTTTGTTTGAGGGAGTGATGGGTTTAAGTTTGTGTGAGGATGTGACAATTTAGTTTTGTTTGAAGTAGAGACACGGTTTAGTAAATTTGCTTGCAGTAGTGACGTGTTTAGTGAGTTTAGTTCAAGCAGGGACGTGGTTTATTAGGGTTGTTTGAAGTACTAATGTGATTCATTAAGTTTGTTCCAAAGAGCGATGTTTAGCCAGTTTGCTTGAAGTGGAGACGAGATTTATTAGGGTTGTATGAACTACTGTTGTGGTTCGTTAAGTTTAATCGAAGGAGTGATGTAGTTTTTCAAGTTCATTTGAAGTAATGACGTGTTTTATCAGGTTTCTTTAAAGTAGTGATGTATTTAAGTAAGTTTGCTTGAAATAGTAATGTGGTTCAGCAAGTTTCATTAAAGTAGTAATGTGGTTTAGTATGTTTGTTTGAACTAGTGATGTGGTTTATCAAGTTTCTTTAAAGCAGTGATGTGGATTAGTAAGTTCATTTGAAGTAGTGATGTGGCTTATCAAGTTTCTTTAAAGTAGTGATGTATTTAAGTAAGTTTGCTTGAAATAGTAATGTCGTTCAGCAAGTTTCATTAAAGTAGTAATGTGGTTTAGTATGTTTGCTTTCAACTAGTGATGTGGTTTATCAAGTTTCTTTAAAGCAGCGATGTGGATTAGTAAGTTCATTTGAAGTAGTGATGTGGCTTATCAAGTTTCTTTAAAGTAGTGATGTATTTAAGTGAGTTTGCTTGAAATAGTGATATGGTTTATCAAGTTTCTTTAAAGCTGTAGTGTGGATTCATTTGAAGTAGTTCATTTGAAGTAGTGATGTGACTTATCAAGTTTCTTTAAAGTAGTGACGTATTTAAGTAAGTTTGCTTGATATAGTAATATGATTTAGCAAGTTCATTTGAAGCAGTAACGTGGTTTAGCAAGTTCGTAGAGATGTGGTTCATTAACATTGCTTGAGGTATTAGTATGGTTCATCAAGTTTCTTTGAATCAGTGATGTATTTCATTAGACTTGTTTAAGGTAGTGATGTGATTTATCAAGTTTACTTGAAGTGAGACATGATTCATTACATTTCTTGGAGCATTAATATGGTTCATTAAATTTGATTGATAGAGTGATTTAATTCAGTAAGTTTATCAGAAGTAGTAATATAGTTTATCAAGTTTCTTTGAAGCAGTGATGTAGTTCGTTAAGTTTAAATGAGGGAGTGACGTAGTTTAGCAAGTTTGCTTGAAGTGGGAACACAGTTTTTTAGAGTTGTTTGAACTACTGATGAGGTTCATTAAATTTGATTGAGGGTGTAATGTGCTTTGCTAAGTTTGCTTGAAGTACTGATGTGGTTCATTAAATTTGATTGAGGGTGTAATGTGCTTTGCTAAGTGTGCTTGAAGTAATGAGTTAGCAAGTTTATTTGAGCTAACGATGTAGTTCATTTGTTTGAAATAGTGATGGGTTTAAGCATCTTTCGTTAAACTAGTGACGTGATGCATCACAATTCAAAGTACTCAGTTTCTTAAAAAATAGCAATTTCAAGTTTACTTAAACTAATAATTTATAATTAATTTCAACTAATACGAACTTCAGTTTTATTAGAAGTAACTTCATAAGAAGTACTAAGAATTTATTTGAGATATCGTCACTGCACTCACGATCTATGAAATCAAAGTTATACTTACCAAAAACATACGCAAAATAAGCACCGAATATCTGCAACAGTAGAACATAAATAGGTGTGTTCACATCTGCATCTCTCGATATTCTCACGCCATTATCAACCAAATCTGCAATATCGGTGACCCTGGTAGAAACCTCTTGCCATACTTCGTATTTATGGCTACCAAAAGCGTTACTTAACATCGAGAATAAATGTCCAACATTTTCTCCTCTCATGTGCAGTATCAATAAACTGCTGATAAAGAACGCCAAGATTTTCCATACCGACATGAACATGTAAGTGAAGTATCGTGTTAGCCGCAGTGCCTTTTTCACTTTGCCTAGGGACTTGACAAATCCTGCAAAAAGTACACAAATTTCGTTTAACATTATTAACCTTCAGTTAAAAAAGATTAAATATTATTTCATCGAAATGATGCAACTCTCTAAAATATATGTCAAGGTCATTTAAATATCCTTCGCATTTAAACATCCGCAATATTTCAAAAAACGTTCCGAAAGTTGGAACATAAAAGTAACTGGTAATTTAATGACCAAAACCAGTTAAGACAGAAAAAAAATGAACGGATCAGTGAGTTGAAAACATCTATTAAAAACGAGCTTGAGGTACTTCTATCTCCGAGAATCATTCAAGTTTTAGATCCGAGATGTCATAGCAGTTTTATGACTTCTCTGTTTGTGAAGCACCGCGGACATTTTGTGAAGCGATTTCAATTAAAGTATAAATTGCTTAAATAATTGTTTGCTTGTTTCTTCTGAATTTTATTCTGACGAACATTTATTATATGATTAATATCTAACAGAAGTACGTAAAGTATAATAGCAGAAATATAAATTATCCAAACTTTAATTTAACGTAAATTTTAATCTAAATCTAAGTTTGAAGTTACAATTAAGTTAACTTAAATTTCCGATATTAAAAATTTTACACGCTGGAGTTATTATTACGGACATAACTGACAAAAACGATGAACGTGTTATTGATTTACCATCAATCACACGACACTTACCGATTGGACTTTGTATCGAAACATAATTTTCCCACCAGCCACAAGAAACCAGGAACAAAGATGGTGGTATGAGCCATAGCGATGGCCGGGAACTGTCCAATAATGGCCAAAGGAAGAAACTTGTTCCTTGTGCGGCTAATGCAGCAATATCGATCAGCACCAGCACGAATCTCTTGGATTCGTCTTTGGTTTTATTGCGAGAGAGGAGTCCTTAAAGAAAAGTCTCTTTTCACGCTATCTTCCAAAGTTAATTGGTCATAATACAGTTCGATCCGAGTTTCCGTTTAGTGAACCACTTAGGCTCCAGTTTAATCAATAACCTACTTGATTTCTCAGTAACATGTTAAACCTTGACGGCTATACTTTGTCCTCATATTTTAATTACTTTGCAAAATGAAAGTAAAATTTTTTCAAAAAATACTTACCTAATAAACCCGGTACGAAACACACGCAGTTGGTCAACATGGCTCCTTTAACGACGTCCAAATCAGGGAGCACTGCCATGAACATTAAAGCAAGACCAACTACGTGGAACGTTTCCATAAGAAACACCAGAAGAAAATGAGATACGAGCGGCTTCTTCCAGGACTTGAAGATGCATATTCGAATGCTTCGGATTAGTGTGCCAAATTCTGGCACGGCGAACGCTATGATTATGCACCAGATCCATGCTATCCTTTCTTCTTCTGATAATACTGATACGTATTCCTTGTCTAGTCCTGAAACAGTTTTATTGCAATTATAGATGTAGTCTTAAAGACTTCTAGCTGCGAATTTCAGAAATTTTGAAAATGTAGGGGTTTAGGGATATTTGGGAATTTAGATGGTTACGGATGTTTAGAAAATTGGGGACTTGGGATGTAAGGATGAGGATTTGAAGATTTGGAGATTTATGGATCTGTGGATTTGTGGATTTGAAGGTTTGGAGATTTGTGGATCTGTGGATTTATGGATCTGTGGATTTATGGATCTGTGGATTTATGGATCTGTGGATTTATGGATCTGTGGATTTATGGATCTGTGGATTTATGGATCTGTGGATTTATGGATCTATGGATTTATGGATTTGTGGATTTGTGGATTTGTGGATTTGTGGATTTGAAGGATTTGGAGATTTATGGATCTGTGGATTTGTGGATTTGTGGATCTGTAGGTTTGTGGATTTGTGGATTTGTGGATTTGTGGATTTGTGAATTTGCAGATTTGTGGATTTGTGGATTTGTGGATTTGTGGATTTTTGGATTTGTGGATCTGTGGACCTGTAGATTTGTGGATTTGTGGATTTGAAGATTCGGAGGTATAAAAAAAATTAGAATCTAGTATTTTAAGAAAATTGGTAATTTAAAAATTTGAGAACTTGAAAGCCTGTATATTTGAAAATTTGAAAATATAAAAATTTAGAAATGTAAAAATGTAGAAATCCCAAAGCTCAAGAACCTAAAATTGTGTAAATTTAGAAATTAGGAAATATTCAAACTTGAAAATTAAAAACTTGAACATCAAAAGAGAAAATTTCTAAATTATCAAACACCAAGATTAAAAAATGTAACAATTTACAAGCCCATAAATTTGAGACTTAACACCCCAAAAAATAGTTCATAAATTTCCGTAACATCTTCAAATAAACTCGTAATAAATTTCGTAATATGAATAAATTTCGGTGGGTAAGAAACTGTTTTTGAAACGTCAAAAGCAAATAATTCTTTAAACCAGTTCTTTAAACTCCTCCATAAAATTCAAGTTTCTTTCAATTGTAATAAAATCGCACCATTTCAAAGCGTAGGAGTACTTTTACATTCCAATACATGTAAGTATAGCACTTAATAAATATTTATGTGTAGCAACAATATTTTGCTTTCTATAATGTATGCAAAACAGTGTAGTTATATGAAAGTTATTTAGAAGCCATACTAATCAACTGCACTTTAAATAAATTTCTCGTACTAATCAACCTGTTATACGATCTTCTCCAGCTTCTCAGAAGTCAAACGACCTACTTGCATAAATTTAATTATAACTAATAGATAGCACAACTGTGTCACAGCTTTCGAATTAGAATTGGTATACATGTTTCTGAAATCGTTTTAATTATTCGAAATTGTAGGAATGCTGGAAATACTTTTCACATGGATGAAAAAATTAAACTCTACAATTATTCAATTATATAATTCTTTAATTATATAATTACTCAATTATTCAATTATTTATCTATTCAATTCTTCAATTTTTCAATTATTCAATTTTTTAATTCTACAATTTTTCAATTCTTCAATTCTTCAATTTTTCAATGTTTCAATTTTTCAATTTTTCAATTTTTCAATTTTTCAATTTTTCAATTTTTCTATCTTTCAATTTTCTATTCTTCGATTCTTCAATTCTTCAATTCTTCGATTCTTCAATTCTTCAATTCTTCAATTCTTCAATTCTTCAATTCTTCAATTCTTCAATTCTTCAATTCTTCAATTCTTCAATTCTTCAATTCTTCAATTCTTCAATTCTTCAATTCTTCAATTCTTCAATTCTTCAATTTTTCAATTCTTCAATTCTTCCATTCTTCAATTCTCCAATTCTTCAATTCTTCCATTCTTCAATTATACAACTTTTCAACATTTATAAAATTCTTCTATCGATGCTACTCCTCAGCGGTATTAACTTACAAACTTTTCAATACTTCCTTACAATTCTTTTCTCTTTCCATTACCATTTAAAATCTATCATTTCTTTTTATAATTAGCAATTTATATTTATAATTGTTACATACTTATATAATTATTACACCATAAAATTAAATAATAATATTATTAATCTCGCACCAGAAAACTTAATCATTTCCAACCTTAGAAAATCATTCCGAAGAATTTCAATAAGAGACTTCAAAGAGAATCAATAGCTTCCAATAATTTAATAAAATATTGAAATGCGAAAGGCGACACCGTATTTTCGCTTCATAAAATACCACTGTACAATAATCTAGAGTAAAATGTACATATACGCATTACATAACCGAACAATGAAGAGTTATCTTCCCCGTTCACATTGAGTATATGTACCTTCCTCTTAAATAATTACATAATTATTACAGTGTAGATGTGACACGAGATACATATAAAGCTAAGTTCAAGCCCACTATTCTTTGTCGAGCGAATAGAATTTGTATTATTGATCACTCATGATACTGATCGACGTCTTTTTTCGAAGAGCACATTGCAAAACAATTTGCAACATCAAGGTTAACGGTTGCGGTGAATTTCGCGTGCAGAATGGAGAACCAAACCCGTGTCTAAACGCGTTAAAACGTTCATGAAAATTAGTCGCGAATCAAAAATAAAATAAAATTTGTCTCACAATAAATATCGCATTTACTTTTCTGCAAACTTTTCAATATTACTGTCAATTCTTTTAACTTTCATTTAAAGTCAGTATCATGTGATAATTTGAACTGTACAAGATTGATGACTCTTTCGTTGCCAGGTTATTGAGATCTTCTGTGGACAATGAATATCGCATTTGCTTTCTTGCAAACTTTTCAATATTACTGTGAATTCTTATAACTTTCATTTAAAGTCAGTATCATCTGGTAATTTGTACTGTACAAAATTGATGACTCTCGTTACAAGGTTATTAAGATCTTCTATGGACATTGAATATTGTTTGGCGGCGAGTAACATCAAAACTTTGAACGATCGTGGAATAAGTTCATTTTTAAACTCTGTTTAAACCTTGCTTATTTCTCAAGTATGTAAATATGGTTAAATCTGTCGATCGACATAGATGTGATACTAATATTTAATTTTCTGTAATTGTATCTGTAATTAAATTGTAGATAAGAGTCGATACGATAAAAAATCAATGTAAGTTGCTTTAAAGTATCTCTTAAATAACTTTCTCAGATTTTTCCTGTACCACACACTAATATCTCAAAGTACCAAAGAATTTTTTCTCCGGCTACGCCCATGAATCCAGTACGAAATATGCAATATAAAAAGTAGATCGTGCTCGTAACAGCGTTTTTTTTGCCATCGACATATATGTGTACCCTGCGGTGCAGAAGGAGAGAAAGTACGTGAAACCAGGTTGAAACGCTACTTTGTGTTCAGGCTTTAGATCACTCGATCTTAGATAACGAAAGTAGTTATAAAATTCCATAGCCGAATTTCCGCAATCAGAGGATAATCGTGTAAAAAGTGTATTGATTTGCATGCAGATGCCTCCATTAATATGCAGTTTATTCTTTATGCGAAATTATTTGCATTACAAATTGACTTTTTAATCTCAAAGCACTTTAAATTTTAAATGAGAGGATAGTAATAATAATATTTAACTTGTGAACTAATTAGACTAAACTTTGTAAATAATTGTTTTATTTCAAACTTGGAGAAATATTAATGACTTGCTTGGTAAACTATTAAAACATTAAGGACTCTATTTTTGCTAGTTGAACTATTAATACATTATTCATTATTAGTTAATACAATAGTTTAGTTAAAATAATGAATAGTTTGCTTATAATCAACATTTTTAGTTATTATAGTCTTAAACGTCCCATATGCCAGTTATGTTATTTTGATGACCTTGAAGGGTTAATAAAATTAAGAGGTTAGGGTCGCTCACCTAAGTCCTTATTGCAGTGAACGATTTTTCGATCAGCTTTCAACTGAGATGTCATAAACAGAATTGTTCCTTTGGCAACCACGCCGCTTCCCAACACTATCACAAATACTAGCAGATAGACGACAACCTTCGTTACTTGTACCGTCATTTCGAAACATCTTTGATTGGCCATCGATCCGGAATCGATTTTCGGCGGTGGGTTTCGAAACACGTCCCATCCTTTCGTTTCCACGACCGTCCTTTGACTAAAAAAAAAAAGGTTAAAAAAGCAAATAAATATTCAACGACTAGTTTCGCAATTTTCTTGAAATTCGTGTTTACGTTTGGGGAGTTTGTTTATCTGATAAAAGAAACTGATCACGTCAGAAAAATATGTGGAAACGTAAATTACTTTTAGGTTTTATTTGGGAAAAGAAATGTGTTTTGGTGGAAGTAATTTGGGTAGAAATGGCGTGTGAAAGGACAGTTCTCTGTTGATAAAAAGAGAATATTAACGAAATGATTAATTAGTATCGAGATAATTGTGATGTTGTTATTAATAAATTTTTATTGAGTACACAAAGTAGTAACATATGAATTAATTAATTAGTTGAAAATGTAGGACCAATAAATAAATTGAAAATATGGGAACAAATAAATAAATGAATAAATAAAATAGATAAATGAACAGATAAATTAAAACTATCAAAACAATTAAACGAATAACAAAAAGTATCAGTGAATAAATAAATAGAAAATGAAGAATGAAATAAGCAAATTGAAAATCTAAGAATAAATAAATAAAAGACTTAGAAGAAAATTAATAAATAAAAAACATGACAGAAAATAAATCAGAAATATTTGAACAAACGCATAAATAAATAACTAAAAAATATAGGAACATAAATAAATAAATCTGAAATAAAGAAAGAAATTAATAAATCAGAAATAGAGAAACGAATAAATAAATCAGAAATAAAGAAACAAATAAATAAATTGAGATTTATAAATAAATACATAAATTAAAAAATACATTTGAACAACTAAAATCGAAAAAATATTTTGTCGTAAAGTTGTATGTAAAAAAGATTGAATTTAAAAATTCTGTAAAATATCCACAAGAAAATTTGTTCGTAAATTATTTTCGATTCCTTCTTCATTGATACAACGTTTAAATAACGTTAGAAATAGTTATTGACACCTCTAAAATGCATTATCGTCCATATCGATAAGATACTAATCTAATAAAGCGATCGATGTGATAACGATATTCGTACAGATAACGACATTCAATCTTGATGCATTCACTAATACATTAATTCATGCGATCATTAATTTTACTTGCAAAATTAATTATACGTTTATCTATTTGTCGGATCTAAACTGCTGAAATTGTTGAGTAAAAAATTCTTCCAACTTTCCTTGATGAAATCAAAAACAAAAGAATCTATGTTTTGAAATATTTTAAACCATGATAATAAAATGAATACATTTGCCGATTTATAAAATCTAAACTGTTAAACTTTATTACTGTAGTTTTCTCAACTTTCCTTAATAAAATTAACAAAAAAATTCGTCTATGTTTTCAAACGTTTAAAATCATTATTACAAAATTAATTATACAGTCGTCAAACCTAAGATAATTAACTAACCTAACCTAAATTAATATTTGCTACTAAAGTTCTTCCAAGAATTCTCTCAACTTTCCCCAATAAAATTATAAGCCAAAAAAATGTACCTTTCGAAATAATTTAAGGCACGATTACAGAAACATAATTCAATGAATAAGTTTCCAATGAAACCGATTGCGCCACAGTGTTCGTCGTAAAACGCATCCACTGTAACCACAGGCTTAAAAGAAAAATGATTATTTACTTCGGTAATATTCGCAGTTTATCTCGGAACGCGAGGTTCGAGTTGAAAAACGACCTCTTCACACTTTGTTGGAGTAAGAAACGTGAATGTTTGCCAATGTCATGGTTGTTTTGCATGTGTCACATACCTATCGCCATAATCTTGAGTCAATGGTGTACTCTCGCCATCGGAAAAATCGTCAGTGCCCGCCATCGCTGCTCCCCCTGGCATCATTCCATTTTGTTGTTGATTTTTCGACATTCTGTGAAACAAGAAATCACGTATAAACATGGCGTACTTATCTATGAATGTAACTTAAGCTAATCATATTTTGTTGCTGATTTTTAAACATTTTATAAAGCAAAGCATTATGTGAATACGTATCATGTTTAGTTACTAACCTAACCTAATAATGCTTCCTTGCTGATTTTTCGAAATTGTATGAAACAAAACATTATGTAGAAGTGTATCATTTTTATTTACTAACTTAACCTAACCATGATTTGTTGCTGATTTTTAGACGTTCTATAAAACAAAATACCATGTATATACGTATCATGTTTAGTTACTAACCTAACCTAATAATGCTTTCTTGCTGATATTTCGAAATTGTATGAAACAAAACATTATGTAGAAGTGTATCATTTTTATTTACTAACTTAACCTAACCATGATTTGTTGCTGATTTTTAGACGTTCTATAAAACAAAATACCATGTATATACGTATCATGTTTAGTTACTAACCTAACCTAATAATGCTTTCTTGCTGATTTTTCGAAATTGTATGAAACAAAACATTATGTAGAAGTGTATCATTTTTATTTACTAACTTAACCTAATCATAATATGTTGTTGATTTTTGAACCTTCCAAACTGAACTAAATTAAAGTAGATTAAAATGAACTAACTAAATTAACCGAACCTAAAAATAGACTAAACTAAACTAACGTAACATAAAGGTAAAGTAAAATACAACTAATCTAATTTAAAACAAAACTAACCTAACCTAAAATTAAACCAAATTAATGAACCTAACATAAAATAAAACTAAACCAAATAAACCCCCCTTAAAATTAAAATAAACTAAACTAACCTAACCTTAAGTTACACTAAACTAAATTAACCTAACCTGAAGTTACATTAAACTAAACCAACCTAACCCGAAATTAAACTGAACTAAATTAACCTAACCTAAAACTAAACTAAATTAAATTATCCTAACCTAAAATTAAATTAAACTAAATTAACCTAACTTAAAATTAAACTAAACTGAACCAACCTAACCTGAAATTAAACTGCACTAAATTAACCTAACCTAAAACTAAACTAAACTAAATTATCCTAACCTAAAATTAAATTAAACTAAATTAACCTAACTTAAAATTAAACTAAACTGAACCAATCTAACCTGAAATTAAACTGCATTAAATTAACCTAACCTAAAACTAAACTAAACTAAATTTACCTAACTTAAAATCAAACTAAACCTAACCTAACCTAATCTAAAACTAAATAACCTTAAATTAAATGAAACTGAAACTAAAACTATCCTAAAACTTCCACAAAAATAACTTAAAATTAAACTGAAACTAAACTAATCCAAATCATCAGTTGTTAAAAAGTACACGTTTATCAATAAACAATCATCCAGAAAATAAACGTGAGACTAAATTTCATTCCCAAACAAATGTGAGACCAGTTTTCACTGTCAATACCAAAGAAGTTATTAAATTAACGACGATTCGAACGCGAGCATAGATTAGATAAGATCGATTGTAAAATAGATAGCATAATTTTTCTAATAACTCGCGTACTTTCGCAATGAAGTAATGCATCAAAAATTTTCTATAGTCGCTTAATTGTTCTCTTATGATCTATGAATCTTCTCTGAGCTGTTTAATATTTGAAATCGAATTATCCGCGTCTGAAACTGTTTTTGTATGAATAATTCAATATGAAGCGTAATATCGGATTGTTTGGAAGAGCAACAAGTAGAGCAGAAAGCGTGAATTCTTCTCGTACGTGCAAAGTTACTTTCCACATATTAGAAAGGTTGAGTTAACAAATATGCGGCAGTAAATCATCGTCATTGGATAAATATTGAAGAGCTGTTTCTAACGCGTGTGTTGATTCTTTCGCGTCGATGCGTCATTCTGCTTCCGTTTAGTTTAATGTGATTATGGTTATTTTCTATCGAACACATCTGCTTTTCTATTATGAGGTTTTGAATTCTACGGTTAAAGTATTTGAAATTCTAGGGATTTTTCAATTTTAGAGTAAAGTATTGCGAGTCTAGGGATTTTTTGCATTTTACAATTCTAGGGTTATTTAAATTAGGAGAAACGTATTGCAAGGCTAGGGATTTTTTGCATTTTAGAGTTCTAGGGTCTTTTTAATTTTAGAGTAAAGTATTGCAAGTCTAGGGATTTTTTGCATTTTACAATTCTAGGGTTTTTTGAATTTTAGAAGAAAGTATTGCATGTCTAGGAATTTTTTGCATTTTACAATTTTACGGTAATTTAAATTAGGAAAAACGTATTGCAAGTCTAGAGATTTTTTGTATTTTACAATTCTAGGGTTATTTAAATTAGAAGAAACGTATTGCAAGGCTAGGGATTTTGGAATTTTACAATTCTAGAGTTTTTTCAATTTTAGAAGAAAGTATTGTAAGGCTAGGGATTTTTCGAATTTTACAATTCTAGGGTTTTTTCAATTTTAGAAGAAAGTATTGCAAGGCTAGGGATTTTTTGTATTTTACAATTCTAGGGGTTTTTGAATTTTAGGGGAAAGTATTGCAAGTTCAGGGATTTTTTGCATTTTACAATTCTAGGATAATTTAAATTAGGAGAAACGTATTGCAAGACTAGGGATTTTTCGAATTTTACAATTCTAGGGTTTTTTGAATTTTAGAAGAAAGTATTGCAAGTCTAGGGATTTTTCTGCATTTTACAATTCTAGGGTTTTTTAAATTAGGAGAAACGTATTGTAAGTCTAGGGATTTTTTACATTTTACAATTCTAGGGTTTTTTGAATTTTAGAAGAAAGTATTGCAAGTCTAGGGATTTTTTGCAATTTTACAATTCTAGGGTTATTTAAATTAGGAGAAATGTATTGCAAGTCTAGGGATTTTTTACATTTTACAATTCTAGGGTTTTTTAAATTAGGAGTAAAGTATTGCAAATCTAGGGATTTTTTAATTTAAAAACGTTACAGTTTATAAGCCTAGGTTTTTTGAAATTTTATAGTTGAATATTACAATTCTAGTGATTTTTTTAATTTTACGATTTTGCAGTTTATTTTGCATTGTACACATCAATTTTTGATCTTCATAATAAAAAAGATTCAAAAGAAGTCAACAAATTTTGTAATTTGAAATAAAGAACATTTAAAAATAGTCATTTGAAATGGTTAAGTTGAGTTTTAGTGTAAAAAACATTTTCTCTAGCAAAACAAATATAGTAAATCAAATTCCATGGTCATTAAAAATCAATCTGACAAATATTCCAGATCACGCAGTTTTGCTATTAGATAAAACATCAAAGGTAATCCTAACATCGCAAAATTGAAAATCAGCATACTTTTCCCACCTGTGTACACGCATTTATCTAGAAATCGCGGAAGAATTCGATGAGCTAAAAAAAAGGAGACCCAGCCAAAAAAGCAACGTAAGAGTAGAAAACGATAAGAAAGCAGGCATGTAGAACATGCCTTTTGGCGTATAAAAAAGAAAGTTGAGTAATGAAAAGAAACTCCGATTGCAAGCACAACGTAACTATCGTACAAAAGGTAGGAATTGTCTGCGAAACTGATGAATTATCGCATTTCTCTGGCACGGTGAACGTAGAAAATCACAGTGCCGGTGTAAAATTCTATTCGACGAAATAAGTAGCGGCGATGGAGCAAACGCTGTGTAACGGATCAGTTGCTAGACTTTCTAAGTTCGTTGTTGATCGTCAGGTTTAACAGGTTGCTGTCTGTTAAGTAGCCTAATATGGAACACATTTCTTTTAAGCAAAATTTAACTCTCATTTTTTTTAATTCGTCTTGTAAATATTAGATGTACTTTCCAAGTATGTTGATCTACAGAAAAATACAGTGAATTTATTAATGAAGAGTGAAACCACCAAACCGGTTATATGGCCGTTTCATAACTTTCATATTAAGTTACAAAATTTGTTATGATGGTTTTCTATAATTATTTATATTCATCGAATTACAGAATTAATGTGTATGATTTATGTTTTATTGTTTATTTGTTTTTCAATTTCATTTTTAATTGTAAAGCAAATGTGTATTATACGCTGGTAGGTAGAGTACCATATTGATACTCTTTATATATTATACCATATTTGGAAACTATATCGGAATGACTTGAAATTATCCTAAACAAAGAATTATAAAATACGATTCCATTTCCTGTACTATTTCTAACAAATATCATTCGTATTATTTCCAATATCATCATGCATATTCTTTCTAATAAATTAATAAAAATCGACAGTCTAACAGATTGCAATAAACTTCACGAAGAAATAGATTTCGTATTTATACAGGAAAACTAAGTTTTAGTATTAACAGTTGTTCAGCAAGAACTTTCAGAGGTTCCATATTTGGAAACGATGACATTAGAATTGTTAAGTAACTTCGAGGTCTTCGTTATACAACGATGCAAGTGTTAAACTCCATCGGTATCTATGAAAATGATTGCACGGTGTTGAGTTCTTCGAAACTTTCTGCAATGGATTTCACAAATATGCGGTTGCTCAAGATCAATTGATTTCAAAGATAAACGGATGAAACGTACATAGAACATAAAATAGGATACTAATCATTTTTAGAAGCTCTGTAATGAAGTTTTCCTGTTAGTTTCTTCTGGAAAATCTTGCTCGAGTCTTGCGAAAGGTCTGTTAATTAACGATTCGTTCAGATATGTTCCAGATCTAGGTTTCTGCAATTATCTGTACTATTACCTGCAAGGAATTCGAGTTATTAAATTGTCGAGGACGGTCTTTTACTTTTATGAAAATTTATATCTGTGGGAGATTGAGATGTTGAAATTAAACCATTGCTATTTTAAACAAGAAAGAAAATTTAAATTATTAGTAAAGTAAATTGTTTATAATGTCTAAACATCAATGAACTTGTCAAGGAACTATCTCACAAATTATCTATCAAGTTTCACATTTGATATTCGTGTAACACCTTGCTTAAATGTTAAAAGTGTTAATGCTAGAATTAGGAAAACCAGTTCACCTCAAAAACCAGAAACTAAATTATTTCTTATCGGAACAGTTTCAGAAAATCGTCGAAGTGTGACCTGCCCGAGAATTAAAAGCTATTTCTTTTCGATTCGCTTTCACAAATTGGCTGCACACGTTGGTTTTAAAAACGAAACACGATGTTGAAATTACATCTGACCTTCTAACGAGTCGAGATCAGAGGGAGTTCAAAAGGAAGAGAACGAATAAAGGTACAAAGAATCGTGGAAAACCGCTTCAATTATCATTATTGGCTCACGCTTTGACTCATGCTTTATGGATCGAGAGAGAAAAAAGAATAACGGTTCTTGATTCGAGATTAAAGCTTTAGACGCTCGGGAATTTGCATAAATTACAACAATTCATTTTCTTTAAGTTAACCAGTTTTCGGCTGCGTTTTAATTTACATAATTAAGTGATTTGGAAGATTTAGGAGGTCTTTAATTTGGTTAACGATTGATCGAGAATTAAAAATTTATCGATGAATGTTCTGTAATTAAGATTTAACGCGAAACCTACTGTTGTATAATATATAGATTATTTAGTAGATTGTTCAATTGTAGAAATTAGCTTGACTAAATTCAGCTATGCAAATTTGCTTGATCACATTAGGTTATATACATTACTTTGTTCAGATACAATTGTACAAATTAGTTTGACTAAATGTAGTTATACAAATTTGCTTGACCACAATCAGTTATACAGATTCAGTTAATAGTTTGCTCAGATTCAATTGTACAAATTAGTTTGACTTAATGCAGTTATTTGCTTGACAACATACAGTCGTATAAATTTGCTTGACCACATTCAATTACAAAAACTAGTCTGTGAAAATTTTGTAATACAACTTCATCTATCCAGAATTAGTTATATAATTTAGTTTGACCAGGCTCTAATAAACAATATAGTTGTATATTTACTTTCAATTTTGCAAATTAGTTTGAGCACAATCAGCAATATAAATTTGCTTGACCATATTCAGTTATACAAATTACTTCGACCAGACTCAAATATACATATAAATTAGTTCCACCAGACTCACTTATACAAGTCAGTTTGAGGAGATTCAATTACACAAATTTGTTTGACCATATTCAGTTATATAAATTTACTTGACCACATTCAATTATGCAAATGAGTTTGACCAAACTCAATTATATAATTTAGTTTGACTAGACTCATTTATATAAATTAGTTCAACCACACTCACTTATACAAGTCAGTTTGAGGAGATTCAATTACACAAATTTGTTTGACCATATTCAGTTACATATATTTGCTTGACCACATTCAATTATACAAATGAGTTTGACCAAACTCAATTATATAAATTAGTTTGACCAGACTCATTTATATAAATTAGTTCAACCAGACTCACTTATACAACTCAGTTTGAGGAGATTCAATTACACAAATTTGTTTGACCATATTCAGTTATATAAATTTGCTTGACCACATTCAATTATACAAATGAGTTTGACCAAACTCAATTATATAAATTAGTTTGACCAGACTCATTTATATAAATTAGTTCAACCAGACTCACTTATACAACTCAGTTTGAGGAGACTCAATTACACAAATTTGTTTGACCATATTCAGTTATATAAATTTGCTCGACCACATTCAATTATACAAATGAGTTTGACCAGACTCAATTACATAAATTAGTTTGACCAGACTGTATTGTGCAAATTGCTTCAAGCAAATACAGATATTACAAGCCAGTTACCCACATTCAGTTAAACTTTGCTTGACCACGATCATACAAACTAGACCAAATTGCAATGCACAAACTAATTCGTACAAATTCAGTATTCCTTTCAGAACAAAGAAGGGTGAGGTCGACAGTATCGAAACAGAGGATACAAAGAGCACAGCGAGCGGTGTCGAGAGGGTGAAACCGAGGAATGAACGAATCCGTGACGTGCCCCGAGGGCAGCAACCGACATGGCGAGTTGCAGTGGACGTCCTTGCTATGTTATCTTTCACGGTTCGTTCCCTTTCACTTTCATTGTCCAGGAACCAGAAAGCCCAGACCTCTACGAACAAAGATACGCCTTCGCCTTCTCGTTGTCCAGGCGAGATCGAAACACCATGAAGAGCTCTCGCCTCCGCCTTCTTCGTTTTTTCTTCATTCTGCCCTATTTCGTCGCTTAATAACTCATTCCATTACTTCCAACAATTACGTCTCAAACCGTTGCGCACTCGGACGCTGTCGGCCATTATTTTCAGACGTCTATTCATTTTTTAGTTAATTAAATCAAGTTTAGGTTATACTAAATAAAATTTTTCTTAGTTATACGATATTAAAAAGAAAAATAATTTGAAAACTAAGAATTGCAATTGTTGAAACAAGATGTATATTTAAACCGCCATATTGTGGTAGCAAATGTTAGGTTAGGTTAATCTTCAAGTTTAAGTCACTTCACTGATATATTAAACAAAATTGTTCTTAGTTATGCAATATTAAAAAGAAAAATAATTTGAAAACTAAGAATTGCAATTGTTGAAACAAGATGTATATTCAAACCGCCATATTGTGGTAGCAAATTTTAGGTTAGGTTAATCTTCACGTTTAAGTCACTTCACTGATATATTAAATAAAATTGTTCTTAGTTATGCAATATTAAAAAGAAAAATAATTTGAAAACTAAGAATTGCAAGTGTTGAAACAAGATGTATATTCAAACCGCCATATTGTGGTAGCAAATTTTAGGTTAGGTTAATCTTCAAGTTTAAGTCACTTCACTGATATAATAAATAAAAATGTTCTTAGTTATGCAATATTAAAAAGAAAAATAATTTTAAAACTAAGAATTGCAATTGTTGAAACAAGATGTGTATTCAAGCAGTCATATTGTGGTAGCAAATGTTAGGTTAGGTTAATCTTCAAGTTTAAGTCACTTCACTGATATATTAAACAAAATTGTTCTTAGTTATGCGATATTAAAAAGAAAAATAATTTGAAAACTAAGAATTGCAATTGTTGAAACAAGATGTGTATTCAAGCAGTCATATTGTGGTAGCAAATGTTAGGTTAGGTTAATCTTCAAGTTTAAGTCACTTCACTGATATATTAAATACAATTGTTCTTAGTTATGCAATATTAAAAAGAAAAATAATTTGAAAACTAAGAATTGCAATTGTTGAAACAAGATGTATATTTAAACCGCCATATTGTGGCAGCAAATGTTAGGTTAATCTTCAAGTTTAAGTCACTTCACTGATGTATTAAACAAAATTGTTCTTAGTCATGCAATATTAGAACGAAAAATAATTTGAGAACTTTGGTTCAGCAAAACTTTTGAATTGGAAAATTTTCAAATTGATACCTGACAAAAATTAAGGAATTTAATAAAGCTGTTGGGTTAAAATTAGAAAAGGTGCGAACCATAATTCTGGTGTTAAGAGAATTAGAGTCAGGTCGGAAGGGTTAAAGCACACAGAGGAGTTCAAACAATTCCATGACTCATAGGACAACGGCCTTAAGACGAAAAGTGGTAGCCTAGGGAGTAGAAACACCATAATAATGGGCCGTGCAAGCCTGTGGTATTCCAGCGGCCATATTGGCGACGTTTATGCATACGAGTGTAACTTACGAGCGAAATAAAATACGAGAAGAATAGACCGTACGCTTGATAAGCTTCTCGAGAACGTTCTCCTCGTGTTTTTATAGATCTCCCTCGGGACTTTCGACGGTGCTCTGCTATTCCAAGGACAATTTCTTGATATTACGAGATTCGATCGAATGGCACTGCCATATGGAAGCATATTCAACGAGTTATATTCAACGAGGTGTTTTACCACTGACTACAAGTTTATATTCTTCATTTTGTAACGTGACTCTTTGAACTCTTAACCTATCCTTTTTTTATTAGAAGTATTGCTGTGGTGTTAATGTTGATCAAATTTATTTATAATTGTTTACTAATTATGCGAATAGTAGGACTGTTTATTACTTGTATTCGTATTTGGACACTGCAATATTTCTGTACTTGTTATTGTATGCTAATAGAATTTTTTATTGGGGAATGTGATTTGGGAGATTGAGTTTCAAATTTTTAATATTGTGAATTTCGAAATTTCGAAATTTGAAAATTTAGAAATTTGATAATTTAGAAATTTGATAATTTAGAAAGTTGACAATTTAGAAATTTGACAATTTAGAAATTTGAAAATTTAGAAATTTGACAATTTAGAAATTTGAAAATTTAGAAATTTGATAATTTAGAAAGTTGACAATTTAGAAATTTGACAATTTAGAAATTTGAAAATCTAGAAATTTGATAATTCAGAAATTTGACAATTTAGAAATTTGAAAATTTGAAAATTTGAAAACTTAGAAATTTGAAAATCTAGAAATTTGATAATTCAGAAATTTGAAAATTCAGAAATTTGAAAATCTAGAAATTTGATAATTCAGAAATTTGACAATTTAGAAATTTGAAAATTTGAAAATTTGAAAACTTAGAAATTTGAAAATTCAGAAATTTGAAAATCTAGAAATTTGATAATTCAGAAATTTGACAATTTAGAAATTTGAAAATTCAGAAATTTGAAAATTTGAAAATTTGATAATTTAGAAATTTGAAAACTTAAAAATTTGATAATCTGATAATTTAGAATTTTACAACTTTCAAAAGTTATAAATTTAGCAGTATAGAAAATTGTTGATTTTAAAATTTAAAAATTAAAGAATTTGATCATTTTTAAACTTGAAAACATTATAACTTAAAATTGAAATTTTTACATTACCAGCGAGAAATATGATGTCCTCACGACAATCTCCTTAAATTTCATACTCTAAATATACCTCTGAAACGTTTAAAGAGATTCTCTTCATAATTTGCATATTTATTCTAAATGTACGAAACTAGTCCTTCAAGCACAATTCCTTTGTTCTGACTCAGATATTTTTTTCTCGTATGTGAATCATTTTTTTTGTGTCTTTAACAACTCTTTGTCTTCTGCATTTTAACTTTTTAGAAGTGTAATAATTCGACAATTTTCAACTTTTCACATTTCCAAATTTCTACATTTCCAAATTTTCAAATTTTCAAATTTTTAGACTTTCAAATTTTCAAATTTCCAAAATTCCGAAATTCCAAATCTCAAAAATTCCCAATCTCCCAAAATTCCAAATCTCCAACATTCCAAAATTCCAAATCTCAAAAATTCCCAATCTCCCAAAATTCCAAATCTCCAACGTTCCAAAATTCCAAATCTTTAAAATTCTAAAATTCTAAATCTCAAAAATTCCAAATCTCCAAAATTCCAAATCTCAAAAATTCTAAATCTCCCAAAATTCCAAATCTCCAAATTTCCAAAACTCTAAACGTGCAATAATAGAAATCTACAAATTTCAAACTTGCAAATTTCCCCCAAATATTCATGAAATTGTACAATACCTTTGGCGGTACTAATTATGTGCTTTCGTTGATTATCGATTAATACAAAATCCCTTCAAGCAACAGAAACGAGAAATTCTGAATAATTCGCTCTCATAAACCAATATTACTACGTAGGCTTTAATTTCCCGAATCACAATGAACGAATGATACATAATTCCGGATAATTACAGAACTGCTGTTCTGTACATAGTAATTTACGAATTGATCATTCTACCAACACATATTGCACTTAAAAACTTGAAATTATACTCTTGGTTCACTTTCAATTTTCTTAAAAATATAATTACAATAATTTCTTTGCTTGAGATGAATTATTTTATTCTTTAAATAATTGAAAAACGTTTATCAAATTTTTGAAAGATTTTAATCATTTCTGATATTAGTATTTTAATTTAATATTTAACTTGATATTGATAGTGATTTTATTTTGACATTATTTTAAATTAATTTAACAATTGAGGAGAAATTAATATTTTATAGAAATTATTGGTATTAATATTTAACTTAATGTTAGTACTGATATTGTAACTTAATATTAATATTTTGAATTAACAATTTAATTAACAATTTTTTATTATTATTTTAACTTGAAATATTGAACTGATATTTTAACTTAACAATAATATTTTAAATTAACAGATTAATTAACAATTTTTAATTAATAATTTAACTTGAAATATTAAATTGATATTAATGTTTCAAAATTATTAGAATATTTACATAAACTGAATATTTTTTTAATTGTACAATTGATCATGATTATTTAATATTTTCTTTAGCATAAAAGTAATAGACAGATTCATTTTCTTTGTTTATTTTATACAAGCTTGTATTTAGACATTTTACTACAATAAAATGTTGTATTATTTTATTATGTTCTTTTATTATTTTATTTTACAATCTTATTCTTTTTTATTTATTCGTTAATTTTATTTTTTAGCTTCATTCTTCTATTATTTTATTTTTTAATTATATTCTTTTACTATTTATTCATTAATTTTATTCTTTAATTCCATTCTTCTATTATTTACTTTTTTAATATTATTCTTCTATTACATCATTCTTTAACTCAAACCTTTTATTATTTTATTCCTTAATTTCATTCATCTACACAAAGTAAAATAGTCAAGCCACATATTAACACTAAGAAAACTCGTTTGAAGCTAGTGACAATTTCCGCAATAAATAAACAGCAGTTAGATAAAATGTTCGTACATTTTATTACAATATGGCAGTGTGGAACATTCTATTCAATCGGTAGGTGTAACGCGACATTTAAATCGTTGTCATCGGTGTCACAGCTACAAGGAAGCAGTACCGTTATCTTTTTTTCTGCTGAATAATCGAATGCCTCCCGCGAACAACCGATCAAACAAGTATTCAAACATCCAAGTCATTTATTTCGAAAGTGAGGTCCATTCTTAAGGAAAATGAAGATAACGATGATAACAAATGGAGATTAATCTTTATCTATGAGCAATTTATAGTGAACATAATTCAAATTTGTTTAATCTTTGAGCGAAGATTTTGGTCATTAACAATAGTCGAGATTATTTTAAGAATGATGGACCTTAGGTTGAAATGATTTTTAGTTTAATGTGCTACAATAAAAAAATTCTATGTTTAATTCTCAAGTATAATATTTAACTTTTGAAGGTAATATTCGAACACGTAAAAGTAACTTTCAACTGCAACATTTAACTGTTAAATGCAATATGTAAGCCTCTGAAGCATACATTTAATTTTTTAATTTAATATGCAAGTATCAAGAGCAATATTTGACCCTCACATGCAATATTTAATCTTGAAATCAAATTTTTAATCCTCAAAAGCAATATTTAGCTTTCAAATTTAATATTTAACCTTAAAAATGCAATACTTAACTATTAAATCCAGTATGGAGCACTCAAAAGCAATATTTAACCCTTGAGTACAATATTTAACCCTCACATGCAATATTCAATCTTGAAATCAAATTTTTAATCCTCAAAAGCAATATTTAGCTTTCAAATTTAATATTTAACCTTAAAAATGCAATACTTAACTATTAAATCCAGTATGGAGCACTCAAAAGCAATATTTAACCCTTGAGTACAATATTTCACCTTCACATGCAATATTTAATCTTGAAATCAAATTTTTAATCCTCAAAAGCAATATTTAGCTTTCAAATTTAATATTTAACCTTAAAAATGCAATACTTAACTATTAAATCCAGTATGGAGCACTCAAAAGCAATATTTAACCCTTGGGTACAATATTTAACCCTCACATGCAATATTCAATGTTGAAATGCAATATTTAATCCTCAGAAGCATTTAGCAAAGTATTTAGCTTTCGAATATAATATTTGACCTTCAAATACAACATTTAATTTATAAATCCAATGTGTAACTATCAAAAGTAATATTTAATCCTTGAGTACAATATTTAACCCTCAAAGTATTAGTTTTGAAATGCGCTATTTTACCCGCAAATGCGAGATTCAACCTTCAAATGCAATAGTTAAGCAATATTTAACTTTCGAATGTAAAATTTCAACCCCGTTTACAATATTTACCTCTTAAATTCAACCTTGAACCCACAAATGCGATATTTAACCCTTAAATCCAAGACTTCATCCTCAAAAGCAATATTTAATCCCCAAACGCAATATTTAACCTCCAACTGCCACATTTAATCTTCCAACGCAACCTTCAACCCTCAAACCCAAAATTTAACCCTTAATCTCCCAATAACTAGAATCAAATTCGCTCCACCGAATAAATACTTCATATCACACACTCCAAGAAGTGTCCTCTATTTAATCGAACTTTAATTCACACGTAATCGAACATTATCGCAACAAGACAACTAGATCATTGAACAGAGAAAGAAAAAAGGAGTTCAATGTACGACGAAAATAATGTTTCTTAAATCGAGTATCGGAATTGGGACACCGTGTTGGAAACACTTTAAGAGCCGGAACAGTTAGGCGACAGCCATTTTAGAGAGAAATTGTTGAGAAACTATGTTACAGTTTAACCTTTTTTTGTCGCTCGATTCGTTTCCTTCTTTTTGGACTCGGAGTCGACTGCTCGATTTAATTTATATTTAATTTATGTCTGCTTTCGATAGATTAAGATTTAGGTTAGATTTAGAAATTAAATTTAGCAAGATTTAGAAAGTGACGGAATTATTTTGTTATTAGGGACACCTCTTTCATTTATATTTTTTTCATTTCTTTTATTTATACTTTTGTAATTTATATTTAGTTTCTCCAATTTATAATTCTTTTTCTATTTAATTTCTGCAATTTATATTAAATTTCTCTAATTTATATTTTCCAATATAAACAAATAATGAAATTCCAGAAACTTTTAATTTTATTTTATTGAAATAATTTCGAAAGATCAAAGAAATAGGGTCTAAATACTGTAATTAATTCTCTCAATGGGAATTCTATCGTTCATAATTCAACAGCTGATTATCAAACCCTGTTGTCAATTATTCCATCGTTGCATCGATCCTTCTAAATTATACCGTCAATCAATTTATCATTCACGTTTATTCCACCATTGAAATTTTCATTGTCTATCATTTCATTTCCACTTTAAAAATATTTCAAAATACTATACTAGTTTCAGAATCGGAGATCACTTTAAAAAATACTACAGAAGTTTATTAACCTCCAAAATTTGCATCACAAGTTTCTTTCGATTATTTTATCAATCATCCTTATATCAGTGCATAAGCTACACGTGGTACCTATAAATCGTTTCGAATAAATGAAATCGACGAAGTAATTATTTCAATGTCAATTTTATGGCTTACAGGAAGGACAGTATGATTGCAGATTATATTTGACCTTGTTATCGGTGATAACAGTGTTAACTTGTTACTACTACTGCACAAAGCTTGCTTGTTTGCGCTGATTACAGGAAAGTTTCAGGTTTTAATTAGTTCTTCAGCGAAAGTAACTTTATCAAAGAGTAGCTGATTGGTTTTTGAAGGTTATATCCTGAATTTGCATACTTTTGTACTGCCTTAACCTTTGTGTATTCAAATTTTTGTTTCTTGTGAAAGTTTATTTTACTTGCTGATATTTGTTTAGGTTCTTTAATTGCTATTTAATTAGCTATTTTATGAAATAGCTGGTGGTGAGTATATTCTTACAAGTATACTTTTATTTATTATTTACGTCAAGGTGAAGTACTTCTGATTTATTATTTACGTCAAGGTGAAGTATTTCTGATTTATTATTTACGTCAAGATGAAATATTTTAGAAAATAGAAATCATTGAGAAAATTAATTATTGAGTTATATAATTTAATATAGTTTAACTTAATTTGATATGAATTTATTTAGTATTATTTAAATTAGTAATATTTAATTTAATTTAACTTAATTTAGTATGAATCGATTTAGTATCATTTAACTCAATTTAGTATGAATGTATTAGTATCCTTAAACTTAATATTATTTAACACAATTTACCTTGATTTAGTATAATTTAATTCAGTATGAGTTAATTTAGTATTATTTAACTTAACAATATTTAACTTAATTTGACTTAATTTAGTGTGAGTCGATTTAGCATCATTTGACTTAATATTATTTAACACAATTTACCTTGATTTAATATAATTTAATTCAGTATGAGTTAATTTAATATTCTTCAACTTAACAATATTTAACTTAATTTGACTTAATTTAGTGTGAGTCGATTTAGCATCATTTGACTTAATATTACTTAACACAATTTACCTTGATTTAGTATAATTTAATTTAGTATGAGTTAATTTAATATTGTTCAACTTAACAATATTTAACTTAATTTGACTTAATTTAGTGTGAGTCGATTTAGCATCATTTAACTTAATATTATTTAACACAATTTACCTTGATTTAATATAATTTAATTCAGTATGAGTTAACTTAGTATTGTTCAACTTAACAATATTTAACTTAATTTGACTTAATTTAGTCCGAGTCTATTAGTATCATTAAACTTAATATTATTTAACACAATTTACCTTGATTTAGTATAATTTGACTTAGTATTAGTAAATTTAATTTGTCTTGATTTAGTATAATTTATTTTAGAATAGATTGATTTAGTAATATTTAACTTAATTTAACTTAATTTAGTATGAGTTAAATTAAGTTAAATATTATTAAATTAACTTAACCTTCTGAACTGTCAAATCCCTAGATTTCTTCATTCGAAAATTATTAAATTTCTAAACTGTCACTAGATTTCTGTATCCATAGCTCTCCAAATATCTAAACTACAAATTCCCTAGATATCTATATCTATAGATCTTCACTCTCCAAAACTATAGAATCCCTAGTTACCGATATCTCGACCTCTACATTCTGAAACTACAAAATTCCCTAGCTACCGATATCTATTAACCTCCACATTCTAAAACTGCAAAACTCCCTAGACACCGAGGTCTATCAACTTCCACATTCTGAAACTACAAAACTCCCTAGATACCGATATCTATCAAGCTCCACATTCTGAAACTACAAAACTCCCTAGATACCGATATCTATCAACTTCCACATTCTAAAACTGTAAAACTCCCTAGACACCGAGGTCTATCAACCTCCGCATTCTAAAACTACAAAACTCCCTAGATACCCGTATCTACAGACCTATAAATTTCAAAACTGTAAAATTCCCTAGATACTCATATCTACAGATCCTTATATTCTAAAACTACAAAATCCTTAGAAATCCAATTTCCTAATCTCCCAAATTCACGATCCACATTTCAAACTTTCGTATTCTCAAAAATCCCTGAAACGTAAGCATAAGATCTTTCGTCCCACGCTCATTATATTTCCCCCAAAGAACACAGATTTTCTGTCGACTGTACTCGGTTACACGTTCATTCTCACCATCGATTCGATTCGAAATATCCTCCGATGCAAGGTCATTCCTTTCTCTCTATTATTGCGTTTTTTCTTCGAAACTGTCTCCCTTTTCTTCGTCCGGTGATTCATTTAAGAGAACATCGCTGAAATTCTTCGCGAATCCAACGAATCGTTGTCCTCTATTTTTTCTAGCGGCCAAGGCTGGGGTGAAGGTCCCGGACGGGACATTCCAGTTCCGGTTTCGGTACTCATGTATTTCGACAACCATTTTACGGTCCTTTCGTTTTTATTTCGGTTCCGAGAGAAGGGAAAGAAAAATTGAATTCGCGGATGCTGATTTTGCTGCGCAAGGACGATTAACACGAATCTTGTCGCGAGTAAAAGGACGAGGCCTTGTATCGTGGATTAATTATGATGGATATGGAGATTTTGTTTTTATTGACGATTAATTTAATTATTCGATCAATTAAATTATGTTAAATTAAATTAAACTGTATGCAATCATATTAAACTAAATTAAGTTAAAATAATTTAAATTATATTGAACTAGCATACCTAACCTAACATTTCGTTTAATTAAATTTGTCCCTAGATTTGCGGACAATAAATCTGCGACTCAATGATGGTTCAAATTCGAACAAAAGCTTTTTAATAATTTTCATAATTGGGAAACTAACGAGGGAGCATATTTCACTCGACTGTACCCAGAAAGACACATTCCCGTCATGATTAACCGGTTTCAAGCATAGCATCGTTATTTCTTTGTGAATCAACATTTTTCCCGCGTATCCGCCATCGCGCTTCCTTCTTTAACCTAACACTCTAATGGGTTACTATGTCTCTGGTGATTCCCACGCGATGTGATTCACCTGTGACTTTGTCATCTTCGATCGTTGTCTTCTGGAATCGAATCACCTTGACCGAATCAAAAATCCTGGGATTTTTTAGAAAGCCACAATCGTTGAACCTCCGATTTCATTCGAACTTTGCATAACTTGTAAAGGACGCTGAAATACAGGGTGGCTCACCACATTTTGCTATTCTGCGTCATTATTATTACTCATGCAAACAATGTTTCAGATGAAGTTAACTGGTTTTGAGAGGGGCATACGCTGGTATATTTTTTGTGGACGTGTGAAGGACATGGGAAGGTCATTAATGATTTTTTAAATGGAATCATATATTTTTTATTGCATTAGCTCCTTCATATTCTTTACAAAAAAGTATTAATCTATTTATGTGAAAAAATCATTAGCTTAGGAGATATTTTAATTTTAATGTCTATAGAAAAGGTTCAATATGGCGATTTGCAACAGAACACTTTCGGAATCGAGAAATTAATGACTTACTAACATTCCGTAGTGTATAATCTTTCTGCATGTGTAGCATTTTCCCAGCTTTAAAATAAACTGATATGTCTATCTTTTCTTCTTTAGAATACTTCATTATGAAGTGATAATTCACCGTATCGTCGTGTTCATCGTATTAGAGACGTAACAGAGACAAAATTTCACTGTTACTGCGTAACAAAAAATAACAAAATCTCACAATTCGTTTGGTGACACGTGACTTCTCAAAGCATGTAGAAAAACATTTGCTGTTCAGTTAGGCCAATTAATATTGACCAGAAAGTCACGATTTCCTAACGAGTTAGAATTACAATATCTCTTAAACTAACGATTTTTTCACATAAATAGATTAATACTTTTTTGTAAAGAGTATGAAGGAGTATCAGCTTATGCAATAAAAAATATATGATTCCATTTAAAAAAATGGAAATAATAACCTTCATATGTCCTTCACACGTCCACCAAAAAAATATACCAGCGTACGCCCTTCTCAAAACCGTTCAACTAACGTTCGTGGATTATTAGTTAACAAGGTTATTAATTATTAATAACAAGGTTATTAACAAATAGTAAACCTAAATATAATGCACTATTATTATAAAATTAATATTATATCAATAATATTAGTTCAGATTGTGTATTAAATAAAATAAATATTTCTGTGTGACTGTTTTTTTTTATATATAAAATTTGCGTTATGATATAAATATGACCACAAAAGTAATATAATTACTTATTTACTTTGCACTAACTAAATAACAGTTTTATAGGTTGCTTTAAGTAAATATACCTGGTTACAAGTGCGATTACTAATTCAATATGATGTCATGAATAACGTAATCTATTACTGAACCATTCGCTGAATACCAACATGCAATTAAATTGTGAGAAAAAGAGAATTTTCATCGAGTATATTGGCGTCGATTAAGTAATTAACCTTTTACAGTAACGTTGCAATGTGAGTAAAAGTAACAGTATTAATGCATTGCAAATATATTTAAAATATTTTAAAGAACGTGAGTTCAAAAATTCAAAAAGTGAAAAATTGAAAAGTTCATAAATTATAAATTGAAAAATTTAATAGCTGAAAAGCTCAAGGGAGCAAATTTTAAAAATTCCAAAACTTCAAAATTCCAAAATTCCAAAATTTCAAAATTCCAAAATTCCAAAATTCCGAAATTCCAAAATTCCAAAATTCCAAAACTTCAAAATTTCAGAATTCCAAAATTCCAAAATTCCAAAATTCCAAAATTCCAAAATTCCAAAATTTCAAAATTCCAAAATTCCAAAATTCCAAAGTTCCAAAATTCCAAAATTCCAAAGTTCCAAAATTCCAAAATTCAAAAGCTCACAGGCTCAAAAATTCAGAAATTCAAAAGTTCACAAGCTCAAAAATTCAGAAATTCAAAAGCTCGAAAACTAAAAAATTCAAAATTTCAAAAGCTCCGAAGTTCCAAAACTCAAAATTTCAAAAATTGAAGAACTAAACAAACTGACAATTAAAACGTTAAACCTAAAATACTATAAATAACAGGAAATCTAAAATTCTTGAATAACTTCATCTTGCTTCTATTATTTATTCCATGATTATTTAACAAAAATAATTTTCCCTCAGCGAATAACATCATTTCGAATACTATTCGCCTGAACATTACTCAAACAACGTCCTTCTCCAATTTCAAGTCACTATCTCTCCAAAATATCAAATATTGTTACAATTCGGAA
Source organism: Megachile leachella (assembly GCA_963576845.1). Taxonomy (NCBI): domain Eukaryota; kingdom Metazoa; phylum Arthropoda; class Insecta; order Hymenoptera; family Megachilidae; genus Megachile; species Megachile leachella. The sequence goes on along the minus strand of OY756252.1, from coordinate 8,111,187 downwards.
ATATTACATCGATTTACCTTTCTGATCTTAATCACTTAATCCGTCCGTAGTCACCTTCTCCAGATTATGAAAGAGGAAACAAGATTCTCGGAATGATCAATAAAGAGACGATAAGATCCAGTGTTAGAGTGAAGTAACATTAAAAGGTGTCCTACATCTATCGGGCAATATTGCCGGTGAATGTATCGTATTTCAATGAAAAAATCGATGTAATTAGATACAATTTTTATTTGAGAATCACTGGCTTCCTTGTAGTGATACTATCGAAGTTACTGAACCTGCAATGACGTGTTATTAGTTATGAAAAAATAACTGCAAAAACTTGTATGCTGCGCGTATAATTTATTGTCTGTGTTGTAAATTGATTGTGAAAATATTAGAAATTCACTTATTACGTGTATTGTAAATTAGATGTGAAAAAATCTTAAATTCACTTATTACCTATATTGCAACTTAATTGTAAAAAATTATAAATTCACTTATTACATGTATTGCAACTTACTTGTGAAAAAATTATAAATTCACTTATTACATGTATTGCAACTTAAATGTGAAAAAATTAGAAATTCACTTATTACCTATATTACACCTTAAGTGTAAAAAAATTAAAAATTCACTTATTACGTGCATTGCAAAAAATTGGAAGTTTACTTATTAAGTGTATTTCAACTTAATTGTGAAAAAACTAGAAATTCACTTATTACGTGTCTTGCAACTTTAATGTGAAAAAATGAGAAATTCACTTATTACTTATATTGCGACTTTATTGTGAAAAAATTAGAAATTCACTTATTACGTGTCTTGCAACTTTAATGTGAAAAATTAGAAATTCACTTATTACTTATATTGCGACTTTATTGTGAAAAAATTAGAAATTCATTTTTGATTAATAAAAGTCATTTTCTCGCTTAAAATAATGCATAACTAAATTTATTTTTAATTGTAACAAGTATACAAATGTATTATTATTAGGTACATAAAAATGAAAAAAGAATTGCTTAAAAAATTAAAAATAATTTTTAATAATTCAAGTAATTAATAAATAAAAGTTAATTATGAAGATTTAAGAAATAATTCAAATAATTAACAAGAAAGAAAATAATTGAAATAATTAACTGAACAGTCAAAAATAATTAACTGAAATTATTTTAATAAATTTCCCCAGGTTTATAAAAATTGCAAACATAGTTATTAATCATGTACGTCAAGAATTAAATTGCACCACGCTTTCCAAGAAACTGCAAAAACCTACAAAACTATTTCATTATGACAACATCATTGTGTACCGAACTTCTGATAGCAGATAGGCGATATCTGTTTCTAAAAAAGAATTTCCGGAAAGAACCTGAATAGTTTAACGATTACGGTCATCCAAAAAATACAAAAAATGCGGTTTGAAATATTTTTCTTTCCGCAACTTGTTAAAGTTGTATAACTGACGTGACAAGATCGCGATGTAAGAAGATAACGATGATAACGATCGTTAGTAATGCTTTTCTACATGTAGTTAGATATAAGTCAAGTTTGTATTAACCTTCGATATTTAAAAAATAATTGTTGTTTTACTTAGTGTACGATGGCACAGCACCGTACAATTTAGGGTCGTTTTACCTACGACGTTATAACCATAGATAGTAAAAAAGCAATTTAGAAATACGCTTTAACATCCACCTACGCTTCAAATTCTCTTCTATATTTTTGTGTCTGAATTGACCTCCTTTTTCTCCTTTCACAAAATTATGTACCCTAAGTTTACAATATCATTATCTGTCTGTTCCCTAATTGTGCAAAGTTCGTACCAAATCAATATAGCGAAGGTTGTTTAATCCTCTGAGAAGGTCTGCTATAAATATTTCCCATTTACTACAAAGTCTCGATATAAGCGAATCTCTCGAGTGTAAACTTTTGCTTATATCGTGTAGTCCCTACATTGATCGAAGTTAGCCAAGCGTAGAAAAGCGAGCGAAGAAAATGTCCTAACCGAAGGTAAACAAATAGTAACATCAGTAGGACAATTTTAATGCAAGAATAAAACTTGTTATTTTTCATTCTTTTTTTATGAAACTATTACCAATATATTCGTGATATTTTGCTGATTAAAATGAGACCAGACACGACGTAATTCGGAACGTATTTATTTGTAATTTCAAGCGTTTATATTGAAGTTATATCGAAGTAAGATTCGCGGTAAACGCACGAGTGACGCGTCGGGTAACTTCGTTACGCTTCGGTTCTATTCGGATCACGTGATACGACTGACAGACGAAATTATAAACTACGGCTGAAATGTTTGAATAAGTTCTTATAAGTAAATATGTCCCGAATAACGTTGTGTTTGGTCTCATTTTAATCAGGAAAATGGCACAAATATAACGAAAGAAGTTGTATGAGAAAAGGAGTAAAAATAAAACAGTTAGCAACATAGTATTGTAAAGAATGCAACAGGTTTAACCTTTGCAGTCCAACACAATCGCAGCGCTTTTTCACTCGCCATCCTCTGTCACAACTTACCATCAATTAAATCAGTATGTAATTATATCATGTTTGGTATTTTAATCAGAAAAACGTAAGAAATCTATTGGTAAAAGTTTAATAACATAAAAATGAAAAATAAAGTTATATACTTGTATTAATATTGTCTCACGCATACTGTGATACATCCATCAATAATGGAAATTTATTCCCTTATGTCTTATAGATTATTTTCACTTATGTCAAGACTTTACTATAAACTAGTTCTCTTCATATAGAACTCTAAATCATACGAAATACGTATAGCTAGAAAAATGATTGGTGATTCGTTCGATATCAATGGAACAGATAATAAGAAATGTTATTACAAAGAAAAGCTTGTTCATTCGTGATAAATGCTTTTTCTGTAACATCAGTCAAGGACTAGAAGATGAGTCAGTTTCATTACGCAGTTTAGATGTTTAGATAAATAAAATATGACGTTTCGTCAGATTCTTTCAGTATCTAAGATTGCTCTTGTAGTTTACAAGTTCTTGCGATTTACTGGTTGAAATACAACAATGACTTGCAAAATTAATTTATTATCATAATTGTTGCGTTTCTAACTTCTTATGTTTGCAATATTTGTCAGATTTTAGATTTCTAGATTTATAATTTTTTACGTTTCTACATTTCCAAATTTTGAAATTTTTAAAATGCCCAAATATCTAAATTCTCAGATTCCCAAATACTCAAATTCCCCAAATTCCTCAAATTCCCAAATTCCCCAAATTTCACAAATTTCCACAATTTCCAAGTTTCCCAAATTCCCCAAATTTCACAAATTTCCACAATTTCCAAAATTTCCAAGTTTCCCAAGTTTCCCAAGTTTCCCAAATTCCCCAAATTTCACAAATTTCCACAATTTCCAAAATTCCCAAGTTTCCCAAATTCCCCAAATTTCACAAATTTCCACAATTTCCAAAATTTACAAGTTTCCCAAATTCCCAAGTTTCCCAAATTCCCCAAATTTCACAAATTTCCACAATTTCTAAAATTTCCAAGTTTCCCAAATTCCCCAAATTTCACAAATTTCCACAATTTCCAAAATTCCCAAGTTTACAAATTCCCCAAATTTCACAAATTTCCATAATTTTCAAAATTCCCAAATTTCTCAAATTCCTCAAATTGCCCAAATTTCTAGAAATTCTCAAATTTCTCAAATTCCCAAATACCTAAATTCCCCAAATTTCTCAAATTTCTAAATACTCACGTTCCCCAAACGCCCCAAATTCCCCAAATTTCTCGAAATTCTCAAATTTCTCAAAATTCCAAATACTCAAATTCCCCAAATTCTCAAATTCCTAAATACTCAAGTTCCCCAAACGCCCCAAATTCCCCAAATTTTCCAAAATTCCAAAATTCTCAAATTCCCTAAATTCTTCAATTACCAAATCCCTATCCTTCCATCTTCTTAAATTCCCAAATTCCCAAATCTTCAAATTCTATAGTCTCCAAATTCCATGACCTTTAAAATCCTCTAAACACAAAATGTGATATTTTTTAAATCTATAACTTCACAAACTAAAAAATGTTCCCTCCAAAAATAGTATTACTCAAGTACCTATCTCTCTTCTTCCCCTACCACTACAGCCACATTTTTAATATTATAAATTTTATGAATAAGTCAAAAAAAATCATAAATTCACTTCATTTTATGAACAAGTAAAAATAATCTCCTACGAACAAATTTCTAATAAACCACTGGTAAACGAGTTAATATTAATTTATTCGCTGCCACTATCCATCGACCTACAATCACTTCTAAGAATAAATACCTGAACGAGTCCAATATTATTAAATATTGATACATCTAATACGTAACTGAAACAATAGTTAAACTATAACTGACTGTAAAAATACTTTCTAAGCACTAATACTTGATTTCTGCTCTTAAAATGCCGAAAAACATGATTTTCTGATTATATCGATAATTGTGACCGACAGCAACACTTGTGACAACATCGACACTGCGTAACAGATGTTACCAATTATTTGATTAATCGCTTGCTTCTAATTAATAACACTGTATAAATAATCGTGTATTTAATGTACTTAGGCTACTTGACAAGTATTTCATTTTTAATAAACGTTATTTATGACGCATATGTTAGATATGTGTACTGTGTTATGGATTTAGGTTATATTTGGGAAGGTTATGCTAGGTTATAATTTGGGAAGAAAGAAATTACGTGATAGAAGAAGTAGTTTCTTTTGAGACTATTCTTTTTAGTGATTGAAAATGATGTTTTTTAAAAATGTATGTTGTTATTAAAATAAGAATACACATTACGTTTGTTGGTTTTAAGATTTTTTTTTTAAATTTTGAAGTTTCTCTAATTCCAATATTCTTGAATTTAGGAATTCTAAAATTTTAATGTTTTTAACAAGGATTCTGGAATTTCAAGATTCTTAAGTTTACAAATTTTGAAATTTCAATTTTCCAAAATTTCACAAATTATCAAGTTTTTAATATTCTGAAGTTTGAAAGTTGTAAATTTCAAACATTTCAAAATTCCCAAATTTCCAAATTCCCAAAAATTTCCAAAATTCACAAGTTTCTCAAATTTCTCAAGTTTCCCAAATTTCCAAATTCCCCAAATTCCCAAATTCTCCAAAATTCCAAAATTCACAAGTTTCCCAAATTTCCAAATTCCCCAAATTTCCAAAAATTTCCAAAATTCACAAGTTTCTCAAATTTCTCAAGTTTCCCAAATTTCCAAATTCCCCAAATTCCCAAATTCTCCAAAATTCCAAAATTCACAAGTTTCCCAAATTTCCAAATTCCCCAAATTTCCAAAAATTTCCAAAATTCACAAGTTTCTCAAATTTCTCAAGTTTCCCAAAATTTCCAAATTCTCCAAATTCTCCAAATTTCCAAATTCCAAAATTCACAAGTTTCTCAAATTTCCGAAGTTTCCCAAATTCTCCAAATTCTCCAAATTCTCCAAATTCTCCAAATTCTCAAATTCACTAAATTCCTATATTTCCAAAATTCACAAGTTTCTCAAATTTTCCAAGTTTCCAAATTCCCCAAATTTCCAAAATTGCAAATTCCCCAAAATTTCCAAAATTCACAAGTTTCTCAAATTTCTCAAGTTTCCCAAAATTTCCAAATTCTCCAAATTCTCCAAATTCTCCAAATTCCCAAATTCCCCAAAATTGCAAAATTCACAAGTTTCCCAAATTTCCAAATTCCCCAAATTCCCAAAAATTTCCAAAATTCACAAGTTTCTCAAATTTCTCAAGTTTCCCAAAATTTCCAAATTCCCCAAATTTCCAAAATTCACAAGTTTCTCAAGTTTTCCAAAATTTCCAAATTCTCAAAATTCCCAAATTCGAAAATTCCTCAAATTCCTCAAATTCCTCAAAATCTTCAAGCTCCTCAAATTCCTCAAATTCCTCAAATTTCTCAAATTCCTCAAATTCCCCAAATTCCTCAAATTCCCCAAATTCCCCAAATTCCCAAATATCCAAATTCTTTAAATTCCCCTAAGCTCTTACCCTTAACTACATTATACAAACTATTAAATATAAACTACTAAATATTACTTAATATTACTTAATACAATCTACTAAATATTACTATTGCATAATTCAAGCTACTAAATAGTACCATTACATAATTGCAAACTACTACTTTCCGAATAACACTAAAATATAATTCAAACTATCACTCCAAAACCAACGACTAAAATACTGAACCACAAGATTAGAAATAAAAACGAAATACTGTCAATAAACACGCGCTCTAAACTCGTTTCCTATCAGATAACGTTTACGCAATGTGCAATCAAAAATCGTGGCAAACGTGCAACAGCTTTTGATTAACACTAAACCTGAACCTACCAAATGATCTTTTAACTTTCTTATTAATTAATCTTACAAAATATGTTATGGTAATTTTTTTGTCAAATCTCTATTAAATTTTATTTTAGGAATCAATGCAGTAGTGTTAACGGTATTAATGTAGTTCACTAAAATAATCGACACCGAGTGTTTTATTAGAAAATTATTTTTATGAATGAAATGTTGAAGACGTATGACATTCAAAATTCGGTACATAAAAATTCTTAAAAAATTAATGAAAAGAGTCGTCAATGAGTTGATTCAATGTTGATTCTAAAGTGAGTGGAGTGACTATTTTATCAGCAGAGGAAAAGTGTCAGAACGATTCGTAAAACTTTGACCCATTTTAAGAAAGTTTCATTCTGAGACAGACTTATCTTTCAGAAATATTGGAAACCTACAACTTTCAACCTTGACAATATCGAAAATTTGATAATTTAGGAAATTCTTCGGAAGACTTCTTAGGAAGTTTCTTCGTGTCTGATCACTTTAATTTTATATTCCAAGTTGTGCAACCTTAATGAAGAGTCCATAATATTACAGGTACTCTTATTTTATAATAACAATGTTGAAAAGTCTCACACATCCCATACGAACATAAATTATTAATAATTTAATATTAATCATAATAATCAATAAAGCTTCTTATAAATTAAAAAAAATTGAGTTTCATGTGTTCAAATAGAGATCTCAAGATATCGAGGCGTCGAATAAAGAAATAAAAATGCATCGCACTTTCCAAGCGTGTTACACTCTCGCCAATTAGAAGGACGAAAGTGAGAAGAAGAAGAAGAAACAACGGGTAACGTCAGACCGTCCTATAAATATCTAATTTCCACCTCACGCCCTCGTTCGTTTTGCAATACCGTTATACGCTCGCGTGTTGTCTTGTAAAATGATCAATGAAGACTCCTTCGTAGACGAACCACTGCTTCTCTTGACATACAAATCACATTCCCATTATTAGGCGGCGAAAGCCGAGAATTGTTATGGGGAACATTTTTCTTGCTATTGTACGGGATTCGGAGAAGAAGTTGGTATTTGAAGTAAGAATTTGAGGAAGGAGGAGTTTTGGAGTAGAAATTTTTTTGGGAATGGAAATTTGGAGATATACGGATTTAGGGGTTTTGGAATGTAGCTATTTGGGGATGTGGGGCTTTTAGAGTGTAGGTAAATGGAGGTATAGGGATTTGGGGATTTTGGAATGCAGGTGTTTGGAAATGTAGGGATTTGGGGGTTTTAGAATTTAATGGGGATATAGGAATTTTAAAATATAGGTATTTGGAGACATAGGGATTTTAGAATGTGATTATTTGGGAATATGAGAATTTGGGAATTTGGGGGTTTCAAAATTATTGGATTCAGAGATTTGGAGATATGAAAATTTTGGAATTTTAAAATTTGGAAAATTTGGAGAATTGGAGAGTTGGAGAGTTGGAGAGTTGGAGAGTTGGAGAGTTGGAGAATTGGAGAATTGGAGAATTGGAGAATTGGAGAATTGGAGAGTTGGAGAATTTGAGAACTGGAGAATTGGAGAATTGGAGAATTGGAAAATTGGAGAATTGGAGAATTGGAGAATTGGAGAATTGGAGAATTAGAGAATTGGAGAACTGGAGAACTGGAGAACTGGAGAACTGGAGAACTGGAGAATTTGGTAATTTGAGAATTCGAGAATTTGAGAATTTGAGAATTTGAGAATTTGAGAATTGGAGGATTGGAGAATTGGAGAATTGGAGAATTGGAGAATTGGAGAATTGGAGAATTGGAGAATTGGAGAATTGGAGAATTGGAGAATTGGAGAATTGGAGAATTGGAGAATCGGAGAATTTGAAAACTTGAAAACTTGAGAATTTGAGAATTTAAAATCTGCAAACTTAAGAATTTGAAAATTTGATTTTCTACTCCATCAACTAATACAGATTTCCTAATAAAAGAATTGGTCAACAACTAATTGTCTGATCTAAATCCATTAAATCTTTATTTATGGTACAGTGTTTGGTTTACAACGCATCAATAAACGATTTTACAGAATCGATAAGATATCGCACTGTACTGTCGGCGAATTCAAACAGCTGGTACTTTTGATCGGGCGAAAAGGTCTGTGATCTACGTTGTGAAACTAGATCCACAAATTACTACATCTGCAAATGTCTATACATATTCTCATATCCCTAGGTTTCCAAGTACGTATATAAAAAATAAATTCTTACTTTTGTTTTCTGAATCAATGAATTCCTATTTCTACAAATCCCTAGACTCTAGATTTCTAGATTTCTGAGTTAATAAATCCCTAGATTTCTAAATTTCTGATTTAATAAATCCCTAGATTTCTAGATACTCAAGTTTCTATGTCTTCAAATCTCTAGACTCTAGATTTTGTCTCCACATCCCTAGACTCTCATATTCCTAAATCCTCAAGTATTTATGATTCAAAATCCCTAGATTTGCACATTTCTAAATCTTCAAGTTCTCATGTCTCCAATTCCCTAGATTCGCATATACTTATATTCCTAAATCTTTCCTGAAATTTTCAAATTTCTGAATTTCTAAATTTTCGAATTCCCCAAATTTCTTGAAATTCTCAAATATCCAAATTTCTAAATATTTTAACCAAAATCTGTCTTCAAATAAATTTCATTATCAAAGTCAGCTTTCAACATTATTTCCAAAAATTCAGAAATCCAAACCCCCTATAAACTTCCAAACATTTTTGCCACAAAACTTTCTCAATAAAAATTTCTGCTCATTAATAAATAAAAATTCATCCAAAAGTATGCTACATTGTTCACCTATATTTTTATCCAGATTATAATTATAGCGTAAGATCTGAACCTCCTTATATCACAGAAAACGTCACATATGACCCATGCGCTCACGCAACACATCAACACTTGACTGCACATTTGACATTTAATATCCGCACATTTTACGAATTCCTTTACGCGTTTCTCTCAATACAAATTGATAAACCAATCACAAAAGTACTATTTGTTAAATCACGATTAGTAAATGAATATCACATTCCCCACTGTACCCCAAAACAGCTGTGAACCCGCGGTTCACGAAATTACGAAACCTCGTGGCTGCACAATAGAAAGTCCAGAGAGAAACGAGGACTCGCTCAAATTTGACCCAGAATCATGTGTTTCCTCGATCCATAAATCTGTTATCCCGAAAATCCCACACTTTCTCCCGGAAAAGAGGGAATATCACGTACCTTGGACGAAAGTGAAACCTGCCAGAAAACCGATAGAACGTCGCGATTCTACGAGGTCAACGGCACGTATCTTGAACCCGTTTTTCTCTGATCTCACGGAAACATTTCCCCGTGGGAAGCGTTGACCGGTGCGTGCCGCATCAGAAACGACGACCACCGAAATCACTGGACGCCGCGAAAATCGAGGATCAGTCGGTCGATGACCAAGGTTCGTAATCGGCCAGGTGAAAGCCGTTTAGGTGAACGGCGAACGAGCGACTGGCTTAGCCACGATCCAGAGGTACCAGAAGCGATTCAGAATCCCCTCTTGCCTTCCATTCCTGTGTACAACTTTCACGACACAGAGAGCGAGTCTCTCTTTCTCTCTTTCTCTCCTCCCGCGACTTTTCTCGGCCCCTCTTCGTCCCTTCGACGATTTCTTTCGTGTCAAGCCGGACATAAGGAATGCCCGATCTATCGGAATTCGAGACCTTGCGAAATAGACACCATGGCTTACCTTCGGCAAATGGCGGATCTCCAGCTTTAGTTTCTCATCGGAGGTTTGGTCTTCTAATCCTCCAAAGAATAGCCCGAATGTTACAGTACTCAGCAATCTGGATGATTGAAATATATTAACTGATGAAACTAGCGAAATACTGACTGGACTAGTAAAATACTAACTGTAGTAGGTAAGCCGGTTAAAAAACGGATGGTGTGCAAAATACAGCGAGCGATAAATTGCGAAAGGTACCAAAGGATGCTCAGCAAATGATAGCAAAACTTGAGTGACCATAAAAGTGGCGGAAGATAAAAACGGATGAATGATAAAATTATGTGAATGACGAATAGTAAAGGAACAACGATGCAAGTGATGCCAAATATTGACTTATGGTAGTAGTAAAATATTAGTAGTAAAATGGCAACAGATAGCGAGGTTTCAATAATGGAAGGCATTGAACGAAGGAGGAAGAAGCAGTGAAAATGATGACAGTAAGTGATAAGTAACACTAAATGATGAATAAATAAATAAAGTGAATGATGAAATAGTAACAGAAATAATTGATAGAAGAAACTAGATAGAAATACACACTGAAATAGCACCGCACGATAAAACACCAACTGATATAAATAACAACCGAATAAACAAAAAGTGATAGAAATTAACTGAGGAAAAATAGAGAGACACGTTAGTAGACAGCGGAAGATGCGGACTGATGGAAATAGCGAAAGATACTAAGCGATAAAGAACTATTTCGATGGAATAGGTGATCTAACTGTTCTATCGACAGCCTTGTATGTGCAGCGACCATTATCGCTGTGTGTCAGAAGAAGCTATCGTTATCGAATTTTTAATCGAAAGGTGATACGAGGGACGGCGAGTGCCGCACCTGCATCTGAATAACGCGATTATGTTGGAAACGGTTTTGTGAAATTTGGGGAAATTGTTTGAAGGAGAATTTATTGAGGAAACTTGGGAGAGAGAAAAAAGTATGAGCTGGAAGAGAGAAAAATATTTTGTATATTAAGATATTTTATTTTTTGATTATAAAATAAAATTGTGCATGAGGTATTTTGTTTTATGTATACAATTATGTATCAAGTTTTTTTTCTTGTATAATTATGTATAAAATATTTTGTTTTATGTTTACAGTTATGTAAAAAATATTTTGCTTTATGTTTAAAGTTATGTATAAAACATTTTCTTGTATGTTTGAAGTCAAATATGAAATATATTTGTATTATTTTATAAAAATAAAATGTAACAATGATGTAGCTTTAAATTAAAATTAAACAATGTACATTAAATTAAACTTGCTAACCTAACGTCTGAATAACAAATACATAAAATAAAATGAAATGACATACAGTAAATTGAACTTGCTAACTTGACATCTAAATAACAAGTGCATAAAATAAGATAATGTATATTAAATTGAACTTGGTAACCCAACATGTGAGTAGCACATGCACAAAATAAAACAAAATGGCGTCATGACTTTAAGAAGTTCCTCACAGATTGTGTAATAAAATATTTGTTTAAACTACAGTGCTTGTTAGTTTATTAAATTTCAAACTTGTCAACTTAATACAATATCTAACTTAAGTTAATATTTAACATCTTAATGTTTAACAATGTCAAATTGTAATAAATATTGTATCTTAAGGTGAAACAAAGTTTACTTTGTCACGTCACATATGGAGACATCTGAATTCCCATATGAGTCAGCTGTTATTAATAACTTCAACTAGTTAGACATGTTCTATATTTCTATAATAAATACAATAAATATTTCTATAATAAATATAACAAATATTTCTATAATAAATATAACAAATATTTCTATAATAAATATAACAAATATTTCTATAATAAATATAACGAATTTTCCTATAATAAATATAATAAATATAACAAATATTCCTATAATAAGTATATTAAATATTTCTGTAATAAATATCCTAAATAAATATAATAAAATATTGTAAAATTTGTTAAAACTTAATACAAAATAAGAATATGTACAGCTTCAGTGCAACAGTCAACATGTTAAGGAAAGTTCACACAAAAATGCAGTTAGCAAAGTTTTTTCATTGAAATGAGTAAACGTGAATGTTGTTTAATTTACATGTTGCAGTATAAGTTACGACCACGTAATTAATTGTGCGTGTAACGAAGGCGTCGATCTAAATCGCAGTCGACCTGAACTAAACGCCTTCACTGTTTCCGAGCGTTGCATTTATCTAGAAGGTCGTATTCTAATACCTTCTTAAGATTTACGGATGTATTCTGATGCGGATTCGTTCAAATTATTTCATACTTTTATTCTATTTTGTTATTCTTCATTTTATTACTTTATTCTGTTATTTTATTGATATTATTATTCTTGATTTATTTTGAGTTTGAACTTCCTAACTTGAATTTTTAAAGTTGATACAAAAAATGCTATAAGATGTATATTATTTGAATGTGAGTCTATAAATATAAATCAATAAAAATGAGTAAATATACATTATTGCTTATAAATTAAAAAATATGTATATTATAATTAGTGACAAATTATAAATATTTATGGTAAGTGAAGGAACTACACATGTGCATGTGCATACAACGAGAGTAAATTATAAATATTTAATACTGTAAATACATTGATGGCGTTCCTTCACTTTGAAGAAATATTGCAATATATTTTTCTAAACATTCATTAATATTTTCTTTAATTGAAATATTAATTTTTTCTCATTTTTAAATTCAGTTGATGTTCACCTAATGCTACTTTTGTACATTTTTCTAATCTACAAGATGGAAAAGAAAATTTAAACCTACCTTAGCGAATAGCGTACAGGACATGTTCTACCCAGCATTGAAATCTCCGTTGTTTCAAAAAGAAATCGCTCGAAATAAACCCATAAATTTTATAAATAATAAAAACAAATTTCAATAAATTATCAAACAGTGCCATAACAAATCTAGTTCTTACAATTATAGTTTTGAAATAATACAATAAATTATTATCCAAAATAAATACCTAAAATAATGCACTAAAAAAAAATTATATAAATTAGTAATGAAGAAATTGAATAAATATTTTACAAAACTACCTCGTGTTATTAAATTTTATTTTAAAATAATTGTTGCGAAAAATTGTCCTTATTGTGGAAATTGCAGTTCTCCAATATGGCCACAAACACTTTGTGATAGCAATATTCCCCAACAGATGGCGGGTCACTGCCAATACGTTATGAGATAAATGTTAGGTTATCTTTCTGTCACTTCACAGCTGTTTACTTTTATCCTCTGAGAAAAAACAATTCAATCCACAGATTAATGATACTCGGTCAATTTACACTGTCATCAGTTTCATTCACTATCAATGTAATTCAGTTTCTTACACTTATTCTATTTTTAGAACCGTTCGAATCTAAAATAAGAATGTGTAGTTATAGATAGTCATCTTTTTTTAAATTAAATTTAGATATTTTTATTTTTTCTGATACAAAAATAATTGGACATTTTTTATTTATTTTTGATTCAACAATAAATAGTATTTTTTATTTCTGCCATAAAAGTAATTAGGTAGTTTCCATTTATTTTTGATGCAACAATAAATAGTTTTTGCTTATTTCTCACATAAAAATAATTAAGCATTTTTTATTTATTTTTGATGCAACAATAAATAGATTTTGTTTATTTCTGACATAAAAATAATTAGACATTTTTTACTTATTTTTAATGGAAAATTACATGCATATTTTTAATTACTTCTAACCTAAAAATAAATAAGTAATTTTACTTATTAATGATGTGAAAATAAATATGTATATTTACTAAGTTTCTACTTAAATTTGTTTTACTTTCATTTTACACAAATTAATTTTTTTAACTTCAAATTAACATATTTTTCTTTAATTTACTTAAAATTTAACTAAATAATTTCTCTACTATATTTAACTCGAAATTATTGAACATAAGAAAATGATATCGAAATTATAGTACAGCATATGCCTCTGCTTCACAATCAGTATTTGTCGTTGCTGATAAACGTCGTTTCGTTTTCCTTTTTATCAGTGCTTCCGATGTTAACGCACTATGTTTAATCATTATACTAACTTTCCATCTTAAAAGTCGAGGATATTGAAATTTGGAAATTTGAGAAATTGAAAATTTGATATTTGGAAAATTAGAAATTTAAAAATTTGAAAATTTGAAAGTTCAAGGATTTAGAAATTTAAAAATTTGGTAATTAGAAGGGTCAAAGATTAAGATATTTTGAAATAAAAAAATTTGGAAATTTGAAAATTTGCAAGTTCAGAAATTTAGCAGGTTTAATGATTTATTAATTTACAAACTTAAATCTGCCAATATATCGATTTACCAATCTATCATTCTATCAATCTATCAATTCATTAATTCATCAATCTAACAATTCATCAATCTATCAATCCACCAGTCTATCAATCTCTCAATCTACCTATCTGTAAATTCATCAATCCATCAATCCATCAATCCATCAATCTATCAAATTTACCATTTTCTAAATTTAAAAGCTTGAAACCTCAGACTAAGAAAATTAAAAATCTATAAATTTAACACCCAGAAAACTTTTTAATTGCGAAATCAAAAAATTGCTATAATTTGAGTATAAAATAAAATTCTACTCAAAGACGAAATAACTATGGCTACCATGTCCGCACAATTTTAATGGAGGTCAGGAAGCCAGAAATAAAGACCATTATTCCCATTGTGAGACATTTATCTTTTCTATAAGGCAGTCCATAAAAGACGTGACGAAAGGAAATGATTGAATTCGTGCTGCTGAATCATCCTACACGCCGCGAATTTCTGAAACGTTTGTTTAAAAATTGTTGCTTTTTATCTGAAAACTTTCCACCATAGTGTCTAACTTATGTTTCTTTGGTTTCCTTTCTAGCGTTCGATGTTGAAATCGGATTTTTGCGTCGTTACGTGTGCCTCGCGTCTGACTGTTTAATATTTTTCAATATTCAGAGATAAAATTATTTGTATTGTTTAGTTGAACAATTCTGTAATTATTTTAAAGTAATAGTTATATTATTAAATATATGTATAAGTAATGATTTTATAATCATTTAAAAGTAATAATTAAGTAATCATGTATGTGTAAACGACAACTGTGTGATTATTTAATATTAATTTAAAAATTGTTAAGTTCATTTGATAAATTGGTAGCTTGACAGCTTCAGAGTTATGAATTGTTCATATTAATTATGTATTAATTTACTCACCTTCTAAATTATTAATTTATGAATCTATTCACCTATTCATCTATTAATATATTAATCTATTAATCTATCAAGCTATCAAGTTATCAAGTTATCAAGTTATCAAGTTATCAAGTTACCAATCTAACAATCTATCAATCTATCAATTCATTAATTCATCGATCTAACAATTCATGAATCTATCAATCCACGAGTCTATCAATCTCTCAATCTACCTATCTATCAATTCATCAATCCATCAATCTATCAATCTATCAATCTATTAAACCGTCAAACCATCAAACTATCAATCCATCAATCTACTAATGTATCAATTCATCAATTAATTAATCTACTAATCTACCAATCTCAATCTACCAATCTACCAATCAATCTTCCTATCAAACAATCAATTTACCAAACTCGCAATCTCTCAATCTATCCATCTACCAATCTATCAATCTACCAATCTACCAATCTATCAATCTATCAATCTATCAATCTATCAATCTATCAATCTGTCAATCTATCAATCTATCAATCTATCAATCTATCAATATATCAATATATCAATATATCAATCTATCAATCTATCAATCTACCAATTTACCAATTTACCAATCTACCAATCTCTCAATCTATCCATCTATCAATCTATAAATGTACCAATCTATCAATCCATTAATTTACTAATAAGGCATAATCTGATGTTTCAATACAAAATTAACTCTTTTTATTCTGAAAACATAATATTCAAAGGTCTACACGCACAATTTGGTTTATTTTCCACGGATATGAATAACAATAATCGTTTCATACGTCAACCGAATAATGATTGACTGCTGGTCTGAACAACGTTATCACTCTCAACAATTTTATCGATACTTTCATAATCTGTAAATCGGATGTTTGATTAAAAGCGTTTTAATTAACCAGGTCAAGCTGATTTTTATACAATAGTCTGCGTAAAATTTGAATTTACTATAAACTACTACAAATCCATTACATTTTTAAATATAATATTATTAAATGATTTCTATCAATTAAATTAATTTATAATTAAATCATTTAATCAATTTTTAAGTCGTTCAAACTGATTCGAAATTATATGATTAATTTGGGAATTGTTTAAATGGATTTGAGATTAAATCAAATGTTTGACAAAATTATTGACTTACTGAATTATTTAACTGTTTAATTGTAAATCATTTAATGTTTAATCACCAATTAATATAACATTAATACTAACAGTGATAGGTTTAACATTCTAGCAATTTAATACTAAATTTTTAAATATATTTTTTTATGATAAAAATACAAATTATTCAATATGTAAGCTCAAAATTATATAAAATTAATTAATATGTATAGGTGTGACCTATAGTTGATTAATAATGAATCATAAAATACTTTTATTGATAAAAACGCAAAAGCTGCAAAAATAAATTATGGCCACGTAAAAGTACATAATCAATAAATGTTATCAAACAAATTTGTAACAATTTGTAATTCATTAAAGAAAGTTTAAAAGTTCAAATATATTGTTGTAAAACAAAACAAATGATTAATGTATCTACAGCCATAAATTATAAAGGAACAACCGAAAACTATCTCAGTATTACATAATTTGAGAACAGTTGTTAACACAATATTGCTCTCATTATTCATGCACATGCATACATGACTTTCAAGATTTTAATCAAATGTAAAGTGATTGAAGGAATGTTATCTGTATCGAATGACTGTTAAATATATGTACATACAATTGCATGTGAGTAAATGAATAATCAATTTTAAGCAAACAGGTATCTAATCTTTGTTTATTGTTGGACATTTGCATTTAACAAATTTGCGTTTCAGACGGCATTGTTATTGTATCTTGTGAAGTTATGATATTGATTTTGCTGAATGAAGAAAATCTAAAAATTTACAGATTTGGCATTCTATAATTCTGTAATTCCAGAAATATTCAAATCTTCAAATCTACAAATCACAATTCTACAATTTGACAATTCGACAATTCCACAACTCCACAACTCCACAACTCCACAACTCCACAACTTCAAATTTCACAATTTCACAATTCCATAATTCCACAATTTCACAATTCCATAATTCCACAATTTCACAATTCCATAATTCCACAACTCCGCAATTCACAATTCTACTATACCACAATTCCACAATTCCATAATTCCATAATCCCATAATTTCATAACTTCATAATTCCATAATTCCATAATTCCACAATACCACAATTCCACAATTTAAAAATTCCGCAATCTCACAATTCTATAATTTCACATCTCTACAATTCCATAATTCCACAACTCCACAATTTCACAATTCCATAATTCCATAATTTCACAATTCCACAACTCCACAATTTCACAATTTCACAATTCCATAACTCCACAGTTCACAATTCCATAATTCCATAATTTCACAATTCCACAACTCCACAATTCCACAATTTTACAATTCCGCAATTGCATAATTTCACGTCTCTACAATTCCATAATTCCATAATTCCACAACTCCATAATTCGACAATTTCACAATTTCACAATTCCATAATTCCACAATTTCACAATTCCATAACTCCACAGTTCACAATTCCATAATTCCACAGTTCCACAATTTCACAATTCCACAATTCTACTATACCACAATTCCACAATTCCATAATCCCATAATTCCATAATTCCATAATTCCACAATACCACAATTCTACAATTTAAAAATTTCGCAATCTCAGAATTCTATAATTTCACATCTCTACAATTCCATAATTCCACAACTCCACAAATTCACAATTCCATAATTCCATAATTTCACAATTCCACAACTCCACAGTTTCACAATTTCACAATTCCATAACTCCACAGTTCACAATTCCATAATTCCACAGTTCCACAATTTCACAATTCCACAATTCTATTATACCACAATTTTACAATTCCATAACTCCACAAGTCCACTATTCCACAATCCCACAATACTACAATTCTACAAATTTACATACGTACAAATCCGCAAATTTACATATCGACGAATCTACAAATTTACAAATCTGCAAATGTACTTATCAAATGAATAATGTACAATTTTACATATGTACAAATTTACTAATTTACATCAAGTGATTGAAAAATTGCATGCGTTTCTGTCAAGTCACGCCACAATGCGAGTGCAAATGCACCGACGACACGTTTCACGCCTCCGTCTCCTCTGATTAGGTAATTGTCACAGCGGTTTGCGGTTGCACCGAACTTTTTCTTCTGTGTCACGTCCACGAAACGATATCCGATCAATCTATTCAAGAGATGTATTCAAAAGATTATTGTTTATGCACTGAAATATTTAACCAGTCAAAGGCAATCAATCCAGTTATCTCCCCAGACTGACATCTGACCAAGTGCATTAATTTTCCTCTTGTAATTATGGTACTTATCTGAGACAATATTCTAGAATGTTTTTGTAGAACGTTTTATTTAAATCATACATATTTTTTAATTTAAGTATGTCTTTCAAAATTGATCTTATGTATATCAATATTTAAATATTTATATATAGATGTACATAATTTTTTTCTTTTTTTATTTTAACAATGTCTTTTTATATATTTTTATGCATTATGTATTCAATATTAATATTATTCTAACATCAAATAATTTAATATTAAATTTATTTATTATGTATACATATAATATACTACTAATACTATTTTTTGAAAATGATTTGTAATATTATAATACTCTTATAATGTATGATAATTGATGCAATAAAGAAATTTTACATATGTAACATAATGTATTATAATATTAAATTATTATTATTACAGCACGATAACTTTAACAATTTATGAATTCCGAAATTGAAGTGCAAATATAAAAATTCAAGTTTATCTGAAATTTGGTTGTTTACATAAATATTCAAGATTTCAATGATTTTTCAACTGTAATAAAATCATTTATAAATATATAAAAAAATAAAATTTGTTGAATATCTAAATTTTCAAGAATCATTTACAAATACAAAAGAAATAAAAATTCTTGAATTTCTAAATTTTTCAAACAGAATCATTTACAAATATAAAAACCGAGTATCCGCTAATTTTCTTCTTAAACCCCAGGCAATTACCTAATCAGCTCGTATGCGTGAAAACAAGTTATCGGTGCAGTTGCACTCATATCGCGACGTGACCCGAAAGAAAGAAACGCGAGTAACTTCTCTACGACTCGATCAGCTGAAAAATTCGATAAGCATTCTAACTGTCGTATGTTTGTACTCTTCTCGATTCATACGATGGGTCAGTAGCGGCTCGTATCTCGTCAAGCGTAAATCGTTACCGAGTCTTGCCGAATATTTCACTAACAGATTTCGAGTCGAGTATCGTTACACTTCGTGTCGAAGTTTAATTCATCTATTAATACTTCATTAACATATTTACTCAACTCAAATGAAATTGTTTTTGCATTTAGCGTATTAGTTTAATTCCATCGGTGAATCAGTCAAATTTCATATTTTTCGTGTCTGAGTTTCATTCTATCCATACTTTCCTAAAATATTTTCTTAAACTTTTTAAAATTGTTTAAACTATTTTATATTCCTACGTTTGGTGTCTGAGTTTAATTCTACCCTTACTCAAATATTTAGCTGAATTTTTCAAATTTTAGTTGAATCTTTTCAAAATATTTATATTTTTACAATTCAAGTCTGAATTTAATTCTACCCCTACTTTGCTAAAATATTTGTCTGAGTTTTTCAAATTTTACTGAAATCTGTCAAAAATATTTAAATTCCCACATTTTGAGTTTGAGTTCAATTCATCTATCAATACTCTGTGAATTATATTTATATTCGAATACGTAAAATCCTTGAATTCGTGCGAAAAGAAAATTTGTACGAAACGTCCGAAGCGGACAGATTGCTGAGGTTTGTTGAATATGAAACGATAGATCGAGTGATACGAGAAACATGGAGAAGGAAAGCGTGATGAGTGAGCGGGTTGGGGAAAATTTGGAAAAGGATGTTAAGAATGTTGGTAAGTAATTAAATCGAGTGTTATGGTGTTGAGTGGTATTTTGCTGTGGATATTAATTTTGAGTGGAAATTTGATGTGTATGGAAACGTTAGAGTACGTTGTGATTGTACGGATGATATTTTTGGTGTTCAGTGTGACCTTTGCAATAATAAAAACAACCCCTTACAATTTTCATAACATAGCGAATAATAGGTCATATTACATTCATTTGCAAGAATTTTAATTTAAATTTAAATAAATTGAATAATTGTGCTAGGGGTGTTTAACATGTGTTAGGAAAGAACATTTGTAGTGTAACAAAAATTATTCGGAATGGGGTTGTATTGAAATAGATGTACGGTTTAGAAGAGGATTATTTGAACTGTAATAATAATTATTTAGAAGAGGGTATTAGTATTGAAATAGTAATTACTTAGAAAGGGATTATTTACACTGTAATGGTAATTATTTAGAAGACGATATTTTGTTGAAATAGTAATTATTTAAAAGGGAATGTTTGCACTGTAATAATAATTATTTAGAAGACGATATTTGTACTACAATAAGTTCAATATATTTCATATTTCGGTTAAGGTCAATATTCAATATTTCCACCAAAGAATTTACGAAATATAAAAGTAATGATAATAATTTAATTAGAGTTTTCTTCAATTATTATGCATATAAAAGTTTTATGGTGTCGACTACTGGCGACCTTCATCAAGTTTAATATTGTGGTATCTGTAACTTTCTAATATCTTAATATCTGACAAACTTATAACTATATAATAAAGTGTTAATGGTGTTTAGAATGTCTTTTAATATTCTCTCATGAGATGCTTTATTACGAATATTAAGTTTATGGGGTTAATCACCGATATTAAGGTTACAGGGTTAATTATCCTTAATTATCCTTATACAAATATTTAATAAATAACAAAAAATTAAAATAAGGGACTTGAAACATGATTAGTGTCTAAAATTTATTTATGAAAATAATTTCAATTATTATAACAAAAAGAATTGAAGCAAAAAAGACAGGATATAAAATGAATGCATTGAAATTTTTCAGAAGACATGGAGGCCATAACTTGTAAAAATAACAGAATGCGTGCTATAATCTGCAGTGGATTACAAGAACAAATGGCGGTAATTAAACTGATTAATTTTAACTACATTGTTATGAAAATTAAGACTCACTGAAATATATTATTGTACAATACAATATCACATTGTGCTGAATTGTATAATAAATATTATTATACATATAATATACTTATATATTTTATATAAATATAACAATAATATTATAATATATTTATTTACTTAAAATATTATTAACTTAAATATATTGTATAGATAATTAACATAAATAATGTTATAGTTAAATATTGTTATAGTCACTATATTCTGGCTTAAATATGTTATAGTCACTGTGTAATTACTTAAATATTATTATAGTAATTATACATATACTTACTATAGTCACTATGTATTTACTTAAATATCATTATAGTCATTATATACTTACTTAAATATTTTATAGTCACTATGTGTTAACTTAAATATCATTATAGTCAGTCTGTATTTACTTAAATATCATTATATACTTACTTAAACATTACTATAGTGACTATACATTGACTTAAATATTATTATATTAACTATATACCGTTGTAAATATGTTTGGAGTAATTATATGTTGTCCTAAATATTATTATAGTCATTGTATATTCACTTAAATATCGTTATAGTCAATCTGTACTTACTTATATATTATTGTAGTAACTAAATACTGGCTTAAATATTATTATAGTCAGTACGTATTGTATTTAAATATCATTATAGTCACAGTGCACTTACTTAAACATTATTATAGTAAGTATATATTAACTTAAATATTGTTATTATAACTATACACTTACTTAAATGTTACTATAATAACTATACACATATTTAATTATTATTATAGTCACTGTATTTTTACGTAAATATCATTATAGTTAGTCTGTATTTAATTAAATATTATTATAGTAACTATATTCTTACTTAAATGTTACTATAACAACTATACACATACTGAATTATTATTATAGTCACTGTGTACTTATTCAAACATTGTTATAGTAAGTATACTATATTAACTTAAATATTGTTATAGGAACGATGTACTTACTTACATGCTATTATAATAACTATACACATACTTAATTATTATTATAGTCACACTATATTTACGTAAATATCATTATAGTCAAACTGTATTTAATTAAATATTGTTATAGTAACTATATATTGACTTAAATATTATTATAGTCACTGTGTATTTACTTAAGTATTATTATAGTCACTGTATACTTACTCAAATATCATTACAGTCACAATATGTACATTTACTTCAACATCATTCCAGCTACTACACACGTAAACATCATTTTAATCATAACATACTTACTTAAACATCATAATCACTAATCACAGTAATCCTCCTTCAAGAATATTTATATAACATCAACGATCACGTTTGAAACATAGTAAACACAATTTATTTTAAAAAAATTGTTCACAAACGTCCAGAACTTTGATCGACCATCCATCAAATCGATCGATTATTTTCTTGTTAATAGAGATATCACTGTGCTGCTGTTTTAGGAAATCAGGCAAGACGTTTTGGAGCTGGTGAATAATCGAATGAACGTGATGGTGTCGGAAATATTGCATATCGTGGACAAAATGGTGCTAACCGAGTCTAGAGACCTCGTTGATTCAGAGACGTACAACAACAGAACGTAATTACATAATCTTTCTAAACATTGATATTGCAGCCTTTCATTCTCATCTTGCTGCCCGGTCGAGTTATTATGTTCTGCTGGCGTGATAATTTACAGCAGCTATCTTTTCATTGAAATTACCGTAATCTGTTAGAAGGTTGGATGAATTGATCGATTTAGATGATGTTGGTGGTTCTTGTTATTTCTTAATTTCAGCAATTGTGTTCGGTTAATCTACTTATTTTAGTTTAAGCAAAATTGTAAAATAAATATTATTATTTATTTTAGCTACTATTTCTTGTAAAAAGTTTGGTGATGTTGAGTAATTTTAGTAAGATTATTCTTTGGTAAATTAGTGAGTTACTAATTTGGTTATTTGATAATTTGGAAATTTGCGAATTGGGAATTTGGAGATCTCAAGATTTTAATTGCTGAAAAATTTGGATATTTTGAAATTTGGAAATTGGAAAATTTAAGAAATTTGAAATAGAAGAATTTGCAGATTTGGAAATTTAGTAATTTAATAATTTGGTAACTTGGTAATTTGGTAATTTGGTAATTCAGTAATTCAGTAATTTGGTAATTTGGTAACTTGGTAATTTGGTAATTTGGTAATTTCGTAATTTACAAATTTTTGCACTCAGAACTTAATAAAAATTCTAATTTGCCAACAATAAAATATCAAATCTTTTTATTTATAAATTCAAAATGTCAAAAATATAAATTTTTAACTATTTCAACTACTTAACTATTTTATTATTTTAGCTACTTAACTACATAAAACTATTAAAATTTTTAACTATTTATACCAGTTGTATTTTTATTATAAATTCGAAAATGTACTGATATAAAAATTTCGAATTTACCCATCCTTCATATAAAAACCAAAATAATTCCAAATTTACTCATACTAATATTAATCCTAGAAGGAGCAACGAACATTCAAGTACACGTGCACTTAAGTTGGACGAATTTTCCTGTGTACTTTTATCGTGTCTATATACACACGCTGTGTACATATAACTTCAGATAGCGAAAGGACAGCTTCACAATTTAATCGAAAGTTTTATCGAATCTATTGTTTGAGATTATTTTCGCTAGTAAATGTTTTTCGGATGACCACATAAATCAAAAACATAGGCACACCTTGTATACTATACACAAACATAACAGCTTCAAAGCTAATTTCGTTGAATTAGGTCAAAGCTGTTAAGGACGACGCGTATTTGAAACCATTTCGTCTGAAATGCAAATTCTTGTACGAAGTTACAGTAATAATTCTTGAATTATTGTTTAACGATATAACAGATAAAAATTGATAAAAAAATTATATTAGAGGGATAGTTTTTATATTTATTTTTAGTTGTACGAAACAGTTTTTATGTTTTATTTTTTATAGTTTAGTATAATCACTAACAAAGCAAAACCATATATGTACATGTAATATTTATAATAATCGTTTAAACTGATTTTGTGTGAACAGGAAATCAACAGGACAAGATACTCTGCCCACAAAACAATTCCTCCAAAGGAATTCTTTGTTGACTGACCTTTACGAAATTAAACATATCCGAACGATCTACAACGTCATGTTATCAACTTTGATAGTTCTGTTGATACACACTGCCGTCTACGATATTCGAAACACCGGCTCGTAAGTACACGTGCACCGAAATTGTACCCGTTCTAAGTTTTTCCTAACCATTCTCAATTCCTTCGACGGGTTCACAACGGACTCTCTTGCTAACGTGTCGCTGGGATATTACAAGAAACGTAAACATTTCGGTCGATGATTATAAAGTCACGTACTCCTATTTCCGTGATAGTTGTACCTCTGTTTTGCTGCATGTTGAAAAATATTTTCTTAAGATTTGGTCAAATATTTTTCTTACAAAGATTATATAATATAATCTTATAATGTTAATTAATATTTCATGTTATAATATACAATTTACATGTGGTATATTTTTTATGAGGATATTTGTTATATAAATATTTTGTTTGAATTCGTGTTTCTCAAATTACGATAATTGTAATGGTTATAGTAGTTAGAATAGTCGTGATGATTATAAAAACAGTTACAATAACTATGTCAGTTACAATGGTTACGATAATGATAATGGTTGTAAAGTAATAATAGTTATGATAGTCATAAGGCATATAACAATTATTATGTAGGTATAGCAGATGTAATATTTATAGTTAGGATAATTATGATAGTTACCTATAATAGTCATCATGTTTGAAATAATTATAATGGTTACCAAGGCTGTAATAGTCATCATGGATAACTATGATAAACACTGTGACTATGATAATTATGATATTTATAGTGGACCCTCTGCTTAAGATGATTATAATAATTATGATAACTGCGAGTATTATAATATATGACAATATATGTGATAGATATGATAGTCACTGTAGTTATAATAGCTATGCTCATTACGAGAACTATAATAATTACAATAGTTATGATAGCTGTTATACTTGTAGTAAATGGTAGGAATGATCGCTATTATAGTTATCATGGCTGCCATAGTTATCATAGTTCTAACCGTTATAATGGGTTATAAGAGTTGTAATAATTGCAATAGTTGCAATAATTGCAATAGTTTTAACAGTTGCATTTATTGTAATACTTGTAATAGTTATAAAAATTATAATAATTCTAATAGTTACACTCATCATTATAATAACATGATCTCATAATAATAAAAAATTTCTAAATATTTTTCATATTTCAGTCTAAAGCATCTTCAAACTCACAGTAAATAATCTTTAATTTATTCGAATTTAAAAACATTTTTATTATTCTTTTAAGAATAAAAAACAATTTCTCTGTGATTTCCAAACACATTTATTATTCTAGAACAAATAACTTTATTTCTAATTGTTACTATCAAGCATAACAGTTTCAAAGTATCAAGTTAAACTCAAGAATTCAGATTTTCCTCCCTTACAAATATATGTAAATAATTCTTGCAATATCATGCTTTTAATACACTTCGGTGTTCAATATTAGCTACCGAGTGAAGAAAATGAAATTTATGTTTCAAACGACTGCCTCGATCTTTGAAACTTTGTTCGACTGTAGTAGTTACAAAAGGGGGAACAATTTTAACTCTTAAGGAGAAGTTATTAATACTGTAAAATAAAGCTGTTTCTCGCAGTAAATTTTCGTTACATTGCCACGAAAAGTAGTGCAAAATAGTGTAATATTAAAAGAAAAGAAAACTATGGTAGTTATACGAATATTGGTGCTGTAATGGACCTTCGGCAATCTTCGTAGGTCTTCGTACATCTTCGTGAATTTTCGTGAATCTTCATACACCAATGACAACAAGACTTTACAAATTCATTTAATTGTTTTTCACTTCTTTATTAAATAAAACATACATTTATAAAATAAAATAGTCACTTCTAAATTAATTAATAAACAAATTACAAAGAAATTTAGTACCTATTAAATTTTAACGAATAGTAAAAATAAATCATTCACATATAAAATAAAATGATCACTTCTAAATTAATTAATAAACAAATTACAAAGAAATTTAGTACCTATTAAATTTTAACGAATAGTAAAAATAAATCATTCACATATAAAATAAAATAAAACATGTACTCGTAAAATAAATTAATTAGTAATTTTTTATAAATATATAAAAACTTGCAAGAATTTTCTTTACTAAATATTTTGCAAGTTTTACTGTTAAAATAAATTTTATGCAAATCTTTATTAAATTTTTACAAGCCTTCAGTAAAACATAAGATAATTATTTTCATACTACAACGTATAAATATTTAAATTATACTACAATGTATAAATAATAAATTAAATATCTCAACGACTGTTATTTATTTGCAATCAACTTATTTATTAAAAAGTAAATTATAATAAAATTTTGTATTCTGCAAGAATGCATTTAAAAATATATTTCACCCAGTTGTTCTCTGTTTACGTCCCAAAAAAAGGCTTCTAGATCTAAATCCGCATATTTACCAATTGATATATTTTGTGTTACAAATAATTTATAATTTAATGATGTATTTAATAATTTATAATATTTAATAATGTATTTAATAATTTATAATATTTAATAATGTATTTAATTAAATATTTAATATTTAATATTTAATATTTAATAATATTTAATAATGTATTTAATTATAAATTATTGTAATAATATAATTTATTATTTCAGACCTAACTTCGCCATAAACACAGTAAAAGCTGGATTCGCAAAAATTTCCGTAGTACTTTGTGTATGGCTGCTCATGAAAAGTGCAGCTTTAGCAAATTACGTAGCTTTTTGTTACTGGGCCACTAATCGTCTGGAACTTTCACCGAAATGTAAGTTTAATTTGGAAATCTTAAAGCATAATGATTTTTTAATGAGGAAATTGTTTACAGCGTTTGCCAGGAAAGTTTGGGATTACTCTTGGTTGGCGGGATTGATACTTTATCAACTGATATATATTGTTCTTCCTGCGAAAGCTGTGGTCGACCATGATCTGCCGATTGCGTCCAGCATGATCGTACTCATGGAACAGGTATATTAAAAATAATTAAGCTTTTTGGTTCATGTATTTGTACATTTTTAAAGTAAATTTTACATTTGTTTTATATTTAAAAATTTTTTTTAAATTTACATTTTTTAATTTAAAGATTTGTAGATTTGTAAGTTTGATAATTTAAAGATTAGTAGATTTGTAAGTTTAATAATTTAAAGATTAGTAGATTTCTAAGTTTGATAATTTGTAAAGTTAAATGTAAATTTACAAGCTGAAAAATTCGTAACATTGGAAGTTGAAAAATTTATTCTTTGGAACTTTAAAAATTTCTAAATTTAGTAGTTTAATCAATCTTTAAAATTGGAAATTTTCGAACTTGTAAACTTGTAAACATGGGATTTCGGTTATTTTTAAACTTTGAAGTGAATCTAATTTCTTAATTTCTGAATTCATCTGAAATTTCCAAGTTTGTAATTTTTTCAATTTCTAAATTTTCGAATAGAATTTTATTTTGAAATTGGCAAATTCCGATATTAAAAAGTTTGAAAGTACTAAAACTATTTGAAAAACGTCAATTGAACATTGTAAGTTCAAAAAATAGTTAAAATTGATTAAATCTGAAATATTATTTAGCTCCGTTTAATAATGAAGACTCATGCGTTCATAAGAAGCGTGGCACCAAGATTTCTGTCGTACAAACCGCACTCGGAGGCACCAGTACCAAAACCGCCCGACTTTTCAAAATACCTTTACTTCATGTTTGCACCTACTTTAATTTACCAAGATAGCTATCCCAGGTAATTATAGCATTTGATATTTTATTAGAATTTATTTATTGAAATTTCATTGATAAATAGTTGCAATTTACAAAGATTTAATTAGTAGACTAATTAGTATTACTAATTAGTATTAGTAACTAATAGTAGACTCTTTAGATTTAATTAATAAATCATAGGAAGCTCTAAAAATTTGCTTAATAAATAATAGTAAACTATAAAGGTTTAACTAATAAACAATGTCAAGTTATAAAACTTTAATTAACAAATAACAACAAATTACAATGATTTAAATAATGAGTAACAGTAAGCTACAAAGACTTAATTAATAAATACTAGCAAGCCATAAATATTTGCTTAATAAATAATAGTAAACAATAAAGATTTAATTGACAAAGAATTACAAAAATTAATCTCCTAATAACGTAAAACAATAGAACAATAAATTATACCATAACAATGTATTTTTTATACCAGTATCAGTGGTTCCCAAAAAAAACAATTACCTATTCGGTTTTTGTAAGTAACAATAACAAATTTTCATAGTGTCATTACACATGTAAATACAATTTAATTTTGCGACAAAATATGTACAATTTAAATAATATAATATTTTTCACAAAATTTCCGTTAACAAGAAGAAAAAGATATTACGACAATCAAAATGTCGGTTATCAGTTACCAACTGCGTTATAAATATTAATCGTTATTGATAATACAACATATAGATTAATATTAAACGCGCTTGTAACGTGTCAAGAAATATTATTTAGGCGAGATAAATGTAACGTAGTAGATTAAAATGTAATGAAATGTTTCGATACGGTTATTATTAAAAGAAGTCCTTCAAATCGATAACTCAGATGATAGATAATCATTGGCGTCATTGCTTGTGTCAAGGAAAATAATTAATAATAAAAATAAGTTAAAAATACATGTTATAAGATTTGATGTATGAATGGCTTACTTGCGAATTTATTATAGTGTAATTTTCATGTTTACTTCAGTATAATACGATTGATTGTTATTTGTAAAAATATTATTTTCTATGAGTACTTTAGAGAAATTTTTATATACTTATTACAAGAAAAAAAAGTAATCAATGTTATCAGAAATTAGTATCAGAAGTTAATTAATAATATCAAAAGTTAATCAATAACAACAAAAATTAATAATATCAAAATTTAATCAATAATATCAAAAATTAATAATATCAAAATTTAATCAATAATATCAAAAATTAATCAATAACATCATAAATTACTAATATTAAAAGTTAATCAATAATATTAAAAATTAGTATCAGATGTTAATCAATAATATCAGAAATTAATAATATAAAAAGTATCAATTCTATGCGAAATAAAATAAAACTTTGCTATATCACATTTTTTAGGTCTCAAAGAATTCGATGGAACGTGGTATTCACCAACTTTGCCGAAGTGGTAACGATAGTTTTCTTCGTGGGATTCATATACGAACGTTTGTTGTATCCGATTTACCGTGATTTCGGAAAAGAACCGATAGAAGTAGGAATGTTATTTCTGAACGTCCTCAGCTCAATGTTGCCTGGTATTCTTATGTTCGTTTGCGGATTTTATTGTCTTCTGCATTGTTGGATGAACGCTTTTGCTGAACTACTGCGATTTGCGGACAAGATGTTCTATAAAGTGAGTTTGCATTTATTTATAAAATTAGAATGTAATATTTAGATCCAAACGAAATCTTATATTTAATATGAAACACTAAAAAATGAATAAATCCAAGAAACGAAAGTTCTATTTAAAAAATCGTAGTTACGCCAATGTGTGACTTTCATGACGTGCAAATTCAACCTATTACCAAAGCACGCGAATGAAAGATCTTTAAAATAGTTACAAAATCACACGGATCTAAGGAACACTCATAGAATTGAGTAACGGAAGTGACTCGAAAAGATTGAGTCATCGATACTGTTACACAGAATCGTTTCCACAATATTTCATCATCATTTCTTCCAGACTCCATTAACGTAACTTTCTTGCATTCCACTGAACGTATTATAATTCAAGGACCATTTACGTGTGCTTTTACACGTTGATGATACATCAAAATTGGAGGGAAATTAACAAAATTGGAATTTAAAAGTAAAGAAATTTTAAATTATAGGAAATTGATTATAGTATTTTTTTATACAATGAAGGAACCTTGTTGAAGGATGAAGTCATTTCTTATTGAGGTCTTTTAATGTAATTAATGGAAAATATAGAAATTTATTTTTTGCTTATATTGTATAATTTAAGAATAAGTAGAGTATCATTTTTGCAAATGATGATTTAAATTGTAACAGTATTTAGGTATAATACATTTGTGAAATAGTCACTAAGTATCACTAATTCAAAGATCTCCAAATTTTCCAATTTTCAAATCCTCAAATTTTCCAACTTTCCAACCTTCCAATTTTCCAATTTTCCAATTCTCAAATTTTAAAGTTCTCAAATTCTCTAGAAATTCTAGATTTCTAAATATCCACATTACCAAATTTAAAAGTTTCTCAATTTTTCAATTTTCAAATTTTCCAATTTTCCAATTTTCCAATTCTCAAATTTTAAAGTTCTCAAATTCTCTAGAAACTCTAGATTTCTAAATATCCACATTACCTTATTTAAAAGTTTCTCAATTTTCCAATTTTCAAATTCTCAAATTTTAAAACTCTCAAATTCTCTAGAAATTCTAGATTTCTAAATATCTACATTACTAAATTTAAAAGTTTCTCAATTTTTCAATTTTCAAATTTTCCAAATTTCCACTTTTCCAATTTTCCAATTCTCAAATTTTAAAGTTCTCAAATTCTCTAGAAACTCTAGATTTCTAAATATCCACATTACCAAATTTAAAAGTTTCTCAATTTTTCAATTTTCAAATTTTCAAATTTTCCACTTTTCCAATTTTCCAATTCTCAAATTTTAAAGTTCTCAAATTCCCTAGAAATTCTAGATTTCTAAATATCTACATTACCAAATTTAAAAGTTTCTCAATTTTTCAATTTTCAAATTTTCCAAATTTCCACTTTTCCAATTTTCCAATTCTCAAATTTTAAAGTTCTCAAATTCTCTAGAAATTCTAGATTTCTAAATATCTACATTACTAAATTTAAAAGTTTCTCAATTTTTCAATTTTCAAATTTTCCAAATTTCTACTTTTCCAATTTTCCAATTCTCAAATTTTAAAACTCTCAAATTCTCTAGAAATTCTAGATTTCTAAATATCCACATTACCAAATTTAAAAATTTCTCAATTTTTCAATTTTCAAATTTTCCAAATTTCCAGTTTTCCACTTTTCCAATTTTCCAATTCTCAAATTTTAAAGTTCTCAAATTCCTTAGAAACTCTAGATTTCTAAATATCCACATTACCAAATTTAAAAGTTTCCCAATTTTCCAACTTATCATAATTTACCTTTATTTACTTTTACTTTATCCCAACTAATTCTTATTTATTTTTACGCATCATCATTTCCTCTAGGATTGGTGGACGTCGATCAGCTACAGCGCCTACTACCGCACCTGGAACATCGTGGTCCACGACTGGCTGTACACCTACATCTACAAAGACATGTACGAGATCATAACACCGGGAAACCGCAAGTTGGCAATCTGCATGGTGTTCGCCATCTCCTCGATCTTCCACGAGTACATCCTCTGCTTCTCCGTGCGGTTCTTCTACCCCATAATGTTGGTGCTCTTCGGCGGTGCCGGACTTACAGTGGTGTTCGTGCTAAAAAGAGCCGGAAATGTGTTCCTCTGGTTCAGTTTGAGCTGCGGCAGTGGAACGTTGGTCAGCTTGTACTGCATGGAGTACTTCGCCAGGATCAATTGCCCTCCTTACCGGGACGATTTCATGGATTATGTGATACCTAGAACCTTGACGTGTATCTTCCATCGGGAAGTGGCTTAAGAAAAAGCCGCTTTCGGCAGTTTTTGAGAAACGCTGAAATATTTGATGATTAGAACTGCATGCTTAATTTGAAATTAAGTTGGAAAATAAAGGAATCGTAAAATGCATTAGTCTTGATAGAAGTCAGATTTCAAAAAACTCTTGTTGAGGTTCTTATTAAGGTTTGCGGCCATTTTGATCGCTTCAGTGCAGATTTTTAAGTTCACAAGTATTTTTGTTGAGATGAAATAAAATCACATTAAGTCGATATTTTTAAGTTAAAATTGTGAGCTTTTTTGTGTAGGAAATCTTGGTTGATGGCAGGAAAAAATTAGTTAATTTTATATTTGTTTTCGTAATTGGAAATTTGTTTAATGATGATGTAACATTTTTTGGATAAGAACAAATCTTCTTTATTTTTGAAGATCAACATTTTTTAAATTCTTTATTTTTAGTTGAAGAGTTGAAGAATTTTACTTCCAAAAATACAGATATTAATGAAACTTGAAAGTAAACTAAACAAATGTTTGAAATACTACAAAAAATAATTATAGAGAATAAAGTTCTGTAATAATTTTAAAAGTAACAAATAAAGGATACTCATTTGTGTGGTACAGTTTGATGTAAAATATTCATACATTTTATAATAAAGAAATAAACGAAACAGTAAAGTAAACAATTATGCTTCCTCGTTTTTTATTTTCTTTGTCTCATTCTTTTTCTTCCTTCCAGAAATTTACAATTAAATCAAAGATTTTGAAAAAAGACATTGTCTTTGTTATCAAGGCTTAGATTACGTGTCACGAGTATCCGCAGACACTCGACGTCCATAAAGATAATTATATATATATTTATTTTTTTTATAATCGTATGTATATATCTTCTTTCTCTATACAAGTCGATGCTTAAATGTACATACACGCGCTAATACGATTACATTTATACAGAATTTTCGTTCATAGATTTGTAACTCTCATAGAGAAATAAATTCCATGGGTTGCATAAAATTTCACGCTAAGATACCTTTACCTCTCTTTACAATTCTAACCTTTTTCTAGTTTTTCTTTTTAGTAGGAAATCGATTTGAGAAAAGTAAAATATGTTAATTGTGACAGAGAAGTTATAATAGCAAAGTCTCGATATAAGCGAATAAATTATTGACACCACAAATATTACAGTATACCTGTAAAACAATGCCAATGCAAGTATAAAACTTTGTAATCTTTTATTTTTGTGTTATCAAACTTTTATCGATAGATTTCTCACATTTTTCTGATTAATATGATACCAAACATGATATAATTAGATACTGATTTAATTGATGATAAATTTTGACAGAGAATAGCGAGTGAAACAACGCTGCGATTGTGTTGGACTGCAAAGGTCAAACCTGTTGCATTCTTTACAATACTATGTTGCTAACTTTTTTATTTTTACTCCTTTTTTCATACAACTTCTTTTGTCATATTTGTGTCATTTTCCTGATTAAAATGAGACCAAACACGACGTTATTCGGGACATATTTACTTATAAGAACTTATTCAAACATTTCAGCCGTAGTCTACGATTTCGACTGACAGTCGTATCACGTGATCCAAATAGAACCGAAACGTAACGAAGTTACCCGACGCGTCACTCGTGCGTTTACCGCGAATCTTACTTTGATAAAACCTCAATATAAACGCTTGAAATTACAAATAAATACGTTTCGAATTACATCGTGTCTGGTCTCATTTTAATCAGCAAAATGTCACGAATATATTGGTAATAGTTTCATAAAAAAAGAATGAAAAATAACAAGTTTTATTCTTGCATAAAAATTGTCCTACTGATGTTACTATTTGTTTACCTTCGGTTAGGACATTTTCTTCGCTCGCTTTTCTACGCTTGGCTAACTTCGATCAATGTAGGGACTACACGATATAAGCAAAAGTTTACACTCGAGAGATTCGCTTATATCGAGACTTTGTAGTAAATGGGAAATATTTATAGCAGGCCTTCTCAGAGGATTAAACGACCTTCGCTATATTGATTTGGTACGAACTTTGCGCAATTAGGGAACAGACAGATAATGATATTGTAAACTTAGGGTACATAATTTTGTGAAAGGAGAAAAATGAGGTTAATTCAGACACAAAAATATAGAAGAGAATTTGAAATTTTTACGGTTTAAAGATTTTTAAGGCTTGTAATTTGATAATTTATTAATTAGAAAAATTGAAAACTTCAAATTTTATAATTTATTAGATTGAGTATTTGTTAATTTAGTATTTTGATCATAATAATTTTTTATGAACATAAAACTTCAAAATTAAAAATTTGAAAATTTTCTTTCATTTAATTTCATGAAAATACCCACCACACTTTTACAATACAAAATTCCGTCCAAACCAATGTTACAAAGATCGTTCTTGAAACAAAATTTCACAAAACGCCTACGTTTTATAAAACAAAACGAAATTATCTGTGTAAATACACTCATCGCATTATCCAAACGAACTCTAACTATAAATGATTAATACATAAAAAACATGTTAATACGCTGTTATTTTCAATCACATTTATCTTTCGCATGATCTGGCAGATTTCAAACTCGCTGAGAAACGTATTTGTACATTCTGAAATAAATAAACTAAAAAATACAATGTTAATCGCTCTCTCATATTTTCCCTCAAATTTTTCATTCATCGCCATCGAACTCCGATATTCAGCGCTATTTCTTCTACTACGATTTACAAAGTGTAAATTTATTATTTTATTTCTATGTACAGTGAACGTGAGTATTGAAAAAATAAATCATATTCTTCGTCGGGGAGCACCAGACAATTTTCCCTACGGACGAAACTTCGTTTTTTGTCCTTCGGAGTATTGTCTGCGATACTCCCGCTTGAAAATACAATTTTCATCAATTTACACGTGGAACGTAATGGGTAAATATGTCGAATAGGGGACCACGTTATTGACCTTGATTAATATTATGAACACCCCCCGTAACTTTTTCTTGTAACTGTTGATTAAAAAGTTATTAACAAAAAACAGATTGCGTCGCCATTTTCTTTATAAATCGCATGAAGTATACTTCATTTAGGTTAGAAGTTTTTACAGAAAAATTAAAATGGAGATAAAGTTAGGTTCGGTTATGTAATTTGTATATTTTACTGAAACTAACATAACCTCATTTCTATTTTCCAATCATTATTATATATTATATAACTGACTTAAATTAGTTATATATTATATAAGTAATTACTTATAAATTATTAGTTCAGTATTGAAATAAAGAGTAACATAACCTAACTTCATTTCCATCCAATCATAATTATGGAACATGTCGAAGTAAAATTAGGTTAGATTAGTTATATATTATATGGCTAATTATTTATGAATTATTAGTTATATAACTAATCTAAATTAATAATTATATTACTCAGTATATTTCAGTATTGAAATAAATACTAACAATAACTAACTTCACTTCTATTTCACAATCACAGGAAATAAAAATGAGGTTAAAAGTTAGGTTAAGAAGTTTCTAGAAACATAACATAACCCCACCTCATGCAAAGATTAGGTTAGGTAAACTTGTAATATAACAAAATTTACATATACAAATGAAAACTTTTCATTTAATGAGCAGAATAATATAATTATACTGAAACATGTATCTAAACCTTCATCAAAATTCTTTTTTTTATTTTATAAATACTTCTTGATGACAAATAACTCTGCGGCAAACAATTCACAATTAGAAAAAATTACTGTAGAAACTGGTATAATAAATATCAAGGTCAAGATCACTGATCCCTTATTTTACAGATCTACCTAATGATACTTAATCATTATGGTAATTCATTTAATATTCCGTCTGTAACATTCATCAATCGGCAACAGACATATAACTCGCTTTATTCTACTCTCGTGCCTGTCT
Source organism: Megachile leachella (assembly GCA_963576845.1). NCBI lineage: Eukaryota > Metazoa > Arthropoda > Insecta > Hymenoptera > Megachilidae > Megachile > Megachile leachella. The sequence goes on along the minus strand of OY756252.1, from coordinate 8,074,958 downwards.
CCTTTCGTCTCTGATTTAAACATCGAACAAACACTCCACTTGTTCGATTCTTAAACCAATTTTCACCTAATTTGTACAAAGATAGCTTATCCATTTTCATAAGAACAGAATTTCGATCCTTCTGAAATACAATTGTTATAAATATAAACTCGAGTTAACAAATTTAATGTAAAACGCATTTTAAAGTCGATGACGCACCTAGTGCGTCAGCATGTCGGGGCAATGCGTTTGAAACAAAACATGTTTCAAAACGCATACAGGGACAGTTTTGGCGACTCGGAAAATAGAAATACGCAGAAATGGAAGGTGTGGAATGATAAAGAGGTAATAGGTTAGGTCAGGGCCGTATGAAGATGTATTTTATGAACTTGAAAATATTCTTCACATCACTTTATCGCGATTGAACTGCACCTGCTACCACGGGATCGAATGTGTTGAAATATGGAACAAAGCACCGGGTGCTGCAACGAAGAGAAATTTATGTTATCTGTCGATATTCGAATGGCTTTCAGGAAAATAATACCATGGCAAAATAAAAATAAAAATAGGTGGCTGAGATTAAAGTTGATATTACCTTCATATTAAAGTTGAGATATTCATACTTTATATTAACAATGATACAGTGAGTATTCTATGGTAATAGATAATAAATAGCAAATTAAAAAAATGGTGGATTTAATAGATTGTCTTTGAACAGTGAAGAGTATGCAAATTTGTGATAGAAATGCAATAAACTTTTCAAATTTTTATAGTTTCATAATAATTGCCTGATTTTTTAATAGAGAGACAAATTTTGGTATGTTTAAACTGTTATATTTATGTATTTTATGTTGAATATTTGAATATTATCAGATATCATTATAGTGTGATATATGTGATGTACCTGGTGCATCGTTATTTAACTGAAACTTGTAATCTGACTATCCATAAAATATTTTTAATTTTAGGTGAATGTTTCTGTAATTGGAAAATAGACAAATTTTGTAAATTTAGTATTACATTTTGGGGATTTAGTTATTTAAGTATTTACAGATGTAGGAATTTAAGAATTTAGGAATGTAGGAATTTAGTGCATCGTTATTTAACTGAAACTTGTAATCTGACTATCCATAAAATATTTTTAATTTTAGGTGAATGTTTCTGTAATTGGAAAATAGACAAATTTTGTAAATTTAGTATTATATTTTGGGGATTTGGTTATTTAAGTATTTACAGATGTCAGAATTTAAGAATTTAGGAATGTAGGAATTTAGTGCATCGTTATTTAACTGAAACTTGTAATCTGACTATCCATAAAATATTTTTAATTTTAGGTGAATGTTTCTGTAATTGGAAAATAGACAAATTTTGTAAATTTAGTATTATATTTTGGGGATTTGGTTATTTAAGTATTTACAGATGTAGGAATTTAGGAATTAGGAAATTCTGGAGCTTGCGAATGTAAAAATTTGAAAATTTTTCCTTAAAAATTTCTGAATTATGTAAATTAATAAACTTAGAATGTCAAGAACTTTGTAAATTAGTGAACTTAAATTTTAGGAATAATAAGTGAACTTAGTTTTGGGAAAAAAGAAATTACTGAGTTTGACAATTAAAACTTTAAGAATGAAATAATTTGAAAACTTGCACCATTAAAAAATTTACAAATATAAAAGTTCCAAATTTTTCAATTTTTTAGTTTTTATATTAAAAAACAAACTGCCATGGGTCATCCTGTCATCACTGCCATCCACAAATGCACACCACAATCAGAGTCTCTCATAACTGATTGAACCACTCTATCCCTCACAGAGTAATCAACACCCTCGTGATATAAAAGAAAGATAAAAGAAAGCATTAAATCACGGATCGAAGTTCCATCTTAGAAAATCTTCGTTTTATCCCTACTTGGCACTTGGTACCTACTACCTCTTCCCGCCATTTCCTTCGACAGAATTTTTCTTACTGCGATTAAAACTCTGAAGGAACGATCGATTCAAATAAAATTTGAGCCTCATCACGATAAAATTTCCATAAGCTCAGTACCTTTCGTTGCGACTTATCCTTCGATCGTTCCATAATTTCTCGGCCGAAACTGAACGCTGAAACTTTGAATTCCATCTTTAAATTGCAGGGCCGACCACAAAAGGCGATAAAGGGACCCCAAGAAAAACAGACAATCACGTATTAAATTATTTCATGAATATTTGTTCAATTTTATGATATTAAAATGATGCGATGCTTTGTTATTATGAATTAATATAAAAATGTGAAGCCCTAAAAATATTTCTGACATTAGGGCCCATTTATGGGGATGTCGGCCCTGTCGTGTTTGTAAACACCTCACTCGGTGATCCGTCATGATTGACTTTTACGCTTGATCCTTCGGCTCGCAACGAATTCACACGGGTTTAGAATTGATTTGATTAATTATGCGAGATACCGGGTTAGATCTAAAAATGTGGAAACAAACAAGCACCGACTTTCTTCGTTGTATAGCGGCGAAGAATTTGGTTACGAGGAAGGACGACTGGAGCGAGTACAAGAACAGGAAGTTAAGAATAAAGGACTCGATTAATTGGCTGTGTACTCTTCCTCGAATTAAACTATCCGTATACACGATATTTCTGAATTAGTGTATTTCATGGGATTTTGAGAATCGTCGATTGAAGATAGGTATTTTCAAAATATTGTGATGTTAAGGTAAACTATACTAAAGTGGACTTAGTAAGTAAGGATCTTATGTTAGATATTATTACTGTTATGTATGTATACTTATTTTAGGTTAATGAGGTTCACGGAGAAATGTCATTGAGGATAAAAATTTTTCAAATATCTTTTACTTTTTTGTTATTTTAACTTTGACGATGGTTTCCAATTTTCTGAATTAAAATTTTATGGTTTACAAATTTTTGAACTACCAACTTTCAAACTTATAAATTTGCAAATTTGAAAATTTCTTAGCCTGTATACTTGTAAGCATTTAAACTTTAAAATTTGTGAATTTGTGCAACTAAAAATCTAGTATTGTGTGAATCTGAAAATTTATAGTTTCAAATTTTTAAATTTGAGAATTTGTAAATCTGTAAATCTATAAATTTGTAGATGCAAAAATTTGAAATCTGTAAACTTGTACTCTTGCACACTTGTAAAATTGTAAACTTGTAAACTTGGAAATTTATAAATTTACAAATTTGTGACTCTATAAACTTACAAATTCATAAATTGAAAAGTTTGTAACTCTGTAAACTTGCAAATTTATAAATTTATATATTAAAAAATATGAAAACTTGAAATTTCCATACTTTAGTTTTTCAAGTTTTCAGCTTCCCAAATTGGAAGATAAATTTATTTTTAGTCATCAGTTTTTAAGCACACCATGTCACTGTATTCTTGTTGAAAAATAGCTGAGGAAACTCCAATTTCATTTCACAATTTTCTAAAACTGATATGCTGTCAAAAACCAATTTCTTTCAAGGTAAAAGTAATTTGTTTTTTTCAATGACCTGTTATTTTTTTTAAATAAGTATAATTTATATAATATAACACAAACTATTATATAAATATTGCTAATTTAATTGCAATAATTCTTGCAAATATAATACACAGTGTTCAACCATCTGAAATGTAATTTCTTTCTAAATGTTAGGTTATGTTTTTTTAATTAAATATGGCGTGTTTGTTAGGGATTTTATACGTTCTTTATGAAATTGCGTTGTAAATTCCAATTAATTATTCTTTATCAATGGTTAATCATTTTTTAATGACATGTATTTAATTAAAATATTTGATTTATTTTATTCTTCAATCTCTACAAATTCATTTATCTTTAACATAAAGTACAGATTCACTAAATTGTACATACAAGTCAAGTTTCGAGGAGACACTGTACATCTGAAGATTCAAAATGGCGCTTTAGATTAAAGTGCCACTTATTGTATAGTTTACCCTATTTCATAAATAACCTTCAAAATTATTGATTCAAAAAAGGACAATAATAAAAACTGGTCATCTTCTGACCTTTCTGGCAATAAAACTTTTTTGTGGTGTATGTTTCTTGAAGTTTTGAGGAATCCGAAATGCATTATTTATGATTATTTATCTTAAAAACGGTGGGAAAGTTATAAAAACTTTCGTGAACTTCGAAAGAATGTTGCCATTAGCTGAACTGAATTATCACTGTGTTTTTAAAACGAGGATCATCAGTAGAATAATTTATCGTGATTTTATTTTATATTTGAAATTAGATTGATTTTTTATACTAATTGTATCTACAAAGAAAATCATAAAATTATTGTTGAATGAAAGCAAGAATAAATAAGCCGTTTACTATCATATTTATAATATTTGTTTGAACGAAATATTTGTAAAAAATTAATAATTATATATGAAGACATATTATGTAAAAAATGTTATTGCACAAAAGTGAAAATAAACTGTACATTTATATTGAACATGTTAACTGTTTACAATGAAAGAAATCTATATTTTAAAAAAATTTAGTTTTGGGTTTTTTATTAGTTGTGGGAAATACAAAATTAAATTTTCAAACATAAAAATCCCCAAATTCACAATCAATATGTATATTATTAATACAATATGATTTGCAAGTGTTTCAATATTGTCTAAAAGCATGAAGCCCTAAAATATCAGCAACATAATACATCGATGCTTCAAGAATGAAAAATGCAATGACAACTTGCAATACTGTAACACTCTAGTTTTGTAGAATGTTACAAGTGGCGCACTCTAGAACGACATCAGCGTTAGGTCCGCCATTGTTGATCTTCTTCCCGCTTCAGACATTCCTTACACAAATAACAACCAATACAACTAACAATATCTGAATTAAAAGAACATTACTGTTCAATGTCATGGCAGTGTTTAATTGTACATAATCATGCATTTCTAACACTTCAAAACCATCAGAAACATATCCCACAAAAACTTCTCGTTACCAAATTGAAAACTGGCAAATTTGTACCATCGTCTTTTACCATAAAAATATTCTCGAAAGATTGCTTCGACTCAATCAACAACTGTTCTATGTACACGAAATACGCTAATTAAGAGGTATCGTATGTATATAATAATATCCACTTCGCAGTGCCCTCATAAATATTGTCCAACATGGATTTCTATCGAAAATAACTCATATGTATTCGTCCTATATTTATTTTCTCATACGTCGCAATCATTTATTTCTCTCTCTATCGTACTCTTCCCACTTTAAAAATCTATAAACAATCAATTTTATTGCTAGCCTCGAGTCCCTCCTATCACGTACGAATTTTATTTATAATGAATCACTTTAATACACACATAGAAACGTTTAAATTGTCCCTGACTCTGCAGAGAGGATCTTTGAACAGATACCATTTTTTCACCCGACCTTTTGCTTCTCCTAGTTTTCTTTGTTTCTCTTTTCTCTCCTACCTACTACGAGCAGAATGGAACTTACTGAAAGTTCGCACACGGGGACTTAAACTACGTTAGTACTCGGCAGGACATTGTAGGAGAAGTGCAGAAGTCTTAACAATATACAGAGTGTCCATTAAATATTTGTTAATCGTTAAACCCTTAAGAAAACACAAATTAAATGCTAACACAATTTATAATAAAACGTCGCAAATGACTTCAATCATTTTTCTTGCAAATGTGAAATGTGTATCCAATCTTTCTTTCTATATCTTCATGATTTTTATACAGAATAGTTAACACAATTAAGAGACGCTTCTACAAAGATAACAATTTACTTTAACAAAGATTAAAATCATTAAACTGCGACTTTCCAGCTCCACACAATTTCACCCCTTTCTAATTAAATTAACAAACAGGTAAAGAACAAAAAGGTGAAAACAAATTCACAAGATTTCCCAAGAATCTTTCAAATGCATGGACCGTCATTGCGGAGTGGATTAGAGACCTCTGGCGGCAAAACTGAAAAGCTTTCAATCGTCGTTTAACCTGTGAGAAGACATCCACAAATTAGTTGATATTAAAACATTTTCTCATATTTTCCATTTCAAAATATTTTCTGTATAATACAAATTTTGCAATTTGATTCTTAAAACTTTACAAGACATATCATTTATGAAGTTTTATGATCCAAATTACAAGTCAATATATACAAAGAACATTTAGAAAATGAAAGTGGAAGAATATCCAATTATTGGCACTTGAAGCTAATTCTTATTTTATATTGCACTTAAAGTATATATTACAACTTCTGTAAAATTGAAGGTGTAAACTGTAAACTGCTTCTCTTTAGATCTTTCAACTTATTTTCCACAAGATGTATAAAAACTTGCATAGAAATTCAGTTATTATCTAAAACAAATAACTAGTGTTATTAGGAACACTATCTGACATACATTTCAATTATTTTCATATGGTTTGCTTTACATGCTTATTTTCATATAAATAATAAGCACATAGAAATACAATTTATAAGAAAAAGAATGGAAGTCTCAGTGCCAACCATGGATTCCTTACTCTATGAGAAAATATTTCTCCAAAATCTTTCAACTTCTCAGTTTCTCAGTTCCGCAGCCAGAGTTCTCCACAGTCAATCCGCAGTAGTCTCGTCACTCCATTAGAGCATGAAGGCCGCATGCCCACTGAATCTACGACGGAGGAAGTTGATAAACTTCTTATACGAGTTAACCATTTCAGGACACTCTGTGCAAGAAGCCACAGATAAAATTAAATCTAAAGTTTCAGTAACCTTCATTTGCCCATTCCCACGAGTGCCTCGTCCATCAGCTCGTCGTCGGTGATGCAGGGTGAGGCGGAGTGGGGCGAGGGCGGGATAACCCTTGGCGAGGGTGCAGGACTTTTGACGATGTGCACACTGACGGAAGGACTGGCTGGGAAGGCAGGAGGAGGAGGTGGTGGCGTGTTCCTGCGCACCGAAGCCGCCTGGGTCATCGCCCTCTCGGGAATGCTCGTGAAGGTCAGGCTCTTGGCCACATCTTTCGGCGTGGAAAAATCCAGCAACATCTCAGCAGCCTCCTGAGACGTGGTCGTTGGTATCTCCGTACCGGTTGCTTTTATCGCGCCTGAGGAACCCTCTGAAGACATCACCGATAATGAAGCGGAACCCGAAGAGCCTCCGGAAGACGGGACTTGTTGCTGCTGCTGCGGCTGCGACTGCGACTGTGACGGTTGTTGCTGCATCTGCTGCTGCTGTTGCGGCTGCTGTTGTGACTGCTGCTGTTGTTTCTTCTCGTCGGATTTGTACTTCGTCATGGTGGCATCCACCGGCTTGATACTCAGGTTCAAGCTCTCCGAGCTTCCGTTACCGGAGCTCGCCGTGTTCGTCACGTTCTCGCTCGTTATCGTACCTGTCGTCATCATGGTAGGGTACACGGGTTTGTTAGTAGACTGCGCGTCAGAACCTTTTGGTAGAACGGCCATTACCGGACCACTGCCACTGTTCTCGTCTTTCCCAGTGGCGGTGGAGTTCAAGCTGCTACTTAAAAACTGCGTGTTACTCCTACTCATTGATGGCTCTTTGCACGTATCGCGAGACTCGTTTTCGCTCGGCTGCATCGAGAGATTCGTAGGTATGTCCATGTCGTGCGTGCTGCCACTGGACAAAGCGGGAAGAAGGAGACTACCGGAGCTATCCGTGCCTAGGTTAATTACCGAGGTCGCGCTTGTCATCGAGAGATTGTCAGGCTTCGTTTGTACATGATCTCGTCTACCCTGGCTGGACTGATCCTCTGAACTCGTCTTCGATACCGTCGACGAGGTATTCGATAACGCTTGTAGTTTTCCCTGTTCTGTCGTTTGCTTCCCTGCAAGATTGTCCAGCGCCTTCCCGCTGTCGGGAAGCATGGAGAGCTTATCTGATTTCTTATCGGTGGAGTCCGTGTTAGCTCTAGCGGATAATTTGGGTATCTGAAATTTGGTATCTAACTGCTTCATCAGACCTTCTACAATGGGCAAATTCGACAGGCTCGTCATGGAAGCGTGAGCAGCCAACAGTTTGAAGGCTCGTTCGCTCTCGCTTTCCTCCCGCAGCCCCGAAGGACTCGATTTCCTTGTGTCTCCGATACCTTTCGAGGGAAAAATGCTTTTGTCACCGGACTTTGATAGCCGGGACTTGTCACGGTTTCGACTGAGATCCGTCACGCCGGAACTAGCCGTCTTTGGGGAACTCGAAGAAGACTTTGAGGACATGACGCCTTTGGAAAGCAATCCGCTGTTACCGCTGCCACCTACATTGATACCCCCAGCACCGTTACCGCTTCCGGAATTCGACCCGGAGATAGTTTTCAACGCAGACAGCATTTTTTGTCCTAATAAGGTCGTTTTACCTCCACTACTGCTGCCGGAGCCGGAAGACGAAGAGCCGGACAACTTCGGGGACGTTTGAGACGGAGGCTTCTTCGATGCAGGACCGGAACTCACTCCTGGCTTCAAGCCGGTGTGCGTTTTGGGCGAACCGTTACCTGACATGGAGGTCGACGAGGTGGACGAACCTGAAGACGTCCCGGTCGGCACAGACGTCGAGGACGAAGACAGTTTCAAATTGGTGCCAGACTTCGAGTCCTTTGTGCGAGTTTTATTGATCGTTATTTTCATCCCGTCGGAACTATGCTTCACCATGTACTCAGCGGGATTCTTCGTGTCTAACGAGGAATTCTTGCTGATACATTTTCCCTCCGCGGTTTTGTTCGACGAGTTTCCAACACTTCTCTCTTTCTGGCCGCTAGAAGTACCGCTTCCGCCAGTAGATGGTTTCGTCCCGCTGTTACCGCTGTCTTCGGTGCAATGTTGAGCGTTCTTCAGTTTATCGATCACGGCGCTTAACGATCCTTTCCTGTTCTTCGCCTGTTGCTGAGCGATCGCCGACTTGCCGAGCTCCGAACTACCGGATGGCGGTGTGCTACCGCCACTGCTAGGCAACGTAGACTGCGTTTCCCCGCTAGGAATTAATTCCAGTTGTTTTAACTTACCACTGGAGGACTTAGTTTTCGGGCTCTGATGACCGCTCGATCCACCGAAGGCTAACGAGGATGTCTTTCTCTCCTTCTCTCGATTGGAGTCTTTGCCCGACGACGAAGAGGAAGACTTTATCTTTGATTGTCCGGTATCGGTGGTTTTACTCGACGGAGAGTTGGCCGCGGATTTCAGCGCAGACATACTCGGTTTTCCAGTGCTGGCTGAACTGCCATGCTTCGGCGACGATGTACCGTGCTTTGGGCTCACACTCGCAGGTACTGGCGTATGCTTGGGACTACTGCTGTAGACCGGAGAGTGCTTTGGACTTTGCACTGGCTTGTTTGTTGACTGTTTCAATGTAGGACTGGACTTACCTACGAGAGCAAGTGGACTGGTATGCGTCGGAGACGGACTAAATTTTCGTAAAGTGGTCGCTGGTGACGATGGCCGTGAGCTTAAGTTCGGTGGTGATTCGGTCGGTTTAATGCTCACAGAGACCGGTTTCGATAGTGGGTCCTGTTTGGATGGTATCTTATCCGGCGGTGGTCCCATAGGACTGTCTTCTCTTTTGCGCTTACGTCTCTTTTCCAACTTTCCCTTATCCTCTGTCGACTTTCCCTTGGAACTTTTCCGTTCCCTACGCTCGTCCGTCAGACTTTTCGACTGTGTTGGGCCAGCTATCGGAGTTATAGTGATAGAATTCGGTAAAGTGGTCTGCGGCGATGACGCTATCGGTATTATTTCAATTCCTGGCCTCCTTTCCAAACCCATCCCCGTAAGTACAGAGTTATAGTTTGTAGTTTGACCCAAACTACTGCTTGAAATTGGCGTTATACTTACTGATGGCGGCACTAGGCTTTTGTTCTCTTCGAATATAATGGGGCTCTTTTTCTCTTCCCTTTTCCTAGATTTGCGGTCTCGTTTGATCAGCTCTTCCACATCTTGCAAATCGTGGACTTCCGTTATTTCGCTCTCGTTATCGATATCATAGTCGGAACTTTTGTCCGTTCCCAAAATATCGGTGGGATCTAAGTTAGAAAAATCTAAACCGCTAGTTAAACTTGTGGCCGAGGTGGGCGTGGACGTTCTCGTTTCGTTCAAATTTTCTCTGCCACCGGTTGGCGTACCGAGAGGCGTCGAATCTGAACTGGAGCTCTCTAACAATATTTCTGCGGTCTCGTCTCCTTTCCGTTTGGGACTCCGCCAAATACCGTCCGCAGTTTTTCTCTTACGCGTTTTCTTTGAACGTTCGTTTATGGGATTAGATAATGAGTTTTTTGCTTGTCCAAGCAACGCTCCCAATTGTAGAGGATTCAGCATAGCAGTTGTGGTATCGGATTGGCCGGAATAAGACGGAAAACCGATACTATTCTCCGTTCCGGCATCTAAAAAAGACTGCTGCTGTTGTTGTTGTTGTTGCTGTTGCTGCTGCTGTTGTTGCGATGACTGCTGCCTTCCCATGGTTCCATTTCCGTTATTTAAACCGGGTTCTTGCTTGATTTTCGCTTCTCCGTTAGTGAAATCAGGCATTCCTGAACCATTCTGGTTATTCTGGTCTTTACCGGAACCGAGGTTTATGTTATAATTTCCATTTCCACTATTCAGGTTACTCATCGTGTTTAAGGAGTCGCGACTTTCCCATGATTTCATAAGAATTCTCATTGTCAGAGGTATACTCAGACACTTCTGTAAAACCTTTCCAGTCAAATCTGACGTCTGCTCTGTATTCGTTATGCTTATGCCATACAATTTACACTTTAGTGCAGAAATGTCTGTTAAGTCGAGCTCCGCCGTTGCCATTGTCTCCTCGAAAGGATGCTCCAGACTTACCGATATGTGTTGCCATGATAAAGCGCTCACTTCGAATATAGTCGCGTGTTCCGGATCTTGCCGAGCCATGGGTCTAACGCAACTACTGATCAAGGTATTGAATAGCGCTTGCTGTCGTAAGTATACCAAAATTTGTGGAACATGTGCCGGATGAGTGAAAGGAATGCTACACACTAACACACCCTCCAAGTTTTTGTTCTCCGTCATGAAGTAACAATGTTGTTGATCTGGTAGACTCTGTAATGAAACGCAAATTTGAAATAATGAAGGTCAAGTTAGGTTAGTAAGTGTATAAAGAGTTTTACATACGACATAAAGTCCTCTATTGTTTCGACAGTCCAGTTGACCCTCACTGGCATGTTGAATAATTAAACTAAGTAATGGATGGGGAGCAGATATATCTCCACATTCGAGCTCTGTCACTTTCTGTATTCTACGCACTAGTTCCATGCACATTGGCATCTTCTTGGCAAGCTTCAATACGAAGCAAGCGGGCAATACAGATGAATTTGTACCAGTTAATGGAGCATAAGATGGGGTGCTAAAAATAATCTATTATTAGCCACATTTTAACTGAAGTCAATGTAAATATACTTCTTTTCTTTAAATAGTTACAAACCTTTTTCCCGTTGGACTTCTATTTACAGTTATGATACTAGATGTAGGCAATTTATGAGCAGTCGAACCTTCCATACAAACTGTTACGGAATGACCAATCTTCCGTTTGATAACTATTTCTGAACTCAGCGCATCACAGGTACGATTCTCCTGATCTATCAGATCATAGGGAGAAACAAAATATGTCAGTTTCATTGCATGACCGCCTCTTCTTCGCTCGAGGATTCCTAAAAATACCAAATTGTTTTATTAAACATAATAAAATTTCATGCTTCTATTTTATAAATAAGTATGGATACCAACCTACTGGGCTTTTATGAACAAGGTTAAAAGGTTCCTTTATAAATGTTTGCAATTGAGCTAGAATACCCAGATCAGCCTCTAACGACTGTAAAGCACTGAATGCTTTACATTTGACCTTCTTATCTGCATTTAATTGATATATTGAAGCTAAACCTTCTAATTGTACTGTAAAATCAAGGAAGTCCCCACGTGACAAGCAAGACACCAATACATCACAGCTCTGTAAACGTTTTGTTAAAATTAGTTAATTTTTAACATATATTAAAATTCCAAATAATTGAAGTATAAAATATTGCACCTGCTGCTCATTTTTTCCTTCATGATGAATTTTAACATCTTTAACTACACCTGATGGTTCCAAAAGAACTTCCAAAAAGAACATATCTGAGGAGATAAACAACTCAGTACCTGGTGGACCAGACATCATAAACTTTAAGCTGCAACAAAATCATTACACAAATATTGACTGAGACACTTAGAAATATTTTTTATTCGATAATTAATGTATTAGTATTTACCCTAATTGCCTCGTCAAACTCTCCAAGCGTTCCACCATAGATTGCAAAGATGTTACTTTTATGGAATGTTGCAAAGTATCCAAACATTTTTGCAGCTGACTTTTTTCGGCACTATCGATTGCGAACCTTTTATCCTATTATCATAAATGTTATTCATGAAAAACAATTCAATACTCCGTTACGTTTTCCTAGATACTTACCAACATAGCCATACGTAAATTTTTTGCCGTTTCCACCAAAGATTTAAAGGAGGAGGCTTTAGAGCGTAACTTCTCCATAAGCAACTCCATCTGCCACTCTTTTCCCTTATCCATTGGTGAACCTCCAGTGGCAGAAGGTTGCCCACCTATATTACAAAAGATACATAAAAAGTTGCCTATTATTGTTTTAAAATTATTAAATATGCAAATCTTTTCACAATAAATAAATTGAACATCACAGTTACAGTTATGTCACCATAACTATATTAATATGTTGTATTTATGCAGAGTATAAAGATACGAAAATTTAATATAACATTCAAACTTTTTACAGTCAAAATAAAGGTTTTGTCCACATATGAATTTTTCGTTTATATAGGGATAAAAGAAAATTTTGTAGATTCCATTAAATAAATTTTAAATTGCTCTCACCGAGGGGCTTTTGTCCGTTCGCAACATCCATGTATACCGTGGTGCTACACGGATGTTGAAATTTATGCCTATATTGATTATGTTCGCTGTTATAATATCACAACAACATTATTACACACTACATTGTGACAGGAGGTGTTATTTTCACCTAACCCACGTTTGATCACTTAACTGCTCCTAACCTTCACCCACAATATACTAACTATACTTAGAAGCCATACGTTTCTACTGTATAGGCGTTTTCATCCATAACATGTTTTTAAGAGGGGGAATTCTATGACGCTTTATTAAGGTCTGCTCTTTTACACCCTCTACAGTTATGCTTTACACATTAATATTCATTAGCATGTTAAAACATCTGTACAGAAAATTATCGATTACCGTGAAACGCTAAATTTTTATTTATTATTTGATATCATTTCCTAAGTTCGTGCAAATAATACAACGTATTGTACGCAGGTTGGAAATGTGGTTATAAGTTTCTGTACAAAAGATAATTGCACTCATGAGGTATAATACTGTTTATATAAATTAACAAAGCTTATACAGGTATAATTATTAAAAATGTATTACATCTGTTGCAACATCTAGAATGTGTTTTGGAACGTTGAACGGAGCTTCAAAATGCGTTTACAACGACATCTACTACCGCGTCGAAAAACAGAATTTTTTATGCATTTTTGTACAAATTTTTTAAAACAAAATGTGTGAGATTTTGGAAAATCTTCATGCACCGATATCGACCAAAGTTTGTAAATAAGCTCCTTTTTGCAGGAGGAGATATATACGAGAATGGTTTTCGGTGACTTGAAAGAATATTCTCTGCCATTTTTGTCGTTTCCTGTATCATCGATGAGGTACATTGTAGAGTGAGAATTGTTCTAAATAGTTTGGTAAAGTCAAAACAATTTGAAGTTATTCAGTCTTGCATTCCGATGTAATACAATTCATATTATAGTTAATTAAGCTAATAAAATCAACGGTATCAATTGAATTGAACCGAAACGGTACACGTAGCGCCATCTTGTGGCAGCATGCGGGAACTAATAAAACTACAGTTTGAAAACCGTGTAGTTTACCCTGTTCGCCGGAGAGATGGCGGTTGTTTGGAAAAAACTGCGCGCGAATTTTAATTTTTTACAAAATAATGAAATACAATAATTAATTTATATAATAATGAATTACAATAAAATATATCGTAATATATTAATTGTAATATATTAGTGGTGCAAAAGAAAAACGCGGACAAAGAAGTTGCAAAGTCAAGTGTAAGAACTTGAAACAAAAATAGCTGTGAAGATGAACACTTCAAGGTTATATCTGCAGAAATTTCATAGTGACGTTTTTACATGTAATTTGATATTTGTAGTAATACACTACGTAAATCAATTGAAGTTAATTTATACACATAAATGAAAAATATGATTTTAGGTTCAAGAAAGAAATTTTAATTACAATATAATTCTAAATAACGACGAAAATATTCTTTATTATTGAACATTCTTTTTCCAACATACATTACCGAATTTTTTATAAAATCTACGCAAGTAAACTTGATTACTTATGCATTGCTAGATTAACAACGCTGCTACGTTAAAATTTTCATCGTTAAGAAATATTACATGAAGATGAAAATAGTTTCTAAAATACTAGGTCTCAATTTTTTCTAAAATTTCTCTTACAAAACTTTTACATACTGGTTAATATAGTTTTTCATTTAATATTAAACATTAGGTACTCTTTTGTTTCATTCGATATTTGAGCCGTTCACTGACCAAAAATTATTGCAAAGTTGATTCCAAAGTTATTTTCACTTTTTTTTTTTAAAATGGCAGAACCGACTGTAAGTAAAACAGTGATAAGTATGTACCAACATAAAAACTCAGTGCTCTTTTTATTTTTCAGATTAAAAATTTTTTAAATTTAAAAAATTGGAATCAACTATTTCTTCAAATTTCTAATTTATAAATTTAATTAATTAAATTTATTTAATTTATAAATGAATTAATTTAATTTATAAATTTAGTAATTGAGAAATTGAAAATATAGAAAATTTAGAATTATGAAAATTTAAAATCAGACTTTTTACTGATTTCATTTTCTCATTTACCAAGTTTGGTAAATGAACAGCTCATTCATTAAAAACATTACAAAATTTTCCATTTCTATTTCGTACTACTTATTACCCTAATACTTTATGGCATCTTACCCATATAGCTCTCTTACCAGCAAACGGATTTCATTTAATACTGATAGCTTTCCAACAAAAACAATTTAAAAAAAAACAACACAATTGCACCAATTGGACTCTCAATTTTGTATCAGTCATCTCCAAATCTTTTAACACATCTACATTAGGAACTAGTTTAACGACTGTCTCCAATTCTCTTTAAAAACAAATTTAGATTTTAATACAATTTTTTCGTTTTCGCAGGCTTGGTTCTCTTTGAAATTTGCAAAGTTACTACTTAAAGAGAAACAAAGGCTGCACTTCCAAGAAGCTGAGGAACATGATCGAATTTTACAAGGATATGCATAAAAACAATTTGGAGTGCCATCTTATGTTATTCTCTACTTTACCGACAGAGGAAGTAAACTCAAAATGGCGGAAAGCAACCTACATAAAATGTAGTATTTGATGAACACACTGACAACAATCGTGTTACAACTTCATATCAGTTATGGCATTTACTAAATAATTGACAAATTAATTTACTTAAAAATTTGGAGTGTAAAGCATTCGATAATTTAACTTAAGAATCTTAACATTCCAGAAAAAGACGACTACTGTTATTTCCATCATCATACTCCAACATCTCCAAGTGAAGATCATATTCCACAGCTCGGAAGCCAGCAAAACTATATTTGCCTATCTAACTGAAGCACCGATTGGATGCACAGTCTCATTTAGGAAAGTCTTTAGAGTCGTTCATGGACTGGCCCTTTTTCCGTGGTAACTGTAACGTGATCGGCTGAACGTCCTGTACTTTCCTGGGCCCCTGATTTGAGCTGCGAAACGTGATCTTGAGGTTGGGCACGTGTTGCTCCGCCGTCCAGTCAAAATTAAAAATCGGTGTCTCCGGATGTAGCTCAGAGTCCGGAGTGTCGACAGGTGTGGTCGGCGTCGCCACGTAAGGACTCAGTTCCTGGTGCACGACGTCCGGTACCCTCTGCAGGGTGTCTGACCACACTGGACTGTTGTTCCAGTGTTCCATGGGCAGCTCCGAGGGATCGACGTTTCCCGTCACCGTCGACGATAGACCCTTTACCGGAAGTCTCTTGTGAACGCTCCTCTCGTTGCAGCAGTACTCCTTGTCCAAATCGGTGATGTAGTACTTGGGCGACACGTTCACGTTGTACTGCCCGTGACACTGAATGAACTTCGCACGGTAGCCGGTCAGATTCAAAGAATTTTTGTGGTGCGCTTTGTATCTGTCCGTGAACTGCCCCAGAGAGTAACCGTGCTGCATGTGTACGTGGATGTTCCTGTTCTCGTGCTCGCTGCTGCTTATCGACATGTCCACGGGCTCTGCGTCCTCCCGGTTCCTTGCTCCGAAGTCCTTCAATTGAGACTTGGAGCCGTGGAGGTCCTCGGAATTTCGGATGTCGGGAGAGTGCTGGTCGTTGTTGTGAGACAAGCGAGTGTAGTCTTGCTGGTTGTTCTGGCTCCCGGTCGCGTATGGCACACTGCGGTTTTGACCGGAACAGATGGTGTAGGTGAACTTGGATTGGGAGGAGTATTGGTAGAGCCAGGAACTTGAACGCATTACTTCCGCCTCTCTGTCACTGAAATAGATGAAATAAGAATTAGATCAAATAAATACAATTAGTTAGTACAATTGTGTAACAAATAGTCTCTATTTGTTATACATCATTTATACATGACGTTTATTTAATAAACACTTTATTGTAGATCGAAAATGTAGAACAGTTTCCTTTCAGTTTTTATGTGTAACATGTTTTGACCAGGCTATTGTCACTGTTAGAACATTTTCTAAAAATTTTAATGTGACATATGAAAACTAATTTGAACAAATTAATAACAATAAAAATAGAATCCTTAGTTTCTTGTCTGTAATGTTTTGTAAGTAAAATTAAGAACTGTAATGTTTTGTAAATAAAATTAAAAATTGATTTGTAAATAAAATTAGAAGCAGCAATGCCTTGTAAATAAAATAAAAAATTGTTTCATAAATATTTAATTATAAATATATAGCAATATTTTGTACATAAAATAAGAAACCTTGTAAATAAAATTAGAAACCAACAGAAAATGAAGTAAATGTATAGAAAATGAAGAGAAGAGCAAATAGGAGAACGCAATGGAGGAGATATTTGAAGATTCAAAGTCGAACTATAAATATGGAAACATACCTCAAAACTTGATTCGTGCACACAATGATAGGATGTTGACATTCTTCGGAAGTATCTTTGACTTGTAAAACGCAGTGTACCCAGAACCACCGTCCGGAACGACTTTGCAGCCTCAACAATGCGGTTGCAGACCGTTCTTGATCAGATTGAATAACTGAAACAATCGTGGATATTATCAAACCTTTCGAACGTTTTAAATACTGAAACATTTTCCTTTGGTTCTTAGATTAGCGGGTTTTTAGAACTGGTTTAGATTAAAGTTAAGTGAAGTGAACTGGTTTGGGTTGAACTTTAGTGAAGCTAAAAATTATAGTCTTTTAAAGAGTTTATTCTGTTGGAGTGTAAATCTTTCGGTTTAAGTTATATGTAGACAAATATGATGTTATTTTATTATTATTACTGTTATTAGCAAAATATTTTAGTAAATTATTTCTTACTAAATTAGTTTGTAGTAAATTTTAACCCTGATCACATGATGAGTATGAAACAACCCTTAAGTTAGCATCAATTTTACTTTCTCCTGAAAATTCAAATAAATACTTTTCTTGAAACCTTGATATTTTTAATATATTTAAGCTTGAACTATTATACCCTAAGAGTGTTTAACTAAAATTTTAGCCCTTCATTCAAAATTTTGAATTTTTCTGAATGTGAGAAAGCTTCAAACAATTTCAACAAATTCTTTCAATTCTTCTTCTTGAATTTTTTCATATGCAACGTTCAAATTTAATACCAGCTATGAACTTTCGATTATAATGTTTAAAACGAAGACTACAATTTTTTTCAAGTTAAAATAATGAGTAGCTTATGAAACTTATTTAGTAGCTTATGAAATTATGATTAGTAGGATTTTTAACGTCTTAGGGAGCTTTTACTCTGGTAAAGAGTAATGTATATGTTAAATGTGTAGTCTTTAGTAAAATATTTTAAGTAGTCTTCTTGTAAACATACCAGTCTGATGTTTGCAGTACGCTGTTCGTATAGAATCCCAGTGTAACAAATTGTACCACGACACGTTTACTAATTCGTTACGCGTATACTCCAAATGGCTTTCTGCTCTGTAAATGGGACATAATATTTTGTATTCGAAAACTGTGGGTCGCCGCTTGGTATAATGGCACAATCTCGAGTTTCTTTGCTTCGAAGTCTACATTCATTTTTTTTTTACACTATTACAACTTGCATTATAAGTTTTGCATTTATTAATTTGAAAAATTACAAGGTAAAATGTGAAATTTCATTTAATATAAATGCAAATATAAATGTACTTCAAATTTATATTAAATTGATATTTAAAAATTTTTAAATTAAAAAAAGGAATTTTATTTAACATAAATACATTGACTAAGAATTTATACTAAATTAATATTTGAAAAATTACAAACTAAAAAATGAAATTTCACTCAACTTTAATTGAATTTTATTCAGTTTTTAGTTTTCTTGTAAATTTAATATAAATGTATGTTAAATTTAATTCAATTTATAGATTGAATATTAAAATTTAAATTAAAATTCAATGTAAACTTAATGCAGTTGCAGAACATTTTTAAAAATATTGCTAAGGTATAGGTTTTTTGAGTTGTGCCACTATTAGTACTAAACAGCGATACATGTTAATTTTGAGTGTATTTATTTGAAATAAAAAATAAAGATTACGTTTTATCGATATGAAGATACTTCATATCCATAGAGTGAATCGTGGTGAAAATATTTGTTGCACCCTGCACGATACTTTCTCGCGTTTCCGGCAAAATAACTGGCGTGCACGATGCAAGAAAAACAAATTCGTTTCGATTGCAAACAGGAACGAAAGGCAAAAAGTGTCCTTCGACAAGAACCACCTAAAAAGAAATTATAACGAAACTAAACAAACAAATGAAAAGAAAATTGCAGAATATAATAACGTTGTTTATATTAATAAATTCAAGTAAGAAATTCAAGTAAGAGGTTCAAGTAAGAGGTTCAAGTAAGAGGTTCAAGTAAGAAGTTTAAGTAAGAAGTTCAAGAAATTCGAGAAGTTCAAGAAATTCAAGAAATTCAAGAAATTCAAGAAGTTCAAGAAGTTCAAGAAATTCAAGAAATTCAAGAAATTCAAGAAATTCGATAAATTCAAAGAATTCGATAAATTCAAAAAATTCAATAAATTCAAAGAATTCGATAAATTCAACAAATTCAACAAATTCACCAAATTCAACAAATTCAACAAATTCAATAAATTCAATGTGCAAAAATACCAAAAGTGAAACGTTAAATTATGAATAAGTAAAACGAATACAAGTATTAATGAACCAAATACAACTGAAACACAAAATTAGTATAACACAATTGGAATATCATAAATGAAGAGTAAGTTTAATAAATAAGAATCAAGTTCGATATGAAACTAGAAAAATTTAATATAAAACTGCACTAAATATTGTTAATATAGTTAATAAATTATAATGTAATTAATATTATTATACTATTGTATTTTTAAGAACACAAAGAGTACCTTTTGATCACCAAAACGTAGTTGTCTCCGTGAGTTTCTAGATACGTTGATGCGACAAAGAAATAATCTCCGATCACTTGGAATTGGACTATTTCTAGATAATTGATTTTGTACAACCATATGATCCTGTTTGTCTATCACATCGTAAACGCTATCTCCGTGGATCAACAGATCTTCCTAAAACGTATTGCGCAACGTATAATACTGGAATTGAATTACTTTCTCTTTGAGATACAACTATATTAGAAATATTATATTTTAAATTAATAGTGAATCTTGTTCGTCGAATACAGGTACACTGGCGTAATTTGAGGAGTTAGAAATTTTGAAAGTTGAAGATTTAGAAATTGGGAAATGTAGAAATTAAGAAATTTAAGAATGTGAGGAAGTGGAAACTGTAAATATACAAATTCAAAATTTTAGGAATTACAAACTTGGAAATTTATATGTTTGAAAATTCAAAAATTCAGAAACTTAAGTTTACAAAGGTTAAAAGCTAGAAATTGCAAAATTTGAAAATTGGGGATTAGGAAAGGGAACTTAAAAACGTAAGAATTTTGAAACTCAACTACATAGAATATAAATTCGATAATATGAAAATTAACAAGTTGGAGTTTAAAGAATTATAAAAATTGAAATATTAGGAATTGCAAAATATGAAAATTTTGGATACTGGATAAGAAATTTAAAATCTTAAAGATTCTTAAACTTGAAAATCTTAAAAATTACAAATTCTAAAATCTGAAGACCTAAAAATCTCTTAATTTTAAATTTGCAAAGTTGAAAATAAAAATTTTAAATTTGCAGAGGTAAAAATTTGCAAAGTTAAAAATAAAAAATTTTAAATTTGCAGAGTTAAAAATAAAAAATTTTTAATTTGCAGAGTTGAAAACGTAAAATTTCAGTTTACTGCCAGTTACGCCAATGTTAACACATTCCACAGTAAATTGCATGCAAGAATAATAAAACTTGGCATCATCATATATCGAACTCTCAACATTGTTGATTACCGTAAGTATAATCTCTTTTTTGTAGTTACTTTACCATAGAGTGTCCAAGGTATTCTGCCGCATTTTCCGATATATACAACAGTTTCCCTTGCTGGGTCATCATCATTATAAATCCGGACATGGCCTGAAAAATTGCATGCATTGTATGGCCAACATTTGTACCGCAACAACTAACGGTCAGAAATACAATGCGATATGATGATAAACAATATTACTTTTGAAAATCCTATATTAGGAGTCGGGATATTCGAAGAGTCGGACGGACAGTTTTTCAAGGCTGAAACAAAAACAATTATTAATAATAACAAATCTTTTAATATTTAATAAACATTTCTAAATAATAACACTTATTATTACAATCCTTACTTCATTTATTTTATTTCAATAATTATAACATTTGTTTTATTGATAAGTCCAATATTTATTTATTTTAATATCATCTTATTAGCGTAACTAACCTACCTAACACACCTAACTTACCTAACCTAACATTAGAAACTTTATTCAGAGATTTTTTAATTTTATAATTTAGTTTATAAAAATATTTATATAGTGTAGCAGACATACCTAACCTACCTAACCCACCCATGTATTCATTAATAATGTTTCTAACATTTATTAAATTGAGAGGAAATTAATCTGAAAAAAATTAAAAATTAATTCATTAATTTGAAACTAAAAATAGGACACATTATTGAAACATAAATTAATTTACATATCGATTAGTTATCTCAATGAAAATCAACACAAATTTAAAAAATGACGTCTTACAAATTTTGTTGTTTGAAACAAGAAGCTAGTGAATGGATTATTTCATTAATTTGATATGAAAATTAGTTGTGCGAAAACGTTTTGTGTTCTTTTTGCCAGTAGCGTATTTTAAATTCGAAGAAATTTCCGCCATTTTTCGTATATTTAAAAACTACAGTTCAATTACAATTTTTAATGAAATAATTGATATATTTATGTTAAAATTCTATGTTTATTATAGTAAATATCGAATTTGAATATAAATATACATAGCAAAAAATTGCCCATAAATTTTCAAAAAAAAATCAAGGAAACTCATTTTATTAAATTCCTTTCATAACAATTAAATCTTTATTTTACGATAACTTAGAAATTTATACCGTTTCCATCAAATTTTATTACAGTGTTTTAATTTTAACTTAAATAACGTATAATTGAGTTGCGACTACGCGTTTTTACTGCCTCTGGTGCATAATATGCAATAAAACTTGAACTCTGGATAAAATAACATTACAACACATGATACGATGTTCGAGAACAGTAATACTCGATAACATTACTCATACGATTCTACCGTTATTGCTGTTTTTATTATTCATAAACACTGGTACTTAAAACTTCTATCGGTAAGACACTTTTTTATCTGAATAATAATAAACCGTGTTATGGACTGCCATGTTTATGTCAGCGAGAAAGCGAGGAATTTCAAAACAAACACACAAAATTCTAATCCCTCCTTTTTTTAATCTCCTAAAATTTGTATTTATGAATAAACAAACGAGTTTCGACAAAATTTATATTTGGTAAAAAAATCGTTTGATGATTCATTAAAAGCTTTTTAAATATGAAGCTACACAAACATATGAAGCAACTGCACAAAAAATCTAAATGTGATAATTATTCTACAATGTTACACTTTTAAACGATTTTACGCTTGTTCGCAAGAAAATATTCAGACGAGAAAATTTTTATCCATCAAAGAGAGTAGTATACACTAGTATAAACATGACTAGTCTACACAATAATCTTTATAGATTTCTTGTGGATCGGTTGAGACGAGCAAGGTAGCCATTTTGCGAGGTGATTAAAAACCGATCCCTCGGTTGAGAGACACTGATTTACCTGACGAAAAAGGCGGGAATTCACGGAAAATTTGTTGGAAGTGCGCGTTTTCTTGTAGCAGAGGGGGAAAAGAAAAAACAAAGTAGAGAGAGGAGGGAAAGAAGCCTTATGCTAATGCAGCATAGCTACGTTTACAAACGGCGTTACACGGGACTATAGTATCGAATACTGTGAAACAATGAGTATGTAGAAGAGAAAGAAAGAACGACGGAGAGCGGAGAGACGATACAGAGGGAGTATGGGTTACAGGAGCGTGAGAGTGTTGTTGCAAAGGCCGACAGGTCAGCGGATCACCCGGAACTCGCGCTTAGACTCCGCTGAGTTTGAATGTACTCCGATCTTACCTTCTTGCCTTACCTACCTCCCTACCTTTTACCTATATATTACTCTCTACGCTTGCACAACGGAGATGCCCGAAGTTTTTGATGCTCGAACGACCGTTTAATATTCTTGTCAAGGGGAATTTTCCCATTGCTCGATGGGAGAAACAGAACATTGCTGATCGAACTTATTCTGCTTACAGATATTGGGCGAACTTGGTACGCTCGGAAATTAGTCGATTTTGATGCGCTTAGATGTTAGCCAAATTCGATACACTCAGAAATTAGCTAATTTCGAGACACTTAGAAATTAGTCAATTTTGATGCAATCAGAAATTAGTCAACTTTGATGCACTCAGAAATTAGTCAACTTTGATGCACTCAGAAATTAGTCAATTTTGATGCACTCAGAAATTAGTCAACTTTGATGCACTCAGAAATTAGCCAAATTCGATACACTCAGAAATTAGCCAATTTCGAGACACTTAGAAATTAGTCAATTTTTATGCACTCAGAAATTAGTCAACTTTGATGCACTCAGAAATTAGTCAACTTTGATGCACTCAGAAATTAGCCAAATTCGAGACACTCAGAAATTAGCCAAATTCGAGACACTCAGAAATTAGCCAATTTCGAGACACTTAGAAATTAGTCAACTTTGATGCACTCAGAAATTAGTCAACTTTGATGCACTCAGAAATTAGTCAATTTTGATGCACTCAGAAATTAATCAACTTTGATGCACTCAGATTAGCCAACACTTTGAGACATTTAAAAATTGGTCAAATTACACCTTTCTTTGGTACGAAAGTGTACCGAGTCTATCGTAAGTTAATAAGCTACTAGGGTAAGTATGTGGATTCTGGAAAGACTGATTTGTTTCTAATCCCTCAAATTCCTTAATTCACGAATTTCTATATCTTTAGATTCTGGATTACTAAAATCTTCGAGACACAAATTTCACAATGTCCAATTATCTAGATCCTCAAATTTCTAGTTTCACAAATTTTAATGACCAAAAATTGCAAGGTCTTCATATCCTTAAAATTCTAAATTTTCAAATTTCCAAATACCTAATTTCTGAACCTCTAAATTCTTGGAGCAAATCCATTAATCCCTAAGTACCTAGATACCCAAATGCTTGAATTCCACAAATCCTTAGTTACGATTTTCTCAGTCTCCAAATTTTCAGCTCACCAAATCCTTGAAATCCCAAATTCAAATTTCCCCAATTACTTAAATTCCCAAATTCTTGTATTCCTCAAATCTCTAATTTCACAAATTTCTCAATCCCCCAATACTCTATCTCCTCAAATCCTTAAGACCCCAAATTCAAAATTTCCCAATATCCAAATCTTCTAACTCTTGCATTCCCCAAATCTCTACCTCCACAAATTTCTACGTCTCCAAATTCTCAACTCAACAAATCCTTAAGTCCCCAAATTCTCAACTCAGTAAATCCTTAAATTCCCAAATTTTAAATCCTCCATTTCCTAAACTTTCAAATTATCACATTTCCCTTAAGTTCACGATTTTCAGTGTCTCCAAATTCTCTTCGTTATGTTCTCAAATATCCACCCCAACAAATCCATAAAACCCCAAATTTCAAAATTCCCAATTTTCTAAACCCCCAAATTCTTGCATCCTCACATTTCACAACCATGTCTCAAACAATTATCAGCCCACAGACTGCGATTTTTATGAATTTGATAAATGAATATGGTACCATACCCAATATTATGTATCCATATATTATATAATACATAACACAAATCCATATATTATATTCTAACTTCAAAAATTGAATATGTTACTTCATTATCGTAGTTTACGTGGGACGATAACTTTATACGCTCCGCTGTTGCGTTGACTGTCTTAAAGCGGTTGAAAATTTGAATGGTAGTATTTTTAGTTTGAACAAATCTTATCAAAAATTTTGCCGAAGATTTTCGCAATATTTGGTTGCGTTTGTTCATAGTTCTATATTGATACGACTTTCGATCGGGTACGAACAAATTCTTAGGAATGTAGATTAGATTCGTAGTAAAATTGAAGCGTCCGCCATATTAGCCGTGGCAGTCAAAGTTGAACGTATGAAGTCAGCTTGAGTGGGTAAAATGTTATCGGTTGCACACAAAAACTACGATATTGAAAAAATAGATTTCGTATGCTCGATTTGGGAAAATAAGTTTTAGTTTCAACTGTTCAACAAAATCTCGTAATAGTTTTTTAGAGGATTTTGGAAACTCTGAAAATATTTGGAAACTATATCGGAATGACTTGAAATTATCCTAAACAAAGAATTATAAAATAAAATTACATTTTCTGTATTATTTCTAACAAATATCATCGTTCGTATTATTTCTAATAAAAATTCTAATATCATCCATATTCTTTCTAATAAATTAGTAAAAGTCGTCAGTCTATTAACAGAATGCGATAAACTTTATTCGGAAATTAGATTTTTGAACACGAAGCAACGTAATGAAATTTATGTTTCGATGTAAAATCGATTCTCATAAAAATTAAACGCAAAGATGAAAAAGTGGTATAACTGTGAAACTGTGCCGACATAAAGTGTGATTAATTGTTAGTAGATAACATAAAATTTGATTGTAAATGTGTTGCTCTTGCGTAACACTTAAATATAGCTTTACCAGCTTAAATATAGCTTTAATATAATTAATATTTAATCATAGCTAAATTGATATCCATTCGATTCATTTAAAATTTATGTTAGGACGAGAAAAATCTGATTAAGTTCCCATGTCTTCATTTTAGTAAAAAAAAAGAATTTTTTTCAGTAATTTTTAATTATTATATAAATAATAAATAAGTAGTTAGACAACTACACATTTTTCACTATTGTTTATTATATACAAGCTAGATTAAAAATATTTAACAATTTTTTTCATGCAAAATATACATTACACAGTCATAATGTATATTTAGTTCATAATATTGAATTTATTGGTAATTAATGCCTTTTTGTTTGTATCACTTGTACTATGAACAAATACAAATAAAATTATCATGTGAACATTATAATAATTTTATACAAAATCTCACAAATTATATTCTAATTTTGCAAATTTTCTTCAATAATTTTCTATTTGTTAATTACAATTATTGAAAACTGTATTTGTAAATATTTTAATTAGTCATTGTTATAGTGATTTTAATAATGTGACTTTTAATACCATATAATATTTATCTTCTCTTAATGATCTTTTATCTTTGAATGATCCTTTAGTACAAGTAATAATAAAATATTTATTAACTAAAATGAATAGAAAAGAAAGAAATGAATTCAGAGCAAGCTTGCAAAAAATATTTCCTCAATATATTTTCATCATCCTATAAATTAGTGATATAATTAAAAATTTATAGAAAAATGTACACATTATTATGTACATATATCATTAGCACATAAAACAAATTTTGAAATTCTCATTTTCCCGCCCGAAAGTCGGCCATTTTGAATTACACTTCAATTTTTCAAGCACTCTTTTAACTACACCCTTTACATTATCATTTTATAGCAAGCTCGACTACCTTTTCACTAGCTTTATGTTTTATTAAATTACTCGTGTACTTTCGCTTTATGGCCATTATAAATCTGATATGTATCTCATAATGGCTGCGATAAGATTATGCTGCTCTAATAGACATAGAAAATATGAATGTCAGCCTGAGGCCAGTGTCCCCAGTTTACGACAAAATGAACCACTTTTAATTTACTTTATGTTATTTCTTTTTATTACACTACAACTCTTTTTTTAAATTAAAAATATTTGATACTTATTGGGATATGTGACACTAATTGAAATTAGATATCTTAGGAGAGTGAAGAAGACTCACTAACTATAATGAAAATCACACCCACAATAAATAATAATTTGAAAGAAAATTTACAAAATTTGTTAAAACAATTTCTTTTGAATCTTTGCTAATGTTCATGAAGACAAAGAATTTACTTATATACTAATTTATGTTTTACCATTTGTTTGTTTATTTTCTAGCTTCATTTCTAATTTTGTAAGTGTACATTGCACATTGGTAGGTTTAGTGTTAAAAACATCTACATTTGTTAAAAACACCCAGAAACACCTATGTATCTATTATCTATCTTTAAGTATATATTATCTACACATCATCTACATATTATCTATCCATTTTCTATCAATTATCTATCTATTATCTACCTATTATGTCATTGTATTAAAAACACATCTAAACTTATAAATTCCAGAACATCTATTCATCATTAACTTAAGTCCACATCTTTGAGTTCAGTCTCTTCTACAATCGTATAGTTTGATCCATTAAAATAAAAACCCTAGAGTTTGAACCCCATCTCTCCTAATCCAAAAGGCATCTCCAAAAAGCAAAGTCAGTGAAATTACCAGAAAAACATCCAAAGTCTATCTAACGTTAATTTCAGATGACATCTACCTTTATAACCGTGGGGACCATCGAAAGAAAAATTCACTCTTGCCCGTACTTAAGTACATGTGTACACGTCCTCCACTATCGCTTTTCATTTAAACGATCTAACTAAACGATGCTATCTACCATATGTTGGCAAAATGCAACAGACGAGGTTCGTTTGCAAGTATCGAGGTTGCAACTATCGAGATTTACTGTATCCGCGCGATCAATGAACAGTTACAGATAGTTATCACTAAGTTTCCACGGTATAGCTGGAATGACATCGTATTTGTACCATAAAAGACGAACATGTGTGCGTGAATGTACGTTCAATGTGTATCGAGATGCGTTTCGAAATTTTTAGATTTAAGCGTCTTTGAGTCCGTATATCTCTTTATAATTATTTACTACTGTGCTTGTTAATCCATGGGTTTCTGTAGTTCTTCATTCTTGAATTTCTGCATGCTTTTATTTTTGTATTTGTATATTTATAAATTTATGAACTTGTATTTGTTGTATTTCTTTATAATTCTGTACTACTGTGCTTCTAAATCTGTGGGCTTCTGCACTTCTTCATTTTTGAATTCTTGGGTGCTTTTATTTTTGGATTTGTATATTTATAAATTTATGGATTTGTATTTATTGAATTTTTGTATATTTATATTTTGGTATGTTTATATCTTGATGTTCTTATGGTACGTCACAGTATTTCGCTATGTTCCTAACTATCTATATTATGATATAACTATTTCCCTGTATTTTTACGTTCCTATATTCCGACATCTTTCTAATATCTCTACATCTCGAAATGCCTATATTCTCAAATCTATATATTCCGAAATTCCTATATTTCAATATCTCTACATTCCGAAATACCCATATTGCGATATCGCTACGTTCCGAAATTCCTATAATTTGAAATCGCTATATTCCGAAATACCTATATGCCTCTGACGCTGTATTTCCAAATCCCTATATTCTAATACCCTCACGAGTCCAAAATCCCTATATTCCAAAATCCCTA
Source organism: Megachile leachella (assembly GCA_963576845.1). NCBI lineage: Eukaryota > Metazoa > Arthropoda > Insecta > Hymenoptera > Megachilidae > Megachile > Megachile leachella. The sequence continues at coordinate 8,046,604 of OY756252.1, read as the reverse complement.
TATTCTGCTACCCCAATATTTCCTATACAGTACAAAAATTCCAACAATTGCACCAAAAAATTAATATTAACGCACCTAACAGATCAATTAACCTTGCCAATCAATATAATAATAATAAAAAAGTCATTACACTATGTTTTTCATATTTTATACTTAAACCCTGCAATAAATATGAAGTTCGTTCTAAGTCCATCTTATTAATCAATAAAACTGTGTATACAAAAAAATAAAAAATCAAATCATTAAAAATAATGTAAACATTGAACTAAAAAACAACCTAATAAAACATCAAATCATTAACACTAGAACTACCGACATTAAATGCACGCTTATCGAAGAATGAAAAATAAAATGAAAAGGGAAATAAATAAATACTAAAGCATGAAGTAACGAACTAGTTTTTACCTCAACAAAATATGATAGACGTTTCCATAAAATCAAGGTAATATAAAATTTGTAATATAAAGTGAGGAATCTGAAACCAGTCATTTTGACTGGTTGGTAGTTCTAGTGTTAATAATATCATAATATTAAGTATATCTACTGAATAATGGTGAATTTTTTTTTAGCATTAGAGTGAAACTTTAAATTTTTATATTGTACTTGTAGGTGGTGCATAATAGCTTTGTAACTCTTCTTTTTTCAAAGTAGCAGAAATTTGAAAATTGTTTAAATTTTGCAATTTTGAAAGCTTGGAGTTTGCAAATTTTTTAAATTTGAAATTTGGAAATATCGCAAGCTTACAATTAAGAAATCTAAAGTAGAAATCTTGGTAGTTATAGTGTTAAAACTGATTTAAATATTGAAGTAGGATATTGTTAATTATTATTGCAATATATTATTGTTGTTTTGCATAATTACTGAAATTACAAAGAGAAAATCTTTACTGAAAAATAAAACAGATTAAAAGTTAATTTTATTTAAATTATAACCCCTTTTGGTACTAATACTTATGTTATCTGTTAAGTAAGTTTAAAGTATGTATACAGTTACTAATTTTCGACAGCAAAACGTTCTGAAATGGAAAATTAGAAATGTACAACTAAACGCGTGTACAAACATCGAGGTTTAATTCTCTAAAAACAAAAAGCACTGGTAACTTGAAATAAGTTATACGATAACCGGAAACAAGCTATGCTACGCGCCATTGTGTGACGTTTCGTGTATTCAACAAATTATTTAGGTAAACAAACCAATTACTGCGGTAAGCATTTCTTCTTAAATTTCTGTGGTGCTGTTTGAGGGTATAACAATTTTTCTAAATAACAATAAGAGTGTTTATAAGTAAATGCGTGTAAAATACGATTATACACGTGTTTCATTGATATTTTTGTTTGATATTTTGATTATTTTTTGATATTTTTATTTTGATGTGTTGTTGAAAAATGGTGATTTGATTTGTTGTTGATGTTATTGTTATGTTCTTTAGGAGGATTGTTAATATTATTGGTTTATTGTTTAGAAAGATTGTTAATATTATTGGTATATTGTTTAAGAAGATTGTTAATATTATTGCTATATTGTTTATGTAGATTATTTATATTATTATTATTATATTATTATATGATTATTATCATATGAGTTTGTAAATTTGTAAATCAAACAGACTGTATCAAAATTATTATTTGGAAAGTTTTTAAATTTCATCATTCGTAATTTTGCAGATTTGTAATTTTGAAAGTTAGTCCATTTAATTTTAATGTGTTTAAGTTTGCAGATTTCAAAGCACCTAAATTTCAAACTATCTAAATTTGTGAATTTCAAAATATATAAATTTGCGAATTTCAAAGTATCTTTTGTAAATTTCAAAATGTTTAAATTTGTAAGTTTGTAAATTTAGAAATGTCTGAATTTGCAAGTTTACAAATTTTAAAATTAAAAAATTTCTGAACGTAAAATCTTAAAAATTTATAAATACGACAATAGTTAATTTATTATAGAAAATTTAGAACTTTAAGCATCAAGCATGCTATTTGTCCAACACTAACTACAACAGTGGACTGACAATTGGCGCCAAAACGAACTTGAAGTTAAAATAAATGAAATGGACAATTCTTTTCTAAAATATACATATATTATTACCAAACGTTATTTATTAAACACTATCTAAGTGAAGTAGTAGAATCAAAAACCTGGTCAAAATGCACAAAAAATTATTTTTATGTTTTGTTAAGTAACAAAGTATTTAATGACAATCTCAATATATCATTTTTGTAACGTGTTTTATATAGATTTATCACTTACTTTAATATAAGCCATTTTACATTATAAATTATAACTAATTCTGTTATAATTGATACATAGAAGTTTCTTTGACACAACTTCATAAAATTTATTAATTTATTAAAAATTACTAAATGAAAGTATTTTTCATGTTTTTATGGCGACGCTGTTATGTTAATTTCTTCTTTGATTAATAGATTTTAAATTTATTTTTAAAAACTTCTTAACTCTCAAATTCTTAATAATTCTTTAATTGTTAATATAACTTAAATTTTTCATTCAATTCTTAAATTCTTATATTTTTCAATTGTTAATATAATTTTTAAATTTTTAATTTAATTCTTAAATTCTTCTTAATCTTTAAATTCTTGAATTCTTCATAATTTTTCAATTCTTGCTTGAATCCTTAAATTTTTTTTAATTCTCAAATTCTTTTTAATTTTTAAATTCTTCATAATTTTTAATTTTTTAATTTAGCTCTTGAGTTCCTCATAATTCTCATCTTTTTAATGTAACTCACAAAATTCTTCATAATTCTCATCATTTTAATATAACTCACAAAATTCTTCATAATTCCCATCTTTTTAATATAACTCAAAACTTCATAATTCTTAAATTTTCGTAACTTCGTAAATTTTTAACTGAACCTTAAGTTTCTCCGAACCCTCAAATTCATCGACCCCGATCAAAAAGTAGGTAGGTAAATTAATGCTTACCTTGTTGAAAATAATTGGCTTTTCGAAGGAATACGCAAACCAAAGCCATAAGCTGTAGCTGGGAAAGTCTCTGACGAGTCGACGGTGGTAATGGCAGTAAATCACGTAAGTTGGCGATTTCGGCATTTATCAGGTCCCTTCGAAGTTTGCTGGCACCTTTCGTTGATTTGCTCGCATCTATCCTTCAAGCATACACCGATGTTATCGATATGCTATACTTTTCAAAATAATTCTATCTATATCATACTTTTCGTGATTTATGGCTAAACATTTATTACCGACTCGTAAGATATTATAGCAATCATTTGTAACTAGAGGAGAGTTCATGATCGTTTAAAACAGCTAGTGAAATATTTGTGAATGATCATTTAAATTAGAGAAATTTTCTGTGGACAATTGTTTGAAACAACTAGTGAAAGATTAATAAATAATTATTTGAAATAACAAGTCAGAAATTCATGAACAATCACTTAAAATAACTAGTGAGGTATTCATGAACAATTATTTAAGACAGCTGGTCAAAGATTAATAAATAATCATTTAAAGTAACTAGTCAGAGATTCATAAACAATCTCTTGAAATAATTAGAGAGATTTTGAATGAACATTTAAAACAGCTAGTCAAAGACTAATAAATAATCATTTATAATGACAAGTCAGAAATTCATGAACAGTCACTTAAAATAACTAGTGAGGTATTCGTGAACAATTATTTAAGACAGCTAGTCAACGACTAATAAATAATTATTTAAATTACTAGACAGAGATATCTAAACGATTATTCATAAATAAATAGAGAAATTATAATAAATATTGTCGCTACATATTTTTCGAAATTGCTATTTGAACAACACCGCAACTTGGTGAAAAATGGCGGAAAAACGTGTGAACTTGCGCTGAAGATAATACCGCAAAAGATCAATCGTTTATTCAATTTTATCACATCAGTAAAAATACTCTTCGATAAATAAAGCTATCAATTTAATAACGTAGAAAATATTTTTTAAAAATCATAAAAACGTTTAGTTTTCAGTAAAGGGACTCTAAACTAGTTTAAAATTGTACACCAACGAATATACAAAAGAATATTAGTAATAATTGAAAGATAATTGTTATCAGAATTTAAATTGAGTAATAGGTAATTTTGTACTTAAAAATGTGAAAATTGACAGCAACTTCAAAATATTATTAACATGTTGAATAGAGCAGTGAAAATAGACATGTGTAATAGACAATCATTTTATTTTTCAATTTTAAACTGTTATTTCCATGGTTTTTAATATTATATTTCTTCGAATTTTCTTTCAACTAATTACATTACGTGCGACATTAAATTTTGCATGTCTTGGTGTTAAAACAAGTTTTAAAACTTGGAAATTTTTACAATTCGTGACTTTGAAACTTTAAAATTCTGGAACTTTTACAAATTTGAGAATTTCGAAATTTTTAAAGAGAGAAGCTGTAAAATTTCAAAAAGTGTAAGACTAGGGAAATTTGCAACTTTGGAACTCTAAAACTTTGATATTTTAGAAATTTGGGACTTTGGTTCTTTGAAACTTTCAAATTTCAAAATTTTAAGACTTTCAGATTTAAAAAATTAGGGACTGTATACCTTTAAGATTTTAAATTCCAGAAGTTTCAGACTTCAAAACTAAAATTTGTATCTTTGAAGCTTCAAAATTCCAAGGTGCTCAATCGTTTACATTTCAGAACTTTTAACGTTTAGAATACGTAAAGTTTGTGAGTTCAAAACTTTGACACTCTTAGATTTCAAGATTTCAAAAATTTAGAACCACAAATATTCGTAATATTAAAACCTTGAAATTTGAAAAAAACTCAACAATGAATTTCTGTGATACCCCACTATTTAATTTCCTAAACATGTGCTTATTTTACTAAATGTTTCATACAACCCTATGTTTAAAAATTTCATAAATAGAATTGATTGTTTCTATTTCTGACTTTCAATAATACTAAATATTAAATCTACTAAAAATTTTCGTACACATCTACAAGTATACTAAACATTTAGAGTATAATTCTATCAACAAGTATTTCACTCTATTATAGTTACAGAAAACTCAATAACTCAAACTAAGTCAAACTAAGTCAAACTAACTTAACTAACTCAAACTAACTTAACTAACTCAAACTAACTCAAGCTAACTCAATAACTCAAAGTACTCAAACTAATTTCTAAAGAATGTCCATAAAGCTCCACACACAAAATACAGATAATACCAAAAGTAGACTCCACAAAGCTTAACCGCATTCAAAGTATAAAATCCTACCATCAGAGAAAATAAAATATTTTCCACTGAATTTCTGCAAAAGTATACTCCACAACTCGTACACCAGATTCAACTAAAAAATAATGTCGCAAAGAAAGTAATTTAAGAAGAAGAAGAACGGCGCTTGCGAAAGGGGTTGAAATCGTCGGTGAACGTTGTTAAGTCAACGGTTATAAAATAGGTGTATGAAAGTGTCGTGAGAGAGCATTACTTACCGATTGAACATATTTCGGTGACCAGGAGGACATTAGTAGCGGATCAGTGGTAGACGACGAACGAGACATCCGGGTCGGCAGGTTCTCGCAAAACTGCAGCTACGATCTAACATCCGGGTCATAACGCGCTACTACACTGAACACGTGGATACTGGCGGAGGCTGGTTCTCCTACCTTCTCACCTCCACAGCCCCCCTTTTTCTCTTTTACCGCCACCACCACCGTCATCCACCCACCTTCGCCTAACTTTCTGTCCTCCTCGATGCTCGCTTGTCCTCCTCTGCCTTCAACCGATCGCGATCACCCCTTCCTCGTTTCGCTGTTTATATTTCGCCTCGATTTATCTCGCTCGTTTATTCCCTTTCTCCACTTTTCGGCTCGCTCGCTCCTTCACCCTGTAGCTGCTACCACGGTCACGATTGTGTCCCTCTACCACCGCCATCATCCACCACCTCCGCCACCGGCTACTGGTTACGTTTCCTGTACATGCGGCGAGGCCCGAATCATTTCAAAGTCCCGCCTCGCGAGTTTCGGTGCCACTATTTTACTACGGTTCAAACATTTTTTACTAACTGTTTTTACCGATTTGTTTGTAGGTTTCTTACTACGGGACGTTTTAACCGATTTGTTCAAACACTGACTAAAATGTCTTGTTCAACCACTGTCTTAAGATGTGGAGGGTATTTCAAAGTGTTTACAGTGAAATTGAAGGATCGAAAGATAGGGTGCATTAAAGTGATGTAACTTATTCTGTAGAGGATTTATAATCTTTATTCAATGGGGATGTTTAACTATGGAGTATGTTTTTGTGAAGATCTTTATTTGGTGCATCATAGTAAATAATTTGATGAAAGAAATTTTTAGGATAATTACAGGGTGTAGTTAAAGTGATATGACTTGTTCTGTAGAATGTTTATAATCTTGATTTAGAAGGAATCTTTAATTAGTAATATGGAGTATGTTTTTGTGAAGATCTTTATTTGGTGCATCATAGTAAATAATTTGATGAAAGAAATTTTTAGGATAATTACAGGATATAGTTAAAGTGATATGACTTGTTCTGTAGAATGTTTATAATCTTGATTTAGAAGGAATCTTTAATTAGTAATATGGAGTATGTTTTTGTGAAGATCTTTATTTGGTGCATCATAGTAAATAATTTGATGAAAGAAATTTTTAGGATAATTACAGGATGTGGTTAAAGTGATATGACTTGTTCTGTAGAATATTTATAATCTTAATTTAGAGGGCATTTTTAAATTACTTATATGTGTAAAGTGATTTTTACCGATCTCTACAGATTGTAGTACAAGAATGATTGTTAAACATTTGTACAATTTTTAAAATTTAGTATTTTATTTAAATAAACTATTTTATTACATTTTGAAGTAAGTAAAATTATTAGTAAACTACTTTGGTAATTGCTTAATTATTTCTATTACTTTATACTAATTTTTTAAATAATAGACTGAAAGTAATTAGTATTTGTATTGTTAAATTTGTTTGTAATAGAAATGTTTTAATCATGCATTTACATATTAATTTAGAAACAAACGATATATTTTGAAGCACATGTAACTGTTAAATAGTTACAACTATGACACTTAAATATTAATAATATTTAAATAATAAATTTAAATTGTTTGTGTAATTATTTTATTGTATTTTATATCATTCATTCATTTTAATGTATTTTTACTCTATTTTAATTGTTAATAATTGTTAATAATTCAAATTATTTATCACGATGTTTTTGGCTTTCTAATTTTGTACTAAATTCATTGGAAAAATAGATATTTCATGTAATATTCAAGTTTATATTTTTTAAATAGAATTGTTTGATATATTTTTCTAAATGAATTTAATTCAACCAGTGGTTCTTGAATTGTGAGCTACAACAATATAGAACAATATTATAGAACAATAATAAAAATTCTACAAACTTTTATAAGCTAAAATTCACTTTTGAAAATAGTGGATTCTGAATACCAAAAGTTCAACTTTCAAAGTCAAATATTTGTTAATTGACAAATTTTAAAGACCTGAGATAATCCATAAACTTCATAATCTCAAAATTCAAGAGTTTCATAATATCTAAATATCAGTATTCAAAGTTTCAAAATTGTAAAATTCTAAATTCTAAAATTTCTTCATTTTCAGATCTCAAAAATTGATAATTTCAAAATCATAAACAGTTCAAAAATTCTGAAATTCTGTTATTCCAAAGTTGCCAATATCTAAAAGTCTGAATTACAAATTTTTGTAAGTTCTATATGTATAAAATAGTATTATAATAATGTAAATGTGAAATAATATTATAATAATGCAATGTATTACAATAATGTAAATATAAAATAATATTATAATAATGTAATGTGTTATAAATAATGTAAATGTAAATATAAATTAATATTATAACAATGCAATGTATTATAAATAATGTAAATGTAAAATAATATTATAATAGTGCAATGTATTATAAATAACATAAAGTTATGTCATATATTATAATCCACATCTATTTTTATTATATAAACTTAAACATTCATGAAATCAAATAAAAGAAAACATACAAAACATAATTAACATAACATTTCAGCAAAAATACATAATTCTTTTACAGTTCTAAGAATCCGATACCTGTCTAATAACTATAAATACATGTAACTTAAAAATATCTAAAAATGAAAAACATACATAAATTTAAAGGTGTCATGTTCATAACTCAACTTTCTGTCGTTTCCCATTGTGTTTTTGCAGAGTCCGAACGTAAAAGGCCTTGTGCGGTATAATTCTATGTATTATGACGAATCTGAATCTGATAGTTACATGCTCTAAAAACGGCGAGAAAGTTACAAAAAAACTTGCAAACGCAGAAGAATGCAATAATGTTCATACTTTGATTGCTAGTTTTTATTATTATTTTGTTTTGAAATAGTTACAAATTCTGTTAGCAAATCATTCTGCATACTTTAAGAAATTAGGAATTTATAATCATAATTTTTTATGTGATAAGAAAGTTAGATAAAAAAATAACTATTCATATATACTATTGATCATTCATGCTTATTTATTATAACTTTCCAAGCACATTCAAAAATACAATTAATATTGCAGTTGGGTAAAATCTACTAAAATCTGTTAAATTAGCTAAAAACTAGCTATTGGAAAGTGTTAACATTGCACTTCTGTAATTGTTAATTTCTGGTTCCACAAAGTTTAAGTTTGAACAAAAATGAATTGGAGGTATAACAATGCATTTCTTTTTTATTCAAATTCAAAAATTACTTTCTTTTACATTTATAATTAAAAAGCAAACATTTTTACATTTTTTTTAATAAAATGTAACCATTTACATAGGAACAAGACAAAACGTATTAACGTAAAATAATTGCTTAAGCCTTATTTTTGTACTTATTTTTTAATTCTACAACACTATGCAGTTCAAAAAGATGATTCGCACTATCTAGTGGTGAACGAAGAAACTAAAAAAGTAGAAAATTTTTCCAACTTTTTAAGCTTTGCCTGCAATAGCATTCCGCAATCAAAAAGCAACTAAACTAAAGATACTATAATATATATGAAATGTTATATTGGTAACTGAAGAAACAATATTTGATGATTTTTTTAGTCTTCCATAATTTGACAAAATGTGATATTTTTGAATTTATGAATCTTTGGCAGCATGCTTCCTCTTAAATTCCAGTTTCATTCCAAAAAATACAATGCACTCAATTCAATTTCATGCTAACAAGTAAAATATAAGTCTTCTGGAATTTAAGATTTCAATTAGCACCATAATTTTAACCGATGAACATGCGAAAGACCACTTCGTTTTAAGCGACGTCTACTTCAAATTCCAAATTGCTTCCTAAAATAAAAAAGTCGAACCAAGGTCACACCAAAAATACATCAACAAAAAATAATTATATAAAACATTATCCTCAAGCAAACTTTGATTTATATCACCACGATATAATATGAAAATTATAAATAACACAAAAACAATCTTTTATACAATGATAAATCCAATTATGAATTTATGTATCTTATACGTAAAAAATCATTTTATGATTTTAGATATTATACTAAAGCGCTTAAAAGTATAAGGATAAAAATTTGCTTTCGAAAATACAAAAGAAAGTCGATTTATTCAGACTGAAGAACGTGAAAAGTCGCGTAGAAAAGAGAAGCTAAACTTTTAATAACTACAAAAATATTTCAACTTCTGTAATGTATCAGAAAACAAAGGTTTATATACGAATCTTTTAGCATTTATAAAATGTAGCATGTACATATTCTATAACTGAAAAATTTTAACTCAGAGATTTTGCGTTCTTACTTCGAGATCTTCTTACTCGGTCTGGAGCTGAAATAGGATAATGTAAATATGTAAACATTATATTAAATAAATATATATTCTTAAACTAAAGGTAAAATAAAAAATGAAAATAAATAAAAATAATTACGATTCTTTGGGTTTGTCCATGGTTTAACATGTACTGTTTTTATACTTTTTCTTTTTTCGTTAGACTTCGTTCTACTCCGTCTAATATGAGGAGTCATCGGAAGTGTCGGTTTACTTGAAGTACAAGCAGTACATTCTTGCTCTGCAACATGATGTATATATTAAAACAACATATTTATCAATATTTGTAAATTACTAGAACTTGTTTATACCGAAAAATTTGACGCTTCGACGAGATTTTCGTCTATTACTATTTTCGCTCAAAGACATTCTAGTCAAAGAAATTCGTAAATCCTTCTTTAACTCATCTTCATAAAAATTACTTCTTCTTCCTAATTCCACCGAAGGAGTTTTATTTTCTTTATATTCCGATTCTTTCATATTAATTGATTTCTTAGAACGTTTTCTTTTAGGTGTCTCTTCTGAAGAAATAATTCTGTTCCTCAAAATTCGTAAGCTTCCGTTATATGGACTTATTTCCTTTTTATTATCTAGCAAAATATATTTGTATAACTTCTCTTTGTATTTATTTACGTCTCCATCCTCCATCATTTCTTCAAGTCGCGTTAACGAAACACTAAGTATTAATTGTTTATCCAACTCTTTGTCGGGTTCATCCACTGCATTTTGTCTTCTTAATTTTTTTTCTGACAATGGTGTATCAGTATTCACATCTAATTGTTTTTTGACTGATTTTGTATCCATGTTCGTTTTGCTATCTGTTGATTCAGAATTTTGTTTAGTATCTTCAGGTTCTTCAAAGCTGTCATCATCAAAAGTAAGTTTCATTTGTGCCTGAATTTCTCCTTCTTCTTCATTTGGATCATCAAAATTAAAACTATCTATTCTATCCAATGCTGCACCTAACTCTGCTTTTAGCTGATCTTCATCAACTTGTACCTCATTTAAAACTACTCGATCATCAAAATTAACTTTACTTGTTGGTTTCACAAAATAATTTGCTTTAACTGAATTTGTTGATTGTTTCAAGATACTTTTTCTTGGTGTCTGATCAGAATTAATGTATGAGATTGTATTATTCAACTGAACACTTGGTATTTTAGTTGAACTATCTTTTGTCATAGTTGAATTCATCGTACTTTTGGATGTTGACAGCTGTCTCTTTTGCAAGAGACTTAATCTTTCTTTATTTTTTACACTAGAATCATTCTTCTTGCTTTCATATGTACTATTTACATATTGACTATTTGTAATTTTAAGCTTTTTTAAGTTGCTACTATTTATTTGTTGTGTAACATTCGTATTTTTTACTGCTAAATGGTCTCTACTTGTACTTGGTTTCGTAAATACAGTCTTTTTCTTTTCGATAACTTTTTTGTTATTGGCAGACATCTTCTTAAGCTCAGGAGATTCTTTTTTTTTCCAGTCTTGTAATCGAAGTTTCTCTAGTTGTTCAAACTTCACATCACAGTCTTTTACTTCTGCATACATCATATCCCAAAATCCTTGTAAATCTTTACATGTAACCAACATTTCTCCTTTTCCTGTTTCGCAGTCAGTAACTAATCTGCGAAATCTTTCAAACTTTTTATTTATTAACAAATTAAGTTGACCAATTACTTGATTAATTTCATGCTGTCCAACAGGAGTGGTTGTAATATCTTCTTTGATATTTGTCCATTTTTTACGTAATTTATTTAGCCTATCTATTTCCTTATTTAAGAGAAATTGAAAATATTGGGCAGTGCGTTCTTCTTCTTCGACTGAAATATTTAAATTTTTCATAACAGTCTCCTTTGTAGGAATGTCATTGCTTTGCGAACGGTTAAGACTGAATCCACGTTTTATCTGTTGCTCTTTTCTAGCGTTACTTTTCCCACGACTAGAAACTATGTATGGTGAAAAGAAGACTGGTTCATTCGGAGAATTATTTGGTGTTGATGTAGGCATATTCTTTGTGGAAGAAACTGATTCTGTTACACTACTGTCTTGAACTTGCATCTTATCATTACCATCATTGTTATTTTCATTAGTACAAGTAAATGTTTCGTCAAGTGACAATTTTAATGAAGCAGGATCTTTCAAACTTTTTCTCGAATTATCTGCATTTCCTTGTCTTTCAGTTGCTAATGTACTACTAATTCTTTTCTTAATAAATTCTGCAGTATTACTTTCTTTAGTTTTGATAGATGATGAACTCGGAATTGCTACTTTACCACGTATTGATATTTGAGGCAACCCTATTGGCGCTTTAAACTTATAATTTTTAGGTGCAAAAGATTGTTCTTGCTGTTTTTGATTCTTTTGCTCATTTATAGGCTTTGAAATATTTGTTGAATGTTCTACTAATCGTCTTGCAAGAACTTTACTCATTAATCTTTTTCTTGTTGCATCTGTAATTCTTTTTGGTAAAGATCTAGATGGAGATATTGGTATCATTTGATTATTTGTTTTTTCATAAGTCGTATTTATTGTAACTGGTTGACTTTTTATGGGAGAATATACTTTGTGACGAACCACCCCAACTACGAAAGGTGGTTTTTTTTTGGTTTGCTCGAGCCTTCTACGTTTCTGGCATTCAGCTTTCCATTTCATTAACCTAGTAAGACAATCATTATCCACGGGAGTTGATTCTATTTCTGAAAGTAAATAACACTCAGATCACTTACAATGGTAATACAAGCAATAAACTTTGTAAATACCAGAAAAAATATTTTACGAACTTTTGTTCTCTGATTTATTACTTAAAGACATTCGAATATTTCGATTCTCATTGAAAGCCACAGCCCTTTGGTTTTTACGCGATTCCTCGCGTTCTTCAAGCCGAATAAATCGCCTATCCTTTGTACTTCCAAAACCAACTTTTTTCTCTTTATATTGTTGCTGATAAGGTGACATTTTAGTTAACATATACAAACCTTACGATACATTAAAAATATTCCGTTATTCTTAACTGCTTCAACAGTTGCGTCCAACTGAAAAAAGTTTGAATTTGCTACACGTTGCGATATATCGAATAACAGTGCCACCAATCGTAGGAAAATAATATATGAAAGTTTAAAATTAAAATGCGAAATAAATACGTTGCTTTTAATTTTGAAAATCGAGTATGTAAATTAAAAAATGTTCAAATACTAAGTTTGTCAATTTTTTTTTTTATTATTTTACCACAAACACTGTTTATTTTATCTGAAGTTTAATTCAGAAAAAATAGTATATCATTTGCTTGAAATATTTTGTATTTTCTGTTTAAAATATCGTTTTACAAGGTTCTTGGCATCAGAGGCAGTTTTGTATTCATGAATCAATTGTTAACTGATTACAATACATAATAAAACATTGATTAAAAGTTTTTAATCGTTTTATCTTTCGTTACTTATTTCTAATAATGTTTAACATGTGTTTCGCATTTATTTCACCTTTTTTTTATAATTTTAAAAATTACACTGCCCAAAATAATTAGAATAAGCTGTTTCCTATTTTTAATCAATTATGAATATTTTTTAAAAACGTTATATTATATTTAAATGCACGACACGTGGTCCTTTAATTATTTTGAGCAATGAATATAAAAGTACCACCAATATAATTGTCTACAGTAATTGTTTCATTTAATAATTAACAATTAATTTTGAGCTTAAGATTGTATTCTGAGCGCAACATCGTGTCGACCATAGTTTATCAATCTTTCAGTTTATAAATTGTTTAAATATCTATTTATGTATTACTTTCTAATTTTAGATAATTTTGATTAAAAACATTTACACATGAAAAAAGATTATTGTATATATGTATAGCTTTCTATTAACTTTGAATTTTTTCTTAATATTGTCTGTTTCAAATATTGAAAAGTACATAAAATAGTATTACATTCCATTCATAAGACACGTATCAGTGAAACAAATAATTTTAATTGCGTTCTTTCAATTTGCAAGTGAATAAAATTGTACACGCCTTAAAGGTAAAATGTATATATTTTATTGATTAACTGTTTTATTGTACAGTTATAAAAACTATGTTAACCATCGGTAAACTAAAAAACTGATAAGCAAATTGTTGCTTTAAGAATCATCTTACTTTTACAGAAATTTCTCGTTTCTTTAATTAATAAAATATCTCTAAAAAAGCACCATATAAAAAGTAATTACAAAAAAAGCACTAAAGAAATCTTGAAATTGTGTTATCAATGATGTCTTGTCCGTTGTCTTTGAATATTAATTAATAAAAATATTATACAAGAAAAATATTTCATAAAATATTCTAATTACTTAGAATCTCATGAGAGATGCATTTTCTCTTATTTCTCTAATCTTTCTTTACATACTTATAATAAATAATACAAACATTAAAAATCTAAATGTAGAAGAAATGTCTAGTAAATCTTACAATTTGTACATGGAATTTCTATTAAATTTATAATCTCCTTTAAAAATTCTATTGACAGTATTTTATAATAAGAAACATAATTCCTGTGCTTCAAATATTCAGTTCGCTTCAACTATTTTTATGTCAATTTCCACAATTAAAAGATATACTAAATTACAAATAATTATAATAAAATTGAACTACAATTACTAAAATAAAATTCCACAATATTACAATTACTTGATCTCTTCAGAGAAGAGTCTTATTTGATATCTTCAGTGAATTATACATGAAACTATACTTTTAAGAAGTCACATATACATAAACACCATTTTGGAAACAAAAAAGTTTATAGTGCATAGAAAATGAGAAATTTCTAAGTTAAGTATAAGATGATTCTTTTTTTTACATTTAATTACTTTGTTAATCCATTCAAATCTATTTGAACTTGAGTTCTTTCTTCATCTTCAATTTTTTGTATTTATTACACCCATAAGTACAGAAAATCAATTTGCATTGAATATATGTTTATGAATAACATAGTCCAATTCGGTTTATGCATTTCATTGAGGCCAAAGTTGGACGTGCGCGTTAAAAATACAATTGTTTCTTGCATATTGCATTACTTATTATGCTATAGTTCATGTGCACACGTATCATTTACTGAATGTCAAATTTTCTTTTCTACGTATCTTATAATAAATAATTCTAAACAACTTTACCGTAAAGTACATTGGATATAATTATAAAAATATAATTACTTCAAAACAGTTCAATAAATGCTGCTTTTTTCAAAAGAAGAGCATTATGGTAGTAAGAACCAAAGTTAAACAAATTTTGATATATCATCTCTTAAAAGTATATCTTTCATTTATGTGGTTTACTTAAACATAAAATATATAAGAGTGCTTCACACTTTAAATTACAAAGGTTTTATTCAACTCTGTTGTTAAAAATATATTTCTTTGCATTTTGAAGTTTGAATATTTTTCATTTTATATCAGGTTGTAAAGAAAATTCTGTACTGAATTCTATTTTTTTTTTTTTTTCAAAATATTTAATTTTATTAAACTATAATTTTAGTCTAAAATGTAGTCACCATTGTTACTTGTAATAGATACTGTAGGCTGAAGTAGTTGATTCATAAAATTAAATACTTCTTGAAACTGAATAAAATTCTGCACAGAACTTTGTTTTACAACATAATAAATTAAAATAGAAATTGGTATTGTGTGACATATAACCCAAATATATAACATGATAGTATGTTTGGTATTTTCTTCTGAGTCATATTTTCTATGCAAAATATTCATATTATGAATACATACTACACTTTCTATATTAATAAATTGATAAATTATCTTTTATCCACATTATTCAAATCACCATATATAATGTTCAAAACATTCAAATGAATAGTATAAGTAATAGATCTGAATCTCAAAGAAATTTGAAGAAATTTTTCAATTATTAATTAACTGATATTACAGTTATTATATATATAATTTATATAACATAATTCTATATTGCAGTACACGGTCAGACGCTTTTTTAATCGTTCGTTTCAAAAATATCCATTTGAAAGTATAACCGATTATCATGGATAATCATGAAACTTCGTATTACAATATCTATGAATGAATTCCCAAAAGGGATACACTATTTTCAATTTCTTTATTTTTTAATATTTGCATTGAACATGTGTAGCTATCAGTTAATCATAAAATCGACACTCTTGTCTTTTCATCGTTTGCATTTCACATCTTATTATTTTATAAAACTATATATCTAAAGAAATTGTAACTTGCAGTTATACAGAAGATACGGAAAGTTTGTAAACAGCCCTCTCCATGAATTTGATCAATCACAATCTCTACTAATCGAATACAATTTATTATGTATATATTTCCAAGTTCTATATACAAATACTTGTATTCTATAATAGAAATTGAATTAAAATCAATTTGCACAAATTAAATGAAACATTAATTTCTATCGATGATAATGATACATATCTTTAGAATTATCATAACCGATTAACATGGTTCCTTTTATACTTGTATAAAGCGATTCTTTTCATTTAATGTACAGAAGTCAAACGAATAGAATAATAAAGAAATAGAATGAAATGCAATCGAAATATTCCGCGCTTTGTTAGTCGTGAACTCTAATAAAACATAAGAAGTGACAAAGCAAATGTAAGAATAATATTGTTGTTTATGATTCAGATAATTCTCTACTGTCCTCGTCCCACTTAGTAAAGCCTCTTGTGTTTTGCTCATTATTTTTGTCAATGTCCTGTTCTCCTTCAACATGTTCCTCTTCGATGATCATGACTGATTCATGGGACTCATCTGCACTATTACTTTGTTCGCTGCATTGTTCATCATATTCTACTATTTCAGTCTGTTCTTCCACATACTGAATAACTTCTTCTACTTGATCAGCATTACATTCCTCCAATATCTCTGATTGTTCAACCTGCATGTCCTCTTCTTCCATCACTTTTTCCTCAACCTCTTCGACCACCTCCTCCACTATCTCTTCAGTCTCCTCACCAAGTTCTTCTTGTTGATAATTCTCATATGTTTGTCTTTCTGTTCCTTCGCTTCCATGAATATAAACAATCATTCCATCTTCAGTACCTTGCATTACAATCTGCTCGTTATCAGAAATGTTCAACTGTTGCGGTTGTTGTTGCGGCTCATTCTCCTGTTGCTGATAGTTTTCATTATCAATGAGCATAATCATATGCTGTCCATCGAGCTCATGCGTATTGTAAGTCATCTCATGTGTAATATTATTTAATTGCATGTCTGGAACGACGTATTCGGACACGTTTGAAGTCACCTCGTGGGACTCTGCAGGAACGGTGTCTCCGACACCTAAAGAAGCTGCTATTCCACTCGCCACGTGACTAAGAGCTTCAGCTTCTGAGGAAGGTTCTAAAGAAAGCGATGGCATTGATACGTTAGATTCGGAATCTCGTAGATCTTTGTGAACGCAATCGAGGTGAACCTGCAAATTTGTAGCCCGTACAAAAATCTTACCACAATGGGTGCAACGGTGACCCTTTTCTTTGCTGTCTGATAAATTCCCGTGGCCAGTGTTAATTTCATGAGTAGTTAATTCTGTGACATCTTTGAATGTCTGGGCGCATTGCATACATTGGATTTCCTCTGAGGTTGATGAATGTTGACGCGACGTGGGTCGATGATTGTGATTGATCTGATGTCTTACTAATAGCGTCTCCGAAAGTGCGACGTAAGAACACGACTGGCACTTCGGGAAGCACATGCTTTTTGGGGGAGGCACATTGTGTTTTGTATACAAATGATACATCAAGATATTCCGTTTGGTCGCCTTATAGCCACAATGCTCACAGATTCTCGGATCGAATTTTTCCTCATGCACATCTTGCATGTGTCTTCTATACATATAATAATTCGTGTACTCTTCTTCCAAATCACACTTATTGCATTTCCAAGGACCGGTCTCACCGCCATCAACGTTCCCGTTGCTTTTTGTTTCAGTTTCATCGCTGTTATTGCTTGACATCAAATGATCAGATTTTAGAACTACGTAAGAAACTTTTGTTTTAGATGCAGAATTACTGTCCGATGATTTTGCTTCTTTTTGCATTATCTTCAGACGAATATTCTTGTTATTCTTCACCAAATGAGGATACTTCTTCAACACTTCTCGGATAATTTTTGCGTGGTTGTTGATCGAATCTTCCGAATTCGCTCTGTAAGATGATTTACCCTTTTCCATATTTTCTTTTTCTTCGCGGTCAAATCGCACCTTTTTGGATGGCGAGGGCTGCGTTTCTTGCCCTCTTTGGAAACATCTACCTATAGACCAATCGTCATCCGAATTCACCTCTTTTAAACTCTTTTCGTTCATATGGTTTTCGTCCTCCTCGTCTTCAGTCGTATCGTTCTTACTATCTCCGTCTGGGGAACATTTACCACTAGGCGAATTGTCTCTCTTATATACATCCGGGGCTTGCACGATAGGTTTTGTATTGTATGTAATATCGTCGAATGATGAAAACACGCCGAGCGCAAATTCTTCGGCTTCAGGGAGATCGAATCGTGAAGGACCAGGAGTTACTTCTGTGGACTTTGATGGGGGAATCCCATGGAATGTTCGCATTTCATACTTAAACGATGACATATTTTGTGGCATATCTAACTTTCTTTTCCAAATAGGAAGTCTGAAATAATAAAAACATAAATTGATGTTCTATATGTAATACCAAATTACATTTGACTTTGTTTTCAATAGAACATATACTGTATAAAGAATATTTTTCTGCGAAACCAATTTTTATATATGTGGTAATCTATACACTTACTTTCTACCAGGTAATGGTTGATTTGAAAGTCCTGAAGATGGTGTGGAAGTAGTTGCTGGTTTTGGAGTGGATGTTGAAGGTTTTGATGTGGTTGTTGCTGGTGGAGTATTACACTTTACTGATTGCTCATTTTGTAACGCAGCAGTATTAAATTGTGCATCGAGTAATTTAGTTAGGACAGTCATATTCATTTTCTGTGCAGTCCGATACAAAGCATGTTGTTCAGAAGTCCAATATTCCAACTGTCCAGTGTACATAAAACTTTAAAAATATTATGAGTACATAGTTTGTATGAAGTGCTATACAAAAGTATTATTTCTATAAGTAGTTAATTAGAGAATTAGTTAATGCAAATATCATAGTGTTTAAATATACCTTATAATTGACTTGACACACTCGTATGGCATATCTGTCGGCATAATAATAACACCATCAAAATTTTCATCTCTTGCTTTTTGCTCATGCTCAAGCTGCATAAAATAATTTGTGCATGTTGTTACGACTAAGCGATGAGCCTGAAATATTAACAAATTACTTTATCATAGGATCTAATAAGAAAAATATTAATAAATATAAATTCATGTTGTACTTTGAGACTAATACTTTCCAAAATAATTTTAATATTTCAGATAATAAGAACTATAGATTATATTTATTAAAATGATTTTTAAAAAGTTACCTGAACAGTTATATCACTAGTGGGGAATTTAATAGTAAGGTCAAGTAATTGTTCATCAAAATAAAGTTGTTGAAGTCGTTGTAGAAAGAAAGTTCCCCAGTTATCTACCTTCACCTGTTTTAACCCTCGTGAAGGAGATTGCTTCTCTAGATTTCCAGTTTCCATTGTATATCTATACATATCATAATTATTTGAATGTATACTGTTAATTTAAAACATGTTTATAATATTATACTTATATATGAATTCATTAATAAGCTGCCAACTATAAAAACGTAAAAATGCAAATATAAATGAATAAAGTATTGTAATTAATAAAATTAACGAAGTTGATAATGAGATGCACTTATTTTAAAACATAAACCATATAATATTTGTAACTGATTTAAGAAATTAGATTAAAATCATTATTTACCAAAAAGATAAGATAAAAGTTTTCATTACTCTTCAAAATTATATTAAAAGGTACTTGCTCACCTAATTCGAATTAAACTACTTGTTAAATTTATTTACTTTCATAATCCAACTCAACCGAATCCTGTAACGAAAGAATAAGAAAGACACATGAAACCTTTGACCTTTAATATGATTAAGGAAGAAATAATATTTTTACTTTCAATAATCTAATAAATAATATTAGTTAAATTCATAAGTGTTAAATTAATTAATTATACAATTATACAATAATGAAAAATTAAATTATTTGAACTAAAATATTACTCTAAAATATACAAAATATTACTTAACATTCCTAAGTACAATCTTTTCGCTCCTGTGACCTGAGCACCACAAAATCCATATCATAAAGGAAATAATACTTTAATTTATTAATTAGCAGTAACTTAACCTGACTGGCTTCTAAAAACCAAACATCATATCTAACATTATATGCAATAGTAAAGTATAAGTAGGTACCATTCATACGGTATATGATTCTAAAACTTACAGTAGCAAATAACGAAATACAGCAGCGTAAATTTTCTTCAATATATGTTATACATGTATTGCTATAATTGCTCTGAAATTTGATTAAATTGAAATATTACAAAAGAAAGAGTATTATAAGAGAGTAAGAGGAATTTTTGACAAAGGTATCAACGCATACTTTGTGGAACGCTGAAAAAAGGAAGTTTAATAACGATACATGATTCCATTCCATGATTAGAATCGGGCATATTAATGGTTATTTGAAATCTATACAAATTCAAAATATCCTGTGAACGCACTGAACGTACCTATTTAATAATATTTCAATATTCCTCTCAGCTCCATCTCTTATAAATCTCCTTAGTACACAAGTAGTATTGAACATTCCATTATGTATCACGACTCACAGATGGAGCTATACGACTGACCTCTATGGAAATAGGACATAAAGATTGTTCAATTGCAGTTATACAAAGTTTAACATAAATTTTGATGTTTTAATAACTTGTAATTTAAAAACAATAAACATTTAATCATATAAATATAATTATTACTATAATATAATACACAACTATATGCTATTGAAAATGAAGTTGCACAACTCAGGAAGATGTGAGATAAATCATATTGAATACCGTTATTATACAGATAAAATCATTAGTATAATGACAAGCTTAAAAATGTTCATAGATATTTGTAAAATATATATACTATTAAATTGATATAGTATAAATAATAAAAACATTACATTTCTTATTTTAATCAAAGTACGCATTTATATAAAAATTTTATATTTTATTTCACAAGAGGGTAATTTTCTTTCGCGCAGGTCAACAACCTATGAAAATTTTCAAACATGAGTATGTACTTTTGTATATCCTGTCTTTGCTTTTATGACCATATACAATGTGGACAAAATTAAATGAATAATGTTAATCAGTAGTTATGTGATAAGTGAACAAAACAATACGTACATTATACTCGTTTTTTCAAATATATTTAAAAAATATATAAATACGAAAAGAGGAATATGTCGTATAATTAACAGAAAACACTGATTAACAAGAATTAGAAATCATGAAATATTCTGTCTGCCATGTATATAATTTTGGCGCCACAATTGTGAAAAAAGCGCATGCGTTTTACCGTAGAACGTAGAGTTTATAGAATCGAATAAAATAAATATGCTATTGTAGAACGCAACGCGTCAATTAAGGCGGTATTCTCATGCGAAAAGTAGTGCAACTAAGTTTTCGGAAAGTCATTAGAAATGTGACCTGGTTGAAATATCTTGATAGTGAATTCTAGGGTATTCTAGGGAAAAATTCTACATTTCGTTTGAAGAAGAATCGACTAGTCTATCATGGAACGAAGTATACAAACCCAAATTCTGTAACAAGCTTGTATGCACCATTTTTAGGAAATACCTTACATGTTCAAGAGTTCAAAATAGACATAACGTCAACTTTTGATAATTTGTCGATACTATGTAAACAAGTGATATGTATGAGACATTTGTTGCTTACGATAATTATCGATGACTAAATATAAAATAACCCCAATGGAAAACATAAACTGTATTTCCATAAAAGGGGTGAAAACATGTATGTAATTTAAAAGTTTTTGACAGATACACATATTTATTTGTCATTACTTATCAATAATTATTTCTGAACTTGTTTATAATGTTGCAGTTTCTAAGAATGAAAAATCTAATCTATGATTTTAATCAAAATTATTTTGAATAGAAAGCAGCAACAAATTTTAACTTCTGTAAGTATTTCACTGTTGCATTATGCATATGTATATTTTTACATAATTATAAAATAAGACAGTTGTGATAATTTACAATTAATATCAGCAGATTTCACAGGATGATGAGGTTGAATTTTAAGACAGTATTATTGATAATAATAGTTGCAGTATTAAGTTCAATATTGACATCATGGAACAATTGTAACAGCCCATCATTTTTCAAAAATACTGATTGGAAATCAAAATTTCAACATAGAGTAAGTATGCATTATAATTTGAATTGCATAAGATACAATTAACATAAATTCATATTTTTATCAAATAACATATTGTATTTTATCTTTCCAATAATTATTATGTAATACATCTGATATTTTTAGAGATGATTACCATATTAGTCATGCTTTAAAAAAGTTCTATCAAGATAACATTTATTAGTGATTATTTTATGTTTTTCATGAAGGATCGAGTGAATTTAGAAACTGGATACCAAGAAATAGATTGTCACATAAATGGTGATTATTCAATTGGATGTCGCAAGGAAGGAGATGAAGTCTATATACCATTTTCATTTATTCACAAATATTTTGAGGTAAATGTCAAAATTATATTTCTAATGGTATATATATGATATTAACGTTTTTGCAATATAACAGATTTATGGAAAATTGGCAACATATGATGGCTTAGAAAGATTTGAATGGCTACATAGTTATTCAAAAATTGTTAATCCGAAAGGAAAGTATGATCCCAGAGGGGTATTTATGACTTTTGAAAATTATAATGTTGAAGTTCGGGAGCGTGTTAAATGCATAAGCGGAAACGACGGAGTACCAATATCTACGCAATGGGAAAGTCAAGGATATTATTATCCTACTCAAATAGCTCAATTCGGACTATCGCATTATAGCAAAAATTTAACAGAACCAGAGCCTCATAGAAAAATTATTGAGGATTCTGATAAAGTTAAAAGAGAATGGACTATACCTCAAGGATCTATTGCATCTAGAATATTTGATAAACATTCTAATAGCCATGTAATAAAATTTGCTACACCTGAAACTAGTACTTCTGGAATTACCTTGAAGTTAGACCATGTATTAGATTTTGTATTGAAATGGGATTTTAACATTAAAGACAATGGAAGTATTGTAATCACTTTACAATCTAGAGAAAAGAAAGAAATTTATTATCTTCATTATGTTACAAGTAATATAGTATTACATGCTTATAACAATCATGTGTACTATGGAATTGGACAAATTAATCATCAGTGGAAGCGGTTCACTAGAGATTTAGTTATTGATTTACAGAAAGGTTTATATTTAAATGATAAAAATAAAAAGAAGTTATCTCGTTCCAAATTAAAGGTAATTTAAAATACATAATATTAGTATTGAAATACATTTTTTATTAATTGGCATGCTTCATTCTAATCTATTCCTATTTTTATAGATGATAAAAATAACTTTGTATGGGTCTGGAATGATTGATAACGTAACATTATCCACAAGTGAACATATGGAACAATTTTATGATGCAGCAAAGTGGTTTGTAGCTAATCAAAACATTAGTTCCGGTGGATGGCCGAATCCTGTCCGAAGAAAAGTTGCTCCTGGCATGGCAACTCTTGAACCTGGATGGTACTTTGATCTCTGTTAAAACAAAGTGTTCATATTTTGTAAAAGGAATACTAATTTAATTTGTCAAAACGTTTATTTGCATAGGTATTCTAGCATGGGTCAAGGACATGCTATTTCTGTATTAGCACGAGCGTATTATCATTCTGGTGAAGAAAAATATTTACAAGCTGCTATTAGAGGTTTACAACCTTTTAGATTATCCTCTAGCAGAGGAGGAGTAGCTGCAGTATTTTTAGGTAAATACGTATGGTATGAAGAATACCCTACAACCCCCTCCTCTTTTATTCTCAATGGATTTATTTATTCTTTAATTGGTTTATATGATCTAAAAAGTATAGCAACTGGTAAGGATGCAGAAGAAGCATCCCGCCTTTTTAATCAGGGTATGACATCATTGAAAAACATGTTAACTTTGTATGATACCGGCTCTGGTACTACATACGATTTACGACATTTTACATTAAAAACGGCTCCGAATTTAGCTAGGTGGGATTATCATTCCACTCATATTAATCAGCTTCTTCTTCTAAATTCAATTGACAATGATCCACTATTTACTGCTACAGCAGAACGATGGATAGGTTACATGAATGGTAAGAGAGCTGCACATAACTAATTCATTTTTCATGAGTTGACTGACTGCATTTAATTTTTTGTTCATTGTTTATTAGTACTTAATAATTCGTTTATTTTTTGTTTTGTAACATACATTTTGTACATAATTTCCAACATTCACAAAATAAAGCGGACCAAAATATTTGTTTGTGTAATTATTGTTGCATGAAATTATTAGTGATCACGAATAAACAAATTTTTATCATAGGTTATTGTAAGATACATTATATCAATTATATTATTGTAAAATAGTAAAATAAATTTTTAACATTTTATATTAACTAAAATATTAATGTATTGTTATGTTTAAATATTGACTACTGCAGTCACTGGTTTAAATATAAATAATTGCTTCTATTTTTTAATAATCTAAAGGTCACATTTAATAGATGATCATATGTAGCAAATTGCTTCGAAAAGCAATACAAATTAGTTCTAGATCGTTTTAAATGTGTTAACAGGTCGGAAAAATTAATAAATGCAAAAATTGTATTCAAAATTAGTTCCGTTACTTCCCACCTTCTGCTAGATGGCTAAGTTTATGAAGAACGCATGAACCAATCCAAATCACCATGCGCAGACGCGCAGAAATTCGTCATCTGATGAGTATGTTCTTCCGGGCAGTGGTGGGCAGTCTCAGCGCATGCGCAGTAAGCTATTCGCAGAAGTTCTCAGTAGCGTATACAGTTTGATCAAATATAAGGTATCATTAGGCCCTAATGAGGAAAAAAAATAAATCTGAAGAAAATTGCAGGAAAGAGAATAAAATGGTTAAGTAATATAACAGATTATATATAATAAAAGTAATATTATTTATTTATGACTATTAAATTATTTAATAATTTAATTTATTTATGATTATTATTTTATTTATATTTGTTATTATATTAATTAATTAATTAATTATATTATATTAATATTTGTTGCAAGAGCAAAGGAAAAAGATACCGCTCGACTTTTATCAGATCTTTGCATGTTAACAAAATAAAATCCATTTCTTTCTTATTGTATCTCTGATATTATAATTTTCGCACGTAAGACCTAAGTAGTACAAGCGTATTATATGGTCAGACCATTCAAGTAGTATAACCATATTATATGGTCAGACCATTCAAGTAGTATAAGCGTATTATATGGTCAGACCTAAGTAGTATAACCGTATGATATGGTCAGACCTAAGTAGTATAACCGTATGATATGGTCAGACCATTCAAGTAGTATAACCGTATGATATGGTCAGACCTAAGTAGTATAACCGTATGATATGGTCAGACCTAAGTAGTATAACCGTATGATATGGCCAGACCTAAGTAGTATAACCGTATGATATGGTCAGACCTAAGTAGTATAACCGTATGATATGGTCAGACCTAAGTAGTATAACCGTATGATATCGTCAGACCATTCAAGTACTATAACCGTATGATATGGTCAGACCTAAGTAGTATAACCGTATGATATGGTCAGACCTAAGTAGTATAACAGTATGATATGGTCAGACCTACGTAGTATAACCGTATGATATGGTCAGACCTAAGTAGTATAACCGTATGATATGGTCAGACCTAAGTAGTATAACCGTATGATATGGTCAGACCTAAGTAGTATAACCGTATGATATGGTCAGACCTAAGTAGTATAACTCTATGATATGGTCAGACCTAAGTAGTATAACCGTATGATATGGTCAGACAATTTAAGTAGTATAACCCTATCATATGGTCAGACCTAAGTAGTATAACCCTATGATATGGTCAGACCTAAGTAGTATAACCATATGATATGGTCAGACAATTTAAGTAGTATAACCCTATGATATGGTCAGACCTAAGTAGTATAACCCTATGATATGGTCAGACCCAAGTAGTATAACCGTATGATATGGTCAGACCTAAGTAGTATAACCGTATGATATGGTCAGACAATTTAAGTAGTATAACCCTATGATATGGTCAGACCTAAGTAGTATAACCCTATGATATGGTCAGACCTAAGTAGTATAACCGTATGATATGGTCAGACCTAAGTAGTATAACCGTATGATATGGTCAGACAATTTAAGTAGTATAACCCTATGATATGGTCAGACCTAAGTAGTATAACCGTATTATATGGTCAGACCTAAGTAGTATAACCGTATGATATGGTCAGACAATTTAAGTAGTATAACCCTATGATATGGTCAGACCTAAGTAGTATAACCCTATGATATGGTCAGACCCAAGTAGTATAACCGTATGATATGGTCAGACCTAAGTAGTATAACCCTATGATATGGTCAGACAATTTAAGTAGTATAACCCTATCATATGGTCAGACCTAAGTAGTATAACCCTATGATATGGTCAGACCTAAGTAGTATAACCATATGATATGGTCAGACAATTTAAGTAGTATAACCCTATGATATGGTCAGACCTAAGTAGTATAACCCTATGATATGGTCAGACCCAAGTAGTATAACCGTATGATATGGTCAGACCTAAGTAGTATAACCGTATGATATGGTCAGACAATTTAAGTAGTATAACCCTATGATATGGTCAGACCTAAGTAGTATAACCGTATGATATGGTCAGACAATTTAAGTAGTATAACCCTATGATATGGTCAGACCTAAGTAGTATAACCCTATGATATGGTCAGACCTAAGTAGTATAACCGTATGATATGGTCAGACCTAAGTAGTATAACCGTATGATATGGTCAGACAATTTAAGTAGTATAACCCTATGATATGGTCAGACCTAAGTAGTATAACCGTATTATATGGTCAGACCTAAGTAGTATAACCGTATGATATGGTCAGACAATTTAAGTAGTATAACCCTATGATATGGTCAGACCTAAGTAGTATAACCCTATGATATGGTCAGACCCAAGTAGTATAACCGTATGATATGGTCAGACCTAAGTAGTATAACCCTATGATATGGTCAGACGGTCTGACCATATCATAGGGTTATACTACTTAGGTCTGACCATATCATAGGGTTATACTACTTAAAATGTCTGACCATATCATACGGTTATACTACTTAGGTCTGACCATATCATAGGGTTATACTACTTAGGTCTGACCATATCATACGGCTATACTACTTAGGTCTGACCATATCATACGGTTATACTACTTGAATGGTCTGACCATATCATACGGTTATACTACTTAGGTCTGACCATATCATACGGTAATACTACTTAGGTCTGACCATATCATACGGCTATACTACTTAGGTCTGACCATATCATACGGCTATACTACTTAGGTCTGACCATATCATACGGTTATACTACTTGAATGGTCTGACCATAAAGCGCTTATACTACTTGAATGGTCTGACCATAAAGCGCTTATACTACTTAGATCTGGTCATACAGGGTGTTCGCTTTCAGGTGGAAATCCTCTTGAGGGGTGGTAGCTGGTGTGATTCGGAACAACTTTTTCCTTTACCAAAATGCTGGTTCAAGCTTAGTTTTTGAATTATTAATGAAAAATACTGACCAATCAGAGGGCGAGAATAGCGCGAGCTCGGATGCGAGAGCGACGGGTGCAAGCGTGACGGTTGACACTGGTCGTGAACAAGCAAATCGCGCGACATCGGTAACGTAGTTACCACCGATAATGCGTCAGCCGGTAAGTAGTTACAAAATTTACTAAGTATACATTTATTAACGGAACTAAATGTATCGAGGAAACGAAAATGAAGATGAACATTCAGAGCAATTTTGTATAATTCACTCTATACATACATATATAGTTGTATAGTTTTATACAGTCATATATATAACTAACCTAACCCAGCCTAATGTAATCTAACCCAACTTATACATTCATAGTTTACAGTGCAATTATAAGAATTTTTGAAAAATTATGTAAAATCATTAAGGTGCCTCTTATCAGTCACCACTGCATGTACCGGCTAGATACGGCACTAATAGCAGGCTGTGACGTCAGCTGACGCATGCGCAGAAAGCTCTCGCGTGAGATAAAATCTCACGACTGCCCATCACTGCTTCCGGGGAATAAATAATGACTTTAAAGAAAGTGGTGTTCGTAATCAAATTCACCAACTATTTCCGGAATAATGAGTCCACTTTGAAGTGACGTTTGCTACTGTCTGTAAGGTGTGTTAATTGGGATTATTAACGTCACATTTACAAGATTCAAAAATCTTGACCTTTCATGCGTGTATTATCATATTGTCACAAATGCAATGTAGGTGGAATATTACAACACTAAAAAATAGAGGAAATGACACTTTAGGGAAAAAAGGAGTTTTTTTCTCGATAACAACGAATTCTAACACGACAAGTCATTAATGCAATCCATGGAGTTGGTGCCTTAGGCACATAGATGCCATTTAAATACGGACAGGAGAGATATATATGAATCACAGTCCAGTCGACCACTAACGAGAAAGCCGGCATTGCGCGTCATCTAGTGACGGCAAGTGTACGAGTAAGCCGCGTGACACGTATATAGTTCCAATCAAATTTTCCAAACAATAAGATATCAGTTTGAATATTTCAAACCACGTTAAGTGTCTTCCCAAACAAAATGGGCCTAACTATCAGCAGCTTGCTCACTCGACTATTTGGTAAAAAGCAAATGAGGATATTGATGGTGGGCTTGGATGCTGCCGGCAAAACTACAATATTATACAAATTGAAGCTTGGCGAGATTGTCACAACAATACCTACCATTGGATTCAACGTTGAAACTGTTGAGTACAGGAATATATGTTTCACAGTATGGGACGTTGGTGGCCAAGATAAAATCAGACCACTCTGGAGACATTACTTTCAAAATACGCAGGGCCTCATTTATGTTGTTGACAGTAATGATCGTGAACGTATCGCGGAGGCTGAACGTGAATTAGCAAACATGTTGAAAGAAGATGAACTGCGAGATGCCGTTCTCTTAGTTTTCGCTAACAAACAGGACCTTCCAAACGCTATGTCTGCGGCAGAACTTACAGATAAATTAGGACTCAATTCGTTGCGGGGACGTCATTGGTATATTCAAAGTACTTGTGCCACTCAAGGACATGGATTGTACGAAGGACTTGACTGGTTGAGTAATGAACTTGCTAAAAAGTGATAAAGCATTGTCGTTATTTATAACCTTCATGAACAGTTTCATCATTGAGCATGGACGTAGAAGGCAGGTCGCAATTTTCGTTTTATCAGATTATGCACTATGTGTACATATTTAATACCACTGTGATTGTAATTTCTAAGATAAAAATTGCTTGAGATAATAGAATATAACTTGACCGATTTAACAGATATAATGCTTATATTGTTTTCATTTTTAACGTGAAATTTTCAAAAAAGAGGAAAAAATATAAATTAGATGAATGTGTATATTTACTAGTTCTGTATTATTTGTACGTGATTTATAATTCCACTTGAGAAAGTTGTAAGTTCAATTGGAAGTGTATCTTGGATTTAAAATAAACATGGAATATTTCTACATTAATTTTAATATATAAGTTATTTTTATTTTGTAAGAAAATTATTATACAAAAGAAAGTATAAGCAAGTTTTATACTTCTATGAACTTTATTCTGCGTCTGTGCAGCAAATTGAAAATGAAATATATATTACGTAATTTACAATTTTTATTATTCTGCTCTTTTGAATAAATAATAAATTATAGAATAAGTAATAATAACAATATATTATGAAAACTTTTAAAGTTTACCTTTTTTCCCTTATTTATAATTTTATTGTTTTCCTCTTTTAGAGGTGTACTTGTATTCTAAACTATCATATGTTTATAAGTTAAAAGCATGATTTAGAAACAAAAGATATGCAGTAATAAATTTCTGTCACTGCACTTTCTTTTTTGCAATAATATTTTTAAAATGTATGTTCATAACAAGTTATTATAGTACAAAACAGTACATTATCAATATATGCACTGTATATCCACTCCATAAAGGATAATTAATAAATCACAGAAATGTTGTCTACTTATGAGTAATATGTACATATATGACAGAATAAAGCATTAATTTTTAAATATTTGGATATGAATACTTATTTATAATGTGTTAAGTGTTAACATTTTTTAATTAATTTATACAAAATTTGATACTAGACTGATTTCATTCACTACATTTCACAAAATTGTTAGTATAACCAATTCCCTTTATTGCTAGCTAGTTTGGGCAGAATTAGTCAATTATTAAAGGAAGAGATGCTATTACACCTACTTAAATAATTTAGTAAAATTTGTTCTTATAACTATGATCTTTATTTTGTATACATTTCAATTAAAGTTATAGGTTGTTCACAAATGGTTTTACAAAAAATGCAAAGGGAATAGAAAGAATGAAATATTGCCAATAACGAATTACTTCCACAATTTCTTGATCGACATATTTTTTTCTGAATCTTTCTGCATCACCTTTGCTACAGCCATTTCAAAATCTTCTTGAGTAACATGAACTCGACGTTCTCTGAGAGCATACATACCAGCTTCTGTACATACACCCTGAAAGGAGAAACAAAATATGTAATCATAATATTGTAAGAATACCACAATTATAGAAATTACATTATATACCTTCACTTCTGCTCCTGATGCACCAGGCATAAGTTCTGCAATTTTCCTTAAATTTATGCCTCGAGTTAAATTCATTTTTCTCGAGTGAATTTTTAAAATGTCAAGACGTGCTGCTTCGCTTGGAGGTGGAAATTCAATTTTACGATCTATACGTCCTGGCCGTAATAAGGCAGGATCTAATATATCAATTCTGTTTGTTGCCATAATAACTTTTATATTCTTTGTAGCTTCAAAGCCATCCAATTGGTTGAGTAATTCAAGCATAGTTCGTTGAACCTGGTTATTAATTATGTTAGAATAAAATGTTATGAAACATTCACACTACAAAATATATAATATAAAACATACTTCACTATCTCCCCCAGATCCAGATTCAATACGAGAACTTCCAATTGAATCTATTTCATCCATAAATATTATAGATGGTGCATGTTCCCTTGCCATTACAAAAAGTTCACGAACCATTCGTGAACCTTCACCAATGAACTTTTGTACTAATTCAGAACCAGACACACGAATAAAAGTACATTCTGTATGATGAGCTACTGCTCTTGCCAGTAAAGTTTTGCCAGTACCTGAACATAAATTTAAGATTAAATGCTGTTATGATAATACTTCATAATTAGAAAAATAAATATATTTTCCTTCCACTTATTTACCTGGAGGGCCATATAACAGTACCCCCTTAGGTTGGGCAATTCCAAGAGCATCAAACAATTCAGGGTGCTTAACAGGTAATTCTATAACTTCCTTGATTTCTTTAATTTGTTTATCTAATCCACCAACCATTTCATATGTAGAATCTGGTACTTTTTCCACCATCATAAGTGAAACAAGTGGATCAACTTTATTTGGTAAAATTTTGTGCAAAGTATAACTTTCATTACGCAATGCAACTCTCGAATTTGGTGTCACATCGTTAATATCAATGTTCTTATCTATATCTACTACAAATTTTCCTTCAGGATGTACTTTAACTAAAACCTTTTTCTTATCCATTGGTTTAACAACTTCTCCAACATATGACCCTTGTTCCTGGAGAAGTTGCAATTCTTCACGTAACATACGTACTGAAAAAATACAAAATTTATATAGCAACATGTACAAAACCTAGGATATTAATTGAAGAGGCGAATGATATACCTTTTGCATTGAGCTCATTACGCTGTGCTTGTAATCTTCTTAAATTTTGACTTTTTTCAGCTACAATTAACTGCAACTCCTCAATCTTAGTAATGTAATACGGTTTAAAACCTTCTCCCTTTGCGATCTTCTCATCTATTTCCATCTATGATATTAAAATGATTAAAAATTAAATACAATGATATGTTTAAAGACAGGTTAGATCGCTTACCTTATTTGTGAGCGTCATTGTTGCACTCACTATTTTTGCTGAACTATAATCAATAAATTCTCGAATACTACACTGCCATTTACTTACAAAAAGGAAGAGAAAAGTTTAAAATTTAAACCTTATACAGTTTTATACGATCCGCTGTAGGAATTGCTTGTCATTGAGAACTACTGTATGTATGATATGGTATGGATACTGATGATACTAGACGAATGTTCAATCTTACTTCGAGAATCGATTAATTACTTTTCTTCGTATATCGATAGCATTCGATTAACATAATTTCAATATATCGATTATGAAATTTGAATTATATAAATATTAATTCTCTAATGAAATATTATTCTGATATATTAACTTTTTGTATGTAGACAATGATATATATAGGTACTTAGCAATATGTATCCTGAAATAACGTAAATATATGTCCTGTTTGTACTATCGATTATATTTATTATACAAAGCAAACCATGCTTTAAATAATGCTAAGGATTTTGTAGTTTTTGAGCAAATACTGCATAAAATATTCAATACTAAAAGGGGTGAAAATCTGCTCTATTTTTTTCTAATATATCTCAATCAATGCTGCAGAATGTGATACAAAAATGATAGGAGTAGTTAGCGTCTTCGTGACACAAAAATGCATTGCATGACTAGTCTATTGTATATGTCATCCATGACTTCATATTACAAGTAGTGCTGGTAGGGGTGAGCGGTAACGGTACTTGATAGATGATAATAATTTTATGAAATAAAATACCGGTGGGGTAGGGAATTTATTTAGGATGTTGTAATCTATTTAATTTATATCTTTAATGAAGATTTAATACGCGTGGTGAATGGTGTTTTTTTATAGTTAATACATAATCAAGTGCTACGTGCAAATTTAACACGCCACGTGACTGCATGCTTTTTATACAGTTTCGGATACATAGGTTAAGAAAGAGGCATTTTAGCCGGTTGGCGGGAGATGAACTTTATCTTTAATTATTACAATTTCTTTGCATAAAAAATGGAATTTGACTTGTGGTTCAATTTCGTGCCAATTTTTTCCATCATTTTGTTAACAGTGGTCACAATTATCACTGTTGTTCAAAAACTGAAGTAAGTATTTCTTTAAATTGTTTCTTTCATTGACTGTAACAATTATGCCATGTTTTATTTATGTTAGATTGAGGTGGCCTGTACAAGTAAATTGCTGGTTTTGCAACACTAATACTAAGATTTGGCGGCAACAGCTAAATTGGTGGATGTGTCCACATTGTGAACAGTATAATGGTTTCTCTAAGGTAAATCAATATATTCAATTAAACTTTCATAGCACACTTAATTCAAAATAATACATGTATGGTATGTATTAAATGTTGCATTCATATAATGAGAAATAGTTCTTAAAGTCTGAATGCATTTAATATAATTTTATGCATAATGTATTTTGATTATTTCACCAGGTTGAGTTAATTGATTCGTTAAATATATTTATGTTTATGGGAATATTTTGATGCAAAATCAAAACAGTCTGTTTCAACAGTGTCATTAATACTTTTTACACTTCCATGTATATTTGGGGGTACTGTTTGTATGTTTTCTTCCATGTCATATTTTAGAATGGTGATTACGCATATAATATACCAGAACAATACAAAATTTCGGCTAACGAAAACAAAAGATACTGTACAGTGGGGCAAGATACATCAGCCAATAAAGTTGCAAACAACGATCTTTGTGCACAGTGTAACATTAAAGAAACATTAAAAATATCCAAATTGTCTGAATATGTACCTACAAGTGAAAGAAATTATGAGTATGAAATAAAACAGTTCAAAGATAGCTTAGAACAACAATACCCATTATGTGCAAATTGTAAAATGACGGTACATAATGTATTAAGGAAACAAGCATTATGGCTTGCTGAATATAAAATGTTGTTCTTTAAGAAGAAACCTTTTAATGTAATTGTTAATGTAGGTATTTATATTTTAATAATCAATAGATGTTATATAACTACTTTTCATCATACTTTTTTTATTCTTTGCAGAGTACAAAATATTCTGAACCAGTTTGCAGAACAATTTCAATGATATTAAGTTCTATGATAGCATATAATATGGATTTTGTATATTTACCAATTGGAGGATTATTTTTTCAAGTCTGTGCTCGTTGGTCAAGCTCTTCAAGAAAACGAAATTCTGATACATTTCTTATATTCTTATGGATTTGTATGATTGTACTTTTACCTTTTAAAGATACAAAACTGATTAAAACAGATTTACAGAATGCATGGTTTTCTCTTAAGTACATAACAAGTTATCATATGGTACGCTAAACATTTAAATACAATACATAGTACTGAAATTTATATTTCAACACATACCATATTAGATTAGTAATTTCCAATTATTCTTTTCTAGATAATGTTATTTATCTTGGCTATAGGCTTTACCAATATTAAGCCTAAATCTCATAAAAGTACAATGAATAAAAATATGTCATTCAAAAAAATTGAATCTTCCACAAAGGATACAACACTGCCTGATTTATACACAAAGATTTTAAATGAACATAATTTTAATTCTAAAACTGCCAATGATTTAAATAAAACAATTACTAATGAATCATTGTTCTCATCAAATACAACAAAACAAACGCCTTTTTACACTGAAAATTCAGTGAATTCAAAAGTTACATCTTTTCAAACTCCGTTGTAAGTAATACAGTTTTAAATATTAATTTTAAATATAATATAAAAACAATGAATTAAATTACCATATTATATTACAGTCAAAGTCATGAATCACAGTTATCACCTTCATCTACCAAGGGCAGCAATGCGATATTTAATTCCGTACTTTCAAATAAAAAAAGTGTGATAGAAAACTTTTCACTGAACGATAGTTTGAGCACATTAAGTATGTTATCATTAAGTGAAGATAAACCTAAATATACAATTAAAGCACCCAAGATTTTTGAAAAGAAAGTGTATGGTACAAACAGTCTTGAACTCTTCAGAAAGGCTAGTAAAAGGAACATTTTATCGCCACCGAAATTAAAATCATTTACGCAAACATCATGGGTAGCTGGTGGTTATTGGCAGGAAGATATTGATGTGCCACCATTGTCTAGATCATCCAGTCAAAGCTCTGGCTTTGGCTCTACGTGTTCTAATTTCGCTCCATCCAGAGAACCATCTGTACATGAATTCGATCAGTGTTCAGTTATGTCAGATGTAACGCAATCTTGTTCTACTTTGAGACAAAATAATATTCATCCTGTTGGATCTTTTAATCAACAGAATGCATACTTCTCATTTCCAGAACCAAAAAGTTTAGTTAGTAACCAAACAATGAGATGTGCATCGCCGAATTTTTATGCATCACAGTCATTTTTACTGCCCGAGGCTTATAAAAAGAATAATTCAGTTTTTATCGATCAATCATTACAAGGACAAAACGTGAACGTAAGTGATATAAAAAATCCTTCTGAAATTCAAATGTTTCCTAGTCATACCACTATCGTAACAAGTCCTGTTTGGTTGCCGGCTCTTTTATGTGGTTCACTTGTATTAAATATAGTGGTATTGTGTACTACTTTGTTACGTTGAACAGGGTACAAATCATACTTTTTTCCGTTATTCTTCCTTTATTCATATTTGCCGTATATACGTATTTTAGTTATCAATCAAATATTACATTGATTACCGATTTAGCGAATAATTATTTTGTAATAATTAGTAATTAATTAGTGAAATGGAAATATTTCACTCTGTTGACGAATAGATGCTGTATACTGCCAGTGTAAAGTTTTCTGTTATCACAAATTTTTGTTAATATTCATTTATTTGCTGTAAGTCATTATAAGTAGATATTATTTTTTTATTTGTATTTGTATAAAATATAAAGTTTTTGACAATAATCCGAGTATTAAGTTAAACATAAAATAATGAAAAATGAAATATTGATTTGATGAAACATTTGTATGACATTCGAAATTGTCAAACTTGTGATAAAGAAAATGTTCTCCGTGTGTGTTCATTAGTAAGATATATACATAGTCCACAAATTTAAGAATTAAGATTTAAGGAGATAATATGAAATTATGTTCTTTATATTAATGATTCTTCACTTTTTATGTAATTTTAATATTACATATACACATTAAAGACTAATACTATTTTTCAAATTCTTATGACACACCACAATATATTAATACATAGATTTATAATCGTGTTGGAATAATATTGTTATTGTAATATATGTTGACTTTGTTTTTGTAAATTTTGGTATTTGCAGTCTTGTACTGTTTTATGTGAAAATAAAAACAATTTTGTTTTTAAATCATTCATTCAGATTTAATATGTTCTAAGTTTTTATTACAATTTTTAATAATGTGTACAATAAAGTTTTCAAGTATGTATTTAATACATTTTTAATGACAATGAAAATTAAATTCTTCTCAATAATTAAAACAACCGCAGGCGGTAAAAGTACAAGTTAGCAATACCATTAAAAAGAAACACCATCAGAATAAAAATTTTGCGATGATTTTGAAACTTTAGTAAAAATAATCTTAAACTTTTAAGTCTAATTGTATTACGTTTATAACTCTGTGCCTCCATATAACTATTGCTTTCTTTTTTTTAAATATTGACTGATAAGACTGCTAATAAATTGCAATTTTTTATGCATTTAAAACAAGTACTAAAAAATACATACTGTTCCACAATTTTTTATATATGTATGAATTACGAAATTCCTAGCATTCTACATATTTGTAAGAACGTATAGCATGTTTATTATGTTACAGCATAATGTTAAAATAATTTAATAAATATTGTAATATCTTTACCTGGGATATTAAATTTATATTTAAATTTATGCTGATTTTTAATGTTGAATTTATATTAGAAATAAGCAGTGCTTTGCCTTTGGTAATTTATGTTCAAGGTGTTTAAGATCTGGTACATTAAAATCCACTACTCGTCTGCGGAATCTTTATAAAAATTAAATTTAATAATTATAGAGAATTACAAAATAATTTTTAAAAAATAATTACCGTTTTATGTATTAACTTACTTAATGTTTGGTTTGGTATCTATTGGTTTCAGTCTTCCAACTTCTTCTGTGTAAGTAGTGCCCCATCGACATTTGGCTATTCCTTCTTCCGAATTCCTATTTATTTCTTCTTCCATCATATCTTTTAACCCAAAGTTTGTCAGTGTACCAAAACTTTTTGTCAAATCTAATTCAGGTATCCATTTTCTTTGTCTTCAAGTGTACAAATTTTATATCACTTTACCACTGCGTTGCTCACAGAAATATCTAATTAATTGGTGCATCGAGAAAATGTACCTTGCATTATAAGATCTAATTCTAGGTGCTTGAAGATCTTTTGGTAAAATATTATAACATAAATCATAAGTTGTTGTCATGTTGTCTCTATACTCCTTTCTATGATTTAGTAATATTTCTTGAGCTAAACCCTTATTGTAAAGTGATATTTAAAAACATTGTTGTTTAACAGAATTACTTGTTGAATGCTATTTAGTTATGTTAAATTATATCCATAAAGTGTCTTCTGTACCTCAAGTTTCAGTTTGTTATCCCACTTTGCATTCTGATTTTTTTCCCAAGTTTTATTAATATGAGCTTTATAATCTATGTCATACGTTGTTCTCCAATCATCAGATTGAGGTATATGTTCTGCTCTGCACTCATACCAGTTACCCACTAATGTTTTTGTTGTGTACTTTGGTTCACTTAATACTGGTGCTCGATCAAGTTTACTCTTTGGAAATAATTTGTTTCTTACATCTGTTAACGATGAGCTCCCTACACATGGCTGTTTCAAATTCCAGTTCATAGCATCCATCTTTAAATGGTACAATAACAAGCAAATGAATGAAATAAATATTTAGTTTATTGTAACACCGAACTAAGATGTAAATCATCATATATATATTTACACGGATAACAATATTATAAAATCACTAAGGATAGTTAAATATTCATTGTTTTGACTATCAAATAAATGCAAATATTACAGATAATATAAATTATTTTATTATTAAATAAATATGCTATCTAAGAATTAGTATTTAAAATTTAAGTAGTATTTCACTAAAAAATGTTCTTAATGCAGACATTGACTTGATTTTATTAATCAAGCAGTAATTAATAAGAATGATAATAGTACATTTCTTAGAAGCAATTTTAATTAAATGAGAGTTTATGATTATGTAGTACCTTGTAGTTACAGCCTCTGTAAATTCTGCATATAAATTTACCACCTAATTCTAAGAAAATTTCTTGAAATTCCTACTTCATTCTACTTTCTGCTGCAGATGAGGTAGACCTGAACAAGATCAAGAATTTCAAACGATATTATATCTAGACAAGGCATGCAATAAAAGAGAATTTATTACTTGCATTGGCATTTTTATATAGTAAATCTACTTTAATACTTAAAGACTTTGCTATGCACCATCGAGCTTCAGTATAGTTTCTTTCTAAAGTGTCTGCGATTTCATATGATGTGGAAATTGATTAAATCAACGCATGTAATGAGATTATACAATAATTTTTTGAAGCATAGTGTAACAAAGCACATGATATTAAGCTACATGAATTTGTCGCACTTTCTCTGTACATTTTCTTCGGTATGTTTCTAAAACAATGAAACGAATATCTACATCTGTCAACTTATTTATTTCCTTCACATCCGCATATTTCGTACAGTTTACAAAAAAACGGCAGCGGTTATAGATCAACCTCGTTTTTAACAGTAATTCTTGTTTTCTTGTGTGAATATACCATTACAAGTCAACTACTTTTTCTTTTTGTTATAATTTTAAACACATTCAACATATTAAGAAAATAATAATAACTCTGGTATTCTTTCTGTTCTTTTTTCATGCATATATCGAGAATTTTCGATTAGAAAGATCTTTCCTGACAAGCATCTCACTTTTTAGGTATTTTTTTATACAATAAAATTCGGGGAATTTTTCTTTAAGCTCCATTATTTGTTTCAGTTACACAAATTATATAAATTATGAAGTAAAAAAATAACAAATATTATCTAACAGAAAAAAAGATTGCATTAATTTGAATAACTTTGATATTTTAAACATGACAAAAACATCATTTTAGATTTTGTTCTGTACTAAGAAATGAATGTCTTTACAATATACTATAAAAATAAATGTTATGCAGTAAAGAAAAGTAGTAGATGCCCAAAATTCATAACTGAAAAATTAGCTAGTATTTTACTTTACAATGAAATAATTTAAGAAAATATTGAATCACGTTCGAAGTTCAGCAGATACATTGATACCTTATTTGCACGATAGAATGTAAAATACATAATCGCATGATAATATTTTGAAAATTGTTAAGGCTTTGAAATGCTAATATTAAGTGTGTTTTGCGATAAATACATGTACTTGTAGCCTTTTTACGAACAGGACATTTTTGCAAAGATAGATTTGTCAATTTGCCAAAGTAATGTAATGGGGTACGATTATATTTACATACATTGGACAAGAATATTTCGATAATAATTGCACTCATTATGCACCACGCACTTGTCTTTGCATATCAGCAAACACAATTTCACCCTCGATATCACAAAAGTTAAAAAACGGAAGATGACAAAAATGATCTCACATAGAAATATGATTTCTGTCCGTTGTTCATAACAACGTGAAAGAGAATGATTTATAAAGAAAATGTTAATTCTTTTTGCCTACATACCATAAACGATCTGAGCGTAACAAGATTCCGGCGTATCACAAACAAACAGGTATTTTGTTGCGCACAGTTTACGAAAACTATATCTTAAATTATAATAATATTTAGAATTCTCCTGCTCTAGACAATACATCAAGTACGTGTGGCTCATAAATTTCTAAGAGAACCGTGTATAAAATAATCACGAAAATAGATGTAAAAAGTATACGTTGAGAAGCATTAATCATTGACAAATATAATTAAGGATTAGAATTACTTAAAAAAATATGTATACGTTATTATTCAACAATTACACTGGAAGGACAAAAAAGAAAATGTGTGCATGAGTCAATTTTCAGTGGCCTGCAACAGGTTTTAGGAACTTAAGCAGACCTGTGCAATAGCTCTCAATTAGACGTACGATATACATCTAGGTAACTTTTGAGCGTAAGCTCATCATGAAGAAATTGTAAACTGACTAAAACGAGAAAAGAAACTTACTACAGACCAATTTTTGTCGGTCTGTAAACCGTAAGTGTAGTATAAAAGCCTCTGATATAAACAAGAAAAAGCGATAATAAATTAATTTAAATTAGATGATTGTATAAAGATTGATGCAATGAAAACTATACTATATAATTAATAAAATAAACGTGAAGGAAGAAAGGGATGAAATTGTTCTGTCGTAAACGTTCTCTCATAAAGCCATTGGTTCCTGGACCTTCATAATTACCAGAACAGCCAACAAACTTAATTCTTGATTAAGCGGGCTTTCTAAGAAGGTTCGAATAAAGTCTGTTGTCACAAATTTGTTAATAGCGATGGAGAGAATTCTTACAATTATAAATACTTATAAGCCACGATCATTCCTACAATTTTTTTTTTCAAAGCCGCATGTCCAATCGCATTTTATGTTAGCGATACCTACCAAATCTTAAT
The DNA here is from genome assembly GCA_963576845.1 of Megachile leachella. Lineage (NCBI taxonomy): Eukaryota > Metazoa > Arthropoda > Insecta > Hymenoptera > Megachilidae > Megachile > Megachile leachella. The sequence continues at coordinate 8,005,790 of OY756252.1, read as the reverse complement.
ATATTACTGCCTCGTTTGTTCGCAAATTTAGTGTCGATAGCAGATTGAATGAAACCACTATGGACAAGTCAAACGAATCGTTTTTAGTCACTTTCGGGAATTTATTATTTTTATTTTGCAATAAATATAACCTGTTTGTCTTTTTAAAAAATTTTTAAACATTTGATACATAGAACATAATATACAAACTTTCGACTTGAAATAAATAGTACATCATTATTACGAGAGGCCTTTGCATGATTATTTGATAGACATTCACCTTTATTTATCGTGCATGATATTAAATTAAATAATTTATAAAAATTAACTATTTACAAATCGATAGGACATGCAGCATTAATTTCATAACTTAATGCACTTATTTGAATATACCTAAGCACATGCTTGATTCGAGACAAATAAAAAGAACTGGCGGTGCTCCTTGCGGATATATTACGTCTATTACCCTTACTATATAATTGTAACATTTATGTGTATCCACTATAAATTAAAGTCCCTGGAACTCTTTTGTTTTTATCGATGAAAGCGTTCTTGCATTCGTTTTCTGTAAAAGTGAAGGTTTTGGCATTATGCTCACGATCACGGTACGTTGTTACCCATATCTGAATAGAAACATGAAAAAAAATAAACAAATATCAAAACTCAGTTAACAAAAATATTAATTAACTAAAAATTAGTTATATAATAAGTAAGTTTCGTTCAGTTAAAAAATATATGTATAAATAAAAACTCTATAATAATTTCTAATCAATTAGATATATTATATATGAAGATGTTCGATTTTGTTAACCATTAATGGTTAGGAGAGTGAATGAATGAGTGAACGAGGAGGACCGCAAGCAAGCTGCGAAAATAACGTTTTTAAGTAAAATGTGGTGCATGTATGTGAAAACAGTGAAAAAGTAATCGCCAACGAACGAAAAAACTAGTAGAAGTCCTTTCTTCCTACATTTATGCATTAAAATGTTGATTTAAGGCTAGTGACTCTACAATAAACACTTGAAATTGTGAAATACAATTTCATTTCATAAAAATCGAACAAATTCATTATCTTATAGTTAGAAGATAAATTTATAAAATAAGTAATTATCTACAAATTAATTACTTACCACGATTTACTGTTTTAATAGCGTTAAGATTAGTTAAATGGTGTTGACCAGCTCTGATTGGTTTAGCAATCTGTGCACTAGGTCCACGACGGGCCAAATTCTTTTGTCTAACTGCTTCTTTAATTCTATCTACCTCATACTGGTAGCGTTTGCGATCTCGCATTGCACCTTCTTTGGCATCTCGCAATGCTGTTTCGAGAGCTTTCACACGCTCCACTGTTGCTCGTAATCTCTTTTCAAGTTTAGGTAATTCGCATCGGAGATCAGCATTATCCCTCACTAGCTGTTTGTGAACCTATAAAGACACACAAATGTTAAGAATAAAAAGAACATATGATGACAATTTATAACATACCTTTGTAAGCTGATCCAAGTTATTTTCGAGGAAGGAAATCTTTTGTTTTTGTGTAAGTGATCCACCGTCATCTTCGTTATCTTCCGCATTCATAGTCTTCTTTATTCTAGTCTGGAGATCTTGGACGAACAATTTACGTAAATTGTGCAATGTTTGAAGTTCTTTGGCTACTGTTTCTTCTAGACCTTTGAGGTCTTTTCGAGCCTATAAAAAATAAAGTAGTTAATACAATTTCCGGTTGTTCCATTACATGTCACGATCAAATTTTGACATACTTGTTCACGGCGTTCGTTAAGTAAAATAAGTTCTTGAAGTTTCACAGATTTGTTTGCTTCTTCTTGTTTCAATCGTTCGTAATCGGCTTGCATTTGTTGATGCGCTAATGTGAACTTCTGGTTCAAGTCTTTAAGTTCGCTAATCAACTCTTGTTTCTCAGACAACTCATCTCTGAGCGCAGCAACCTATTATAATATTCAAACATTAGCAATACCACATACAACCTTTACCTGATAAGTTAATTACATATTTTGTAAAAATAGGAACCTGTTTCTGGTGAGCATCTCGTAACTGATCCATTTGTTCTTCCAATGCTACTCTCATTTTCGTTGCTGCTTCTTTCTCTTCTGCCTTTTCTTTGTTTGTAACTGCTTGTACCTGTTCTGCAGCCTTTAACTTGGCACATTCCTCACGCAAAGCGTCAACATCTTCTTCTAAAGCGCGTTTACGTGCTTCAGCGACTTTCATTGATTCTGTTAGTGTTTGCATACGAGCTTCGTGTTGTGAAATTAATAAACGACATTCGGCCAAATCTTTTTCATATTCAGCAACCTAAAATTTATGAATGAGTATCATAACGTGTAAACTGAAAAGCAATTAATTCAAAGAGTACGAAATCGAACGCTTACTTTCTTGTTACAGTCTACTTGGAAACTTTCTAATCCTTGGCAACGTTGTACTAAATTCTTCACCTCTGATTTCATTTTGCTAATGAAAAGTCTTGCTACCGTAAATTCTTCTTCGAGTTTACCATTACTTTCTTGCGCAACCTACGAAATATAATTGTTTAAATATTTTCAGTTACACAAACATTGTAGGAATATCTCAAATAATTCATTTACCTTCAAGTTTTCTTCGCCACCAATGGCTACTCCAATTTCACCTAGATCTTTTAAGAAGTTCGCTAACATTTCGGCAATACGTTTTCTTTGATGAGCGGACATGTCACGTAATTGCTGTAATTCTGACCAAGTACTACTCAATGCTGCTTGTTTCGTTGAAAGTTCTTCTGTCAAGGATTCCAACTCTTTGTTCTTTATTTCAACCTGTAAAAATATACAGATGATATAACAGTTTCTTTTAAGCTCTTTAAATACAAAGAACATAATACATTTTTAATGATTACCTCCTGAGATTTCTGATCATAATTAACTGCTAACTCCTCCAGTGCTTGTAAGACTTCCTTCACTTCTTCTTTAGCATTTTCATGCTCTTGTTGTATTCGGTTCATTTCTTGTTGGAGCTTCTCATATTCGCGTCTTGCAGTAGCAATTAATTCTGCCTGTTCGTCTATTTGTTCTTTTAAGTTCTCGACATATTGTGATTGTTGATTAATTTCCTCATCCTTATCATCTAATTGCTGATAAAGTCTTTCACGTTCTTCCTCCAATTTCTGTCTTTCTTCATTGGACAAGGAACCAGCTAACAAACTACCACCAGGAGTAGCTGGCATTGGACCATCGTCAAGTTTACCTAGACAATGTTATAATAATCATATAGTTCATGGGATATAACATCTTAATTTTCATCAATTGATTTAAACAATTACCCTCAATGGACATATTGATCGGTGTTGTAACATCTGGCCCTTCAACCAGACTAACTTGTTCTTCCGGTTTAACTGTTTCACCCTGTCGCCAACGTGATAATTCGGCCTCCAGTTTCTCAACTTTTCCTTTCAATCTAGCTGCCTTTTCTTTCTCTCTCTCATAACGTCGCTTCCATTCTTCAGCTGTCAACTCCTCATTAACACATACAACATTCTTGATAGTCTTAGCGCGTTTACCTGAAAAATACATACAAAACTAGTTAAACAACTGCATATATTTTATCAAAGAAATTTGAAAAATTTCGCTTATTACCAAAATCTAAAGTGGACTTTGTTTCTGATTCATTGAAACTAGCTGGTGAACAACAAATAATAATTGTAGTCCTAGCATTTCCACCAAGAGATTCTTGCAGAATTCTAGTTAACTTTGAATCACGATAAGGAATGTGAGTTTTATTTCCATCAGCTAAAGCTGAAATTACATTGCCAAGAGCGGACAGAGATTTATTAATATTTTTTGCTTCATCAAGCACAGTGCCTTCTGCTCCGGTTTTAGAAACCTAAAATATAAAATAAACATAATAATTATGTTCAAAAATAAAAGTAATAGAATAATTTAAATAAATAATGCATACCTTTTCTGAACCAGCTAAATCAACAAGATATAATTTTCCAGAAAGCTTCTTTTGGTTCTCTAAATTTTCTTGTTTGACGTTTATTAAGAACACAGAATGAGAACGCGAACTGTGCTCATTCATATTAGTCACAGCAATATGCCTATTTGACTTTCCTTCCTCTATAACTTCGAATACTTCCTCAGGACTAGATACAAAGCGCTCTGTTGCACCTTTTACAAATGGAACTCGATTTTTATCTTCATGTACACTGAGATTCACCTTAGACACTGAAAATATAAGAAGTGATAATAGATACAAAAAATTCAATAAGTACTTAATAAGAGATATGTCCCATTTAATGTATTTTTAAGTTGTCTAATAAGAATTTTACCATCAAGGAGATCTCTGATTTTATCCATGTAAATTTCAAAGTATGATACTTTAATATGAAATTCCAGATTTTCTTCCATGCCATAAATATGATTGAAAATGTCGTTAACAATTCTGGGTATAATACCCTGTTTATTTGGATCTCCAATAACACCTTCCATCGTATGTGTTTTTCCTAATTATGTACAGATATTTTGTTAATAAACTGTATCAACACTTATTGTCATATACTACTAATTTTTCGTGTGTCCCATTACCTGAAGATGTTTGACCATATGCAAAAATAGTGCCGTTGTATCCTGCCAACACATCTGTGACAATTGATCTAGCTGCTTCATTGTATACTTTGTCTTGAGTAGCATTTGGTTTAAATACTTTGTCAAAAAGATATACTTTTCCCTAAAATAACATTGCAGTATTAAGTAGAAAGACATATTTAAGTAATCCATATGATATTATAAAAATTTGTAATACAGAAACATTTATCAATTTTTCAGATTCAATAAAACTATTTTTATTCTGCAAATGGTTTGTGTATAATATAATGAAAACTTCATAAGAAAAGACAAATCCCTCAAACTCTATGTAGTATGAAGAAGTATAAGACAAGAAGAAGAGCATTTTCACTGAATAAGGCTTTGTTCCATGTGGCTCTTGAAACAATAGCAATGTCTTCGCTACGTTTTAAAAGAGATCAAAAGGCTTTCATATGAACTGATATATTCAAGTAGAGAAAGAAAATGTGTAATCAAAACTAAATGTATTGTAAATAATTTTAATTGTAATAAGAATACTAAAATTATTATCTCTTATAAATAACATATGATGGTAAAAAGTTTTCGGTGTTCTTAATTAGAGATAATTGTAAAAGCATAAGCTAGATAACACATAGAGATTATTAATCTTATAATATGAAATTTGAAAATAATAATATTTCATTATCAGTTAGAAAAGTACTATCAATTCAGATCATTGATAATAATCTCTTTATCAATGTTTATTTATATATTTCAAAAAAATTTACTTTTTAATATTATTCAATATTGTGCAACTATGCTATAGTTCTTAGCATAAGTATAGAATCATTGATTAGTGCAGAATTTGAATATAAGAGGAATATAAGAGGATAAGACCTCGTTTTAGTCTCCTTCAATTTTTTTATTTTAATAGAGAAGTTACGAATGTCCCTTATACGCCCTTTTATGGTCTCTCAAATCCAATGTTTTAGCACAAAAGCCATATTTCTTTTAGTATCTTATGAAGAGCCTAATCACTGTCAATAGTTGTTTCTAGAGATCTTATCAGTTTATATGAAAAAAGGATAAGGTGGAATGATAGAGCAGGTTTAGAAATTCAGGTGAAAACTATAATATATGGAAGAAATGTTACATGTTATTATATAACTAATAACAAATATTTTAGATATTATTCCCTATGCTTGCTTCATTACTGCTTCTAACTCATTAGTTGAATTAAATTATTCTTCACATGTGTATACATTTTATAACTGTTCATAAAAAATTGAATTATGTTTTTTTTATCAGTTAACTTTACACATCGCCATTTTTTCCTTCTTATGTTGTGTTCACATGTGAAGTTCATACTTGCAAATTCTTGCAACGCTAATGGTGAATTAGATGCAATTCTTAGAATGGCACAAGTTTCTCGAGCATTAATAATATGTTGACTTCCTGTACTTCTCAATTATCTGCAATTATCAACACTTTTGAAGAAATTTATGATCTCTTGATTATAATTTTTGTAATTTCTACCATGCTCAAAGTTTCTTTTTTTAAATTAAAAATATTTATTATCGATTTTATGTAACTATTTGCTATAATTCATTTTATAATCAATACTATACTTATAACTAATTTGTGAAAAATTCTAAAACACATAAATTAATCTCATGCAGATTGTTCCATAATTTTGTTACATCTATTTTTAATATAAACAAATAAAATCCCAAAACAGTGATTGGTCTCTTTGTAATTTACTAATCACTATACTTATGTACAAAAATATTATTGCGATAGCTTTTAGCTGACCATGATCTTTTTGTTGGAAATAAAGATAAATCTTATTAAAACTTTAATATTAAATAATAAACTTTTGATGATCTATACATAAAACTATATGTAAGGAAATTCATTGAAGCCTGAAGGGAATATTTGAGGTTTCTTTAAAAGACATCATACTGTAATTTTCAATGAACTTTATGATACATGATGAATATATATTTCCAAATATATGATCTATTCTCAAAATGTACATAAATTTCATAAAAATAAATACTTTTTTTTTTCTTAACTCCAAGGACCAAAATAGAGCCTTATTCGACACTCCTCCTTTCATTAAATATTTCGCGAACTTGAAATTCATACAAAATATTTATAGAAATAATAAATTCGGAAGAACAACGATTTTAACTGCTGAAGAAACAATCAGTTATTTCCATAATCGGGAAAAAATAAGACGATAATTAGCGAACATGTCTATTTCAAAATTAAGATTTAATCGGTGGTGTAAATAGGTGCGTCAATGAGGTGGAATAAAATCGATTTCGTCGAAGATAACAAATGTGAATCATAGTATGATATTTGAAATATGCTCGAAACGGCGTTAAATTCATATCATGTAAAATACCGCAGAAGAAGGACTCAAAAGCAGCTGTCAGCTGTGTGCGGTGACATCACACGTAGGCCGAACACGGTTAACGAGCAGTAATAACTAAAAAAGAGAATGACGTATGTTTTACATACCCCGATAGAAATGCAATTTTCTTCGCCGCCAGAAGGAAATTTGACGATGAACTTGGAGCCAGCCTTTTCCTCCGAGTCGTTCAATGGTCGAAATCTACAAACTACCTTAATACTATCCTCCGCGGCAATCTCACGCTCCCTCGGCGTCTCCATTGCCATATTTTGGTAGTTCGGATTCGTGACACGAGTTCCTTAGTTCTTCTGATTAACCGCACTTAAGAATGATTTCCGATCCCTCGTAGAGTGCATAGGCGACGAGATGGTCTCGCGAACCGCATCAAGAACCACTACCGTCTCTCTGTCACAAACCACAGCCCGTTTCGGAGCCAGTAAAGATGGCTGCCGTTGCTCGACGATTTTTGCGGGTGGACTGATTTGCGTGTGCAAATGTGAGAATCGACTATTGCGCTTACACCGAACCGGGAAAGGAACATGGACGATAAGAATAATTACGGCGATATTACCTTTTAATACATCACTATTCTAAACTAAATTAGAACGAGATCTTTGATTATATACGATTCTCTAAAAAAGCAATTGATCAGAAGTCTAGGCAAAGTTTTAGCGCAAACGCGGCTGACTAAACGTGCGCGCGCGTCGTGCAACGCTTGTTCGTTTACTTGCGCACTCGAAACATCACCAATGAATATCATACGTTGCCGTGACTGTGTACACGTCGCACTGTGGTCGATTCTCCCAAAAAATAGGACAAAATGTAATTTTCTAAATTAAAAATTTTTGCGCAATTCAATTCGCAGTTACTCCCCACTTAGAACTGATCAATTTTTTACGTGAAATATTACTAACAATTGATATAGTCGAAAGTTCGTCAAATTTTAACTATTATTTGCCTTTTCCATTAAATCTCACGTGTCTAGGGTGTGTGAGATCCCGAACTTTCGAAATCGAGCGCGGATTGCAAACTTCTAGTAAGATCTTGATTGATGTGAATCGGGATCCCGAAAGTTTCGAGGTTTCGAAATTTGATTTAATCTTTCCGTATACGTGTGTTTCGTCGGATCGGCTCGGTAAAAACCGGATGAACTCGGTTTCCGAATCACACGATCTGACATACAGAGATTTTCAAAATATGGATCCCGATCTGCTGAGAACTGATCTTGAATGGATCGCGTTAAATATTAAAATATGAACAATTTTGACTTTCAGACTTTAAAATTTAATATCCTTGGGAAATAATATTGCAAGCGAAAAGATCTCATAATAGTTTAATAAGTCCTGTTCAATAAATCATACCCGTTTATCAAATAATAGGTTTGGTTTTATTATTACTTTTAATGTTCATCTTTGTAAAGATACCCTGTATATTATCCTGCTACAGAGTTGTAAAATTAAACCACAACGGTCATTAATTTTTTGTATCACTTCCGTACGAATATCTTCATCGATTTTTTACTTTTACGATGCGGGCTATGTTTCTGTACCCTCATTATTTTTATTCTTATGTCCTGTCGTGACCTTCGTAGCCAGGCATTTATTGATTTAAACCAATTTTACACCATGCGTATGCAGGAATTGCATCATTCCTCTGCACTACACTTTTTTGGCGGAAATGTGTTTTAATTATTTCCGTTAAAAAATGAATCTTTGTTTTGTATATTATATATGTACATATGGAATAGAAATAATAAATTGATTTTAAACTATGCAAATAAATTTTGTGAATTAAAAATGTGTAGTATTTCTTTTGTAATAATTTAAACGAATAGCATGCAAATTTTAACGCGATATATAATTTTCCACTTGAAGTTAGTAGGTGAAAAAACGTGATCATACAAGTTTCCGGTACATATTTTTAGAAAATTGTATAACATAACATACCACGACTAAATTAGACTTTTCACAGTATACGTAGTTCCAAATTTCTCTGGATATTTCTTCTTATCATGATGAATTTATTTAACCGTAATTACCATCGTTATAATTTTTATTTTTAAATAAATGATGATCGGCAAATATAAGTGAAAAATAACAATGTTTAATGTAACATAACAAAAGAGGCACATTTTATTTTCTTTAACAATAAAGTAAAGAATGCTCTCACACAGTCATGGTTCATTGTAAATATCGAGTTATCTAAGATTATAATGCCTGTATACAATATATACTAATTAGTCTACAATTCTGCTATACTACGTGACTAGTTTACAAATAATATAAAGTGTAACTTACGTTCAACGATCACATAATATTAGTATTTCCATTTAATAAATATTGTTGTTATTAATTACTACATTAAGATTATTATTGTTTGTTAACATCGTCGCCGTTATCGCCATATAAAATTAAAGAATCGCAAAAATGAAATTCTGTTAGGTAAATATTGTATATTCAAAAATGGTGTTATATTTCATCTAGCAATTCATTACTTTTGCCAATGTTCGTTTGTATTTAATCTGTTTCAAATTCTATTTAATTAACGAACAACTTTATCAAATTACATTTATAATTGCAGAATTTAGAAATTGTATAAACAAGGTTGTATTTTTTTTTACACAGCTTCAGGAACCAGTGTATCTATTTTGTATTTTATTATATTTCCTTGTTTTAGAGATGAGGAACGACTGAACGATTAAAAGATGAACATTTTTTTGCGAAAAGCCGCAGAAGCGAGATTAAAGTTCAAGAGGTAGAGTAAATCTTGAAGCAGGGACATGTATGTCCATTAATTCTTCAAGTAACGTTACAATATTTTTCACATATTTTTGCTATAATTAGTATTAAAGAACTGAGAGAACAAATTGCAAACAAATATTCTATATATTAACAACAGTTCTGTGAAATGTTTATATTAATTCTAAATGCAAAATAAAAAGTTGGAACAATAATTTAATTATTACGATTATTTTCATTGACTTTATATTTTTCATATACTATTCATATGTTCGTTGTCTATTCATTGGGTTTTTTTGGATATTTTATAAATATTTGATTTTTGAAAGACAAATTAGATAAAACATATTAGAAAAATGTTTGTAAACCGCACTAATATTTCATGAAGAGATATTCCTAAACATCTCCAGTAAATATTACTTGTTATATAAATGGTTTCCTTATTCTCTTGTACAATATTATAAACTGATCGTGACGGTATTAAATAAATTGACGTGGAATGTCTGAAAACATTAGAAAAATAGCTGCAAATTCAATATTTAAAAATATAGACTAGAAATCATCATCGTACCTATGAACTAAGTAGACCACAGAATAAATTACTACTATAACTGCACTACGTATTTTTTTTTATGAAATGCGCTGTTTGTTTTTCAATTTTCATAAAAAGATTTTAAGAGTATTTTCGCAAAATGTAAAGAAAAGAAAATTTGTATATAAGTTATATTAAATAAGTCACATGTTTTGTTTTAATTGCAAATTCAATTATTTTTTTTTTTTACTATATCTATGACGTTCTTCCAACAATCTTTATAATCATTAAAGTTCGAACAAAAGTAATTATTTGTATTCTTATTGAAATATTTTTTCCAATAGATCGAATCTCTTTTATACAAGTCATTTACTTCGCGAATTATTATTCGGTTTTTATAATATAAATAGATTACAGCAACATGTATACAATATTTAAAATTTTCAAAATATGCGCAACTGTTTTTTCTCTTCGATATTTACATTTTGATACAGTTTTGATTGTAATGATCTTAAAAATCCAATCATTTATGAACGATAAATTACGCGACGAGTATACCTTTACATCCATAATGAAATACTTCATTTAAATAATATGAAGCTCCATGTTTCCGTTATACCATTATATATTTGCTGTAATCGTAATAAACTTGTTTTATTCTATCCCAAAGGTATTTGTTTCCTCTACTGCCAATAAAAGCTTTTCATATAAAATCTCAGGTGTAGGATACGGTGGAAGGTCCAAGCGATTAAAGCATGTGTGAGCTCTGAAAACATATTAGCATTAATAATAGGTCAAATGCTATCACAAGCTGGTTATAAAAATTATAGTTATTTTCATAAGTGGTGTTAACACAAATATACATACCTGGGCAAACTGTTTGGTCTCCCCCATTTTTCAATGCAAAATTTCCGTGGTCCTGTGGACCCACGTAAAGCTGCAAATCCTTCATATGGAATGCTTGATGTACCAGTAACAAATTGCAATAGTCTCAATCGTTGTTCATTAGTAAATCGACTTATGCTACTCCAAAACCATTCTACTACTGGATGAGCGTCGTGATAACCACTTCTATATTCTGTATGTGTTCTCCAATCATTAAGATCAATTTCGGCTGCTCCAGCTATTACCAATTCTAATTCCCGTGCATCAAAAACGGATACTAACCGTGGATCTACAACTTCATAAAATCCACGAACCAATGATTCCGTTTGTTCAGCAACACCACGCTCAAGTCTCCAACGCACAACTCTTTCAAGATATTCTTTTTTATTTTTCTCAGTTACCGCAATATTTCTACCTCCGGGTTTTAATTCGCGTTCAGCTACTCGTCCTAATAATTCCTCCGTCACGGAGAATGTCAATTCTAATGGTTCAATGCTAATATCTTTCTCTTTGATCCACATTAAACTTTGATGAAACTCTTGATCTAAACTTTCCAAATCACTCAGGCTAGCTGGTATTCTCAAAAGAGCTTTGTAAAATGGTCTCGTGAAAAAGGCATCAAGCAAATACTGATGAACTAAAGCTAACCCCAAAACTCTGCCCGAGAATCTGAACCAATCATGGTAATTATCAACGAATGCTGACATTGGTGATACTTGCACGGTATAAGTATCATTAGCAGAATATTCAAATAATCCGTAATAAGGATTAAAAAGTTCACGTGACAGATGAAAGAAAAATTCTCGAGATGGTCCACCGTAATCTAAACCTTCTTCATGATCAAACATTACTACTAATTTGCCTTTCTGTAAGTCTTTCTTTGAAGCAGCCATAATGCGAGTGAAAGCATCTTCTAAGAGATGCTCCCTTCTAATGTGCAACCTAAATAAAATAAAAAATGTATAAAATGTATAGTTCAAGTTAGTATATGTTAGATCAATATGAACTTACTTTAACTTTCCTGGACCTTGGCCATATCCTTTACTTTCTAGTTTCCTGTAAAATGTTCTAAGTTTAGCTTCAAAATCTCTCCTATACGGAGCTGGGGCTCTTGCAGACGCTCTCGTTAAGCCAGGTGAAGCATGTGGACTACCCAGCGGAGATCTGCCCACATTTCCAGGTACATATGACATAATTTCCTGCTCAAATAAGCTACAATCATAAATTCAGTGTTTTAATATTACTTTATCTCTTACTGCAATTAAAGTTAATATCGATTTATACCTTAACAATAAAGCTAGTGGTACATCGTGACCCAATCGTTGTAAAGCAGTTGTGCCTTCAATTCTTATAGTATTGACTTTTTCTCGAAGCGCAATATTTTGTCCTAATGCCGAGTGCCTTTCTTTTAAGATATCCATTATGTTGGGTTGGCGTAAAAAGGCAACAACTTTGTCATTATAAGCTACAGGTATTTCGGGTGCAGTTGTAATAGCTGATTGTTGTGGTCTAGGTGGTGGTACTGGTGCTTCGTCTAATAATGCCCGAGTATGTGTTGGTTCGGTAGGTAATCTTGGATCGATGAAAGACGTTGCTTTTCTGGCGTGACAAATAAAAAATCTCTGAAATTAAATTAATGCATTTGAAAACAGTGATTCGCTTTCATAAAATAGCTTAATCATTCAACTGATTAAATCATATTTACTTTGCCTGTTCTATCAAGTTTTGATTCGTAACCTCTTGGAAGTTCCTTATTTGGATCGGCAAATAAATTTATCAGTGCAACTAAATCTCTGTTATGCTCGTATCTGGGAAAGACTGCCTTGTCTCTTCTGATTCTACTGATCATGTGTTTTAAACTGGAATTCCGATTATACAATTCTACTGCCTCTGTATTACCATGTAATACTGTAAAAAAATCTGGCCTTATCAGAAACAATACTGGAGGGCTCATGGTAATATCAAACGGTTCAGAGTCGTTTCTTTCGGTTCGTTCGTTAGATCGATCAGCATTTTCAAAATTATTCCCGTTTGCATATTGCGAGCTAGTCGGTTCACGATCAATATTATCTGGCCGAGATATAGTTCGACGAACGCTCTGATAACGTCGATCTAATTGCTGCCTTCGAAGATCGCAACCGGTGTTTCGTGTTGTTAAATTGGGCCTCTGCCAAGTCGTGGTTCGATTAATATGATCTATGTAAAACACTCGACCGTGACTATCGATTCTTGCTTCCCATGCTACAACAGTAACGCATTTAATTAGTTCATTTCTACTTGGTCTTAGAGAATTATTAAAAATTACTGCAATTTTATTATATTACATGGAGGTAGAGGTTCTTCGGAGGAAACTGGTACATTGGATGTTTGGCACATCGGTAATGGACGTAATGGTTTAGGACGATGTGTAGGTGTTGGTGGACATTCCATCTGATTTGTCAATCCGGTTTCTGGTCTCTCCAATGGCCTATGTGCTCTGGGTGAACTTAACAATGCTATGCTTTTCGTAACAGCTTTTCGTGACTAAAATATTACATTAAATATGTAAACATTTAACAATATGTAACTTACAATATTTAGTTAAAAAAAAAAGACAATTTACAGAAAAGGAAAGAATGTTTTTAAAATTCATACCCAGAAATCCAACAACATATCAAACATAGAGTTTACTATTATACTTACCAATTAACTGTGGTGCACATATATATTTTTTTAAATTACCTTTGAATTAGAAGCTTCATCAACATCTACAATTTCAAATCCAAAGCAATCTTCTGGGTGCAAAGGTGCAGAGTATTTTTGAAGATGTCTTTTGGGTAATTCTGGCGGACCAGTCGGCAAAGCATTGCTTCTGTGTAAAAGTTTGTGCGTTACCCGTGGTGGAAGTGGTGGAGGATTTGGGTACAATGTTTCATATAAACCTTCCGGAAATGAAAAACCTTCTGAACTCCGCCATAATTGATAATATTCCACACCTTCTTTTGTTACAATACCATTCATATCACATGGCCTCTGAAGTAAAATAAATTTAATAAATTCTAATTCTAAAGACAATTATGTTATTAATAATGTTCATATTACAATTTCTAAGTTTGAAGGAGTGTAATATTAATTGTTGAAAACTTTTAAATTGAAGTTTTATCGTACATGCATATATATATAGATGTGAAGGAAATAAACAAGGTGTCCAAGTGATACAGTTTTGTTAGTTTATAATTATAATAAGATGACCATTCATATTCCAAATTGTTATGTACTAATTCTGTACTGTACTTTGAACGCATATATTGCATTTTTATGGAAAATGTCTAGTCATCTTTTTGTTGATAAAAAAACTTATTTTTGAAAATTACACGATAACAGAGGTGGAATGCAAACTTCTCTCTAAATTATTATGATATGCAAAAAAGTTCATTTATACAAGAACATATTTTCTACATTATCATGCAATTTCCACATAATCAATTTTTTGTATTATCAATTGATTTATATGTTAGCCAAATATTAAAATTTAAATAATTCAATAAAAATACTAAAATATTACAAACACATAAATAGCACTAAACACAGAAAATAATAAAAAGCTAAACTAGTTATTGTCGTAATAATTAATTGGATACTTTAACATAATTAATGAAACTGCACCTTTTTGGTCCCATTATGACCTAAAACTGCTTGTTGTGATTCTGTATCAGAATTACTTGCATCGCTACTATTTGAAGATCGAGGTTCTATTTCTAAACCTTTAGAGGATGATGGTTCCAAAAGTGCAACAGCATTCTCTTCAAATTCTGTTTGATGGGCACTGGCAGTTCCAGGTAAATTTTCTAAAATTGGCAGTTTAAATGGTTTCTTCGAAATATCATTACAATGTACTAAGTCTGCCAAATTATTTGATGATTTTGGCACACTTTTTGATGTATGAGAATGCGAACTACCAGGTTCATTTAGTTTGCTTAAATTTTCACTTGTATTTTTGTTATTATTCTCAGTTAAATTTAATAATTTATGTGCATTGGCAATTTCATTGTTGTGAACTTCATGTATTGAAGTATTGTGAAATTGTGACTGTTCACTAGAACTACACGAAGCTATACTATCCAGAGGTAAACTACAGGCATCTTTCATAGAATCCCTGTTATTAGTACCAAGTACATCACTTTCATTATTGTTGTGCCTATCTCTTGTATTTTGTTCATATTGCGATTCTGTGCTACTGGACTGTAAATCTTTGCTAAAAAATTGTTTCTTTCTAATCATGTTTCTGGAGGATAAAGGTAACTGTTCTGAAACAGTTGTTACTTTTCCAGGATTGTTATCAGTACTGACCAGAAAACATTTCTTTCTTGTTAAATTTTTATGAGGTAATGATACAAATCTTTCACTCAAGTTTGGCGCAATATCATTACCCAATTTATTTGAAACATTACTACTATTTTCAATTTCACTAGCTACTGTAGATGTTGCAGCGACAGTCTGTAAAACTGTGCTTTCCCTATTACATTTTGATTCAGAACATGTACTTGGCTCTTCAAAAGAATTTGAAGCATTAGTATCATTTGTATTATCAATCACTTCTGTTTGCTGTAAACCATTTTCATTCGATACATGGTTTAGGTCTAATGGTAAAGAAACACTTTCAGCTTGTTCCATAAAATCATTTTCAATGCCAGAAGCATATATCTGTTTACTACTACTTTTCACAGCAGTGGTTTCCACATGTTTTATAGCAGCTGGGGATCCTTCATTTGTTGTACCAAGTGTTAATAATGTGTCCTGTTCTTCAGTCTTATCTCCTCCATTATCTTTCCCACAAGCCGTATCTTTAACATTAATTTCAGATGGCATTTTTTACAACATAGTACCAATCAATTCTATTTAAATATACTGCTGTAAATAACAGAAAAATTAAAATATTAATAGAATAAATGAAATTATTAAAAGATTATATAATTTTACAAAATATATTAAAAATATAAAAAAGAAATACAATTTTCTTTCTTCTTTAAAATAAAAATTACTCAGGCACTATTTTAAATAATAGAAGAATCATAGATAAAAAAAAGTATGTCACGAAATTAAAACCATATATGACACTTTTTACAAAAATATTTTCTTTTAGAACATTTTTTATAAAAATAATGTATGTCAAAATTAATTCTATAAATCTAAATTATCTATAAAAATTATTTAAACATTAGTTAAAATACAATATATACAATGTAACATATATGTATTTTTCGTAATTCATACAATTAAAAATAAAAAATATAGAAATAATTTTTGTTAATTAGGTGGAATACGTTACGGTAAACATGTTACTCTTGATTTTGTGATATTCTATCCTTAAAGAGTACACATTAACAATTAGTACTTTAAATTTTGTACATACATTAAAAATACGAAATTATATGAAAACTGTATCAACATTAATATCCTTTACCTGCATATATTACATTTTTCCAGATATTTTAAATGAAACACCGTGGTAAAGACATTTTACATCACATTTACATATTCATTTACTCTCATTACACGGATACATCGAAGAACGCATTAGTTTGACAGAAAAGTTATAGCAGACTGTGTCTGGTAACTTTTCGCAGTGTCATATCCTGGTTTTTCATGTGCATCAATCATGAATAGTAGTTTTATCTTATTGGTCATTTGAGACGACATATGATTGAGATTATCAATAAAATTATTCAGTTATTTCTTAGAATAAACTGTACGTTGAAATTAATTCTATCTTTTTAATTAATCTTCTTCCTTTAATTTAAATTGCACTGTATCGTTTTGTATCACATATAATGTGCACAATATATCTCATCACTATTTTTTATAAAGAACAAAAAGAATGTATATCTAAGTTTGAAATCAATACCAGAGAATGCTTAAAGGAATACAAAAGATATAATAATTTTGTCAGATAATTTTCTTTGTGTAATGCAAATTGCAGATATATAAACCAGCTACGTTTTTACTTCTTTTATCGCTAGATGGCACTTTAACACAACAAATTGTTCATCCGGATTCAACATAACCTCTTTTCTTTGGTGTGTTAGAAGGAACGGTATGTGATGTTATAGAAAATCCAAAATCTTCTGAAAAATCACTTATGTGATGCAAAATATATACATATTGACTTAATATAGATTAGTAAAAAGTGATCGAATATATTATATTTTTTCAAAATAAGTTATTATCGCAATGATATTAATTAAGTAAAATATGGTGGAAATGTGTAGGGTTACCCTCATCATTAGTTTCAAAAGTAAACATTAATTCATTCAAATTTATGGTTTTAATTTCAGTTTTGTAATATATTACAAAAATGGCCATCCGACCAGTGTACAGGCCGACGATTGTCAAAAAGAGGACGAAGAAATTTATTCGTCACCAAAGTGATCGATACAGCAAATTGAAGGTATGATATTTACAATATTGATTATACGTATTTGTCAATTGTAACATTAAAATATTGTTTGTTGCTATTGCGACACTAACTGAAAGAATTGGAAATAATTGTATAATGTTATTTCAATAATTGTTTAGAGAAACTGGCGTAAACCCAAGGGTATCGACAACAGAGTTCGTAGGCGCTTCAAGGGACAGTATCTGATGCCCAACATTGGTTACGGAAGCAACAAGAAAACACGTCACATGCTACCTACTGGTTTTAGAAAAGTTTTGGTACATAATGTTAAGGTAAGAATAAGTTTATTGCAGTATTTATACTGTAATTAACATTTATTAACATAAAAGCATGGATAAAAATGAAAAACTGTTATACTTCAAATTATTTTGTAATTATAGATTATATTCTGACAAATTTTTAGAAATAATAATACATTACTTAATTTGATACATACAACATTCCTTAAGTTCTTTTATAAAAATGTTTTAATAGAATAACAATATTTTAATTGAATCTAACGAAGTATGATAGTACTGACATGCTTTTTCTGTAACTTGTAGGAATTAGAAGTTTTAATGATGCAGAATCGTAAGTTTTGTGCTGAAATTGCCCATGGTGTAAGCAGTAAAAAACGTAAAAGCATTGTTGAACGTGCTCAACAACTTTCTATTCGTGTAACTAATGCCAGTGCAAGGTTACGTTCTCAGGAAAATGAATAAAATTATTTCTGATTTGATTTAATAATAAAAAATTTAAAATATGCATCTCTGTTTTACATCTTTGCCCTAATACTTGTTCCCAAATAATATCATTACTATGTTTAGTTAGAAAAAAACGTGAAATAAAAATTCGAAATTCTTTATTTTGATGTAATTTAAATTTTATTTCTTTTAAAATAATATAATTTACAATAAATTATAATATATATGTACACATATATATAATAACAGATAAAGGTAAATGTAGTATTAATAGTTTTTAACAAGTAATAAAATTTATTTTTTGCATTGTTATCATGTTTGTTAGATGCAGGTAATGAGAATGAACGTTGATAAAGATTTACAATAAGAATTTCTTTAATAATACATAAAAAAATGATTCATTAAAAATATCTATACTGTGATATATTTAATAACAATATTACATTGCTTTTAATGCATTCTTAAATATAAAATGATGATGCTTACTATGATTCATTGAAAATCAATGAGAGTGATGAAAAAAATGAGTTATACTTGTTACTATAAAATCTATAATAAGAAAGACATTACTTAACAACCAGTTCTACTATTAATACGAATAATATGGTAATTCAATTCATACTAATATAATATAATGCTCACAAAAGTAGCACATTCTATTTATTGAATTCTATTGTTTTAAGTATCCTTTATCTCTTAGGAGGTCGTCCAGCGCCTCCTGAGTATAGTATACAACAAAGTCAGTTGATGCAACTCCTTCAAATACTGTATAAACAGAAGGTTTTAAATTATAGAAGAACAGTGGTTGACCTCTCTCAGCAAAATCTTTAGTTAAAGTTTCGACAACTGTGGCTGCAGTAAAATCTGCACCATAAATATGAGAACAATCAATTACAACTGGAGTTGCCACAGTTCCAGCACGTTGACTGTATTTTGTCACCAGATTTCTCACATAATCTACGGACGGGAAAATTAAACATCGATCTGGTGTTAACATGAGATATTGAGTACCGTGTCGAGTCTAAAATATATAAATCACATATTAGTATTTTTACACTTATATTAAGCATGTGTAAATAACAAGATATTATAGCAGACAATTTTAATTAACAAATCAAAAAGTGAATATACGTACAGTAAGCTTTTCTACAGATATCTTTGGTCGTGCTGCATGATATAGAATGAATAAAATATTTATTCCAATGCCACATAAAATTCCAATTTCTAATTTTAGCACTAAGCATGCAATGAACGTTCCTACTCCAGGAATTAAATCCGACTCTGTAAAATGGTCATAGCGTAACAAAAAAATTATGTTCATTTTTATAAAATCAGTAGAAATTTCTTACTTAATTTTTATATCAAATTAAAAAATTACTTTTAGTTCTCCACATTGGCCTTACAACTTTGACTTCTACCATGAATATTACAGCAGCTATAATAATTGCAGCTAATGTAGCCCTTGGGATGTAACTGAAGTATGGTGTAAGAAAAAGTAGAGCTAATATTACTAAAATACCTAAAATAAATTGATTAAAATATAAAATCTATTATTTTATAAAAAGATAGGTTTAATTGAATAGAATTTCAACATATTTTGTTCAGTTTAAACAGTAAGTAACAACAATAAATTATTAGATTAGTACCAGTATAAATGCCTCCCATTGGTGTCCTAACTCCAGATGCATTGTTTACTGCACTTCTACTAAGAGATCCTGAACCAGGAAAAGCCTGAACAAAAGAATTACCAATGTTTGACATTCCAAGTGCTATTAATTCTTGTGTTGCATCAACTGATTTTCCAGTTGCTGAAATAAATGTAAAATCCTTTTCTTTTATTGCATGTAAAAATATTTCCAGCATACTTATATTGAAACATGACATAGTGTAAACTTACAGAAAGCTTTGCAAATAGAAATATCTTCCATTAATGAAATAAGTGGTATAACAAGAATACCACTTCCCAAATTTGTAACCATTTCAGCAAAAGTCACTGTTTCATTGTCTGTTTCATAACTAAATGGTGGTAATTTTACTGCCGGCATACCTCCTGGTATGAATCCTGCAAAAAGAGTCAACATATGTAGTAGTAACAAGTATTTAATTATACATACATTTATCAAAAAAATGATCAAGATGCGTTTATCTTACCAACCAATTTGAAGGGGCTATCTGTGCTGAAACTGTATCCTAAACAACCACAAATGATCACTAGAAGCGCATTTCGTGATGTACCAATTAACCAAATGATTTTATTTACAACGCGATAGTTCGAATTTTCCTGTTCTTTATCTTTAGGTCTAATACTGTACGATGCTAGAAGCTACAAAATAAGAAATGTGTAATGAAATAACATTATTATATTACTTATTATTGTACTAACATGGTAATGTAGTTACCCTGAAGAGTAGTAGGAATGCTATACAAGATGCTCCAAGTGTAGCATCCCAAGCTGAAGTTTGGTGTATATGCCTAGCAAGACTGTCCCACATTTCCAGAAATTGTGTTCCCATTGCAGGAACACCAAGAATATCCTTCAGTTGTGAAGTAACAATTATTAAAGCTACTGCTGATGTGAACCCTGAACTAACAGGACCCGATACAAAATCAATTAAAAATCCTGAAATAAATTACATTAAGATTAGGTATTATACCAATAGATTCTTAAATAATTTCTATTTGGAATAATATTTACCAAGACCAAATATGCCCATTAGTAATTCTACTACTCCAGTCAAGAAGCAAAGAAGTATTGCATGTTGTACTCGTGCATCAAGATGTGCTATTGTTTGATATGTAAGCAAGGAAATAATAGCTGTGGGTCCCATTGGCACATCCTTACAAGACCCAAATATGATATAAATAAAGCAGCCTAAAATGCTACCATACAATCCATGCTGTAAAATATAATATTTCTTACTAGAAATCTTATGGTCTCCTAATTTTTTATTGTATTTATGAACAAATTATTTATTGATTTTACCTGGGGTGGCAAACCCGCTACATTAGCATACGCTAACGATTGTGGAATTACAGTTAAACCTACAGTAATACCAGCAACAAGATCGCCTATTGCATCTTGTGCATTGTACCTAGGTAACCAGTTTAAAATTGGCAGTCTTTTATAAACAGTTTTCTTTGTACAAATTGACCTACACCGTCGCTTAACGTATCTCCATACTGTATGTGCAAAATTATCTTTATGGTGAATTTCATCATCTCCAGATTCTGTGACCACTAAAAATAACAAGGTTGTTTAGCTTTTCATATTTACCCACTTAATGAAGCCTATAATTCTACGTTTAATTGTAAACAAACTAATAGATCAGTTTATGATAACAATTCAAGGAGACAATGATAAACTGTTTCATTTGGAGAGCATGCTATTATGAAACATGCAAATGTAATAGAATATATTTGTTGATCATGTGTAAGATTAATTGGCATAGCCTGAATTAACATTTATAATATAATAAATAATTAATATTTTAAATCCTAGTTAACCAAAGGTACGATGCACCCAAATATACTTACAAATAAAATCTGAGGAACCTTGTATTTCTCGGTTTTCATATGAATTATGTAGACTTTGGGAGTTGTTTGAATGATCAAGATTTAAACTATCCTCAGACACACTCAAGGCATGATTCACATATGCTCCAGACTGATTGTTTTGATTTATACCTCCTGTATCGTTTGATTTCTTCATCCTGAAAATTAAACATTTTTGATTAATTCAAATTACATGTTCTAACTACATTAAGTTCTATTTGTTGGTATAATAAAAACAAATAATATTGTATAACATTGTATAATTATATTTGTAATGTACAAATATAATTAACATAATTAGTATAATTGTTTTAAATACTGTAATTTGGTGTAATTGCTATTTTTCTATAATTACCATGGTAGTTTTTACAAAAATTCAGAAATATAGAAATTACTATTTTAAGTTATTGATCAGTTTTGATCAATCTAGTTTTAAAATATCAATACTAGTTATTGATCATAAATATATAGATAAATAACTTTTAAATTTACTACAATTTTAACTAAATATAAACTTGAATTTAAATAATTTAGTCTTCTACAAATGAAAAATTGTTCAGAAGTGAAACTAAAATTTTCTTTGCAAATTTTTGTAACATATTTACAATTTAAATTTAATAATATGTATATCCTAGAATTTATCTTCTAATAAATTTGAAGGACAAAATTGTTTATCATCTAACAAAATTATAAATAGAGGAAGTAGTTTTACAGTGTTGACTCAGAATATTGACATTATTATATATTTATCAGTTAAGATCTATTTAGCTGAAATTGATTGGACTAAGTTTATTAGAACAGTTGCATACGTGCTTTCGTGCACGCTACACTCGTTATTTATGGGTCTTTATTGAACTATTTACCATTAATTCTAACGTATGAATCGACAACTCGAGTGTTGCTAATAACTAATGCAAGCATTTAAAACAGTTAGAAACAAGTTGTAAAGGAAACAGTTTAACAAGTCTATATTTTTATTAAATCAGTTTATTTTTTTACAAATAATTATCTTAAAATAAGTTACATTCTGTTACATATATTTGAATTAATATAACAAACAACATTATTCGATATATGATCGCGAATAAGTGCCTATCTTAAAGTATTACGTCGTAACAATGAATTCAGGTTCCCAATAGATTAAGTCATTTTTCGTTGAAAACGTTTTGTCGTGATAGTTGTAATTTCAGCGATAAGCATATTTATCGGTAATTATACGGCCAAATAACAGAATCCGACAGATATACTATCTCTTCTGGTTGAATCGTTAACAAGTAATTACAAATCACGGGCACACATTGTTACACGAAAGTTTTCCGTGTTACGAATAATAAAGATGTCTATAGATATCTTTCGTTGTGGTCTTCTTAATCTCGTTACGAAACCCGACGTGTCATGTGAATAAGAATGCTTAATTAACGATAAATTATATTTGTCGTATGGATTATGATATACGATGTCAAGACTTATAATTCGTTTGTTCAGCTCCTCGTTGATCGACAATGAAACAAAAAACATGAAATAGTACGATACGTTTGATAAAACAATTAAGGATATAATTATATAATAACCTATATAAATAATTATATATAATCTAACCAATAATTATATATAATCTAACCAATAATTATTAAGCATGTAAATACTGATGGAGGTTAACATTTTATTTTGAAATGACAGTTTTCGAAGGTGCATCGTATTGACACAGTATACCGTCGGTATACAACTAAACGTGTTTCGCAAAAACGCACATGGCAAATGACGGTTAACTGAGTTCGACTGACCGAGTATGTATTAGTTCGTAAACTGGCAGGTATTTAGCGAAGTATATACAAACTATCGATATGTAAAAATGCTAGTTATTTTTAATTAGTAATAATTTAGCCAAATTAAATTCGACGTGCAACAAAACGTTATAGTCATGAACAATAACAATTATACACATGTAACATATTTAGGTTAAGAATGGTAACCATTATTACCCCATCTTTATTTATATTTAGGGAATTATCTGTAATATTTAATGTATCACTATTTATCTATACTTAAATTATTTTTATTTACATGAAGTAAAATGAACTGATAACAGTATAAAAGAATTGTAATTTTAAACTTAACTACCTGTATTTATAATTAATATTTTTTAATTGGGCGCCATATTTAAAATTCCCAATACGGCCCGCGATAATACATCGAATATTTTTCAAGTGATTGAATCAAGTGGTCGATGAAGAGAACATCTTTAAACAAATATTAAATGTTTTGTCCTCGTGTTAACAATGTTTTTATTAACTGTAAAAATAATATTCTTATTAACCGTGTGTTCTTAAACGTGTCAACTTCACGGAGGTAGTAACAGATAACATTTACCTCAGGTAAAGTGATAACAGAACACTTGGTTTACCATAATTAAGTCCCAGTTAAATAAGACCGTGTTAAACAATTGTACAACTATTGTTCATAACTGAAAACGTACGTGAATATGTTACACAAACAATGGTGTAAGAAAAGACTCCCATAAATTAATTTATCTGATTTAAATTCTTCAAGTATACAGAATTTTTTTTATGTAAATTACTCGCGGAACGGAATAATTACTTCTTTATGTTCATTCACTAAATTTATGTTCTAAATTGTTACTCAAATATCACTTCATAAGTCATAGCGCAAACTATTTTTTTGACGTGTACATTTTTAATGACAATGTATATCAATGAAGTATCCGACAAATTCTGCAGAGTCAATGATTTATGTCTGACTATAATACTCAGATGTTCTTATCAGATTCTTTCGCAAAAACCGTGTGTGGACAAAGCGATAATCGGGAAAAGTCTGTTGCAGCAAGAGGTTTGGTAAATAAAAATAAGATGGTCAATTTGAAGCTAATCTTATTTGAGGATGAATGCAATATAGATTTCATGAAAATCAAAATATTATTGCAATTTTTAATTTTCTGACTTTCTAATTTTCAAATTTTCCTATTTCTAAGTTTACAAATTCCTAGATTCGCAAATTTCAAGACTTCTAAATTCTTAAATTTAAAAGTTTCTAAATTTTCAAACTTCCAAATCTTCAAACCAGCGAATCTTCACATTCCCATTTTCCCGAATTCCCATATTTATAAATTTCTAGATGAGTAAAATCACTAGATTAGTAAAATCCCCAGATAGTAAAATCACTAAACTAGTAAAGTCACTAGATTTAAAAAATCCCTAGACTAGTAAAATCACTAGACTAGTAAGATCCCTAGATGGTAAAATCCCTAGACAGGAAAATCACTAGATTAGAAAAATCCCTAGACTAGTAAAATCACTAGATTAGAAAAATCACTAGATTAGTAAAATCGCTAGACTAGTAAAATTACTAGATTAGAAAGATCCCTAGACTAGTAAAATTACTAAATTAGTAAAATCCCTAGATGGTAAAATCACTAGACTAGTAAAATCCTTAGATGGTAAAATCCCTAGACAGTAAAATCACTAGACTAGTAAAATTACTAGATTAGAAAGATCCCTAGACTAGTAAAATCACTAGATTAGTAAAATCCCTAGATGGTAAAATCACTAGACTAGTAAAATCCCTAGATGGTAAAATCTCTAGACAGTAAAATCACTAGAATAGTAAAACTACTAGATTAGAAAAATCCCTAGAGTAGTAAAATCACTAGATTAGTAAAATCATTAGACTAGAAATCCCCAAATTTCTAAATATCGAAAGCGCCAATTTCCAAAAATCAACAATGAATCTTAGGAATTTCTGTGCGCGTTCTTAACCGCACCGAGTATGTAAACGAGCGTAAAAAGTGACAGAAATAAAGTCATTTTAACCCAGTTGTGGTTGCCGAAGGCCTTGGATAGTTTCAATGTATCGTCAATCAGCCCGATGTGGACGCACACACTCCAGATAACGTTGTCAATGAGAACAAAAGTGTAACATTATTATTTGCGAGCGATTTTCAAGGAAGTGTTATAATGTTGCAAGCGTTGATCCGTTTTAATCGAGAAATCGCAGGCGGCGCGGCGGTGGGATGGTGTTTCGCCGTGGTGTTTACAAGACAGGTGGAATGTAAACGAAGGAACATGAAAATAAAAAAAAAGCATTACTACGCTCGTATCACATGATTCGCTCACGCAACCAGTCATTCTGGGTGCTCACGTGCTTTTGAATCAACCTCGTGTCACGCGGTTCTCCCATTACCAGACATTTCCAGTGCTGGATTAATCAATAAGCAAAATGAGCACGTGCTTGGGAAGGCCACAGAAATTTTCTAAATCTGAAAATCTATTACATGGTAATTTCAGTGATTGTAGCGTGCGTGTATGTGGAACGGATCGACGGGACAGATGGTTGTCGAGTGTGGAGCTTAGAGGTTTTCGAATATCAAAAAGATCTCGCATTTGAAGATGAGGGATTACTATGGGATTTGAGAATTTCGAGATTTGCAGATACATAGATCTTGGGATTTAAGCAATTAGGAATATGGAGATTTAGAAATATAGGAATTTAGGAACTCTTTAATGTAAAGATTTAGGGATTTAAAATTTGTGAATTTCAAAAGTTGGAAACGTTGTCGGATTAGAAATGTAGAGTCTGGGAATTTTAGAAGTAAGAAAACTAAAAATTTAAAAAATGTAGACCTGAAGCTTTGAAGAATTGGAGATTGTAGAACTGAACACTGAAGAATTGAGGATATGAAGAATTGAAGAATTGAAACACTGAAAATTTTAAGAATGGAAGAATTGAAAATTTGAAGAATTGAAAAAATGAAGAATTGAAGAATTGAAAAACTGGAGAATTGAAAATTGAAGAATTGGAAATTGAAAAATAGAAAATTGAAGAATTGAATGTTTGGTAATTTAATAAATCTAGAAATAAAAAGGAATTGGTGGTTTGCGTTTCATGAGATTAGTATTAAAGATCTGATCACAGAATTTGTAGTTGCAAAAAAAAAGAAAAAATGATAATACAGAAAAATGAAAATTTAAAAAGTGACATGTTTTTATCCGAAAATATCACTTCTTATCTAAAAATAAACGTTGTTTGGTAATCTTAAATATGGCAATTGGATCTAATTGAAAAGGTACTTCTCCGGCGCATTTATGATGAAATGCGTCACTGACAGGTGTTGATGACGTACTATTACGCTCTCTGTAATTAATTTATTACAGTAATTAGAAACACAATATTTAAAGTGTACGGATAATTTATATTCTTATTATCACACTTTTAATCCTTTTTCTGTGTAAAAGTCATTATCATTTTTTAAGAAAATGAATAAAATTTCGCAGTTGAAGCTTTTTCTTTGAGTACTGTATTACAAATTTAATGGCGTGTAATTACTTCTTTCTATACCAATAACATCTCTATTATGACTTAAAAATGTAATATCATCTTTATTTGCATCTATTAATTTTTCATATATAAAAATAATTAATAGGTTTTTAAATATTTGGAATATAAAATATATACATATTTATAAATATAAATATACGTATATTTAGTTTTCATTATGTAACATTAGGGATAAAATATTTGTACATAGGTTAATTTTGTGTCGTTTAATTTTCAATGACGTACTGATATGTACGTTGAAGAGGTTAGGTTAGGTTGGGGCTTCTAAACGTTTTAATCCGTTACTGGGGATCCCCATACCCGGCGCAAATCGCGTGGCTGTACATAAAATTATAATAACATTGTTTTTCATGCAAATCCGTCCGCGATACACTCGAATAGCTCACGACACGTCTCATTTATATGTTCGCCCAGAAATTATACTGTATGTTAATTGCTGATAGAACTGTCACTGAAATCGCCTTGAATGCCCGAGCGTATATGCCCTCGAGCAATGAGTTGTAGGGGGATAATCATGTGATATCAGTTATCGAACTATCACTTCAAACACTATTTATATACGTGCTTAACTTTTATGGGAATTTTATGGGAAATTTTCAATTTCTAATGTTCCTAAATTCTATAACACCATAATCAATTTCTGAGTGCACTAAATTTTAAACTATCAATAATTTTTAAACTTTATCATAGATATTATTTAAATGGATACTGCTTTTTCTTCTTATAATACAGCATTCTCAAGATGGTCCATTTTTTCTGTGCATGGCAGTAATAAATGAAAATAGAGAAATACCCTTATTACACAAGATGAACATATGTAATAGGACAATAAAAATTTTATTGTTAACTGACTTCATGAATATAAACGGATCAGACATAAAATTCTAATTAAAAATCCGAATAATTAGTTGTTCAGTAAACAGCATATAACCGCTGAATTTTTAATTTTATATTGTCAGTAAGTAATGCTATTTTATAATATTTTTTTGTATACATCTTTAATTATTTAAAAATATAATTTTATTGAACAAGCGTTGGAAAATAAATTCGTTAAAGTTTATTATACTTAAATGAAATAATGATCGAAAGAAACCGTCTGTTTGAACAAAAGTCGCGGAACAAAACATGATCCGTGATCAAAAGAAACGGAACGTTTTAATTCCGGTTCTCGCGAAGGAAAATGCACGAATGTCTGAATGATCAATGTGCATGCAATAAATGTTCAAACAGTCGTCTTATCTCTTGCAAATAAGCTACAGTTTCAACGTTATGCTTCCTTTAATAGGAAGGAGACGGTACATATGTTTAATAAGAGTTAACACGATCTATTCCGTGGCACGTGCGCTCTCGACATCTTACTTAAAAGCTTAACTTTAACTGCAGCTCTAAATACCACAATAAAGATGAATGTCTTTACGAGAAATTAGAGAAATGTATACTGTTTGAGATTGCTCACCTTCAATAGTTTTGGATTCTCATTGTTTTGCATGGTTAGTAGTTGAAAATACACTTAATAATTGATTGATTTTATATAATTTAACGAAAGCTGTCACGTCGTGGAGGTTATACGTTCGCGTTACCATAAACTATATAATTACCATAAAGACGTGTCTGCGGTAAGTATCATGCGTATTAGGAGTCAATATAGTGCATTCAAAAATTGTGTAATTGTAAAAAGATATCTTTCTTGCTATAAGGAAAAAATAATTATGAAATTATAAAAGGAAATAATTACTAAGGATTTCTTAGAATTATAAAAAGAGAAGGAAAATATAACGATAAAATTGTGGGAAGTACGAATTATGAAGAAAGAGTTTCTTAACATTGTAAGGAAGAAATAGGAAATTATTTGTGCGTTACAAAAAGAGAAGAGCGTCAGAGGAAAAATATATTTTTTTTACAGTATGACGTTTGTATTAAACAGTATGTAAAATAACAATTTTAATACAATAAATGAGTTTTATTTAGTATAATATTTTTTTTCGAAACTCCTGATAATTTTTCTGTACTATGTTATTAACCTTTACAAACACGAAGATATTCAAACTACTTTTAGATAAAATACCTTTTGGCGTGTGTTGAAAACCGTAAACCATGAAGCTCGAATTTTTTTTATAAAGAAATCATTTCTGAACAAAATAAATTTGTTCAAACGTCAGAAACTATTTTAATATATTAAGGTAAGAAAATATGAATAAATATAATGTTCTAAAATCATTTTTTAATGTTTTTATTTTATTTTTTACTCTTGTGGAAATAGTCCTTACATTCATTTCACCAGGTACTAGATTCAGGATAAAGCTAAATGACTCTGTCATTGGATTCCAATGAAAAAAGCAAACAATTATGTTATATAAACTGTTATTATTTTATAAATATATGTAATGCAACTGACAGTGTATCTCGAATGGTGTTGATCGCTTTAACACGATAGTTGTTGATTGCGAAGCAATAACTCTGGATTTAGTAGCAATAAGAAGTGCATTGTAGTAGAGAGACTATTATAGAAACGCTATAGATCATTAGGTCAGATAATACTTGTACCTTTCGCAATCGGTTTCAATCAATGATCGTGCTGTTAAATTCTGAACTTGATTTGTGCGCTTCGATAGGAACGATTGAATCAAACGAGTACGATCTAGATTCTAAATCGACAAATTCTAACGTGGAAAACATTTGTATCGCATGTCGTCCATGACAACTGGGTGTGGAGAATAACAAGAAAAAGGAAATATTTTTGTTCAATATTCACTGATACATTTATAGCAGGTTTTGATTCGTATTTTATTGTATTTTTTTATTAATAACAATTCTGAATTTTATACTTTAATGGAAGGTAAGTATTTTTCGTACTTTTTATATTTTAGGGGTTTCAAGGTTTAGAGGTTAGTAAGTTTCAAAACTTAAAAGTTTAGAAATTTTTTTAATGTTAGACATTTTTCTAGAATTAGAAATGTTTAAATTTCTAAATTTCTTAATTTTTGAATTTGAGATACTTTTGAAAATTTGTAAAATTCAACTTATGCAAGATTTACACATATTGCGTCAGATTTATCTCGAGATAAATTAAAGTGTTTCAAACGAATCCAAATAAGGGTTGAAACGTCGCGCATAATGAAGAGAATTATCGTACATTTTTTCATTTTTTCTTTGTAGCCATTAACATGAAAAAGTCGTTACAAAACAAATACGGTAAATTATTCATACAAACAAATACAGTAATAAATGTTCAAATAAATATTTTAATTATGGTGGTTAATTGAAATTAAAATGAATATGAATTTATTTAAATATGAATCTGTAGCTATTGTCTGGTATTTACAATTAATTATTATTAATTATTAACTGTAAATATTACAGTAAATAATACTTGTATACACTTATTAATGGTTATTAATAAAAAAATTATTGTATATTTTAAATTTATAAAGCTTGACTTAATTATTAATATAAATTTTGTTATGAATATTAAATAGATTTTATTGTTAAATAAAATGCTTAATAAATATATTACAGATCTTTTTTTGTTTACAAAGCTATTTAAAAACATCACAACATTATATAGTATCAATATCAAATAGGAGTAACGGTTCGTAATTACAGGAGTTATATTTATCAAAGATAATTGAGTGAATTGATCACGATGCAGCAATCTTCAATATTTATCTCCGCAGATGTGATTACTAGTTCTTTTACAATGCTATACATCCTACTAATTTTATCCTAAGAATTCGATTAAAATACTATTTTATTATCAAATAAGTTCATCATTAATTTGTCTTACTAATTAGTTAATCTATTTTTTTGCAAATTTTAATTATACTGTATTATATAACCTATACCGACGCAAATGAATCAAATATGGTATTCTTAATGTTGTGCATGCTAATATAAATTATGTATGAAGACTGATAACATAATCAATAACTTTCTGTAATATTATAAGAACTACCATAAACTATACACTAAATGCAAATTAAAAAATTATTTTTAGTAACAATGAATGGTACTAAATATTACAATTTATTCAAATATAATTTATATACATAATTATATAAGTATATAAATTTTTATGATAATAATAATAAAATTCTTCTCGGTTTTATAATAACAGTAAATAATAATTGATTAACGCATAACACAAACTTTTTTCGTCGTTAATTTTTTTCGGTCAATAATACGGTATTCCGTGTAATTAACACGGCGTCCCATTTAGAAGATACAGTATTCCCTAACTATTGATATTTCGAGAGTGTCATAACTCATAACATAAACATAAATTCCCCAACATTCAAACACGTGGCTAGATTATTCTACTCAAAGTAGGTATATTCGAGTAATAACGACGGGAACCGGTTTTTTCTTTATAATGTCGAGTGCACATATGTAAAAATATACATATTAGATATAATGAATTTCATTCGCTTTCGGTCGTTGCTGGAAATTTGAATAAAACTATAAATAATGTTCTTAGTCGTATACAAGATAGCGTACTTTATTTCTTTCTCTAGAAAGTGCCAAACTTTTTTTGAAAAGTTTTTTGCCGAATTTTGAAATATATTATTATAAATTATTATAAATTTATTATAAATTATTATTATAAATTTTCAATATTTTGAAAATTTTGAAATTTGGGATTTGGAATTTTGAAATTTATAATATTGAAAATTTTGAAATTTGGGATTTGGAATTTTGAAATTTATATTGAAAATTTTGAAATTTATGAAATTGAAAATTTTGAAATTGGGGATTTGGAATTTTGAAATTTATAATATTGAAAATTTTGAAATTGGGAATTTGGAATTTTGAAACTGACAAAATTGAAAATTTGTAAATTTGTAAACTTGTGATATTGAAATTTACAAAACTGGAAATTAAAAAATTTAGAAATTTCTCAATTTAGAAACCTGAATATTCAAAAGTTTAAAAATGTCCAAATTTGTATATTTTTTCCCAAAATTGAAAACTGGTACGATATCGACGACAATCTATCACTGGTATTAAATTGAAAGTAATAAGTGTTATAATCTACCGATTAATAATTCATCTTGGTCATAAATTCTTGAAAGTAATATCTTAGCCTGAGGACACAAGTCGTGTAAAATTATCAAATTTTATAAAACGGAGGTGCATAGACGTATAATTAATGAAGTAATTAATTCCTATGTTAGTTATAACGTGTCTCATAATACAAACATGTCAAACGCATAACATAACTGAAACCCAATAAGACTCACCTAAAATCCTACGTTGTAAACGATCAGATCCGTTACACTCCAATCGTCACCTTCACAGTCGTTCTTCAGGTTCTTCAAAATCTCGTGACGAGTTACTTGTTCTTGCATCCGCGGCACATGGTTTGCACGACAAATGAAATTACGAGAAAGGCCATAAAACTGGAGAGTACGTCACGCGTGCACGTGTTTCTTGAAACTCTTTTTTTTACGGTCCTCGGAAAAAATTGTTGTATGACAGTGGGTGGAATCGACAAACGTGGGTTGGTGCACAGGTGAAAAACACGAAATTCAATCCGGTTTCGAGAAGCCGACGACGAAACTGAATCCGCGGCAACACGCGACCGGCCATTTAAATGCGTCGTGCTTCTTCGACAGTTTCTGCCGTAACTTCGTCTCCCCTTCCCCTTTAATGCCGCTACGTCACTGGAGAACAGTCCAATCCGACTCTATTAAGGACTTTACGGCTAGTTTTCCTACTTTCTCGATACTTCTAGATTCACGTGATTCGAAATTTATTGGTCGTTGCAGTCCTCGGTGCTGTCAGGTTCGTTGATGACCTCCGCTTCAAGGAAGATCGCTCGAGGACCTGTACTTTACGTGTACAGTAGACTCTCGTTATATTGCCGCCTTTATTTGAACTTTCGCATAGTCAGGTTCTGTCAAAAAACTCAATAAGAGAGATCATCATTTTAATCAGTCCAGGAAGCTTAGTTTACGTGTACAGTAGACTCTCGTTATATTGCCGCCTTTATTTGAACTTTCGCATAGTCAGGTTCTGTCAATAAATTCAATAAGAAAGATCATCATTTTAATCAGTCCAGGAAGCTTAGTTTACGTGTACAGTAGACTCTCGCTATATTGCCGTTTTTATTTGAACGTTTACATAGACAGGTTCTGTCAATAAATTCAATAAGAAAGATCATCATTTTAATCAGTCCAGGAAGCTTAGTTTACGTGTACAGTAGACTCTCGCTATATTGCCGTTTTTATTTGAACTTTTACATAGACAGGTTCTGTCAATAAACTCAATAAGAAAGATCATCATTTTAATCAGTCAAGGAAGCGTAGTTTATGTGTACAGTAGACTCTCGCTATATTGCCGTTTTTATTTGAATTTTTACATAGACAGGCTCTGTCAATAAACTCAATAAGAAAGATCATCATTTTAATCAGTCAAGGAAGCGTAGTTTATGTGTACAGTAGACTCTCGTTATATTGCCGCAAGCTTTTTAAAATTTCGCGGGAGAGGATTTTGCATTCTGCTTGAAACAGAATCGTCGTTTATACCCTTAAAAATGCATAATTGACATTTATTGTATCCTCTCGTTATATTGCCGTTTTTAAAAGTTAGAAATTTAATATTTAAAATGTATAAATTTGAAGTTCCAAATTTTATTTAATTTCTCAAAATCAAGAAAAACTGATAAATTGCACATTCTATACACTTTAAGTAAAAAATTAAACGAAAAAACAAGTCAGAATAAAAATACCTTCTAAATTGCAGAACACAGATTATCCAATACAACAGAAATTTTAAAACTGAATACACCATATATTTCTCACAATTTTACGTAACATTCGAATCAGAGTCATCGGAGGCAATATAACGAGAATCTACTGTAATTCGATCTTCAAACACTTGAACGTGACAAGGAGTCTAAACAGAAGCGTTCAATGGAATCTAACTGCAAAATTTGTGAGATAATGTGATCGATCAATCTTCCGATAACACCATACTACTCGAAAAGAATGTATACTATCGACCTTTAATCGAATGTAGTGACTAAGAATAAATTGTCAACACAGTCTTTATTATTTATTATTAGTTTGATTAAACAATTTATAAAAATTTCCGTTTTTTCATTGATCTTATAAAATTGAAAGGTGCTTTCGATTTGTTTCAAAGATAAGAAACTACTTCGTAAATTTTTATTTTGAAAACGCAAATCAACATAAAAGTCCCCAAAAACTAAAAACCCTAGTTTCGCTTTCCCCTAGTTTTTTCAAATCATAAAAAATTGTTAAATTGTAAAAACTTGTCCATGCGAGTTAATTAATTCCCCAGTTGACGGGTTAACACTTGTGAATTCTAAACGAACGGGTGATATCATGTTTTGTTTTCGAATATGCAGTGCAAATGTTTAATTTGCTATGTTCCCGTACAATAGAAATATAATTATACCGTGAAAATAGATGTTATTCTCGCACGAAGATGTATTGTGAGTCATTGTACTTATTGCTCCGTATACTATCGTGTTTTATTGTACCCGTTTCTATCCAGCATCGTGTAATAATTACAGCGCAGAAATTCATAGTCAACACACATCGAAGGAATTCTCAAACATAATTCAATTGCGACAATTGTGGGGTTCATAAATCAAGGATTGTGAGATGAAAGATAACAGTGTTCTTCACCTTGCTACAAATTGGATCATTTTCCTGATTTGTCCCAAATTGTTCTAGCCATCACATATGACTGAACTTCTTTTGTGATTTCAGTTATTTATTGCGCATAATTTAGCGGTAAGAGGGGTTATAGTTGCTTCCGTGAATAATGTTGATTTGTTTATACCAATCAAGTTAATTTGGTTTTGATATTTTTGAATTTTGAAATTTTACTATTACTGTTATTACTATTTTAGAATTTTTTAATTTTGGAATTTTAAGAGTTTGAAAATATTTAATTATAATATTTTACAAGATAATGTTGCTATCAAAGAAAACGAGCCGCAAAAAATGATCATTCTTAAAAATGTGTTTCATCCTATAAAATGTTGAGAACCCCTGTTCTACAAATTAATAACAATATAACCTTTTCCTTTTATTCCCTTTTATTTCCTTTTAATTACATCCTAACGCTATACTTCAGTTAAATGATTAAAAAGTAACTGCATTAATTAAAAAGTAGCTCATAAAAAATAAAAATAAAAATACACAATATCAAAAAAATATATATACCATTTCAAAGTCGTTGACAGTTAGTTCCCGACGCCAGTCTTTGTATTACAGAATGATCTCCCTCGTCTTCCAATTTACTTATTTTTTTTTTGTTATGAGAAAATACGAAGATCTAATCTAATAACAAGATAAAGTATATATTTCACCATGTACTTCATGTTATCTTACCGATTGTAATCTCTTGAAGAGCAATAAACGCTATGCTTTTTATCATCACTAATCTGTTTATAAGATGGGAACATCAAATTTCATGTAAGCTTACGTAGTTGAATTGTTTCGCGCGCTATTATTTATTGCGATATTAATAATCCTTTAAGTCATCGGCAACAAAGAATTTCTCATTAATGTTATCTGTAAAATTATTGTTACTTAGGCCATTGTTGTATTTGTGTAATCGATCTCGAATGATTAATGTTTTTATATATTTTAGGGCGGGAAATTTAAAAATTTGAGGTTAATTTATATCGATCCTCTGAGGTCTCTATCACAATTGAAAAGAAATCTATTTTACAGTTACGTACATGTTTAGTGCCCAAAAATAAAATAGGTGATGTTTACCTCCAGCGGTGACGAATTTATTCAGTAATACATAGTGCTTCGTGTGATTCAAGACTTTATCTATGCTTACTAATTTTATCTGAGAAATCGTTCCGTGTGACATATTTCACGGCTTTCGTCATCTTGTAACAGCACGCGACATTCTTCAATGATTTCGTTGTTTGAACAATTAAGAAAATCTGAAATTATAAACGGAAAGTATGTAACATCTACGTCGTTTGAAAATAAATATTTGTTATTTGAAACTTTACATTGATAATTTATATATATGTACACGCGTATGAATTTTTGTATCTTTGCATGTGTTTACTTTTTTAAGATTTTGGTCCTTGAGT
Source organism: Megachile leachella (assembly GCA_963576845.1). Taxonomy (NCBI): domain Eukaryota; kingdom Metazoa; phylum Arthropoda; class Insecta; order Hymenoptera; family Megachilidae; genus Megachile; species Megachile leachella. The sequence continues at coordinate 7,969,573 of OY756252.1, read as the reverse complement.
GCAAGCATGAAATGGACGCAAGGACGCAAACATTACGTAATTTAATTCTGGCTCTCGATTCCATATATGTACATTTTTATTGTTATTTTATAGCATTAAAAATTTCTCCTGAAATTTTAATTTTATTTAAGGGTGGGAGTGAAATATACAAAAATATATTTTTTGTATTAAAAATATGCATTACATTTTAAAGAAAGATATAGCAAAAGCGATTTTATTTTACAATATTAATTAATATTAAATTAACTTTTTAATTAACTCTTTATAAAAGAATGTAAATCCTTCATATGGTTTTCAAATTTAAAATGGTTCATATTACATTTTCAAACATTTGGTAACGTCATTTTTATTAAATCATTTATTTAAATGTGTTATATTGTAAATAGTGAAACAGATGAAGTGTTATAGTTAAAAAATAAAAAAAGTAGCAGACTAATGTAGAAACCATATATACCCAAATTCTCAATGAATTTTTTTTATATTATGTACACAAACGTTCAATTTGGAAGAGGCAATATTTGCTCAAAAATAAAGATCATCCGTTTGTCAATTAAAGACTTATGTGACACACTTCATTATATTTAACATTATTGAAATCAATATAATCTTGTTTAATAGTAGATAATTGTACAGTGGATTAAACCACTAAGTAACTTGTATTATCATCTTTATCTCAAAAAAAATATTTTGATATTTTTCTGTTATAGACTGAAGTGTAGAAATAAGTGGTATAACATTTAATAGAGGATAACCACACATAGGAAGTAATATTTTTTATTTTCAATGTCATTTATCAATGAACAATTAAATTCCCATTTACATTTATCTTGACTCACCCATTTTTCTTATTACCTTATGAAAAGTTTTTTTTGCTGTAAATAATAAATTATATATAATTTAACAAAATTGTGTATCATTACTTAAGCGGTTGTTTTTGTTGTAAGAAATAAAACAGGGTAAAAATAAGTAAATAAGTATTAATTCAGTAGTTATTTGTAATTAGTGTCTTTGCATAAAATTTTGAATTATATACAGGATATCTTTAAAATAACATAATGCGATGGATCTCATGTAATCCAGTGAAAATGGCATTATTATTCTCAATACTTTTGATATACAATAATAATCATTATTAATTAATTAGGTACAGGAACACTTTATCATTCGTGGTATTAATTAAAGATAATCAATTACATACAATAAATTGTTATCAGCCACGGTGCATCGCCTCCAGCCTCGGCGTTTAATCGGTTTCATTTTCAATGTAGATACTACATTTTTTATCCGTTTCCGTTCTGTCAAAAGTTTAAAAATCAGTTTTGTTTAGGAAGCGAGCGCCTACGACTATGAATCGAACCAGTATGCGAAGGCCATTCGAGAAGATTCAATCACACGTTCGATTTCTTATTTTGTTCCTTTTTTTCTCGTTTGTTATAATTCAGTTCCTTCAACGGAATCATTAAAAAGAAAACGAAGAATTCGATATCGAAACATAAACGTTTAAAAAGTATCGATGCTGATAATATTCGTTAGCGTAAACGACTACTAATGATTAAGCTTGCAAAGACTACGATGAAGTTTGGAAAAAAATATATACAAAACGCTCGATGTATCAAATTTATCCTCTCGATATTAGACCCGCTGGTCTCCAATTTAGTAAGTATCTCTTAACCTTTTTTCCTTAGGCTTACTTCGACCTTACTGCACTAAAAAGGCACAATTGTTCGCACCTGATACAACATCGTTACGGTCTAGACTAATTAATCCTTTTCCACCAAAGTACTTCTTTATTACCCCCCATTTGCCAATTGCATATTGCTTGTCTATTTTTTTCAATATGTTTACGTTTATGCAGGAGCTTATTTTACAATGTCAGACGAGTGATATGGTGGTACGACAAAACATAATCTGTGTCCTTAATATTGTTTTTTTTCCTTCACAATATCTTCGAATGCACGATATATTACGTATATTAAACAGAGCATGTGTATTTATAATGCACGTAATATATCCTCTTAAAAACTAATTTGTAATAATGTTTTTTTTTCCTATGTAAATCTAGGGTCTGTACAGACCTTACTAAGGCGATGAACTACGCGGGCTTTTGTACAGTCGTTTGGAAAACTATGGGAAGTCTTTAAGAGGAAGAAATTATTCAATCAATGTACAGCGCTTCCTGACGTTATTGCAGCTTGTCCAGATTGACCGGAGATAATCAAACTGCAATCACTGTTAGTTGATTTCTTTTGATTGTATTTGCAAAACCTTTGCTAGAAAAAGGAACGCTTCTTATAAAGATCATATTGAAATTATGTACAACCTATGATTCCATATTGGTAATTTTCATTGCCAAATACATTATAAAGAAAAAATAAACATAAAATGTAAATGAACATTGGAAGAACCATTTTGTTAAAAACAAAAATAAATTTCCAAAATGAGAAATGAAAACATACATAGTTTTGTTTCCTTTTTTTTCTTCTCTTTTACTTAATAAACATATAATGGTTTTGCTTATTTAACAGATTTTTTGTTTCATCGATTAAAAGCACTTTCTCGGTTAACCGAAGCGGAAGAAACCGCTTTAGCAACTTCAATAAACTAACACCGAGTATCGCCTTATTATGATTTTCTTCTTATAGAATGCTGGTCCTCTTAAATAAAATTAGTTGCGGCACTTGTTCGAAGTTAGCACGTTCTTTATTCAGAATATCTTTGTTTCAGTCTATCACTCGAGCGCCTTGACTTGCGCCATAACTTTACCCTCCCATAAAGGTAAGACCTCCGAATCGTCGGTTATTTCTTCTTGAATAACCTTTGTATCCAAATCTTCGCACTCAGTTTTAAAGAAATATCTGAAAAATAAAAAATATCTATAATTATTTGAAAATCCAACAGCATACTTCAGTAGTGATATGAAATATTTTTATGTACATACCGATAGCTGCCTTTCTTAGGAAGATATTCTTTAAATTGTTTTAAAGTGACGTTATGACCAGGAATTTTAGTCCTATAAGGAAACTGCTCGTCACAGAAACTGAACACAACGGTGGTAAAATCTCCAATATCTTGCTTCGTCTTTTTTAACGTTGATTGATTCGATTGTACATAAGATTGACTTTGCATTGTAGGCTCGTATGACTGTTTAGAAATATTAGAATGACGTTGTTTACAACTCGAACGTGCCCTATCTTCCTCTATTAATCTTCTCCTCGCTTCTTCTAATTGCGTTGCCTATTAATAAAATATATTGTTATGCACTTGAACATATCAGTATATTTATAATAATGGGTGAGTAAGAATACTAACTGTATGAGGTTGGGGTAAAGGTGGCATTCCTGGATCAGCAACAAAGGGTTGGGCAGGAACGCCCCATGTTTCCCTAGTCGTCCTTTCCAACGAGCCACTACGAGAACCATACTTTTTCCCATGACGACTATGTTTGACATCTGCTTTCTTGTCAGTTTCCTTGAGCCACGATAAAAGTCGAATATCTTTGCTAATCGTTGACGGTGGTGCATCGCTCACAACGCTTACACCACTGTCGGTTAATTCTGTCATAGATTTCTTTGTGGCTGATCTTCTGGTCATATCTGACCTTCGGAATCTTTGATCATGACCTATAAAAAGCAAAATTGTAGTAATTTAATATACATACATTAATAAGGTTTCAACATATTTTTCAATTGAATCTGAAATATACCTTGGAGATATAGGTCTTGCTTATGGAGGGAATCGGCGTAATCAGATGGCACGGATTTAGATTTAGGCAAGTGAGATCCTAGTGAACTCATGGAGCCAGCTCCGACAAGATCGCTGCCTTCTTGAAAATCGTGAATATTACCACTATCTGCTGAAAACGTAGAGAAAACGTCCTTCTCTTTCCTCTGTTTGTACGGCCGTGGATAATTGTGCGTAGAACGTCTTCTTTCAGGCGAATGCAGTCTTGGGGATGAGAGTCCAGGAGATCTAGAAGGCGTCAGATCTGACCAAACTCGTGACACATGTTGGTCTAAAATCGCTTGATCGTTATCTTCTTCTATCAATAATTTTTCTCTTAATGCATCGGCTAACGCTTTTGGAGCTCCGCTTGGCATCTCCAAAGGTACATCTTTATTAATTGTATCGCTTTCTTGCAAATGCCTATCAAGTTTTTCCTGAGATTCTCGTTCGCGTTTGACGTTCTCTAATTTCTCAATAAGCACTTGAGCAAATTCTTCCGGTTTTAACGGATGCATAAGATCACGCGGTACTCGCTGTGTACGAGGGATGATAGTATGGTGTGCCATTGGATCACGATTTAAACTAGCTGAATCCTTCATAGCTCTACACTGTCTTATATACTGCTTCTTACTTCGTTGTTTATTCATCGATACTCCATCACTGTAAATAAACAAATTTTAAAAATGAAAAGCTATACAAAATTTAGTACATAGTCAAGTATAAAAAAATGCATACAAACTTAAAGCATTAATATTAAGTAACAGGTTGCATATAATTCTTTTTTATTTTTTAAATTCAAAGCAGTAATCACACCAGAAACTTAGGTACATCCAAGTATTAAATTGTTTTTATTAAATCACTGTATTCGAGAAATTTCATGAATTTTATCATAATGTAAAAACATTAATACCTGAATAGTTTAAGAAAACAAGTAGCACAGATGTAACAATTTATGTAAAAAAAAACTTTACATAAGGACATGGCTGTTAAATACGAGTAATTATTAATGAAAAATTATGAAATTTTAATAAATTTATTTACATATTATATTATCCATTACACATAATTTTTATGTAATAAATAATGTAAAAAAAACTTACACTGATGAATCGGTGAGAGACATATTGTCTGATTCAGTTCGTGCATCACTGCTCAAGCTTTGAAGTTCTGAATCCTGTCTGGATACTGGGTTGTATGAGGAATATTGTGCGTGCAGTCTGGGTGCGAGCATATGATATGGACTAGTTCCATGTTGCAAGTAAATGCTATGAAGGCCACGCAAAACATCAAACCAAAGGGAAACAAACAAACAAAAGATTGGAAAATATATTAACAGAAACATTATAATGATTAAAATATGGGAAAAAAATTAAAATATTTTGTACACTATGCTTATTCATGGTGTGACATATTTAGGTTATATATTTTTCATATTTTAGAAATGCTATGTACATGAAATATTATATGCTACAAAAATGTTAAAAAAAAAACCACACAACAAGCTCAAAAAAAATAAAAAATGAAAAAGAAACCAGCTAAATAAAGCGTTTAATGCAAATCTAACTTTAAGCATTCTGGATAATATTTCAAATAAGAATTATAATTATAAAAAGATATATTACCCAGCATATGCTTCTGGCTTTGGTCGAAGATCCATCGCCCTCGTTTGTTGGGTAGCCATAAGCATATCTTTGGTCAATCTCAGCTCACTCCTCAATTCCCCAGGCGTTTCGCTAGCTGAATGCGAGCTATGTATGGAACTAACAAATTCACTGTCTTCATGGACAGTGGGCAATAAACTTGGCCCACAAGAAACAGACATTTCCCGACTGGATCCTGAACTAGGACATCCACCAGAATCTGGGTTTTGGCAGGACTGAACATACTGAAGATACATGTCAGATCGTAGAAAGTTTGGATACGTAGTCTCATTAATGAGACGTTCGACTTCCAACTGTACAGCATCGAATACTCTTTCGTCTGCCCTCCCTTCTTTAACCCTGCGATTAGCCTCCTTTCGTACATCTTCTGGTATAGCTAACTGCGACTTGAGGAAGAACTTTCTGTAGATAAGTTTAACCAATTGATGTATCCTTTCAGGATCATCTTGTTCCTTGAGACCCTCACAGGCAAACCAGAAGTTAAGAGGGTTTGCATGAGGTCTGCCTTCTTGATCCAGGTATTTTCTGAACAATTCCAAGCCCACTGGATCCTGCAGCAAGGAATGCAGGTTCCTGGCCCACCGCAAACAAGCTGGTGGTGAATCGCTTTCCATAGTTGTCGTACTACAGCAACCTTCCGGTTCAAATCCCAAAGGTGCCGAAGCATCGCAACCTGAAGCTGTTGGTGTTGCAAAAGAAGAACGCCTAGGGGTCAGAGTTGGACTCTGTGGACGGAACCTGCTGACGTAGTTTCCTGTTTCCTCTCCTGCAAAAATTAATGTTTACAATTAAAATTACAATTATATTTGTAATATACTAATCTTCCTTTAAAATAGGAGTAATTTAAATAACTTTGTATAATGTATAACTAGACTGCAGATGTTTATGTATTCATGATACATTAAGATTTGTAAAACATACATAAATCATGTAACCTATAATCTACAAATTTTATAGATATGATTCGTATATATTTTGCAGACTTATGTTGTAAGTACATAATTTTTTCACAGTTTAATTATACCAGGTTGTAGCTATGTTGATTAACATAGCTATATTATAACAATTTATTTACAACATCTTACCAGGTACTGGTGGCCGTGGAGAATTTTCATTGAAGCAACGTGCTTCGTTCTGTCGAGATCCACTCATCCTATCTATTATGGCCTTCATGTATTATTTTATGTTCTATGTTTAATTTAGGCCCACGACGCCTCTTAGTAGACATGGTTAATCCAAACCTGTAATAAACAATAATTTGTTCTATTAATGCACCTAATATGTACAAATGTAAAATAATGTTATAAATGAGTTTTAAGATGTTTTATTAAAACATCTACTACAAGCTTAAATATTTATAATTCAATTGTGTTGATATATATAAAATAAAAAAAATAGTCATTAAAGAGATTGCAATATTTTTATTCATGTTGTCATTTTCATTTGATCTATAATTTTGTTATTTAAGTTTCTTATCATTCATACCAAATACTATGTATTTGAGTATATGATAACATGTAACGGAGGAGGCACATTCTGAATCCAGGATACTCGAACAATAGACCTAAAAGCTGGGGAAGCTGGATCGATCGAGCTCTGTGGTGAGTCATATACCAATTAAGCACCTAAGGATGGTTTTCCTATCCAGAAGAACTCTAAGGGCGGAGCCTGACAGAAAAACTGTAGGGTAGCTCCTGGCAGTCTGCGCATTGAAAGATGCCTCTCTATATATCCCTATTGGTCCGCGCACAGCATTTGTGTGGTATTGATCGACAAAAATTATAACGCAATCCATTGAACACTACAGTCAACCCCAAATATGGCTCAGATTTTAGAATAGAACTCTCAGCGGAGAAGAATTTTATTTTGACAGGATGGATAGATATTAATAGGTCTATAGAATAGGATATCCTATACAAAGAATAGACCATCACATCCCTAAGGTACAACCTTTTGTTATGATAAGCTATAGAAATATGATTTCATAAAGTTCCTATTATAAGCAGTTTTACATTATATACTTATTATGAAAAATAAATATTATTGTTAGAAACCAATGACTTTACTCTATTAATTACATTAAAAATATATGTCATGTTAACACATAACACCAAAGTAATTTTAGAGTGTTAATAATATTCCACCAAATTATCAGCAATATACATTACATTAAGTTTTACCACAAATTGTATATTTTAAATATTTATGAATAAAAATTTATAAGAATTAAAAATGATAATATTAATTCAATCATTTAGGATTCTTTACTGTGATTTTAAATCATGCAATGTTAATGTTCTTCATTTAGTTTAGTCTGGTAAACACGTGTTTGCAGATAAATGAATAATATTTTTACAAATTTTGTAACTGAATTATTTAAATTTGACATACTTCTATGTCGAAACTTTTTATATTACATGCTTAAAATAAAAAAACATCAATTTTACAATAAAAAGCTGAACACATGGCGTAGGCACACACATATATCGCATTATGTGTAAATAGGTTTATAGAACAGAAAAACTCTACACATGCATAGAAATCTGATCTCTACCTGAGCAAGAGGGAAAATATGAAATGAAAAGCTGTCATAATGAATCATCTTGCTTCAGTGCACATTTACCTGAATTAAGGGATGAAAAGGAATGTACATACCATTTTGCCAGTGCTTTTCTACAAGTGACCTTGAAACTTATATGGAAGTATAAAATCTATTATAATCTGAACGATTATATGGACCTTAACTACGAGTGCTTTCTAACTTCTTTTGTTATAGAAGAGAATGAACATACGATACCACTGTCGACGCGTCTCTAGGCAAACTGAGCTAAGGCTGCGTCCTGACCAGGACTGACGCCACAGTCAGGAAGGGTGGAGTAGGGATACAATGTCTGATCTTGTCAGATTGTGAAGCGCACAATTCTGACGTATCATGAAAAAGTAATGACTTCCAGAAATGTGATCACTGTTGGAGTGATTACATGTTCATTGTACAAATAATTTCAGTATTTAACTGTATTTTCAACAAGTGGTTTCACTATTAAATTTCTTACACTGTAAATGATACTAAAACCCTATTCAACCTTCTTTACCATTATTTTTCTTGTTGACTTTTTTACATGAATGCAGTTACTAAAAAATGAAAGTAAAAGCAAATAAAAATTGAGTATGGTCAACTAATTTAATTAATCTCTGAAAAAGTAGCGAGATGAATATTGTGCATATTTCAGAAAGATTATATAATTATTTAAATTGCTTATATCGAAGCACTTTTAATTATCTGTGCAAACAATAATGAAATTTTCAAATGTGTGTAAAATATCTTTTTCATACTTCAACTTAAAAAAAAATAATAAAAAATTGTTGAATAAGTTTCTTTACTGATGTTATACAACAATGACAAAGATAATAAAGTTGTTATTCATACTTGTTTATTTCAATTGAATTTATATATAAATCTATCCTAGCTATTTTAATAATATAAAATTTGTTAAATTAAAATAAACGTGTATAATTCTACATAAAGGAAGAGAACACTTACAACCACCTGTAACTTAACACTACAATGCCGCGTAACCACAAAACCATTATAATTTTATTTACAAAATTTGTTCTTTCCATGGCAATAGATGGCATTAAGTATAGTTTAATATGAATATCATACCACACTTTGATTTTAACAATACGCTATCTACAGTTTTATTTAAAACACACCATTTAATAGTATATTAACTGCATAAAATAAAGGACAATAAGAAAATATTTATTCACATATTTTTTATTTATTATATCTTTTTGAGTGTCACTTTTTAATGTTTCTCTTACACGTGCGATTTTAAAAAGCTCTATTTAGGGCGGCTACTTATAATGCGGCAATTGTTGGCGGGAAATCGAGTTTGAATTAGCCATTTTTGGTTAATATCTTGGCGCTGTATTCTTACTAGTAATAACTTACTATGATGTTCACAATCTATTATTTATTTTATGGTATAATTACAACAGAATTTCGACGCAGCACAACTATGTCTCTGTTTGATAAATCGATTTGTAAAGACAGTTACATTATTTCGTTTCATAATCACCGTGATAATGTGAGGTAAGCTTTTAAAAAGATTAATACTCTCATTAAAGTTATCATTGTGAGAATAAAAGTATTCGATTCGAGTGGAGACTTCATTGTCAATGTGCTGGAATCATATGGGTTGAACTTGAAACTATTCAGCCTTTTAAACAAAAGTACTTGTTCCCCGATCATTACAGAAATGTTTGATATATAATTTTAAGTACGATTCATCATTCAACGTAGCATACTTCATTAGAACCGTCAATTTTAATAATGACCAAAGTATGAAAATAATCATTTCCGTTTGCACCTTACACAACTTCTCTAATATTCTCTTCGTTTTCTACTTGCTTAATGATGTCCGTCATTATAATTATTCGAAGCGTAGCACCGTGAGATATAATTATATGGAAAGAAACGCGACGTGTGAAGATTAGGACCGTTGCCTACAATACCAGAGATCTTTACGTGCGATGAAAAGCATCGTTGAATTTCAATTTTAATAAAAGTTAAATCTTTTCGCAATTGTGATCGATAACTGTGAAGTCTCCTATGACCTTGGTTGGAATTATAATAGCGAAAAAAATTACAGAAAGGGCTGCATAAATGAAGTCAACAAATACTCGACTGCCAAAGCCCTCCCGCCATTTTTTACCCGCCAAAAGTGAACAAATTTGAAAGTTGCAAATTACTCACTTTGAAAATTTATAAATTTATAAGTACAAATAAAAAATTTCTAAATGTGGTATTTCAGTTTTGTGAAATATATCTAATGGAATGGAACTCCTTTAAAGGAGAAAGTATTCGGTTTACAGTGAAACGTAGGAAAGCCATCTGGACACGATCAGGACAAGATTCATCTCCGAGCTGACTTTATGCGCCTTTCGCTTGGTCGGTAAATACTAGTACAGCGTTACCCCGCATACCATGCTGTTTGATATCGACGAATAAAATACTGCAAATCTATAGAAGGATATGTTCGAAGGATATTGAAATTTTCTCGAGCGTACAAAAATGTATCAACCGCATGGAATTTAAATCCTGTCGCCCATTCGCATTGCTTCTTATTCGTCCGAAAACATTTCTCGGTTTTCTTACGAATGTCAAGATATTAAAATGCACGGTACCGTGATTTTTCACAGCGGTATTTCGATGATCCCATTCCATATGTTCCATACATTCTTCTCTTACCATACAACTTATAATAATTGTTACAAATCTCTTGAATTAAAATTAGTGTACGTTTATTTAATCTTTTTCAGATTTTTAACGAAGCTGATATAAGTTGCTGGAATCGCAAGAAGCTGTACTGTACAGTTGCTAGAAATTCGCTCCGTACATTGTTATTAATTATCAATTTTTCAAGCTATCGATGATCAAAATTAAACACACGCGTATCGAATCCGAACACACCACATTGCACAGTCTTTCACGCAGTTTACCGTGGCATGTATACGCTCCAAACTTTTATCCAGCTTCTATATACCGGGTGTACCAAAACAATATCTCTCAAATAAAAATAATCGTATCACACTAAGTGTTTCAAGTGTTCAAAATCTTTGTAAAAATATAAAATAATTTTATTGACTAATGTAGTGCAAGATACTCAATTTTTATTATGTAATTGAGAAGTTGTAAACAATTGTTTCAATAGTCTTCAAAATTTGTGTAAAAATATCAAATAATTGTATTAACTAATGTAGTGCAAGATATTCAATTTTTATTATGTAATTGAGAAGTTGTAAACAATTGTTTCAATAGTCTTCAAAATTTGTGTAAAAATATCAAATAATTGTATTAACTAATGTAGTGCAAGATATTCAATTTTTATTATGTAATTGAGAAGTTGTAAACAATTGTTTCAATAGTCTTCAAAATTTGTGTAAAAATATCAAATAATTGTATTAACTAATGTAGTGCAAGATATTCAATTTTTATTATGTAATTGAGAAGTTGTAAACAATTGTTGCAATAGTCTTCAAAATTTGTGTAAAAATATCAAATAATTTTATTAACTAATGTAGTTTAAGATATTCAATTTTTATTATTGTTGTAAACTTGCTAGTTGAATTAGTTTGAAATTTATACAATATTGTCATAATTCTTTTTCTTTAATTTTTGGTTAATTTTTTCAGGAGACAGTGAGAGTTCAAAGAGTTCAGTGTATTTGGCAACGATTCTGCTTATGAATCACCAGACCACCTGTTTCCAAGTTCGAAATAGGCCTTGATACAGCAGTCTGGATAAATATCAATTATATTGTGATAACAACTGATATAGAACATGTAATTTTATCAAATTAAGTCTATTTATTCTTATTTACATTTCCTATATAAAGTGACAAGGTATGTTTTCATTTTAATTTCTGACATAACCTAAAGTGACAAGATGTGTTTTCATTTAAACTTCAGACATAACCTAACCTGATACATAATTTTATTATTGAAATTTATTCATTCTAACCTAATATATAATTTTTGTATTTAAATTTAAATATTTTATAATTTTATTATTAAAATTTATTCATTCTAATCTGATATACAATTTTGTTATTTAAATTTAAATACTTTTGTTCTGAAAATCTCAATGATAAAATAAATTAGGTTAGTTTAGTTCAGATTACATTCCTGACATGACCTAACTTGATACATAATTTTATTATTGAAATTTATTAATTCCAATTTAAATATACATTTTTATTATTTAAATCTAAATATTTTTGTTCTTAAAATCTGAGTGATAAAATAAATTAGGTTAGTTTAGTTCAGGTTACATTCTGTCTCAAAGTGTAGAGATAGTAGATCAAAATAAAGCAGTTATTTAAAAAATTTTTAATTATAGAAAATATATTACAAAAACGAGAAACATGTACCAATAATTTATCAATTTATCAAAGTAATCCATAACAAATATAAGAAACTATTAAATTTGTTGTCAAAGAACTAACCAAACCTTAAGTTTATAAACATAGAAAAAACGAGAACATCTTTATAAAAATCGAGCGTGCCAAAATTAGTGTAGGTAACCTTGCTAGGTACGAAATAAAAATAAAGCATATTGCGGTGTGAAGGAGATCGAAAGGACCTCTAGGGGCATCCACGGTTTGTTCGAAAACGGACTATCTTATTCGAAATTATAGCGGTGTAGTTTTCATCGGTAGGATTCTTTGAGACTCATTAACATTTGCTGAAGGTAGGGATATTTTTCACAGTAAGAAAAAGAGATCGAAGAAATGACAAGTATTTCGAAGTCACCGGTTAGATGACGAGGCGAGGGAAGGGCCCTAGCTCTCAAAGAGCGTGGTTCGTCGAGCGAGGCGTTCCGAAAACCTGTAATTACGGACCCGACGTACATCAAGCGGTGCCGCCAGCCGCCAGCCACCAGCCGGCGAGGTCTGTGTCTTCCGTCTCCCTTTTTGCCTTTTTCTCTCCTTCATCGCCTTCCTCGTCTTCCTTCAGCCTTTACCTGTGCCGTCCCGTTCGTGCCTTTCTTTCTATCCTCACCGTCCTTCTCGCGTGTACGTACGTTTGCTCGTTCACTCTTTCGTTTTCTTTTCTCTTTTGTCTCTCTTTCGTTCTTTCTGTCCACTTTGAGCGGCCTCCCGCTTCGACTCCGACAGCGGTCCACCTTATTTGACCCTTCCCTCTATCCACGTCCAAAGAGCCTCTCCGATTCCTCTTTTATTTTACCCTCTTACTTTACTTACTTACTCACTCTCAGTTTCTTTCTACTTCTCCACCGTTTCTTCCTCTCGTCCCTTTCTTTTTATCCGTAACTCCCCTCGGTCTCCACCTCTCTTTTTCGCGTCTTAGATTGCTGTGTCGGCAATCGCGGTTCGCTACTTGGAATTGTCCGAAAAACAGACCGCGGCCAGAAGGGAAAAGGAAGCAAAACGGTGAGGGACGATGAGCGACATCTCTTGTTTCTTTGTCTCATTTTCCTCGACGTTTATTTTTCCCCGTTTCTTTTCTGATCGTCGGGGGACTGGCGCCGCTCGAAAATTCGCACGATTTTCTGGCCACCGTTTGTATCTTCCGGGGCACTGGCGTTTGTCGCTCGGTCGGTAACGTTATGCCGCGTTTAGAATAGGCGAACGAATGCTCGTTCTTAACGTCATTTCGGGCGCATTCAAGCGTGAACGAGCATTTTTCCGTCGCTCGAAGATTGCTCGCTGAAACGAATGCTCTAACAATGAGAACGCTCGCTCGTCGAATGAATTCGACTCGACGCGTTTTAATTCGACGTGTTATAATTCGACGCGTTTCAATTCAACGTGTTTTGATTCGACGTGACCGAATCTGACGCGATTCAACGCGACGTGATCGAAATTGTGATTCAATTCAACGCCCGACAATTAATTCAATTCGATGATAGTCAATTCGCACAATGTTTAATTTAATGGTAATTAATTTTATTCTATGTTTAATTTAATGGTGATCAATTTTATTCTATGTTTAATTTAATGGTAATCAATTTTATTCTATGTCTAATTTAATGATAATCAATTTTATACATGGTTCAATTTCATGGTAATTAATTAAATTCAATTTTAATGGTAATCAATCGCGGGCAATTATTTGTGATTTAATTTGTTGTTAGTCAATTCTGTGTCATTTAATTTGACATTAAGTCAATTTTATATCATTAAATTGATCTGTCGTCAATTTTATACGATTCAATTCAAATTATGTCAATTTTGTGTAATTCCATTCAAAGAGTCAATTTTATGTAATTCAATTCAAAGAGTCAATTATATGTGATGCAATTTGACATCATTTAATACTTGTCAATTCTGTGCAATTTCAATTCTATGACATGTATTCGAGATTGGATTTAATTCAGCAGCAGTCAATTCTGCACGATTCAATTCAATTCAATTCAATTCAATTTAATAATAGTCAATTCCTTGCCATTTAATTTGACACGCTTCAATTCTACGAAATTCTGTTCGACATTAGTCAATTTTATTTATGTCAATTCTACAAAATTCAATTCTGTACGATTTAGTTAACACTAGTCAATTCTATGCGATTCAGTTGAACATTAGTCAATTCTACATAATTGAATTCGACGTAATTTAATTCTATATAATTCAATTCGGCAATAGTCAATTTTATGTGATTCAATTTAGCATTAATCAATTCTACATAATTCAATTCTACGCGATTGAATTGAATACTCGTCAATTTTATACTATTCAATTTGATGTAATTTAATTCGATGTAATTTAATTTGGTGCAATTCAATTCTATTTGATTCAATTCAATATTAATCAATTCTGCATAATTCAATTCGTCCTAATTTAATTATGTGCAAATTCAATTCAACACTAATCAATTCTACATCATTGAGTTCAATTCTAGTCAATTTGACGTAATTGAATTTCGTGCAATTAAATTCTACTTGATTCAATTCAACATTAATCTATTTTACACAATTAAATTCAACGTAATTGAATTCCGCATGACATAATTCAACATTAATCAATTTTACACAATTTAATTCGTCGTAGTTCAATTTTGTGCAAATTCAATTTAACATTAATCAATTGTTTAATTCTAGTCAATTCTACATAATTACATTTGACACTAGTCAATTTCAATTTCCTATAAGTCAATTCTAGAATATTCAATTTGGTAACAGTCAATTATATCCAATTCAATTCGATGCGATTCAATTCCAGTAAATATAATTGGAAGCAATGCCTATAAATTTTATTCACTGCAATTCAATGCGTTTTAAATCGAAATAATCCAATTCAACCCGTTTTAATTGATATATTTCAATGCAACGCAATTCAATTCATTATACTAGACATTCGCTTATGATTTGCATCGAACGAACAAATGCTAGTACCTCCCCAATAAAATTCCATTATAAAAAAAGACATTGAATTTCCCCGACTTCTGACGCTCAGTGTAAACGCTCCATTAAAACTCCATAAACATTCATTCGTATTTATCTGTTTGAAGAGACCAAACAATTAACGCTACGGTCATTTACAACGAACGCGAACGAATGCTCTTACTCCGCTCAGTCAAAACGCACCCTTAGCATCAATGCTGCGACAACAAAACTATTTTTGTCTTGAAAAATGCGCACTACCTTTTTATCCAATTCGATGCATTCAAAGTTACATTTCGATAAGTATTTGTACATTTAATAAGCTACTGATGAATTGAAACGATTCGTCGGAAAATCAGAAGCGCAAAGTAATTTCAGTACGGCACTGGGCAATCCGAAGCTCTTCAAACGAGAAAAGCACACACAGCGCCCATTCAACTAACCCTTTCAGTTCTCTCTTTCCTCCCGGTACCTGTAAGTTTTCTACCAACCCACCTAGTCATCCTCCTCATGCGTCACCTTCTTCCTCCTTCTTCTACCTTCAGGTCTAGCTGCTTCGACCCCGGTAAAATCTCTTTTACGCGCCCAACCGAGGAACTCTGTCTCAGACGACTCTATGCTTTTCTTACGACCACCATTTAAATTTCCACATGGCTTTACGGAGTGTATGTAATTCGAATTTTTTTATCTTCCTCGACTATTCGTTCGTTTCTACCGCCCCGACCTTCTTCTTCATCCTCCTTCCACGCAGACAGTTACGAAACTTTCCCTGATACGACCGCGAACATTTCTGCGCTCTTGCAAAATTTTCGAACTTTCCGAAAGTTCGAAGGAATGGCGGTTCCGAGATTGGAAGATATTTACTTCGCTCGCGAGAGTTTGTACGAATGTATGAATTGATATTTGTAAGAAACATTTGAAACGTCAATAATTAAAGTGCTACTATGACAGTTTTTCACGTGTAACTATGGCGGACATTTTGGTAATGGCGGATTTCGTGGGATACGCTATCGATTATCGATAAATTATCGATGCATTACTGACATCTATCGATACATCCTGTTATACTATTAAAATTGTAAAGTCGGTATGGTTGAGTCAGAATATAATTTGGAAATTAAAATCTATTTATGTTAAACTTCTAATTATTTTATTATTCAAATCTTTACCTTTGTTTAAATTTCAAATCTAATTGAATTTCGATAAAAGATAATTAAATCTGAATGATAAGATTGTGGATCAGATTAAGTTTAAATGAGTATAAGTAGATTTGTAACAGTTATAAAATATATATATTCATAACAATTATGAAACAATTGCATATATTAATAACAATTATAAAACAATTACACACATTGATAATAATTATAAAATGTTCTTCAGAAAAACTGTCACAGATTAGTAGAAATCGTTTTACACAATGAAGCAGGTTTGATAAGATCGGTCCAATTCGTAACGTCAGTTTTCCCATCTATCGATTTTCTATGTTCATGCCCGACGCATGGTATGTTAGGACTACTGTGTAATCAACATGTAGTAAAGGAGTAAACTGTCTTTATCAACAGTACCAAGATTAACGTTTCATTTAATTCAATTAGTGCAAGTTAAATTAAAATAGTTTTTACACAATTTGAACATTTCAAAATTCAATACCTATTTTACAATACTGAATTAAATCAAAAATCAATTTCATCCTAACTAACATTAAATCTTTGTACACATACTGAATTCATCAATTACATTAAACTGAACAGTGATACAAAATCATATAATTTGTATAAATATAATTTTATAATAATTTGTTGAATCATTTGTTTTAATATATACCTTGCATTATATTTTATTCTAAAATAAAAGGGAAGTTTTATTTAATTTAAATGTTTGAGTTCTAGATTATTTCAAGGTTATATTATCTCAAGGTCACTATTATCATATATGTATAAATGCAGTTATGTCAGGTATAACATACAGCAAATAAAATGGTGTATTTTTATATAAAAAACAAAACGTGGATAACCTTGACAAAGTTTTGCAAAGTACATTCATAAAAGAATTTTTTTTAATATTCCTGAAAATCCAAAATTTTTACGTCTGTCAAATTTTACACATTTTTAAATTTTAAGAGTTCTCAAATTTTACATATTTAAAAATTTCTAAGATCAGCAAATTTGACACTCAAGTTTCCAAGTTTACACATTTTCAAATTTCCATTTAGTCAATATCTCAACTTTCCACAGTCCAGAATTCTAAATTTCAAAATCTTTAAACGTCCAAATTTTCCAATTCCTAAAATTTTCAATCCCATTTTTTAAATTCTAAATTTCCTTTTCATCAAATTTCTGAAGTTCCAAATATACAAATTATTAACCGGAAGTTTCAAAATTGAAAATTTCATGAATATAAACGTTTACCGATCAAAGATCAACGAGTACAGTGATCTTTGTCAAAGCCGCCATTTTCCCTAGAGAAGTCTATGGTAGAGGCGTTAGTATGTTTGCACAGGTATCGAGTGTCTGTCACGGCGCTACGATAATCAATGAAATAACAAAGACAATGTTATCGGTCCGAGACGGAAATGATCCCGATCAGGGCCATAAACACGGCTTTTAAAGTCTTTTGAAGCGCCGGCAAGGATTTGTTGGTGAAAGACTGAGCGGAAACGGTCAAAGGCGTGTCACCGTTATCGCCAGATGACTTTATGTAGTGGTATTATGCTTCGCGAGCTGCGAATCTTTCAAAGAAACTTCTAAGGGACCGCTCGGACGGCAGCTACACCGACCGTCGGTCGTCGACCGTCACGACCGCTGGCCCTCGACCATCGACTTAGGAGAATGTTCACCGACGTGTCAAGATTCTGCGTCGCCCCGCCTTTCTCTTCTCAATTTCGACTGACCTTCATCCCCACTCTATCAAATATCATATATTCCGAATTATTTCGAACAAAAGAAATACCTCTTCAATGTGCTAAGTCCTGAAATTTCAACCTTGTCACTAGTATTTGCGAGAATATTACTAGCCTACTAATGAAGTAACTAACGTCTCTACAGTCGGTAAACAGTTGACAAGTGGTAATTAAATTGTGAAAATATTTTTTGCACCTATAAAAATTCCTAGACAGATTTTCATGTGTAATTTGTTAACTCTATAATAAATTGAAATATAACTTAATATAAATATTGTACCTAATATCTAGTAATACCTATTAATTAACGATACTGTACAATTACGTATGTAAACACGTATAACGCCATTTTTCTAGAACGATCAATTTGCATAATAAGGTTTTAAAATATCGCATATATGCGAGTGTATTATTTTCAGTAGCAGGTATAATAACTAGCTATGTGAAACTGGAATAACATCAGAAGATATCAACACAAAAAACATGTACATACATAATAAGAACACGAATGTTGTGCATGTTGCGTTTGACGTGACTCGTTTGCCGCCCTGTTATTACTAACTTTTCCAAACTACTTTAAATTAATACCTTGATTCCCCTTGGCGATATATCAATGCGTTTCCTTCATTCGAAACTCCTCCTATTTATCCTTTACTTCGTATATTTTACATGTCTCCAGGACAACCACTTGTTTATGCGCCACTTTCAACGTTCACGCGTTGCAAACATAACCTCTTTTCACAGAATCCAACTGTTCTTCGTTCCGCGTTAACTCCAACCGTTAGTTTCGAGTTTTAACCCGCACAATTTCGGATTTAAATTATTTTCGACACCCGTCACAAAAAAATCACGATGGTTCACACATAAAAATATTTTATCCATTTAATAGGAACTATACGTTTCGTAACGACTGCGTCCAAGTACTGACGGAAAGAGCATTCTTTGTACACTTTTGAAAACGCAGCACACGTGTCTCCGTTTTGTTTACGATTAAATATTTCAATGGACAGGCGAAACGTAACATGCCTTATGCTCGAGTAGATAATTGATAAGATAGGTTGCACTTTATTTTCATAGAACAGTTTGAAGTTTATTTCCAACGGCACGATCAAAGAAACACAAAATGCTAAACACACTCACAGTCAGCGATTTTTAAGTTCGTATCGTATTAAAAATAACAGGTTATAAAGAGATTAGAACCTTTATGCTTGGTCGGCGAGAAATCGCACGGTTCCCGGTTGTATAAAGCGTTCGCAGAAATCGTACTCGTGCTTCCAAAACATTTTCATCCGCACGAAATCCATAAAACATGCCACACGTGACTGTCACGAGACGTTCAGTCAAGTTTATATTTCAGTCCGCGTTCGTTAACAGTGTCTCCTTTGTTGACATCGTCGATGCACATATTCCATCGAGGCGGTCTTGCAGTTTAAAAGGAAAAATATTGCACGATTCAAGACGATAAACAAGAAATATTTTCAATGAAAAATTCCGCGATCTTCTCGATCGAAAATTTATTCCGTGAAATCTTTTCGTCCGTATATACCCGAATCGGCGAAACGAGCACAAAAACAGGGGCTGAAGGAACGGCTCGCTTGAATGTGAATACGACAAAGGATGCCGAAGAAGACCTGTGCCCCATACAACGTACACGGTAAGACTGAAACTACACAGTGACCGTAGAGCCAAGGGAGAGCAAGCATTATCTCTCTTTCCCGCTCTCCTTCTCGCTCTAACACCGTTTCTCCTCGTCTTCTTTTCTTCTCTTGCTCTGCCACACCTCCCTTGCGTCCTCGACCGCCTCTCCTTCTCTTACAAACTCCCTCCCGGCCCTTCGGCCCCCCTGCCCTCGCGGCCATGGTGGACGTAGGACAAAAAAGTGGTAGGGTCCAGGTATAAGGGCAAATTCTGAGCTATATATACCTATCCATACTTTTAAAACTCGCACGGAAACACGAGGATTTTCATAAATTCAAACAAGTGGTTACGATAATGATATTTCGCCGAATAAAACCGGACATATTAATAAAAAGTGCCGAGCGTTTGAAGCGTAGGACGGTGGTTCGGAAAATATATGGAAAAGCACGGATTCGTTCGAAAATTAAATTGAATGTTTAGCTAAGCATCGTTTACCGTCAACCCTTGTCTAATACAGACGGTCTCTTTAATTTCGTGTTCAATGAGACTCGATTGAAGTCGCTGCCAAACTATTTCCCTTCAGGTAAATTGCAAAGTCGACGCACTGATTTATCGTGTCCAACCTTTTAAACCGCAAACTCGTCCTGATACTCGACTCCGAATAAATAACCCGAATTACTTCTCTATTTTCGGCGAATATAATGAAATGTCGTTCAATAAAACGATTATTTTACGGTTTAATTTTGGATCGTTTAAATTAAATTTTTAACCTATGTTCTCATTACTGGAAATTGGACTAATATTTAATATTGAGAGTCAATGCGAATAATCTAATTATTCGTTATTTGTAAATTAGTTAATTATGGTATTGAAACGAAACATATGTCCAGAATATTTCTACATTCTTAGCTACTTATCCATACAATAGAGGTGAGTGTGAGTATTATGTGAAGCATCTATTTCTAAATTCCTAGATCCCTGTATCGGTAGATCCTTGTACCGTTAGGTACCTAAATCCCTAAACACCCTTACATCTTTATTATATTCCTGTTCCTTATACTTACATTCCTTATACCTATGTTACCCTATTCTTACATCTTATTTCTAAATTCTTGTACCACTAAATTTTTATATCCCCAGATTATACGCCTAACACCCTAGATTATAACATTCTTATATTAATACTTTTTTATTACAATTTTCTTAGCTCTGAACATCTCTAGGTTGTAATATATCTAAATGCGAAATCCCTAGATCTTAAAGCAGATCAAAACATCACTAGGTCTAATTATTTACAGTTCGAAATGTTACTAGATCGAGATATTCCTCGATTACTATACTTTTCGATCGCAACATCTTTAGATCTGAATATAATAAGATTGAAATATCCCTAGATAGGGATATTTGCTGTTTTCAACATCCCTAGATCCAAAAATCCCTAGACTTCAGTATGGACAAATTAGAACGTCTATAGAGTAAAATATTCACCGTTTCGAATATTCCTAGACTTGATTGTAGCTACATCAAAATATCCCTAGATAAGAATACTTGACAGTTCAATATTCCTAGATCCGAACAGAGTCTTATTAAGCATTCCTAGAGTAAAATATTCACTGTTTCTTATATTCCTGGATTCGAATACAACCAGATAAAAATATCCCTAGATAAAAATATTCATTATTCCCAATATCCCTAGGTTCAAATAGAGTCATATTAAACATTCCTAGAGTAAAATATTCACTGTTATTAATATCTCTAGTGCCAAATACAACCAGATTAAAATATTCCTAGATACAAATATTCACTGTTTCCATTATCCCTAGATTCAAATAGGGTCAGACTGAAACGTCTCTAGAGTAAAATACTAATATCCCCAGACTCGAATACTACCAAATAAAAATATCCCTAGATACAAATATTCACTATTGCCAAAATCCCTAGGTTCAAATAGGATCAGGTTGAAACATTTCTAGTGTAGAATATTCACACTTTCCAATATTCCTAGATCTGACTACTGCCGGACCAAAATATCCCTAGATTCGAATATCCCTAGACAATAATGTATCTATGCACAGAAATTGGATTTTATAATAATCCATATATTATATATTGGATATAAGCAAATAAAAATGTCCCTAGATAGGTATATCCCTAGATTGCAATATCCGTTGAGAAAATATCCCCAGACCTAAATATCCTTTAATAATAATATATCTGAATGCAAATATTTTTATCATCATAGTACCTTTGAATTTTAATAACAATAGGTTCGAATATCCCTAGATCACCTTACATGCTAATATTCTCAGATAATAATGTCATTAAATCCGAATATCTGCAGATTCGAATAACTATGCATCCATGGCGCATATATCCTATTCGCACGTCGGATTATGCATACATAATTTCATACGTATAGAAAACTCGATTTTCTTCGTACGGTATTTTACCATAGCCATCGCTGCCCACCAATGTCGGCGACAAGTACACAGACGAAAGAAAGGTGAGGAGTCGGAGGCAATAAAAACGAAACAAAAATATATATATGGAAACAGAAGGAAAGCGTCGAGAAACGGTTTACTAGCGAGCCGCTAGAGAAGGACGCGTTACGAAAAGACCATTTGTGAACAAAAGTGGAGAAACTGTACAGAGCGTGTCAAAAGTCTTCATTTTCGAACGTTAGAAAATAATAATTAATATTTCTATTACACAAAAATTGCGATCACCTTATTTAGGGTTTATGACATATTTAGAAAAAGTATATTAAATTATTAATTTTGTGAATTTTCAAATTTGTAAATAATAAAGTTTATGTGTCATCAGGTTTCTGTATTTTCAAATTTTTATATCACCATATTTATTAATTTTCAAATTTCTATATCATTGTTTCTACATTTTCAAATATTTATATTGTCATTTTTTTAAATAATTATATTTCAGTATTACCACATTTATAAATCTATATCAGCCTGTTTCTAAATTTCCAAATTATCACATATTCCCGGTACTTCAAACATGAAATCTTTCCGTAAAATACTAGTTGTCCCATTCGTGGTTTCTTAGATGACCGAAGGTTTCTCTACTTTTGACACACTCTGTATAGTAAAACGCATCGGTACCACTTGCACGAGACAGAGCGAGAACGGTCGAGCGAGACAGATGCTGACACTAAGGAGAGAAGGAGGGCACAGTGGGGCGGAGGGGGCTTGGGGGGAGAAAGAGGGGGGAAGAGGGAGAATTACGATGAGAGGGTACAAGAGAAGGAGAATCTCCGTTTGATCTTGCCGCCGCACGCGATCCCACACACATGTATGCATGTTTCTGGCCTCTCAATATGGATTCGCATGAATGCACCAACACATCGCGCCAGTTAAAATCTCTCCTCTCGCTCTGTCTCTCGGTCTCTCTCTCCCGTCGTTCCCGGAGTCCTGCTTCGATCGACACAGTGCACGCCGGGCACTCTGTTGCTCTTGGATGTGTATAATAAACACCGTGCGAGCCAACTCAGCCGAGTCGCCTATAATTTCTCGCGGAAAATTATATGTTAATGCGCCCTTAATGGCGTCGTTCGTTAACGGGATCGTTGTACAAGCCCGAGGGATAGAACCGTGCCGAGAGCGCGATTCGATTCGCTCGAGCATACCGCGACCGGAGAGTCTAGCTGAGTCGTCATTCAACGATCTTCGCGGTCATAGTTTCTTGTATTGCCGTTTCTTTTCTTGCCAAATATATTTATGCGCGTGTACGGCGAGGGAAAAAATCTGAATTACGTCTTTGACGCTGATATTACAATTACGGGCTGCGCGTTCGTAACCGGACCTTATAATGTAGATGCATTGCAATGACCGCGTGGTTTTTTACCTTGGTTCTTTCTTCTTTGATACTTTGTGCTCGAAAGCCGATTTATGTTGGTCACTCTGATGTAGTACAATAATTTGTAATTAATAGTTTCGAACTCGTTATACTACGGTGTTTGTGTACAATTATTAATTGTATAAAATTAATCA
This sequence comes from Megachile leachella, assembly GCA_963576845.1. Classification (NCBI taxonomy): domain Eukaryota; kingdom Metazoa; phylum Arthropoda; class Insecta; order Hymenoptera; family Megachilidae; genus Megachile; species Megachile leachella. Next base: position 7,945,735 of record OY756252.1, on the reverse strand, counting down.
TTTTTACAAATTGTACACAGTTTCTGGTAGGATTGTTTTGAGGTGGTTATTTATGTACAGAAAAAATATTTTCAAGTACAAAGGGTTGATAGAATCACTTGAATGGAGTTTTGGAATAATTTATTCTGTCTATTGAAACGGCTACCTTTTGAATAAAAGAATGAGCAGGGGTTACAATTATTGTGAATAAAGCGCCAGTTTCAATAGCAGTAATTTTCCGCAGATTAAACACTCGCAATTTTCAAGATATGAATTGTTAAAATCCTGACATCTCAGTTTCAAAATCTCAGAGATGCAAACAGGAACATATGCAAATTTCCGGGATAGCAAAGGGTGGAAAACTTTAAAGTTCTGCAATTGCACGATTCAAAGATTTTGAAATTGCAAATATTTGAAGTTCTGAAATTATAAAATTTTTAAATTTCACTTTTTTGTAATTTGAAGGCAATGTTCTGAAATTTCGAAATACTAAAGTTCCTAGATTCTACAATTCCCTAGTTCAAAAATTTCAGTATTGCTTAGCTTGGGTTTAAGAATTCTCTAATCTTGAAATTCTCTAGGAAAATAAAAATTCCCTATTTTCGAAATTTCTCAGGGTTTAAAATTCCCTAGATCTGAAATTCCGAAGTGTGAAAATTCCCTAGATCTGAAATTCCGAAGTGTGAAAATTCTCTAGATCCGAAATTCCAAAGTGTGAAAATTCCCTAAGCCCGAAATTTAAAAATCCAAAAATTCCCTAGGCTCAAAAAGTCAAAGTTTAAAAATTCCCTAGGTCCCAAATTGCTAATTTCAAAAATTTACAAAGTTCCAAAGTTCCTCAATCTCTAATTTCTAAAATTCCCTAGTTCCAAAATTCCAAAGTCCTAACATTTGTATTAATGAAAATTCCCTAGTTCTGAAATTACAAAGGGTGAAAATTCTCTAGATCCGAAATTCCAAAGTGTAAAAATTCCCTAAGCCCGAAATTTAAAAATCCAAAAATTCCCTAGGCTCAAAAAGTCAAAGTTTAAAAATTCCCTAGGCCCCAAATTGCTAATTTCAAAAATTTCCCAATTCCAAAGTTCCAAAATTCCTCAATCTCTAATTTCTAAAATTCCCTAGTTTCAAAATTTCAAAGTCCTAACATTTGTATTAATGAAAATTCCCCAGTTCTGAAATTACAAAGTCCCAAACTTTAAAAATTCCGAAATGAAAGACCCAAATATCCTCACCTCTAAATTTCGTAATCTTAAAATAATAGCTTCATAACCACTTCCCATATATCGTTAATATCTTCAATTTCATTCGACAAGTATAGCCACGTGCTTTCACCAAAAAATTCCGCATCACCCCGTATAATCCAGTGCAGTCGCACACCGTCACTTCCTCCAGCACCCGGCGACTTCCTAGCATCTGTTCCCCAACGGCAATTAAAAATGGCACACGAAGGCAGTTAAATCGAATTCGTGTATAAAAAAGGGAAAGACAAGAAAAAAAAATGGTTTTATTCCTTCGGGATCGGTTATTGGGATCGGAATGAACAGTTATGCAAAGCGTATCGTTCGCAGTAAGAGGATCAAAATACACGTTGCCGAGCTTCCTGAAGGTAATACTCATGACTGTTTGATCGGCCTCTTCGGACGGTAGAGAATTTCCCGTGGGTCCATGGTAGTGGAACAAAGTCCTCAAAGAATGAAGATCGCCCGGCTAAAAACGTGGCAAGAGAAGTGGCGCCTTTGACCCTCATTGTCTGCGCTCTTTGCCCGTCGCATGCACGAGCCTAAAGGACTCTGTTTATCTTTTTCGCTTTCTTCTCTTTCCCCTTCGTCTCATTCGCGACAATACATACATACTATCCCTCTTTTCGCCCCTGCCATACACGCGTAACTAAACCCGCCAGCACCCTGCCCCTTTCAACCCCTTCCCTCTTCATTACCCTATCAATTTTACGTTCAATTTCCGTTGATCGATCTGGCGAATTTGATCGATCACCTAAACAATTATTAAACGATTATACATGCCTAAAAAAAATTGCCTTTCTTCATTATACTATCTTATTCTTTTTTAGCGGAATGTAATTATTGATTTTTATTTATTTGCTTATTAATACTTTGTAAATTACAAGTGTACTTTGATGTCAGTAGTTTTGCTCTTTTTATTTTATTTGTAACTGCCAGACATTTTATATTAAGACTTTTGAAATATTTATGCAAATATTTTCACTGAACTTTCAACCTTAAATTGATAGCAATTGGAACTACTTTTATGTTATCAAAATTGAAACAAATTTTGCTTCAAAATATGCAACACAGCAATGGAACTCTATTCTTTGTTATAATCGATCCGCCATTTTGTATTGCAACTACTCATGGATCACTTATGTAACTATTTTTGTTAAGTTTTAACTTTTAAATTGATGTATCATAAGTACCATTTTGAGATACTTTTAAGTCATGAATTTTTATCAGACTTTTCATGTTCCCAAATTTTCAGACGTAACAAACATAGAAGAGCCTATGTGTTATAATTGTGAATCATCTATATTATATTAAGAATACTCATGGGGCATTTATACAGTCATTTTCATTAAACTATTACCTTCAAATTGATATATCATAAGTACCATTTTGAAATATTTTTCAGTCATGAATTTTTATCAGACTTTTCATGTTCCCAAATTTTCAGACGTAACAAATATAGAAGAGCCTATGTGTTATAATTGTGAATCATCTATATTATATTAAGAATACTCATGCGGCATTTATACAGTCATTTTCATTAAACTATTACCTTCAAATTGATATATCATAAGTACCATTTTGAAATACTTTTCAGTCATGAATTAACAGTTGCAGTTTCCATAATTAAATAAGAGAACTCTATTGTCTGCTAGCTATTTCTATTATGTTCACATAGTTATTTTCCTCAAAACTACATGTTGCTATACCATAAGTATATTTCACCGTACGTTTATGATCAGCGATTTTGTATAATGAATATTGGAAAAATATTTTCGCCAAAAGTTTCTGATAGAAGCGATATACATTTAAATTAGTGAATTCATTCATAACGCAGAAGAGGAGTCCCCGTGAAAAAAACACACACGTAATAATTACATTTGATCAAACTAAAAGTTACAAGTGTACGTTCTATTTCGTTATCTTTTTCCCCCCGGTTTGCAAGCTCGTTAGCCGATACTCGTCGCGTCGTCGCGATATTAATGAAACTTCGAGCAACTGAATCGGACGTTTCTTAAAAATCATCTCATTCACCGGGGATATCTCGAGTCCCCGCATTGCATACAATTGCATGCAGATATATTCTGTTTTGGAGTACTTGAGGCGTGATTGCACGACGTGCACGCCGTAACCAATGATACCACCTACCTCTTGGACGCATAAGAGATTGACACACAAATTGAAATAAGCGAGAACGACACCGAGAAACTGAATGATAAAACGTGTGGTAGTGAAAGAACGAGAACAGTAGAATGGACGTGAAGGGAATCGGCGGGATACAAACAGTGAGAACAGTGTTACAGACAATAGAGACAATTATTGCACACAGACAAGAAGATGATGGATCAAACGCGGTACCATTTCGGCGCCCCTTTATCTTCTTTCACTTATCTTTTCGTTTTTACTCCCGTTTATACGTGTGTGTGTGTGTGCGTGAGCGTGCTGTCTTTTATTTTCTCTTATCATAATACGCCTCGTGTTTATTTCGCTTTTTAGCCTGTTTAACTTTGATACGGGCACGCGAGACACGATTCAACACGTGCATCGCACATTAAACTACTCATTTTGCTGAAATTACAACACACAAACATGGTGCTTTCATGCTATAAACCTATCATTTAATGAAATAACGTATCTCTTTCGCGAATACCTGGAAGACACTTCTCCGAACGTTTAGTATGCAAAAAAGTGGAGTAAGCAGCGATATGTTCAGCCCGCTCTGTGCTTTTCATGAAAACGTCTGTTGCGGATAGTGGACTGTGAATTACGTACATGTAACTTACTAAATCTGATGGGTTTGGGACTTTTGAAATTTAATAGATGACAGTTCGATAAGTGGATTGTACTGAATAGAGTTGCTGATGACAAGGTTATGTCACGCAAATGGTACGAAAAATAATATTTTTATTACGAGACTCTTGTTTCCGCATTTCACATATATTAAAATATGCGAATTGAAAAACCTGATATACCTCTATTAAAATCATTATATACTTTATCGTAATCTAAACTAACATCTGATTTGGTCTAACATTTATCTAGATCTAATCTTAATCTAACATGACATTTATCCTAATGCTACCTAACCTATAAAAATTTAACCTAATCTAGCATGACCTTTGGCCTAATCTGACCTAACATAACAGAACCTCTGGCCTAATCTGACCTAACCTTCGGCCTAATCTGGCTTAACCTAACAACATTTGTCTTAATATGACCTAACCTTTAACTTAAGCTTTTAATAGCAAGGTTAGATCGATTTAAGATTTAATAAATAAGGTTAGGTCAATCTCAGGTTTTATAAATAAGGTTAGGTCAATTTGACGTTTTACAGAAAAGGTTAGGTCAATTTAAGGTTTGACAAATAATGTTAGGTCAATTTAAGATTTAATAAATAAGGTTAGGTCAATTTGACGTTTTACAGAAAAGGTTAGGTCAATTTAAGGTTTTATAAATAAGGTTAGGCCAATTTGAGGTTTGACAAATAATGTTAGGTCAATTTAAGATTTAATAAATAAGGTTAGGTCAATTTAAGGTTTCGTAAATAAAGTTAATCTATCGTAACAGAAACATTACTACTTGTCTCCTACTTCCCGCTATACCACCTAGTTAAAGTAGGTTAAGAGTTCACATTGTTTATTCACGTTTCATTACTGAAAAATAAATATTACCTCAAAGAAGATTCATATATCCAGTACATTTGAAAGGACCGTATACGTTACAAAAAATGACAGTCGACCAATCACATCTCTTTCTACAAGTATCGCCAAGTCAATGGAGCATGCACAATTATAACACCCTTTGTGAAACGTAAAAAGTGATCCTAACAAAAGAGCAGAATTACTCGCATCAATTGTTCCCCACCGATAAAGTAACAGACACTTATCCGTGGATTACGATTGGAAGATTTCAAAAAGAGTTATTTCAGGTCATAGGGTTAAGTATAACCACCCTGCGCGAAAGGGAACAACGCATGAGCCACCCTCTATTGTCGGTGGTGCCTACAGTTGTGGGAATCCCCTAGCGTGAAACCGAAGATCCGAAGTGTGGGCGGCACCGTTTCGTGATCGTGCCGTTTGATACCACGTGCTCGGTGGTGGTTTAAAGCACAGGGGAACTTTACGTCCTCTCATTTTGATATCAAAGAGTCGCCCCTCTTCTCTAAATCGATGTTCTTTGACTTTATAAAGCTTTCGCCTGTAACATCTCCTCGTCGCCTGACTCCTTCATCTTTCTGTTATTCTTCACTCTTATTTTTGTATACACTACTCCTTTTGCGTGTGCCCGACAGTGACTGGTAAAAAGCTTTCACTTTATTTTATTGCCGATAATTGCAACAGAGGGAGGCGCACCGTTGTTCAAAGAAGCTTGTTAGATGCAATGAACGAAAGGTCAGGAAGACACGATTTCTTCTTTTTTCTTTCACGGTGAATCGGCTACAATACGATCATTAACGAGGACGTTTCTTCTCGCGTTTAATTAGAAATTGTAATGATATTAACAACGCTACGATTCTTTTGTGATATCATACTTTTGTGACACGGACGATGCGACCGTTGAGTCATATCGTGCGTGCAGTGAGTCACGAATATTGAAACTGTAACGAGATTTGTAGAACATTTATAGAACTTTATTTTTGCTTTCCTTTCATTTTAAACTGAAATTACAACCTTTGTACAAGTATCATTGACCTAATTAATGTTTAATTAGTGCTGCTCGGTTTTAATTAATTACTATGCATTTTTATATTCCATTAGGCACAATACCTAGAATAGGTTAGACTAGATTAGGGTGCTATTAAATTACCATAAAGTTAGATTTGCAAACAGCATTGTTAGGTCAGGTTAGATTGGCATAAAATTATGTTAGGTTAGGTCGAAATTAGGTTAGACCTAAGGAAGGTTAGGTCAAGTTAGGTTAGATCGAAATAGGTTAGACCTTAGGAAGGTTAGGTTAAGTTAGTTCAACGTTAGGTCGGGTTAGGTCGAAATTAGGTTAGACCTAAGGAAGGTTAGGTCAAGTTAGGTTAGATCGAAATAGGTTAGACCTTAGGAAGGTTAGGTTAACTTAGTTCAACGTTAGGTCCGGTTAGGTCAAGTTAATTCAACGTTAGATCGGGTTAGATCAATGTTAAGTGACATCAAAATTAAGTTAGGTCAAAATTGGTTGCATAAAAATTAAATTATTTAAGGTTAGATCATGGTTAAGCTATTTCAAAATCAGGATTAGATTGAAGACGAGATTTCATCAGTGTTACATTTAGTTTAGGTGCATATTAAGTCAAATCTTCATAAGTTTGATAAATTATATTAAAGCAACATCAGCATAGGTCATGGTTAAATTAGATCAGGGTCAATTTGTAGTTAGATTAAATCGAGGTTAGTTCGTATCACTATCAGATTAGATCAGAGTTTGACTAGTTATTTGATAAGGTTTAATACATGCATGTCACGTAGTGATCAAATTTAGTTCCTACAAATGTACTCTTCTACCTTTCTTTAAAAATATATGAAGAATCTTCAAATATATTTAACAAAATTTTTCATTGCTTATGTCCATTAATATGAACATATAAATATGTATTTAGTGATACAAATTATAAGTATTTAGTTGGTACAACAAGGCAGATATTCGGTGAATTTAACTCCGGGTCCATAAAATCTGTCTACGGCCCTGCACGACTATGATCACCTTCAGGCAACGAAAGTGTTAACTGCAGTAATCAATATTATTTGCGTCATTGTTCTGCCACGTGTCCAAGTATCGATGCATCTCACCTCCGGTTACGACCCCTCGGAAATGCGCCAAACGTTCACGAAAAAAAAGAGAACAGCGAAGAAAAGAAAAATCAGAAGAATAGCCGAGTTAGCGAAGTTCCCTAGCGAGCAATAACGGGACCGAACACAACGGCTGAGTGAAAGGGGCCAAAGAAAAGATGACAATATTAAGAAAGCTTAAAGAAACCTCCGTCGTAAAGGTTTATTGGCGTGAAGGAGTTGCGAAGCGTGTCTACATCAAAGCGACCGCTCCTGAACTCTATTCCCTTTCTGCTTGAACCCTCGCCGTCATCTCGTCACTACCTCCACTTCTATCAACTACCACCGGCGTCCATTCCCTCTGCCAAGGTTGTGCACGCAACCAGACACCCACCCCCGAATGTGTATCCCACAGCACATTCACCACGTGCGAGTTAGGTACCTGCACCCGGTTGGTTATTAACATCCATTACCATCTCAAACGAGACGCAATGCGACGCACGATCAGCACATCGGCTCCTACGAACCAGCCTCGATATTATTTTTCAATTAACGCCGCGTTAATTAATGCGACCCGTTCGCCGTTTACGCTCGCCCGTTTTCTATTTCAAAGAATTTTACGCCACGTTTCAGGACGATGCGACGCTTTCGGAAGGAGTCTGGGGAAAACTGAATCGATAGACTTTGTGTTTTGTGCACGCGGTGCAAATCAATTTTATCAAGGTTATCAAGACTGATTCTTTGATATTTACTAGGGTTTGGGGTTTCTGATTCTTCCTAGATTGTTCATGAGTTTCTTTTTTTTACCACAATTAGAGACCATCTAAGGTTGTCATGCGATGAATTACCGCGTGTTATATCGTAACATGATAGACTACTATGCAATATATCGAATGCATGAAATTGGATTGTTATGTATTGTATCACCAAGCGTGATATCGCCATCAATTGAATTACTATATATTATATTGTTATGGGTTGAAATAACTTGCGTTATATCGCCGTGAGTTGAATTAACGTGTTATACCGGTGCGAATTGAATTGCCATGCGTTATATCGCCATTCTTTGAAATACTATGTATGATATCGATACGAATTGAATTACCACGCATTACATCGCCATTCTTTGAATTACTACGATTATATCACCATGAATTGAATTGCCACGCGTTATATCGCCGAAATTTAAATTACTACGTGTTATATCGCCACAAATTGAATTGTCACGCGTTGTATCGCCGTCATTTGAGTTAGCATGCGTTATATCGCTATGAATTGAATTGCTACGCGTTATATCGCCGTAATTTAAATTACTACGTGTTATATCGCCACAAATTGAATTGTCACGCGTTATATCGCCGTCATTTGAATTACCACGTGTTATATCGTCACAAATTGAATTGCCACGCGTTATATCGCTGTCATTTGAATTACCGCGCGTTATATCGCCGTAATTGAAATTACTACGGGTTATATCGCCACAAATTGAATTGTCACGCGTTATATCGCCGTCATTTGAATTACCACGCGTTATATCGTCACAAATTGAATTACCGCGCGTTATATCGCCGTAATTTAAATTACTACGTGTTATATCGCCACAAATTGAATTGTCACGCGTTATATCGCTGCGATTTGAATTGTCACACGTTAAATCGCCGAAATTTGAATTGCCACGCGTTATATCGCCGTAATTTAAATTACTACGTGTTATATCGCCGAAATTTGAATTGCCACGCGTTATATTGCCGTAATTTAAATTACTACGCGTTATATCGTCACAAATTGAATTGCCACGCGTTATATCGCCGTAATTTGAATTACCACGCGTTATATCGTCACAAATTGAATTGCCACGCGTTATATCGCCGAAATTTGAATTGCCACGCGTTATATCACCGAAATTTGAATTATTACGTTCTATATCGCCACGAATTAAATTGCCACGCGTTATATCGTCGAGATTTGATTTACCACGTATTATATCGCCACTAGTTGGATTAAAACGTATTATATCACCATGGAATATATTACCACGTGTTATATCGCCACAAGTTAACATGCGTTATATCGCCGTGCATATTATATCATCACAGGTTATATTGCCGTGCATCATAACGTGATTAGATTACTACATGATATATAGCCACGTACTGCTTTCCTTTCGTATTCCTTTCAAAATAATTATTGACACGAAATATTAAATATTCGGATACGCAATAATCAATAAGTAATTATTAATGAACATATCCAATATTGATTCTTACTTCTTTTATGAAACACTATTTACATATATGACATAATTGTTTGCATTTTAACGTAGAGCCATTATATAAGAATTAAATACCCAAAATAACTACATTATTTATACATAAGAATTCAAATGATATTCAAGTGATTCTTACGAACGAACAAGTACGACAAATTTATAGCAGGTACGTTCCTCATCAAGTGTTTAATCAATTAATCTGCCAATTAGTCGTTAAACATGTACACTCGATTATCTTCAAAAGTACTACGGTTAGAAGCGAATAAATTTTACAGGAAATAATACATACTTATTTCGATCGTGTGTTCGAGATAAAAACTGCCACCGGTTAAATGATATTTATTTTCATCCTTGTAATTAGATTCTCATTATAATACCGAGATTAATTATACGAGTTCAATAACATGCACTTCTCATCGATTCTTTACGAGATATTTCATGTACTACATTAGCCAATGAAATTTTCCGATGGTTTTCATCGTGGTACAGTGATCCTCAATCCCGTTATTTCAACTATATTATATACACTGATATAAAACAGAAGTGTATCTCGAGTTATAATGAGATTTGCAATTTTTTAAAACCAGATTTTTATTACGTATTTATGATGAATAAGATTATGCATATAGCAGAAATGTTTGCATAACAATTTATCGGGTATCTTCAATGTTTTGATAAAATCAGTGATGCAATTCAGTTTGACATAATTCAATTCCACCCAGATTCCGCACAATTAAATCCAACGTAATTCAATTTCACGTAGTTTAATTCGACGTAATTGAATTTCGTTGAATTCAATTCCACGCAGTGCAATTCAATTCAATTCAATTTGATTCGATTCAATTCCACGCGCTTCAATTTGACTTGCTTCAACTTGACTCACCGCATATCCATTCAACACAAAATTGACGATACCGAATTTTAAAAATTTCCAGAAGAAAGTTTTCTTCATTAAATCAAACAAATTTCGTGCGAAATCTTTTGTCACACCGAGTAATTAAAGAATAAGGCGCATACATTTAGACTTCATAATTATCCAGTTTGTTTCATTGTAACAATTTAAAAGGTCGTAAATCAACCAGCTAATCGTCAGGTTGCTAAACAAAGACGCTGCTTTTGCGCGCGAGTTTAAATCCCCGCGCAGAAACGTCAAACTTCTTTTATTATTAATGTATAATCATAATATACATTATGACACAACATTGTAGTTGATGTATAATCGTAACATTACATTGTAATAGACGTATAATCGTAACATTACATTGTAGTTAATCTATAATGACAATATACATTAATAGATACAAAGAAATTTCGAACGAATGTAACGAAAAACATTTGAACGTTTTGTAAATGAGAACCGCTATGTCACAAGTTGGTTAATTTATTAGCAGCGGTAGCTGGCAATACCGTATAAAGAGTCATTCAAAAACATCCATTTAATTCCCCGAATTCGTGTCAAAAATCACGATAAATTGTACGAAATCGTCGTAATCATTTTAAAAGCACTCGCCTCCGGTTCGATTAAAAATAGCCGAACGAGTAACGGCGTTTTAATTATTCGTCGCATTTATTGCAAACTGTCGTCAATTACGGATAATGGTTCTGGAGGGAAGGACTCACGTCGAACGGTCGTTTCTATCGGTTATTTACTGAATTATTTATAAAATCTCCGATTGATATTCACGATTATCAGAACAAGTGCACGCCCCCTCCGTCATAACCATATGTATTGTTTTGATAAAGCCGAAGGAGCCGCGCGTATTAGCGAGAGGCCGCGAGACGAGGACCTCGGTTACAGGATGAAAAAGGAAGGCTCGAGAGAGAACGAAACGGACGTGGAACCGGAACGATCGCGCGAAGGCTCGAGAGAGACGGAGAGAGAGATGAAAAAAAAGGTAGGGCACGAAGCGAGGAACGAAAGTACGACCGGCAGAAAAGCTGGTGGAACGACTCGAGAAGAAAACGCACGGCTGCGTTCGGTGGTAGGTACGTCAAGAAAGAGAGCTCGATTCGTGAATACACGCGCCCCGAGACGCGCAAAGCTCTCGTGGCTCGGCTCTAGAAAGAGAGGGAACACGACAGGGGCAAGAGAGAGGGCGGCGAGTTGATCCCCGGTGAAAGAAAAAGGCGGAGAAAGGAAAAAGAGACAGACCCGGGGCACCGGAGACGGGAAAGGAAGCCCGTGGCAAACGGAAGCGAGAGAACGGAAGAAAATAAAAATGTACGCGCGGAAAAAAAAGGAGAAAGCGCACGGCGATAAAGGAACAAATAAAAACGGGCCCGAGACGTAAACACCGCGGTATATTTTGGAGCCAGTGGACTCTCGGTGTTACTGCACACGAGGAAATCGACGTTGCTTTTCCTTTTTTCCCCCAGCTCCCTCGACATCTACTTTTATATTAATCCAGTGTGGTCCCGCGAGCGGGGAGAAGGACAAAATGTAAAGGAGGAACGAAGAGCGGATAATCAGGGTTGCTGTCGCGAAAGAAAAGACGGCAGTTGGACTTACTCGGTATATCCGACGGTGCTTGTGTTTGCTAGTGCCGTGATGACGATGCGTCTGTTCGGCGAGACCGAGGTTCCATGCTCGAGAATGTCAACTATCGATGAAAAAATGGTACGGGCTGAAACGCAGACACATCGTAGCTCTCTTTCTCGTCCTTACTTTCTCGCTCTCTCGTAGCCACGACGACGATGATTCGGCGTGAACTCCCGACACTTGGACACGACGCACACACGCACCACACTCGCGACGAAATATACACACCGGGCCGATCCTCCTCCTCCGTGATAGCAATGGTGACCTGACACGCGGTAGGCATGCAAAGTGTTTCCCGGTCGCATCGAGTGAACTGGGATCACAGCGAATTCACGGCAGATCGAGCACTATTTCGTCTAGGCATTTCGCGGCTCGTCTCTCGGGCACATCTTGGTCGCCATCGAGATCTAACACGAGTGCGCGGGACGCGCACTCTTGCGGACCCTCACTAAACTTGCCCCTTCAAAGACCGGCCAATCAACGGCCCGTATGGCCTATGCCCTTGCCGCGAGCAGTCCTGTATCTAGTTGATGCGCCGTCATTCATTCATCCCTTGGAATTTTCTTTTTTACAACTACGACAATGCCTTGCTCGTCTCTTTCTCTTTCCTCTGAGGAACAATCACGAATGGATAGTTAACACGTTCGCGTCATTTAAGAGATTATTCGCGAGCTTACTTTAGGCTTTCACGCGACACGACTAATTAATGTTACTACCGAGAAATACGCGCACACAAGCGCGCTCGTGTGTACATGGACTTAACGTTGCCAGGCGCGTATCTAATTCATTCAGCGCCTCCTACTTAAAAATTTTTTTAAATTTCATATTTAAATAGAATTGTATACGTCTATGTATTAATGTAATAAATTGTACAGTGAAGTTTAATTTATGGAATGGTGTGTTTTTGAAATGTAAAGTGTTGTTAGAGTTCAGTGTTAAAGATTTATTTAAATAGTTGTTAATGTTTAGGTGTTTTAGTGTTGTAGAATTGTATATTTGAATTTGTAATTATTTCTACAAAAATAACTAATTTTGTAGAATTCGGTTTCGTGTATTAAAAGCTATGATATAATTAGTTAGGTATTAGGGTGCACCCCCTCTACGGACTGTTTTATATGCGGGGTGAGAGTCGTGGAATGTAAAATATTTCTTATATATCTCGTATTAGAAGGTTAACAATATTCAAGTTTTAAATTTTCTTATTTTAGAATTTTTTAATTTTTAGATCACCAAATTTCCCAACTTCTAAATTGTAAAATTTGTAAACTTTCAAATAACTAAATTTCTATATTTTCAAATTTAGAAATTTTTAATTACTAAATTGTCAAATTTTTTAATTGCTAAACTGTCAAATTCCAAAATTAAATATTTGACTGAAATTTATTAATTTGTTAATATAAATCAACTTATTTCAATTACAGGATACTTTTTATGGTAAATTAAAGAATTTTATTATTTTCATTTTAATAATTTTGTTTTTGTTAAATAACATCCAATAACGGATTGAATGACTTTATAGGTTGTAATCAATTAATATTATATTAATAAATAAATAATATATTAATTAATAAATTATTTTATGTAATTGTTTTATTTTTTAACATATGAATAGTGTGAAGTTAATTGTTAAATTCCTGAGAAATAAAATCTTAATAAATAAATTATATATAAGTTTCAAAACGTACAGAAATATATTTAAAAATATACTTCTGCACATTCCATTTTCTCTCCCTTCCTCCCCATAAGCAAGCTTTCTGAATTCGCCGCTAACAATATCTTTAACTACACGAAAATATAAATGTTACACATATTAGAAAAAAGTAAGTATGTACTTCGTTACATTTTTATAATTATATAGTGCATATTAAATTATATAGAGCAGCCATTAAAGTCTTTGTTACTTTGAATAATTAAACGTATTACACCGACATCAAAGTTAATTACCCTTTATATTATCATGACTTTAATTTAAATTCTTTTCCATAAATGTAAGCTATTTAAAAGATTTTTAACCGGATCTTTATTACATTTTATGTTAAACTCTAGATTTCTTGCTTGTTAAAATACTGCAAGTCTCAACATTTTTTGTGATAATTACATTTTTTTATCATGTAAAGAAAATCAAAGGAAGTTCAGAAATTTTGTTATATAATTTCAATATAATAAATTAATTCTTTTTAATTTACTTAAATAATTTTTAAATATTTTATAAGTTACATATATTTTAAATGAAGGTATAAATTTAATTAAAATTGAATGTTTATTCAAATATAAAAACGTTGTATAATCAAAATATAAATTACCCTAAATGTTTAAAAAACATATCTTAGCCGGTAATAACCGGTCTTAACCAGTAAAATCGAAACTGCTATTCCACTTACATTAACATCTCATTAAAAAAAAAATGAAAAATATAGTTTTCCGTTCTGTCGCTCAGTACAGTTAGTCACAAAAGTATTCGACTTTACACTTCATTAGAAACATTAAAATATTAATGTTAATCCCATAAATGTAAAACATGTTTGTAATCTTTAGCTGTTAATGTCATTGAACACATTTGGAATTTACAAAAGTCTGTAACAAAATATACTAAATAATTTGTCAATAAACAATAAGTAAATTAAAATGTATAACAGAGTCTATGGATATTCAAAAAATGACTGCAATATATATATGTTTTAATTTCACATATATCAATATGTATAATCCCAAGGAAACAAGTGCAAGTGGACCATAATAAAAGCAAAAACGTAGAAAACATTTCCAAGTCCATGAAATATATCTTTCTGCAGTTCCAACTTACTTTATAACATCCTTATTTCCTCTATATCTTCTAATTTTATCTATCGTAATATTTAAGTAATTTTACAACCTCTGAAAGACCACGTTCAAAATTTAAAACGATTCGGAAATCAAATAATTTAATAACCTTAATTTCGTGTCACAATTTAATAACCTTATTTCGTATCAAAATATTTTACGGTAAAGGTTAAAATAAACTAGCGTTTACTAATTCAAATAAATCAGATAATTTAACTTATCTGCACATTTGATTTTATCCTAGCGGATACTTTTGTGACCAACTGTATATTACTTCCGCGTTTCATAAATCATGCGTGAACAAAAGTTTTCGTTCGATTGCTCCTCGATCCTCTCGACCACGTTATTCCGATTTTCAGCTCGGTTTGGTCACTCGATATCATAAGATCTATAATGTTTTCTGGTCAGTTTCCCAGTTATCAAGCGGGGTGGCGCTAGAGTCGTGATTCTCAGGCACACTTCGACACAACTATGTTGTCGAGCAACACGAGAGGGAAACGTTCCTAAGAGCGCGATGCGATTAATAAACGTTGCATCATGTTTCGATATAAAAACGAATCGGCAGACATCTGGCCGGAATGAAGTTCGATTTTAATCTTTGGTTAGAGGATCGTTCGGTAGTTATGGAATTTCATCGATACGCTTCGTGTTCTACAACGTCTCTCCCTTCTACTTTGCTCCGCGTTATCGATTGTTACGAACGCGCCGCCTGATAATGCGTTAAATGTGCACTTCCTTTAATCGAAATCACATATCCTCGCGTTTACTCGCTGAAAAGAATCGAATATCGTGATACGATCGGTATCATGTATGCCGCAGTAAAAATAACGTGCGCTTGAATATTGTGCGGCATGGAGGTAAGTTGATGCAATAAACGTGTAAATATTTTTTTTCGGTAATTTATGTACTTTGAGCATGCTGGTTATCTTCATTCGCGATGTTTGTATGGACTTTTGTATATTAACTTCGTTTCCCTCAATTTAGAATGTAATTATTAAGTTCTGCGTTTCATTTATGTTTCTGTTGAGAATGTTGTTATTGTGACTTGTAATATTATATAAGGTTTCAATCTGAATATTTTCATAGAGAAAGTTGCATAATAAGACTTGTTTTTTGATAACAGTAATAGTGATGGGTTCGACTGCTGCTGTTGTAATTAAAGAAAATATTTAGTAATTTAGTTTAGTTATATTTTTTATTCTTGTTTCTTTTGAGAATGTTGTTCTCAGTATTTTTAGAAAAGTTGTAATTATTTATATTTGGATAATAGCTTAAAACTGTTGTAATTTAAGTAATGTTGTTATTGCAAGTAAACAAGTTAATAAATAATTAAGTTCATATAACAGAAACTGTATTTTTATTCCAAATGAAAATGTTATTACTTTTTTAAGTTACAGTATTAAAAAATACTTAGTATTTCTTTCAACTATTGTTATTATTGTTGTAGTTACTATTAATCATATTATTAGATAATTAATTTAATTTAATTGTTCTCTTTATAACTTAAATTTTGTTATAATTTAATGTATATTACTATTGTCATTAAATAAATTATTTTTTAATTGTGTTTGTTTAATTTCAATTCTTTTAATATTTACTATAATGCCATAGTAATTATTCTTTTTAATATTTTGTAACAATAATAGCCTGAAACAATTGTTAACAATACAACAATTTAATAAACAAAAGATTAGGGTCTTTGATGTATGCATTTAAATATTTTTAAGACTACCTTAACAATGAGTCTAATTACAAATTATTGAATTACTATATTTTTTATTTTTTATATTAGCAAAAAATTACTTTTCAATATTCGATTATTTTTTGCTGCAATGTATACGTTACGCAAAAAAGTTTTCCAATATATCACCCTGAATGAATGCAACCATTCAAGCTTAGAAACATGGCCGATCGTTACGCGTAATGAGTATAACGTAAACTCGTTACTTTTTTCTGCTTGTCACAATGAATCGCTACGTTATAATTACATGGGTACTTAAATTACGATAACGTGCTTAATTATCATATTATTATCCTAATACAATATTTATTCTTTATCATTTTTATTGTAGAGTTAAATAACATAGTAAATATTCCTAAAATAATAAAGTCACAATATCTGTTTGTATAATTTTTATGACAGGACTGGATTTAATTACATTTTGTGGAGAGGGATCTAATGCACATTTTGGGGGTAATTATTTCATGTTTTAGGTTAGTCTGCATTTCACAGGAGTAATTTACATTTTTGAGTGCAAGTTCGTATTTTGGAATGCACGAGTTTGAATTTAGAGGGTAGGGTCCATTCTGACCCCTAATTAGCTACGCTACTGCAGTTCTACTGTTTTGAAGCTATGTAGAAGAAATTTTTGAATTTTTAAATTTTCACATTACTAAATTTTTGTAGTTCTAAATTTGAAAATTTTTAATTTATATTTCTATATTTCTAAATAAAAAAATTTAAGGTTTCTATATTTTCAAATATTAAAATTGTTAAATTCCAAATGACTAAATGTCTAAATTAAAAAATTTAAGCCTCCATACTTCCAAATATGAAAATTTCAAAATTTGCAAGTCTAAAACTTTCAAATTCAAACTTTCATATTCATAAATCTAAAAATTTCATGTATCCATATCAAATCATGTTACCTTAAAATTTTTGCTGTAATAATTTTTCCCAATAATTTTTAAACATAGATTCACACTTAAAACATCCATAACTAATTGTAGATACGATAAAGAAAAAAAATCGCTCTGTCCTAACATATCAGCATGGAAGTAGAAGACTGAAAGTGATATAATGGAATCCAGGATGCCAGTGAAGTACGACGATTCTTAAGTTCAGTATGGAAGTTCGAAAAGGGCTGTGGTCGAAAAAAGTCCTAGTTCCGGCCTGTTTTCTGGTAATTCTTATCTGGATCTTTCTAATCGACAATTCCTTACTTCTCGTCGGTCTGTCCGGCAAACCAACCCTACAAAAACCCAGAAATTCCGTTTACTCTGCGCACATGGTCGATCCGAATCTCGACCGTCTAATTGTCAAGGAATCCTTTTTGATAAACGATGTCGAATCGAAACGCTCGAAATTATCGAAAGTTCAAGTGGTGTCACTTTGGACAGGCAACGGCAGCGTTAAAGGAACCTCAGCAACCCTGCGAAAGTATCAGGTGTTGAGGCAGCAGGGTTTAATTCCTAGCAAACAATTGCCAACCGCATTGATTATCGGCGTGAAAAAAGGCGGAACTAGAGCCCTGTTAGAGTTTCTCAGGCTACATCCGGCCATTCGAGCCGCAGGCTCGGAAGTACACTTTTTTGATCATCATTATATCAAAGGATTCCATTGGTACAGGTATGTTGTACAATGGTTCTCATTTTTCGCATTTTAATTCTTGATAATTTTTTTAAATTGAATTTCCTTAATATTCCGCAAATTTTGTTAAACTTTTGCAAATTTTATTAAATTCCCAAATTTTACTTAACTTCCAAATTTCCGAATTCCAAATTCCAAATTTCAAAATTTCAAAATTTCAAAATTTCAAAATTTCAAAATTTCAAAATTCTAAATTTCAAAAGTCCAAATTCCAAATTTCAAAATTCCCAGTTCCAAATTTCCAAATTTGCAAATTTCCAAATTCCACATTTTAAAATTTCAAAATTTCCAATTTTCAAAAATCCCCAAATTTCCAATTTTCAAAATTCCAAAATTCCAAAATTCCAAATTTCCAAATTTCCAAATTCCAAGTTCCAAATTTCAGAATTCCACATTTCAAAATTCCAAAATTCCAAAATTTCCAAATTCCCAAATTCCCAAATTTCAAAATTCCAAAATTCCCAATTTTCAAAAATCTTCAAATTTCCAATTTTTAAAATTCCAAAATTCCAAATTTCCAATTTTCAAAATTCCAAAATTTCAAAATTCCACATTTCAAAATTCCAAATTCCAAAATTCCAAAATTCCAAAATTCCAAAATTCCAAAATTCCAAAATTCCAAATTTCCAGTTTTCCAAATTTTCAAATTTCCAGATTTCCAAATTGCAAATTTCCCATTTCCAAATTTTCAAAGTCTCAAATTTACATCTCTACTCACACACGTCACATTTTCCCCCCTTTATACACTCTTACACTACATAACACTCTGTATGCACCACACTTCTTATAACCTTATACATGACTCACGTCACATTTATCGTAAGTCCTTTCTTGCACTAGATCTATCTCATCACATATCCGTTTACCCCTTTTGCTTGAGAATTAACCTCTACTATTACTAATAGTATTATGATTACGTAATACTTACGTCGCAATTACAACTAGTATAATAACCATTATACAATAATAATGACTATGTGGTATTATAGTAGTACTACTATAGTACTAATATTATTAACATTTGTGTTAACCTCAGTCCATTAAATATAATTAAGAAAATATAACAATTAAATGAAACGATAATTTTTCATTTGACGATACATTTCAGGCATCGTATGCCCCCTACATTGGCCACTCAAATTACGATGGAGAAAACACCGTCGTATTTCGTGACGAGCGAGGTTCCGAGGCGAGTTCAACGCATGAATCCGGCGATGAAATTGATTCTCGTAGTAAGGGATCCGGTTACGCGAGCAATATCCGATTATACCCAAGTGAAGAGTAAACGGGCCAATATGCCAAAATTCGAAGATCTAGCGTTCCTGAATGGCTCGAAGATCGTGGACACCACGTGGGTACCGTTGAAGATTGGTGTGTACGCGAGACACTTGGAGAGATGGCTGCAATATTTTCCGTTGTCGCAATTTTTGTTTGTATCTGGGGAGAGATTGATCGCGGACCCGGTTGCCGAGATCACCAGGGTGCAAGATTTCTTAGGCCTAAAGAGAGTTATATGCGAGAAACATTTTTATTTCAACGCCACCAAAGGATTCCCTTGTCTGCTCAAATCTGAGGAACATCCTACACCCCATTGCCTTGGTGAGTTTGTTAACAAGAATAGGGAATTTTTATTTTCAGTGGTGTTAGCATATTCTGTGATGTGAGAACAATATATTAGGGAATATATAAACGTATATATGTATAATTATTATATATGTGTATATGTATACATATAAATGTTTGTATGTATATTTTGCACTGTGTATTATATATACAATTTTTTCATTGTTGACTTTATAAATTTCTGAATTTCTTAATTTGCAAGCTTTTAAATTTGTAGAATCATCAATTTGTAAATTTATAAATATCTAAATATGTAAATTTGTCAATTTGTCAATTTGTAAATTTGCCAATTTGTAAATTTGCCAATTTGTAAATTTGTCAATTTGTCAATTTGTCAATTTGTCAATTTATAAGTTTGTAAATCTATAAATTTGCAAATTTATTAAATTATGATTTTAGAAATTTAAGAACTTGGAAATTTAGAAATTTAGAAATTTGGAAATTCCAAAGTTTAAAAATTCAGAAAGTCAACAATGACAAAATTGCTGTTTTCAAAATTTGATCTCAAAAAAATTCCAAATTCTCAAATCAAATATCTCAATTTTACGGCCACGCTATATCGTAGACTATATCTACAACCACGCTTTATACTCTGTCAAATATGTAACATTAACCTATAATTTCAAGGTAAGAACAAGGGTCGTAGTCATCCTTACATAGATCCTGTAGCCATACAACGATTGAGAGATTTTTATCGTCCATTTAATCAACGTTTCTACCAATTAACCGGGATGGATTTCGGCTGGTTGTGAGAACAAGTGCAATAAGCGAATACATATCGATGCTAGTTAATTAAAACATAGTCAATTTTTACGAAGATACGATACATATACGACACGAATGCCATTAGTCTGCACCGAGATAAATAATCGGTAAAAGATACTCGTTAACTTCATTTCTTAGGATATTTTTTTATTCACAAACAAGCATCATTTCCATGTGTTGACAATACGCAAGAGAATTCATATTTGTGATATTACTGCTAGATGCGTAGATGAAGGATTGCGGTTAAACAAGAACAATTTTGAAACTAAACTTAAAATTATATTTTAGGTGACATTGAGAAGCTTGTGCATTAATTATAATAATATAATAATTAGTATCTCTCTTGCTCCTCTTATTTTAATATTATTATACATATCATAAGAAATAAGAAACTATTTATTAATATTTTACATATCTCATTAGTTATAGGACGCACATCTGTTTTTTATTTTTTTAATATTTATAAATACTAGTTCAGTTTCAGAGTTGTTCATTTTTTAACATTGCCATTTACATTTGTAATTCGATGGATATAGATATTTAGTTCGTAAAGTAACAAGCGAGAACATCGTTAATTAAAGTAATTAATTTAGTAAGTTGGAAATGTGCAATATATAATTTTCTATCAAGGAATATTTAAAAAATGGTGCAAGTAGCGCCATCTAGTGGCGCATAGCAAAACGACAGAAAATTGCTATTTTTCGTAAAACAACTTTTACGATTTTTTGATGCAAGTAGAACGTTCTACGATGTAAATGCAATCAGAGTACTGCTTAGTATGTTAGAATTGGTAATTTGAAAATTTAGCAATTCATGGACCAAGAAATACTGTAACCATCTGGTGGTAGGAGTTTAGAATTAATAGAACTATATTATTAGAACTTATAAAATATTTTTTATCAATATTACATTTGAAATAATTTTAAATGACGTACTTAGTGTATTGGAAATAATAAAAATGGTAAGATAAACATTTTTTAGAGTTGCAATGATGTAATGTGTTGTTCATAATTGAATGATCTCCCGCCAAGTATGGCGGCTTTAAAGACTGCCTTTTTGGCGGTTTTTGACAAAGTATTTCGTTTTATAATTATTCAGTTTCACTTGTTCATAAAGATGTGCAAATATATAAATTTAAGGATGAACTTTCCAGGATAAAATATTTACAGTTTAAGGAATATTTAAATATACAAGTTTTTAAATATTTTACATTCCATTAATTACGAAGTGTCACCGTCATTATAGTGTTTCTTGGTTCGTGAAATATATTTTTCTTAAATTACAAATTTCAATGACGTAAACATTGTTAATACTCCGACTACATTATCTTAGTAATAGTTGTATTTGTATTTTAAAATTGTTTATGTTAAAAATAACAAATTATTTATTTTATCGTCAGATGGCGCTAAACGTATCGTTTCCAAAGCATGCACTGATCTTGAAAAACATTATCAAAGTAATTAACTCATAGAGTTTAGATCACATTCGGTAAAATATTTTCTTAAAATAACGAACAGTACAATTTAGCGTTTCTCATCCTTTACAATTAACAATCAAAGTGTTTAGTATTTTAAATGTTTGTTAAAATCGCGTGGATATTTTAACTGTTATTACTTTTGCAATGTGCTATATATTTTGTTAAATTCGGCTTCCATTTATCTTCCTCAAGTTTATAAAATGTATGTATATAAATTTTAATTCTATGCAAAATTTTATTTAAATTGTAATTCTCTTGCAAAATTAGAATTATTGTTATCGAAGATTCTTATTGTAATATTTAAGCAAACAAACGATAAGTACAATTGAAAGCAATGAAATGCTGTATCTCGTTTTTAAAAAATTTCAACGAACGTACGTTCGGTTAAGTGGATAGAAATACGAACGATGTCAATTAGACATTTGTAACGACGAGGGTTATCGAAAAGTTTGTATAACCGTACAGAAACTACATAATTAATTTTGCTACGTGCAAGTATGCACCGGCTTGCAACTGTAAAATGAATATAATGTATTTATATTTTGCAAAAGTGCACACACATACATTCCTACATACATACGTACTATATGAATCGTGAATTTTTTTCACGAACGTAATTATGAAGTTAATTGAATTTTAATTAAACGGTAGAAAATGTTAGTTGTTAATTATTAGAGTTTGTTCCGAGTGAGTTGTACGTTTAGGAACACTTTAGAAACTTTTATTGACGAATGTACATTTTCGTGCAATTAAGGATTTTAATCGAATGAATTACGAGTGTATCGTTCAGTGAAAATTACGCTTTAATTTGCTCAAGTGAATTAAGGTACTTTAAAGATACAAAAGTGTAAATAAAGAATGATTTATGAAATGATATTTTGTAATTTATATTTCTTATCCATATTTTTGTTTGGTATTTTATTTTTTAGTATGTTCTTTATTATGTGATTTAAGACAAATTTTTTGAGACAATACTTTTGAAATTATATTTTTGTAGCAGTGAAGAAAAGCGTTATTTAAAATGTTCATAACCTCAAATTATTAAATTCCCAAAAGCTCAAAAGCACTAATTCTGCGAACTTCAAAAATTCAATTTATGAAAATTTCAAATTCTCAATATTTCAGAAGTCTACATTTTTAAAAGCTCAAATTCTCAGGAGCTTCAAATTCAAAAATTTCAAAATTTCGAATTCTCAAATTCTCAAATCCCTATATTCTCAAAAATTCAAAATTTCAAATTTGAAAAATCAAAAAAGCTCAAAAGCTCAAACTCTTGAATTCCTAACCTCTTAAACTCTCAAACTTTTAAATTCTCAAATTCCCAACGGTTTCAATTATCGAATTCTAAAAGCTAATTACCTCAAAATCTGAAATTCAAAAAATCTCAGAAGCTCAAAATAAAAGAAAAAATCTTAAAAATGAGAAAAAGTGACTTTCAATTAAATTTTAAAATTATGTGATCAAATTAGAAATGAAATAGTGTCATAAAAGCTTGTTAAAAGCTCTAAAAATGAAAATAAAAAAATACCATTTTATAACTAATCGAAAAAAATGCATGTCCGAACACGCATATTGGAAAAATATAAAAAGTCATATTTTATGACTTTCTGGGCATATTTCGTTCCGTAAGAATTTTCAAGATAAATTTTTATTAACATTAGATGCATTTTATTCCCGATTAAGCCTAAAAAAATCAGTATTTCTTCAACTCGGTTCAAAATGGTATTTGTGACGTCATCTAGTGGTCAACGGTAGAAACTAATGGAGTCAAATTTGAAATAATACGCCTTCAGAAATATTGAATTTGCAAGCTTAATTGGGAATAATATACGTGAAGTTTTAGTATAAATTTATGTTAGAATGCTAAGGAAATATCATATATCCAGAAAAACCTGAAATTTAATTTTTTATAATTTTCTAATTTACGTGTTCGGACACTCGGTATTTTTGATTAGTTCATCTGTTTCACCGCTAGATGGCGCCACACTTTTTGTCCATAAAATGACCTTTTTTCCATTGTCGTTTCTAGCGCTTTTAGAAAGATTTTATGACATTATTTTGCTTCATATGTAATCACATAATAGTGTACCACCCTTGCAAATACTTGGAATTCGCTAATTTTGTGAAAAATTGCAATTTTATATTTTTGTAGTTCCACCTTTCACCGCTAGGTAGACGCCAATTTTTTAGTCCATGTTTTGAACTATTTTTTATTTTCTTTATTAATGGTTCACCACATCTCACCAAAGGCTCAAAATCACCGAATCTCAAATTCCCATATTCTTAAAATCTCAAATTCTCAAATTCTCAAATTCTCAAATTCCAAAACTCTCAAATTCCAAAATTCTCAAATTCCAAAATTCTCAAATTCCAAAATTCTCAAATTCTCAAATTCTCAAATTCTCAAATTCTAAAATTCTTAAATTTTCATATTTACAAACTCTCAAACTCTCAAATTCTCAAAAGCTCAATTTCCAAAATTTCAAATTTCCAAATCTCAAATTCGAAAACCTCAAATTCCAAAATTAAAAAATTCTCAAATTTGAAATTCCACAGCTCTCCAAATTCCAAATAACCACCCAATAAAATAATTATCATAAGCGTGAATAAATACACGAATAACAAAAACCAAATTGGAGAAAACATTTTATCTAGATAAATTCTGTACACTAGCGAAATATTTATTATAATATTACTCGATTTATTCGTATTCGCAGTAGAAGGCATTACAAGTACTTAACAAACAACAACAAAGATGGATCCGTTACACAAATTTTCTACTGAAATATTCCATTCATCTTTATCAAAAGAAAAGAAAAAAGAATTAATAACATGATACATGTGAACATTTTCTATACAATTGTGAACGAGTATTTGTCTCAACATTTTTCACCAAATATTCCATTCTCTGTTTTTGTACAAACATATATTTTGTTAAGGTATTAAAAAATATATATATATCTCAGGTCCGTTTCTCTAACTCTACTCAACTATTGACACAAAATAAGAAGAAAGACAGAAGAGAAAATATCGTAACAATACAAATCGTGCCATTCGATGGAAATTCTCTTAAATTTTGTTCGATTTTTATAACAGACAATAATTGCAATATACACAATGTCCAATTAAAAACATTCTCATATCTCTGAAATTATACCAGAAAACATTTCAAATAAAAATTAAATAATTTAATATTATTTAGTATAATAAAATAATTTAATATTATTTAATTTTATATAAAATATGTGGTCCCATGAAAAAATTAAATTGACCTTCACATGTCCTTGACTCCACTCCTTCACTCCTTGACTCCTACAAAAAATTCAATAACATCAAATCTGTCATCCAAAATCCTTGAAATTTTATATAAAACATTTTTTGATAGCGTGAATAATTTCTGAGATATCGGAGGAGACCGCTTTTTATGGAACGCCCTGTATATTTGTTCTATCGAAATGGCTACGGTTATTATATCTATATTATGTATATATTTATAAAAAAAATGAAATGTAAGTGCGACATACGTTTTATTGGTACTCTAATCTTATGTTAAAGATTCTTGAGCAATCTTATCGATTGGTGGACGGAATTACATACTGTCGAGAGAGAAAGACGCTATTACAATACAGTAGGTCAGTATGTTCATCATACATAATCGAGCAATCGTTAAAACTAACGCGTAATTATAGTAATTCGATTCGTGTAACAAATACTGATTCAATGTGATCGGGATAGAACCCATACTTTTCTTTATGGGATCCTACGAACGACGGTGCAGTGGACTCTCGTTATATTGCCGTTTTCTACTTAAACGTTATATTGCCATTTCCACTTAAATTGCTGCATACACTTGTGACACACTTCATACACTTTCGCCAGTCAAAAACATTTTTATAACTTCCATTTGAAAAATTCCATTCCATTCCGTAAAAATTCCATTCTGTAAAAATTTAAATTAATTTAATAAATTATTTAAACTTGTTCCAATTATCAAATAATGAAAAAATCTTTTGTGTGTTATTAATCCTTCCTTGCAGGAATTTTTCAATGAATAAATAACAGTAAATAAATTTTTTCTATATTACAAATTTATTTAAACAAAATTATTTATGTTTGTGAATTTATGTTGTTGCATGTTTACATTATATGAATGCGAAACAAAATATATGTATAACAGGGAAAAATGTGTTTGATCAATTTATTATGTGTATTAGATCAAAATAATTTTAGTAATTCTACCTTATTTATATTTGAGAAGATACAATAATTAATGTAAGAATAATGCAATGAAGGATTAAATTATTTACAAGTGATAACAAGTAGAAGTTTAACTATCGATTATCGACATTATAGATATACACATATCGATACTATTAAAATAGGAACTTGGAAATTTAGAATTTTAAAATTGTGTAAATATAAGAATTTATAATTTTGAAAATTAGAAAAGTTTTAAAAAATTAGAAAAGTTTTAAAAAATTTCCATCAAATGATATGTTATCGATATATCGAGATATCGACAACATTTCAATATCAATAATTGTTAATAATCGATAGTAACACTTCTAGTAACAAATACTTCAAAAAATGGAATGATTGTATTCCAAATACCATATTTTTCGATATATGGCTATTTTTACAGTTATTAACTAATTCTCACAAAATGAGATAAAATAAAAGTTTCCGAGTTCGAAATCATAACGACAACATAACAAGAGTCTACTCCTGTAACCTAACCTCTTCAACGTCACAACAACCGATTCATAATCTTTCATAATCGTTCCTCATTTTTTCTTCATCTATCAATGTAACAGACACTATAATAATAATTGTGATACTATAAAAATTCATTTCTGTCGCTGATATACTTAAACGTTAAATTATGGACTACAATGATGATTTCTTAAACGTCTACAGCTAAAGTCGTTAACTTCCGATATATTCTTTCTAATAATGAAGACCTCTTAAATTACACGCCTACGCTTCCGACGGAATCTCGACGATTCGCAAATTGATCCTAATTTGAGCGTGACAAATTTCGTTATGCAAAATTAATTAAAACAGTATACAATTACGGACAGACTCGGTTTGTTTTGAAAAGAACAATTTTAAAAACGCTTTCACTTCGTACTCGTCAGAGATGCTCCAATCAGAGTCACGAAATAACGATGTCGATCTGATCGATGCCGCCATCTTGCGGTAGAGTTCGTACCGCGAAATTCAAATTGTAATAACGGTGTATTTGGACTAAATGATATAAGTTACACAAATAACAAATATTTATAAAAATACATCGTTTCACATTAATGAATTATGCAACACAAACTATTCAATAACATGAAAAATTAATGTTTATAAATAATATACGGATAAATATTAAAACACAATTAGGTAAACTTTGCACTCCTCATATGCATGCAAAGTGCAAACTCTTGTCACAAAAAGTAAGATCATTAAAATATCTGCTTTTAAATGTAAGATTGCACATAATATTTGCACAAAATATTTTTCTGTAATAAAACTAATAAAAATTTGTTATTTATGTAACTTTCATCTTTCAGTTAAAATTGACCATTTTTTACAAATCAAATTTCGCGCCGTTTTTTAAAAAATGACGTAAAACATAACCTTGTTAATTATAACGTGACTCTAATTAAAGGATCTCTAGAGTCTGTCAGTCGATTACAATACTAATAAATTAACATTCGAGTGTATGTTCAGAAAAAGATGAATCATTATTATCACGCCCATTCATGGAATATCCATTTCACCGCATTTACAATTGCTAATTCGGGTGTGTATATATGTACAAAAGAGTTCTTTTGGAACTCCCGATCTTTATCACAAGAACTGGGACAAGATAATGCCGATTTCAAAAAAAAAAAAGACGAAGAAGAAAATGGCAAGTTGCTACGAAGCGCTTCCACATAGTGGCAAATGGAGGTCTTACATCTTATGGATATGTTACTTATGGATGGTACAATTTATCGTTTCGTGTTCGTTCAACGCTATTTTGTTATTAACTGTTCGTTCGTTTGTGTTAGGTTTTTGTTTTTGATGCTTTCTTTTTGTACTATTTTGAAGTTGAATGCGTTGATTGTACGAGCGGATTTTAGGTGTTCTTATTGGCGTAACTAAGTTGTGGAGGAGGTAATTACTGTGCGGTATATTGCCATGCGTTATATTGCCGCGTACTGTACGGTTATTTGCTAGATACGTGATGGACACGTAATTCGAGTAATACATCATCGTTCTCATATTTGGAATTTCAATTTCAATTGGATTATTGATGGTTTGAGAGTTTTATTTTGCGAAGAGAAAATTAGTTTACTAATTTGGAAATTTAGATGTGTAGTACTTTAGAAATATGTGAATTTAGAAATTACAAATATTTAAGTTACTATGTTTTCCAATTTTCCAATTGTCTAGTTTCTTCATTCTACTATTTCCTAATTTCTCAGTTGCTCAATTTTCCCAATATTCCTACTGCTCATGTGTTTAATTTTCCAATTTTCCAATTTTCCATTTTCCAATTTTCCAATTTTCCTATTGTTGAATTTTTTAACTGCACTATTTCCCAATTTCCCAGTGCCCTTTTTCCTATTTTCCCATTTCCCCAATTTTCCAACTTTCAATTTTCCAACTTCCAACTTCAATTTTCCAATTTTCCAATTTTCCAATTTTCCAATTTTCCAATTTTTCAATTTTCCAATTTTCCAATTTTCCAACTTTCAATTTTCCAATTTTCCAATTTTCAATTTTTCCATTATTAAATTTCCCAATTTTCCAGTGTCCTATTTTCCTAATTTCCCACTTCCAATTTATCAATTTCCCAACTTCCCAAATTAACACTTCGCTCAACTTTCCAATTTTCCAACTTATAAATCCAAAAATTCAATACTCTCACAATTTCAAAATTCAAAAACATGGAAATTTACAAGTTTAACAATTTTGATAATTTGCAAAATACAAATACACAAATGTTCAAACTTGTGAATTTTCAAATTAAGAAATTGTTTATCTGCCGTTGTCCATCACTACCTCGCGTTATATTGCCGTTTCGCGTTGAATCAGCGTACATTATATTACCACGTGTTGTATCGCATTATATGGCCATGTTACACCTCTACGAATCATCCCTCTACGTGTTACATTATTACACGATATATCAGCTCGCACTATATCACCGCATTCAATACAGTTTAAAACCTTCAACCCAGTTACGCCAATATCCGTTCCTCCCCTCAGACACTCAAAACTAACAATTATGGCATCGGGACGCGCTTCTAGCACCGCGAGGGCAAGCAATTCGTTTCCATTAACAATAAAAGATTGTCCTATCATATGAAAAGAATGAAGCGATACCGATTCGCTAACACGGTGCTTCCATACTAATCGTCCTCGCATCGTTCGTCCATCTTTTCCACGAAGGAAACAAACATGTCGTCGTTTCAATAACAGAAACAATGCGTTTTCACAATGAAAAGAAACGGAAGAAACAAGAACGTCGAAATAACGTCAGATATCCAACGTACATATAATCGAAAGTTATGAAAGATAAAATCAAATTTCAACCAATTTCACAAGTTTAAAAACACACAACGGAACTCTTCGTGCATGTTGCGCAGATACAGGACCGACGAGAAGGGGAGCATGACGGGGCCCGGCACAAATTTTCTCTTTTTTCAGTTATTGTCAAGGCCGGAAAATCTGAGCTCACTAAATTTTTATGAAGTTTGGTGAGATTGTTCTTTTTACTTTCCTGCAGGAAGCTCCAGATCCAACAAGATTTTTATTGAATTTCGTACAGGACATGAACTACCAAACCTTGATTAAGTTTTAGCAGAGGCTCAAATAGTAGTTTCAAACTTAGAGAAGCTGTAGTTCCTTTGAAACTTTGATTAAGTTCTACCAGAGACTCACATGGTGTTTTCCAACTCAGAGGAGCTCAGGTTCCCATGAAACCTTGATTATGTCCTATTAGAGACTCATATAGTTTGGCACAATTCAAAAGAGCTCAGGCTTCCACAAAACCATAATTTGGTTCTACTAGAGACTCAAGTAGTTATTTTCACCTCAGTGAAGCTTAGTTTCCCACCAAATCTTAATTAAGTTTTAGCAGAGGCTCAAATAGCAGTTTCAAACTCAGAGAAGCTGTAGTTCCTTTGAAACTTTGATTAAGTTCTACCAGAGACTCACATGGTGTTTTCCAACTCAGAGTAGCTCAGGCTCCCATGAAACCTTGATTATGTCCTACTAGAGACTCATATAGTTTGTTACAATTCAAAGGAGCTCAGGCTTCCACAAAACCATAATTTGGTTCTACTAGAGACTCAAGTAGTTATTTTCACCTCAGTGAAGCTTAGTTTCCCACCAAACCTTAATTAAGTTTTAGCAGAGGCTCAAATAGCATTTTCAAACTCAGAGAAGCTGTGGTTCCTTTGAAACTTTGAAGTTCATGTAATTATTTTGAATTCGGTGAAGCTCAGGTTCTCAAAACCTTAATTAGGCCCTACTAACGCAGTTCTGCGATTTCATAGTTAAGTTTCAATTAACAAATACTTCGGGCTGCAAGTCTTTCCGGTCCCCGCCGCCCCTGCGCGCAAACGACGTCCTCGGCAATATCAACGCTGACGCAAATGTTGGTCAAACTTCTTTCAAAGACGACGATCCTCACGCTTCCATGGAACGAACAATAATACACGAACACGTGCTCGGTTCCGAGGCTATCGATAGTTCGCCGGCGGAAAGCTAACTGTGCTCGTTATTATAGCGAAGCGATAAGGAAGAATTAAAAAAGGGGGAGTGGTAAGAGTCGATCGTGCCCAAACACTGAGCCGGGTTGTTCAAAGGTGAGTGATTATGATATCGTCGTCGATATCGTCCTTCTCGTCGTCCGTCTCCTCGACTTGGTTCGCCTCCGCCTGCGCCGCCTTCGGATCTTCGGCGATCGCCTTCAGCCTTCTCTGTTTACGCCTGTGCAATAGCTCCACTACGAAGTAGCCCATTGTGCCCACCAGTAATACCGTCAGCATCACGTATAGTTTCATACGGGCACATAAGTGAGTGCTGTACGCGTACGCTATCACGAAACCGGCGCTCTCCCATAGTCTGTAGTTCGAGAAGGCCGCCTCCTTGTTGCGCCTGAAGAGGGTTCCGTACAGACCTGCGGACAATGTTAGGTGTTAGGCGAATTTAGGGACCTGGTTAGTTTTGAAAGGGTCTCGATATGTGACAGTACTTGGGTTTCACATGACATATGTGGAATTTATGACCTTCATTTTATGTTGTTTCTTTCTTGTCACGTAGTTATGTGAACAGAACAGGTGTATTAATGTGTGGGCAGTTCCAAAGGAGATACATGTTGTAGCTAGTTCCTAGCTACTTATGTATACTATAGTTCATATGCTTCTAACTACATATGTATGTATAGGTGTCATATGTTACTAGCTACATATGTATATGTATGTGTCATATGTTCTTAGCTACATATGTACATGTATGTGTCATATGTTCTTAGCTACATATGTACATGTATGTGTCATATGTTACTAGCTACATATGTATATGTATGTGTCATATGTTCCTAACCACATATGTATATCTATATGTGTCATATGTTCCTAGCTACATATGTATATCTATATGTGTCATATGTTCCTAACTACATATGTATGTATATGTGTCATATGTTCCTAACTACATATGTATATGTATGTGTCATATGTTCCTAACTACATTGTATATGTATGTGTCATATGTTCCTAGCTACATATGTATATCCATATGTGCCACAAGTTCCTACCTACATATGTATATCTATATGTATCATATGTTCCTAGCTACATATGTATATCTATATGTGTCACATGTTCCTATCTACTTATATCTCAATATTCTTATACAATGTTCCTATAAAGACATTAATGCATCTCCATATGTATATTCCTGGATATATTCCCAAACATGTTCCTATATATCTACATGTATGTCCACGTATAAACAGTATACGTGGTATTATTGTAAATAATATATGGCACATATGGCATACATATACACTATATCTTCCTACACTGTCTCTAAACAAAAACGAATGCAAAGTTCTGAATAGCAAACCCCAGTACCAGATTGTTAATTGTACAATTTCAAGATTGTTAATAATATTAATAACGAAAATAACTTACCGTTTACTTGCGTCTGCCACACAGCATCACCAACTCCCCACAATCCGGAAACAGAATAGAAAACATAAGGATTTTCAGGATTCGGTTTCCAGTGGAGTAGCACGACGACAAGGCTAACATGAACAATGGCGCCCAGCACCATAAGCGGTTGTCTGCCGACGAATTTCATTAGGGAGCCGAAGAGCAGGGAGCAGGCGGCGTTCACAACGCCGAAGCAGATCATTACGTAGCCCACTTTGTGGACACCTAGAGCGCATGAGATGTACGCCTGAAACAGAAAATGGTGAACAATTATAAATACGACGTTTTAAGATTTTATGTTTTTTAACGTTGTAAGAAGTTTTGATAATAGAGAAGGTGGTTTAATGTTGAAGTGGTGTTTAAATTGGTTTATATGTGCGTTTTGAAGTTTTAAGGTAGATGTAATATGGTAGTTATGGGGAACTGAGTGTGATAAGGGAAATTTGAGAATTTAGGCATTTTTAAATTTGCGTGTTTATCTCGCAAAATTTAATGTGGAAGTTTGAGAATATGGAAATTAAGGGATTTAAAGGGTTGGGGATTTAGGGATTCAGGGATTTAGGGATTTAGGAATTTAGGGATTTAGAAATTTAGAAATTGACAGAATTGGGAATTTTTAGATTTAGAAATTGAGAGCTTTGGAATATAGGGATTTAGGGATTTAGGAATTTAGGAATTTAGGAATTTAGGAATTTGGAGATTTACTAATTTTTAAAATTAGAGATTGAAAGATTTGAGAATTTGGAGATTTGAGTATTTGGAAATTTGGAAATATAGAGAGTTTGCAATTTCGAAATTTAAGAATTTAAAAATGTATAAATTTCGAAATTTAACAGTTCTAAAATCTAAAAATGTCTAATCCAAAAACCAAAGAATCTAAAACCCACGAAATAAAAGAAAGTTTAATAATCAATATTATTATATCAAAATTCTATCAATATTACCAATATTATCAATATTATCAATACTATCAATACTATCAATACTATCAATACTATCAATACTATCAATACTATCAATACTATCAATGCTATCAATGCTATCAATGCTATCAATACTATCAATATTGTCAACATTAGCAATATTATCAATAATATCAATATTATCAATATTATCAATATTATCAATATCATCAATATTATCAATATCATCAATATTATCAATATCATCAATATTATCAATATTATCAATATCATCAATATTATCAATATCATCAATATTATCAATATCATCAATATTATCAATATCACCAATATCATCAATATCATCAATATCATCAATATCATCAATATCATCAATATCATCAATATTATCAATATCATCAATATTATCAATATCATCAATATTGTCAATATCATCAACATTGTCAACATCATCAACATTGTCAATATTATCAATATTATCAACGTTATCAATATTATCAATGTTATCAATATTATCAATAATATCAATACTATCAATAATATCAATAATATCAATAATATCAATAATATCAATAATATTAAGATTATGCTAGATTCCCAATTAAAAAGTCACATATCATCCACCGTACCCACCTCCACAAAATTCAAAATCCAATAAAAACCCCCCTTTGTGATCCATAACACCACTAACTCAATAACGTTCTTCCAGAACGACCCTGAGATAAAAAAAAATGGAAACAAAGAAAGAACATTCTTTTCATAAGAAATTTCACTGACGCACATATAATAAGAGACCGCAAGGATGCGATCAACATGGCTGTGCGCTTTCATTTATCCAGGTATGTAAGTGTAAGCATGTACGCCCGATGCACGTACAACCGAAGAAAGAAGAAGAAGAAGGAGGAGGAAAAAAAAAAGAAGAAATACTGGTTCACGAGATTCCAGGTATGGAAGTGGTATCAGGGAATTGCTGCAAGAATAAGATTCTGGGCTATTTATAACACGCTGGACCAGCTGATTCAATGGAAGCTAGCCGACCCCGAGGATCTTGACGTCTTTCAACAGCATTTATTTGGCCAATTACTTTATTCGCCGGCCAATCAGTTCGCTCGTTTCGTCATGGAACTGGTTTTAAACAAGATTACCTTCCAAACTGTATCATCCTTTTTTTTCTTCTTCTTCTTCACTGGCGCCGTATATTGGCACACGCAATCGATTGTATATTATACAACTTATAATTCCAATATACATTACTGAAGTTAAGGAGATAAGTAGATTTAGAAATTGAGGAAATTAATTGCTAATTTTTTAATGTGATAAAAGATTTTTAAGTTTGAGGTTTTTAGGATTTTCAGGGTTTTTAGTTTCGAAAGTTTCAAGTTTAAATTTTGGCGCGAAAAGATTTTTGAGGTTAGAAATTTAGATGATTTGTAAATTTGTAAGCTTGAGAAGTTTTAAATTGTGGAATTATCAAATTTCTTAGTTTTGAAATTTACAAATTTAGTGCTAATGGATTTGTATCGATAAGTCGTGATATTAGAGAGTTTCAAGCTTTTTAATTTTGGCGCGAAAAGATTTTTGAGGTTAGAAATTTAGATGATTTCTAAGTTGTAAGTTTAAGAAGTTTTAAATTGTGGAATTATCAAATTTCTTATTTCTTTTATAAATTAGATTAAATTTCAATGTTTCCATTATTCTAAAAATTTCAAAAATTCTAAAAATTCTAAAAATTCAAAAATTCTCAAAATTCTAAAAACCCAGACATTTAAAAATCCTCTAAATTCTAAAAATTCTAAGAATTCTAAAAATTCCAAAAGTCCTAAAAATTCTCCAACTTCCCAATATTCACAAATCTCAAAAATCCTTAAAATTCTCCAAATTTCAAAAATTTCCAATATCCCTAAAATTCTCCAAATTCTCAAAATTCCCCAAATCCTCCAAATTCCAAAAATTCCTAAAATCCTCAGAATTCACCAAATTTTCAAAATTCCCCAAATCCTCCAAATTTCAAAAATTCCCAAAATCCTCAGAATTCTCCAAATTTTCAAAATTCCCCAAATCCTCCAAATTTCAAAAATTCCCAAAATCCTCAGAATTCTTCAAATTTCCAAAATTCTAAAAATTTCTAAAATATTCAAAATTCTCCAAATTTCAAAAACTCGAAGCCCTAACCTTCGACAATTCCAAAGGACCGCCAAAACGTATTATCACCGGGAAACACAAAACATCTCACGGAAAGAGAACACAATAATCAATCTGGATATCCTGAAATCGTTAATGATTATCCTCATCAGATAGACAACAAAAAAACTGGCTAGGATCACCCGGATACGAACCGGATACAGAACGGCAGGTTCGTGATGCGTAACGGCCATGCGAGGTCGTACAATTGTTTTCCGGAAATACATGCATCTGATCGCAAGCAGATATGCTGAAATATCGGCCGAGGCACGCATCCTTTGCCTTTTAAAGCTTTGAATTATTAAACAACATTCAGTATCCATATAACCATTATCGTCCGTATCTTCTATTATCTCTGTTATTATGTTACCTGCATCCAATAATACATACTTTACAGATTTCAATTTTAATTGTTCTTCATTTAATTCTTTTGTGAAGCGCAGTTTCAATCGTGGAAATTTATACGATTGAAAATTTGCGAGATTTAAACATTTTGTGGGTTGTAAATTGAGAAAATTTTTGGATGTTGAAATTTTTAAACTTGAGAAGTTCAGACTTGAAAGTATGAAAATATACACGTCCTCATTTTCTACAACAGTCAATGTATGTCACGAATTTACATGAAAGTCTCTATCAAAGTAGCAATATAAGTGCCAGCTTTACTCCGTAAGACAGTATTTTAACCGCAACATTAGCATTTTTAATATTATTCATTAGTTCCATAAGTCTTCTCGTGACCAACAATTACATAATTATACTTTCAAATGGTCGATTGCATTTACTTTTTTAAACCGTTTCATTAATTCCTCTGGCCCGAAGATTCATTCGTGAATACATTATCATTTGTTCGTAATCAATGCCTTATGGAATCAAGTTTCTACTGACAACAAGCTCATTCATTTTGTGGCGAGCGTGGGCGAGTTATTCGAATCTCATTGGTGCTCGTTACTCGATTGTTCTGTCTGGCAAGCTGTAAATTATTGCTTCCAGTTGTTAAATCATTGCCTCGCTGAAATTGCTTTACATCAAAGGAACTTCGCATTTTAGGGAAAAACGAGGCTTCCATTTTATTCAAATAACCCTCATCCTTTTCTTCATTTAATGACTTCTCATTCTTTTTAAAGATTTTACATTTTTCTTTTTCAAGGCAATTTGATAGAGGTTTTGTTTTGTTTAAAAATTCTTCTTTTTATTTCTTTTTAGCAATTTTAACTAGGTTAGGTTAGGTAACTCCTTTTTGGTCATTTTGATTGGTCGTTTTGATTGTTAAGTTAGGTTATGTTTTCTCTTTTCAGTAATTTTAACTACGTTAGATTAAGTGTAAAGGCTCCTCTTTTTTAGTAACATTGATTGGGTTAAGTTAGGTTAGGTTTTATTTATTCGAAAGTAATGGAGATCCATTTTTCGTTATTTTTACTGAAGTAGGTTAGTTTCTAACTTTTGGAAAGTGGAAGTTTTCTACGAAAACTAAACTGAAAATTTTAATAACTCACTTGTGTAAAATCTGCTCCAATAAACGCCTGTTCCATGCCAATCCATACTGTGATCGGTATGAGAAGCTGCTGATAGGGTTTCTTCAGCTGATAAGCAGTTGCAGACAGTAATTGTATACCACTAAGTTCTTGACTATCAACTTTTCGTTGCTTTTCACCGTACCTGTAATGAAGAAGAGAAACAAGTTAATAATGTTCCAGGTGAAATCAGATTAGAGTCCAATAATTATGAATCTTTACGATAGGCTGGAAGGGCAAAGCGATAATGGTCACTTAAGCAGTAAGTAAAACCGAAGATTGGCAGTGGAATTGAACATATGTAGTCAGACATAAAATCGTTAGGGATAACTCTTAATAATAACTTTCTATTGAAGTTTATGCAAAATAACAAACTTTAATATTCGCACATTTGAAACTTAATAAACTCTCTTAATAATAACTTTTTATAGAAGTTTATACAAAATCACAAACTTTAATATTTGTAGTAACATTCTTGAGGATATTTAATAAATAGTTACATTGCTTAATAAATAGTTACCCATGTTTATAGGAAACTAAGCTCTACCTTTGTAAAATATTTGTTTAGTTCGGTAACTGTTATTACAACGTTTGTAGCTTTGTATTTTTACTGCTGTTAAAAATTATACAGTATAGCTGGAAGGTAATGTTAAGTAATAACCGAGTAAGACCGAAGTATGGAATGAAATATTTGATACCTTGGCAGTGAAAATGGACGCGCGTAGTCTGACATAAAACTGTTAGAGATATAAACAGTTGTTAAGAATATCCGCTTTCAAATTTAACCTTTCAGTTTGCCATTTATTAACGTAATCGCAACGTTATTCGAAATCTTTCATTTTATCTTAGTAGTTTAATTTCGTTGCGGTTCGGGAGTCGTACTCCTTGATCCCTATGAAAGGTAATGGCGGCCGCTTGAGCGATGACCGAATAAAACTGGAGTACGAAGTCAAATGTTTATTGCAAGTTACCGTTTACGAACTTCAACTATCGAACTATTATCTGAATAACAGGATAAACGTTTTGGTATTCATTTTTGGGTGAAATTAGCTGTTGAACGGAAAATGCTTTCGACCGCCATTGTCCACATTGGCTGATAATGGCGGTCACGTTACGTTTAGAGCCTCAGACAACTTTTGCGCGGAAAACATCGATTGAAACTATTCACTATATTCTGATTCTGTGGACACGGGGTATTTTGCAGTTTTGGACAAAATCAGAGATACACGTGTTTATGGTGACTTTAATGTCACTTTTAAATCCAACTGTAGTGAAGCTCTTCTAACCTCAAATTCAAGTTCAGTGCAGTAAATCACCAGGAAATTTATAATTTCAAACAATACAGTATCAAAATAAAATAGATCTTCAATAAAAAATGATGTACATGATTTTTCCCATCACAGTTCACTCAATGAACGCTATTTTTAATAACACAATTATAGATCCTACATTACTTCTATTCAAATCTACTACTACATCATCATGGAAATAAATTTACTGTCATTTGTTTATTTGTTGAATCTGACGAACGTACATTAAAAAATGGAGAATAATCAAACGCTAATCTTGCCTGTTACGTATTTGATAATTAGAACAATAGAACATTCTAGACGATACAAAGTGAACAGCAGGCGTAAGAAGAACCAGGCTAGGTATTATTTCGTAGAAAATGATCGACTGTAAATTGCGAGGTTTTACCATAATTGCGGGTATAAATGCAGAATAATTACCTCGATTCTGTAATATCACGTCGCTATCGTGTATTGTAACATCTTTTGTCCGTTAATTTTTGAACGATTTCGAATCCAGGAAATTGAGCCAAGATGTCTCTGAATTAAACTCTATTATAACACTTCAGCGTATTTGTATTTAAACTGTGCAATATTTGCAAATTTAATTAATTCATCGTTTTGCAATATTTCTTTAATGAATGATAGCTTTAGTTAAGTAAATATTTCCTGTGGTTTTATATCTCTGTAAATCCTTGTTGATGTACATATATTAAAATTTGTATAGCATTGCGTTGCTTCTAAAATTAGTGAAATGAAACGGAAAAATGTCTGACAATTTAAAAATAGCCTTCTGCCATACATTTATCGATCTGTATTGTTTAATATTCATTCTGATGTATTAATTGTATTATACCTGTTTCGTATGCTAAATATGCAGTGTTCGAAAGCTTCTGACATTAAAGCTTGAAGCCTTGATACGTACGCGATTCGAAGTATGCGTTATTGTGAAATGTTGACAGGGACTCGACGAAGTAGAACGGCTACAGATTGATTAACAAGTGGCTGGAAAATATTTTTCGAGATCAAAGTGTCGTAATACGCGAAAGCTATGTATATGTCGAACTATCGATGCAAGTATTTCCTGTCTGCTCGATGAGTTCGATTCGACATATTTTACTGAGAGAGTTGCACAACAATGTGGCTTGGAAAAACAAGAGAAATAACTTCCAGCGATTTAATAGAAGGCGTGTTCCGCGTATTGTGTGCCGTGTTAGGGAGAAAAATCGGTTGCGACACGTTTTGCAATGATTGATGCTGGCTAGTTAAATATTTTGATTGCGATCTTTTCATGGGTCGCTTGGAAATTTTCTGTTTTATGTTTCGTCATTTCTGGATGCGCAATTAATTGATTATTCGAGTTTGTGATCTTTCGATTCGTTGATTTTTCAATCCACCAATTTTCCCATTATTCAATTCTTCGATTGTTCTAGTCCCCAATTGTCCAAATATTCAATTTCTCAATTTCTTAGTTTCGCAATACTTCAGTTCTGTATTTTTGTAATTTCATCATTTTTCTAATATTCCAGTTTTTCAGTTTTATAGTTTCCCAATTTTTCAATTTTTCAATTTTTCAATTTCTCAATTTCTCAATTTTTCAATTTTTCAATTTTTCAATTTTTCAAGTATTCAATTTCCCAATTTCCCAACTTTTCAACCTTTCAACCTTTTAACTTTTCAACTTTTCAATTTTATAATTGTTCAGTTCTCCAATTCTCCCCTTATTCAAATTTCCAATTCTCCAATTTTCCAATTTTATAATTCTTCAATTCTCCAAATCTCCCTTTTTTTCAATTTTCCAAGTTTGGAATTATTTTGAATTATTTTAAATTATTTTGGAATTCTTCAATTCTTCAATTTTTCAATTCTTCAATTCTTCAATTTTTCAATTCTTCAATTTTTCAATTCTTCAATTACTCAATTTGTCAATTACTCAATTTATCAATTACTCAATTTGTGAATTATTCAATTTGTGAATGATTCAATTTGTCAATTACTCAATTTATCAATTACTCAATTTGTGAATTATTCAATTTGTGAATGACTCAATTTGTCAATTACTCAATTTGTCAATTACTCAATTTGTCAATTACTCAATTTGTGAATTATTCAATTTGTGAATTATTCAATTTGTGAATTATTCAATTTGTCAATTATTCAATTTGTCAATTACTCAATTTTTCAATTATTCAATTATTCATTTTGTCAATTACTCAATTACTCAATTACTCAATTATTCAATTACTCAATTACTCAATTACTCAATTACTCAATTACTCAAATACTCAATTACTCAATTACTCAATTACTCAATTATTCAATTACTCAATTACTAAATTATTCAATTATTCAATTATTCAATTACTCAATTACTCAATTACTCAATTACTCAATTATTCAATTATTCAATTCCTCAGTTATTCAATTACTCAATTACTCAATTACTCAATTATTCAATTATTCAATTGTTCAATTATTCAATTATTCAATTATTCAATTATTCAATTATTCAATTATTCAATTATTCAATTACTCTATTACTCTATTACTCTATTACTCAATTATTCAATTATTCAATTCCCCAAACCATCCATCCATAAATTCTTCAATTTATCAATGTACTAATCTGTCAATTCCCAAAATTAACTTGGAAATATGCATTACATGCTTTTCTTTTAGATTGTATGAACGGTAGACCATATTTTGAACACAGTTTTTATCAAACGCTATTTTTATTTATTTTAGCTTAATTCCATACCATAGAACGAACATTTTAAATATTTTTTCAAGTGTTATACCTTCATAACATTCAACAAACTTTTCAATGTGTCGTAAAATAAAAATGCTAATCTATATTTAGACCAGTTCTTCCATCCTTTACTACATTTCGTTTTATAAAGACGATATTTTATTGCTTAATTATCGAAGTTTATTGAGGCATGTAATATATAAAAATATATTAAACGTCCTTAAATAAAAATAAGATAAAGATCGTGTACATTAACATTAAACCTGCAACACCTGCCTTAAAATTAAAAATAAACAGAAATTAATGTGCGTTAATCTTTATCCCAATAAAAGTCAATACAAGTTTCAAGAAAAGCAGCTGTACAAATTTTGTTGCTTAAACTAAGAAATTTATGAAATCCTCATTTAACCAGTTTAGTCTTGAAACGTCGAAGTTGCACATCCGTTAATAAGTCCGGTTTGAGCGAATGAAATCAGCGGGAAAACGGACGAAAACACAAAGAAGTCATGAACGAGCAGAAATAATCTTTCCTTGAAAATTCCTGCGTACAGTTTCGCGACGAAGGTTGGACGCGTTCGTTATACCCCGGCGAAAAACCGGTTCAACCATTCTTTATTTTATTTCCTCTTTTTCCCACGGTTTTTATTCATCGAAAGAAAATTTCGACTTTTTCGATTTTTTGCCACGCTTATCTTCGCCGTCGAAGGTCAATAATTTTGCGAAAGATCGCGGAAGTCTTTTAGGACCGTCTGTTGAGACACTCGTAAACGAACGGAGCCGAGTTCAACAGAATCCGGTAAATTATCCCGAGCTAAATTTAGCCAGCGTGCACTTGAATACGATCTGCCCTGAGGGCTCGAAGGATCAACTCCGAAGAACGACCTGGAGGAACGAGTAGACGAGTGGCAAGGTTTTAGATACACGTTCGAAGGGCCTCAGGCGACCGCTATTAACACCAACACTACCAACAGTTAAGAAGCTATTTCTGCCACCAGGTGCCGGCGAATTGTGCCCATAATTATGAAAGTGGTCTAAGTCAAAATTGAAAAAAAAATGAATTTATCACTTATTTTGCACGACATGATTTTAAACTAAATTTATTCAATGTAATTTTTACGATATCGTCAAAAATGAACCTTTAGATAGTAGTTGTAATTACAAAGTTACACGGAATTCATTTAGTGTTAATTACGAAAGTGGTCTAAGTCAACAATTTAATATTATAAACGTAACTTGAAAATACCGGCCCTCTTTGT
Organism: Megachile leachella; assembly: GCA_963576845.1. NCBI lineage: Eukaryota > Metazoa > Arthropoda > Insecta > Hymenoptera > Megachilidae > Megachile > Megachile leachella. The sequence continues at coordinate 7,903,785 of OY756252.1, read as the reverse complement.
CGCGTTTCTGAATTACATAATAAATCGATAAAATAAAAAAAATACGAAAATATTCAATTACTTCCATTATACAACACCGTTAGACCAGTAACGGAAGAAAAACATAAAGATCTTATGTGTTTACTACCATACATCCCTCCAGATTTTCAGGAACATTTTAAAAATTTTAAAACCTCGAAATTATGATAAAAATGGATTACTTTTTAAAAATGATTAAGAAATGTTTATGAATGATTTCGTTAAAGTTGTTGTTTCAAATAAAAATCACAATTTTTTTTACTTTAAGTCAATTATAGGACATTCGGTTAATTTTGAAAATGGTCTAAGTCAATTCAAGGTTTAAAAACATTTTCCTATGAAATTCACACAAAATTTCATATTTATAATAAATTTCCATTAATCAAGACAATCAAATTGCAAATTTAAATGTCGCATAATATAAAAATATTTTTTAATTTATTCAAATGCGATTCATTAAATAACTCGAAACAAATATCGATGACACCAAGTATTGGCGTCATCGATGGGTTATAGAACTTTCAACGGGGATTCTGTCGGTTCCGTGTGCGAATTATGGAGCGATAGCAAACTGTTTTTTGTCGATTTGACGATGGTCGACAGGTACCTGATGTAGCCGGTGAAATCTTTAGGCTGTCTCAAGATTTCAAGTTGAAAGACACAAAATTGAGATTTGTAGAGATAAAGAGACGAACAAACAAATGCAGCAAAAACCAGTTGAATATCTTCGAAAAATATGTGATAGATATTGAAAAATCTGGCAAATGTTCGAAAGGTAAATTATGTTTACACAAAGATTTAACAAATCGAAGTGTCTTGTTTATTCTGTGACGTGTTACCTCGCCACAGTTCGAGAATGCTTCGGTAAAACTTTGGCCGTGAGGACACCAACGTCACCGTGGCCCTTGACGACTATTCATTATCCTTTAGCCTCGTAAAGCTTTCCCTTGCAACCAGGAAGCACTCCTGACCTCCGAATTTAGATCGTAAACTGTCCCCAAAAATGCATCTGTTATGTACTACATAAACATCTGACACACCAGGTGCGTCGTTACAACAATCACTAAAATCTCAAAGATTTATCTGAAATTCAAGTATTTAATATTTCACAAATTCTTAAAATAATAATTTTGAAGATTTCAATTTAAAGTACGAGTAGTGAAATAAATACTGATTCAAATTTTCCCGCGTAAACTTTTGCAAATGAACTCTAATATTACGTATCTAATATTAATTACTGTCCCCTCAAATGAATTCAAAAATTATACAAAAAATAAGATCACTAAATAAATGTTTGAAATACAAAATAAAACTCTTACGATCGAACGTTGTTTCAACAACCACCGTTCAAACTATTACACTTCAAATATTGACTTCTTTTATTTATCGACAATAGTCCAAGCTAATTACCATCGCCTGTTGACCACATATCGTCGAATCGAGCACCAAATATTGTTCTACGCGTACGCAATTAGTGTCAACGTACTAGCAAATCTTGCACGTGAACATTCTAACCAGAATGTGTCAGCTCGTAAACATTAAACAAGCCATCAGCTAATCCAGATACATAATTCAAGAATGTCTGACTCATGAGTACGGTACAGAATGCTTTCCTACCTCCGTCACGGGATAAAAAAGAAAGGAAAAACAAAATACAGGACAATATCTGTTAAATCGTAAACATGTTACGAGCTCGAATAAACTATCATTCGTGGACCGTTAATCGATCGTAAATGTATGCACGCGATGGAAGCAGAAGCCATTGCTTTCTGACCAATTCAAGGACGATTGCTTCGGACTTTTCTTACCGTTCGTTCACTGTTCTTTCGACGGGTTTTACCATTCTTTGTTTGTTCAGGGAATTTTGTGCTCAAACTTATACTATTGCTTTTATTAATATTTTATGAACTTTTTTATATTATAGTGAAGTTTGGGTTAATATAGTCTTTTAGTGTAGTTTGAGTTAGTATATCTATCGCTCACTATTCTTTGTTAATCGATTTTTTATTTCATTTCATTTCATTTCATTTTTCATTTCATTTCATTTTTCATTACATTTCATTTTTCATTGCATTCCATTTTTCATTTCATTTAATTTTTCATTACATTTCATTTTTCATTACATTTCATTTTTCATTACATTTCATTTTTCATTTCATTCTATTTTTTAAAAAAATCCATTTTTTGTATAAAAGTATGAAGTTAGTAATATTTTAAGAAATTCTTAATATTACAAGTATTAAGTTTGTGTTAATATACTCTTTTTTTGATGTAGTTTACTTACAATTCATTTTTAAGGAAATGAATTTCATCTTTCATTATGAACGCCATTTTGTGATACCATGAACTCCATTTTGTAATGCTACGAACTCTCTTTTTAATATTGCAAGTAGAAAACAACAATCTACTATTAATTCACTGTTATTTTAATGTACAATATTTACAATCTTCTTCAGTGACTTAACCTCCATTTTGTGACACCATGAACTCCATTTTGTAATACTACAAGCATGAATACTACAAGTATTGATATACAATTCCTTAAATGTATTCTGTTTACAATCTTTTGTTTGATTAATTCAAAATTTTTTAACAGAACCACGTACTTAAATATTCGTACTGTTATTTTAATTAATTTATTTTGCAATTTTTTATTAATGTCGTATTTTGACGAATCTGACACATGACGCATTCACGCAACTGACAAATCTTACTTGAATTTTTAACACCTCTTACTTGAATTTTTAAGTCCTTATTTGCATAGTCAAGAAGTGGTAAACGTAAAATTGACACAAACTTTCAACTTTTTTTCTGTGGTTTAATATTGTAGCGGATATCTCGTTCTGACTGACGCGCCTGATAAATAAATCATAAGGGGTTAATCGATTGGATAGGAATTTTTAATAGTACTATGATGTTAGTAATATTTAATGAATTTTTTAATGATGTAGGTACGAAGTTTGTGTTAATATAATGTTTTAGTGTATTTGGTTTATAATTCTTTGTTAGGAAACTGAATTTTGTTTTGTGGTACTGTGTACTCCATTTTGTGATATTGAATACTCCATTTTGTAATGTTGTAAATTCTTTAATATTAAAATTATAAAGTGAAAGTTAATCCACTGTTGTTTTAATGTATTTTGTTTACAATACTTTGTTAAGGAATTAAACTTCATTTTGTAATACTGTGAACGACATTTTATGATACTGCGAACGCCATTTTATAATGTTATGAACTCCATTTTGTGACGTTATGTATTCTTTAATAATAAAGTATATAAAATGGAGTTATTTTGATGTATTTTGTTTACAGATCCTTGTTAGTTAATAAAACTCTATCCAAAACTTCTTAAATTTGAAAATTCGATAATTTAATTTAGGAATGAGATATTTTCCAAATTTTTAAAATGCAAGTACGTACAAGTAGAATTTGAAAATTTAGTTTGCAAGTATGATAGTTTAAAATGGCAATAAAAAGAATATGGCAATTTGAATGATTGCATCTTGATGGAAAATATCAGAAATGTGCTAAGATTACTCACTTAACCTAATCTAACCTAAAACAATCATTAAAACAGCAAGTATAATTATGAACATCCACAAACCTAATTTTAACAGAAATTAAATGGTATGCCATTTCAACAAAAAGTTCTAATCATCATGAAATGACCATAAAACACAAATGGCTACTTACGTAGCTTGTATATTAATGAACTCAAAGTCGTTATATTTGAACTCTCGTTGTTTCTGTTTCAAGTTGAACTTGTTTCCTAGACATTCCTTTTTCTCTGTACTTCCTGTATGACTAGAAATATTAAACATAGTTCGAACAATGGAATGCTAAGTATCGAGACCGCTCGTTGCACGTATGAGTCGTTTACTTCGAAAGTGGGGCAAATCCACTTTTCGTTATTACGCGATATTTAAGGACTTTATCAACCTTTAAGTCTTCTTTCGACAAACTTTAAATTATTGTTAAGCACTGATACTAATTTATTTCTCTGCTAGACGATTGTCATTATTTAATGTACAATAGCTATCGACAATTATTTTCAGGACTTTAAAAGGACAAATTGTAGTGATGTAATTTATTAGCTAGCATGATATTGTACTTAGCATTAACCCTTTGCACTCCAGAGGCGCCTCTCCGGCGCCATTCGATTTAATACAATAATTTGAAATAAGCATTATTTAATTAATTGTATAATAGTGCTCATGTGATATATGAACATAGTGAAATAGACAATAGTGGAAATTATGAGTAGAGGAATAATAACTTCAAAAGAAGTCATTTAACATTTTAATTAATATTTTAAACTTGCTATTTGCAAAACGGTAAAATTATCTTGGAGTGCAAAGGGTTAACACATGTATTATCTTGTATTTCCTTTGCTTCAGTTACAACGGCATCTATATTGATCACACGCTTTATATCTTTATGTTTCCAAATATCTGTAATTGACTCGAATAATGTGGAGGAGTAGTAAACTAGTCTTTGAGTAGGCAGGCATTTTCTGTGGCATTCTTTCGCCTGACTCTATCGATGCTCCTAACGTAAACGCTCGCACCCTTAATCGCTCATCACCCCCACAATTTACCTTCGCGACAACAAATTGCCATGTATATGTTATCAACGTACTTAGCAATAATTTTGCATGGCCCAAGATTTTCCATATGCGACATAATTATAGCCACAAAAGTGAAATTTTGGTCCTAATTCGATGGCCAGATTGTATACGAAGCACGTCACATGTCGAGTATGATCGTGAATGGTATCCTTGCGCTATGATTTGTCAGGTGCATAAATAATCACTGCAATATTAAAACAAAGAAAGTTGAAATGTTATGTCAATTTGGTATTATGCGTCAACCATGTAAATTGAAATTGAACTCCAAACTGAAGCGTATTAGAAATTCGAATAAAATTGATCACAGCTGAAGTATGAATACGTCAATAGTGTGTCATGAGTGCGTCACGAACGAGTCACGAATGCATCAGGAGTACGTTGTGAGTGTGTCACGAATCCGTTAAGTGCGTCGTGAATGCGTCGAGTGCGTCGCGAAAGCGTCAGGTGCGTCATGAATGTGTTAAGTGTGTCACTGCTGCGTCATGGATGCGTCAAAAGTGCGTCACGAATCCATCGAAAGTACATCAAAAGTGCGTCGTGAATGCGTCACGAATATGTCAGCAGTGCGCTGTGAGTGCGTCACGAATCCGTTAAGTGCGTCGTGAATGCGTCAAGTGCGTCGCGAAAGCGTCAGTGCGTCATGAATGCGTCAAGTGCGTCGCGAATGCGTTAAGTGTGTCACTAGTGCGTCATGGATGCGCCAAGTGTTTCACAAGTGCGTCGTGAGTGCGTCACGAATCCGTCAAAGGTGTGTCAGGAGTGCATCGTGAATACGTACAAGTGCGTCACGAATGCGTGAAGAGTGCGTCATGAATATGTTAAGGGAGCGTCACAGATGCGTCAAGAGTGCGTCGCGAATAATAAAGTGCGTCACTAATGTGTCACGAATACGTTAAAAGTGCGTCGCTAGTGCGTTACGAATGTATCGAGGGTGCGTCACTAGTGCGTCATGACTATGTTAAGAATGCGTCGCGAATGCGTTAAGAGTGCATCAGGAGTGTGTCACTAATATGTTGAAAGTATTTAGTAATAATTTTAATTTTATTTAGTGAAATTTTAAATAGTCCCGATTTGACGTCCAAAGACTGTAAACCCACAGATTACATATTAACGCTACCAATATTACAAAATTTCTACTTTTTCAGCATAACTAAAATCCCAAAGCTAAATACCGCAATTTGGCTAAAAATCAACCTGCACCTTTTAAACTAACGTTCCCAACATTGTTAATCACCAATCCATCACCCAAATATTACCCAATTATTTCCACTATAGATTGCTTACACCTAAAAATATATCGTTATCGTTATCCATTTCTTTCGAAAGTAGACCTGTCCCATTTTCAAAATAAACGACTCGTATAAACCGTGTTTTATGTATAATAAGCAGCAGCAATTACGATATCGTTTCATGTAGCAAATAAAACATCATGAAACTATAATTACAGCGATGACGATGTAAAATAGATATGCGATTATAATTGCTGCTGTAGTATTGTTAACATTGTATTCGTAGATAAATACGAAGTACCAAGAATATTTATCGAACATTTATGTCTTATTTGTATAAACTTTCGTGTCTGGGGAAACTTTTAATTACAACTATTAACATTTTAATGGATTTTTAATTGCATCCTGTAAGAAATGTTTGTCGGCCGATAAAGAAGACAATGAACTAAATTTATCGAGAACATGGTAAAGGTTTAATTAACACTTGCGAGAGGTAACTATCGTGTTTGAACTGATCAAGGGTCTTCGTGCTATTTATATATGTATTAATTATTCAATTATTAGAAGGATAGCATTTATCCTTGATACTAACGAGGAATACATAAATATCGATATTATAGACCTTTGTCAAACATTACTTCTGAAAGACACCATTTTGAAAACTTTGAATTCACAAATTTTCAAGTTTACAAATTAAAAAATTTGCAAGTTTGAAAATTTAAAACTGAAAATTTGTAAATTACGACACAGTGATTATTATTATTATTTATAAGAAGTTATTCTGCAGCCTAACTAGCTTAACAGTTTTCACCTAAAAGTTTCTAATTCCTAAACACAAAATTTCGTGCAATTAAATTGTTCAACGATTCAAAAAATCTGCAACGTCTTAATTACGTGTCCAATTAAAACCTTAATCAGAGGGTAAACAAAATGATTTGTAATCCTTCATCCCACTACGATTTTCCCGCATTCACCAGACACTTTTACTTTCATAAAACATCCAGGCTCTCCGGAGGCAATAACGCGTGCAAAATAAAAAAAGGAGAGAAAATCCAGTATCATTAAACGCCATTACAACGTCATCCTCGATAGCAGTCAACAATGCGGCAAGGTCAACGAGAATTGTTTTATCTCGAAAGAAACGTGAATAAGAAGCGTTTGATAGACGCTGCGATCTATCAGAGCGAGTTGCGTATAGAATTTTCTCACCGTCGTACCTGCTGTCTCAGCATGCATGAGACCTGGCTTCTGAACCGTTATAAACACGCGGGTCGATGCAATCGAGTCGATTCTTCGATTCGAAAACGGCTGCAACGATAAAATGGAGAACTGCGATACGATACGATGCGATACGATACGAGACGCTCGAATCCTGCCTCTTACGTAATAAAACGCTACTCTCTGTGTATGAAATATTCCTAGGACAATGGAAGAAATGAATTTAGAAAATTGAAGGAAATGCTTGAATCACCCTAATGTAAATGTATTTGACATATTGGTAATGATTTGAAATATTATCAACAAGATACTTAAAAATAAACCTATTACGCAGGAATAATTGTGGAACACAAATTGCAATATCTAAAAATATGTAAAGACCTAGTTATCTTACGTTTAATACCGCAAATAATAGTTTTTGAAAAAAGCGAACGATCAACATTAAATGGTATACGACAACATTGTTGGTAATTGCACATTATCAATAATTTATAGCACCTAAAAATAATCGGGATTCCCAGAAATAATTGAAACTCTAGTTACGTTCTCTTGTGACACCGCAAATAATAGGGATGACCCATTAACTTATGACATTTATGAACGAACCCGTAATTTTGACGTCCTCGACCGAACCTGCAGAGAAGCGAAACGTCAACTTGCTAAAGATTTCGGTAAACATTCAATAATCGATCGTGGTTGAATTATGACAAAATTTTAGAGTTAATCGTTTAATCCACTCGTTGATTCCACAGTTTCGTTGGTTTGAACATTTCAGGAGTGCGAAATATGACATGAAATTTGGGTCTTGCTGATTTCGAATTACGGAGATTTATGTTATTTGGAATATTTCAAAGCGTCGAATGCTTTTGTTCCGTGGGTAACAGCTAATTTCGAAAGAAGAGAAGAGTGGATGCAGCGTTTCGTTTTGGGAAATGTGGATACACCGAATGTGCTGATTATGTGCCGGAAGTTGCACCTGTGACTGCAGCGCAATTTTAAGACTTAGAATTGATATGCACTTAAGATGTTCTGTACTGTGATTAGTGTGTCTGATTCGATCGTAAAAGAAAATAATTTTATCTGCTTCTTTTTCAATTTTATGAATCGAAGATAGTGGGTGCCTTTCAAAATTATCTTCCCCTAACAAAATCGTTACTTTACATTTTAGTTAGACTAAAGTCTCAGGTTTTCAATTAAAAGTTTTTACTAAGCAATTCTCAGCATCTTTCACTCAAAAATCCGTATGAAAAATGATACAATCCTGTAAAATAACCTGACTCTCTATTATTTAATTCAGACTCCATAACCCAAAGCTTACATAAATTTCTAAAGTTATATCATTACGGTATGAATTGTATCCAGTTATGTATTATTTAGAACATAGCTGTATCCACATACACTGCAATGCTTATGTATCAGTCAAAGATTGAATAGTTTACTATCGTATGGCACACGTGAAGCGTAATTGGATACACTTGCACATGTGCGTAACAAACGACATACCTCTCAGAATCGAGCACTTTACATGAACAAATATTAAAAATCTTTGAAATCGATTAGATATACTCGTTAATAATTTATCAACCGGAAAACTACCAGTAAATTTAATAATACTAATGATTATTGACTGCGACGCAATTAACGTGCCTTTGATCATTAATCTTTTACTGATTTATCTTTAATTCAATTTAGATGACTAGGAAAACGTTTTACTGGGTTTTTAGATATAAAATAACAGATTATAAAAGGTGGAAAAGTTTAAATACCTTTATCACATAAAATGATTGCTTTAATTTTAATTTTAATTAACAAGCATATGTGAAAACAATAAAGACCAGAACAGTTTCATACTATCAGTTGACATATTTAAAATACAAATGAATGGAGTATAAATTTAGAGTACAAGATTCAACAAAAATTATATTTTCAGATTTAAATTTTAATTTTTTATAATTTGTAAGCAATTACATAATAATTGTAAGTTGGAGAATTAATTCATTGCAACGAGGCAGCCATTTTGTATCGAGGAGCTACAATCGCCATATTGATGTATCATAAACTGTGTGATGCTTTTAAGTTATAAAATTAGTAAAAATATACATTTTATCGTAAAATAACATAACTATATTTAGTACACCATAGTGTTTATGTAACATAGTATTATTTCAATAGTGTTAGATTTATAAGAATATTTTCCATTTTAATTTCATTTCATTTACATTTTAATAACTTCACATATTTCGTGATAAAATAAAACCCACTTTTCCACCACAGCAAAATTAAAAAAACTTCATCTCCAATTTTTAATAATTTACTTTATCTGCTTAAATAATAAAACGAGACTGAATAAAACTCGGTAAAACATTGTATCAAAGTATAATTACAAAGAGCAATTATATACAGCGAGAGATGCTAATCGCATCGGAAGGATGAAAAAGAAATGAAAAAAGCATCCATATGCAGGCCGCGTAATAACATAATTAACCGCGTAAAAAAGAATGGATGACTCGGTTGGAGGAGACAAATTTATTCGCGTCTAATTGTATAACCGCTCGTTCAGAACCGTTCGGAATCGATTTGCAATTACGGAAAATCGAAGCGACCGATTGAGAATTAATTGTTCCGAGAAATGAAAACGATACGTATATAATAGACAGGTTCGAAGTAAATAATGTAAGTTATCTGATACTGCAGGTGAATCAACCAACGATGAATCGGATGTTCATCGAAGCGCAGTGCGCCGGAAATCGAAAGTACGTCAAGTGTTCTTAGCACGAGATACACCTTTCTCTCGTTTTCAACGTCCTTAACGAGACAAAGGAACTCTCAATTGATTAACTTCTTTGTCTCGAAAGAAATAAAATTATATCATTTATACACTATATAAATACAAAAGTCATATTTTGGTGTGTGAAGCCTCTCCATATCTACTACACTATATAAATATATTTATAAACTAAATTGTCAAATTTGAAAATCTCTGAACACTCAAGTTTCTAACGTTAAGTTAAGTATGTTAGATATGCTAGTTTAATATAATAGTATATTACATAAAATAGTGATATTTACGTGTATCCTGATAGCGAACACCTTGAATGCAATTTTGATCGAGCAATTTTTAAATTATGCACATTCGAATTCTAATTTCCAAAAGGCTCGTGCAACAATGAAGAAGTATCATGCCGGAGGAAAACGGCAATTTTTCTAACTGCTGAGATATTACGTGCCACAATCGTAAAGCTGGCTACAATCATCAACACGAGGCGCATATACTAGCTATATGCAAGCGAACGATTCTATGAATGAAGAGCGGATTCTCGGTAATACCGTGTGTAACAGCGCCGCCTTTACGTAATTCATAAAGCATTATGAAGTTTGAATTCTAATGATACTTTTTATCCGTTCCCGATGAAGTGCCTGTAAAATAATTTATATTACGGTGGATGTCTCCCGGCGTAAAATTGCGAAACGTGTGCATCAGCGTCGCTGAATCTTAGAACGTGTCGTCTATTTCTACAAGTAACGAGATAACATTTAGTCAAACGGAAACTTACTGTAAACGACACAAGTCAAGCGATAATTTTCAATAGAAGGAAACCTGTTCTTGCATAAATATTTGTACGCTTGTATCGCTCGTGATATGAGTGACACGTAGACTTTTCAAGGTTCACCAATTTTACAGATTTGGAAAAGTAATCAGTTGTGATAAGTGGTATAGGGAAACCTGAAGCAGTTAACATGATAATTGGGAATATTAATAATTAACTTTCTACAGCGCTAGATTTCAATGTTAAAATTTCTTTACCAGTAAATTACTGCATGACTGGATTTTTATAGGGTCACGGTTATTCGTACATTTCTATATTTTTAAATTACTATAATTTTGGGTTTCAATATTTTTTAATTTTGGTATTCCTAAATATCGGTATCAACGAATTTGGATAATCCTACACTTCAGTATCCACAGATTCCGATATCTCTATATCACTATATCCCCAGATTCCGATATCCCTATGCCAAAATATCCCCAGATTCCGATATCCCTGAATCCCAAATTTCCCTAGATCCAAATTTCCATACATTCAAGTTTTCCCAGATCACAAATTTCTCTAGATCCAAATTTCCCTAGATTCCAAATTTCCCTAGATTCAAACTTCCATAGATCCCAAATTTCCCTAGATTACAAATATCCCTAGATCCCAAATTTTCCTAGATTCCAAATATCTCCCGGTTCAAATTTCCCTAGTTTCCAAATATCCCTAGACCCCAAATTTCCCTAGATCCAAATTTCCCTAGATCCCAAATATCCCCAGATCCCAAATTTTCCTAGTTTCCAAATATCCCTAGATCCCAAATTTCCATAGGTTCCAAATATCCCTAGATTCAAACTTCCCTGGATCCCAAATTCCCCTTGTTTCCAAATATCCCTAGATTTAAACTTCCCTAGATTTAAACTTCCCTAGATCCCAAATTTCCCTAGTTTCCAAATATCCCTAGATCCCAAATTTCCATAGATTCCAAATATCCCTAGATCCCAAATTTCCCTAGATTCCAAATTTCCCTCGAATCCAAATATCCCTAGATTCAAATTTCCCTCGAATCCAAATATCCCTAGATTCAAAGTTCCCCACATCCCAAATTTCCCCAGATCCCAAATTTCCCTAGTTTCCAAAATTCCCTAGATCCCAAATTTCCATAGATTCCAAATATCCCTAGATCCCAAATTTCCCTAGATTCCAAATTTCCCTCGAATCCAAATATCCCTAGATTCAAATTTCCCTCGAATCCAAATATCCCTAGATTCAAAGTTCCCCACATCCCAAATTTCCCCAGATCCCAAATTTCCCTAGTTTCCAAAATTCCCTAGATCCCAAATATCCCTAGATTCCAAATTTCCCTAGATTCCAAATTTCCCTAGATTCAAACTTCCCTGGATCCCAAATTTCCCTAGTTCCCAAATATCCCTAGATTCAAAGTTCCCCACATCCCAAATTTCCCCAGATCCCAAATTTTCCTAGTTTGCAAATATCCCTAGATCCCAAATTTCCATAGATTCCAAATATCCCTAGATCCCAAATTTCCCTAGATTTCAAATTTCTCGAGATCCCAATACCCTTAGATCCCAATATTACTAAATCCCAATGTCCGTCGATCTTGACATCCCTAAATACCAATATCCTGTTGTATTCCGTAGGGATCTTGTTTATTACATTAAATAGACTTTGATTCCAAGCGGAATTTTGGGCTGGTTTTATTTAACGCGTACAGTAATACTAGCTGATATTTTGTCGTGCAGACGTGTAAGAGTTCGGTCTAAGATATAGATTTAACTGTTCTAAAGTTTTAGAAAATACAGGAATATTATATATATTTGGAAGAGTGGTGGAGGGAATTGGAATTGGTAAGGACAGGGTTCAAAAATGATTCATAGGGTAAGGTTGAGGATGATGTAGGGCTGAATATTGGCAGTATAAATCGCAGTTAAGGATGAGGTCACGGGATAGTTGAGTAGGATAGTAATATTGGTTTAGGTTGGCATACAACTATCCTTAAGTTCGGATATGGCTAAATTGCGAGATCCCTAGATATCTCTACATTTCTATATTTCTATATTCCCATTTTTCCAGATTTTTCTATCCATATATTCGCAAATTTCCGTATCTCTACATTCCTATTTTTATAGAGTTCTGTATTCCTATATATCTTTAAGTACCGACATGTCTAGATTCCTACAGCTATAAATTACAATAATAACAGTATGCACAACATATCATAACTGTCACAAACGTTTCCTACTGTTTTACCGTGATAAAAGAAGGAAAGCATCGCACGATAATTAAGCTCGCACGAGTATCACTTTCGTCAGAAATAAAACCTAAGAAATGTCATTAGTCGTGTTTTATCACGTGTCACTTTTATGCAAGCTAGCGAACGGAACGCGTTAGACATTTTGTTGAAATACAACGTGGCTATTTATACATAGATAATGGCAACACAACGTTTGCATATCTTAATACGTAACGGGAATCGTGTATTGTGGTTAGTCGCGAGTCAACTCATGCGCCGCGATTATATAAGAAAATTAACTCGAGAAATTGCTCGAAGAATACTGTTACCGACAAGGAGGAAAAAAAACGGAATATCGAGCGAACCGAACGTCCTTCTTTAATCGTGGGAACAACGATCCATTTGTTATTTTTTATTGACACATATCACGTGGAATCGGCGAGGAGATTAGGCGATAGTCGTCACCGACGCATGCGTTCGGACCGCAATGAAATGGAAGGCTAAACGCATTAATTATCAATGAAGTATGCAAATGAACGCGCCATCCTCCAGATAGGACGCGATGCAAATCGACGTTACAATAGAAAATCACCGTTCCCGAGCTATTAATATTTTTAGTAACAGTGTATCATTAAACGTTGCCAACGTCCGGATAATAGAACCATTGTCCTTGGAACGGTTGTGTGTACTGTTATGGAAGGTGGAAATACTGTTGTCGCTGGACAGCGAATAATTGATATCGACGGTAAAGATTTATCGGGATGATGCAAAAATTACTGCGGTTTCCTACTTTGCGTTTCAGGGTTAGTAGGATCTTAATTATTAAAACTTATTAGGGTTATTATACTACACACTTCAATTTTATAGTGATATGCAATTTCAGTCTAAATATTCGAATTATCAAATTTTAGGTTAGTTTATACAAGTTCGATTATAGAACTATACAAATGCACTATTCTAAATATTGTCTAAATATTGGTTTACTAGTCTAAATATTGGAATTATCAAATTTTAGGTTAGTTTATATAAGTTCGATTATAGAACTATACAAATGCACTATTCTAAATATTGTCTAAATATTGGTTTACTAGTCTAAATATTGGAATTATCAAATTTTAGGTTAGTTTATATAAGTTCGATTATAGAAATACACACTATGAATAAATACAGAATGTCTCATAAGTAGGTCCTTGAAATGGGGGGTGACGTCATTCCAAATAAGATTTCCCTTTGCAAAAATGGGGTATCAAGCTTCGTTTTTGAAATATTAAGGAAAAACACGGACCAACCAGAGCGCGAGAGTTGCGCATGCGCAGACGGGAGAGCGATGGCTTCGGACAACGCGTAGTTATCCAACGCGTGGTAATGCAACGTGTGGTAATGCAATGCATGGTAATCCTACGCGTAGAAATCCAACGCGTAGTAATACAACGTGTAGTAATCCAGCATGTGGATATCTAACGCGTAGTAATCCAGTGCGTGCATATTCAACGCGTAATAATGCAACGCGTGGTAATTCTAAGCGTAGGAATCTAACGCGTGGTAATTTAACGCGTAGTAATCCAGCGCGTGGATATTTAACGGGTAGTAGTTCAACGCATAGTAATGCAACGCGTAGTAATCCAGCATGTGGATATCTAATGCGTAGTAATCTAGTGCGTGCATATTCAACGCGTAGTAATCCAACGCGTAATAATGCAACGCGTGGTAATTCTAAGCGTAGGAATCTAACGCGTGGTAATCTAACGCGTAGTAATCCAGCGCGTGGATATTCAACGGGTAGTAGTTCAACGCGTAGAAATGCAACGCGTAGTAGTCCAACGCGTAGAAATGCAACGCGTAGAAACCTAATGCGTAGTTAACCAACGCGTAGTAATCCAACGCGTATTAATCCTCGCGCTCTGATTGGTCCGTTTTTCCTTAATAATTAAAAAATGAAGCTTCAAACCCAATTTTTGCAAAGGGAAATCTTATTCGGAATCACGTCAGCTACCATTTCAGGAACACTAATTGGCTATATATGCAAAAATTAAAGTTATATGAAAATTTGATTCGGTGAATTACAGCTGTATTATTAAAACTACATTAGTATACAAGTTTTTTAGACTTGTACTGTATGAATAAATGAATAAATTATTGTTCTAATAAATAACGATATGTTCACTAAAATATTTGCATTACATTTTTCATTTCTTTTTAAAATTTACTTAAAACTTCAAAATTAAATACTATTGAAATCATCACAATTTCAAGATGGCGATTGCAAAGCTAGTCCCAGAAATGGAGATCTAAGTTTTTCCTCAAGCTCCTCAAGTAAAGTCCAAAATTCGCGTTATTATCGTTTGAGATGACTTTCAGCGACAGGTTGATTTATTACGACATTCGGTCACTGTCCAAAGATATTCGTTTGCGCTGAATCACCGGCGCCGCGGCATTTAAAAAACAAATGTCCAACAAATAACGGTACTCTTATATGCTCGCATATATTCGACAGGTGATTGGAATCCGAACAACTTGTTCGGTAGCAAAGAGAATTAAATGCAACGACGCCGTTTAATATTCCCGTGGATATCTTTCGCGTTAGTCGTCAGATCGTTTTCTCGTTCCTTTCGAAGCTGGAATGTCCGACGAAAGGCGCGGAGGCTCATGAATATCTATGTTTCAGTTACTGTTACTTTAGCATTGTCACGGGGATTAATCAGATTATTATTAATGAGCTGCGGTTCGAGAAAAACAATCGGGCGTTCGTTATCAACTCGATAAAAATACCAAGACCATTCAAAATGTAAAAGAGTCAACGTTTGAGGAAAAAATTCAGGAGGTCGACGAAGCAATTGACGGTGTATTTATTCTTTATCGACTAACTATAATTTAAGTGGTGAAACTAGGAGTATTAAGTACGCAATGTTTAACCACATTTACGTAGTTGCAATACTTAAAGAATAATTGCCAAAAAGTAATTGTGGTACCCAGAAATAATTATGATACCTAAAAATATTTAAAAATTTAGTTGAATAAATTTAGAAAATTGAAGGAAATGCTTGAATCACCCTAATGTAAATGTATTTGAAATATTGGTAATGATTTGAAATGTTATCAACAAGATACAGGTAACCCTCCTATAACACGGTATCTTATAACACGGTTTCGCTATAACACGATTCGTAAATTGCGGGAACCCTCCTACAACACGGCATCCTATAACACGGTTTCGCTATAACGTGATGAGAAAACTGCAAATCCTTTGTACATACAACACTCTATGTACTTATACAGCCGCGGCGAGGTTTGCTGTCTTAAAGATACAACGTTCTCGGTTGATTATACTGAGCAGTGAGGACGAATAAATTCATTAAATTATGGTTGCGTTAGATTAAAATATTTTTTTTTTTTTTACTTTGTGTTGTACATACATTTATATTTTTAATAAAAATTAAGTTGTTTATGTCAAATTAAAAAAAATATTTGTTTTTAATAAGTTTTTGGAACCTAACCCCCCTTTTTGTACTAGCTCTGGGTCTCATACAACACGGTTTCACACAACACGGCATTTTCTAGGAACCTAACTACCGTGTTATAGGAGGGTTACCTGTACTTAAAAATAAACCTATTACTCAGGAATAATTGTGGAACACAAATTGCAATATCTAAAAATATGTAAAGACCTAGTTATCTTACGTTTAATACCGCAAATAATAGTTTTTGAAAAAAGCGAACGATCAACATTAAATGGTATACGACAACATTGTTGGTAATTGCACATTATCAATAATTTATAGCACCTAAAAATAATCGGGATTCCCAGAAATAATTGCGGTGTCCAGAAATAATTGAAACTCTAGTTACGTTGTCTTGTGACACCGCAAATAATAGGGATGACCCATTAACTTATGACATTTATGAACGAACCCGTAATTTTGACGTCCTCGACCGAACCTGCAGAGAAGCGAAACCTCAACTTGCTAAAGATTTCGGTAAACGTTCAATAATCGATCGTGGTTGAATTATGACAAAATTTTAGAGTTAATCGTTTAATCCACTCGTTCGAGTATTGATTCTACAGTTTCGTTGGTTTGAACATTTCAGGAGTGCGAAATGTGACATGAAATGTGGGTCTTGCTGATTTCGAATACTGGAGATTAATGTTATTTGGAATATTTCAAAGCGTCGAATGCTTTTGTTCCGTGGGTAACAGCTAATTTCGAAAGAAGAGAAGAGTGGATGCAGCGTTTCGTTTTGGGGAATTTGGATACACCGAATGTGCTGATTATGTGCCGGAAGTTGCACCTGTGACTGCAGCGCAATTTTAAGACTTAAAATTGATATGTACTTAAGATGTTCTGTACTGTGATTTGTGTGTCTGATTGGATCGTAAAAGAAAATAATTTTATCTGCTTCTTTTTCAATTTTATGAACCGAATATAGTAGGTGCCTTTCAAAATTGTCTGCCCCTAACAAAATCGTTACTTTACAGTTTGCAGTTAGACCAAGGTTTTGATTTGCATTTATGCAGTTAAGCTTTGCAGATTTTGAATTATTGTGTAAAGTTTGAAGAAGTTTCTCTATGATTTACTTTAGTTTGTTTCTATTCCTTGTATACATTTTTGTCCGTCTCAAACGTTCTGGTATTTGAAATATGCAGCCTATACCGTTCGGAACCTCACTAATCGAAAAGGAAATGAAATGCTTCCAGTCATCCTCTATTTTATGGAGAAATTTTTTACGTAACCAAAAATACCGTATATACTTTCTTCTTCTTGCTTCGTAAAACTTGCCTTGAAAATTTTCTGGACAGTTTGTTGTCCCACCGTGTCCTTACAAGGTATGCACCAGAGAACGCGTTCAATAATAAATATACATGTACTTATGGTAACAGGCATCTCGGAAAACAACCAGGTGTAAATTCTTTTCTGAAAATATTCTTTGATTTTAGTCTTCTATTGAAAGTGAAATTTCTTACGTAATAATATTGTATGCATCATTTTTCTTAGCTCTTACTTTCTTTTCAATCATGTAACTTGTTTGTATTATGTTCATGTAATATGGTAAGTGTCGCAGCTTTTTTTAGGTGGAGAAAAGTAGCCTGGAAGATTTCACTGTTTGAGAGGTTACATTTGAGAGTATATTATTTCTTCCTTTTAAATGATTATGGATTTTTTTGTTGGGAAATTTTTAATTTTGTAAGTTGTTGATTGTTAAAGTTTAGAAAGTTTTTGATTTTTGGATCTCAATTTGTTAAATTCTGAAGTTTCTAAAATTATGAATTCTCAAGTGTCTAAGTTTCAAAGACAAGTTTCTAAATTCCCAAATTTCCAAATTCTCAAATTCTCAAATTCTCAAATTCTCAAATTCTCAAATTCTCAAATTCTCAAATTCTCAAATTCTCAAATTCTCAAATTCCCAAATTCCAAATTCTCAAATTCTCAAATTCTCAAATTCTCAAATTCTCAAATTCTCAAATTCTCAAATTCTCAAATTCTCAAATTCTCAAATTCTCAAATTCTCAAATTCTCAAATTCTCAAATTCTCAAATTCTCAAATTCTCAAATTCTCAAATTCTCAAATTCTCAAATTCTCAAATTCTCAAATTCTCAAATTCTCAAAATTCCCAAATTTCCAAATTCCAAAATTCCAAAATTCCAAAATTCCAAAATTCCAAAATTCCAAAATTCCTAAATCCCTAAATCTCCACATAAAAAATTTCCTAACTTAAAAAATTTCAAACTACCCATATCTGAACCATCTCATTTAAAAATAAACAATTTCTCAAATATCTAAACATCCACAAGTTTCAATTTCGCAAACAACAGAATTTCTGATTGATGTTTATTCATAAAAGATAGAAACCTACTTGGTCAAGGTGTGATTATCGGAATCCACTTGGTCAAGGTTCGACTATATTTGAATGCGTTGTTTACTGTATTCAAGGCTCACCGAGTTCATTTACTTCGCCAATATGCTTCACACTTTATCCGCAAAACTATTTTAACTTTTTTTTCTTAATATTCATAAATTATCTAAAAATTATTCCATTTAATATTTGACCTACTTGTAACATGTTAAATTTGCAATTCATGACTCTTTCGTATATTTAAAATCAATTGAACTCTATTGTAAAAAAAAAGTTAATAAAAATTTATTAGAAGTTTGTTATATATTTTTATAACAAAGGATTATTAATATAGAATTTTTTAAAACAATCTTGAATTGTTAATTTAATGTTTAGTTAAACATTTAAATGTTTAATTTAATACTTAATAATGAAATTTAATATTTAATAGTGTAATTTAATATTTGAATGTTCAATTTAAAGTTTGATAATGCAATTTAACATTTAATAGTGAAATTTAATGTTTAATAATGCAATTTAATATTTAGTAATTTAATTGAACGTTTAATAATGTAATTTAATATTAAAATATTCAATTTAATAGTTAATAATGTAATTTAATATTAAAATATTCAATTTAATAGTTAATAATGTAATTTAATATTAAAATATTCAATTTAATATTTAATAATGAAATTTAATATTTAGTAGTTTAATTGACGTTTAATAATGTAATTTAATATTTAAATATTCAATTTAACATTCAATAATTTAATTCAACATTTAACAATATAATTTAATATTTAACAACTCAAATTAACATTTAATAATTCAATTTAATATTTAAAAATTTAATTCAGTAAGTAGTAATTTAATTTGGTATTTATCAAATTAATGTTTAGTAATATTCAATATTCACAGTTTACATACTTATTATTTCAAGCATAACATTTAATTTTCAGTGCTTCAAATCATCTGTGTAGCTTCTTCTCCCATTTTTTTCCTAAGAACACGTTCATATACTAATTCAACATCCCATACACTATAATTACGTCTGAAGTCAAGAAAATTGTGCAAATGATTCATCATTGATTCAAAGTCCGATTTCATTTACGAACAGATTTTATCAGATAATCAGACGCCGTTTTTAAAACAACTACACAGAAGAAATGCGCATTAACATTTAAATTATCTGTGGAATATAGAAAGTTTACATTGAAAAATTTGATAGTTTTATACTTTACAATTTTTATTAACTTTGTCTCACATTTTTAGGTAGATTTATAATGAAATATTTTTGTATTTATTCTCTGAGGATTAATCTTAGTTATTTGAATTACTTTTGAAGGTTTTGTATTAAGAGATCCACTGTGACAATTAATAATTAATATTAAAAATTCTACTATGTTATTTATACATTTTTGCTATATTAAAAATAGCTTTGAATTATGACTATTGAATTTAGGAATTTATTTATACAGTTTATCAGTAAGAGTTGAAATAAAAATGACAAATGTTAACTGAAAAAAATAACAAGCTAACAGCAAATTAATACAAACTAAAATAGTAAAAATGCTAATATTAATATAAGTAATGAGAATATTAATACAAATAGGAATAGTAATACAAGTAATAAAATGTACCAATACAAACAAAAATAATAAAAGAATGAATGCAATAAGAACATTAAAACACAAGAACCAATAAAAATACAAAAAAAGGTTTAACACGTTATTAAAACATTCATAACACTTAATATTATTGCAATTGTAATTAACATTACAATCACTGCGATTGTGTAACTAATACTATAATTGCTATAATTGTAACAAACGCCATAATTGCTACAATTATACCGCGTTATATTAAACCACAAAAAATGAGTATCGGGAATATCTTCTGTTCTATTAATCAAACTTAATAAATAGCACCTTATAAAATCTAAAAATTTACCAAATCGCTATTTTCTTTTTATACCGTATCCCACAAAAACTTTTCACGAAGTTCTCAAATTTAAGAAAAATAAGATAGTTCCGACGAAACGTAGTAAAATGGCGGCGTTCGACCGCGGAGATTTCAATGCCGGCAACGGTCAGAAATTTATCGGGTTTTAATAAGTACAAATTGCAGTCGCTGGTTGCATAACCGCCTTGCTTCGATGCATCCAGCGTCGGATGTACGCTATTTTGTAATCATGAGCAGAGCAATGTTTATAGCGATTCTGAATGGGAGAAGGGGAGGGGATCTTGCACGGATCTCGCGCGATACACGCTTATTAAGCTGCTCGTTTCGTAATACTCCTGGAAAAAAACATTACTGTCTTTTGTTTTTTACTCTTCCGTTATGCGGGTGAGTTTTCAAGAAGCCCGCCGGAAGCTTCTGGAACGATACCAACCGCTACATCCGCGGCCGTGAAAACTTCATCGATTCAATTTTAATCTCAAGGAAACAATTCTTACAAATTTTAATTTTGTTAACTTTACAAAAATGCAATGAAGGTTACAGAAAAGTTTAAGATATGTAAGTCGACATTTTCTGCATTTATAAACGTTTGGCACTATAGCAAGAGATTTCTTTAGAACACACCCCAATGTAAATACACAAATTTTTTTATTTTTTAAAATTATAAATTTAAGAACATAAACTCTTTTCCATAAAATAATGAAATCTAAAAAATTTCTAAAGAGACTGTACTTGTCTTCCGCAAAATTTTTAAACATCCCTCAATGTAATTTAGCGAGATCCTCCTGTCAATGAAAATATAATCACTTGAACGAGCAATTTCGTTTGATGTAACAGAACACAAAAAGTCTTTCAAGCTGATGGTGTTTTAAGACCGACATCGAATTTTGCTGAACACCGAACAAGAAAAAAGAAACCGCTGATCAAATAAAGGATATTGGTGCGGTGACGAAGAGGTTCGTATCTCGAGATGCTTTTTTCGCAGACATCTGCCCATCGAAAGGACACCTGTAATTTATTTGACCGTGGATTAAACTTCAAAATCATCCATCAAATTGAAACCTTTTTTTTGGATTCTTTTCTCTTGCGACGTCAGGTATAACACTGGTAAACACGCGAAAATTGATTTTATTTAAGCATGTGTATTCTGAATGGTCTTTTGTTTAATGTTAAAGATTTGTCACTTTTATTTTAGGTTTACAGATTTTTTTAAGTTTGGGTTTGGAGTTTTAGGAATTTATAAGTGCAGGAATTTTCAAGTAGCAAATTTTTAAATATTAGGTTGATGAAGTTGTCAATTTTTAGGTGTACAAATTGTAAAAGTCACAAATTCTCAAGTATAAAAATTGTAAAAGTCACAAATTTTCAAGTATAAAAATTGTAAAAGTCACAAATTCTCAAGTATAAAAATTGCAAAAGTCACAAATTCTCAAGTATAAAAATTGCAAAAGTCACAAATTCTCAAGTATAAAAATTGTAAAAGTCACAAATTCTCAAGTATAAAAATTGAAAAAGTCACAGATTCTCAAGTATAAAAATTCTCAAACATACCCTTCCAAATTTACAATTTTTCAAAAATTAAAAATTGATCAAAAAACTTAAATTGCAATCAGTCTCACGTGCCAAACGCGTGAGCCGCAGCGAACATGTCAGCGTTCCTTAACGGAACAACTTTCCCAACAATCGATAATTGAAAGAGCGTGAAATGAGTGATGAAATGAAGCGAATTTCACGATTTTGCTTGTTAACGTTTCACCGTCGAGCGTAACACCTCAGAAAGTGAATATGTAAAAGGCTGGTAGCATAACCGGCGTTGTGATTATTTTATTTTTTACACAACGAATGAAAACTTTTTAACGCTTCCTATGTTATGCATTTAGTGACTCGACATTTCCATAATATTTGCGTTACGATAGATAAAGTTTATTTTGTTCGTGGTTACGGGTTTTATCGCTACTGAATGATGTTGCATGTAAAGGATGATTCATTAACTCCATTGTAATGGTACCGAGTGTGTAACGCTGATATCTGATCATCTCGGCGTTTTTTGTCAGATTTATAATTTATTTGAAGTCGTTTATCAGCATTTGTAATACAGAGTCTACGTACATTATGTATTGGGATTTGTACAATTAGTCATTTTTATTTTAAATAAAATTTTAAGTTTCATAATATTACTAAATTAATCCACTTGTTTTAAAAACTTTTTGTATCTCTAAATTTTCATAAAATAATTAATACAAAGACCTACAGTTTAAAACGCGTTCAAATCTCCCGCCATTTCTTTAACAAAAGTAAAATATTTTGATCTTTAATACTCATCAAAAAACTATTCATCTGAATTAGTAATTATTCCTTAATTTAATTCTTAAACTCGTAAATTTTATTGTCAGAAAGTCATCTGTACCTTCATATAATTTAAAATGTTATAAAACAATTAATACAAGTAGTTACAATTCAAAAAGCGTTCGAAACTCCAGCCATTTCATTAACAAAATTAAAATATTTAACCTTTAATACTCGTCAAAAAATTATTCACCTAAATTAATAATCATCCCTTAATTTAATCCTTAAACTCGTAAATTTTATTGTCAGAAACTCATCTCTACCTTTATATAATTAAAAATATTATAAAACAATTAATACAAGTACCTACAATTTAAATGCGTTCGAAACTCCCGCCACTTCTTTAACAGTAAGATGTTTAACTTTTAAGAGTTTCATCAACTCATCTAAATTGGCAATTAGTTTGCGTAATTTAATCCTTAGGAAACTCGTAAAGTTTGTTTGCAGAGATAGGTACAATGAACGTACGAACTGGGACGTTTAATTTTATTCAAGGTTCTACATAAATTAATAATTACGGCTCAATGTCGTTACCGATCGAACGAATGACGTTGCTCAAATTACGCAGGACGGCCTTTCCGTTCTCGTGAAGAAAAACCTTCCTTCTCCGGTCAAAAATATTTATCCGTGGATTTATTAAGGTGTTCGAAACAGAAAGGTAATGCACGATTGCAAATCAAAATGTATAACGTTGTCAGTCATTGACGACATGTACGCACGTGTGCCAGGTGACTCAAAGTGTAAATAAACGTTCGAAGATAATTACGGTTAAAAAATATATTCTACAAGCGTCCATGATTTAACGTGCTGCTCGTTGACAGACATGGGAATGTCATATTTGCTAACTAATCGATAAAAATCTGTTTTTAGACGCTTCGATCGTTTACGACAATACGGGAACGTCATTGGGAATTTCGAGGTTAAGTCATTTTAATTTACATTTCAATTTTAGTTTGTTTTACTTCTTAATTCTTCTTCTTCCACGTTTTAGGTAACCAGAATTTGAATACGAATTGATTTCATACGACTACAAATTGAGATAATGGTTGTAACAGAGATAAATTACTTTAGAAATATAACCAGACCAAATGAATAAAAAAAATAATAAAAAATTAAAAGGTGTAAAATATTAAATTAAATTTCAAAATATTTTTATTATTTGATACACATGCACATACTAGTTTTATGAATGTTTTTAATTCAATATAATTAAGCAAGTAGTAAACAAAAACATGTCATTAAAGTTGCACAATATTAACATTATAATAAACATCTAGATATCTTGAGTAAATGGGTACTTTTTGTACCATAAAATTGATAGACTTAACAGACTAGTTTTTTTTATGTTTTGGATCCTATTTGCTGCGTAAACAACGAGAACGATACATGGGCGATATAAGGTGTTCGCAAAGATGGTGTTGGCGAGTTGAAAACACGGGATGACGGTTTCTAATAACGGAAACGGAAAAATACAGAGTTTCACCGGTCGTTTCACTAATTGTCCATCTCGCGACAGCTCAACATTTATTTAAGCAACTTTCAAGGTGTGTTCTTCCAGAAGCTTCGAGTGTTTTCTTAACAATAAATAAAAGGTTATACTACGTTCAACGATACGCAGTTGGTGATTCACCGATATTAAATATTTACGTTAAAACAGCTTCCAAACGAGTTTTTTTTCTTTCATATCCGACTTGTGTTTATACTATTCTGACTTTAAGTTTGATTGTGAAGTATAATGTAAAGTGAAATCTTTTTTGTTGTTTGCAAAAATTATGTTTGAGAACTATTTTTGGAATATTATACAGTAATAAAATTAAAAAATAAATATGTGCTTTTTGTAGGAAGTGTATATAATACTTTAAATATTTTATATAATACTTTAAAATTATATATTAAATTAATGAATAAATAGGATAAAGAATAGGATTCAACGAAAGGAGAGTGCGTCAACTTTTGTAATACACATGAATGATAGATTAATTAACCAGTTAAAAATATGTATAAATTTATAGATTTCTAAATATTGGATGTTCTAAATTATTATTTATAAATATCTTTTGTAAAGTTTCTAGATATGGATATTTTTATTTCTGTATATTTTTAAATCTATAAAGCTGTAAACTTCTAAATTTGCAATTGTTTAAATTACCAATATTTTAAAATCTAAATTTCCAAATTATTAAAATATCAAATCTAAATCAATTCTTTAAAATGTGATAAAATACTAGAGTGATCAAACAGTTGTCTATTAGTGCATATTAAAACATACAAAATTAAAAGTGTTTGACTCCTATAATTCCAAGAAGTGTTAAAATATTAAAACAATAAATTTAGTGGAATTTTACATTCTAAAATTAGCACCAGTAAGTGTTACACGCATGAAAATAAAAATATCGAGTTTTGTTAACTATAAATTACAAATATTTAGAAAGCAACCGTTCTAAGCTGCCTTCACGCCAGCAATTTCTACTCGTTCGAATCGTTAATTAAATTACGCAACGTATTCCTGATTACAGTAATTTTTTCCCGGAGGAAATAAGAGAAAAAATGCGAACTATAGAATTATCGACTACAAAGTAACATTTATACCAGGAATATCCGTGCACCGGTTGACAAATCGAAATAAATTTCATTCGCGACAATTTTTCTTGCGAACAGAAAAAGAAAGTCACGAATACATTGAACTTTGATTTATCGCCTCGTGAATGACTAGAAAATAATTCCTCGAATTTCTGAATCGTTAATTAAATCCATGATCGTCAACTTTTGCAAAAAAGAAACACCGGTTTCCAGTTAATCGAGCCTTGAATGATCAATTACAAAGTTATCTTTGTACAAGAAATTTCTACATACTCCATCATTAATCTCGCTATCTAATGAATCGTTAATCGTAGCAACCTTTATGGAAACAGACATTCATAGAAACGAGCGAACCTGTATTACGCCAAAGTCATTTAACTCTGAATAATCGATCACGATTAAACAACCTTTTTTTATTCTGTTATTATCCTTGTTCGAGGAATTTCTTCTGCGTATCTTCCGTAACTTGTTCCTCGCGTGAAGAATCGAACAACGATATTTAAATGAAGAAATATTACGGACAACCTTTGAGTGAAAAATTGAGGGTTAGGTCGAAACACGGTACGTCGATTCTCAACTATTAAGGCAAGTATGCAATGGAGGAATATTTAGACAAAGAGTAGATATAACAAGAAGCGACACTAGATAATTCACCTATTAGAGGGACAGAGGACACAACCAATTTAAATACTCAAATCAAAAGAATTGTGTATTCTTTTCTTTTTCAACTTTTCAACGCACTAAAATTGATACAAATACCTTAAAAGACAATATTAGTAATATACAGAAAATGGATTAGAGATATATTCCAAATTATTGGAAATTGACGTGAAAGTAGATTTGCTCGATTTAAATTTCCCGCTTTGCACAACCAATTTAAAGTTGTTGGTTTACTCTGTGGTGTAGAGACTGTTTTAATTCTGTTACTATTATTAGTTATTATTATTAATAGATGTTTATTATTACTATTTTTATTGTTAGTGTCATTACTATTCGTTCCATTCTTATTTAATTAATTATCAATATAAATATTTGTGTTAACATTATAGGTATTTAATTATCGTAAAAATTTAAATTAACTAGTATTAATATAATATTATCATAAAAACGTATAAAAAAGGCTAACTAATAGTTCAAGTCTCAAATATAATTAAAATTAAAGTATTTAAATTTAAAGAAAAAAGTGATATTGATTACAGATGCGTAATGTACTACGCATGCGCAGTATAAACATTTTAGAAAAAAAGATTCTTTTACTTCTTTTCAATAAATGCTTTAATTTTAATAATATTTGAATATTTGCATAAACAATATTTGCTATACAATCAGAAATAGACTTAGATTAATTTTTTAGTACTTCAAGC
Source organism: Megachile leachella (assembly GCA_963576845.1). Classification (NCBI taxonomy): domain Eukaryota; kingdom Metazoa; phylum Arthropoda; class Insecta; order Hymenoptera; family Megachilidae; genus Megachile; species Megachile leachella. The sequence goes on along the minus strand of OY756252.1, from coordinate 7,876,823 downwards.
GATTTAAAATAAAAAAAGTATGGTGATTTCAATGCCGGGCAGAGAAGTTTACGCGCCAAAACGAAACTTAATTTAAACCAAATGTAGCCAATTAAAATACCTTGACTTATATTATTTTAACATGAAAATCACATGCTTTGGCTATTTTGACAAATTTCCAAATTCAATTAATAGTAAACGTGCATTAGAATTTAGATAGACTTCATTTATTTTGGCGCGCATTCAAATCTTATTAATAGCTAAATGTGTTTTAGATTTTAGAGTTACTTAAATCAGTATTATTGCCAAGTTTTCAATCCCGGTTTATTTTACCCAAACACGTATTAAACATTAAAATTTTACACTCTCTTACTAGTTTAACTTATTTATGTATTTTATCACATTTTCAAATTCAATTAATTGTATTCGTATGTACTGAATTTGAAAGTTGTATATTTAAACCAGTTTTATTACCAAGTCTTCAAACTTCATTTACTGCATCCAAATATGTATTAAACTTTAAAATGGCGTACTAATGTATATGTACTTTTACTAGTACTAGTTTTACTAGTTTTACTCACTTATATTGTATTTTTTTTTAATTTAATTAATCGTGCCCCAGTATAAATTTGCAATGTATAATAAACACCAGAATAATGTGTATCTACATTAGTTATATTGCCTCATTAAAACTTGATTAACCAAATCAAAAAAAGTAAAAATATTTAAAAAATTCCAAGAATATTTTCGAAAAACTCACCTCGAAAGAGGGTCGACGAAAAGAGCCACAATGATAACTGCGATGATTACACAAGTTAGATAAATCGCAGAAATTTCGTAGATCTCCGATTCTGGTGGACGTTCCAGAGTCTCATGGCCGCCATTTCCAACGACACAGAAATCAGCACCGCACAGTTTTATCTTGTTCCAGTTCGTGGTGCTGTTTCCCTTACCACTGCCAAACTCTCCCTCGCTGAGTACTTGAAAAAACAAAAGCAGAAACTTCATAAAATCAATTTATCAAAATAATCATTATTTGGGAAATTTATGGATTTAGCCATTTTAGAATTTGGAAATTTAGGGATTTAGTAATTTTAGAATTTGGAAATTTTGAGATTAAGAAATTTCAAAATTTATAGATTTAGTAATTTTAGAGTTTGCAAATTTAATTTTTTAATTTGGTAATTTATGTATTTAGGAATTTTGGGATTTAGTAATTTTAGAATTTGGAAATTTTGAAATTAAGAAATTTTGGGATTGAAAAATTTTAGAATTTGGAAATTTTGAAATTAAGAAATTTTGGGATTGAAAAATTTTAGAATTTGGAAATTTTGAAATTAAGAAATTTTGGGATTGAAAAATTTTAGAATTTGGAAATTTAGGGATTTAGTAATTTTAGAATTTGGAAATTTTGAGATTAAGAAATTTCAAAATTTATGGATTTAGTAATTTTAGAGTTTGCAAATTTAATTTTTTAATTTGGTAATTTATGGATTTAGGAATTTTAGAATTTGAGACTTTAGTGATGTGATCAACTGATGATTTGGTAACTTAAGGATTTTGAAGTTTAGGGATTTTGCAATCTGGGGTTTTTATTAATTAGAAATTTTGTAATTTAGGATTTTGATCGATTACCAATTTGGTAAAACAGAAATTTAAAAAATTAAAAAATTTAGAAAATTTTTGAAATTTTGGAATTTTAGAAATTTTAGAATTTGACGAAGTAGAGATGTAACAATTTAATTGTACACTTTAGTGTTTGATAATTGAAGAGTTCAAAAATTTCAAATTATTGTAATTTAATATTCCAGTCAATTAAAAACTTTGCAAGTTATGAATTTGTTTAATTATGAGTTTCAGAATTTATCAAACTAAAATCACGGATCACAAAAACTAAATTTCTAAACTACCGCTTATCTAAATCTAAAAATTTATTATTCCAACTTCCCATTTCAAAACTTTCCATCACTTCATATCTCCAAATCTGCAAATCCCCAAACATCCAAAAATATATCTAAAAAATACCATAATTTTACTCTCTCTTTACCAATAATCAAAGATAATTATCTGAGAACTGATAAAACACTCAAAGTACATATAAAATGTGAAAACGTACTTAAAAATGGAAAAGACAAAAGCCTATTATGCACAGTTTATCAACAACATGATATTATCTTACGTGTTAACTAGATCTTGATAATATTGAGTCGTTCTTCAATTTCGTCGCTATTAAATTAATAACAATGTTAGTGGTTATCGCAGATAAGATTTTATCCCTACTTTCTGTTGTACGGTTACTTCAATTGAACGCTTTATTCAATCTTTGAAGTTTCTAAATCTCTAAGTTTGCAAACTCAAGCCTAACATTTCCAAGTTCTGAAATTTCTAAATCCATAAATTTCCAAATTCTAAAATTTTTTAAGCCCAAAATTTGCAAACTCTAAAATTTCTCAATCCCTAAATTTTTCAAACTCTCAAATTTCTCAAGGCCTAAATTTCCAAACTCTCAAATTTCTCAAACCCTAAATTTCCAAACTCTCAAATTTCTCAAACCCTAAATTTCTAAACTCTTAAATTTCTCAAAACCTAAATTTCCAAACTCTCAAATTTCTCAATCTCTAAATTTCCAAATTCTCAAATTTCTCAAACCCTAAATTTCTAAACTCTCAAATTTCTAAATCTCTAAATTTCCAAACTCTCAAATTTCTCAAGCCCTAAATTTCCAAACTCTCAAATTTCTCAAACACTAAACTTCCAAACTCTCAAATTTCTCAAGCCCTAAATTTCCAAACTCTCAAATTTCTCAAACCCTACACCTCCAAACTCTAAAATTTCTCAGATCCTAAATTTCCAAACCTTAAACTTCCAAACTCTCAAATTTCTCAATCCCTAGATTTCCAAATCCCAAAACTCCAAAACTCTAAAACTCTTCAATCTCAAAATTTGCAACTCCTCAAATCACCATAAATCTAAAAATCCAAAAATGCTCAGAAATCTCAATAAAATTAAATCTTCAATTCAAAAATAAATTTCCAAACTTCCAAATTTCAAATTTCAAATTTCAAACCTTAAGAACCTGTAATAATCTGAAAATTTATAAACTCTGAAAAAATATAAAAATTTCTCTTCTTCTCTGCTAAAAAATATGATATTGATGCAATGAAGAAATCATTAAAATTGATATCAGATTCAATTAATAATCTGAACCTGTAATAATCTGAAAATTTATAAACTTTGAAAAAATATAAAAATTTCTCTTCTTCTTCTCTACTAAAAAATATGATATTGATTCAATGAAGAAATCATTAAAATTGATATCAGATTCAATTAAGACATCATTAAAAAAGTATCAAGAATGAATAGTTACGTTGTGAACCCAAGAGTCTGAGGTTAATTAATTTTCAGTTTTGTCGTGCTAAGAATCCAGTCAGTCTACTTAACCAGACAATTGGCGGACTAAACATTATACAATAGCACCATCGATGACGCATACTGAACATTTCCATTGAAATTACGTTTTCTAATGAATTGCTCATACGGTACCGGTCGGTTATCTGTCACCGACTTACGAACGTGCGAAAGATTACTATTCGAAAATTGTTTATAATGTATACAAAAAAATTCGTTCAATGTTGAGAGGAATAATTATAATTTATTAGAGATATTGTGCAAATTGGTTGAACAACAGAAGTGTACGTTTTGTAAATATAATGTTCTGCAAATTTTGTTAAGAAGTGGAGGAAACAAATATTATTTGTTTATAAGATTTATTACTTTTAGATTATTTATAAGATTTGTTACTTTTTATTTTGTAATTTGTTTGAAAATATTAAGCGTGGAATATAGAATATAAAATATGAAACATAAAATGTCATATACAAAATGTGAAATATAAAATGTAAAATATAAAATGTCATATATAAAATTTAAAATATAAAATGTCATATATAAAATGTAAAATATAAAATGTCATATATAAAATGTCATATATAAAAAGTCAAATATAAAATGTAAAATATAAAATATAAAATATAAATTATAATAACTAAATATAACTAAATATAAACTATGCAATGTAAATGTAATAAAATATAAAATAAATGAAATAAATAAAATAGAGAATTTTAACAAATTTGTATCTTTTATAATTTTTTAACAAAATTTGTAGAATGTTGAATATATAAAAAGGACAACAAAATAATAAAATGTTGATGACATAATTAGAACTGTTTGCAATAATTTTATTTACAGAAAAAGTTTTATTATATTATATTTCATGTGATGTCAATATAATGCTTCTAATTGAACAATTTCAAATTCAATATCTTTAATTTTTGCTTAATTTTTACACAAATTTACTCAATTTTCTCCTAATAATGCTTACTTTAACTTTTCTTTATAGCACAAACTCGTTCCATTAAACTTTTGAATAAATATAAATAAAGAAAACACAATTTATCTAACATATTTATTAAATAAGACGTAACTACAAATACCAGAAAGACACTTTTTAATTTAAGTTAAAAGCTAAAGAATCTTGAAATTCATTTACTATTTTTTTTTATTGGAAAATAAATTTATTAAGACTTGAGGTAATTATATAAATCTCCCATAAATACGTAAATTGAAAAATTGAACATTACCATCCAACATTATTTTCTCAAGATTAATGTAGTCGTTTAAATATTTAACAAATTTATGAACTAATAAAAATAATATTCATTAAAATTGTCAAGTTTGTACATGCCTCTTCCATAACAAGCATTCCATGCAGTTTCTTTTCACTTCGATGCAAGATTTAGTTTCTTGTTACAGAGGAATGTATAGACTTTCAAACATTCTTACTTTCATTTACATTGCGACAAAAAGTATGTATATCTCACTCTAAATCTTGTGAACAATAGATGTAAATCGAACACAATCTTACATTTACATAAATAAGTAGTACGAATTAAAATATATTCTTTATCTACTTTAAAATTTTCAAAATTATTAACATTTAAATTAATAAATAATCAATTTGAAATTTTTTGCACATTTAAATTATTGTAGTTTGAAATTTTTATATTATCAAGTTTTAGTATTTTCACATTTGTAAATATTTACATTTTGAAAAATTTCAATTTTTTCAATTATTTAAGTTCAATTTTTCAAGTTTTCAAGCTTTCAAGACTTTGAAGGTTTCAAGTTTTCAATTTCTCTGGTTATCAAGTTTTCAAATTTCTAAGTTTTCAACTCGTCGACTTGATATATTTTCAAGTTGTCATTTAATCAAGTAATTAATATATTAATTTATCAATTTAGCCATTTGCCAATTCTTCAATTCTGCAGTTTCTTCAATTTTTCAATTCTCCAATGTTTCAATTTTTCAAATTTTCCACAGTCGTATCATAAACGGTTTCCTTTGCCAACTCTACGGTGCACTCACAATCGCCACAAAATAATTTCTACCAAAGCAACATCCAAATTTCCAATTAATACCATACCATATTAAACCTCGAGAAATTTCGCGAACCCAAAACTGTCGTCTAAGAATTTCTTCTCTCTCAAGCAAAAAGAGTAATCCTGTCACGTCGATGTCTCTGTTAGGCTCTCTCTTTTTCGTTCCGTCTCGTTTGTTGTTAGCGAACGATCTCATTTCTCAAATATGCAAATACCGTGCTAAGTAGCGATTATACGACACCAACACGAAACGTATCGACATTCTGGAATTCACATTGGCCAATCCGCTTATACGCGGTCATCGGACGGCGAACGACAGGAACTTTCACCGGAGCGTCGTTGATAATATCATAGTATGTTTACAATGTCTCCCACCATCGTTTCCGATTGTCCGCAAGTCCTACTTATCGGTGTATAATATATTCAACTGTTATGCGAACGAGCGTGTCCTGGAACGCGATGTTCTGAAGAAGCTGCGGTCGCAACTACCGCCATTGAAGTTTATACGAAAACAAACTTTAATATTAGCACATTTGAAACTTGATAAACTCTCTTAATAATAACTTTTTATAGAAGTTTATACAAAATCACAAACTTTAATATTTGTAGTAATATTCTTGAGGCTATTTAATAAATAGTTACATTGCTTAATAAATAGTTACCCATGTTTATAGGAAACTAAGCTTTACCTTTGTAAAATATTTGTTTAGTTCAGTAACTGTTATTACAACGTTTGTAGTTTTGTATTTTTACTGTTGTTAAAAATTATACAGTATAGCTGGAAGGTAATGTTAAGTAATAACCGAGTAAGACCGAAGTATGAAATGAAATATTTGATACCTTGGCAGTGAAAATGGACGCGCGTAGTCTGACATAAAACTGTTAGAGATATAAACAGTTGTTAAGAATATCCGCTTTCAAATTGAACCTTTCAGTTTGCCATTTATTAACGTAATCGCAACGTTATTCGAAATCTTTCATTTTATCTTAGTAGTTTAATTTCGTTGCGGTTCGGGAGTGGTACTCCTTGATCCCTATGAAAGGTAATGGCGGCCGCTTGAGTGATGACCAAATAAAACTGGAGTACGAAGTCAAATGTTTATTGCAAGTTACCGTTTACAAACTTCAACTATCGAACTATTATCTGAATAACAGGACAAACGTTTTGGTATTCATTTTTGAGTGAAATTAGCTGTTGAACGGAAAATGCTTTCGACCGCCATTGTCCGCACTGGCTGGTAATGGCGGTCACGTTACGTTTAGAGCCTCAGACAACTTTTGCGCGGGAAACATCGATTGAAACTATTCACTATATTCTGATTCTGTGGACACGGGGTATTTTGCAGTTTTGGACAAAATCAGAGATACACGTGTTTATGGTGACTTTAATGTTACGTTTAAACCCAACTGTAGTGAAGCTCTTCCAACCTCAAATTCAAGTTCAGTGCAGTAAATCACCACGAAATTTATAATTTCAAACAATACAGTATCAAAATAAAATAGATCTTCAATCAAAAATAATGTACATGATTTTTCCCATCACAGTTCACTCAATGAACGCTATTTTTAATAACACAATTATAGATCCTACATTACTTTTATTCAAATCTACTACTACATCATCATGGAAATAAATTCACTGTCATATGTTTATTTGTCGCATCTGACGAAGATAAATTAAAAAATGGAGGATAATCAGATGTTAATCCCGCTTGTTACATATTTGATAATTAGAACAGTAGAGTATTCTAGACGATACAAAGTGAACAGCTTTGGGTCCAAAACACCAAAATGATGAAACTCTAAAACTCTAAAACTCTAAAACTCTAAAACTCTAAAACTCTAAAACTCTAAAACTCTAAAACTCTAAAACTCTAAAACTCTAAAACTCTAAAACTCTAAAACTCTAAAACTCTAAAACTCTAAAACTCTAAAACTCTAAAACTCTAAAACTCTAAAACTCTAAAACTCTAAAACTCTAAAACTCTAAAACTCTAAAACTCTAAAACTCTAAAACTCTAAAACTCTAAAACTCTAAAACTCTAAAACTCTAAAACTAAAAAATTACTAAAATCAAAAATTCTAAAATTCTCCAAAGTATGAGTTCCTCATTCTACAACCTAAAAATTCAAAAATTACCAACTCAAAAGCTTCAAATTTCCAAAATTCCCTTCTCCATTTTCTCTCAACTGCAAATATCACTACTTATCCCCCACTCCTCGCTTACAAATTCAAAGTGTACAATATTTGATCTATCAAAACCTAACTCCCAACCATATACCCATATGACTTAATACTTAACAAAAAAAAACATCGCAAAGTGATAAAATAATTAGCAAGAACCCATATTTGATTATAAAAAGGTCATTTTCGGGACACCTATTAGGTAACTGACTAAAAGTGATTAGCATTTAAGTCCCAATTGGTCAAAGTGTTCGGTTAATGCTCTCGCAAGGCTAATGGATCACTGAACTTTTCTTACAAAATTATCGTTTAGCGTTCAATTATTGTACTTCTGGCACGATTCTCATAGACTGTTAGTACATCTAATTACAACTTCGCAATAATGTGAAGTTTGAATACATAGTTTGTATAATTGACGACTTCGAGCTAAGTAAACGATGCCTTCGTAATTGTGGACGAGACACGTGGTGTCAAAACTTCCATCTTATTTCTTTTCTAAATTGCTGGGTACGATCAATCTTTTTACCTTGTCCGATTTTTCTTTTTAACAATACTTTTGCAGTTCCAGAATTGAAGTTAGGTTTCACTTCTAATTATAATTTGTATAATCAAGATTCGCTGAACTTGTTCACATTGCAGAAGTAATTAACACTAAAACTACCAAATCGGTCAAATGACCGGTCCACAAGTTTCTTATTATAAGGTACACATTTTGTTAAAGTACATTCCTTGAAATCAGCATTGATTTTCATCAAGATGAAGAACAAATGTGTGTGCTAATTTATGTTTCGTCGTTTGTATATTTATTCTTTAACTTTATTTTTAATTTCAAAGTAAGTGTACATTATATGTCGGTAGGTTTAGTGTTAACTAAATCTGACGCAACTGTCCAAAAAATTGAATGTAAAGTTTTAAAAATGAAATTCAATAACAATTCGCAAAAGCCGACATGTTTCTGACAGGTGGAATACGCGCGCGCACGCAACGGAAGGGCGCCGGCGCCAGAGGAAGCCTCTTACGGTTTAAAATCGTAGAAAACGGTTAAATCCCGCGCTATTACCGTCCGGTATCGGAGAATGCGTACGAGGTGGTACGGAAACCGACTATCACAGGTTTATACCGGATAAATCTTGTTTCTTCTTGCGTGCGAAGCGTTCTCTGTCGCCGTTACTCCAACTCGCGTGTCAAGCGAGAAACTCGAAACTCGAAACTGGTGTCCATGAAGCGGTACGGCATAGTGTTCGTTGTCGAGCTCGCCAGGGAAAGGACCGAATGTTTGGCCCGGCTGTCTGACCACGCACGTGTCATTACTGCTATGCTCGATGTGTCGCAACGGTTGTTTACGAAGCGTGTGAAACGACTGACAAGGAAAACCACCCGAGTATCTTATTAACTGAACAGTGAATAGTGCATTATATTACGAAATTAAAAATGAAATTAATTAAGTAAACAGACGGTATTCATTTTTTATCTGGAGGAAAATTTATGATTTCAAGAAAATGTAAACAAATCTTATTAACTGAACAGTGAATAGTGCATATATATTACGAAATTAAAAATGAAATTAATTAAGTAAACAGACGGTATTCATTTTTTATCTGGAGGAAAATTTATGATTTCAAGAAAATGTAAACAAATTTTGGAAATAAAGTAAAATAGTCGTTTGACAGGTTTAGTGTCAACGGATCATTTGAATGTTTCAGAGGAAAAGATTGTATATTGAGACATCGTGATTGTAATTGTACATTGCAAGGTAGGATTATATGAGTGTAGTTGACTTATTTAATTTTTTAAATATGTTTGTATGGTTCTTATTTTTAAAGTTTTATGTGACTTAGATTGTTAAGTATCCTTTTTGTATTTAGAGATTATTGAACTGGATATTTGAATGTTTAACTTGCAATTTCTAGGATTTAAAATTTTTAAGTTGGTAAATCTGAAATCCTACATTTATAAATTTTTAAATATCTGAATTTTTGAATTTTTATGTTTTTGAATTCCAATATTATAAAATTCGAGAATTTCTAAATTCCAAAATTTCTAAAATATCAATTCCATGAATTACTATATTACTAAAATATTAATTTTTAAATTCCCAAATTTCCAAATTTTAAATTTCAAACTGCAAAACCCCAAATTCCTAAATTTTCAAATACCACAATTTCTAAATTCCCAAATCTCCAAATCACTAAATTCCCAAATTCCAAAACCCCAAATCTTAAATCTCCAAATTCCTATATCTCCAAATTCCCAAACTTTTAAATTCTCAAATTTTCAAATTCCTAAATTCTCCAAATTCCAAATTCCAAAACCCCAAATTCCCAAATTCTCAAATTTCCCAATTTCTAAATTTCCAAATCTGCAAATCCCCAAATTCCAAAACTCCCAAATCCTAAATCTCCAAATCCCTAAATTCCTAAATCTCCAAATTCCCAAACCTTTAAATTCTCAAATTTTCAAATTCTTAAATTCCCCAAATTCTAAATTCCAAAAAACCAAATTCCCAAATTCCCAAATTCCCAAATTCCCAAATTCCCAAATTCTCAAATTTCCCAATTTCTAAATTTCCAAATCTGCAAATCCCTAAATTCAAAAACCCCCAAATCCTAAATCCTTAAATCCCCAAGTCCCAAAATCTCCAAATTCCCAAATACTCAAATCTTTAAATCCACAAATCCCTAAATCCCTAAATCTTTAAATCCCTAAATCTTTAAATCCCTAAATCTTTAAATCCCTAAATCTCCAAATCTTCATATCCTAAAATCACCATATCCCCGAAATCCCCAAAATTCTCAACATTTCCAAAATTTCCAAAATTCCTGAAATTCCTAAAATCTCCAAAATTCTCAAAATCACCATATCCCAAAAATCCCCAAAATTTCCCAAATTTCCCAAATTCCCCAAATTCCCAAAATTCTCAAAATCCCCAAAATCCCCAGAATCCCTAAAATTCCCAAAATTCCTAAAAGTCCTAAAATCCCCAAAATTCTCAAAATCACCATATCCCAAAAATCCCCAAAGTTTCCCAAATTCCCCAAATTCCCCAAATTCCCAAAATTCTCAAAATTCCCAAAATTCCCAAAATTCCTAAAATTCCTAAAATCCCCAAAATTCTCAAAATCACCATATCCCAAAAATCCCCAAAATTCCCAATATTCCCAAAATTTCCAAAATCCCCAAAATTCCCAAATCCCAAATATCACCAAAAATCCGCACTCAAATAATTAACCTCACCTAAAGTCACCTAACAAGATTCGTAATAACAGTATTCACAAACAAGTAAAATCTCATAAAAGCCTCTGAAGGTCACTCATCTCCTGTCAAGATTTGCTCATCCAAAGAAACGTACATAACCCCAGCTACAATAACCGACCGATCATAGTCGGACGACGAATTGGCAAATTTAACGAGCAAAGTGTTATTGACCCGGTTCACGTGTCCTTGAATTTATTCTCTAGGAACTGCCTCATCTCCGGCATTGAAATTCTTCAGGATGAGTTCAGAATTTACATTTTAAACGATCTTTACTAAGGGATACATCTTCTAGGATTCTAATTTGATTTATGACCGAAGTTTATGTCTTCTTTTAGAGAAAGGTTTGTTTTCTAAACGCATCAACGGTGATTTATGGTTTGTAACAGATTTGAAGATTTAGTGAGCAATATTCTATTTCTGGGGTAACGGGACTCTTGGAGCAATGTTACTGGATTTTATTATGGTTACAATTAATGTATTAACCTGAGGATTTTTTTGTATTAAGTAGGAATAAGCTGTGCTTCATTTTCTATGTCGCCATTTTCCTGATGCTCTTCAAGATGGTACTTAACCATATTTTTAGTTTGTTTTAAATTCATCAACTTAGAATGAGACCATTCCTTTTTTTTACCTTAAAGAAATTATTCTTGAAGAGACTAAGCAAGCTTATTATGCCTAATTACATGTATGTATAATTTAGTTAAGGGACTCTTATTATTTAAGAGTGTAAGATCTAATCTTCCTAGGATCTCCTCAGACTTTCCACAAAGAGAATCTATCTAGCTTTCTATAGCCTCTACATGCTCTCCTTAAGTTTTCTCCAAACCTAAACACCAGCAGATTTACTCTAAAGCATCTAAACATTTGGAAGGTGCTAGATTTTTCTCAGTTAAGTAACACAAGTTCCATAGTCTCTATAGGCTCTCCCAAAGTCTTCCCTAAACCTAAGCACCAGCTACTCTAAACTCCTAAATATTCTGAAGGTGGCTTAACTAAGTTCCATAACAAAAATCACCACTTACCAAGCGAAGAGATGAGATTCCCCCAGAGTTCGGCGGTTTGCCACGCCAGGAAGAAGAATCCGAAGAACCTGACCACAATGGCGTCCACCGGTTGATCGGTTAACTTCGCGTAAACACCACCGACCTGCGTTAGGTAGGTAGCCTGAGCCGCCCACATGGGCGCAGCGCCAAGGCCCAGGAGCACCCCGGCGGGCACCAAGGTATAAAACTTGGGATAGAACTGGGAGCCGATGTAGGGTGCGTAGCACAACATAGACATACACAGGGTCCATTTCACGGTGAGCCTCTTGATAACGAACGTGGGCACGAAGATGCAGGATAGCACCAGGGCCGCGTAAATGGCCGATAAGGACACGGTGCCCAAACCGTCACTGGCGTTTATGGACGACTGTAGATTCGCCGTTCCCTGAAACGCGGTGAACTGCACCATAAACGCGATGGACACCGTGCCAATGTTCTTTAAAATCCGCCATTTCTCGCCGCGCGACAGCTTGAACTTTCTCGACTGGGTGTCGTCGTCCGTGGACGATAATTGCGGTGGTTTCTGCGGCTCCGGAGGTATACCATCTGTACCATCGTCCTTGTAACCCTCGTTTCTGTAACCGACACCGCTCACGGTTACCGTGTACACCGTCTCATCGCCGCCACCTCCTCCGTCGCCGACACCACCTCCGCCGACACTTCTGGTACCGTCGTGTTGTGATGCTACCATTCTACGTGACTGCTACCTGTAACACGATCATGTCACGCCGATTAGCATACATTCGAGATAGCGGTTTTCCGTTACTACGTGCATCTTTATGAAAGGAGAGACATTTAACTTGGGATGCGTCGTGGAAACCAGGGACGTTAACTGAGGAGTCATCGTGGACGTTCAACTTAGGATGCAGCGCGGAAACGACGGACTAGGATTAACTGTGATCTGGCTATTTATAGGCAGATTGATTACAATGCAGCTGGGATATTTTTACAGGTGCCGATCGCTACACGCAATATAGTTACCATACTGTTTATAGCAGCTACGAAGTCTAGACGCAGAAGAATTTGGTACTTTATGATGGTTCAAGTTTAGTTAACCAAATTATTTCATTTTGATATGTGATAAATCCACACATACCAGACATGTGGAATGACATGTAGACATGTGTGGTCAATTTTGCAATTTGTATAGATCAGTTTAGTGATGATTTGATTGATCAGATTAGTGGAATTGTTATAAACATTTGACCCTGTCTAATACAGTGTTGCATCCACATATGTGGTTTAGACATACATATAGAAGGTCAACTTGGTAATGTTGGCCATGAAGTGGAACATATGACTAAATTTTAATATAGTAGTGCATCCACATGTGCATTCTAGTAGAAGGTCGATTCTGTAATATATTTTGGCTGATCAGATTGATATAATAGTTCTGAACCTATTTGACCCTGGAACATGTTGACATATAACTGCATCCACATGTGCAGTGCAGACTACATGTACTACATGTGCCTGGTGATTAATGACGATCAAATAAAATTATGATTACAAATACCTGCAGTGTAAAATACCAGATCTATCAAATCGTTATAACCTAGGTGTATCCACATGAACCCCAGAATTTATGTGCATATAACGGAGCATTGGTATGAAGAAGCGATCAAAGACCTCGTCACGAATAACTCGTTTAAAGGGAAAATCCTTTCTTTCTTTTTATTTGTTTGGAAAGGCCTCATATAGAATAGTTTGCGAAGCACGTTCCAGTTGCGCTTGTAAATTCGTTTGTCGTCGATGTAATCGATGGGAATGCGTGACCGGGCGGCACAATGCTGTGACACGTGTCGTACGGCGTGCATCGCAATTAACCGGCGCTCGCAATACCTTCACCTCGTTCGCTAACTCTTTCTGTTCCCCTCTTTATCCTCCCCTTCCCTTGTGCGAATCTTGATTTCATTGGCAACGTTTCTCAAACTACTTTCTTCCGCGACCAGACATTTCGCGTTAAAACGCAACATCCTCGAAAGTCAATTTCACTTGGTTCGAGTTAAAAAGACCTTGAAATTACTGGTAACTTTGGTCTAGGTAAATTGTAGATAACAATTGTTTCCTTCAAAATTAAATATGCGTTACTTTAACTCTAAGAACTTTGCTAACATTGAAGAGGAATTAAACATTGCGGACCTGTAGATTTTTGGCGCCAAAATTTGAATCGAAACTTTAGATTATGTAGATTATCGTTCAAAATTAAATGAGCTTTTATTTACTATTTTAACTCTAAGAACTTTACTAAAATTGAAGAGGAATTAAGTATGGCGGACCTGCAGATTTTTGGCGCCAAAATTTGAATCGAAACTGTAGATTATCATTCAAAATTAAATGAGCTTTTATCTACTATTTTAACTCTAAGAACTTTACTAAAATTGAAGAGGAATTAAGTATGGCGGACCTGCAGATTTTTGGCGCCAAAATTTGAATCGAAACTGTAGATTATGTAGATTATCATTCAATAACATTTGTATTATAGTTTGCGTAATAAGTTCTTTTTAGTTTGCATTTATGGTTGCGATTTTTACAGCATGTAGTAAAAGATTTTATGTCTAGGTCAAGGATGTACTGGTTGAGCTCTCACGTTGTTTTGTTTGGTACACTTGTATCTTTAAGTGAAAATCGCGAATAAAGTACGGGAAAGAAACGTGTTTAGCATTTTGAGAAATTCAGGGACTCTAGTGTTAATTTCTAATTTTTAGTGATTTTTATATTATCAGATTTAGTTTAGTTTAATTAGGTTAGTTTAGTTTAGTTTAGTGTAGTTAGGTTAGTTTAGTGTAGTTTTGTTTAGTTAGGTTAGGTTATGTTATTTTAGTCCTTATATCCTCTGTATATACACATCCATATATTTCTAGATATTTTTTCTTTCAAATCCTTATATCCCTAGATGTCTATATTTCCAAATACTTACATAACCATATACTTATATCGTCAAATCACTATATCTCCAAATACTTTTATTTTAAATTTTCATTATTCCTAACTTCTATGTCTAAAAATCCCTACGTGTCATATTTCTATATCCCCAGATCTCCATACCTCCAAATCCCTATATTTCTACATTTCTATATCCATATATCCCTATATACCTAGATCCCAAATTTCCCTAGATCATAATATCCCTAGATCTCAAATTTCCCTCGATTCCAATTTCCCTAGATCCCAAATTTCCCTCGATCCCAATATCCCTAGATCCCAAATTTCCCTAGATCCAGAATTTCCATAGACCCCAAATTTCCCTAGATCCTGAATTTCCATAGCTCCCAAATTTCCCTAGACTCCAAATTTCCATAGACCCCAAATTTCCCTAGATCCTGAATTTCCCTAGATCCCAAATTTCCTAGACTCCAAATTTCCCTAGACCTCAAATTTCCCTAGATCCCAATATCCCTAGATCCCTGTATACCCAAGTCCAATAATTTCCAGTAAAGAATCACCGAATCTAACCTAACCTCTCACCTACTCACACCATCCATAAATCCACCATAAACGACTACCGACTGAAAAACGCGTAGAAACGCAATAATAGTATGCAAAAGCCGTATTTAAAAGCGATTAGATCGCAGCAATCATGAGAGGAGAGTAAATAAACCTTGGTTTCGATCGCTCATCAAGATCGCAGAAACGCAGAAGGCCGCCATTTTGAACACAAAAGAGGACGATAGTTTTCGGTCATAAATAATTTGTACGACCACCGAAATATAATACATACTGTTGTGAACGGAACAATAGCGAACGTTTCCTTTTTACTCGACAAAAGGCAAATCCGTGGAAAAGCGAAGCAAAAAGACATAACTAATCTTTTTCGTTGCATAACAAGAGTACCGCCGTACCAAGCGACCGCGCGATACGAGAATTCTTCGTTTCGTCCTTCAGGGAAACATGTTCCAAAGAGAAAACATGTGAGAATTGTTTGCAGTTCGAGCGATGCCGCTTTCGTGCTACGGATGTTGAAGAATCTCGACGATCAAGGAGGAAGCGCCCCTGAAGATCATGCAGGCAGATTCGGTACCGTAATTAGTAGACTGCGGATGTTTACGCAAATGCATTCCTCTTTATGTTGAATGTGGGGCAGCTGCATTTTTTGCTGCTAAAGATATTTGAGCATTTCGTTTCGATAAATTTTAAAATATTGGTAAGCACTAATGGAATTAGAAAAAATTTGAAACAAAAAATTTTAATTAAATTTGACAAAATTTTAATAAAAGTTGAAATTGAAATTTAACAAAAATTGAAATTAAACAAAAATTGAAATTAAACAAAAATTGAAATTAAACAAAAATTGAAATTAAGCAAAAATTTTAATTCAACAAAAATTGAAATTAAACAAAAATTGAAACTCAACAAAAATTGAAATTAAACAAAAATTGAAATTAAACAAAAATTGAAACTCAACAAAAATTGAAATTAAACAAAAAATTTAATTCAACAAAAAGTGGATATATTTTCTCAAATGACTTTTTCAAATTTAATAGTGTGAAGTATTAACTAAAAAAAAGTTTTATATTCAAACTTGCCTCACTTTCAAAATTAATGAATTATAATAGTTGACTAAACACATGTTTGTTCACCACATGTTTTTTCTGAATTTTTTTCAGCCGTTATGGTCCGATGTTTTCATATTTAAATTTTGATTTCGGGGATTCCCCTTTTGTAATAGTTGCTGAAAAATTTTTTTAGGTTATTACGTAATATTTCTTGGAAGATATACATATGGTTTAGGTTGTTTTTAAATTCAATCAAAGGTCACATGTGTGAATGTCATCATTGCTTTTGTGTATTATATTTATTTTTCTAGGTTATAACAAATAAAATGTCATTGTATCTAATTATTACAGAGTTTGAAGGAGTGAAATATAATTACATCAAAAAATTAAATTATTTTGTCTAACCTCAAAAAAATTGTACTTCTATAAAAAACAATTACCAAATATTTTTTTATAAAAACCAATTATTTTTTGTAATGTCGTTTTGGTTACAAAAACTTTTTTTTGTTTACTAGTGATTATTCCCAACAAAATTTTAATAATAATTTTAAATATTTATAATAATTATTATAGCAGTCAAAATAATTAAAAATTAGTATATTGTTGTCATTTTTTAAACATCTTCTATATTTTAATAATCGGTTTTCAATTAGATAAATTTTTCAAATAAGAATTTTTTTTAAATAATGACTTTTAAACATTTTTTCTTTTTAAATGATTTCAATGAATTTTGTGTAAAATAAACTACTGTCTAAACTTCTTGTTTAGTTTCTTTGTTTTTTATTGTTTCTTTAATTTGCATTATTATTACTTTCAAATATTAATAATTATTATTTATTAACTACCGTTTACATATTTTCCTTAATTGCAAAAATATCGCTATTCCTTTTTATTTTACCAAACTTTACATGATACATATCTCTGTTCATTGCATGTTGCATCTAATTTACAATTACGGAATACAACAATTAACAGCAGTTTCGTATTCCTCCACATTTTTTAAAATAACTCATCAGATTGCTATAACTGATACATTTTGCATATTTAAATATACCACAACGGTGTGAATATCTGCCCAACCGTCGAGTAATTACGGAATATAAAACTTTACGTTTCGCGCTGTATAATATCATTAATATTTATCGAGAATGCAATGGCGGAATTCACTTAACTCGCTCAGCGATTGCACGTGCATGTTAGATAAAAAGTTATGGAAAGTTTGAAATATTAAGATTATTTTGTAAGTCTTCACGAATATTTATAGATTACTAATTAAAAGTGAAACGAGTAAAATATTAGAAATGCAAAAATTGCTATGACAATTTAATTTTATTGTAAAATGGTGAAAAGGATGAAATGAATTGAAGATTTAGACGAAATAAGAATTATTAATTTTTATTAAAACTCAAAATAATATCTTAAGATAATTAAGATAATTTCAAGATAATCAAGATAATTTTAAAATAATTTTAAGATAATTTCAAGATAACTAAGATAATTTAAAGATAATTTCAAGATAATTTTAAGATAATTTTAAGATAATTTTAAGATCATTTTAAAATAATTTTAAAATAATTTTAAGATAGTTCTGAAATAACTTCAAGGCAATTTTAAGATAATTTTGTGTTGCATAATTTGATGTTTAATAATGAAAATCAATATTGAGTATAGTAATATGCAAAATTAAAAACTTGGAAATTGAAGAACTGGATAATTTGAAAAATATGGGGACTAAAAAATTGTATAAATTGGGAAGTCGAAAACTCGAAGAATTTTGAACTGGAAAATTTGAAAATTTGAAAATTTGGGAATAAGAAAAATGGCAAATTTAAGAACTAAAAATTTGAAGATTTAGAAACTAGAAAAATTGCACATTTAAGAACTAGAAAAATAGCAAATTTAGAAACTAGGAAAATTGAAAATTTAAGAACTAAAAAATTTGAGGATTTAGAAACTAGAAAAATTGCAAATTTAACAACCAGAAAATTTGATACTTTAGAAACTAGAAAAAATGCAAATTTAACAACTAGAAAATTTGAAAATTTAGGAAATAGGAAATTTGAAAATTTGCAACTTAAAAATGAAAAAATGTAGAAACAGAAAAACTTGAAATTACAATTCAAAAATTTAGAAAATACAAAATGTGAAAATTTGAAAGCTCGAAAATTTCAAAATTTCAAAACTAGAAATTCTAAAAATTTGAAATCTTCAAAAATTTCCGAACTGAAATTTCAAAAATTTCAAAATCTCCAAAAATGTCCAACTACACATTACCTCCTTAAACTCAAACACTCTGCCACATAACCTTGAAACATATAAACAAATTTTTCGCAAGAATCCTATATCACCGAATTACCAAACACGCACTATGTCAGCAGAACAAGCGATCATCAGAAAAACGGCGCGTGGCGTACGAACGCTGTTGAGGCACGCGGTGTCACGGTTCACTGAAAAATCGGCAAGTCGTACGTAATTAAGTGTCGTTCGACGTGGCAAATGTGCGTAACAGAATTCCCACTTTTATATCGGTAACACAGAAACACGGTTTAAATGTCCCTGACTTACTTGAACACGATTCGGCCACCAAAGTGTTGTACCACGAGCAGAATACCACCCTAACCAGTTCCCTGGCAACCTTCAACTCTGCTTTAACCGCGAATCTCGTTCTATCATTTCTCTTCTTGCAAACAAATAACCAAAGTGAGAATCTGCAGATTTCTAGTACTTCAGGATGGAGGGGTAAATGCACTGAATACTGAGTCCTGGGGATTTTTAGAGTTTCTGATATTTCTGATACTGATACTATGCTGTTTTGGTTAGTACAATTCTGACACTATGTTGTTTTGGTTAAGAACAGTAAATATCAGGTAAAATGTGCAAAATAATTATATTACACTGATTTAAAGCTTGAAAGTTTACAAAAATTGTTACTAAAATTCTTCATCAAAATTTTTATTATAAAATGGCTGAGGGACAGTTATGGAGTACATTGACTGATTTTTAAGTACACAGAATTTGATTATGTAAAAGTACTATAAAATGATGATTATATTACACTGATTTGAAGCTTGAAAGTTTATAAAAATTGTTACTAAAATTCCTTATCAAAATTTTTATTATAAAATGGCTGAGGGACAGTTATGGAGTACATTGACTGATTTTTAAATACACAGAATTTGTTTATGTAAAAGTACTATAACGTGATGATTATATTACATTGATTTGAAGCTCAAAATTTTATAAAAATGACTATTCAAATTTTTCACAAAAAATTTTTGTTATAAAATGACTGAAGGACAGTTATGAAATACAAGCATGAATTTTTAAACGCCTGATTATATAAAAGTATCAAAAAATAGTGCTCATAATTAATTTGATGCGAAGAATGAAACCTCTAAAAAAATTCTGAATTAACATTTCCAGCACAAAATGGCTGAACATAAAATAATGAGTTATGGAATACAAAGAACAGCTTGAAAACATGAATATAGCTTGAGTACATAAAAATACCATGAAATATCACTTATGATGTGACAAATTAAAGCTTGACGTGACAAAAACGATGCTTCATTAACATTTCAATAGAAAATGGTTGATGGGCTGTTATGGAGTACAATAAATAAGTTAAAAACGTATACACATGTCACGATTATATAAAAGTACCATGAAATGTCACTTATGACATGTCAATTTACTGGAGTCGAACAAAAATTATTGTGGATGTAAATCTTGCAGTGACATGTTCAATACAAAATGGCGGACGCGCATTTATGGCATAAAATCAATTGTTAATTTTAATTTTTAATTTTAAAGCATTTTATACTTCTATTGTATGAAATAATATAATGTTGTTAAATTATTAAATTGTTAAATTGTTAAATCATTGAATAATTAAATCATTAAGTTATTAAATCATTGAATTATTAGATCATTGAATTGTTAATTCATTAAGTTATTAAATCATTGAATTATTAGATCATTGAATTGTTAATTCATTGAATTGTTAATTCATTGAATTGTTAATTCATTGAATTATTAACTCATTGAATTGTTAATTCATTGAATTATTAACTCATTGAATTATTAAATCATTGAATTATTAACTCATTGAATTATTAAATCATTGAATTATTAAATCATTGAATTATTAAATTATTGAAATATTAACTTATTGAATTATTAACTCATTGAATTATTAAATCATTGAATTATTAACTCATTGAATTATTAAATCGTTGAATTATTAAATTATTGAAATATTAAATTATTGAAATATTAACTTATTGAATTATTAACTCATTGAATTATTAACTCATTGAATAATTAACTCATTAAATTATTACCTCATTAAATTATGAAATTATTAAATTACTAAATTACTAAATAATACATAATATTATTAAATCCTAAGTTGTATATAGTATAATTACATGAAGCACATTCTAACACCCACAATGGCGTCTATATGACATTAACATTCAGTCAAAAGTATCATCTAACTTAACTTCAATCAATTACAAAGACAGTTACATGTGTCATTAGTTTCTACTGTGACAAAGTGTTTTCACAGTTTTTGTAAAAATTCCGACAAATTTGTTCGAAATAAATTAATATCTGACGATATGCCAAAAAATACAGGTTTCCATCCGAGAAAGCAGAAGCCACTCAGGTGTTAATCCCCGGATTACATAACTTTTTATTTTTATTCCAAGAATTTGTATAAAACTCTCGTTTAAACGCATTCCCGGAATCCGCGATAGAAGAAGCTAATTTCCGTATCTCAATTTTTTATCATTAAACTTGGGAATGGGAAACCAGTCGATGCTAATGAGTGCTCGTAAAACGATCCTTCCCAAGCTACGATTGCATTACGCATGGGCGAGATGCAACAAAGTATTTATCAACTTCACGAATAAACAAAGACGTGACTCAAGTACGAATCGCGATAGGCTATTGCTGTTACTGAGCCACCTGCATATATTGCCGATTTTGCATTGAAATAACAAAAATACTTTGAGTACATTGACTCTTGTTAGATACACTCTATTCACTTGGAAATAAAATGTTAAATGTATTTTAGGTAAATTTAAAGGATTTTATGCAATGTTAAGGGATTTTAAACAATTTTGGGTAGTATTTAGTGACTTTGAATAATTTTCAATAATTTCAAATAGATATAAATAGAATTTTTTAGGTTTAAAGTAGTGTTAGGTTATTGCAAATATTTATAAATAATTTTAAGTAGAATCAAATTATTTTAAATAATTTCAAGTAGTGTTAGACAATTTTAAATAATTTGAAATAACTATGAGTATCATTTTTTAAGATTTAAACAGTTTCAAACAATTATGAAAAATCATAAACAATTTTAGGTAATATTAATTGATAAAAAATAATTTTAAATAATTTTAAGTAGGATCAAATAATTTTAAATAATTTCAAGTAGTGTTAGACAATTTTAAATAATTTGAAATAACTATGAGTATCATTTTTTAAGATTTAAACAGTTTCAAACAATTATGAAAAATCATAAACAATTTTAAGTAATATTAATTGATGAAAAATAATTCTAAATAATTTTAAGTAGGATCAAATAATTTTAAATAATTTCAAGTAGTGTTAGACAATTTTAAATAATTTGAAATAACTATGAGTATCATTTTTTAAGATTTAAACAGTTTCAAACAATTATGAAAAATCATAAACAATTTTAAGTAATATTAATTGATAAAAAATAATTTTAAATAATTTTAAGTAGGATCAAATAATTTTAAACGATATCAAATAATTGCAAATACCATTTTTCAAATTTAAAACAGTTTTAAATAATCATCCCTATTTATAAACAATCTTATGTCATTTTAAATAAATAACAATAACAATATTAAATAATAATATTATTTAAGACTACTATTATTTAGTATTAACTAACACTGTCATTTAACAACAATATTAAACAATTTCAAACAATGTACAGCAGTATTAAATTTTAAATAATCTACAATGTTAAGTCGAAATATGTTCAAACAATTTTAAATTGCAAACTTCATGATTTATTTATGAAAAGTTAGTCATTAGAAATTGGAAACATGTAGTTGGCAACATAGTAGGTAACATAATATCTCTACAACTAGAAAAATGTATTTTTCCTGCTGCGGTATAAATAATTTGATCGCCTACTGTAATTGGAGTGCGAACTTGCACCGTTTAAGATGGAGGTCACGGTTCGATAAATCGCTTGGAATTTCAAACTTCCCCGCGATTTCTTCCGCGTCATTGTTCGTCGCTTTTTTTTGCTTTCGATTGCTTTTTCGTACCGTTGACAGGAAACAAAAATCTCGGCTTACATCATTTCGTATAACGTCAGATGTTTAAAAATATCAACACGATTAATTCCCCGTCTGATTGGGGAATCAGATCCTCGGATAATTATTGTGTTCGAAAAGGATTACTATTGATAGATTCGTATCGGAGTTTCACATGATTACTTCAGGTTCTGAGATGCGTATCGGTCTTTTGTAAAGTGAGTTGTTAAATGGAAATGTAGGTAATGTATCGTACAATTTGTGGATATAACGTATCTGTAGAAATTAATTGGCGGCGTGCAACTGATGATTGAGATGCTTTCAAAGTTTTAAGTGCGAAGATGTTTCTTTAGTACTCAAGTTTTTGGATTCTTAGATTTCCAAATTTTTCAATTCTTTAATTTTTATACCCTTTTTTATTCTTCGATTCCGCGATTCTATGATTCTTTGATTATTCTTCAATTTCTGATTTCTTAAACATTTTAATTCTTCCACCTTCCAAATTTTTTATTTTTCGAGTATTCAATTATACAATTGTTTCATTTTTCAATTTCACAGTTTTTCAATTTATCAAGTTTTCAAGTTTTCAATTTCTCAATTTTTCAATTGTTTAAATTTTCAAGTTTTCAAGTTTTTAATTTTTCAAGTATTCAATTATTTAATTACTCGATTTTTCAGTTTTACAGTTTTTCAATTTATCAAGTTTTCAATTTCTCAATTTTTCAAGCTTTCAAGTGTTTAAATTTTCAAGTTTTCAAATTTTTTATTTTTCAAGTATTCAATTATTTAATTACTCGATTTTTCGATTTTACAGTTTTTCAATTTATCAAGTTTTCAAGTTTTCAAGTATTCAATTTCTCTATTTTTCCAATTTTCTAATTTTCCAATGTTCTAATTTTGGAATTATTTAGAATTATTTTGAGAATTATTCTATTATTTGATTCTCCAGTGATTCCATTATTACATTATTCAATTGTTCAATTATTCACAGATTCAATTATTCAATTATTCAGTTACTCAATTACTCAATTACTTACTCACTTGCACACTTACTCAATCATTCAATTACCCAATTACTCAATTACTCAAATATTCAATTATTCAAGTAAGTAATTAATTGAGTAATTAAGTAGCTGAATAATTGAAAAATTGTACAATCAAATAATGGAATGATTGAATCACTAAAGAATTAAATAATTGAATAATTCTCGAAATAATTCAAAAATTAGATAATTGAAAAATTGAAGAATTAGAGAATTACAAAATTATAAAATTACAAAATTGACGAAATGACACATTAACAAACTTAAAAATTAGGAAATTAGGAAATTAAGAAATTAGGAAATTAGGAAATTAGAAAATTATCAAATTATGAAATTATGAAATTATGAAATTATGAAATTATGAAATTATGAAATTATGAAATTAGGAAATTAAGAAATTATGAAATTATGAAATTATGAAATTAGGAAATTAGGAAATTAAGAAATTAGGAAATTAAGAAATTAGGAAATTAAGAAATTAGGAAATTAGGAAATTATGAAATTATGAAATTAGGAAATTAGGAAATTAAGAAATTAGGAAATTAAGAAATTAGGAAATTAAGAAATTATAAAATTATGAAATTATGAAATTATGAAATTATGCAATTAGGAAATTAGGAAATTAGGAAATTAGGAAATTAGGAAATTAGAAAATTAGGAAATTACAAAATGACCACGTTCACACACCTATAAACCTAATTTACACTAATTCCATATACACCCATCCTTTAATTTTCACCATTTCCACATCCTCCTCCATATAGACCTCCACCTCACTCCTTCCTTACACCAACCATAAAGAAAGCAACAAAACGTTCCCAAACCAGTAGCCAACAAAAGCTTTCCTAAAAAGGTATCTCTCATAAATCATTCATACCACATTAAATACTCGATAGAATTAATTGGACTACGGAAGCAGTCCAAGGAACTAAAACAATCGGCAATAAAAGAATACCATAACATCGTGCACAGATTGAGAAAGAAATCGCACGAAAGCGAAGATAAATGACACATCGAGAAACTTGTCGATCATACAACTCGAAGTACAGTTATTCCAGCAAGTACTTTGTACTTTGAGTCGCCTTCGAGCAACCTTTCTTCGACGAAGGCTACAACGTTTTTCTCTCGATACTTGTTCACTTGTCGGGAAAAAATCACAAGTTCCTCTATACGAAGCTTACCTTGATGGTTAAACGTCAACCTCTTTCTCTATCTCTTTCGTGATCGAAGCGTTCGAACAATTTAAAACTCAACATTTCAGAACAAATTTGAAGCTGAACATTTCAGAACAAATTTGAAGTTGAACATTTCAGAACAAATTTGAAGTTGAACATTTCAGAACAAATTTGAAGCTGAACATTTCAGAACAAATTTGAAGTTGAACATTTCAGAACAAATTTGAAGTTGAACATTTCAGAACAAATTTGAAGCTGAACATTTCAGAACAAATTTGAAGTTGAACATTTCAGAATAAATTTGAAGTTGAACATTTCAGAACAAATTTGAAGCTGAACATTTCAGAACAAATTTTGAGAAACGAAAATATAGAGCAAGAATAATTCCTGAAAATAAAATCTTTTGTCATAAGAAAGAATTTATATTTTCTTACAAGTGTAGTAGTTTTTACAAAATGGCGCTCTGATTTGTTCGAAATAAAATCGTATGAATTAAAATATTTTTAAGAATTTTGTACAAAATTTTTGTTTTGAGATCTATGAACAAGTCACAAGAAAATTTGTTTATGTGCAAAATTTATATTTGAAGATAAACCTCAACAAAAATTTTTTTTGTCAAACTCACCCTCTAAAAATTTATAAAACAGACAGGCCCTAAAATTTTGTATCAAAGTTAGAAAAATTTTTTATACCATTTTTGAAGGGTAAAAATTATTTTTGAACCCAATAAATTTGATGCAAATTTTTAATTTTCAATATTTTTTAAATTCTATTATATGAAGTTTCGAAGTCATCTGAAATTATTGTTGCCATTGCAATTATTGCCATAATCGATAAAGGAGCGTTCACTGTTTCACTGAAAATGTCGGTTTTAATGTCACGAACGATACTGATATCACGAAGGCAATAATTTCCCGGCTGGCAGCTGGCTGTTTTCGAAAATCCCGCTTTTGTTTTGCAAGCGTACGTGGTCACCCGTATGCGCCATTGTAAATACGGATAAACGCTGACCCGAATGATGCAACGCCTTCCAGCTGCATTTGTGTTATTGTTGCGTTCGAGCAACATAACTTACGCTCGGGACCTTTCCTAGGATAAGAATGCATGAATAAGCGGCGATAAAGCGAGAAAAATGGGGGAAATACCCGTAATGCTATGTTGTAAATTTCGAAATAGTACAACCTTAGTATAATTAAATTTTTTGTGGAAGAATTAAGAGGTGCGATGTCTCTTTTAGGTTACATCGAGGACGCCATTTTGTTTCGATTGATATCCATCTAAAAATTACGTTCTTGAGAAAACTAGCTTTTCCAACTTTAAATTTTTCCTAAATTTAATTTTTTTATAAGTTTCCCCTAATTTAAAGTTTCATTTATTCAGCAAATTGTGAGTAAAATTATAAAATGTGGAATATAATACAAATTTGTCAAATCAACGCTGCCATTTTGTCGACCATTGTGACATTAGATAAACGTCTCAATAAACAAAATTATAAAATATAAGGTACAATACAAATTTGTAAAATTTACTTTTACGTCATTTTTTCGACTAAAGAGATATTAAACAACATGCAAAAGTCGTAAGACATAATAAAAACTTGTAAAGTCAATACCGCCATTTTGTCGACCATGTCATATAAAAGTGTCAACAAGCAAAATTGTAAAATAAGAAGTAAAATAAAAATTTGTAAAATTTACACCGACATTTTGTCAACTATAATGATATTGAATAAAAATGTCGATAAGGAAAATCATAAAAAAAATTTGTAAAAGCATTGCCACTTTTTCGACCAAAGAGACATTAAACAAAAATCACGAGACATAAAACATAATAAAACATTGTAAAACTTTTAGTCATTCCTTTCGTCTGAGTAAGATTAAATAAAATTAGCAAGGAGAAAAGTTAAAATTAGCAGCATCGTTGGTTAAGCCAACGCAATAAAATTTAATCGAATTCGCAAATGAACGTCAGCGCAAAAATATCGAAGCTTTGGCGATTAAAATAAATTTCAGAAAATTCTCGTTATCTGAATGGCATTCCGTGTGCCACATTCCTGAAGGTGTATGTAAGTCTCCGAGGTACGTTTTTATCGTCGCGAATATCAAAAACGTTTCGTATGTAAAATTCTGGGATTCTACGCGAGTTGAATCCGGGAATCGAAAAGGGGATTCATTCATAACTCAAAAGTCGACGACCATCGCGAAAAATTGTCTTCGAAGCACCCTGAGAATTTATTCGCAGGAGTTACGATCATTCTCTGAAGTTATGGTCCCTAGGGGTAGAAGTAAGCGAAACGCAATTGTAGTGATGGGTTTAAGTGGAGAGTGATGTTAAGCGGAAATGGTACAAATGTAGATACTTTGATGAAATTTGAATTCTACATTTATGAATGAAGATATTCGAATATTCAAATTTTTATGGTTATTTGTTGAAATTATTATTAGTAGTTTTGTTAACTTGTAGTACTATAATTTGATATATTAAACATGTAATATGAAAATGAATCGACAAGTATTAAATTGTTTCAAGAAATTAAAACTATAAAATGGAAATAGATGATCAGTAAGTATTAAATTATTTTAAGAAATTAAAAATATAAAATAAAAATAAAAAATCAATAATATTAAATTATTTTAAGAAATTAAAAATATGAAGTAAAAATAAAAAGTCACTAATATTAAATTATTTCAAATAAATTACAAACTTCAAATGAAAATAAAAAGTCAGATGGTAAGTTATTTAAAGAAATTATAAATATAAGCAAAAAGTAAATAAATCAGCAGGTACTAAATTATTTTAAAAAATTATAAATGTAGGCAAAAAATAAATAAATCAGCAGGTACTAAATTATTTTTAAAAAATCAAGAATATAAACAAAAAATAAATAAAACAGGAGGTACTAAATTGTCAAAAATAAATTAAAAATAGAAACAATAAATAAATAAATTAGCAGGTACTAAATTATTTTTAAAAAATCAAGAATATAAACAAAAAATAAATAAATCAGAAAGTACTGAATTATTTTTAAAATAATTAAGAATATCAACAAAAAATAAATAAATCAGTAAGTACTAAATTATTTTTTAAAAATTAACAATATAAACAAAAAATAAATAAATCAGCACGTACTAAATTATTAAAAATAAAAACAATAAATAAATAAATCAGCAAATACTAAATTATTCCAAAAATTAAAAACTTGCTTCCTAATTTTTATATTTGCAAATGCATTAATAATATTAATAACAAGTTTTATAGAATGAAATAAAGATAATTTATGTCTAATAATAAAAATGTTACGCAGTGGCAAATATAACCTCACTTATTCACAGTGACTGCAAAATTCTTGCACTTTATTCGTTTTAAATCCACGAACCACGAAGTTGGTTCATTCATGACTAAAAAGTGAATTATCAACGCGAACAATCTCGGTAAATATTCGTGTTTCCAACGTAAAACGCTATTGTTTGCGATGGTCGTGAGAAGATTCACGTCTTCCTGCCAATGAAATTTGCAAACCGAAATTTGTATTGTATAATGCTTCATTCATCTCTCGGAAAACGGTAGGAAAAATAAGTTCCTGGAAAATGAATTATTTGGTGAATATGTCAAAATGTTATTGTTGAAATATTAGTGCAAATATTTGGTGTGTAGATGTATGTATACAGGAAAACACAGAGGACATTTTTAGGATATTTTTTACATGTTTGATAAAATACAGGAAAATTACCATATTTTCTCAGATGACTCAAATTTTCAATCAAGCTTCAAATATTTAAATTTCTAAGTTATTAAATTTTCAGGTTTCCAAATTTTCAAGTCTGTGGGTTTTCAAATTTCCTAACTTCCAAATTTGCAAATTTTCAAATTTTCTAATTTCCAAGTTTGATAGTTTTTAAATTTTCTAATTTCCAAGTTTGATAGTTTTCAAATTTCCTAATTTCCAAATTTGCAAGTTTTCAAATTTTCTAATTTCCAAGTTTGATAGTTTTCAAATTTCCTAATTTCCAAGTTTGATAGTTTTCAAATTTTCTAATTTCCAAGTTTGATAGTTTTCAAATTTCCTAATTTCCAAATTTGAAAGTTTTCAAATTTTCTAATTTCCAAGTTTGATAGTTTTCAAATTTTCTAATTTTCAAGTTTGCTTGTTTTCAAATTTCCCAATTTCCAAGTTTGCAAGTTTTCAAATTTTTTAATTTCCAAATTTCCAAATTTCCAATTTTCCAATTTTCCAAATTTCTAAATTACCAAATATGCAAATTCCAAAACTTCCAAAATTGCTGAAATTACCAAATTCCTATATCTCTATATTCTTAAATCCTTAAATCTCTGAATGCTGAAATCTCTACATCCAGAAATTCCTAAATTCTTAAATCTCTGAATCCTGAAATCTCTGAATCCTGAAATCTCTAAATCCATAAATCCCTAAATTCTTAAATCTCCAAATCCAAAAATCCCTAAATTCTTAAGTCTCTAAATCCTGAAATCTCTAAATCCACAAATCTCTAAATTCTTAAATCTCCAAATCCATAAATCTCTAAATTCTTAAATCTCCAAATCCATAAATCCCTACATTCTTAAATCTCCAAATCCATAAATCCCTAAATTCTTAAATCTCTGAATCCTGAAATCTCTAAATCCATAAATCCCTAAATTCTTAAATCTCCAAATCCATAAATCCCTACATTCTTAAATCTCCAAATCTCTAGATTCTTAAATCTCCAAATCCATAAATCCCTAAATTCTTAAATCTCCAAATCCATAAATCCCTAAATTCTTAAGTCTCTAAATCCTTAACTCCATAAATCCTCCAATTCTCCTGTCTTCATACCATCAACCACCGAGCAAACAAATTCATTACGCTGCCTCCATTTCATTTTCCATTCGCAAGATTCGTTTATAAAGGTTAGAAAGTGAAATGTCTCTTAGAAAAGAACTTTCAGCCGATGCTTTTCGCATTGAAGGCAAAGGTTACATTGCGAAATAAATAGGTTCAAAAAATGCTATTGTGTGTGAGTTTTTTCTGTAAACACATTCGGACCACAAACGACCGCCATCTTAAAAAATATTTCACATTTCTTCTCAAATCGATAAGAATTAAATCACCTGGCCCATTTAAATTGAGTTTTTCTTCCTCACTAAACCCGCAAAAAGCAGACCATAACAGTTATTCCTCAGAAAATAAATATTTTTACATAAATTTTCCGAATCTGCATTCGTGTTTGCTTTAACGAATGTCTCGCTTTATTTTCGTTTTTCGGTCGCGTTGATATGGCGTTTATTTTCGCCATAACAATGTGTGGAGATACAATGATTTTTGGAATATTTAATTTGTATTTTATTGTCGAAGCAATAACATTCTTGAGTTTGAAGGTAGTCGTAGAATTTTGGGTTTATTTTGAAGAGACACTCTTGGAGGGTGAAAACTTGCTTTAAGTATAAAATTGTCTTAATATTAAATTCAAAATTGCCCTAAAATTAAATACAAAAACTGCTCTAATATTATATACAAAATTATCCTAAAATTAAATACAACAACTGTGCCAATATTAAATACAAAATTGTCCTAAAATTAAATACAGAAACGATCGCAATATTAAATACAAAATTGCCCTAAAATTAAATACAAAAACCGCCCTAATATTAAATACGAAATTGTCCTAAAATTA
This sequence comes from Megachile leachella, assembly GCA_963576845.1. NCBI lineage: Eukaryota > Metazoa > Arthropoda > Insecta > Hymenoptera > Megachilidae > Megachile > Megachile leachella. Next base: position 7,846,232 of record OY756252.1, on the reverse strand, counting down.
AATACAAAAACGATCCCAATATTAAATACAAAATTATTCTAAAATTAAATACAAAAACTGTACCAATATTAAATACAAAATTGCCCTAAAATTAAATACAAAAACTGTACCAATATTAAATACAAAATTGCCCTAAAATTAAATACAAAAACCGCTCTAATATTAAATACAAAATTGGCCTAAAATTAAATACAAAAACCGCCCTAATATTAAATTCAAAATTGCCCTAAAATTAAATACAAAAACCGCCCTAATATTAAATACAAAATTGTCCTAAAATTAAATACAAAAACCGCCCTAATATTAAATACAAAATTGTCCTAAAATTAAATACAAAAACGATCCCAATATTAAACACAAAATTATCCTAAACTTAAATACAAAAACTATCCTAATATAAAATTTTTAAATTGTTCCAGTATTGAATAAAAAATTGTCTCAAACACGTGGATAAAGAATTGATTTCTCCAGCGATGGAAAATTCAGCAAAAGGCCGTCACGACTCGCAGAGAGTTCTCGACTCAGGAATCTGTCACTCGCAGCATTCGCGGCACACCTTGCAAGACACCCAGTATGTACGTATATATACGTCGGATTAGAAAGTCCTCGTGGAACGATCGACTCGTAAATGCTTCAATCGTTTCACAACGAAATGCTCCAAGGCGTAAATGTACCCCGTCTTACTATGCAGCATTTACGATACGCACCTTGTTCGATAGAGATGGAATCCTAGTAGCTTGCCAACCAAATTGGCGGCCTTCGCGTCTTGTTTCATAGAATTATTGTTTCATAATGATTTACATACGTATTTATCAATATTTGTATACAATGAAAGTTTGCATGGAGATATGTGTGGTATCTGAATAATTAGATTCGTGAATTTTTGGGAGGTTTTGGGGGATTTTATATTTTGGTTTGAATTTTGGAATTTAGAGTTTTCTATAGAAATGCAAATTGTGTAGTAATACACTTGTTATGGAGTTTTTAGATTACTGATTTTGTTCTCGTTTGATTTTGTGATTTTTAAAGTTTCAAGTTTTCAAGATTTTAATGTTTCAAGTTTTCAAAGTTTCAAGTTTTCAAATTTTCAAGTTTTCAAGGTTCCAAGGTTACAAATTTTCAAGTTTTCAAGTTTTCAAGCTTTCAGGTTTTTAGATTTTCAAGTTTTCAAGGTTTCAAGTTTTCAAGTTTTCAAGTTTTCAAATTTTCAAATTTTCAAGTTTACAAGGTTTCAAGGTTCAAGTTTTCGAATTTTCAAGCTTTCAGGTTTTTAGATTTTCAAGTTTTCAAATTTTCAAGTTTACAAGGTTTCAAGGTTCAAGTTTTCGAATTTTCAAGTTTTTCAATTCTTTAATTCTTCAACATCTTCAATTTTTCCATTCTTCAATTTTCAATTCTTCAATTGTTAGATTTCTTGAATTATACTAATTTTCATCTCCGCAAATTTCCCTTATTTATAAATTTTTATTTACTCAAATTTCCCAAATTCCCAGATCCTCAACTTTTCAATTTTCTAAATTTCTCAAGTTTCCTAGTTTCCCAAATTTCTCAAATTCTCAAATCTCCAGATTCCCAAATCCCGAAACTGCCAAATATCTAAATCGCTAAATCCCTAGATCTTCCAATCTCCTAGATTATTTATTATATTTAAGGATCGCGAAATCCTTAAAAATCCCTAGATCCACAAATTGCGAAGTCCTTAAATCCCTAGATATCCATATTCCCTGATCCTCAAATCGCCCTTAAAAGTCCCTAGATCCAAAAATCATAAGGTACTCAAATCCCTAGATCGTCAAATATCTAGACTCCCATATTTTCTCAAGCTCCAATCACAAAAACCTTAAAAATCCCTAGATTCACAAATCACACAGTCCTAAAATCCCTTGATCCTCAAATCACAAGGTCCTAAAATCCCTAGGATCCTCAAATCACAAAACCTTAAAAATCCCTAGATCCTCAAATCACAAAAACCTTAAAAATCCCTAGATTCGCAAATCACAAAAACCTTAAAAATCCCTAGATTCGCAAATCACAAAAACCTTAAAAATCCCTAGATCCTCAAATCACAAAAACCTTAAAAATCCCTAGATCCTCAAATCACAAAAACCTTAAAAATCCCTCAATTCACAAATTACACAGTTCTGAAATCCCTAGATCCTTAAATCACAAAATCCTAAAATCCCTAGATCCTTAAATATCTTCATTCCCATATTTCCTGACTCTTAAACCATAATCCCTTAAATCTCGAAAATCAAAACAACATAAGATAAGGAAGTGTCACAAAAACATTCCAACTTTCCTCCAGAAGTCTCAAACATCCCCAAAAAATAATTCTCGGAGTATCGAATCCCTAGATTTGACTCTTAACGTTAAATAGTTATATCTATTAACAACCATTGAAACCCAATGTTGTCCAATTGTCAGCAATACACTGTATCGATCCCCAGACTTGTCTCTTAATAGTGAATGGCGATATCTAGTGACAACCATTGAAAGGCGATGGTGTCGAACTGTTAGCAGCACACTGTATCGAATTTCCAACAGGTCCCAAATATCCCCAAAAAATAATTCTCTGAGTATCGAATCCCTAGATTTGACTCTTAACGTTAAATAATGATATCTACTAACAACCATTGAAACCCAATGTTGTCCAATTGTCAGCAATACACTGTATCGATCCCCAGACTTGTCTCTTAATAGTGAATGGCGATATCTAGTGACAACCATTGAAAGGCGATGGTGTCGAACTGTTAGCAGCACACTGTATCGAATTCCCAACAGGTCCCAAATATCCCCAAAAAATAATTCTCTGAGTATCGAATCCCTAGATTTGACTCTTAACGTTAAATAGTTGTATCTACTAACAACCATTGAAACCCAATGGTGTCCAATTGTCAGCAATACACTGTATCGATCCCCAGACTTGTCTCTTAATAGTGAATGGCGATATCTAGTGACAACCATTGAAAGGCGATGGTGTCGAACTGTTAACAGCACACTGTATCGAATTTCCAACAGGTCCCAAACATCCCCAAAAAATAATTCTCGGAGTATCGAATCCCTAGATTTGACTCTTAACGATAAATAGTTATATCTAACAATCATTGAAACCCAATGGTGTCCAATTGTCAGCAATACACTGTATCGATCCCCAGACTTGTCTCTTAATAGTGAATGGCGATATCTAGTGACAACCATTGAAAGGCGATGGTGTCGAACTGTTAGCAGCACACTGTATCGAATTCGATCCCATAGCTATCGAGGCCTCCGGCGTTACGGTCTCTTGTAATGCAACAGCGATCATCTTTCGATGAAAGTCGCGTTACAAAAACCGCAATTGATTTCGACAGAAGCACGCGTGCTCATGCATTATTGAAATTCGATCGCGTACGAGTATTCCTGGAAGCTTCGAGAATTTTTTTCTCCTCATCGAACGACCTCCAAAGGTGGCTCGATCAAGCCTCTTAGCAGGTTCGTCCACGGTCGTGTGGCGCGTGCAAAGCGCGATTTTTATGCCTGCCTCGTAAATCTGTTTGCGCGAGCAATGCGTTTTGCTTTTATTCACCGCGAGAACGCTTTTACTAGAAGCCTTCCAATGTACTAGCCACGAAGACGCGAGGTTAAGATACTTCTGGAAACGGTAGTGGCTCGAGTCGGACGGGGCACTTCCGCGTCTTACCTATTTTAGCAGCTTTTCATTTTCTATTTGTGCTAGGAAATTTTAGCTGGAGTTTGGAAATTTAGGAGAATAAAATTTGAGAATTTTTAGTTACTAATTTTTTAATTTGAGAGTTTCTCAGGAATGTAGTTTTGAGTAAATTTGAGAATCTGAGGAATTGAATTTGAGAATTTGTGAATTTGATAATCTAAAAACTTAGAAATCTTCAAATTTCTTGGTTATTCTATCGGTTTTAGATTTTTCATTTGTGGTAGGAAATTTTAATTGGAATTTGGGAACTAAGCATATGAAAATTTGAGAATATTTATTTAGAAATTTTTTAATTGAGAGTTTCTCAGGAATGTAGTTTTTGGTTTGTAGTTTTGATTAAATTTGAGAATCTGAAGACTTGAATTTGAGAATTTGAGAATCTCAAAATTTAGAAATCTTTAAGTTTCCAAATCTTGCAGAGATTATTTCAAAATTTTTAAATTTGAAATTATCAAAAACTTCAAATATTGAAATTTTGAAATTTCTAGATCTACAAATTTAGAAATTTTAAAATTTCCAAATCTAGCAGAACTTATTTTAAAACTTTATAACTTGAAATTAGCAAACACAAATTTTCAAGCTTAAAACTTCAAAAACTTCAAATTTTAAAATTTCTGTCTTTCTAAAATTTCTAAAATTTCTAAAATTTCTAAAATTTCTAAAATTTCTAAAATTTCTCAAATTTCTAAAATTTCTAAAATTTCTAAACTTTCTAAAATTTCTAAACTTTCTAAAATTTCTAAAATTTCTAAAATTTCCAAAATTTCTAAAAATTTAAAAATTACCTCTAAATTACCCAAAAGTATAAAATTCACAAATTTTAAATTGCGGAACTTCGAAAATCACAAATACTTCTATTCTTCCCTCCAGGACTATCAACCCCAGGTATGTAAACATATTAAACCGAAGTTCGTCAGACTTTGTACAGGTACGTTAATCAAAACAAATATTTTGACTCCGATTTTATGAAGAAACTATTTAATCTAATCCTACTCTAATTCAGTGATTCTCAAACTTTTCATAAATGTGTATCACCAGATTAAATGACTCTATCCAAAATTAAACAACTCTAATTTTATTTCATTTTTGGAATTACTTATTTTAGTTTTATTTCATTTTTGGTATGAACAATTAATTGCAATTTTGTTAGTCTTAATATTTCCAATTATTTGTTACTATTAATTATTCCAATTATTTGTTAGTATTAATAATTCCAGTTATTTATCAGTATTAATAATTCCAATTATTTGTTACTGTTAATAATTCTAATTATTTGTTATTATTAATAATTTCAATTATTTGTTACTATTAATAAATCCAATTATTTTTTACTATTAGTAATTTCAATTATTTGTTATTATTGATAATTCCAATTATTAGTTACTATTAATAATTCCAATTATTTGTTACTATTAATAATTCTAATTATTTGTTATTATTAATAATTTCAATTATTTGTTACTATTAATAATTCCAATTATTTGTTACTATTAATAAATCCAATTATTTTTTATTATTAGTAATTTAAATTATTTGTTATTATTGATAATTCCAATTATTTGTTACTATTAATAAATTCAATTATTTGTTACTGTTAACAATTCCAATCATTCATTAGTATTAATAATTCCACGTCCATTTTCCAACAACAAAAATATATCTTTTCAAAATTATACAGATTCTCTCTAAAATCCAACCTCACCCTTGTATTTCAAACACACCTTCAAGTACAGAAAAATGTTTCAAATCAATTTCACTGTTTCAATCAGTTTTAGGCTATCAAGGTTAGCCATTTCCAAAACACTATATTTTTTGTGCAAGTCATTCCCAAGAAGCCTCAAAGTAGACCACAGGTAGCATCTCATCGTATAACCTTCACGGTGCACCTTCGGTAATCTGAATATCCTTATGTCAACTTTGAAGCTTCATATCTTGAAGTGACTTGCACAAAAAACATAGGTAGTGTTTTAAAACGACTACATGCAATAAAAAAGGGGTTCTATTGAAGAAACTGAAGATCAACCAAGGTGAAATTCTTGCCATTTATGTTCTTTGACTACAACTTTCGCCTGAAACGTTTTTCCATATCGCCGTTTCCGAAATACAGGGCTTAAGCAAATAATATTCGCTTTCATATTAAGTCAATAATTTTATTCTTGTCTTAAAAATGTCTCAACCCTATAAAACCAACAGTCGAATCGAAAATTCAGCAATACTGAAAATTTTTAATGAAAATAAAAAATGAATAAACATGGAAAATTTTGAGAGACCAAAAATATAAAACAAAAATAAAAAATCGATAAGTGTAAAGTTACTTCAATAAACTTGAAATAAAAATCAAATAACGTAAAGTTAATATAAGGAATTATAAATAATATTGATTCAACCGGATGAAATTTACTTTTCTTCAAGTGGACTCAACTTTAAAACGCTTTCACCCTAATCTTTTTAAATTGTACTCTTTTTATCTGTCCAAATATGTAATCAGTTCCAAAACAAATCTATTAATCAATAATTCTATAATTACTCTTCAGTTATCTCACAGTCTAAGATTCCTATCAAGACAGGAGAGCAAACAACCAAGAATAAATCAAAACTAAATAACTTTATCGCGTGGATTTACTCGGCAGAATGCAAATCATCGTAATGTGAAATTGAATTATTTTTAACCTTATTCATTGAGTCAATAAGAGAATTTGGAACTGGAGAGTTTAAATATGTAATGTGGGGCCGGGGAGTTCCAATATGGCGGACCATAAACAAAGATGGCCGAATACGAAAACATATGTATGTATATATGTTTATGTTTATTGTATTTAAATCGAAAAGTGAACAAAGGGGTGAAAAGAATATATTTTTGATAAACAGTTATGCAAAACTCAAGGTGAAAAATTTATCTTTTAGTAGTTTGAAATTTAAAGTAGGAAATTCTTGATAAACAGTTGTACACTTGTAAAATTTTTTGTTTCAAAACTTTAAATGAAATTTTTATTTTTTGATCAAATTTTGGATGATTATAAAAATTGAAAATTGTGAATTATTAAGACTACATAAATTACAAATTATAAATTATAAATTATAGAAAATATGAAAATTGTAAATTATAAAATATGAAAACTATAAAACTAAAAATTATAAATTGTAAATTGTAAAAACTGTAAAAACTAAAAATTATAAATTATAAAAACTATAAAAATTAAAAATTACAGATTGCAAAAACTGTAAAAACTAAAAATAATAAATTATAAAAACTGTAAAAACTAAAAATCATAATTTATAAAAATTAAAAATTATAAATTGTAAAAACTGCAAAAATTAAATATTATAAATTATAAAATCTATGAAAACTATGAAACTATAAAGATTATAGAAAATTATAAATTAGAAAAACTATAAAAATTAAAAAAAAAATTATAAATTATAAAAACTACAGAAACTAATATTCTATAAAATTGAACGTGAAAAATGTATATTTTGAGAACTTTATAAGACATAAGATGAAAAATGTATCTTTGAACAAACTTATAATGATAGTTAAATCGTCGTGCGTCGCTTTAAATATTTGACCAGAAATATTTTCGTAATCGTTATTAAGTTCCGTGTTTCCTCAACTGGTGCTAAATAAATAGAAACCGTGTGGAAATTTTCACGATATATATATGCGGCTTTAGATTACCAGAATAACAGCGATATCGTGCCGAGACAATTTTAATGCGTAGATAGAAACGATAACCCGTCCAAATCGATAGAATACAATTAGATTGAGGTAAACAAGGTAGGTCGAGTTCGACTTCACATTTTATCGCTTCTTTCCTATCTTTTTGACGCGTTTGATTTGATCGATTGACAAACATCGATGAAAAATCAGTTTTTAATCCGATTTCAAATTCTTGTGACAAATTTGTTTTTAATCCTGCTAAAAAGTCCTCTTTTAATTAGAATCAAAATGCTGATAAAAGAAACTTTTTACTCGGATTGAAAATCTTGCGAAAGAATCATATTTTGATCTGATTGAGAATCTTGCTGAGGAATCTCTTTTTAATTTGGTTGAAATTCTGTTGAGAAATCACTGTTTAATCCAGTTGCAAATCCTCATCAAATGTCAGTGTCTATCGATAATGAAAATTTGGAAATTAAATAATTTGATAAGTTAAGAAATGGATGATTCAATTACTTGATTATTTGATTACTTAATTACTTGATTACTTGATGACTGGATTACTTAATGACTTGATGATTTGATGACTTGACTACTCGATTACTTGATTACTTGATGACTTGACTACTTGATTACTTAACCACTTGATTATTGGACTACTTGATTACTTGAGGACTTGATTACTTGACGAGTTGATTATTTAAGTACTTAACATCTTAAATTGACAACTTTCTAACTTGGTACTTTAATTATTTGGCAAATTGAAAAATTGATAAATTAACGAATTGGCGAATTGACAAGTTGTTGAATTGACGAATTGACGAATTAATGAACTGAAGAATTAACGAATTAACGAATTAATGAACTGAAGAATTGACGAATTGACGAATGAATGAACTGAAGAATTGACGAATTGACGAATCGAGCAATCGACCAATTGACCAATTAATCCACTGACAATTTCACAAATTCACAAATTGGTAAATTGATAAGTTGATATACTGACAACTTAATTACATGACAACTTGACAACTTGACAACTTGACAACTTAATTACATGACAACTTGAAAACATGTTAACTTGACAAATTGGAAATTTGGAGATTCGAAGACCTGATAACCAGAGAACTTGGAAACTTGATACCTTAAAAGCTTGGAAGCTTGAAAACTTGACAACTTGACAACTTGACAACTTAACAACTTGAAAGCTTGAAAACTCTCAAACTTGAAAAATTGAATACTTGAAAATTCTCAAACTTCCAAACTCTCAATCTCTTAATCTCTCAATCTCTCAAACTCTCAAATTCTCAAACTCTTATGCTCTCAAACTCTCATGCTCTCAAACTCTCAAACTCTTATGCTCTCAAACTCTCAAGCTCTCAAACTTTGAAACCCCTAAACTCTCAATTTCTCAAACTCTCAAGCTCTCAAATTCTTAATCTCTCAAACTCTCAAGCTCTCAAATTCTTAATCTCTCAATCTCTCAATTTCTCAAACTCTCAAACTCTCAAACTCTCGAGCTCTCAAATTCTCAATCTCTCAATCTCTCAATCTCTCAATCTCTCAAACTCTCAAGCTCTCAAACTCTCAAACTCTCAAACTCTCAAACTCTCAAACTCTCAAACTCTCAAACTCTCAAACTCTCAAACTCTCAAACTCTCAAACTCTCAAACTCTCAAACTCTTATGCTCTCAAACTCTCATGCTCTCCAACTCTCAAGCTCTCAAACTTTCGAACCCCTAAACTCTCAATCTCTCAAACTCTCAAGCTCTCAAATTCTCAATCTCTCAATTTCTCAAACTTTCAATCTCTCAATCTCTCAATCTCTCAAACTCTCAAACTCTCAAACTCTTCATTTCTCAATCTCTAAAATTCCCAAATTCTCAAGCTCTCATGCTCTCCAACTCTCAAACTATAAAACTCTTAAACTCTCAATGTCTCCATCTCCCAATCTCCCAATCTCCCACTCTCCCAATCTCTCAAACTCCTAAAATCTCACACACCTAAACTCCCAAAAGTCAAAAGCTCTCAAACTCTCAAACTCAAAACTAATTTCCTCCAACAACCTCATACACTCCATCCAGCTCCACATAAAAATACCCTATAAACGAAATGGAACGTCGATCGTGTTAACAATCATTCCGTGCGAACGATGAAACACACACATTCTCGTGCCATTTTATCGACTCGTGGCTCGTGCAAAAACTTTTGCACGCTTCTTTGTTCATAATCTAAACCGTGCACAGTCATGAGAACATAATACCTGTCCGATATTACGTTCGGGAGATTGTACATAACAAAATTATGGACATCCTTGCATACTTTTCAAATGTGCGCCATGCGGGATGCCAGTGTGCACAGTGTTTTGCAATGAGTAGCTAACAAGTGAAACGAGGAAAATCTTTTCTTCTATATGCATTTTTTTTTCTTCGAAATTGATTCTTCAAACGTTCATTCATGAATCTGCGAGGAAGCGTTTGCTCACAGCGTTTATGGTTTATTCAACCACTTTTCTCAATAAATGAATTTTCTTTGAATGCACTTCTATTTAATTTTACAATACTTAATTATTGGAGACAATTTAGTTTTTAAATTTGGTCATTTAAATTTTTTAAAAATAACTCTTTTCTTAATTAATTTTTTTTTATTTTCAATTTATTTTTTTCTTCAGTTAATTTTTAAATTTAATTTAATTTTTTACATTTTTTTTTAATTATTTTTTAATTTATTCTTTTTTTCACTGAATTTTTAAAATTATGTTTTGTCTGTCATATTTGTTTACACTTTGCATTTTTTCTTATGAAATAAAATTTATTAAATTGAATCAAATTTGTTTATTAAAATTATTCACCAAATTTATAGTTCAATAAATAAATTTTGTTAAATTTAGATAAATTTAAAACTGTCTTACCATACCAAATTAATTAAGAAAAAGCTAATGAATCAAATCCACCTATAATATAAATATCGTTACATAGAAGACTGTAAAAACGCGATACTAATTAACGTAATGAGAAACAATTAACACAAATAATCAAACTATCAGTTATCAGACTCTGTATCTTATTTCCTATTTTCACTTTCTGTAAAGTCGTGTTTTGCATTAGCTAATGTATTAAATGCAAATTATTGTTGAATATCCAGCACGCATTAACGCGTTCTTATTTCTATTCGCCTGCTATTTCTCTCGGTGGGTAATTCACGTTCATAGAATTACACAGCTGGAATAATGTATCAGTTTTTTTCCCTATCGCGTAACTTGATTCATTCTACGTTTACCGTTACTAATACGTTTTGTGCGATTACTTTCGAACGTCTTTGAACTTGGAATGTGTCGTTTTAATAAATGGCTGTGTATCAGGTGCGGACACTCAGGTGGCGATCGGAAGCAAAATTTATAAAAAATTAATTTAATTCTTTAGTAAATAAATTAAGAGTTATGTAAAACCTTTGCAACGATAATCAATTTTTTGAGAAATTTACTGTTAATGATATATTATTAATTTTTTTAAGGATTATTGCCTTCTTTATAAAAAAATTTAATTATTTAACCATTTTACTATTTCAGTAATTTTATTATTTTACTGTTTCGACTTTGTACTATATTATACTGCTACTTTGTCATAGTATTATATTAATAATTTACTATACTAATTTAATATACTATACTAAGTAATTTAGACTACCATACTATTACAGTACCATACTACTATACGACTGTGCTACTATACTACTATACTACTATACTACTATACTACTATACTACTATACTACTATACTACTATACTACTATTCTACTATTCTACTATACTACTATACTACTATACTACTATACTGCTATACTACTATATTATTACAGTATTATACCACAAATTTTCAATACTCCTATTTTTTCACAATATTAATCTATTCATTTACTATACTTTTACTTTACTACAGTGTCGTATTACTTTTTAATTTACTATACTACTATACTAAAAATTTTGTTGTAGTATTATACTATTATCTTTCTATGCTATAACAATAACATTGTACTATTTCACTATATTATTGTACTTCTATTCTACTATACTATTTCCCCATTTCACTATTATACTACCATACTATTTTAGCGAGAAGTCTTAGACCTCTTCAGTTTTAAAGGGTCTACTAGTACCCGTCTGCATATAATAAAATAATTTATATTTAACCATAAATTTATTACAAGAAATTATCTATTCATATTTCATATTAAAATTGAAAATTGAAATTGCAATTTTATTAGATTATTATTAATTTTGGGTTTATTACTATAAGGTTACAATTGTTATTAAAATTAAAAATTGAAATTATAGTTGTACTGAATTATTATAAATTTTAGATTTATTACAAGTTACTATAAGTTTACAATTCTCATTAAAATTAAAAATTGAAACCAGAATTATATCGAGTAACTATAAATTTTAGATTTATTACAAATTGAGTTTATAATTTACATTAAAATTGAAAGTTATAATTACATCATCATAACAATCTATAATACATTTATAATTCAAACTGAATTTACGTTCATTTACACGTAATTTTTCTAAAATAATAGTAATAAAGATTATTATTATAGTAATAGCCTGAAACTACACAGTTATCTTTAAACTTTAAAAGAAGCCTATATAATAATCCCATAACATTTTATAGTTCAATCTAGATTTGTCCCATCAAATTACCCAAAGTTCGCATTACTAATTTTTCCTATTATAACCACTCCGAAACGTCATAAACCCAAGAACAAAATACACCTTATTACCACGTGATCTCTTAAAATTGATTCGATGATGAAACTCTTCTTACACCACTTTTCAACCATTCTCTCAAGAATTTATATTACTATCAATAACCAAAGTAATTTCATAGACTATTAAATTGGAAGATAGAAGTCATATCATTACTTCATAAAATCATAAAAATAGAAGCTTTCAAACTTGTAATTTAAACAAAATACAGGAACTTATAATGGAGTATCGATACTGTATCAAACCCATAACATTTTCGTTTAACTAAGATAAAAGAAAATTGTCTAGTTTTTCATTTTACTCTAGGACGTTATAGGTCAATCTATAAAATAGATACCATCTTCTTTTAAAGCTGATGATGAGACTACATAGATCTTTTTAATCTAATTTCACATTTCAGATATGTCTGACATAATTTACTAAATCGATTCAAATATTCAAAATTGTTTAGTTAGTTTAATAAGAAATGGAAATTAGCAACTAGTAATCATTTTTTCAAATTAAAATTCTTGTAAAATGTGGATCAGCAAGTTTATCTCAGTTGCATAGTTTAATTCATGTTTAATAAATAACTGTGTGGAATTTTGTCACAGTTTCTTAACTTAAATATTTTGAGAGGACATAGACAGAAAAACAGAATACACTTCTGTCAAAACTGACTTTAATTACAAATTCCAAGTGAATATTAGACAAAGCAAAACTGTTCAGTAAAATTGACACAAAGAAATTTCTGCTAAAATTCGCACAGAATACAATTAATTCTAAAATAGCTACTATTATAGACTCAAATGTTGGTTAATTCATTACGTATCCCATAAAATCATATAGCACATTTAATTTCCTCAATCTGCGGTGACATATGAAAAAACAAAATGGAGCTCAAGCAACTAACTCTAGCTTTTGTATCACTAATTCTTTCAAGTATATCCCACAGCTAGTAATTCACGCTAATATGTATCAGGAAAAATGTACCGTTCGAATTGTTACAAATTTGCCTTGCAAAATCGAGTTGTACAAAATATGAGTACAAAGCTAGTTACAATAAAGCTAATATAATAATATAATTAATAGTGATGCATATAATAGTATAATTCTGCCACAAACTTAAACTGTGTCCGCAACGAAATAGAAGAACAAAATGGACACAGCGGCCGCGAACCGTGTAAATAGACGAAGTCCTCTGGAACTATAATTTCGATTTCGCGTGCTGTTATCTCCGCTCCGTTATTTCTCGAATATTCGTATCGAGAACGGTGTCGCCTGTATCGAGGAAAACGGAAAGATTCGAATGAAAACTGGCCGTGCCGTTCCTCGAAGAAAATTACCGTTATCCGTCTCGAATTCGAGGATCGAAAACCCTCGCGAACCGCCCGGCGGGCGCCCGCGATCATCCGTGAAGCATCGGATTCGCTTTTACGAAGCATGCCACGGTTCTACATACCAGTGTGACGATTTCACGTTACACTTTCTGCGTCTGCCAAGCCACTATTTTCGTTGCGTATCCGATTTCTCGCATCAGCCTTTTCCACGCTTACCTTCGGCGCGGAATACCGATACAACCGATAACTCCAAATAAATGAGGTCGCACGGCGATAAATGTTAAGTAACTGCCTAGAGTCGAACTTACGTCTTAACGGTTTGATCCTCTTCCTCGAAGGTACAGCACTGCCTACGGACACTGTCGTCTTTAATTTCACCACGAGAGCACGACCGGATGCTGTTTCAGACAGCTGAGAATGTTGCGGATAAAGTTCAGCTACATCCGAACTGTTCGGGGGTTCGGAGACAACTGAGCCTACCGGCGGACTTTGGAATCGGTGAGCGGTTCGCCGACTGAACTCCTCGGCTACGAAGCAAGTCGTGCTGTGCTCGTTGTTGTCTACTCTGTCTCTGTCTACACGACCAAGTGCACAACCAGGTACACGCGCGTTCCACCTTCGCGAACGGCTCGCTTCTGTTCCTCCTGTTCTCCTTCTGCTCCTTTTGTCCCGTCGGAAACGTGGCTTTTCTGTATGGCTGGCTGCGCCTCCGCGAGCGGAGAACACGCGAACAACGCGGCTCGTGACACGCACGTGCGTGTCTCGAGACTTTTTGCGGAAGGACCGCGTCAAAAACGCGTTTCAACACCACCGAAAGATTTCACTAATTACATCTTTAGGAATCGTGTTACAAGAAGAGTTAGTGTACGCATTTGGGAACCGGCGATTTAGAGATTTCGCCAGAGGTTTGAGGATGTAGAAGACACTTTGAGGAGGAATTTTAAAACTTACAGAAATGTTAAAATGACAAATGCTAAAATGATAAGTCTACACATAGGAACATTCATTTGATTAATTGCAAGTTTAGGGAAGATACAAAATTTGTTTGTTGGGAGGAGACGATAGGAGTCTAAGTATTTGAAGATTTAGAGATGTGGAGTGTACCTTGAAGAGAACAGCAATTTTGAAATTAGGCAACATGTGAATGAACCTAGGAATTGATCATAGGAAGGTATATGATGTAGTCTATAGAAACATTCATTTGATTAATTGCAAGTTTAGGGAAGATACAAAATTTGTTTGTTGGGAGGAGACGATAGGAGTCTAAGTATTTGAAGATTTAGAGATGTGGAGTATATCTTGAAGAGTATAGTAATTTTGATATTAGGGAACATGTGAATGAACCTAGGAATTGATCATAGGAAGGTATATGATGTAGTCTATAGAAACATTCATTTGATTAATTGCAAGTTTAGGGAAGATACAAAATTTGTTTGTTGGGAGGAGATAGAAGTTTAAGTATTTGAAGATTTAGAGATGTGGAGTATACCTTGAAGAGTACAGCAATTTTGAAATAAGGGAACATGTGAATGAACCTAGGAATTGATCATAGAAAGATATATGATGTAGTCTATAGAAACATTCATTTGATCAGTTACAAATTTAGGGAGGATTGATACTAAAATTATTGGTTACGAATAATAATGGAAATAGCAGGAGTTTGAGCGTGCATTTGGGAATTTATGAGGCAGAGATTTGGGAATGTGGAGTGCACCTTGAAGACTATAGTGATTTTTAAATTAGGAGTAGAAATTGGGGTCTAAAGGAAGTTACAGGAGTATAGAAATAAAAATTGTAGATATAGAAATGGTGGTATATAGTCATTTATAAATGTAAAAATTGATGAATATACAAACTTGAGGATGTAGAGTACAACTTGAAGAATATAGTAATTTTGAAATAACGAGCTCTAAAAATATAGATAAATATAGAAATTGAGAACCATAATAAGTGACAGAATATAGAACATGCAATAGAAACACAAACTTTGAAAATTTGGAAAATATAGAAATTTGAAACATAAATATTTGAAAGCGTAAAAATTGATGAATACAGAAATCTAGAGAATATACATTAAACAATATAATAATTTTGAAATGAGGAACTGAAAAAATAAAAATTGCAGACCTACAGAAATAAAAATAGTACTGCCGACCATTAATTTTCGTGAAAATCTTTGAACAAGTAAATTTCTCTAAGTTACTAATTGAGCACATCACTAATCATTAAACTAATGTATTCGATCATTAAAATTTCGCAACACTTTCTAAATATTTCAAGAGTTCTATGTAGAAATAATATTGGAAGCAACATAATTTGAATAAGAAGAAGTAGCAAGCAAATAGTAAAAATATGCGTCGTTGACCATTTACTGCGCCGCCATCTTGTTTCGTCTCCGAAGAAGCTTGAGCAGATAAACTTGAAGGACATAAAGGATTTCTACCTAGTAGATAAACATAGAGGAAAGTAACGATGCAGGTAGCAATCTTTGTTGCAAGATGATCCATGATTTGTAAATATTAATGACACGGGAAGTTAATGATCCGGCCTCGATGAGTAATGATCTAGTTAGAATACCAAGAACTGAAGATGTTCCTTGGAATGATACATCATATTGTATTATTTTAGTATTGTATGATGCAAAGTGTGAAGATTGAAACACTTGGGATGTGGAAGATATTCGAAATTGATAGCTGTGCAAAATATTGTAACTATGTACTTAGTATTATAAATTATATTGCAAGGTTATTAATTATAATTATATTCAAAACTATTAATCATGATGATCTTAGAAAATTATTACTTACTACTTTCAACTATGTTTAATATTAATTATTTAATTTCATAATTAAATTAATTACAGTTATTAATTATTAATTATAAGACTAATTACAATTATAAAAAAATATTGATTACAACTATGTTCGGTATAATTAATCACAATTTTTGCAAGGTTATTAATTATAATTGCATTCAAAATTTGTATGCATGTTTAATCATAATTGCATTCATTAATTTGACAATTTTAAATAAATAAAAAATTATTAATTATAATTGTATATAACAATTGAAAATGATTGTAACTATAAATTAAATTAAAATCATATTTCACATATATTTATTTATATTAACAAATTAGAAACTGAACATCCAACAAAATTAATTTAAAGAAGAAACAAGTATTATAATTAACCAAATATGCAAATGAGTCCATCTGTTTAATAAAAAGTGTATACAAATGTGAAGATGCTATCTCGAATGTTTAACTGTCATCACAGATAACAGTAGCATGATAGTATGATAATATGTACTTCGATATGTATCTCTGATCGCTGTTTAATCAGTATGTAACTGATTTTTGTCCGAGATGTTTGCTTCGCCACGTGTTGTATATTTAAGTGTTAGCCACGTGTCATACAGCCACGCGTTAAATTATCACGTTTTATATAGTTACATTAAATTATTACATAACTTAAAATTAAAAATTCTAAAACATTGTCTTTCAATTCTCTGCTTTCACCCCAAATAAATCTGCTACAACACAATCTTCTAAAGAACCTTCACATCTTTTCACATAGGAAAAATCATCTCCCTTCGCCATTTTTCAGTACAACATTTAATCCAAACGATGCAACAGTGATAACAGTTCAAATCATTTCCCACTGATTCCAATCAATACTTAATGATGCAACAAAGATGTCTAATTGTATACAATGAAATCCAAAGACCGTATGTAAAGTTGAATCCTTGGAGTCTCTGAGGGATCTCCGGATGCTACTGGTATTTTTCCATTGCAGTCATTAACATAATCTATCGACTGATTCTAGGATGTTTGATAGTGGAAATTCTTGTGGGGTACCTTGAAGACAATCACACCTTTGCCAAACGTTTTATGGGTCTCTAACAGAGAACTCGTTCAGCAACAAAATAACTGTATCGATGAGGACGCAGCTTAATGTTGCAAAGTTGCTTGATTATTCGATACATGGGCTAATATGTATTTAGCGGCGTGGAACAGAAATTTGTCTGAAATTTTTCACCAAGTAGGCCATGGTTTTGTGGGCCGATTATGACATCAATACATTTTACGTAACATCGGTGGACGACAAATACCTAAGTTGGGTTTATATTCAGCATGCACCACCGAATCGATACGTCGATCAGGTTATTCGGCTCCGAAGTCATTTGCGCGTTCGAAATATTCTGTAGAATGAATAGAAAAAAGTGAGGTGGCTAAAAGTTTTCGTTGCTCAGAAAAACGTCCACGTTTCAAATGGGAAGCGAAGTAATCCAACGCAGTTATTAGAAAGTTAGTTAAGTTAGTATATCTAAAGTCTTGTTTGAAAGGATTTAGGACCAGGTGCCTCTACAGACTTGTGGATGAACGAACAACGTTGTCTTTGCCAAATGTTTTATAAAGTTATAAACATCACAATACAGGCCTGTCTTGTAAGCTTAAACCAAAACCTTAATTTATCAAAATGGCGCAGTCGAAGTTCATATAGAAATTTAGTTAAGTTGGTATACCTAAAGCGAATCTTGTTCAGAAGGATTTAGGACTAGGTCTTTGCAAAGTTACTTGTGAACAAACGTTCTGAGAACGTTTCCCGTAATTTGACAAAATGGCGGAATCGTTTATATAGAACAGTACGTTATAAAAACATCAAGTTAAAACATTTTATATAAGACTTATATGTTAATATCAAGCTTATATACAAGCTAATATATTCAGAATTATTGAGACTCGTCCAACATCTTGAGTACAGGATCATAAAGCAGTGTGGGGGCATCTTTGGCCCACATGAAATCTATGTGATTGAAACTCCTGAGCGGCACCTTGTACAAAGTAGAATTCGGTAGCTCCTCATGTAATCTTTGTACATCCTGAAGAAAAGTGTGCGTTTAAATATCTAGTAGACTAATACTTAAATGTGAAGATGAAATACTAACAATGGGACTAGCCAGCCAATCGTTGTCGCCGTGGAACAGATGAATTGGTACTTTGATCTTGGTTACGTCGTACTTAGGGGGAGAAGGATGATGGTAGAGCTCCAAGTTCTTCTTCACACCGAAATCGTACTGTCTAAAGTATCCTGAATGAATTTCTTGAGCGTAGTGGCACATGGTTCTGAAAGATGTTCCGGCCGGTGTGTTCTTGAGGATTGTAGGCAACAACGTCTGTAAACGGTTTAAAATAAATAATAACAATCTAGAGTAATATTCTGTGTACAGAATTTTCGCACTCACGTAATTAAATTGCGCTCTATCAAATCCGGCAACAAAGAAGAACGAATTACTGCAGATTCGTTCTTCGAAAAAGTTGGCGGCGCACCAGCGTCTCGCTAGATTCTTCAGGACCGAGCGATCCGGCATGAACTCTCCTTTTCCGAACATGTAACCCATCGTCTGGAAATTCAGATCGAAATATTAGGATCATAAAGCCAATAGCAAGTTGAAACCTGAAGAAACCTGTTGAAGAGATTTGCGATTTACCTCGAAATCAGTTGCGAAGGGGGCGAACAACCGTAAGGGGCTCTTCACGTGCTTCATGTACGCTACCGGGGCCAAACTGTACATGGTCTCCATAAGATCTGCTGTTTCCGGCAGTTGACTGGACATTACATAGAAAGTCGTTGTACCCATCGAGTAGCCGATATACGCTTTCAAAGGCTTTTCCGTCATGTTGACTACGTAGGAGATCATCGCAGGCAGGTCGTAGACGCCCGACTCGTGCCAGCTAAACAGACATTTGATCGTCAAACAGTGAACAGATAATCTCGTTATTGATTAATTAATTACTACTTCTATAATTTCATTACTGAATCGAACACCGCAAAATTTCGCTACTTTATTTGAACTGAGAATATCTGTATAGAGTCTGAGTCGTTATCTTGTTGTTCTTTGTTATATAGCCACGCGTTAAATCGTTACATGTCGTTCAGTCGCGCGATATGTAGTCACGTTTAATATGTACAACCACAAATTACGTCGGCATACGGTATTTAGTCGTTATAGCGTTACACGTTATACCGTCACACGTACCGTCACGTGTTATACCGTCACGCGTTGCTTGAGCACATTTTGTATCGGCACGCGACATATATCCACGCGTTATACCGTCGCACGTCATGTCGGCGTGTAAACCCACGCGTTACATCGTCAGCTCGTGTATCACCTACGCGTGTAAATCATCGTATCGTGAATGTTTGGCAAAAAATTCTATCGAGTCAAATCACGTATCTTAAATACTTTTCGTTCTTTCTATAATACAATAAATAAAAATTGAACTGGTAGTAAATCATTAGAAATTGCAAATATTTGTTAAAAGATCAATAATTTGTTCGTGAAACCGTGATAAAAATAATTTTTAAGTACCTAAAGTCCCAAAATGACACGTTCGAGGTGGGTATAGAAACGTGAGCCCTTGAATACATGTTCCCTCGGAAATTGCCAAGCCATACGTCATAACCACGATCCGCTAACAGGTAAGCTTAAATTGTAAAAATTAAAAATAATTCGATTAATTAACTGTCATTTGTTGATATAGTGCATTATTAACGAGCATAGATATCGCATTGCAATTAATGTACTCTCTACAAAAGCGTTATTTTAATTACATTTTTGATAAATGTAATTATCTCATTTAGCTTTTTATTTTTGGTACTGTTATCTATATTTTGTAATCTATAATTTATAATCAACGCGTGTTTACGAATATTTTTATTATCAGTTTCATGACCTCAGGCAGCAATCTCTCCAAAAACTTTTACCCACTATCGAAAATGATAATTTTTTTGTTGCTTTTCTGCGGTATGAAAGTTTGAAAAATTTAAAAATTACAAAATCAAAGACTGGACAACTTAAAATTCTTATAATTCTACAATTTACAACTTCTTTAACTTTGATGTTTCAAATGATAACAATTGTGGAATTAAATAAATTTTAGAATTTGGAGATTCCAAAATTCCAGTGACTCAACTCAAATTTTTAATAAAGGAACATTACAAAATTTCAAATATTTAAATCCAGAAAATTCTTAAAATCGAAAATTCCAAAATTCTAAAAGTAATTAAATAATAATTTGCAATTTTTAATATATGTACACAAATACAATTATAACAATGACTTGAGTAAATAACATGCCTATTAATATCACGTGACCATATGTATATTCCAACAAGGAAATATATTATTCTAAGAAGAAGCGGAAAAAACGTGGCGCAGTAAAAAGGTGACAAAATATGCATAACTTGAAATGTTCAGGAAAGCATATTTTAACCTGTGTGACTACGATGAAAGAAATTAGGAATTACCATTGTTTTTCTACGTCTCCAATATCACGAGTATTAAATTATGACTGACATTCTGACATCACTTTAATTATAATGACGCCGGTTTTGAATGATACATTGAATGTTTTCAATATTACACATCTTGCTATATGTTCGTTGCTCTCCGAACTTTCCACTTCCACTGTTAACGGTAGATATTGGAATATCCAAACATTCTGATTCTTAAATTGTTTTTGACGAAGAGAAAGTGAGTGTTGTTCTAAACGTTCAAAAAAATATTTGTAATATTTATTCCGGAAACATGCCTATTAAATTAAATTGATTAAGAAGAATAGGAACGTTGTTTGTATGCTTTGCATCGCCGTTAAATTACAACACCCCAATTTTGTTTTTTTTACAGTCGCAAAAGATTTCAGAGATATATTGCACCATGTTGTGGTCAGTGTTTTGATTAACGCGTATCTTGCATGTTTGTTGCTTTTTAGAATTTCTACTGCCATTGTCAACATTAGAAGCTTGAAAATTGGGAAATTTGCTAATTGAAGTTTATATATCTGATCCCAAAAATCGAAAGCAGGTGCACTGTGTAATAAATCATAACTTCTATACGTGATTTTAATTGAACACATGCCATATAACTTATTGATTCTACATGTAATAAAACATTAATTTCTTCTTGAATCCTATTTTCAATTAATCTCCGATTTTTGGAATAATTCTCGAGCTTAGCATCGTTTCCCCGAAACGCAGGAATATTTGTACCTATACACGGAACAAAAATTCTAACTGAAGAAACTGGTATGTTCGATAAACGAAAAAGTTTGTTCAACTTCGATAATTATGCTCCGTTGTTGAATCAATGAATGTTATCGTGTAAATGCAAATGTTTTTTGATAAACCTCGAGTGAGGCGATTGACGTTAATTCAACTTTTTGGTTTTGTAATTTGCGTATTTTCGTACCGAGAGCTTTGTCCTTTCCAAGTATAACCCAATCGGCTGAGCTGCCTAGAAGACCGTGTTGTAAAAATATTGCTGGTGCTCCAGGCTTTCCGGGGATTCGGTGCATTGTCAACATGTAGCCATCTTCTGTGACCACAACGTGAGCTTCCACATCGTAGCCCTCCTTCCTTATCAGTTGCATCTGTAAAAGAGACACTTAATTGTTAACCCTTAATCTCAACATCCTATTCCCAATTCTATCATTATTTAAATGTACCAATTATTCGAAATTAGTGCTGTTATATTAAAAACTTTAAATAACATTGTTATATTTCTTGAAGTTTTATGTTTGCAGATATGTTAAAGCGACTAAAGTAAAAAAGATGAAACGCATCATTTCAATTTATATCGAACGATAACTTGGAGAAGATAATCATAGCGATGGCGAAAACATTTCTCTTAATGAGAAAGTTATAACAAATTCTACCTCAAAAATGACAATATTATTTTTTAAATTATTTTAATTTAATTTATATAGCTGTTAATTTGATCAAATTAATCAATTGTTAATTGATAAAATTTTCTTAAAGGAATGAGTATTTTCTGAACATAATTAAATTCGAACACGAATGGAATAATTAACAAATTAGCACGTACATATTAACACTTGCAATTGCGTGCTTCAAAATTGGTTCTAGAAAAAATTCACCAAAACTTGCGAGTCGTAATTTTTCCACTGTTACGAAGTAAACAGGTTTTACATATTTAATGAACTATAAACAAACACATAAATTTACTGATTTAATAAGACACGCAGTGTGCAAATGTTAAGAAGTCAAATACATAAGAAATTCTGGCGTGTTAATCACTTTTCAGACACCAAACGATTGTCCTCGTAAACAAAGTACTCAAATATATTTTTGAATAATTTTCAAATATTTCAGGTTAAATTAAAATTAGTTGTGAGAATTCAAAGTAAAGGGTAATAAAAAATAATGTTGAGACAAATAGAATTTTTGCTTACAGAGTTTAGGTCAACATTGACTTCAGGTTCGTCAAAATGGAACACACTGCCATTTAAGGTAACCGCCACAGAAAGTATCCATAACGTCAAAAAAAATACACGATCCCTCATTGTGAATTTAGAGGCAGCAACAGAGAAAATAAACTTTGTCCACAAAATAATCACGAAAGTCTTGTAATATTTGTTAGTTCAAATGTTCGATCCGGTCACACCATCCCGAACTTCTCTGGTCAGAGATGAAGCGGTCGAAATCATCCGCTGCCTTATATAGCAACAATTTTATCATTATCAACAGAGTTCATTAAGTTATAAAGAGTGTCATGAGGATAACGCCCAAATACGGAAACCATTCTCGTAAAAACATAATGAAATCCTTTGCAATCTGAAGCTGATACGAACAATTCAACCTGAATTCTGAGACCTGCAGATAACCCATGATGTATTGTTTCAGACAAAGAAGTGCGTATATCCTGAGACCATTCAATAAACCAATACTTTGTTCGAATGCTTTAGAATTTGTTTAAATTCCGAATACTGTAAAATTCATCTAAATAACAAAAATACATATTATGATAGAATGCACAAAACAGCAGTAACAAAGTTAACAGGTGCATTAGAATATGCAAACGGTAAATAAGTGTTTATACGTCGGTTCTCTTCACAAAACGGGTGTACTTTACTGTCATTCATTGAAGACATTTCTAGATACCAAATTTAATTTAGGCGGTGAAACAACGATAACATTTCGCTTCGTGATAAATTATGTAATACAGATATTGTCAGTTGGATAACGAAATCTAAAATCTGCATGTAGAGTTCAGTCTATCTTTGAGGGACCTACACCAGTGTTTTCGCGTTGTGCAATCGTTAACATAATCTATCGACACTTCTAGGATCTTTGATAGTGGATACGAAACCCTTAATTTTATTAAACTTCTTTTGTGCTACATTATATTCATAAGCATATCGTCAATTTTTCCTGTAAACACAGAATGGCAAGTCCCACTGCAACTGAGACCAGCATCTCTTTGTCGAACAAAATATTCCAACCAAATTCCATAGAAATGTTCCGACATACTTTCCTCTTACGCCCCTGTTTTGAATGGTCCCGTTCGAGGAAAGACGCGAGCATAATTCCCAGGTCCAAGGTTATCAAAAATTTGTTCTTATTTATCTAGGTAACAATATTCAATCATACGCTCCTCACGATTATCGTTTTTCCCATTCACGCAAGTGAATTCCATTTCGTAATCATCCTAACTTCACGGAAACCGATGCTTCACCCTGAAACAACGATAATAGACGCGTCAAAATATTTTGTTACGTCCTAAATGATGTATTTGATAATGTTGTTTACTTATGCGTATAACGTAATCCAAAACCCGTATGTGAAGTTAAAATCTTGACCTATCTTTGGGGGCCTCTTTATGTCACCAGTGTTTTTGCACAGTCATTAAATCGATACCGATTCTGAGACGTTTGATAGTGGAAATTCTTGTGGGGTACCTTGAAGACAATCACACCTTTGTCAAACGTTTTATGAATCTCTTAAAGAGAACTTGTTCAGCAACTAAATAATTGTATCGATGAGGACGCAGCTCGATGTTGCAAAATTGCTTGATTATTCGATACATCGGCGTAATATGTATTTAACAGCGTGGAATAGAAATTTGTCTGAAATTTCCACCAAGTAGGCCATGGCTTTGTGGGCCGATTATGACATCAATACATTTTACGTAACACCGGTGGACGACAAATACCTAAGTTGGGTTTATATTCAGCATGCACCACCGAATCGATACAACGATCAGGTTATTCGGCTCCGAAATCATTTGCGCGTTCGAAATATTCTGTAGAATGAATAGAAAAAAGTGAGGAGGCTCAAAATTTACATTACTCAGAAAAACGTCCATGTTTCAAATAGGAAGCGAAGTAATCTAACACAGTTATTAGAAGTTAGGTTAGTTTTGATCCAGATCGAGTGTTGTTTAGAAGGACTTAGGTTGCAAATCATATAGACAAAGCTTTAATAAACGTTTTCTTTAATAAATTATATGTATCACAAATATATCTTATTATAATATATCTTACATCCTAAAATCGTTTAATGACTGTTGTTTACTATAATATTATTATACTGTTATTATACTGGTATTTACTATATATAATTACTGCTAATTTGTCCTATCGCAGGTAGCAAAATACATATCGAAATTGCAGATGCACGTCAATTTGTTACTAAACTTAAATATTTATTATCGCGCAGACTGCTCCAACTGTGCGAGTATTTTGTCGTATACTAATTCACGAGCATCAACGGCCCACAAGAAGTCTATGTGATTGAAACTGTCAAATGGCACTTTGTAAATGGTTGAGTTCGGTAATTCTTCGTGTAGCCTCTGCACATCCTGCAAAGTGAAGTAGAATAAGTTTAGACATTTTTGTTCCGCTGAATTAGAATATTGTGAAAATTTGTATAGATTTAATGCTTACATTAGGAGTGGCCAACCAGTCGTTCTCGCCATAAATGAGAGTAACTGGTGTTTCTATCTTCGACAAATTATATATAGGCGCCTCGTCGCAGTTATAAACCTCCAGATTTTTCTGCGTACCGTAATCGTATTGTCTGAAGTGTCCTGACATAATTTCTTGAGCATAATGACGCACAGTCTTGTACGACGTACCAGCCGGTGTGTGTTTCAGAATTGCAGGCAGCAGCGTCTGTAAACAGTTCAATATTTACATAAATAATCAATTAACCAAATGAAATCAGTAATATATTAAATTACAGGTCTCATCCACGCGTCCAAGATTCTCTGTGTACTTACATAATTGAATTGCGCTCTGTCGAAACCGGTGGCAAAGAATATCGAATCAGCACAGATTCTTTTCTTGAGAAAAGAGCGAGTGCACCAGCGTCGTGTTAGGCTCTTCAAGAGCGAATACGGAGGCAGAAATTCTCGTTCTCCCAACAGATAGTTCGCCACCTACGAGTTCGAATTAAAAAGTTAGAATCGCAAAAATAAGGTGAATGCTAAGTGCAAGTTTCAGAAAGAAACTGCTATTGAAGAAGATTGCGATTACTTTACCATAGACTCAGTTACGATGGGGGCAATGTAGCGTAAGGCGCTCTTCACATGTTGCATGTACGCTACCGGGGCCAAACTGTATATAGCTTCAAAATATTTTGATGTTTCTGGTAGCTGAGTGGACATTACGTAGGAAGTCGTTGTACCCATCGAGTAGCCGATATACGCTTTCAAAGGCTTTTGCGTCAGGTTGACTACGTAGGAGATCATCGCAGGCAGGTCGTAGACGCCCGACTCGTGCCAGCTAAACAGACATTTGATCGTCAAACAGAGAACAGATAATCTCGTTATTGATTAATTAATTACTACTTCTATAATTTCATTACTGAATCGAACACTGCAAAATTTCGCTACTTTATTTGAACTGAGAATATCTGTATAGAGCCTGAGTCGTTATCTTGTTGTTCTTTGTTATATAGCCACGCGTTATATCGTTACATGTCGTTCAGTCGCGCGATATGTAGTCACGTTTAATATGTACAACCACAAATTACGTCGGCGTACGGTATTTAGTCGTTATAGCGTTACACGTTATACCGTCACACGCACCGTCACGTGTTATACCGTCACGCGTTGCTTGAGCACACTTTGTATCGGCACGCGACATATATCCACGCGTTATACCGTCGCACGTCATGTCGGCGTGTAAACCCACGCGTTACATCGTCAGCTCGTATATCACCTACGCGTGTAAATCATCGTATCGTGAATGTTTGGCAAAAAATTCTATCGAGTCAAATCACGTATCTTAAACACTTTTCGTTCTTTCTATAATAAAATAAATAAAAATTGAACTAGTAGTAAATCATGAGAAATTGCAAATATTTATTAAAAGATCAATAATTTGCACGTGAGACCATAATAAAAATAATTATTGACATACCTAAAGTCCCAGAATGATCCGTTCGAGGTGGGTATAGAAACGTGAGCCCTTGAATAAGCGTTCCCTCGGAAATTGCCAAACCATACATCATAGCCTCGGTCAGCTAACAGATAAGCTGAAATTATAAACACACAAAATTTTCAATTAACATTTATCAATTAGATCACTTTTTTTATGTGATTCAAACAACATTATTATTGATGTTATGTTAAATAACACAATAACTGAATCTCTTAAGTAAATACGTAAAGAATCATTTTCATTAACTATATTCAGACGATAGTATAAGTAGATCATGTAGATCATGACATCATTGTCGAAACTGATGTTTTTATAAGAAAGAAAATACATGATGCAATAAGAAAGTGGCAAAATATTTGTTATCCTAAATGTTCAAGAAAACATGTTGTAATATTTATTCCGGAAACATGCGTATGGTTGATTAAGAAGAATAGGAACGTTGTTTGTATGATTTGCATCGCCGTTAAATTACAACACCCCAATTTTGTTTTTTTTACAGTCGCAAAAGTTTTCAGAGATATATTGACCCATGCTGTGGTCAGTGTTTTGATTAACGCGTATCTTGCATGTTTGTTGCTTTTTAGAATTTCTACCATTGTCAACATTGGGAGCTTGAAAATTGGGAAATTTGCTAATTTAAGTTTATATATCTAATCCCAAAAATCGAAAGCAGGTGCACTGTGTAATAAATCATAACTTCTATACGTGATTTTAATTGAACACATGCCATATAACTTATTGATTCTACATGTAATAAAACATTAATTTCTTCTTGAATCCTATTTTCAATTAATCTCCGATCTTTGAAATAATTCTTGAGCTTAGCATCGTTTCTCCCGACACGCAGGAATATTTGTACCTTTACACGGAACAAAAATTCTATCTGAAGAAACTGGTATGTTCGATAAACGAAAAAGTTTGTTCAACTTCGATAATTATGCTCCGTTGTTGAATCAATGAATGTTATCGTGTAAATGCAAATGTTTTTTGATAAACCTCAAGTGAGGCGATTGACGTTAATTCAACTTTTTGATTTTGTAATTTGCGTGTTTTCGTACCGAGAGCTTTGTCCTTTCCAAGTATAACCCAATCGGCTGAGCTGCCTAGAAGACCGTGTTGTAAAAATATTGCTGGTGCTCCAGGCTTT
The DNA here is from genome assembly GCA_963576845.1 of Megachile leachella. Lineage (NCBI taxonomy): Eukaryota > Metazoa > Arthropoda > Insecta > Hymenoptera > Megachilidae > Megachile > Megachile leachella. Next base: position 7,818,381 of record OY756252.1, on the reverse strand, counting down.
CCGGGGATTCGGTGCATTGTCAATATGTAGCCATCTTTTGTTTCCGTAACGTGAGCTTCCACGGGGTAGCCCTCCTTCCTTATCAGTTGCATCTGTTAAAGAAACATTTAATTATTAACTCTTAATCTCAACATCCTATTCCCAATTCTATCGTTATTTAAATGTATCAATTATTCGAAATTATTGCTGTTATATTAAAAATTTTAAATAACATTGTTATATTTCTTGAAGTTTTATGTTTGCAGATATGTTAAATGACTAAAGTAGAAAAGATGAAACGCATCATTGCTAATACATTTCAATTTATATCAAACGATAACTTGGATAAAACATAATCATAGTAATGGAGAAAACATTTCTCTTAATGAGAGAGTGATAACAGATCATATTTTGTACGTAACGCAAGTTCAGTAATTTATGATAACTTTCGATAAAACCACAAAATGTGCGCGCATAAAAGGTCATCAGGATTGAGAATTATTGTCGTCATCGCGTTGACGCATGTCTTGTTTTCGATAAAAAAAATGGTGTACATTGTCGTTTCTCACTTTCTTAGTAATTTAATTGTATTTGAGTCTTTGCAAAACTAATAATTCGTATCATTCTATTAAAAATAGTGCAGAATAATTTAGAGTAAAAATAAACTGAGTAACTGTTAAGATAAATCCACGAAACATCTTTGAACTTAGAAATGTACAATTTTTGTCAAAACCCGAATTTTTACAAAATTTATAACCGTTAATCAAAATGATTTTACATGCTCTTATTCAGCACAAATCAGAATTGTTTATTGTAAATTACAAAAGCACTAACGATTCGTCATATAATTTTGTAGCTGTACATTTGCTAAATTTCATAGTAGATATTCGACAAAATACAGCTTCTTCTTTACACGAAAACAATTCTGAAGAAATATGTTACAAGTCATTACATTAAAGTACAATTCGTAGTAAAAATTAGGAAGGTGAGTCGCGGTGTATGACTAGAAGCAGCGAATATTTCTAACACTATTTTATAGACATCACCTTTAAAAATGAGCTTCAAAATCAAGAACTCTATTACAAAATTGAGATGCATCAATTAATACAAAATATGTAATTCAACTCACTGTGTTCAGATCAACATTCGCATCAGACTTCTCAAAATTAAACAGCACATGAGAACAGCACGAAATCGCCGGAAAAAGCAGCCATACCAAGAGAAAATTAACAACGGCAGTCTTCATTTTGAATTTGGTACGCACAGAAATTAAATAAAATACTATTAACAATAACAAATGTCACACTTTATTACAAACGCACGTGGGCACTGCTACTGAATTCGCTTGGTGCAGATATGACATTCGTAACTGAAGTTTGCCTTATATAGTAGTAACTTTATCATTATCAACCCGATACGATATTACAAAAAGCAATATAAGAGCATCATTCACGCGGAAATCACGGATTTTCCTTATAAACACAGTATGGGAAGTCCTCGGCCAACTAAGTCAAGCTGGACCCACATCTCCGTGATAGGGAATATTCCAAGTAAATTCCATGGTAACATTCCGTCATAGTTTCTGTCTACGCCTGTGTTTTGAACGGCCCCCTTTCGAGGAAAGACGCGAGCATAATTCCCAGGTCCAAGGTTATCAGAAATTTGTTCTTATTCATCTAGGTAATAACAATTCAATCATACGCTCCTCACGATTATCGTTTTCCCACTTATGAAAGTGTTCCACTTCGCAATCATCCTAACTTCACGGAAACCGATGCTTCACCCTGAAACAACGATAACAGACCCGTCAAAATATTTTGTTGTGTCCTAAATGATGTAATTGATAATGTTGTTTACTTATGCGTATAACGTAATCCAAAACCCGTATGTGATGTTAAAATCTTGACCTATCTTTGGGGGCCTCTTTATGTCACCGGTGTTTTTGCACAGTCATTAAATCGATACCGATTCTGGGATGTTTGATAGTGGAAATTCTTGTGGGGTACCTTGAAGACAATCACACCTTTGTCAAACGTTTTATGAGTCTCTTAAAGAGAACTTGTTCAGCAACGAAATAACTGTATCGATGAGGACGCAGCTCGATGTTGCAAAGTTGCTTGATTATTCGATACATCGGCGTAATATGTATTTAACAGCGTGGAATAGAAATTTGTCTGAAATTTTCACCAAGTAGGCCATGGCTTTGTGGGCCGATTATGACATCAATACATTTTACGTAACACCGGTGGACGACAAATACCTAAGTTGGGTTTATATTCAGCATGCACCACCGAATCGATACGTCGATCAGGTTATTCGGCTCCGAAGTCATTTGCGCGTTCGAAATATTCTGTAGAATGAATAGAAAAAAGTGAGGAGGCTAAAAGTTTTCGTTGCTCAGAAAAACGTCCACGTTTCAAATGGGAAGCGAAGTAATCCAACGCAGTTATTAGAAAGTTAGTTAAGTTAGTATATCTAAAGTCTTGTTTGAAAGGATTTAGGACCAGGTGCCTCTACAGACTTGTAGATGAACGAACAACGTTGTCTTTGCCAAATGTTTTATAAAGTTATAAACATCACAATACAGGCCTGTCCTGTAAGCTTAAACCAAAACCTTAATTTAGCAAAATGGCGCAGTCGAAGTTCATATAGCAATCACAGTACGTTACAAAAACATCATTGAAGTACAATGATTAGTAAGCATGTTCTAAGCTTCTACTTTTAAAATTACGTAAAAATTTGATCAGTGCGCTTTAATAGATACTTCGCTTTCTACTTTCAAGTATTAAATATTTCTAATGGCAAATTTATTTAGTCTAAACATATCTATAACACAGTCTCGTTCAACATGGTAAGTAACTTATCGTAGACTAGTTTGGGAGCATCTTTGGCCCATAAGAAATCTATGTGATTAAATTTCTGAAATGGCACTTTGTATATGGTTGGAGCAGATGGTAACTCAGCATTTAATCTCATCACATCCTGAAAAGAAATGTAAAATAAGTTTAGATCGACAGAAGTCCTAACATCTGAGTTCATTGAACTAAAAATTAAACTAAAACTAGATGAACCAAAATGAACTAGATGAACTTAACTAGATAAAATACTTACAATAGGATTAGACAACCAGTCATTTTCCGCGCAAAATAACACAGTTGGCATCGTAATCTTCGACAAATCATACTTAGGAGGCTCGGTACTGTTATAAATCTCTAGATTCTTCTCTTTACCATAATCGTATTGTCTAAAATATCCTGACTGTATTTCTTGCGCATAATGAACCAAGGTCTTAGATGATGTACCAGCTGGTGTATGGTTCAGGATCACAGGCAGCAGTGTCTGTAAACAGTTCGGTATTTGCATGAGCAATTAAAAATTGTATCAGATATTGATCTTACACACGTGTACAGATTTCTCCGTGTACTCACGTAATTAAATTGCGCTTGGTCGAATCCGACGATAACAAACATCGAATTAGCACAAATTTTTTCCTCCAGAAAATCGACGTAGCACAAATATTTTGCTAAAAACTTTAGGACCGCGCTCTGCGGTAGGAATTCTCCTTCTCCGAATAGATAGAGCATCATCTGAAAATTCCAATGAGGAAATTAGAATAGAGGGAATGAAGTTCCGTCGGGTCATTTGATTAATTTACCTTATAATTGGTTGCAAACGGAGCCAAATACCGTAAAGGGCTCTGTACGTGTTTCATGAATCCTACCGGGGCAAGACTGTACATCGATTGCACAAGTCTTGCTATTTGCGGTCGTTCGCTAGACATTACGTAGAAACACGTTGTGCCCATCGAGAAGCCGATATACGCTCTCAGAAGGCTCTGCTTCACCTTTACTATGTAAGTAATCATCGCAGGCAGATCGTGGATGCCTGACTCGTGCCAGCTGTACAGACATTTAATCGTTAGATAGTTACGCGTGCAAGAATTAATTAGTTATCAATTAAGGCAACATGAAAGTTCGCTAAAGTTAATATCACTTTTGCTGGACTCAAACTTGTTATTAGCGAAGAACGTAAGATCAGAATCGGTTGCCGCGAGGTTCAAATTGTCCCAGTTTTCGCGGAATTCGTGATGAACCGCAATTTTACCGACTGCGTCCGATAACTTCATTAAAGGAAATTTGAATTGAATTGCAGTGGAACGATGAAAGGAAAGGCTAATGAACTCTGAAAATGACAATGTGGAATGTATGACATCGTTCGAATTGAATGTTACTTGTTAATTAATTCTAACGCGTTTTCTCTTAAAAATTAATTAAAAGACATTATATGTATAAATTGCTTATGTTTTATACAAAAATATAAATTTAGCAATATAGATACATTGATATCTGCTGATATAAATATCTAGGAATATTGAGAACAGTTATATTTTGTGCCTAGGGATATTTTGAGCGTGTACATGTTTGAGATCTAGGGATATTCTTCGTCTAGTAATATTTCATGTCTAGGGATAATTTAAGTATGTACGTATTTGTGGTCTAGGGATATTTTGCGTCTAGTAATATTTTGCATCTGGGGATATTTTGCGTCTAGTAATGTTTTGCATCTATGGATATTCTTCTTCTAGTAATATTTCATGCGTAGGGATATTTTGCGTCTAGTAATATTTAGCATCTAGGGATATTCTGCATCTAGTAATATTTCATGCCCAGGGATATTTTTAGAATGACGTATTTCTGATCTATGGATATTTTGCGTCTAGTAATATTTTGTATCTAAAGACCTTTTGAACGTGTACGTGTTTGAAATCTAGGGATATTCGTTGTCTAGTAATATTTCATGCTTAGGGATATTTTGAGCGTGTATGTATTTGCAATCTAGGGATATTTTACGTCAAGTAATATTTCATGCATAAGGATATTTTGAGCTTGCACGTTTTTATAATCTGAAAATATTTTATGTCTAGTGTTATTTAAGATTCGACGGTATTACGAAATTAGGAACGATTTAAAATCTAGGGATATTTGAAATATAGAAATATTTAAATTTTAAATAAATCTAATTCAGTAATATTTTGTACTCAGTGATATTTTTAACGTGTAGATATTTTTAATCTGGGGATATTTAAAATTTAATGATATCTAAGTCTAGGGATAAGTCTAAACCTAAATCTAGGGATGATCGCGGTCTACAGACGATTGGAATCTAAGAATATGAAAAGCGGTTGAATTTGGGCTCTAGAGATATTTCTAATATAAGAATATTTGAAATTTTGGGGTGACAGAGTAAAAATAATTTCTGCAAAATACCTGAATTCCCAAAATTTTAAATCTGAAATAGACAAAGAAACGTGAGCCCTTGAATAAGTGTTGCCACGAAAATTTCCAAACCACACATCGTAGCCACGGTCAGCCAACAGATAAGCTGCAATCGCAAACATTAAACAAATTTAATTAACGTTAATTAACTGTGTGATTTTTGTAATTCAGTTTAGTTTAAGAAGATAAAGATTTATGCGTAGAATCGATTTAAAAGTCATGTAAAATATTTCACCAATTTTTAATTGTTATAATGAATCTTTTAAACAAATATACGTAGACGATAATCAGTTACACCAACCGCTAATTATATTTTAATTTTCACACATCTGTTTTCTTTTTTGTCGTTCGTCCTACTATATCCTGTTAACACGTTCGCTATCCACATCGCATATATATTGTTACGCCTTCGATTTATAACTAATTGCGTTATTTATAAAATCAAACTCTGCTACTTAATTTTAAAAATGATATATGAATCACTTTAAAGAGAAATAAAATTATATTATTGTACTTTGTATACTATGTAACAAAGGAAGTGATTCATAATGAATTTTAAATTTACCGCCATTAGCAAACTTGTTAAAGTTTTAGGAAAAAAATACATGTTTGGTTTGAAATTGATAATTAAATTTGCAGTTCTGATCAACATAAGAATTATAGATGATTTTTCTTTGTTTCATTTTGCATATTTTCGTACCAAGCGCTTTTTCTTTTCCAAGTATAACCCAATCGGCAGAGCTACCCAATACACCGTGCTGTAAAAGGATTGCTGGTGATCCAGGCTTCCCCGGAATTCGATGCATTGTTAATATATAACCATCTTCCGTTAAAACAACATGGGCTTCCGCTGGATAACCTTCCTTCCTTATCATTTGCAGCTACATCGAAAAGAATATCAATTTCCAATCGTTAATATCAATATTAATCGAACCTCGACATTTCGTAACTTTCCAATTAAAAAAAATTATAATAGCACTGTCACATCTGTCAAATTATTTTATATTCATAAATCGTTACAAGTATTTTTTAAGATAGATATTTGTCTTGTGTAAAAAATTCGAACGCGTTAATTTAACATATTTCATTTTTAATTAACAGCATCAATTGTCATTATAAATGCAGTACTCAAAACGTTCTTAAATAATAAGTTCTTTTTTTCAAACATATTATGCATACTGTATCAAAGATATACATATACATACATACATATACATATATACATATATTTTTTTTGTATTTATTTATTTGAGCCGTGTTCGAAAGCCGAGTTATATCGATTAGTATCGAAACATGAAAACCCTACTTACCGTGTTGAGTTCATCATTTGGATCAGGCTTCTGATAAAACTTAAACCAATTGAGACTAAATGAAATCACAGGCGAAAACATCCACAACGATAAAAAGATGACGATGAAATTCTTCATTCTGAATTTGATACAAAGTAAACAAAATATTATTCACTGAAAACAATAACAAATCTTGTATAAATTCGTTACAGATATCGAGTATCATAATATGTAGTAACACTGTTGTTCAAACTTTACTGTGCTGAGATGAATTATATATGCAATTATGAGCTGTCTCATGCCACATCAATTTTATCACTATGACCGTGTTCGATATGATGTATCGCGATCGTGAATATCTACATACATGACTCATATAATATGCATCACCATCCTCCAAGTAATTATTCATACATATTTTGTTAAATACGGAAATTGTGTGAACTTGATAAATACATAGTTACAAATGTCAATAAACAGCTTTCATGTGTCACGTGTTATCACTTTTATTATATATTTCGATAATAGTCTTCAAAAAGTGACATCTGTGAGAAAGCATAGATAACATATTCAAAATTTATTTGCATAAATTTTTGTATATATATTTTGGTGTAATTGTGGAGCAAGAGACTTTCCATCACCTGTTTTTGATTTTGAGGGATGTAATATGTAAACTTGAAAATTTACAAATTCCTAACATTCCTAAATTTTCAAACTTTTGAACTATCAATTCCTACCACACATTTTCAAACTACTGCGTTTTCAAATTTTGAAGCTACTAAGTCTCCAAATTTTCTATTTTCTACATTCACGTTTTATGTAATTTCTAGTCCTCAAAGTTCTGAGTACGAAAGTTATAAATAAATTTATAAGTTATACATACAATTAAATTAAATGACTTTAATATGACAAACAAAATTAGTATGTACAAATATTTTTCACTCCTACGATTTTCGCGCCATATTTTGCACTCTACACAATGTTCAAAAATGATATCGTAATTGATGTAATTTAATCAATAAATTTCACAGAACATCATGTAAAATTAAAATTAATTATTTTATGTAAAAATATATAGTAGTTTTAACCAAATACTCACTCTAAATATTGTTGTCAATTGTAAAATATCAAATTCCTACTTGTTTGCAAAACAAGTTCACAAGTGGGGTTATGTTTATTACAGGAACACTACCTTTTTTAAACACTTTTCGTTTTCAGAAACTAATATTCGTTTGCTCAAAATAAAATAAATATTATCTCTAATTTAACACAACGAACACGAGGTAATTATTTTAATTCGAATAAATTGGATATTCATTTCTTTACTGTTAAACATTTGAATAAGAAATGAACACACACTATTACGGAAGACGTAATCCACATCATTCAAACCGTCAATGACGAATATATAATATGTCTGTTTCTTTTGTTTTTTAATGACTATAGTAATGACAAGCCTAATTTTAAAAGAATTATTTTATAGAATATCGTAGAAAGTGTACATTTTAAAATAAATTTGATAGCATATTTGTCACGTGTATGATACCGTTAAAACTGTCAGTTTTTAATCGCAAGTTTTAATGAATAAAAAGCATAGAAGAAAATAATAAATATATTGTACGTAAATTGTACATGATAATTAATGTATAGAGTATAAATTATAGCAAAGACACTTTTAATTTGTGCAAAAATTTGGTACCAATATTAAACAGCTGATTGATAACCTCAGAAGACTGAATCATATGGTCTTATATTATTTTTAAATAACTTTAACATCATTTCAGCACACAGATATGAATGAAACAACTTTGCCTCCTTCACCAAATTGGTACCTAAGTAATATTTTTGCTTGTTCCTATAATGGTACTGTTGCATGGGGTGCCAGAAATGTAATTGTTGTTGTTAAACCAACAACAACAGGACACGAAAGCAACAATACATTACAGTATTCAATTATTAAACATGCTCACAAAACAAAAGTGACTTGTGTTGCTTTCACCCCTCGATTTGAAGAAGCAAATTCTAATCTCATAGCATCTACAGGAGATGACAATACAATTAAAATATGGAATTCAGAAACATTAAATATAGTAAATACTTATATATTAAAATCTGTAAGTATATAAATCGTGCTATATAGGGTAAAGACCATGCTGTTTTTAAACATTTTTTTTTCTCTGTTCTTTAAGGCAACAGTTTTTCATTCACAAAACAAAAAAATTATTTTTTAAGTATTTAGCTTACTCTAATTTATTTGATATGTTTTAGGACAGACAAGCAATAGGTGTAGATTGGTCATACAAAGACCCATTTGTTATATATTCAGCAAGTTCTGATGGTTGCGTATTGTCATGGAATAGTTACTTTGATACAGTTTCTATAATTTCTTTAGGAAAGGTAGCACCTACATGCCTATCTTCTTGTCCTCATGATCCGTATCTTGTGGCTGTAGGTTCAAAAACTGGTTTAGTTTATATTGTTAATTGCCAAGGCAAAGGAACAATAGTTTACAAACTAAGAGGACATGATACAGAAGTAATTAGTCTGTCATGGTGTCCTTCAGAAAATAATGTTATAAGTGGAAATATGAATAAAGATTTACTGTTGGCTTCAGGAGGAAGGGATAGGTAATTTGAACAGTTGTAATTGAATGTTAGTTACAGTTACAGTTTTGATATAATTATAAAAATCATACATATAGATCAGTTTTTATCTGGAGAGCTGGTGGAGATGGACGTTATGAAATGACAATTTCATTGCCTGCAACACCTCTTGATTCTCATCATCATAGAACTAAATCAACTTCATCTGGAAATAATTGGACTGTGGTTCATTGGATGGAACCTAAACTACTACTTACAAATTCACATTGGGGTGAATTAATATCATGGGATTTATCAACCATATCAAAACACAAACCTACTTCCAAGTTAATACATGCATGTCATGGCACAGGATTATTTTGTATTTCACATGTGCCAATTAGTCAGGAGAATCTACTAGAAAACTGGAGAATGAAACAAAGGTTTTTATCAATAATAATTATGTAAATTATGTGAAGTCATAAATGCAAGTACTTCTTTTGAGTTACAGGTTTACAATCTGGACTTTGGGACAGGATCGCAGAGTTGTTTGTTGTAATATAAACGAAAATAATGTTGAAATAGTACATGATATTTTCACGCAAAGTGGCTACGTTTACTGCATCGCTGCATGCCCATTAGATACGTCACGCGTTGCGTTTGGAGTTGGGGATGCAATGTTAAGAGTATGGAATTTATCTGAGGCACATAATACAAGGTTTGACATAACCGTTTTCTGGCAGAAGATTAAGGGAAAAATTCGTACAGTAAGAAAAAGTAAATATAACGTATTAAATGTTATTACAATATAATAATGTTATATAATCCTTAGATATCATGGCATCCTGAAAAAGAAAATTTGTTAGCGTATGCAACTGAAGAAGGTCGAATTGGAATGTTCAATACAAATAGCAACAAACCGCCTACTTTGTACAGACAATATCATAGAAATATAGTATATACTATTGGTTGGGGACCAAACCCAGATAACAAACAGTATGTTTTATATTCTTGTGCAGAAGGAGAACTTGTGTATTATGATGCAGAAAAGCCAAATGAAGGTATTATTTCACAGATATATTAGTTAACAGTCGTGTTATATTGTATTTAACAAATTATAACACCTTTTGTTAGAACCTAAATCTGTATTGAAAAAGGAATGTACTGAATTTTCTTGGAAACCAGATTTGTCTTGTTTGGCAATAGGATTTGAGAATGGGTATGTTTTAAAATATGTTACGCCGAATTCATTCAAATAATAGTTATTATTTTTTAGATTAATTTCATTTCGAGATAACAAATTTAAAACGTTTGGCACTGCAAAATTTTCTTCAAAAATGTTACATTGTTTAGTATGGCATCCTGAAAGTACTACAACAGATTTGACATTTTCACCGCTGAAAAATTATTTGGCTGCTGCTTTTGAATCGCGTACAATAGTCATCTTTGATTTGACTAATTTAATGGATCACTTTACAAAATTACAAGATCCCACAAGTAACAATGAGAAAGAAAATAGTGATATTTATGAAGTAAATGAAGTTGTAGCTACATTAACCGGGCACATTCACAATGTTGTTTGTTTGGCATGGAGTCCATACATTAGTGGCCATTTAATATCTGGCAGTTATGATGGAATTGCACAGGTATTAAATTATATGAAGCAATAATATAAGTGTCTCAATAAATATTAAAAGTATGTACATTTAGAAAATATTACTTCTAGGTATGGAATGTTGAAACACAGGAATTAATAGCTACTTATACAGGACACAGTGGACCAGTACTTTGCTGTATGTGGAGTCCTCTAAATTCTAATTTTATCATAACAGGATCTGCAGATTTCACAGTACGCATATGGAAAGTCGATAGTAATGTACCACAAGAACTAACGCATCAAAAAGCGTCAAAGAAAAGCGAAAAGAAACAAATCAAAGCAAATAAAATTACAGATACTTCAGTTAAAAATAATATAACAAATTTAACTAACACACCATTAGAATGTTCAGATATTTCTCAAACTATACAAAGTATATCTCTATTCATAAGTATAATTTTAAAATATAATTTCCGTAGTATGAATACTTATTATCACTTGTTACTTTTAGAATCAAAGACCGTACCGGTAAAAGAAGCAAAGAAAAAGAAATCTGAACGAACGACATGTTTTACGAAAAATATAAATATAACGAATAATAAAATGCTTGTGCTTGATACGCTTTTGAATGTTATAAAGACTATGAAAAGTGAGGAGAATCCAAATATCGAAGAAAGTCTAAAAGATGATTCCTGTTATATAATACCATTATTATTTTCAAAGCATAACGATTTTGTACAATTTTTAACTAATGAGAGTAAGTGATTAATTAATATGATATTGTTGAATTAATTACTATATCTATTACATTATTTTTTGTGAATGCACAGAACATGACCATACCGAAAAAAGCAAATATGATCTGGTCACACAAATGGATATGTGGTCTGATAATCTTAAGCAAAATTTAGAAGAAGCTGCTAAAGAAAAACGTCTCAGTGACTTCCACGTTTCACTTTCAGCTAGTCTTTCCATGAAGTATGTACTTATTCCTCCACTGCAAAAAATAAAGATAAGGTCATTAGAAAATTAACTTATTAATATATTGTAGAACTTGGAAGGAAATGTGCGAATTATATGCGTATCAATTAGTAACTCAAGGCAATCCTCATAAAGCAGTATCATATTTACTTTGTATACATAAAACGTATAAAGCTATTGAAGTATTTGAAGATGCAAATTTATATAAAGAAGCGTACGCTCTTGCGAGATGTAAACTTGATCCAGATGATCCAATTTTAACAAATGTGTTGCAGAACTGGGCAAAATACAATGTTAATGTAGGTCAGTTTGAAGAAGCAGCTTTCATGTAAGTAAAAATTATGAAAATCATCAAAAAGAATAATAAATTTAGATACTAAAGATAATTTTATAATTCTGCTGTTAGTTATGCCAAATTAGGAGATTTTTCTGAAGTAATAAAATATCTTTCACGACGTAAAGATCCAGCTACGTTAATAACTGCAGCTGAAATTGCACTTTTATGCAATGATGATACATTAAGCAAGTCTATCGCGAAGCAGGCATTAATCACAGCTTTGGAAAATTCAGAATATGATGCAGCTCGGAATATAATTTCAAAATTTCCATATCTCAAGGTATATTTCTCATATATGTTTCATATTTTTCTCTACATTTATTTCAAACATTTAATACCTCTTAAACCTTGAATATGTTTAGTATGAAGAAGTGCATTTAATAACTCTTGAAAAGCTTGAACAAATAATTAAGGAAGATTTGGATTCTGATATAGTTCAAGCATGGATAGATGGAAATTCAAACTATGGATTATTACAAAGTTTAGAAAATATTTGCGGAGATTGTAGTTGTTATTATACCGACTTATGCCAAAACCGTCCCCTTACTACTTTGACAAATGAACAAATGGTAATGGTCTAAAATTGTTTCTTTCAAACAACTAATTTTCTGATGATTAGAAAATAATGAATCATTATTTAACAATTTCTAATTCCAGTTGTGGTTGACAGTTAGTCATGAATTCGCACTTGCAATAAGTTCTACTGAAAAAAAACAAAAATTAAAACATATTGTTACTGGATTACATACCGTTACGCAGTATGAAACATTGAATCGGAAAACTTGTGAAAATCAGTATACTTTCTTAATTAAAATTGTTATTAAATTAGATATTAAAAATTTAATGGAGGAAGAAAGTATTTATGCAAAAACTGATTATCCTGTATCCACCAGTTTACGAGCTTATTTGTGTTATGCCCTTCTAAATTGGCTTGTATACAATTTAGAAAACGAAGTTCCTAGCGATAAAGCACAACCTTATATTAATTTGGTAGAAAACTTACTTGATGATGCATTAAGTAAACAAACGATGAAGCATTGGACAATGAAAAGTGAAATTAATAAACTAGAAAATCAAATAACTTCCATTTTAGGTGAGTTACTTATATAAATTTCCATATATTATTTATATACAAAGCTTTCATATATTATTATTTATATATTTACTAGATAAAACGTCAGATGAAGATAAAGATAATCAAGACACTAAATCTCTGATAGAAGAATTAAGTACACTGAAAATCGAAAAAGATCAAGTTTTAAATGATTTAGTTTATGTACCAAATCCCGTCATGACTTACAGTAAAGCAAATGAATTATGCAGCAAGTTAGTAGATGAAACTGTTAAAAATCAATTTTTAGAAATTCTTTCTAAGTCATGGAAAAATGCTAGCTTATAAATGAAATATTAAATAGTCATTATGTTTACAATAAAATTATGTTATTTTTTTATTTTTTTATAAATTTCAAATTTATTTTTTACCAGAATAAACTACTGATTAAAATATACATTCTTCCAATATCAAATTTATAAACTTTGTAACATTGTATTCTACTTAGAGATCTGATTTACAGTATGTTAATATCAATAAATTAAGGGGACATGATTTGTATTTATAAAAGTCTATGTTTATTAAAAAATATTTTTTTATTGAAGTAAAAATAAGGATGTTCTTAATGTAGATGTATTATGACTGATTTTAATTCAATATTATTTTCCAAAAACGAATTTCTGTATCACTTGTTGCACAAACATATGGCAGCTTATAATGCCAACTTATTCCACCTATTAGTTTCACTTGCCCACAAAGTATTTCTTGTTCAGTTTTTATATTTGTAACTTTTAATAAATTATCTGGTTTGCCTATAGTTGCTACAAAATATTCATAAGTAGGTGAAAATTTAATTATTAATCCTCCTTCAATATGTAAAGGTTTTGATTCTAAAGGTGGACTGAAAATAAAAATACTTTTATTAAACCGCAATTGGATAAAATTATTTATCAATTAATTATTTATCATTTACACTACCTTGGTTTAGACATATCCCATAGAACCAACTTTCCAGCTACCACAGCTGCTACTTTTAATAAATTAGATCCCCAATCAATTGACATTAAAGGAACAATATCTGTGTCTAAAGACATAATTGCTTGTTGACTTCTTATATCATACATATGAATTAAACCCTTCTTTTCTCCTACAAGAAACTTGCCAGACTTTTCTGGATGAAAACATACACTCATTCCAGGAGATGTTAGATAAAATGTAGCAATACATTTTTCATCTTCTTTTACTGCCCAAAGCTTACATGTGTGATCATCAGACACAGAAGCTAATATTTCACCTTCGGTTTCATAACAAATTGAATTTATATAATCCTTATGTCCATCCATCTTGAATTAAAAAAAAATTGTAATTATTTTGAAAATTTTTAACATTTTTATAATCTAAATCAAAAATGTACTTCTCACTTATGTAGTCATAAAAATGATATGTATTTAGATCATAAGGATTATAATTTATACATGGGTCAAAGTACACATAGGTAAGAAGTATGCTGATCTATGTATAGATCAAAGGACTTCAAGCATGTTAAATCAATGATTTTCTTACCTCGCACAAAGTGTCATAATTCATATCACTGCTATATAATCTTATTTTAAAATCTGCAGCAGCAACACAGAACATTAAAACTTTTGGTACTACACTCAAGGAGGTTTCAGGACTCCAAGCAATAGCATGTGGTCTGCTGTCATGTCGAAATGTTCTTAAATGACTATAAGCAATATCTTCTACAGCCTCATCTTCATCCTTAGCATAAATGAGTAATCTATTTTTACAATTTTGTTTATTGTGTCATTAATTCATATTGATTCTAAATTTTTACTAAACTAAAGAGTTATGTTAAAAATAGGTACGTTTATGTCTTTTTGGGTGTTATAAAAATGACTATATTGCAGTATTTCATTTTTATTTTTTCCCATACAAGCAGTTTTCAAAAGTTCAATTTACAAAGTGTAATTTAATTGTATTACATGAAGTTTGTAGAGTTTGGTGCACATGTATCAAACATGAAAATTAAAATACTTTACCTGAAATTTAACAGTACCGATAACTATTTCTTCAGCTAGAGCGACGCAAATTAAATGTTGAGACCATTCGTATGGTGACAATTCAACACAATATATTTGCTTCGAAAAATGTAACTGAAATGTAGGTGGTACAGTCAGAGCTTCGTCCATTGTGTATTGGTATTGTCGTTTTCGATACAAGACGTGTGCTTGTGTCACGATCGACAAAAGATCACCGGCATAACCTCTAAACTTCTGCAAAGAAAACTACTTCCAAAATTTAACCAAAACAACTTTCACTGAATTTTTATGAAAGGTACAAATATTAAAATCTTTCCCCAATTTGTAAATTTTACCTATAATACAACTGTTACGAATAATTATATATTATATACACCTGCTATCGCAATTCATATAAACATAAAAAACATGTATGCATTGTGAGGTGAGGTTAGATTAAATTTAAACGATGTAGAGGGCAGTACATACTTTACGTATGCTATATGTAATCGTTCAACGTGCCGCATATCTCCCAGAATCGAACTTCTTTAACTAAATATAAGATCACTGCTTGTATGTACACGCCGCGAGTTTTTAACTCCTTACGAGACTATTAGATATGAATTGACAAACCATATTGGCAGATATTTTGCCAAACGTGTATCTTCGATCCATCTCGATCTACGATCACGTTACGAGGTAAGTGCGTTCTGTCAAGGCATGCTTAGCAGGGCATGTTAAGCATACTTTACAAGTTGCCTGGCCTCGTGTTTTTCTTACACTGTAATTACGCGATTTTACATCATTTAAATTTATTACGAATTTATATATTAATTTATATAAATTTTCGTAAAACATATGGAACTTTAATCTTTTCCACGAGTTGCTTTTTGCATATATAGGTAATGTATTATTATTTCAAATTAAAATATAAATCTAATATATTTAACAATAATATTATTACACTAGTTCTAATAAAAAAAAATTTAAAGAATTCTTACACAGAAAATTCACTATTTTATCTGTATAATATAATTCATATTAAAATTGTTATAAAAGATTCTAATCAGTTGTTATTTTTAATTACAGCAAAGTAAGTCGGAATGGAGTTCGGGGTGGGCAATGTTGCCCAAATATCAGCAGAACTTGCTCAAGTGGTAGAAGTGATGATGTCACCAAATGTTCCACAGCAACAACGTTTAGAAGTATATAATGCTTGTGAACGATTTAAAGAATCATCTCCTCTCTGTGCACAATGTGGATTATATTTAGCACAAAAAGCTCCAAACAGAAGTCCTGTGGTTCGTCATTTTGGGTTACAATTAATGGAACATTGTATTAAATATCGATGGACACAAATATCACAGTCAGAAAAGATATTTATAAAGGAGAATGCAATGAAACTACTTCAAGAAGGCACAGAACCATTATTACAAGAGGAAGCTCATATTAAAGATGCACTTTCTCGTGTTGTAGTGGAAATGATAAAACGAGAGTGGCCACAACAATGGCCTACACTGCTCGCAGAGCTTAGTCAGGCATGTACAAGGGGTGAAAGTCAAACGGAGTTGGTTCTTCTAGTTTTTTTAAGACTGGTAGAGGATGTTGCACTTTTACAAACATTAGAATCCAATCAAAGAAGGAAAGATATATACCAAGCACTTAACACCAATATGGCTGAGATTTTTAGTTTCTTCTTAAGATTAATGGAACAACATTTTTCTGAGTTTCAAAAGAAGAATAGTTTAGGTTGTACTTCTGAAGCAGCAGTGCATAGTAAAGTTGTACAGGTAAATTGATACAAAGATTTTAAACATTAAAATACTTGATTAAAGTCCTAAAATTATTTTAAACTTATTCTGGATTAATAGGTTGTATTGTCTACGTTAACTGGATTTGTGGAATGGATCTCGATCACTCATGTTATGGCAGAGGATGGTAGATTGCTTCAGATATTATGTCTTCTGTTAGGAGATCCAATATTTCAGTGTTCAGCTGCTGAATGCTTATTACAAATTGTAAATCGTAAAGGAAAAGCTGAAGACAGAAAACAGTTAATGATTTTATTTACTGAAGATGCTTTAAGATATATTTATACAGCAGCAACTATGGCAACTACAATAGCACCTGTTACTGGAACAAATGAGATTCATGAAAATCATTATTTGTTTTTAAAGAAACTTACACAGGTAAATGAAAACATTTTTAGATACAATTAAAAAGTATTAAGAAAAAAAATCTGTGTGTACAATCTTTGTACAAATTTCATTTTAATTTTGAACAGCTATAATACGTAACTAATATTAATTTTAAATTTAGGTGTTAACTGGTATGGCAACTCAACTGTGTACACTTTGGGGTAAAGATGATAGTTCCAGCATTCGTCCTAGGCATTTCAACATATTTTTAGATACTGTACTAACTTTTACCATGTATTCAAGTTTAACATTAACTCACATGGCAAACGCTATTTGGATAATGTTGTTTAAACACGAACAGATAAAACAAGATCCGTTATTATTAACTTATGTACCGAAATATGTAGAAAATACGGCGCCAAAATTAATAAAAATAGCGTATCCACAAAGTAGGCAAAGTAATGGAATGAGTGCATATTGTCTCGCAGATTACGATTCGGTAGAAGAGTTCAATGTTTTTCTTCATCGATTTAGAACCGATTTATTAGAAGGCTTTAGACAGGCAACAATGATAGCGCCTTTAGTAACATTTACCTACGTACAGCAATGGTTAACAGCTAAAATAACAAAAGGAATGGCGGATCTTCGATATCAAAGTGACCAAAATGATCCACAGTATCTTGAATGGGAAGCTCTTGCACAAGCTTTGGATTCTGTGGTATCTAGAATTCTGTTAATCAATGAACGACCAAGCGTACAAACTGGCCTTCAATTGTTGGAGTTATGCCTTGGTTATTCCCCACAAGATCCTTGGCTACTATCAGCACTACTTTCTTGCATCAGTGCTCTGTTTGTGTTTTTGTCGATGTCAACTGGCTCAATAACTATGCCAGGAGTTTCTATCTTGCCCAGAGTTTTGGAGAAGATCTTTGCTGCCCTGGTATTCGAAGCGCCTGGTGAAACAAAGGGTACTCGATCTAGAGCAGCAAAGAATGTGAGGCGACATGCAGCCAGTTTGATGGTCAAGATCAGTTTAAAATATCCACTGTTACTCCTCCCAGTCTTCGAGCAAATACATACAATGGTTCGTGGTCTGGCAAGAGAACCTAGCCCATTATCCAAGATGGAGACTACTTTACTTTATGAAGCACTTCTACTGATATCAAATCATTTCTGTGATTATGAAAGACAAACTAGATTTGTTGCTGAGATAATTGGTGATGCATCAGCAAAATTTATTACACTTGGATCTGAATCGTTCAAAGGACCATTAGAATTAATGAGATTCGTAGGATTAGATCGACCTCCAGCTGAAAACATAACGGATGATCCAGCGGGTCAAAATCGAAGTGACTTAATGATTTGCATTTGTACGATATTGTGTGTTGTGAAGCGGTGTAGTATACCAGATGATCCAGATCGTGCTGCAAGAGGCAGTTTTGTTGCTGCACTTAGTGAAAGTGGAAATCCAGTGTACAGAAATCCTGCTACACCACATGTGATCCCTGTACTGCCCACACTTTTTGCGTTGCTCAGAACCATGAATGCTCTCTTCACTCCTTCTGCTTTATCAGCCTTATCCGAGGTAACAGAAACATCCATATCTTTCTCATTTAACATTTAAGGAATATTAACTATTAACTCTATTTTCCTCTAGGGCTATAAAAATGCTCATGAATTGTTGGAAGTGGAGAAAGCAAATCTTTTAGGTTTAAATACAGCAAGTGATAATACTTCTGAACCGGATCAATCTTCTTTTACTGCTTTAGCTCGAATGCAATCGTTTCTTACTACTATTCACGACCTCTGCTATCATATGCTAGGTAGTGGATGCCATATGATTGGAAGAGATTTTTATCAATTACCTGGTTTAGCACCAGCGCTTATCAATTCTGTTTTCTCTAACATGGAGGTAATTTCGTGTTTCGTTCTTTATTTCAACTGAACGCGTATATTGATAAATCAAAAATGGAGAAAAGATTTTTGTCTATTCCTTAAAACAGATTCCGTTTGTTCATTTCAGATGATTCCTGACTATAGATTACGACCAATTATACGTGTTTTCATGAAGCCATTTATATATTCTTGTCCACCTGCATTTTATGAAAGTGTTCTTGTACCTGTATTGGCTCATGTTTCTACGCATAGTAAGATACCCCTATTTTACGTTTATTCTTATATCTCTTCTATTCATTAACTGTTCAATTATCTTTCACAGTGTGCCATAGATTAAGTACCAAGTGGCAGTACATTGCACACCTCTATGAATCTGGTGGTTTGGACGAGGAAAATACTGATACGCAAGAAGTTATCGCTGACATGTTAAATCGAAATCTGACAAGAGATTTTGTAGATGTGTTAAAAGTAGCCCTTGTCGGCGGTGCTGCTAGTGATGCAACACCTCCTGATACCATGGAACAGGATAGCGGAGGTATGGCCATTGATCCTCCGTCATCACGAGGAAACAGTATAGTCGCTGAAGTTGTTAGCGAATTGGGAGCTGTTGTCCTTCGACATCCATCGACGTGTCACAGTGTGGTCCTGTGCGTTTTAGGGTAATAAATGATTTCAATCTGACTTACTATTGAAGTAGAATACAGCTGCAACATAATTCTTGTGATTTATTTAGGGCTTTGGCTTGGAATGATTCCAATGCAAGTTTAAAAGCTACAATGTTAACTGGGCCAGTAGTACGAGCATTAGCAGCTGATGGCAGTTTAACACCTGCTATGGCTGCTCACATTATGGTAGCTATACTTCAAGGTCTACAACTTCATGGACAACACGAAGCTAATCAAGGTTCCTTGATAACGTTGGGCGCACAAGTTTATGAATGCCTACGACCTAAGTTCCCTAATATTATCGAAGTGATGCAACAAATTCCTGGTGTTAATCCTACAGACCTACAACGTTTCGATGAAAAAATGTCGGTAGTTAGTACCAAAGGAAATAAAGTCGAAAAAGGAAAGAAAGATCTATTTAAGAAGATCACGAACCAAGTAAGTATTTTTTGTATAATAAGAATGTAAGGTTTATTTAAATTTATACTGCGTTTATTGTACAGCTTATTGGACGAAGTGTTGGCCAGTTATTTCGGAAAGAAGTTAAAATAGACAATTTGCCACGAATAGAAGTTTTTGGAAAACAGCAGGCTGTACGCGTGGATGAAATATCCGAAAATTCGACTGATAGTGGTTTTGCAGCTTTATTTGCTGGGTCTACGTAGCAGAAACTACATCTAGATGACAATATTGCGTGCACGTGGGTTAAACTGATAAATAGTAATAAATCATCGTAAAAGCGATTGCCTATTAAGAAGAAAGAAAGATTAAACTATCTGCATGAAGGGATCCTGTAACTAAAATAAGAGGACTTCATAGAATAAGTCTATTCGAGCATTTTCTTTTTGTTTTTAAATTATTTGTGAAGTTAAACACGTGTATACAATTTGGTGATGCGAGTATCGACGCACCTGTTAGAAATAAAGCGATAAAATTGAAATGAAAGTACGCTTACGCACGCATTTAACGTCAACTGTGAATAATGTGTAAAAAAAGAAATTAAACCAGTGTTATTTGTGAAGCCCTCCTATTTTCGACCCGGGACTTCGACCTATACAGAAAACATTTTGTCTTGTGAGTATGCAGAGTGTACACGCACACGCGTGTGTATGTATGTATGTAGTGTGTGTGTGTATGGTGCGTACAATTACGCACGTGTAACATAAGACATTCGTCGCTAAAGAACATGCAACACATGTAATAAGACAAATTTTAAATGGATATTAAGTATGTTTCCCCGAACAATTGTATATTAAGTCTCACGCATTTATTATTATTCCTTTGGATTTACATAAAATCTCTTGTAACAATGTAAAGCAGAGCATGGTTTTCAACGATCACACGATGTGTAGTACAGATTTTTGTAAACATTTCGCTAATGTACAATACAACGGTTGTTGATTTATAAAAAATCAATTTTACTATTTCGTATAAAAGTTTGTATTCGAATCGATTATAATTGTTTTTAAACAACAAGAAAGTGCGTACGTTTCTTAGTACATTCGCAAGCGTTTATACGTTATATAATTCACACCGATCATTGTTTTATTGTACGAAAGTTTATTTAGGTATTTCTTTTTTTTTTTTCTATTTTTAACTGTTACAAACTTTCTTCGTTTAACAAGTTTTATTTAATATGCGTTACAGCCGTATTAAATGCAACTTTTTATTTATTGTTTAAAATTGACGAAGATGCATTTCAAATGCTTGTTACGTGGATCTTATTCAATATTAGTTATTAATCGAACTACATAACATTTCCATGTTTTATTGTTACTATTTTCAGTTGCTTCGATTATGTTTCATTGTTGTGAATAATACAGCATTGCAGCTATCGCATGAGAAATCAGATTACTACGTTACATGATTACCATTACACATCACATAATTAACGGTACTTTGAATTAGTTAATGATCGATAATAGAAGACAATCATCACAAATCGAATTTAAAAGTTGTACAATGAGATATCGTTAAAGACAAAAAGAGAATAAAATGTGATAAAGACTGTGAAATTTTAAATATGATAAATTTCTTGTTTGGCATGCATACGTTGAAACGATAACATTCCACGAAATTATGTCTTGTTAAATACAATCGATTATGTTTCAACTATAAATTTTATTATCAATCAAAAGTCTGAAAGTAACGAAATGCTTTGTTCAATACTCCACATATACAAATTTATAAATCTACTTTTATACAAAATTCACTGATCCATTCGGAGATAAGTACGGATAAGAAAATGCTATAATTCAAGAGACCTTTTGTAATTTTTGTACAAGTATAATGCGCATACAAACACGAAAGATTGAAAGAGATTTATGTATTGAATCTCTATATACAAACTGTCTGAAGTACAATTGCAGTAAAATGTTGAGAAAAATATTTCAGAATTTTTATAGCCGTTTTGTATTATCCTGTAACCGATAATTAACAAAGAAAAAGATAAACGTTAGATTAAAAATGACGGAATGGTAATTTATGAAGTATGCAGTTTTATTATTGATGCGATAGTTTATGCAATTAATCTTGAAATAATGTTAAGTAATTTCTATCACCGTCCAACTAAAACAGAATGCAAAACTTGGCATGGAATTATAGAGTACACTGCAGTCTCGTTTTATGGCTCGTTTTTCAAATTCAGGAATGTAGTTTTAATTTTTTAAATTCACAAACTCTGACATATTCAAATTAATAACTTTCAGGTTATATGGCTCATTTCACAATTTGTATTCACTCCTATAGTGCCATCGAAGGTCATATAGCGAGATTCAAATTCAGGAATGTAGTTTTAATTTTTTAAATTCACAAACTCTGACATATTCAAATTAATAACTTTCAGGTATATGGCTCATTTCACAATTTGTATTCACTTCTATAGTGCCATCGGTCATATAGCGAGATTCCAATGTACTATATTTACGAGATTTATAGTAACCTTAAAACAGGTTTTCCTCCGCATAATATTCCTATATAGTGCGAATAATGATACACACTGAATGAATATAATTACAACAGCGATAGATTTAAGACTCCACCATAACTGAACAAGTCTTAAAGAACAGTTTGAGATTCGAGGTATCTTAAAATGTTGATACTTTGAGAGTGACTTGACATATTTTTATACCCAATTAGAATTTTGACTACCACAAAAAGATCATATAATCTCATACGATGATTCAGAAATTATCAGAAAGCTTTTTACATATATGATAACTAGCAGTTATCAGATAAGTCGCACTTTTATACTAGGAACTGTTGACAACCAGAGCCGGTCATTTACACGTCCACTCGTTCATTCATTCAATAAGCATACAAACATTAATGATGCGTACTATTTATCTCGATATACGTTTAGCACAAATCTTTTTTTCATAACAATATCAGAAGAAATTTCATTATTTTAAAATTGATTTGATTTTGTACTTTTTATAAAGGTAGGTTTTGGTAGGTCTCTGATACCCTTAAATTACGTAAAAAAATACAGTGAATATTTCATTAAGAATAAATATCTTTAATGAGCGAGCAATCGAAGAGTAAGGTACGTATTATGTTCACGTGTTACGCCGACGGTATACCTACCGCAAATTTATACAATTCTTACGAGATCGCTAGAAGCCTGATCCGGAAAAGATCATATGCTCGATGTTAAGTGTAACGTGCAAAATAATCCCATTAACAGTTCATTCGACTTCATTGACTTTAGGCGTTGGCGTAACTAAATAGCACACATAGTTTCAAATTTCCAAACAGTTCTTAAATTTCCAAAATCTTTGCGTCATTGACCCTAGGAATAAATCTGGTGGCCAGCCTATTCTAGAAGTCCTAGTTACGCCAATGCGCATTAAAAATGTTCAAGTGCTTATCGTTGTATCATCGCTCTTCTTTCCTATTAATAGAAACACGTCCATATTATCTTTTCCTTTAACATAAACTTGGCCACGTGGTTCAAACTCGTATCGTTCTGCGAGAATATCCAAAGTATTCTTGGCCACTTGTATCCTTCCAGCGACTCCGGTCGAATCCATTCTGGATGCTATATTTACAGCGTCGCCCCAAATATCATAGTACAACTTCGTAGCTCCAATCACGCCAGCGGTAACGTCTCCATAATTAAAGCCGATTCTCAAGATCAATTTAAAGCCTAACAAATCTCGGTTGAAGTCATTTATTACCTTGTGCATCGCCATAGCAAAGTCTATCAATTGAAAAAGATGCGTATACTCGTGTTCACCTTGTTGTCTGACTTGTGGGTTCAAACCACTCGCTGCCATAAAGGTGCTACCGATCGTCTTGATCTTCTCCACGTTCGAGAATTCTGGTTTTTCTAGCAGTTCGTCGAAGTCGCCGATTAATTCGTTCAGCACACGCAGATATTCTTTACCTCCTAAATAAGACTCGTCGTAGAGCTCGTTGAAATTTACTATACTTGCAAATATAATGCCCACAGCCTTGTGATTCTGCGAATACTTGGCGGTGGTCTTCAACTGGTCGGCTACGTATTTTGGTATAATATTATGCAGAAGCCAATCGGCTTGATTTTTCATAGACTGCACGCGACTTTTATCGCGGGCAGCCACCGCGTTCCCGTGGAAACTTAACCTGTAACTGATCTCGAACTCACGGTTTAAGAACCAAACTAGCAGAAGCAGAAGTATCATGTCTAAAAAAATCTCGGAGTTGTACAATCTTTCGTTGTATCGGATTTCTACCTCCCGTTGCCTCATGAAAGCAGTTTTACTTTCATTAAATTGACTACCCATTGAAGGAGGTAGATAATGTACTGAATTATTGGCGAGTTGGGTACCAAGATTTTTTTGACTGTATGATACCTGATTCACTATGAGAAAAAGAAATAGCACACCCATGAGTGTTACAAGAAAATTCTTCATCCAGCAGTTTAGTTGCGTGAAATTACAAAAATGGACCAGGCCGACGAAGATCAAGTAGCCGTAGTAATATTCGAAATTGTTCAAACTATGAAAGTTACTACAGGTATAGTTGAGAAGAATAGAAATGATCGGTAACCCGACTAGGATTGCACCGCAGATGTGCCAAGGGTACCATTGTAAGAAAAACTTAAATAACTGTTGCGTCAACGTCGCATGGATCATATTCGGATACAACAGTTGACGAACACAAAGCGACACCGCTATAATTTGGATGGTGGTGGCACATACAAAAAATATCAAGTAGTATAAAGTTGGCTCGCAAAGCAAGAAAAGCGAGACTGAGACGGCAGTGTAAACTAATGCCGATATTAAAATATCAAAGTACGTGTTGAATCTCGAGGTAGCCAAGGTGGGTGGGTTGCCACTGATACATTCGCTAACCTTGTGAGCATTCTCTCTGTACTCCTTTTCCATTTCTTTGTTCTTGAAGAAAAGTGTCAAACTCGATAGTGGCGGCTTCACGAAGTATGACCGTTGAGAACTGACGTTGTCTTGAACGCACCTTCCATAAAAAACAAAATTATGTTACTTATGAAGCAAGATTTCCTTAATGGTCATTGGTGTAATTAAAATTTTTTAAGTCTCCTTATTTTACTAATGACATCAACGTATCACTAAATCTACTCTGATCCTAACCTACATCCTAAACTACACCAATGATAGTTATGCAATTTAATCACCTGATTAACTGTAAATCGGACTGTTTTCTTAACTTATGAAAACATGCACCAAAGGTATCCGTGATTGCTGGTGGAAACGGATAAGGCGGTACCGAGGACGATGGCTCTTGGACAGAGTTTAACGTCGAACTAGACGTATAATAGCCACTCACTCTGTGTGCTAATAAGTCTCCTTGAGCCATACCATTCATCATAAACAGCTAAAATGTGAAAATTAACTGCAGGGGGAAAAGATGTATGCTGATATTGCTGTTCATTGAAATTTTAGAATTAAAATGTTTTTCAAATAATATATAATATAAATATGTATACCTGTTGCTGTATACTGCTACGCCTGCTATTACTTCTGATTCCAGAATCTTTTCTACTACACATAGAAGAGGCACGACTGAGTGGCTCTTGACCAGATAATAAAGGACTAGAAGGTACAGGATTTGGATCCATTTCAACGTCATTTTGAGATGTGTTCTGTAAAGAAATTTGACTTATATACAAACAAGATAATATGATTTATAGTTAAAATAAGAACATTTTTAACGTGATTTTGACCTGCCTAAATCCATTACGATCTTCGTACGAATGAGATTCAGTTTTTGCTCTTTCAGCAATAATTGCTTTAGCTTCCTCCATTTCTAAGGGAGTCATTTCTTCGGTAGTTCGTTGTCTTTGTAAATATCTCCAAGGTTTATTCCGTAACTTTTTTTTTCCGTAACTAGCAACGGATGTTGGACTTTTATTTGCAGTTTCCTTTTCATCCATTGTATCAGTATCGCCGTTTTCGGAATCTAGAATACTTGGTAAAGAATTCGCTTTCATTCTATAATTACTTGGATTAGTAACCATATGGAGATAGTGATACTTTGATTTAGACTGACTATTACATGAGGCCAAACGATGACGTGACTGCATCAAAGGCGATATACTTTTCGGAGATGTGATATTCATTATAAATTGATTAGTAAAATCTGATCTTCGACCTTTGATGAAATACGTTTTAATACCTGAAAAACAAAACATCTTAATTCCTGCAAAATTGGAATGTATATTTTTTAATATAATAATATTAGTAGTAATACCATTTATTAATTCTCCATCTTCAGTGATATATCGATCATCAAGAAAACTTAATGTATTCTCACTTAAATGAACTCTTCCTGGTTTTCCTGTGCTTTCTAATTTATTCGCCAAACTAACATCATTAGACCAAACATCGAACTTGAATCTTTTAGTACCTACAATTCCGCAGAGTACAGTTCCAGTATGTACTCCAACTCTCATGTTAACACCCTCCCTCCTTTCAATATCAAATTGTTTTATAGCTTCTATCATAGCTGTTATAAAAACACATCAAAATTATTCTTCGTACACATGTTTATACAATGTGATACAGAAAGTAATATACCTAGTCCCATTTCAATGCAACATTTTGCATGGTCAGATCTTGGCTCTGGACATCCACTTACACAATAATAACAGTCTCCCAATGTAGAAATTTTCTCGCATCCATGATGTTCGCACAGATCATCGAATCTTTCGAAAAGATCATTTAAAATGCCTACCAGTTCTTCTGCAGTCTTATTCGAACTCATTCGTGTAAATCCAACAATATCAGCGAACAAAATACTAACATTTTCCATTGAATGCATGTTAAATGGTCGAAATAATGAACGGATATCCGTGTTATTGGACGGTATTGATCCTTTCTTCAAAGAATCCTCGCGCTCTCTTTCACGCTCGCTTTCTTCCATTAACCAATCCGCAACTTTAGGCGGCATCACAGAGTGAATCATCTTTTCTTTAAGCTGTTTCTCCATTTCTAATTGACGCCGGACTAATAAAGATTGGCCGACCTTCATAAACGTACCACGCATTCTTACAAAAGTCATTATTAAAATATGTATACCTATCAGATGAATGCAAACTTGCATTAAAATTCTTATTCCAAGGCTTGTAGAAAAATAATTGTCGTCCGAAAATGATTGATTAGATATGTTGCTACTTAAAAAATAGTTTGACATTTCACCGTTCTTACGGGTAAATACAGTTCCTCCCAATATCGAAGTTGCATCGTTTATATCTTTGGAAATTAAATCATTAGAAGAAGCATTTACAGTGGAATTATGAATATTAACTATTGTCGATACTACATTGGAATTTATATTATTTAAAATTCCAAATGCTTTTCCAAGCATGGGTTCTTGATTAGACGAATTCATTCCAAGAACAGATAACAATTTTGAATCTTGGAAATACGACATTGTTTTCATAGTTGTAGTTATATATTCGTTGTTATCATGCATCACATTTGAAAATTGACTATTATTAAAATTTCTCAAAGAAGAATACATAGCTGTTGATAATTTCCTGTAGTCTATTATCGTATCATTCTCTGTAGAAATATTTGGTAACGTGAGTTCACTGAAAAACTTCTCTCTTGCAGCTTTAGTACCATATAAATAGGCAGTTAAAAATTCAAATAGAACAGAATAAACTGTTGATATTCCCAAACAGGCATAGAGTGGCATTGGCAACACAGTGTAAATTAACAACAGAATTTCTGAACATAGAGCGAAATGTCCAACTAGAGTTAGGCCATCTATATAAGGTGGAACTATTGTGAGGAAAAGTAATGATAAAATGCAAAGTATGAATGCAACTCCTAGTGAAGTTTGCAGCACACACTTCTGGTAATAATCGGTATGCGTTAGATATAAAACTGCTGATACCATTATTCCAACGGTAATAAAAATTGCTGCTATAGCTGGCCATGTTGTAGTATTATGCTCTGTTCCAATTACAACAAAATATGTCAACCATGACAAAGAAACTAGCAAGATATATGTTAGGGCATACCTAAAATGATACACATTAATGTAACATTTACTATGCGAATAGAATAAACAATATTTTACTATGTACCGAAATCTTAATCTTATTTGTGGAAAGGCACTTCTTCTAAATTGTTCTTCAAGTATTTCTGAATCAAATTTAGGGTTCCACCAAGATCTTGAGGCAGCACGCTCAAATGGTACTGGAAGGCTAATTCCACAACATCCGAGTCCCTGACCACTGTGTGCCAAATATGTTTGTATATATGGTGCCAAAGATATATGGATTTCATCCGTAGCATCTTCGCTATCATCCTTAGCTCTCGTAAAACTAACAGATGAGCTTCGTTTTCGATTTAAAGAAGAAGTCATACTTGTTACTGAAGTATCACTAGAAGAGATGAATACAATAGAAAAATAGATGAATTATGATACACTATCTTGTAAATTTAATGTATACACTCTTATGGGATAAACAGTATAATTAAATTAACTGCAGAATATCTTATACAAAATAATGATTTTAAGTAATAATTAAATTACTAACTATGTGTTCATTTTTTAATAATTATATACTCAAATATGTATATACACCTGTTTTAATTAATAATAAGGTAGCGACAAATAATTTATTTCAAATTACAGTGTGTTTTTTAACAACGTTCAAATATACATTATTTTCGTAATAAACAAAGTATACGATTAAATACAATTACTCTACGATAAAAAAACTTACAATCAGTCAATTCGCCTTGATCACTGGCGAAATCGCCAAAAAAACTAAGGAAATCATTTTCCCCGTTGACATCGGAGATTCCTCACGAGATCAGCTCGCCTCGAAAAGTGCCATTTTCGGTTTTTTTGTGTGGTATTCTCAGCTCTTGTGAGAACAATTAATGTTACGAACACAGTTATAACCTAAAGTAAATTCTTTGTAGTAGATTAATAATTGTATATCATTAAAAATTGTTACTCAAACGTTTAGAATTTTCTTTTCTATAATACACCATGGCCATCTTGATTCTATCGATGACAGCGCCCACAACCTGAAGGCGCTCATGCATAAGATTTATTATTTGTTCAACGAGAAATCGTCGTATGTTTTCTCTAGGGAAAATGACAACATAGAGAAAAGTTTCTCTACTATTCGTTACAGTATTTGACAGTTGGTACGCAGCTTTTTTCCCTACAGCGCCATTTTCCCTAGGAGAAGCCAGTTTTGTTCAGTAGTGGATAACAAACTTTGTGCATAATAAAGTAATGAACTGAATTGAATGTTACGGAAACCGACACACGATATGAACAAATATTTAGTGCGACGTTCAAGATATTGTGATTTAAAACGTTCGAAAGATTAACACTATATGCGTACATCTTGAGTGTTAGGAACTGATATTATTTCTATAACATAACAACATTGGATCTAAACAGAGTTATGTCATTACAAAATATTTTATGATTATAATAGATATAACAGATAGCTATGTTTTATAAGTTACGACTATTTGAATTTACTTAATAATAATAAGGAAAATATATAACAAACAAAAGGATTAAAAAATGTCACAACAAACAGCTCTTGTACAAACTACCAATACAGGATCGGACATAACACCTGTACTTGGCAGTTTACAATCGATAGGGCCAAATACTCAGGCATCGTCTAATGTTCCTAATATACAGGGTGGTAATACAGTGGTACAGATATTGCAGCCTCAGAATCAGTCTCAGCAGGCACAGTTTGTATCTCAATCACCAAAACAATCTGTACAACAACCATCCACACAGCAGCAACAACAACCACAACAACACCAAAGTTCTTTTAATGATTTTCCTCAGGTATTTATTTTAATTTTTCATTTATATATACATTGTTTTGTTATGAAGTTATAATGTTAGACTCATACAAAACCAAAATTTCAAGAAATTATTATAAGGTC
The DNA here is from genome assembly GCA_963576845.1 of Megachile leachella. NCBI lineage: Eukaryota > Metazoa > Arthropoda > Insecta > Hymenoptera > Megachilidae > Megachile > Megachile leachella. Next base: position 7,788,166 of record OY756252.1, on the reverse strand, counting down.
ATAAAACCATAATACTATATAAACTTTCCTATTTATTTAATCTTTTATTATTTTGATTCTAGTTTCTAACTAAAACACGATTGCAAGATCTTGTAAAAGAAGTAGATCCTACTGAACAGTTAGATGAAGAAGTAGAAGAAATGCTTTTACAACTGGCAGATGATTTTGTAGAAACAACTGTAAATGCAGCATGTTTATTAGCTAAGCATCGTCATGCTAATACTGTAGAAGTGAAAGATGTGCAATTACATTTAGGTAAATAATTTAAAATTAAATAGAGAAATGAATATTTCTTTTATATATAATATATTTAATCAAATTAATTTACTATAATAATTAATCAGTAAGTCAAATGTTATATAAAGTTTTGTTATTTATCTCTTTTAGAAAGAAATTGGAATATGTGGATCCCTGGTTTTGGTACAGATGAGGTACGGCCATACAAGCGAGCAACAGTTACAGAAGCACACAAACAAAGATTGGCGCTTATACGAAAATCAATAAAAAAATATTAGTCTTCCAATGTTTTTCATCTCATGTTGTTATTTTATCATTAAGTGACGCTTTTTTTATATTTACGTGACTATATTAACATACATCATTGATATTTGTAAGAGAATGAGAATTATAAATATATACATAGTTTTTGTAACATATAATTTCAGGTATGTATGAAATGATTTGGAAATTAAAATATTATTCTTAAAAGGAATTCGTGATTATTCAAATATAAATGTGAATATAAAGAACAGAGATAAATTAAACATTGTATAGAATTTTTTGTAAGTTGACATTTCTTGTTAACAGTATGTTAGTTTTTATCCAATTTTCAAATACAAAAATGAAATTCTATAAGTATGAGATTATAGTTTTCACTATTAGCTTTTGATTTGGAGGGATAAAATACAAATTTCAAGACTTACAGGTTTTCTTATTTTAAAAATTTCTGATTTCGTACAGTTCCAAATATCTGTTGTTCAAATTTATAAACTTTCAAATCTATAAATAACCAAGTTTTCAAAAGCTTAAACAATTAAATTAATAAACCTAAAGATTCTTCAATTCTCAAGTTTCTTTTCTGAAATGTAAAGTTCAGGAACTTTTAAATCTGAAGAACCAATAAATGGTAAAGTCTTCTAACAGAATCCGAGTAACACAGCAGTTGGTACATATTACCGACCGCTGAAAAGTTAAAGTTAAACCGGTATATATTATCGACAATGGAATAGCAGGAATTCTTTTCGTACAGAATTCGTTTTTTCATTATCCATTCCCCCATGTATTGAGGCAAAGGAACTCCACAGTAAAAATCAAAATTTCTGTGATACATATTAATCTTAAAAAAAGGATTATAAAAAAATCCTAGAAGAATTAATTTACGGTGAATAAAAATTTATATATAAACAATATAAATTCTATTAACAAGTTTCATAAAATGCATATTAAAACGTGCACATCGGCAAAAGCCGAATGGCTTCGCGCGTGGCTGCGTCTAATGCTCTAAATCGTACCCCGCCTGACTTGGAAGCACAAGGTTCTTCAAAGTCGTCTGAACTTCGTCGAACCGTAAGTCGGTCCATTCAACGTTTCGCTCGAAAAAGATCGTCGATCGTACGTGATACGGAAGAGGCCACGGGCATCCACGCGTTCAAGGTATCGGGCATAAAGAGCCGGCGAGCGAAACGAGCCGCTTTAGTTGTAATGCGGATCACGGAGCATTATTTATTAATAGCAAAGCTGGTGTGGCCGGCTGAAGGGAGTGGCAGTGCCATGCTAAAGCGAGCGCGACAGCACCAGATCGTGGAACGGATCTTCGGATCTGTTCCCCTCTTCCTCTATCCTTGCTTCCCTCCTTTCCTTTATCTCGTTCTCGCTCGCTCGCGACCCATCTCTGTTTCCTATTTCCCTCTTTCTCCATTGCGTACACCGCGCTTTCTCGTTCACTTTGCTCGCTACCCCTCTTTTTCTGCCCGTTCCGTCTCCCTCTAACACGGACGCGTCTCTTCGTCGGTCGCACCATATGTTTCTCGGGTCTCCCAGTGTTTTTCGCCCTTCCCCCATCGCGCCGTGGCGCACCATTCGTCCGGCATTGCTCAAGCTTTCTCTTTCCGCTTCTCTTCCTTCTTGCTCCGTATCACGCTACCTTACCGGTTGGCTCGCTTTTATCCATTGTCTCTCTCCCGTTCCTTTGCCCGGTCGCATTGTCGCGCTCCTGCTCGCGAGACAGCACGCCGTTGTAGGAGAGTGGATGAACGCTTTGTCGGCGCCCGCGGCTGAGATCAAAAACGCCGACCGCTTCCTCCTCCCCCCGCCCCCGCCCCATCCCCCCCGACTCGAACGGGCCGTAATCCAGCCATGGCCCCCCTCCTTCCCCCATTCACCCGTCCACCCCTCTCTACGCCGACCGACGAATCCATCCAGTAAAGGTACCCATAAACGCTCAGTCCCGGACTGTTCTGGCCTGATGAGAGAAAAATCTGTGACGGGTAGCAACCACACACGTTCACCACCGGTTTGTCGGCCGTTGATTAACCATCCGCGGAAAAATAGAACAGGAAACACCGATAACGATAATAAACCACTTCTGCCGAGGGTTAATCACGAAAACCCTGATACGGAATATGCGCGGGTAATACAGAGGTGTCTTACGAAGCGATAGAATTTTTATGGAAATGGGTGAAGGGTCCGCGTTGATTGGGGAGACCGTTTGTTTTTGCGGCGAATAGTACGAGAATACATTAAGATAATTCGCGGTTGGATCTGTTATTTCTTCGGTGATGTTTGGTTGGATCGATTCGTACTTTTAATTATACCGCACTGTAGTATATCATTCGAATTTTTTAGTTTTATTGTTGAACTAGTCCTTTTGGTCGCGGGTTTATCAGGAACGGATTGGCTGCTTTGGGGCCCGCGTTTAGTTGTTTTGGTACCTCAGTATAATTTAGAATAGTAATAAAATAAACTTTTGGATTTAAATAGAATTTATTGATTGTTCAACTTTGGGCCTTTCAAATTTTTTGATTTTTTAATTCTGTAAATTTGGGACTTCTGTTTTCCAATTTTAAAAATTCAAGGTTTTGGATTTCTGGCACCTTGAGACTCAAAACTTTTTGATTTTAGAACTCTGAGTTATTAGAACCCTTAAATTTAAAAATTTGAAATGTTTAAATTTTGAGATGTTAAAATTTTACAATCTTGAATTTGTGGCACTACAAATTTTAAAATTAGTTTAATTATTATAAAATTATTTTTTCATTATTTTAATTTGAAAATTATACCACACAGTTATTTTACCTTTCTAATTTTTCAGATTTAAAAATTTGTTAACTTTAGGACTTTCAAAAATATGACTTTTGCCCCACCTCCTCTTAATTAAGTAATTATATCGTTAAGATAAATCGATATAACGATTTCTTATAGAAGAGACGTCTATCATTCGCGAAAAAGAGTAAAGCGAAAGCAACATCAGAGTTGCCTCTTTCTCGGCACCGCCGGTTGCTGCCACGGTTGCTGTTGCTTCTGATGCTCGCGGCAAAACTGTATTATAGCCTTTCCCGTCGTGCTCTGTCGTACGACGTCCTCTCTTGCCGATCTTCGACGATATCTTGCGATAAATATACGCGCCGCTCTTTTTACGCGTTACTGCCTAATTAGCGTAATTATAAGATCCGGTCGTGGACCTTCTTCCCTCCCTTATCTCTTCTTCTCCCTCCTCCGCTTCCTTTCTCTTCCTGTTTTTCTCCGGACGGTCCAGGGAGGAGATTAAATGTTTTTAAAACCTACTGCTTCGATCGTGCATTTTGAAACATTGTCACGAAATCGTAAAAAGTTCAAGGATACCAACGTAAATGTGTGAGTACTGTTTTCTTTAAAATTCAACAAACGATGTTTATAGACAAACGTGTATTTTATGTATATTTCTTTGGAACACTTTTTTAATTACTGTCAACAGTGAGTAAAATATATTTATATAAATAATTTTTTTTAAGCTTTTAAATAAGTTTTTCTAACTTAAAGATATAAATCTAAGTATTTATTACTATTAAAGAATCGTTTCTTTTTCTAACCTTAAACTGTCACCCCTTAAAGGTTAAACATACTAAAAATATGTCTGTACATAATCACTACTAAATTCACTCAATGCTAGTTAATTTATTTAGTTAATTTGTATGTTTGAAAGTTTTACTATAAAGTGATACAAAGTTTTATTTTAATTTTTAAAAAGTATGCGTCACCATAACCTAGTAACACCATAACCTCTTATTAAACAGTAAAATTCTCGAGTACATTTAAAATAATAACTGTGAATAGTTTAGCTGTGCTTCTGTAGTGGTAGGATGTAGAACTGGAATTACTGATCGAATGTCGTTATACAAAAAAAGATTGCAAAAAGTAGGAAACATGCAGTGACAACGTAGAGTACCCGTTGACACGGCGATGGATGAGTTCGTCGATGACTACTGCACCGATAATGCTATAAATGCAGCAGATATCGTGCAAGGCATCGCAAACACTGGGAGACGATCGTATCAAGATCATTATCTGTGACGCTTGAAAGACAAAGTTGCGCCTAAGTTGAAGTGTCGTTTGATAAGACCGATCGAGATAACGAGACGGTAGCGACGGAAAACTAGGATAAGAAATATTTACATTGTTTGGTCGAGATTAGTTTTTAATGAACCGCTCGGAATCACGGAAAAACAAACATTACTGACTTTATGACTAACGAAGGAAATTACTAGAATGTTTTATTTGTAAGAATATTTTATTTTTATAATAGAAATTACTAAAATTAATTTTAAGAATTCTTTATTTTCAAATTTAGAAATTTCTAACCTTACAAATTTGAAATTTGAAAATTAGGAGATTTTACATTTAAGGAGATAGAAATTTTAGCTTTTCAAATGCAGAGAACTTTTAATTTTTAGATTTAGAAATTTTCAACTTTACAAATTTGAGATTTGAAAGTTCAGAGGTTCTAAATTTAGGAAAATAGAAATTTTAGATTTTCACATGCATTCATTTCCAAATTTAAGTCCTCAAATTTTCAACTTAGGAATTTTTACTAATTTTATAATTTACTGGTTTCTTAATTTAACTAATTTAAAATGTACAAATTTTTAAATTCTCAAATTTAGCAATTGAGTAGTTTTTAATTTACAACCTTAAAAATTCAAATTTTTAATCTTTGAATTTATAAAAGCAAGAATTTGAAAATTTCGGATTTCCTATTTTGCAAATTAAGTTTTTAGATGTTGGAATACACACCAACACTAAAGTACTGGTTTGATGGAATTCCAGTGATATGGTCTATCACAATATTTTCAGCTACTGCAATTTCGCCGAAGGCCATATAGCGGGACTCTGCTATGCCTACAATAAACAGTAAGCAAATAAATCATGAGAACACAGAAAATGTTCCACCACATTTAATTGCGTCAAATATAAAAAACTAATTCTATGAATTTTCCAGAATTTTTGTTACCATAAAATTTTCCATAATTTTGGTTACCATCAAACTTTCAATAATGTTGTGACTGTTGAATGAAATTTCGAACACGCCTGGTATATAGGAATGCGTTTCCTATTTACCGACTCGAGCAAACAATTTTCTTCAATAATGCAACAGCATTCTTACCGGGTGCGTGATACACACGCGGTATTCGCATGTAACATATTACATAATGCCGCAAACGGAACGGTCGTCGGGTCGAACGGTTTCGCATGGGAGGCCATGTAAAAGCCGTGTCGTGTTCGCGAAGTGTAATCGCCCTCCAAGAAATCGTCTTATCGTGGAAGATTTCACTCGAAAACAGTTTATTATTAATAGATACCGCTTCGGTTTCCCGTGGCCGTTGTCGGCTTTATTTCGAGGTTAGTCTGTACTGAGTTTTTGAGCCGTACGTTTTATTCTCCTTGCTGCGTGGCCCTCTCTCCCTCCCCCTAACCTCGGCCCGACCATTCCTTCCTCAGCCCCTGCTGAGCGGTTGTCGTTTTCCTTTTGCCTCCTCCCCTCTACTTCTCTTCTCTTAAAAACGAGACTCGCCACCGACTTTCCGACAAAGGAATAAAGAAAAGAAACAACTAGCCATGCTACGCGGTTGAGGATGGCACGGCAAACCGTAGCACAGCGCAGCACAGCACGGCATAGCGTGGCATGGTGGGTTGAGACTTTCCGTACAGGGAGAGCAAGGGGGTACTTGCCGAGACAGTGGCGTACCCACCACGGGATCCCATAACTGCATTTCCTCTTTCTTTACATACTGTACCATTTGTCACCTTTATTATAACGATCAAATTTCAAAGCTGCGTTCCATTTATTTTACTGCTCAATTTACAAGTACAAAAATAAAGGCTTTAATATATCTACCATTAGTAAATATTAATTTATTACAAGTTCCTTTTTATCATGTCAAGTTCTTTAATATAATTAATAATGTACTGTAGGAATATTTAATTCGTGATATTTTTTTAATAATATGCATGGATATTTTTTGTGAATAAATTAATAGGAAAGTTGTTAGTTTTAGGTGAGGCAATGTTTTATTGAAGTTCATTCAATGAATTATGGCTGGCGACGCCTATGTTTCTTCTGAAACACCGCTAGGAGATAATAGCGTGCGGGTACAGTCTCCAAAAAGAGTATTTCTCATTTATCGTACTGTACCACTACATTAACGTACTTTAACCTTGGGTAGATGGAAAACAAATAATACAACGTTTAGCAAATACTGGAAAGACGGCGGTGTAAAAATTATTTGCACTACGAAAATGATTTATGTTCTAACGTACAGTTAGGACGTTCTTTAATCGTTTGGAACTAAGCAATATAATTTTACTATTACTTTATTGGCAATTCATGTTTTATTTTATTTGAGAAATTTATTTAAAATTCTTTTTTTATAAAATTATAAATTTTAGTTGGTTAAGTTTGAATATTTTTAATAGTTGATTTGTTACAAAAAATTAATAAAATTTTTGTGAAACAGGAACAAAAATTTAGCAACAATTATAAGTTTATGTTAAACTTGTAGAAACAAAAAATTGTACAGATTACAGATTATTAAAAATAATATAATTAGTTGAACTAATGTATTGCTAAATATTTGATGTTAGGTTAGGTTAATTTACATTAGGTAATTGTTACATTATATTTATATTAATAAACATTTACCAACAAAAGGGAGTGCAATATACTGAATTTATGTGAAAATCATAATTGTATCTTAGGTTGGATTAGATTATAACTATAGGTTAGGTTGTAACTATATATTATAATAAACACAAACAAAACAAATAAAATATAGTGTACTGTGTTATTGATAACTGTGATTAAAGTTAGGTTATGTTGAATATCTATAAATGGGTGTAGGTACAATATATTTTTATGTACCAATAAACATGGTGAGTTGAGTTAGATTCTGTTAGGTTAGCTTGTATTTATTTCATATCAGCAAACAACTACAAACAAAACAGATACAATATCTTAAATTGATGTGTCAGTAACGGTAGGTTGAGCTAGGTTAGGTTACATTCAAACACTCAGATATTCACAAAGAGGTACAGTATACTAAACTTATATGTCAGTTAGGTTATGTTGTTAATAAACAAAATAGATACAATACCTTAAATTGATGTATCAACACTAATAGTAGGTTGAGTTAGGTTAGGTTACATTCAGACATTCATGTTAACAGATATCCACAGAGAGTATGTTGAACTTATTGTTATAAAATACGTATAATAATGAACAGCCACCAGAAAACGTATAATGTGCTAAACTTACGTATCTAAAGTTGCATGTTAGGTTAGGTCATAATCCATCAGTCAACAAACAAGAAGGCAAATTTACGGGTTCCTAAAAATTGTTTTGAAGGATGGTACAGGCCACACCGATACCAAAAAATAGTGATAAAAATAATAATTATTATTACCAACACAAAAGGAAGGTCAAGGTGCGAAGCAGGAGAAAAAAAGCAAAGATCCAAGTGATTATTTATTGGCCACGGTTAGCCGCGACGAAGGGGAACGGTAGTCGCTCATTCCGACGAATTACAGGATTCCCGTGACGATTTCAACGAATCGTCGATTTCGCTCCAGGGACGATACTGGGGTCCTTTGAGAAAGGAAGCCCGGTTTTCCAAATCCTTCAAAAGCAACTTTCTCTGTTCATCGAACAGGGGCAACGTCCGCGCGATCGGCGCCGCAAAAATCCGGCGACGGTTCGTTTGCGGCGGCGATAATCGAAATCCTTAGGAGGCCGATTCCTTTTTACGCATGCCGTTCGACGTCGCGGCGTCGACATTTAGTGTCGTCGTAGACCACGTTGAACCATCATCGGCTTCCTTCAAAACCCCACCAGCCGTGCGAAGCTATCCTTCCTCGCTTCTCTCATAGACCTTCGGCTGGACAAAAAAGAAGGAGAAAAGGAAAGTATACGCGCGGTTGGTACGACGAAATAAGTACGAAGGTAAAAGGGAGACGGAACGAGCGAACCGAGGCAAAGTGAGACGCGGCGAGAAGAAAGAGAGGATATAGAACAGTGGTTCTCAATCTGTGGAGCGGTACCCTCTTTAGTTGGGGGGAAAATTATTTCTGGGGGAACAGGGTACAGGACCGTTGTAGGCTTTCGTTGACAAATGGCCATATAGGGAGAGCAACACTAATATTTGATTTTGACACTTATTTTTGGAAATTTTTTACATTTTTAAATTTGGAAATTTTGCGGTTACAGAATTTTGAAATTTGGGAAATTTGAGAAATGTAAGAATTTGGAAATTTAGGGAATTTGAAAAATATCAAAATCCAAATACTTGGGGAATTTTTGAAGTTTACGACATTTTGGAAATTTGAGAAATACAGAATTTTAGAAATTTGGGAAATTTGAAAGAAATTTTGGAATCTGGAAATTTGAGAAATTTAAGATATTTAGGATATTTAGGATATTTTGAAAATTTGAATAATATGAGAATAACCTTTTGAATATATTTTGGAAATTTGAAGAACTGAGAATTTCAAATTTTGACAATTTGTAGATTTATAACAAAAAAATTGAAATTTGGATATTTCTAAATTTTTGAAAATTTGGGAATAGCATTTTGGGAATATTTTGAAAATTTGAAGAACTGAGAATTTTGAATGTTGACAATTTGTAGATTTATAACAAAAAAATTGAAATTTGGATATTTCTAAATTTTTGAAAATTTGGGAATATTTTGAAAATTTAAAGAACTGAGAATTTCGAATTTTGACAATTTGCAGATTTATAACAAAACAATTAAAATTTGGAAACTTTTGAATCTCTGAAAATTCGAGAAATTTAATTTAATTTAAAAGTTGCAAATTTGAATATTTAACATTTCACAATTATTAAAATTAGAAATTTTGTAATCGAGTGCTTTAAAAATTGAGGGCATCAGAATTTAAAAATCTGGATAGTTTGACAAATATTGAAATTTGGAAATTTTGCAACTTTAAAGTTTCTAATTGAAAATTTGCCAATTTAAAAATCCAAAAATTTGACAATTTCCTAATTGAAAAACACCAAAATCTGCAAGTCTAAAAAAAATGTTTTCCTTCCCTATACACCCCTATGTAAATACAGTGCTAACCATATATGTGTATAATTTCAAACATCACAAATGTAAAATTCCATTTTAAAAAGCCCAATTTTGCAACACATTTTTTCCCCATTTTCCGTTAACCTACATACAACCTCTTCCACATAACCTAAAAGGGGTGCACCCTCCACAAATATCATAAAGGGGTCACGCCTCAAATGACTTTGAGCACCACTGCTATAGAGAATAGGATAAACCTAGAGAGAAGGAAGTCCGTGGTCCCATGTCGAAAAGAGACAAACCTACAAGAAGAAGAAGGGAATAAGACCCGATATGGTCAGACGAAGAAGAAAAGTAAAAAGAGAGGTATCAAAAAGAGCAAGAGAGAGAAAGTACTGAAAAAGCATGAAAGGGAGGGAGGCAAAAGAGAGATGGACAGAAAGAGCGTGAATTGGAGGTTTCGAGCCGCGCCTCCTACCTTCAGGGCCCATGTATCCACAGCTCGGCACTGTTGACGACGGAGCACCCCATGGAAGGGGAAAGGGAATTACGGGGAACGTGGTTTAGGCAAGAACGATCGTCCGTAGTCGTAGTCGGGCCGCGATTCGAGCGATGTCGTGTGTCCAACCCTTTTCATCCGCCGTGTTTTTCTCGCAACGCGTGGATCATTTTTGACCCTGTACTATTCGTTTGTAAACCGAGCATGCGAGTACGAACGTTCGACTACGGCTGAAAAATAACGAGAACTGCGGACCAAACACGTGTTTATCCGGTGCGTGTCGCGCACTAACCGTGTCATCCGTCAACCAGGAGCTCATGATGTTCGCGGTGGTGTGTTAGTTTCGGTGAACCGTATTCCCAGTGAGAAATAGTGATTTTCCCCCAGCGAAAACGGAACAGGGATACGACGGGCATCAAAAGGGAAAAAGTGGCGGAACAAGAAGACTGGAAGGAAAGTGTGCGCAGCGTTTGTGGATGCATGAGGGTCTCATGGCTACCGGATTGGTAAAGTGGTGGCGGGCAAGGTTCCTCGCTGGTTATAGACCCTTTTCTGGTAAGCTTCTATATAATGTTTTTCTTTCTCCTTTCAACGACGACTGTCTGTCTTTTTCTAACGATCCTTCTGTTTCTCGTCTCTCGGATTTTTTTGTCATATGCACACGCGAGATATCGATGCTCGTCGAAATCGCGATGCACGATAGATCGAGATATTCCGTATACGGATTGTCTGGTCAATCCGGTTATAGGCGTGATATTTTGCCGGAGTCGCGGGGCCGCGCCGTGCGTGTTTCTCGATGATGCTGCTTCGGTATGACAGAAGTGGATCCCACGTGGTGTTACGTCACACTTGCATTTTTTTTCTCCTCGGATTTTTCTGTTATTTCGCGGTTCGTCTGTTTTTTACGATCGATACGGGCTTCCGGCGTTCAACCTCGAATACCGACGATATTAAAATGTGCCACGGATTTCAATTTTATTTTAGACGCTGACGGTTTTCGAATTGTGAATGGGAGATTTACAAAGTGTTTCCTGACCCACTTACTGTCAGCTGCGACTTGTTAAATATTAAAATACAAGTTCGATATTGCAACACGATTTTTCTCGTTTGAATACTGATGTTTTGCCGCCTTTTTTGAAAAGGCGGATGGATTTTGAGATTGACATTTTGAAATTACTAAACGTCGATTTTAGATTTTTGGAAAGGGGGAAATTTGGAATTAATGATTCTTGAATTTTGGGGATTTGAATTTTGAGACGTCAGGAATTTCGAAATAGGAATCTTGGTGTTTTGATAAATTTAGAAGTTTTGGATTTTCTGGATTTTTTTTTTTATTTTGAAATTAAGGACTTTTAGGTTGTGAGATTTTTAAACTTTTTAAATTTGAGACTTAGGAATTTTGAAATTTTTGTACTTTAGACCTTATGGAATTTTATCCTATGGACTTTTTCACCCTTTTTCAATTTTTTAACTTTGGGCCTTTGTAAGTTTTAAACTTTGGGAATTATAGAACATTATACAAAGAAATTATGGAATTTTGAAATTTAATGATGTTGGTCTTTAATTTTGAATTTATAGATTTTGGAATTGCAACATTTTTGCAATTTGAAATTGTGGAATTTTCAGATTTTGCTAATTTGCAACTTTGGGTCTTCAGACTTTGTGATTCAAAATTTTTGAACCATGGGTCTTTATAATTTTGGGACTCAGAGATTTTGGAATTTTGAAAACTTAGAACTGAAATTTTGGAATTTTTAAGTATAGGGATTTAATTATTTGAAAATTTTGGAATTTGGTAATTTTAAAATTTGGATTTCTGCAAATTTGAAAATTAAAATTTTTAAAAATTTGAAGTTTTGCTAATTTATGAGTTTAAATTGTTGGAAATTTGAAATTTTGCAAATTTTTAATTTAGAAATTTAGATATTTAAAAACTTTATAATTTAAAATATTTAAAAACCTGTAGATTTGAAAATTTAAAAATACTAGATTTTGAAAATCCTTGAATTTGCAAATTTGAAATAGCAGAGTTTGAAAATTTTCAAATTTAGAATATAACCCCCCAAAAATTTACAAATTTCTCAATTTAAACATAGTAATTTAAAAGGTTTAAATATTTGATACTTCAAAAATAAAAAATTTGTTAAATTCACGTATTTCGTTGTTGTTAAACAAAAAAACTTCCAAGCGAAAGAATTTAGAATTAAAAACTGCCGAAATAAAAATATATGAAGTTTACCTTCTCTCCGAGAATCGAAAACAAGTGGTGTACAAAAAAATAAGCACAATCGTTGCATTTCCGCATGGAATGTTTGATCATCGAGACAGGAGGTTGGTCGGATCGGTTCGACAATTCCCGGCTCGTCTAGCGGGGAGTCCCGCTTTTGAAGCTCTCCCGGTCTCCCCCTCCCCCTCCTTCTTCTCCTCATCCTCCTGTGCTCTTACCGCTCTCTTTGTGACTGCTTTCTCGTGCGTCGCCGTCCGGGGCAAATTTTCATACGGGGGAAAGCTGTTGCGTCGGCAAATGATAAAAGTTACGAGCGAGCAAACAGAGAAAGGGGTGATTTACAAAGAAGAAGCAAAAGCCGTTTGTTCCGTTTACCCCTTTGCTTTTCATTCAAGAGGGCGCAACAGCGGTACGTTATACGTAACACAAACACGACCGTATGTGTACATAAGCACACATGGAAACGTGCACCACCTTGATGCTTCACACATTATCGTATCATGGGTGGTGGAGTTTAATTATCGAGTTCGTTTCGTAGTATGTACTTGTGGTTAGATAAAAGATGTAAGTACACTCCGGTGAAATGGAGACATTCTTTAGACGGTAATGAAGTTTCTTATTTGTCTTAGGGGATGTGGTAATCTTGCGAATTCTTTTTTTAGATTTGTTGTGTTGCACTTTTTTGAGGAATGAAAATAAGTCAGAATTTTTATAGGTTCTATATAGTGAATTTTCAAAGTTTTAATTTATAGTTCTCAAATTTTTTAATTTTCATATTTCAAATTATCAAATTCCAGGTTCTCAAATTCAAAATTCTCAGCTTTCAATTTCTAAAATTTTTAAATTTCCAGAATCCAAATTTCCATATTCTCCAATTTCTAAATTTTCAAATCTCCAAATTCCAAATTTCCAATTTTCAGTTCCAAAATTTTCAAATTCTAAAATTCCCAATTCCAAAATTTCCAGTTCCAAAATTTTTAATTCCAAAATTTTCAAATCCAAGATTTTCAAATTCCAAAATTTCGAGTTCCAAAATTTTCAAATTCCAAAATTTCTAGTTCCAAAATTTTCAAATTTTAAAATTCCCAATTCCAAAATTTCCAGTTCCAAAATTTTTCAAATCCAAGATTTTCAAATTCCAAAATTTCGAGTTCCAAAATTTTCAAATTCCAAAATTTCGAGTTCCAAAATTTTCAAATTCTAAAATTCCCAATTCCAAAATTTCCAGTTCCAAAATTTTTAAATTCCAAAATTTTCAAATCCAAGATTTTCAAATTCCAAAATTTCGAGTTCCAAAATTTCCAAATTCCAAAATTTTCAAATTTTTAAGTTTCCAGAGTTCAAATTTTTAATTTTTCAGCGTCCAAATTCGCAAATTTTTAAATTCCAAATTTCAGATTCTCAAATTCAAAAATTTAGAGAATCCAAATTTTCAAATGTCAATTTCTCAAATTTTTAAATTTTGCAAATTCTTAAATTATTTGAGCAAGTCTTATATTTCAAAATTCATTTATAAATTTTTTAATTTTTATATTCCAAATTTGGTAATTTGGAAATATCAAATTACAAATTCCATATTTCATTCTTTTATATTTATAAATTTCCAAAATTTCATATTCAATACCAACTAAATTAAAAATCCTCAAAATCTCAATTTTCTTTTCAAATTTTCAAAATGTTTAAATTCCCAAATTTTTAAATTTCTAATTCAAGTTTCCAAATTTATATATTTGCAAATCTGTAAATTTTTAAATTTCCAAATTTTCAAAGTCCAAAATTCTAAATTTCTGATTGTCAAAAAACTGCCAAAATAATGGCTCCATGATATCAAAGCAAGGATCTCTCTTTCTACCAACCCTTCTATTCTCTCTTCCTCCCTCCTATGTTTTTGTCCCTAGTTTCTTCTTTCTCGTGCAGTTCTTTGTCTCCCTTTTTTCTCCCCCGGTGCGCTCAGTGTCTTGGGTCTTTAACGCTTGCCCCACGAAAGAGTTACGGGCGTAATTACCACACGGCAGGTATCATTATACGCGTATGTGCGTCCGTTTCTTTATGCAGATACGATTATCCGACCTTTTTTCCTTTATTCTCTCTTTCTTTCTTCTTTCTCTCTTTCTCTCTTCCCCTCTTCTTCTTTGTTGCTTTTGATCTTAAGTAATTGAAATTAGCGGTCGGCTTCGTTTATTACGCGTTCCGTATCGCTAATTATCGTTGCTCCGCGGCCCCTTTGATGCCGACGGTTTTAAGTACATATTTTTACTGGAAATCGCATTGCATCGGCTTTAATGATGTATCGCGGGGATTAAGATAAAAACGGAGGCTTTCGATCCGAAAACACGATCGTTGGAAGAAAATGGTGTAACCGGTGGCCAAAACATTTCGAATATGCGAAGGGTACGCTACGACATCGCTTCGGAACTCGTTTTTTATCGTGAATCCTCGATTATTTATGATTGTTCTGATCAGGTATTTGCTGCATCTCGACGGGATTACGAATTGCACGAATATTTCGGACATCGAATTATTCAATGTTATATGTTTTATGATTTGATGATAACTGAAATGCATTGGGTTATTTATGGGTAACTGTTGGTAACATTTGGAGATGATAGTTTTAAGTCTAACTTATTTTTTAAAATTATTACAATTTTTATTGAAATGTTGTGCTGAAAAATTATGAATGTCCTTGAAAAATATTTTGAAAAATTGTAAATATAACTTTGAAAAATGATTAAATGTCAAAATTTCAAAATATCAAAATTTTAAATTATTTTGACAAAATTTAAATACTTAAATTTTCAAAATTTAGTAATTTGTGAAATATAAATTTCAAGATCTTATTACTTATGGAATTGGTAAAAATTGATGGTAACTTGGCCATCTTGAATATAGTTACCAACAGATATTTCTAAGTTACCATACTTTTTGGGTAACAAAATAATTACCGACAATGTAAGGTCTCTTACAGGTTAGGAATACGTTTATTTAATTTCGTAGATTTTTATTTAGGTACACGACCATGAGTTCGCTTTTTTTCTAATTATCACATTGTATCAAATTTCACGGTGACCCTCATAGCAGTCAACGCGTTAACACGTCGTGTCGCATCTCGCTGCGTTTCGTGGATGTCCATTTATACACGCGGTTGTTGCGCAAAAGCTTCTTTTCAGTCGTTTCATTTCCGTAGAACGCTTTTACACGCCGTCTAGGTAACGGTAAAATGGCGGCTTAATGCAGACACATTATAGATACATTACACTTCCTTCGAGTGCAGTGCACGATGCTTCTGAAATAAACGCTGTAAATGGATGTTACGTTCTGTCTCTCCTTCGTCCCTTTTAGTACATATTCCTTAATTCGTTCAACCCCACTCCTGCGGATATCCGTCGAACAATAAAATTCGTCAAACGTATACCATATACTTGAGGTGCAATTTGTTCACAGTTCAATTTAGAATAAAGTGCATTTCTATTTAAGGATGTTACATTATTTTTTACCCTGTGTAGGTATATTTTTATCATGTGCAGGTACAATTTTGTTTGATGTATTTAGGAATTTATGCAGTGACGAAGGAATTAGAACAGTTTATAAAAATCATATTCACAAAATATACTTGAAACTTTAACCCATTTAGGAATTGACACTTACATGTGTATTGTTATTTTAAATTTTTGTATATGTTAATTTTTCTTTTGTTAATTTAATACATTCTTTTTATAGTACACATATTGTATTAATTCTTCTAGATCTTTTTGTTAGATTTTGACAGTTTAGTACATTCTTTATTCCTGCACATTTGTTATATTAACTATTTTGCATTTTTTCTTTGTGTTAATGTAATCAATTGTTTTTATAGTATACCTGTTACAATGTTGTTATATTTTTTTTGTATTTGTGAATTTAATACATTTTTTATCCTTGCACATATGTCATATTAATTATTTTACAATTTGTTTCAAACTGTCAGTTTAATACATTCTTTTCTCTTGTGTACATGTTATATTAATCCTTCTAAATTTTTTAATTATTGTCAGTTTAAAATAACTAAAGTATAATAATTAAGTTATTTCTGTCTTTGCAACAATATACAATAAAATCATTCCTAAAGAGGTTATGTACTATTCTCACTACCTTGTTTAACAAATTTTCTAATTCTTTTAATTTCTCTATCCTGCACACAATCCTAAAACAAAATTATATTAGTAAAACTTATATTAGTAAAGTTAATATTAGTAAAGCAACAAAAAGGAACTGGTAATTCAGTAACATATCATGTTATGTACTGGTTATGGTAACCAACCCTTCAGATTTTGTTTCACAAATAAATATACGAAATTATTTTACCAAGTTGATCTTCTCAGTGTGTAGTTTAACAATATGAAAAGAAAAACACACCTGACTCTGTTTTTACACGCTGTGGTGTGTATGCTGCAAAAAGCAACCATGTAAAAAGAAAATGGCGTAGAGCGCAATCTGCTTGCACGCAAAGCAATTTAAAATATAGACGCTTTCAATTAAACATGTATCTTTTTTATTTTTTGAGTGTATTTTAATAGTATTAAAAAGTCAAACAAAATTATACTGTATGTTGCAGAAAAATTTCAAATGTATATACAAGACACTTTCATATTTTCTGCAAAGTAATTATACGTTTTTGTACCTGTCTGGAAGTAAACAAAAACACAAATGTGAATCGTGTAAAAGACGTATAGTCATTTTAAAATGGCGACCTATTCAATCCACATTGTGTAGAAATTTAAAAACCTAAGTACATGAAATTTTGTAGTTTAGGAAAATTAATTTTATAGTTACGTGCAACGATTAATTATTTTTTATTAAATAATGAGTAATAAAATATAAGTAATTTAAAATGGCGGTTATTAAAACCTGTATACTTTCCAGATGAAGGAACGTTTATAATATTTGGCTTTCGAATCGCAACAAGTGAACCAGCTGTAAAAGCGTTAAAGTATATCCTAAAATATTTTCTAGTACGTTCATGGAATCCCTTTTATTTGCTTGGAGCATGAAACTCTCATCAAAGAGAATGAAACCGTTATCTATGGTTGAGCGCCTCGTATCCCTCGTAAACAAAAATTAGAATCTCAAAGGTATCAAAGTAACATCCGCCTTGGGGTAAAGTCCGTATTTATAGTCAGTTACTCAGAGTGCTACTCGGTACTTAAGTTATGGACTGTAGGAAGTATTTCGGGACTATTTTGAAGGGGATGTAACATAGAACGACCGAAAATAAACACAACGGAGCACCAAAACGATCTTACGATCGTATTTTCCGAACTACGGCCCGATCGAGTTTACTTATTCATTTGAGGATCACTGGAATTTGTAAAAAAAGGAGAGACCTGAAAATTCTTGAATGCGGGAATTAAGTGACGCGGAGGAGAGTCTTAGTGGAAAATAGTGAATTATTTTCCTTGCATTGATTATTGTTATATTTTTAATTTTTCAAATTTATGTAGATTTAAATTTTTTAATTAGAGGCTCTAAATTTTCAAATTAACAAACTTTTAAATTTCTAAATTTTTAAATTAACAAACTTTTAAATTTCTAAATTTTCAAATTACCAAATATCTAAATTTCTAAATTTTTAAACTGAATTTGCAAGTTATTAAATTTCTGAATTTTCAAATTTTCAAATTACCAAATTTCTACATTTTCAAACTAAATTTTTAAATTTCTAAATTTTTAAATTACCAAATATTCAAATTTCTAAAATTTCAAACTGAATTTGCAAATGATCAAATTTCACTTCATATAACTGTAATATTCCTCCATATCAATTCCACAACCTTAATTCCAATTTAATTACAATTCACAAGTAACGAATAGCCGGTATTAAAAAGTCTATTAATCCCTGAATAATGACGCTGGATCAATGGCGACTCAGCAAGAAATCACCATAATAGCGGATAGTTTGCAGATTAACCTAAAAAGGGGCGCTTATCGGATTTCATCACTTAGAAATCTCTGGAAATATACAAAATTTATCTCGTCTGGAATATTTTAAACAATTTAATTACTGTCACCTATGTCTTCAAGGTTAATAAAATAATCTTGAAAAATAATTTAATAAATATAGAAGATGCATAAGAGAACAAAATTTAGAAGTTCATAAATTTTATTTTTATCATTTTAATTCAATTGTCAGACTTAATTTTTCTAGTGAAGTGTGTAGTTTATTTTTATATTCATGGTTAACCTATTTGTATAAGGTATATGTAGCTATTTTTCCATAAGTTTGTCTATGTCTATTTTTCTATACCTTAATATGTATCTACTTCCTGTATGACATAACCTATCTATAAGGTTACCTCTTGTATAAGGAAACCTGTACATACTTGCACAAGTTAACCTATATTTTTCTATAAGATAACCTATACATATTTATGTAAGTTTACCTATATCTATTTTTCTATAAGTGAACCTATAGCATATAACTAATTAGTAAAGGTTAAATCCAGAATGAAATTTTTTTTATTACCTGAAATTTAGTACCTGATCGAATTTCTGTCGCATCAACGGTAAATGAAATATTAGTGATTTTTTCGGTTGCAGTTGTTGGTAACACGGAAGGTAGCGATTCTGAAGAACTTCTTGCTGGTGTCTCAGCACCTTGCAGCGGTTCACCACCGGCGTCACAACCAATTTTATTGGAAACAGAAACACCGCAGGTCGCGGTTGACGCTTCGACCAGCCCCACACTGGCCACCGGAAATGACGAACAACCGAGTGCTAGTACCACTAAGCAACTTAGTTTCGAGGTATATTAACCTACTTCTTACCACGATCCAAATGAGGATTTGAATATCCTTTTATCAGTTGCAATAGAATTATATTAAATAAAATGTGTATTTGTTAAATATTTATATCCTAGTTTTCAAAATTAATTTTTATTTCAATGTTGTTTAATTTATACAAATATTAGATATATAAAACAACTCATTTGATAAAATTAAAATAAAAGGCAGTTAATAGGTTAGCACTGGAACTGTCAAAACAGTCTAATGTCTTACAAGTAAACAGTTAAAAGTTTTACAAGTTTGTTTATCTTAACTTACAAAATTTATTAAGGTGATTTTTTAAAATCTTCATAAATATAAAGAATTAATACAATTATTAATTTATGCTTCTTTTAAAATTATAATACTTAATACATGTATAATATAATACTTCAGTTATATATCTTAAATTTTTAATTATTTATAGTAGATAACAGACTCTATTAAAAAATATGAATTAATATTTTAATACATACAAATTCTTTTAATATTTCTTCACCAATTATTATTTTTTTTTAGCATATTTGTTTAAAATTAATTGAAATTTCATTCCCTCATAAAATTTTAATTAAAACCGCACTAAATGAAAATTTTTTAAATGTATCAATAGATACAAAGAAATAATAATGAATATAAATGACCAGCGGTATATACAAATTATGAAAAATAAATCAAATAATCTAATAGTTATACATATTCAGCAACAAATGCAAATACTCAGCAATAAATACTAATAATCAGCAACAAATAGAAGTAATTAACAATAGATACAAGTATTCAGCAACAAGTACAAATACTCAATAATAGATACAAATACTCAGCAATAAGTACAAGTAATCAGCAATAAATACAAATAAGCAGCAATAAATGCAAATAGTCAGCAATAAATACAAATAATTAGCAACAAGTACAAGTAATTAACAATAGATACAAGTATTCAGCAACAAGTACAAATACTCAAAAATAGATACAAATAATTAGCAATATATACAAATGATCAGCAACAAATAGAAATAATAAGCAATAAATATAAATACTCAGCAACAAGTATAGATATACAATAGTAGATACAAACACTTAGCAACAAATATAAGTAATGAGCAACAAATACGAGTACTCAGCAACAGGTATTAATAATCAGCAACAAATATAAATGCTCAAAAGTAAATATAAATACTTAGCAATAAATGCAAATACTCAGCAACAAATACAAATGATCAGTAACAAATACATGTACCTAGCAATATATACAGATAATCAATAATAAATACAAATAGTTAGCAACGAATATAAATATTCAGCAACAAATACAATCACTTAGCAACAAATGCCTAATAGTAACAAATACAAGTACCTAGCAACATATACAGATATTCATGTACAATGTACAAATAATCAGTAATAAATTCCTGTAATCAGCAGCAAATCCAAATAATCAGTACTAAATCAAAATAATCAGCAATAAATTCTTGTACCTAACAACAAATCTGAATAATCAATACTATATAGAAATAATCAGCAATAACTTCTTGTACTTAACAACAAATCTGAATAATCAATACTATATAGGAATAATCAGCAATAAATTCCTGTAATCAGCAATAAATTCCTATAAAAAGCAACAAATCTGAATAATCGATACTAAATCAAAATAATCAGCAATAAATTCTTGTACCTAACAACAAATCTGAATAATCAGTACTATATAGAAATAATCAGCAATAAATTCTTGTACCTAACAACAAATCTGAATAATCAATACTATATAGAAATAATCGGCAATAAATTCCTGTAATCAGCAATAAATGCCTATAATAAGCGCCAAATCAAAATAATCAGTACAAAATGCAAATAATCTCCAGTAAATACGTTTTATCCCGAATTCAGGAATTCGAATGCGACGTGTCGGTAGCAGAAGGCGACCGAAAGCGGCAAGAATTCTCGTTCACCCTGTACGACTTCGACGGCCACGGGAAGATAACAAAGGACGACATAGCTGGCTTGGTCACTACCATTTACGATACCCTGGGTGCCTCCATCCAGGTACCGCCGTGCGGCAGTAAGACGATTAAGGTGAAATTGACTGTGTCGCCGGATCAGAGGAGCAGCCAGCCAAGGACCGGCTGTTTGAACGCTTCTTCGCAGCCGACCACCAGCTTTTCCGGAAATTCGTCCTGCTGCCATTTGAAGCACGCGTCCTGCAACAATACGACGGCCGCCGCTCACACCACGACGACGACAACAACAACAACGGCGCACGGTTTACGCAGAGTTCCTAGAAGGAGAAGGGTGCTTAGACACCGTTGCCAGGTAAGATTGATGCCCTTGCGAGGCGAGGATTCGAGTCTCGTTTTTATGCCGACGCGTCCCTCTTTCGTAACCCAACAATTCTAGAAGCTACAGCCGGATTTATCATTTATGCGGCTTGAGATTTATGGCCAGATGGAAACTGCGCCGGGTCAACGGTTTTATTCCTTTTTAATTGATCACCATTCGCAAATCGTTTTTTTTTCGTTTGTTTTTATGGCCGATTGTGTGTAGTTGCGGTTATTGCTAGATTGAGCTACCGGAAGTTTTAGTAGTTTTGACGGAGATGTTTTATGTGGTAGTTCGGGATGTAAGAAGTGCTTAGTGGCAGTTTGTTGTAATTTGGATTTGGGTGATTTAGGATGGGTTTTTCGGGAGGTTTGGAGATTTGAGGAGGTGGATATTGAGGTGTGGAATTTTAGGGCTTGGAAATAGAGAAATTTGAGAAATTAAAATTTTTGGGATTTAGGAATTGGGTAATGAATATGTGGAGTTTTGAGAATTTGGAAATTTTAGAATTAGAAATTTGAACATATATAAATATGAAAATTTTAGAATACAGAAGTTTAAGAATTAAGAATTGAGAAATTTTAAATTTGGGAATTTAGAAATAAAAGTACTTTAAAATTTTAAATTTGAAAATTTGGGTCTTAGAGATTTAGGAATTGGGGAATGAATATGTGGAGTTTTGAGAATTTGAAAATTTGTATATTTTGAGGGAATTTGAAATTCAAAAAAATTTTATCAACTTAGAAATTTGAGAAACTCAAAAATTCTAAATTTGGGAATTTAGAATAGAAATACTTTAAACTTTAGAATTTGAAATTTGAGAATTTGAAAATTTGGATTTTGGGGATTTAGGAATTGGGAAATGAGTATGTGGAGTTTTGAGAATATGGAAATTTGAATATTCTAAGCTAATTTAAAATTCAAAAAAATTTGTTAATTTGGAAACTTGAGAAATTGAAAAATTCTAAATTTGGGAATTTAGGAGTAGAAATATTTTATATTTTGAATTTGAAATTTGAAAATTTAAGAAATACAAATATTTCCAAAAATTTGACTATTTTGAGAAAGTTCATATAACAATACATTGCTTTTAGTAGCCATCATAATTTCTCACTTTTATAATATATAATATTACATACATTTACAAAAATATATAATTATACACATAATATATGCTATCATATATTATAAAAAAACATCATAAATTATAAACTATTATATATTTTAAAAATATACTTATAATATACATACTTATAACATACTTATATATACCATAAGAATGTATAATTTCCCTAATATAATATTTTGTATAAAGACCAACCAACATAAACAAGAAATAAAAATAAAATTTTTGCTGTTTATTCAGAACGAACAGAAGGAAGTGGACACTCACAGCGAAGATGAGGGTGAAAACGCGCGAACGAATCGAATAAAGCAGGAGGAATTACGCAGAAGGGTGGGGCCCGTACCTCATTTACCGACACCCTATTCCAATAGCTCCGAGGGTGATATCAGCGACGACAGTGACGTTTCCCCAGCAGTTTCCCCCTTGGCGCCTCTCCTCACGACTAATCAACGAAAACGTAGTGGTGCCTTACAAAGGCAACAACTCTTGGAAATCATTCAGGCGAACATGGAAAAGAATAACCTCAGTTTTCATACGTCAAGGTATCTTTCTCTTTAAATCACGTGGAAAATTCTATCTGCTTTGAACGATGAAAGGACTCACCTTTGTAATCAACCCCTTCAAATATACATATATGCATATACACATAAACTGTATATGCATACATATAAAGTGATATTAATATAAATGTAAATATAAGTGTATAAATATAAATTGATATATTTATACAGGATCATTAATTAAATTCATATACAAAATTTTAATTGAAACAAATCTACTTGTAATCTGAAGGGTTGATTTTATTTTAATTGCATTACAATTACACCAACTTTATTAAGATTAAAAACTGACCAATCATATCTTTTCTGCCGGGCCGCAGCTCACTCAGCGGGTCACGTGACTGACATGTCTGCTCGAGAAAATATGTCACCGGCACAGAAAAACCTAACCTAACCGATCGTTCCAGGAAACGGCATCAGAACGAGCAACTGCGCGTTCCATCACAGGCTCCTCACGTCGAGTCTGCGGCGCACTATAATCAGGAGTGTCGATCGCCATCGGAGCCTCGGCCTACGCCGACTGCGTACCACAAGCCGACACGGGAAAAGCCTCAGGGTTACACGACCTTTTCCAAGGTGCCGGCGAAGTCACGGGGTAATCTGAGGAAATCCCGGACGCAGTACGGTCTTCAGAGGAATAACACCGCGGTGCAGCCACCTCGAGCCTACGTGCAACCTCAAGTTCTTCCTCGCAGCAATCCCAACGTGTACGACCAAACCAATCGCAATGTCGGTAATCTGATACCGAATAGTCAGCATCCGATCAATCAGACACCGTCGAACAATCATAATGTTCAGCGCAACGAGACGACCACGCAGTTCGGGCAAACGCAGCCACAGTGCGGTAAATCGAGCAAGAAACATCAGCTGAAGCACGCGACCAGAGAACAGGACCAGGCCAGAGCCATGGTCCAGGTTGTCCGTTGGTTGGAGAGAGAGTTCTCGCAGAACGCGGCTGCCAGCTCCGGTCGCAAACACGTCCACGAACACATTCATCATCATTATCATCATTACCACACAGAGGCTCTTGTTTGATCCGTTCGTCGCTCAAAGGACACTCGGGGCTGATATTCGCGGTATGCTGTTGTTCCGAATCGTATACGACCGGTGAAAGTTGGCCACTTCAAGCTTTATGTATAATAGTTTACTTCTTCGTGTGTTCGGTGTATATTTGCGGATCGATTAACACTTTCGCCGCGGACCGAGGTGTATTTGGTGGGTGAACGGAACAAGTGGAATCGATGTTAATGGGTTAATACGCGTCTGGTAAGTTGGCACGCGGAGCGGTAAGACTCGTATTGTTTCCGAACGCCAACTTACAGAACGTATGGTACCGGATTCAATTGATATTAATGCGCATTTTGTGTGGAATTGAGACTCGAACGTTTTGGGTTTGTGGAATTTCGAGTTTGAAGCACTTTAAATTTTTTAAGTGCTTCATATTTTGGGCATTTCGAGTCTACAGATGTTCAAGTATAAATTCTAAACTTGAGGCAGCAAAGCCTCACATGTTCAAGTTAAAAGGTTCTGGAGTTTCAGGTGCTTCAATGTGAGACATTTTAAATTTGAAGCATATCAAGTTTGAAGCTATTCAAGTTTTCTTTTACGTTTTAAGACATTTTGAGCCTAAAACGATTTAAATTTGAAGCATTATGTAAGAGTTTCAAGTTTAAGGCCTCAAAAATGTAAAACAGTTGTAAAGTATCGCAAGTTCGAAGCATTAGGATTTAGAAATTTTTCAAGTATGAGACCATTTTAAAATGTTCAAAACCCGAAACTATTTTGAACTCATATTATACCGAATTTGAAGCTATTTTGATGGAACGTTTCAAGCATGAGGTCAGTTAAAATTTTAGATTATGTTGAGTTAGAAGAGTTGTAATGTTTAAAGCATTTTCTGGAATGAAATTTTCCGAGTTTGAAGCATTTGAAGTTTTCCAAATGTGAAGCATTCTGAAATAAGAAAGTTACAACTTTGAAGTTTTCCAATTTTGAAGCATTTGAGGCTTGTAACATTTAAAATTTAAAACGTTGTGAAATTGAAGTTTCATAAATTTCGAATGTTCTAATATTAAAGAGTTCTAAACTTGATGTGTTTCAAATTTGAAGCATTCTAAATAATTTCAAGACTGAAAGATTTTAAGATGGGCGCGTTTCGCATTTGAATTTTCCCGCGCTTGAAGTCATATTACAATCTGTGAAGATCCCAGCCAACGCAGAAAGTGTTAAATCGTTACTTTTGTTCTTATAAACCCACAAAATTTTATTCCACACTATTACATACATAGTTTACAACAGAATCTGTGAAATAAAATTCTGTCTCTCTTTTTGAATTTTTCCAAAATTTTTTATATTGATTTTACATATAGCATAAAAAGTCATACTTTGACCTACAAACTGAGGATCAAAATAGCTGTTCTTATAGTTATCTTAAGATGCCTAAATGGCAGAGAATGAATGTTTGTTACTCGATTTCTACATTTTGCTACATTTCTCAATGTACCAGTTTATACATACGTTTTTATTCGTTAAAGTGTACTGTGTTCCTGTTTAACAACATGTCAGAAAATACCACGCTTAAGGAGACCTCACATGATCAATATTATAATTACTAGTTACTGGTTTTTAGTAACTAGGTTAAGCTATATTTTTAAACAATTGGAAATTAAAAACGTTTTAGTAAAAAAGACGCTATAAAAAGATTGATATGACTTTAATCTTTTTTTAGTGCAAGTATTTTTTATAATATACATTATTTTTTTTTGTCTCAACAATTAAAAAAATAAAAATAGCTAATAGTAATTAAAGCTGGGAAAGTTTCTTATACTGTCGATATTTCAGAGTCTTGAATATTTATTATTGTTAATAATATTGATAACATTTATTTACAATATATAATAATTAAAAATTTTTAAATATTGATTATTTGAGATCTCCATTACATATAGTTCGTTTCTAATTTTTATATAGATTCTGTACGATTTCGATGACCAGTTTGATAATCACTGCCAATTTCGTAAAATGTTTCAGCCTATTTACATAGTCGATCAATGATGAATCAAAGTGTGAATCACGTTTGATTTTACACATCATTGACATCGCCTATAATTTATAATCGAGAAGTTCTATTCTTGAGGCGTATAATCGTGTTCATCTTATCTTATAGGGATTGTTAATTATTTATCATAACGGTATAGGTCAATCTTGCTTCTGTTACGAATATACCTTTCCATCTCTTCATGATCATAATTATTATGAAGATCCACGACGATACCAATGATCTTACTATATTAAACTGCTACAAGGGTTGTTATTTCTAATATCTTGTAACTTGATACGTTCTTGTATATAAACAATTTTGTAATCTAAGGAGACACTCTTCCACATTTTCAAAAGGAAAATCCATTGAATTTTCCTTTGACAAAAGCGTATAATGGTGAGCATAGTAGGCTTTCCTAAATAAAATGGTGTCGTAACAGATTACTTGTTAATAAATTTACAAATTTATCAAATTTTCATCTTTACAAAGTTTAATATTTAGAAATTTAGTACTTTAGAATTTTAGGAGTTTGAAATTTTGAGAATTAGTGATTTATAAATTTGAAAATTAGTAATTTATAAATTTGAAAATTTGAAAATGAGTAATTTATAAATGTGAACAGTTAAAAATTGTGAAATGCGAAAATGTGAAAATTTAGAAATTGTGAAATGTGAAAACGTGAAAATTTAAGAATATTGGAAAGCAAAGGAAGCCTACGTTGTTCGAATGTACAAAAATTTCCTACAAATTCGCGTTGCGTTTTAATACAAAATACAGGGATTCTCTTGTTGGCAGAAATCTGTTTAATTTGACGTAACAAGAGTACGATAATTGTATGACTATTCGATCTATTTATAATGAACAATGTAATTTCGTACGAACAGTATTAGTGCGTAACAATAACCACTATACAGTTGTATAAAATCTTGTGGACTCCGGATATGCAAAGTAGAAATTCATAGAGATATTTTAAACAAGATAATGATAACGGTACCAGATTTATGAAAACGTATACTTACTTAAGGGACAAAGTGCTTTTCTAACTTGAGCTTCCTTGCTGAATATTTATGCAGACATGTCTGCGATTTTGTCTTAGACGTTAAGTGTTTCAAGATACCTCTCGATGGATTTCCTTTGAACATTTCTCTCATTCATATGGACAGATATATTTATTTAACTGAACTGCGAAACAAACGAGTTGTAAGTAAACGTTTAGTCAGAGAATCAAGAACATTGAGTGACTGAATGCAAAAATATTATTATTGATATTAATATAACAAACTATTAATATCAATTTTATATTTAATTTAAATCTTAGTTATAAATTAAATACATAAACTTTTTCTTGACTTAAATATACAATTTTGCAATCAAAAATTAAATAAAAATTGATACTTTTATGAGGTACTAGGATTATTTGGTATTAAATTTGATTTGTTAAAAATCAGTAGTTCAGTGTTTCTCTTGATTCAATAGAGTTGTAATTTTTATGAGTGTTTTCATGGTTCAAACTCGTTCTCATAAAAATTACAACAAAAATAAATGGTGCTCCTATATTCCAACGAATACAATAGTTTACTCCGTAATGGCGTTAATTCTACATCCGTTGTATTTATGCTGTATTTTCCGACAATACGAGAAAGTATTAAGGTAATAATTCTAAGGGAACAAATCGTGTAATTCGTATTTGACCTGAACTTATGACATTGTTTTCTAATTGTCTCAATTTTTCATTTATACAATTTTTTGTTAATCTTAATATTCTGAAAAGAAATTTGATATTCCTCCTTCTGTGCAGTATCGTTTATAATTATTTAAAAACTATCTAACTATTTTCAATAAAAAGTCACTAAATTATTTACTTAATTATCTATAAATAAGATGTGTATTTTCTAATTTAATTATAGGAGTAAAAAACAGAATAAACTTAGTTAAAAAATTATTAATTAAAATTGCAAAATTTAAGAATGTATACAAAAAATAAAAATTAGCAAATGTCTTATTTTTTAATTTTGGACATTTGAATAATTGTAAACGATACTTAAATTCAAATGAATTTCCATAAAAAAATTGTCAAGGACTTAATGGAGGAAATATGTATACGTACCTTTCAAGACTTAACTTTTGAGTACAGATATAGGGTTGTAAAAAAATAATAAAAAGAAAAATGATGGACTTATTAAGAGTGCCTTGTCATACCTTTGTTATATTATGCAAGTATTAACTATCGAATCTCTTTTATAAAAAAAAACATTTCCTTGTATTCCAATGAATCATTGAATGTTTATGTAATTAAAGATAATGTTCATTTTAGTGGTATATTATTGGACCATACATTATATTATTCGGAAATGCATGATGTTTAGGTCTAAATAACCGAAATTGTTGCGGATATTTTTCTATCAAAGGACTCGACGAGGAGTGTATAATTATAATATTTATTAATTACTATAGATATTACTAACAGTACGATTAGACACGATGACAATTGCTACTTTGTACATTTATTAAGTCTGGAATGGTCGGTGCCATTCGAAGACATGTAATTTTATATCGATCTTTGTAACCATTGTAGATATTTTGTGTAATGTATTTTTTACTGATATTTATTAAAACACACATTTTTTGATACTACATTATTGGAATTCAACTCGAATTCCTTCTCTACAGAGTGTTTCAAGCGGGTAAATAAAATCTCGAAATTATTCTCATTTTTCTTTGTACATCCTTACAATTTAACCTTATTCCTTTTAAATTTCGCGCGCTGACGCGAATAATAATTTTTTATTAATAACTGTTGGGGTACTTTATATTTTATACAGATGACTTTAAGAACTACATAAAAATTCTAATTACTTTATTTTGTGCATTAAATTTATATAAACAATACTTATTTTGCAATTTAATGTTACATTTACATTTGCATTACAAATTAAAGTAAGGTAATTTAATTTCTTAAAAATATAATAGTTAATAAAAAATAATAGTTTAAAATTAATAGTCTGGTACAAAATAAATAATTTAGAAGAAAAAAATTTTTTAAATATTTGAAAGTCTACTATCACACGTTTTCAAAATTTAAATCTGCGCGCGCAAACACCATTAGTAGTATCACGTAGCACAGCGTACTGTAAAACTATTGAAATAGAAAATTGCAATTTTCTTTAAACATAGCGACTTTCTGGATTTCGGTACTTTGGCGAATTATATTCCTGAGGCATTTAGAAACAAATTTCTATCAGGGTTTGATGCATTTTCATGCCTAATAAAGCCAGAAAATGAATTTTTGTAGAATTCGGTCCAAAATGGTACATGTGGCGCCATCTAGCGAGCGGCGATACAAATGAATGTAAATTAAATTGAATAACAAATATAAAAAATCTTCCTTAACGACGGCTTGAAAGTAAAACTCTTATTTATCGACGATGACCCCAACACTTTAGACCGAATTCGACAAAAATTCATTTTCTGGCCTTATTAGGCATCAAAACGCATGAAATCCTAATAGAGATTTGCTTCTAAGTGCCTCAGGAACCATACTACGTTGCCAAAGTGCGGAAATATTGCACTTTTCATGCGCTTTAGAATTGACACAGGTGGCCCATATACTTAGTTTAATTCGGTTCGAAACGGTACACGTAGCGCCATCTAATGGCGGTAAATATGAAATGTAACCAAATTTGAAATAGTACCCTTTAAGAAATTTTTATTTTGTGATCTTATTCAAAACAAAACTTTCAAAATACTTTTAAAGCTAATTATTTATGTACACAAATTTAGTGTATCAATAAAGTAAGTGATATGCTCACATTATTTCTGCAATTATCTCTTTCAAAACGTAAAGAACGCACGAGTCAACTACAGAGAATGACGTTTTCGACAATGTTGGTATTTCAGATGTGATCGAACAATAATTGCATGAGTGGTCTATCCTATACTTCATCTGTGGTAAAATATAAACAATGAAAAAGAATTTGACGATGGATGCGCGAAGACGTGATAGAGAACAAATTGGGTTATGTGGGGTTGACAGAATTTGGGGTAAATCCCCGACGCGAATTGAAGAGTAAGAAATTACTTCATTTAGGCCTTACTCATTTATATTTTAATTACTTACCTCGTTACTTAATACTAATGATTTTAAATACATCCTTATTACCTATTTAATATAGCTCCGACGAAGATGAGGAGCTTAGTAAATATAAAGACAGTATTGTGACAAGAGACAGGAAAAGGAAACACGAGATGAAGAAAAAGGTTTTTGATATTTTTTAAATACTTATTTCCAAAATAATTTTATCTCCAAATTGATTTAATTTATAACTTCTATTTACCTTTGTCATATTAGAAAAGTAAAAAGTTAAAAAAGGAAAAGAAGGCTAAGAAAGAAAAGAAGAAGAAACGCAAAAAGAAGAAGAAGAAATCTGATAGTAGTTCTGACAGTGAATCTGAAGAATTAGAATGGGTAGAAAAGAACAGTGTTAATGACAAAGCAAAGGTTAAGAAAGGATCCAGTTCAGATGACAGTGGCGATGAAAGTGTAGTAGGACCAGTTCAAAAACCACATGTAACATTGTCTGCTAAAGATTTTGGAAAAGCTTTGTTGCCAGGAGAAGGTGCTGCTATGGCTGCATATGTTGCGGAAGGAAAACGTATACCTAGAAGAGGTGAAATTGGTCTTACGTCAGAGGAAATTGCCTCGTATGAATCTGTTGGCTATGTTATGAGTGGCAGCAGGTACCATATATTTACATATCTTATATTTTAAACAAATTGATTGGGTCATAGTGAAGTTTAATACATGTTTTAATACTTTTGTGTGTTTGTAGGCATCGCCGAATGGAGGCTGTCCGTATTCGTAAAGAGAACCAGATTTATTCTGCTGACGAGAAACGAGCATTGGCTATGTTCAGTAAAGAGGAACGACAGAAAAGAGAAAATCTTATCTTGGGACAATTTCGAGAAATGGTTAATCAAAAGTTGGCACAGGAACAGAAAAACAAATGATTTTGTACAAAAGGATTATTTTCATTTAATATTATATAATGTATATACAGACTTGATTACATTATATACATGTATGTATACATGTATTAAAGTATATGTAAATATTAATTAAAATTTATTATATTTAAGTTACTAATTAATATCAATTGTTTCTATAAAATAACCATAGTTTAGCAATAAACATGTTTGAGTATATAAAGTTCTATTATTAGTTGTCAATGAATCTATACCTTTTGATGACTTTCCCAATCCAACCACCCACCAACGTAATTGTATGCACTAAAACATGAACACATGTTAAATAATGAAATATGGAAAACAGTGATTCATAATCAACTTATGTTTATGTTAATACTTTTCATATCCAAATTTTTGTAGTTCGTCTTGAACTATACCACTTCTTTTCCCAGATCTACAACTTAGTATAATCTTTGTATCTCTTGAAGGCTTTTTTTTATCAAATTTTTCTTTAAAATCCTGCTCAGAAAGATTCATCAAAGTATTAGAAACTTCTCCCACTAGACAAACAGTTAATAATTAGTTCCTGTTTTGACAAATAATATTAAGCTTAAATATTGTAACACACTTGGTATATGAATACTTCCTGGAAGCTTTCCAGTTTCATCGATTTCCTCTTTCTCCCTAACATCAATAATCAAAATACTATCATCTTTTTGAGCTTCTAAAATGTCACTGTAATTAAGATTAAATGCGTTTGCTTTGCCTTCACTCATGGTTTCTGAATTACTATTGACAACAATGGAAGTTGAAAAGTGCAAAGCTGATTGTACTAGAAAATAACACGTCAAATATATTCTAAACAGCATTATACGTTAATGAAACATGTTAATTGAAGCAATATACAATTTTTAAAGTATTTAATGAGAATCTAAAGTTAAGTGTTAATATCTTTCATTTAGATATATTAAAACAGTTGAACTTATAGTCACTCTTACTAAATATAGTATACTAATAAGTGTGTCAATGTTTTACATATGTTTACCAGGTATAGAGTATGTTTTACACGATGCGGTTGTTAATAATTTATTATAAATAAATGCAGTTGAGATATGACGATGCATGTTAAAACGATTAAAAAGTTTAGGTAACCGTTGAATTTTGTTAAATGTCATGATTAATTGTCGAGTATTGGACATTTTTGATTTGTATGCAAGTGTTGTAATTGTTGAAAGACTGATAAATGTTATCTTCAAGTTACTTGAATGGACTATAGTTGATACACGTATGTAAAGATACTGTAAGTCAGTGGCTCCCAAACTTTCTGAGTTGGTAGCACCCTTAGAGTATCAATTTTTCTACAGCACCTAAAATCAGAATATTTCTCACAAGCTTTACAAATCCAAAATTAAACATTTCTTAAGTTATAAAGTTATAACTTGAATTCCCACTTTTTAAAATAGATAATTTTGTGACTGATCTAAAATTAAGTTGGAACCTGTCCTTTGGGAATCCCAGTATTGAATTATTTCGGGGCACCCCTCCGTGGCACTTGAGGGTATCTTGCACAGTTTGAAAACCACTGCTGCTATATTTAAAATAGGCTGCTACTTTGTCAAGTATCATAATATTTACTGTATCGAGCTTTTTACCCGATCTGTTGCTGCCATATAATCAAACTATTAGAAATTGATTACAATATTCTTTATATCAACACTGCTGAAATATTAATAGCAACATTGCTGCTAAATTACACTAATGAACACAGCCTAACTATTTATATAAAAATACAGTAGTAAAATTCATTGTACGATGTAATCTTACTTGGAACATAATTATACATTCAAAATAATAGTAATAACATAAAGAAAACTACTTTGCGATAAAACAAAAGCCTATCATAAAGAATCTTGTGCGGACAATGAACCTGACATAAACCTGTTATTTAAGAATAAAATGTAAAAGCATGAGATTTTCCAAAAAGAAAGGAACTACTGTATCAATCGTAACGTGGGGTAAAAAAACTATGTAAAAATGACATTCCGGGTGCATTGCGTTTTAGTGATTCATCTACAGGCGAAGAAAAAAGTTGGGAAAGTTTAGAAGAGTCAGGAAGAGCGTATCCCGCTTTCGTATACGTCGCACCCTGATGAGGAATGCGGGAACTATAGCAATTTTTATTTCTCGTGCGTGGAGCAGTAAAGTGTACTAATTTATTGAAATAATTACGACACTCGACCCGTTTTTGCACCTTTGTATAATGTGAGTAATCGGACTACGATCCGCTAGGACCATCTACTTGCGCTTCGATAACGTGGCTTGTAAAAAACTCCTCGTCGAACGCACTTCGAGGATTATTCTTTTGTTTATTTATACAACCCTTCAACTTCAAGTTATAAAAATATTCGGATCTCGTGCGAAAGCGATATTCTCAGATTTGCGGTACACCGATGAATCGTGTTCGCAAGGCCTCGAATGCTTTCCCGCTACGATGTTACGCATCAACGAAAAATCCAATATCTCCGGATTATCAACATTCCAGAGTGTTGACACCTCTGTCAGAGTGCTCTGCTTTACCATTACTATAACATCCTCGTCTCTCTCTCAGACGCGGACTACTCGTAATTCTTTCTCTGTTTCTCGTTTTTGAATGCCGCGTAGTGTCAACTAGAATGCATGAATAGGTTTCATGTTCCCAGTGGTTTTTGATATTTAGGGATGTAGAGTGAACATTCTTCTTTACAAATTTTGAGGTGAAGTGCTCTTAAATATTGCTTGAAATGCTTTTTAAGAACATTTGAATGAAAGCACACATGCTGCACATTGGTTTCCCTTTTAAAATTGTTGCTAGATCTTACTTTATTCATTCTTTAACGCTGCACATGTAAGTACGCGTAGTAGACTACATTCATAAAGTAAAATTTGTAAATTGTAGTGCTCTTAAAAATTAGTCAGTTGCGATATATGATTAACATTACATTTTCAGATAAAACACAAAAGGTATCAATGAGAAAATAGGAAAATGAGTTCTCTACAGCAAGGTAGCAGATTCTTGCCATTTTCAAATAATAATATACAAAGGAAGCAATTATCGATGCAAGGTATAATGATTATTCTAAAATCTGTGTCCTCACACTACTTTCAATATAATAGCAATATAAATAGAAGATTAAAATTACATATCACACACTTGTGGCAAAAGTAACACAACTCTATAAGTGTAATTTTTAACTTATTACTATGAGAAGATTATAGAAACATACTTTGATCAATTTTGAGGATCTTATTTATTTATCTTCATAATTCGGTTGTTAAAGAACAGTTATTGTGATCATCCTAATTTATGTGACACTGTGCTGTATTCTGTAGATGTGCTTTATCATGATAATACTAGTAGTAACAATAAACAGCTGAAAGTAAACACACATTTAATTTCTTTGAGTTGTGTGATTTTTGTCATAAGGGTGTGATATGCATTTTGAAATTAACAGTTTTCTTATGACTTGTATCTGATAGGTGGTCTTCCACAAAGTTTAAGTGGCAGTGAAACTGATGTTTCGACATCTAACGAGAATTTAACCAATGAAGATCGATACGTTATAAGGCATACAGCACGTCAAGAGCCTCAGGGTCAAGAAAATCAACAACAAAGTCCGTCTAGATCTTCCAGTCATAAGGAAAACATACCAAATATACAAGTAAATATAACCACTTATTAATTAATAATAACTTTTATTTTTCTTCAGTAGTAATTGGTATATTAAAATAAGTTGTTTAATAACAAGTTATACTTACATATTATTTTTTGATACTTTAATTTATACTAAACATTATTACAAAAAATTAATGTAAATTCTTTTATTGTGATTTAGGGTAACCTGCTCAACAGAAACAGCTTGAAGGATAGTTTAAACGGATCAAACAGAAACAGTCTGAAAGAGAACTTGAATGGCTCTAATCGAAATAGCCTCAAAGATAGTATCAATGGCTCTAATAGGAATAGTTTGAAAGACAATTTAAGTAATCGTACCAGTGTGGGCTCAAATAGAAGTAGCTTAGATGTGTCTACGAGCTCATACAACACACTCATCATACATAATGCTAACGATGACAGTTCATGGATACCATCTGGAAGGTAATATAAATCAGTAATTATACTTTGCATACTTTGGTATATTATAAAAAGGTATATTTTCTACAGGTGTTTAATAAATACTAATTATTTGATTCTAGATTGTCAGGTGTCGTGAGAGAACATGGAGATGTGGGTTATTTATATTGTGATGGTAGTGGAAAAGGACATTCGAATAGTCCTACCATGCAATCTTTATCAAATCTATCTCACGAAGATCATGTTTATGAACAACCTAATAATGGAGGATGTCAAGAAATTACAGATATCCCAGACGATTACCTTAGTCAGTCACAGGTGATTATTATATTAGCATTGCTATAAGTATGGAACAAATTTGTTTGTAGTTAAATCATTTTAAACCCGATTTTTAATTCAAACGTTTTTTTATTTCGCTTAAAATAAACAGGTATTAAAACATCTTGCTAAAGAGGTTAAAGTACCATCGTATAGTAAGTTGACAAATAATGGAGGGAATATCGACATGAGAGTGAGAGATGGCGATAGAGGAAAACAAAATGACAGTGAATCCGAAGATAGACCACCACCGTCATACATGTCTGTTTTGTTGCCATTAAAAAATAAGTCCAGGCTCCTTGGTCCAATGGAGAAATTAACGTTATCAAGATCACAACCTGACTTATCCAGAATTGGCAAACCCGATATCGATAACTACAATTTACGAGCTACTTCCCCACGGTGATTTAATTGAAACGATTATTGAAGTTAGTTAACTGCCAGCGATTTCTTATTATAAATAATATTTTATTTCCCGTATTTTCGTAGACCACAAACGAAAGGTAGGGAGGAAACAGAATCTGCAGCTGGTGAAATTTGGCCACCATCAGAAATGATTCAAATCGTGATTCAAGAGAACAGTGCCTTAAAATTAGAATTAGAACGGTGTTATAGCAAAGTTGCTAAATCGCAAAAGTTGGAACAAGAAATAGCAAAGGTGCATAGGGCTCACGAAGAATTGGCGGCATCGAGCGAACGAAGAGAAAAATTGGAACGAGCTGCCAGATTAAGGCTGCAGAACGACTGCAGACGGTTGACCGAATTAAATCGAGCATTGAGAGATCAAATAGATCTATTATCAGCGCGTACCGATAGTCCACCAATTGTGGAATCTATGAGAAAGGAATTGACGCAACGGGAATTGTTAATTGGACAATTGATTACACAAAGTATGTTTTATTATAGATGAACAAAAATTGATCATATAATCGATCGTATTATCATATAATTGTTATTTTAATTTCAGACAAAGAATTAGCCGCAGCGAAAGAAAGACAAGAAATCGAACTGGCAGCGCAACGAGCGACATTACAAGAACAACGTACGCACATAGACATTTTAGACACTGCTCTCACTAACGCGCAGGGGAACGTCGTGCGTCTTGAAGAAGAGGTTAGTAATATCCGAGAATTTAATATTCACAATTCAGTAACACTGTTTACAATTTTTTACAGTGTCGTAAGAAACAAGTATACGTAGAAAGAGTGGGCCAACTTCAACGAGCTCTGTCTTCTCTTCAAGCGTCCAGTGACAGAAGAGAAGAGACAGAACGACAGTTGAGAGGTCAATTAGAACGAGAATTAAGAGAAGGTGGCGGTGGCGGAGGCGGGGGTGGTGTCAATGGTAATGAACAATCGTCCAATGGAGAAACGATCGCAGAATTGAAACGAAGAATACGCGAAAGAGACGAAAAAATTATGTCACTCGAGGGCGATGTTGCGAAATGGGAACAACGTTATCTCGAAGAGAGTGCGTTGAGACAGGCTGCAATTGACGCAGCTAGTCTACCAAAGTATGTTTCTACACACTAATAATTTTATCATGGATTATATATAATTTGGACATGGATTATAATACGTTACTTTGAATAGGGATGCGAAGATAGCTGCGTTGGAAAAAACGAGCCAAGATGCCGAGAAACTTATTGCTGAAGCACGCTCCGAGAAAATGCGACATATGGACGAGGTGCATGCTGCACAGAAAAAGTTGGCTGATCTCGAATCTAGGTTTGTACGAATTAGGTGTATCAAGTAGAACAGTGATGTCCCTGTTACTAGATCCTAGGTATTTCTTCGTTCTCCACTTGTACTAAATATTTTATAGGCTCCTTCTAGATCCCTTTAGGCTTCATTTAGATCCTAAACTCTACTTAGGCTTCTTCCAGGTCTTGAGACTCTAAGTCCTAATCCTAAATCCAAGTTTCAGACATTTGATAGGTACCTAATCTATTACTGAATTTTAACATGATTGAGCTAATCTTGTTTATCTTACACAGGATGAAAGATCTAGAATCAAAATTAGCCGAAAGGGACGCAATGATCAGAGTTCTTCAGAAGCATACATACGACAAAGATAGTAGCAGTAGTAGCGGTGTAGGTAGCTACCCTGCTGCTCATTCGTCTCATTCAAGTACGTCAGCGGATCATCATACCGCATTAACAACCACGCCAGAACTCGGTAAGTAAATTACACTTTAAAACAATGAATTTTACAATAACAACATTATTGTATTTAAAGTGAGCAGTGTATTAGGAGGAGGCAGTGGTTACGGAAGTACCGGCTCGTATGGTGTCACCGACAGTTACAAATACAGGAAGCAGGGCAGTTTCGAACAGACGAATAAAAGTCTCGACGATCAGTTAAAAGAACTAGATTCCCAGCTACTTAGTAAGGTATGCAACATCCAAGTAAACGTATAAATTTTATACACGCGAAAATCGTCGCGATTAAAATCAGTTTCTTATAATAATTTTGTAAAACAATATCTGCTTTATGTTTAATTTCTTATTACATTTTATAGAAGTTTTTTGTTTTTACGTATTAGTGTCTTAATTTTTCCGCCGATTATATTCTTTAGCGTTTACTTTAGCTTCATAGCTACAGGACTATGAAAATACACATTGTCAAAGGTATTCAAATGTTATATTTGAGTTTTGCCATGTAAGTGAAGACAGTTGATGTGTTTTTAAACGTTTTGTGCAAGATTTGGATTCATTGTTTGAATGGTTTTGAATTATAATAAATACATGTTACGACACATCAACTATTTATATCTTGTGTTTTTGGTTGTCAATATTTGCATAACGTGTGTCTCAATTGTTTTTGTATTTTATACTTCTTTTTTATTTTGCTTTATCAACGAATGGAGTAAGCTTTTTATTTTCTGCTAAACAATTTTTACAAAATCTGAAGATTTTCTGAATCATATTCGGATGCAAATAAAAAGCAGACTCTGCTCTGAAACAATAGGGAAGAGGAGATAGTTGCACATGTGATTACAGGGGTGTTAAGTATGTAAATAATAAATTTTCAAGGTTATGTCTTACAACATAAAATCTGTAGTCTGCAATTGTTAATCTGGCATATGAGAAATATTAATTCAAAAATAAAAACGTATGATCAACTATCTCATCTCCTACTTCCATAATACATAAACGATGCATTCTGTATTCATTTTCTGAAATTCAAATACAGTAAACTGTATTTGTGAACTAATACAAATTCTTGTGTGCCACTGACTTTGTTTTATAATTAACCATATAACAACAATGTTATGCAACGTTTAATCCCTAAAGGAAAGAAATGAAACCAGAAAAGAAAAACAGCATATACCTGTTCCTTTGCTCCAAACTAACCCACGCCCAGCTTACCTATCCCTTGTGATCCCAGAGTGTGCATGCGCTGTTGTGGCGAGCACTAACCCATTTCCAGGTCCCGGGTCTCCTCTCCAAAACGGGTGTGTTTTTTTCTCTTGTTTCAGCGGGCACTTTGCTGTTTTCCAGGATTCTCTAATCCAGGCACTGCGTCGCGAAAAGGAAAAATACCCAAGCCATTATTGGCGGGTGTAGATAGTACAGGTACCTCGAGCACCGCCTCGAGCAAGAGTCGCCTGCTGGACGATTCCGGAGGCGAGGTGTCGCCAGGTATCATGGAGTTCTCGAGTGCATCCTCCCGGCTGAAGGGTACCGTGTCGAGACTGTCGGACGGTAAGCCGGAGGACATGATGCTGCTGGAGAAGCAGGGAAGAAGCTCGCAGAGGCAAAGGATGCAGGAGGGAGAGCCACGGCGTGCAGGTAGTCTTCCGCCCAGCTCGTTACCGCGGCCGCCGAAGAACCTGAAGACGACAGGCTCCCGTTACTGTCGTCTGAGCGACACGGAGACCCGCAAGAAGTCGGACCCGGGTCCAGCTCTGGATACCGCGGCGAGCATCAAGGTACCCAGCAACTGCACCATCGAGTACGGCAGATTCGACACGAAGACCCAGCGTCGAAAGAAGTCGTCCGGCTCGGAGCCGTTGGTTGCCAGCTCGCTGAAGAAGCCTACAGCTGGTCACGAGTACGAGCGTCTGCAGGCGGAGAACGTCCGCAAGAAACAACCGTCCGGCTCGGAGACGAAGCTCAGGGAGACCCAGAGCCGTTCGCTGATTCCGCCGCCGTCTCGTCGTATCGGGGAGTACGGTCGTCTCAGCGAGGGCACCCTGAGGAAGCAGACAGGCTCTCGCGGGCAGAGCACCGGAAGCACCGTCAGCAGCAAGAGCGGAGGACGCGACTCAGGAGGAACCGCCAGCAGCGAAGCGTCCACCTCCTCGTTGCCGCCTTCGAAAGCGAGATCAATACCGCGTCCTAGCAATTATCGCATCCAGTTTTAATTTTCGCCACGAACGGGGTTGTTAGTCTTCCCGGTTTTAAAGCGTTCCTCGAAGCGACGATCTTCCGAAGGAAAGATATACTACTGTTTTCCGTATCTTATCTTCCACGCGTAGGGATTGAATCGTTTGTTCTTTCTTTTTTATGCATACTGTGCGTCACAAGGTGAACTCTGGTGAAGCAACCTTGTTTTTCGATCTGACTGTGACAGCTGGAATTCGTCCTTGAGGAATGTTCGCTGTAACTTTTTTAGTGTTCTACCAGGGCTCATGTTGTGACGCGCGAACTATACTTGTTTTATCGTTATTTAGTTTCTCTTCCGGGTTATGCTCAACGCTACAACGTTGTTCCGAGATGGATCTTGGAGAAACAGGGCAGGATAGCGTGAAACGCTTGCGAGCGATGAACGATGCAAGATCTATAGTGAGGGGATCAGCTTCGAGCGCGTTTGCTTTATTTTTTTGATAGTTCGATAGAGTCCTAATGTACAATCTCAGGCAATTTAGGTTTGCCTTAGTTTAAGGGAAGGTTAGGAGAGAAATATG
Organism: Megachile leachella; assembly: GCA_963576845.1. Classification (NCBI taxonomy): domain Eukaryota; kingdom Metazoa; phylum Arthropoda; class Insecta; order Hymenoptera; family Megachilidae; genus Megachile; species Megachile leachella. The sequence goes on along the minus strand of OY756252.1, from coordinate 7,747,735 downwards.
TTGAGTTCTTAGATTATCTCTGGATCCTCAGGTTTTGCCTAGGTTCTTCCAAAATTGAAACTACATGAAACTTTTTATATAACCTTTTCAGCAACGAATATTTTATTAGTTATTAAAAATGGAAGTCTGAATAAGGGTGTGCTAATAAAAGATATACCTTTTAAATATGAATATAAGATGATAGTAAACTTGATAAGAAAAAAATGATAATAAACATTATTAAACATACTAAAATGGTAAATATAGGAGATATATCAGTGTATTAATGTTAATAGTGGTTATTGTGAATGTTTATGATTTTAAGATAACCATCTCAATTTTATTTTATTTATTAAATTATAACACAGTGTGTATATCTTATTGGGACACCCTGTATTTTATTTAATCATATTTTATAAAAGTTTTATTGAAAAATGTATTTATTGTTCAGTTCTATTTAATTAAAGCATGTGTTGTGTGTATGAAATAGTGTGAGCTAACAGAGGAAAGTCTTTGTTTAAAAGTAAATATAGATATAGTTCAATTTTGGGAAAGCCTAAAACTCAAAGAGTGGTGAAGTAAAACTCTGAGAGATCCTAGGGATATTTTAACCTAGATTTTTTTTCTCCTATGCTTCTCTAAATGAAAGGAAATCTACGTTGCAGTTGAGTGTACGTGTATTGCGTGAGGGTGCGTTTAGAATAAACAATTAAGTAAATTATTAAAAATATTACATAGCTGAATGTAAAGAAATGTTTGTCATATTTAAATTAAGCATTTAAGTGTCCTCTAGGGCAGTGCATGATCTTAGGAACATTGATTGTAGCTACATTTTGCATGATTATTGTGGATAGTAGGAATAATTTTATAAAATCATAACGTATTATAAAATATTGTGATATTACAAACTTTTTAATTTATTTTTTAGTTCATTTTAATATAAAATGAAAAAAGGGTAGAAAAATTCAAAGAAAGACTCGCACTACCAGAAGCTTTGAATTTGAAACCCTTAATTTTATAGTTTGCATATTTTTACACTCTGCTACTCTGCATTTCTGGTTTTATATTTTTCATAATTAAACAAATGTTAACAAAATTTTATGTACAATTTCTTTCTTATTTTAAAAAGTTGTGCAGTATAATTATGTAAAATAGTGATATCCGTTATAAACATGTAATGTTGAGTGAAATTAGTGTTCAGAAAAAAGACGTGCACTTCTCTAGTAAGATGAACAGCCTCGAATAATTGATTTACGTCGACGAAAATTGAATATCAATGCAAGTCATATACAAATCCAGTCGTATAATGTCAATTTGAATCGCGTAAAATTGAATTAAGTGAAATTGAATCACCTAGAATTGAAATCGAAATGAACTGTGCAAAATTAAATTGTATAGGATCGAACCATGAATCTCGAGGAATAGAATTGTATAAATTTGAATTTCGCGGAATTGAAAACCGTGTAAAATTGAATTGCATAGAATTGACCATGTCGAATTGAATTACACAAAATTAAATTATGTAGAATTCTGTGAGATTGAATCGCGTAGAATTGAATTGTGTAGAATTGAATTATGTGAATTTGAGTCAAGTAGAATTGAATTACGTAAAAGTAAATTATGTAGGATCATGTGAGATTAAATCGCATGGATTAAAAATTGAATTTCGTGGAACTGAATTGCATAGAATTGAACTGCGTGGAATGAAGTCAAGTATAATTGAATTCTATGGGAATACAACCGCATAGAATTGAACTGTGTGAAATTGAGTCAAGTAGAATTGAATTGTGGAAAATTAAATTATTGAGATTTAAACCTTGTAGAATTGAATCTTGTGGGATCGAATTCCGTAGAATTGAAATCTGTAGACTTCAATTCTATAAAATTGGCTTGGCAAAAATTGAATCGTTTAGAATTGAACCCCATAGAATTGAATCGTGTAGAATTGAACTATGTGAAATTGAATCAAGTATAATTGAACTTTGGGAAATTGAATCACGTGGAAATAAGCTATGTCGGATTGTATTACATTGTAAAATTGAACTTCGTGGAATCATATATACTTGAATCATCCAAAACTAAATCGCGTAGAATTGAACCTTGTTGAATTAAACTTTGCGGAATTGAACCTTATGGAATTGAATCTCGTAAAATCGATCCGTACAAAATGAATCGCTTAAAATCACGTAACGTCGACTCGAAACGAATGAAAATACATTTAATGAAACGTTATCGAATGACGAATAATTGAATGTTGTGGAGTTAATTGTAAACGCACCCTCGCTCGACGCGTGAAATAGCCATAATAACGAGACGTCTAGTTTTTTTTCCTTCGCTATCGTTCTCGGAAGCCAAGCCAATCGCATGACATATTAGTGAAGACACACACAGACACACAAACACACGGTATATCGTAGCGATAGTGCATGACCTAGTCATTACCAAAGTAACTTTTGTTATGAAATGGAACTGTTTTCCTCTTGTTTCGTGCCTACGTTTCCGAACATCGCAGCTTTTAAACACATCTCGTGTATTCGCAAAGAATTAAACAAACAAGAAAAGAAGTGCCTTGTTGAAGACTGCGTGACGATCGGTACAACTAGAATAAGAGAGAGTGAGGGAGAGTGAGAGAGAGAGAATGTTCAGGAACTTTGACGATCGGAACTTTTTTCTTTTGAATATTCAATTTTGTATATTTACTCTAACTGGCGAGAGTATTGTATTTCTGTGGCGTGCCTTATGAGAGAAGTCTTTGTAATACGTGTACCTTTGAAGCCGTTTCCGCCAGGAAACGCTGCTAAAGGTACAAAGAAATCGGTTTCGCTTTTCGACGGAAAAGCAGAGCCATCGGGGATAGAATTGAACGAAATTCAATTGTCCTGGATGCACAACCAGGGATTCGAGTAGTTTTATAGACGTGTATGGTATTTTATATATAATTGCATTTTCGTGTGTACGTGTCTCGATTCGGCGATTCTTTTTTTCTCTTCTTTCTCGAGCCGAGAGAAATAACGATCGTACGGTTTATTCGTGTAACTTAATAGAAATTATAAACGCAATGTAATGATATAGTCAGCCACGAAAGCCTGCGTTTTATACATTTCTGATACGATAGCTTTAAACATTTTTATCGTAATTGTACAATATGCTTCATTTTTAAATATATTGGCTTATGTGGCTGTAGCGAGGAAAATATCGCGAGAATTTAGCTCCTTCTTTTAAAAGATTTTTAGAGGCGTTCGAAAACTTTTGTGTTACGCTGAAATGAATGCACTTTAGCTTATATCACGAAAAATGTTAACGATGTAATTCCGTTTGATACTTGTGCAGTGTACAGTAGACGCAGAAATATAGCGTGGTTGTAAATTACGTCGATTTGTAAAAATCTTAGATAACATTTTTGTTTAGTAACTTTTTTAATTGATGAAAAGAAATGGTTTCCAAATATTTATATTATAAAGTTTATATGAGAGTTTATATTTTTCAAAATTCACGAGATTCCTAGGTACGTAATGGACACCAATATCCCCAGATTCGAATATCTAAATTCCTATATAATTAGAACTGATTACTTTTAAATTCAAATATTCCTAAATAGAAATAATAGGGAAAGATGATATTAATATTATTAATAATTATTATTATATAATATTTATTAATATTTGTTGTATATTTTCAATATTATTAATAATTTTTTTAACAATTATTATTAATATAGTATCAATATAATATTTATTGTATACTATTTTTAGTATTATATTGATATTATATTATTAATAACATTTTTAAGAATTATTAATATAATGTCGATATAATATTTTTAATATTATATTATTAATAACATTTTTAACAATTATTATTAATATAATATCAATATAATATTAATATTGATATTTCCAGATTTAGATTTCTGTTGATGAAAAAGTTGCATTCCAATATTTCACTAGACTAATATCCCTAGATTTCAGTACCCATAACTTAAATATTCCTAAATTTCTAAATTTCCAAATTTTATATTTTATATCCCAAATCCCCAAATCCTGAAATCCCCAAATCCCAAAATTCCCAAATTCCAAAATCCCAAAATTCCCAAATCCCAAAAGTGATTACAGTCACTTCACTCCATATATTTCATCGTTGTCTCTAAAATTACCCCCGATATTTACAACCACGTTATATCACTGCGTTCACCATACAAAGTTAGGGAGAACATTCATACACCATAATTTTCAGTGTTTTTCACACTCGCGTTCAACACGGCATCGAAATTAGGCAGCGATCGAACGGAACTCTCCTTACAATCGACCTAAACATAACGTACAATTTGTATACTTTTGATACAAGAAGATCGTTTGAGATCATCGATAATCGCGCGACCATTAAGACGTAAAATGGCAAGCAAAAGTAACTATCATGGATAATAATTAGATGTAGGTACGTTTTTCTTATAAGACTGAACAAAAACAGATTTCCTTCCCGCGATTTTGCTATCTGTGTTCTCGCCTCCGTGTCCTTATCTATTTCATTTCTCTCCCTTTCGTACCTGTCTGCGGTACGCACTTTTGCACACGGTTCAAAAGATGGCAGACGCACGCACACGAACCGACACGATAAAACGTGTATTGTTCACGTTACCAGTTCCTTCGATGCTACAGGGACGTTCGCGGTAAATATAGCGGAAATTTCATTAGCATTCTATAATCCGTTCGATGAATGGTACGGGTACGTGGTCCGTTGAAAAAGAACGAAAGAATGGAAGAACGGACAAAAAGAGGGGAAACAAAGTCGCGTCTTTTCACGCGTGTAACGTTATTGTCTCCTCGGAGAGACATCGGAAATTCTCCAACGAACCATTCGTTTTTGCCTTATATTAAAAAAGATGGAAAACGATAAAAAAAAATATATAAAAATAATAGAATGCCAAAGCGTTAGAATGTCACACATATACACACACACATACACTACGATTTACAATGACAGATATGTTTTAATATAATTTAGCGTATTTATTTGTTTTCGTTTTTCTTTTTGTGTTAATTATGTATTGTATAGGGTGAATTTTCTATGAAATTTATTTCGTTCAGGCGAGCATTTAGTGACCAGCTTCTGTTTAGAATGTAGGGTCCTAATTATGGTGTAAGATGGGGGACACTCTGTGGGGTGTACTTTCATGTACTGCGGAGTCTTGATATTTACTTGCTGGATAAAGTCCTGATTGGGGATATTATAGATCGATTTGATGTTATTTTCAGTGGATACAAATCTATTATTATTAATTTGTTGAAAATTGCAGTTAGTGTGGTGCTGAGACTTCATTAGGAAAATGGCGATATAGAGCGAGGATTTGATATAATAGATTTAACAAAAGATTTAATTTGAACAATTTGTAATTAATTTGTTGAAAATTATTGCAGTGATGGTACTGAGACTTCGTTGGAAAAACGGCGATATAGAGCGAGGATTTGATATAACAGATTTGTTGGGTATGCAAAGATATCTCTGCTTGAGTGGTTCATTTTGTGTTTGAAATTCGAACATTTGAGAATTTTTGCAATTTTATAATTCGAAAATTTGAGATTTGAGTTGTTTGACTTGGAAATTTTGAAATATCAGAATTTTAAAATTTGGATATTTGAGAATATATATAGTATAATAAGTTACAAGTTCAGGAATTTAAAGATTTGAAAATTTGAATATTTTGAAAAACTTGTAAGTGTGGGAAAGTTTAGAAAATTGGAAATTTTAGAATTTTTAAATTGGAGAATTAGAGAAATTACAAATTCGAGAAATTAGAGACTTTGGGAGACTGATTTAGAAATATAGGAAGTGGAGTAGTTAGAAATTTAGAATTTAAAAAATTTGAAAATTTATAAAATCTAAAGTTAAAAATTTGAAAAATTAATAAATTCTAAATTTGCTAATATAAAAATTAAAGAATTTAGACACCTAAAAAGTTGACAATTTTCCAATTTCCAGTCTTCACTACTTTTGCTTTAACAAAACTTTTTCATATATCGCCATTTTCCTTATAAAAATCTACTTAAAAGCACGTTCTACATTTCCCCAGAAACTTCACATTATTTTACTAAGAAAAACACACTATTTCATTACAAGAAAACTGCAAATTATACCAGTGCCCCTTTCAGAGCCCCCAACGCAGGAAAATAGCAAGATTTCCCAATATTTTAAAAATGCGAGATCTCTAGCCATGTTTATATACCAGAGTGAAGAAAATTGATATTTTCTCGTTCAATTTTTCGAACTTGAAGTAAGTTTTTGATGTGTTCTTGAAAGTGTATGCATTTGTAACGGAGAACAGAAGAATTGAAGGACACACGGCGTTTTAAAAAAGTAGAGAATATACAAAAATTATACGATTAACACAGATCGACGTGTAGGTACTGATAAAAATGTAGGTAATTTATTCTATTTTATTAAAATTCAATTGTATTATAAAACAGCGACGTACCAGCATGCCTACGATGCAATTTGACACAAACTAAGGATTCTTTGAATGTACTCTGTGCTACGAACATCTCAAATTTGTGTTGAAATTGAAGGCGAATATAGGATATCTTTTGTAGAAATTCGAAATAAAAATTTTACTCGTATACACAGTTTGTATTTTATTTTTGTATTTCTTAGTGATTACGATGGAGAAAAATTGTAGTGTTTTATCTACTTGAATGGATTTTTCAAATTTTCAAGGTTGGTAATTCTGAAATTTTCAAATTTTTGTATTTAGAAATTTAGGTATTTTTTATAGAAATTTGGTGGTTTTTAAATTTAGTAATTTTCTGATTTTCAGTAGAAATTTAGTAATTTTCAATAGAAATATAGTATTTCTCATATTTAGAAATTTAGTAGTTTTCAAATCTAGTAATTTTCTGATTTTCAGTCGAAATTTAATAATCTACAAATTTAGTAATTTTCTAATTTTCAATCGAAATGTAATAATTCTCAAATTTAGAAATTTAGTAATTTTCAGTCGAAATTTGGTAGTTTTCAAATCTAGTAACTTTCTTATTTTCAGTACAAGTTTAGTAATTCACAAATTTAGTAATTTTCTAATTTTCAATAGAAATGTAATAATTCTCAAATTTAGAAATTTAGTAATTTTCAGCAGAAATTTGGTAGTTTTCAAATCTAGTGATTTTCTGATTTTCTGTAGCAATTCTGTAATTCACAAATTTAGTAATTTTCTAATTTTCAATAGAAATGTAGTAATTCTCAAATTTAGATATTTAGTAACTTTCAAAAGAAATATGGTAGTTCTCAAATCTAGTAACTTTCTGATTTTCAGTAGAAATTTAGTCATTTTTTAATTTTGAATAGAAATTTAGTAGTTCTCAAATTTTCAAATTCACAAGTTTATAAATTTAATAACTTAAACATTTTTAAATTTAGTAATTTTTAAATTTTTAATTTCAGTAATTAAAAATTGTTTAATTAAAATTGTTTAATTAAAAATTGATATATTTGCATAGGAGCAAAAATTTCGCTATGCTGTTTGACACGCTATGCTGTATTTACAAAGCACGTTACTTATCACAAAATTATTTATTTAAACGAGAACATTGGAATTTTAGCCAGAAATCGAGTAAATATTCGATAATAATTGCATTATTTTCTGTCTGCGGCGTTTTACTACATCGAATATTGAGGATATTTGGTAGAATTTTAAATTCATTCGCGTTTAATTCTTTTGATGTTTATTCATTTCTCAATTATTCCATTTGGAATAATTTCATAATTATTCAAACGATTTTAGTAACGGTGTATAATGCTGTCCACGATGTATAAATAAAATATTTATTAAAAAAGGAGCTTTGCTTTACTTAAACGCCGAAGAGTGCTTTTAAAATGTCAAATTTAATAATTAATTTTTATTTTGAAATTTTGGTTTGAAAAAATTTCACTTCACTATTTTGCAAAATTAAGTTCTTCAATTTTCAAATATTAAAATTTCTTTTAATTCTCACATTTCCTAATTTTTTTTTAAATTATTACATTTACAAGTTTTATTATTTTTAGAAATTTGGTGTTGCAAATTTTTTTAATAAAACTTTCAACTTTCTGAAGTTTTTTATGTATTTAAGTTTACAATTTTGTCAAATTTTCACAAATTTACAGCTTTTTCAAGTTGTCTAAATTTACAACTTTTTCAAATTTTTTAAATTCTCAAGTTGTCTAAATTTTCTAACTTTTAAATTTCCAAAGTTCCAAATTTCTAAATCTTCATTTTTCAAATTTCTAAGTTTCCATATATATTCAAAACTATAATTCCAAATCTCAAAGTGTATCAAATCCTTTTTCCAAATTCAAAAATTTGCGGTGGAATCGAGAAGCCTACTAATATCCTGCCGGTAAGTAAAACCTAAATTTTCAAAAAAAATTATTCATCAAAACATTTATTTTTTGACTTATCTTAAACCTCTATGTTTTAAATAAATACATTCTCTGTTTCAAACACTAAAAAGAATTTTTACAAATAAAATATTTTTGCTCTTATTTACATTACCGACTGCCGCTAAACATTTTCAACTCGCAACGCAGTAATTTACACCTCACAAGTCTTTCAAAAAATTGCTTTACAAAAATAAAAACCTGCATATAAATCGCACAATTAACAGAATAATTACAAACCCACAAACTAACAATTTGAATAGTTAAAAAAAAAACAATTTTTATTTCGACCATTTTTTATAGTAACATTTTTAATTTTTTTAATTTTTACAGGAAAAGATCACATAGTTTCAATGAGGAATAATATTTCTCTTTTAACTTTAACGTATATACTAACACGAATTACATGTGTGTTTTCCAAACCTTGTATTACCAGTAGGTACACACTCCACACGTATGGTCACCAGATGTATGTCAAACCATATAATATGTACCGAGTGCCCTAGGGATACGTTTCATCAAATATTTATAATATGTATTTTCTACATTTCAAACGAACGAGAAGTATAAATTTTCCGACTTCAGTATATCCCGTTAAAATACGTATTTTATTTGCCTCAATTATAAACAGATTGTACGTTAAAATGAAAGTAAACACTTTCGGTTAGTGATAAATAAATGCATCATTAACATCGGTCAATACGGGACAATTTTTAATATCAATACTTCGAATAATTTCAAGTATACACTCTGCGAAAAGGATTTTATCGATGGAAACGCAAAATTTATAATTAACGTTTATATACATTTAATTTATAATCATTGCGACGTATGTTTCTCTTAATTGTTAGTTAATTTCATTCCAATCTACAACACAATTATTATAAGGGACAATTTACATAATATTTAAATATTATAATAATGCAGAAAATAATTTATTGCTAGGGGCTTTGTTCATATTGGAACTTCTCATTAAGTAATGATAATTGTTATAACAATTATACACAAATATTAATAGCAGAATATTAATTACTTGGGAGCTTCAGAAATTAAAAATTTGAAAATAGCATTTGGAAATTATTTATAGTTCTAAAATTATAATATGATAGTTTATAAATCAATAAATTTATTAATAAATTATATACTTAACATAAATTATAAATTTAAGTTATAAATCATTAATAAATTTATTAATTTACTTTTTATTTTATAAATTAACAAATTAATAAATTAATAAATTTTAAGATATCAAATTTTTAGATATAGAAATTCAAGAAACTCAAATTTTAAAACTTAAGAAGTTGGGTCACTGAAAATTAGTCTAACCTTAAAAATTTTGAAATTTAAAAATTAAAAAATTTGCTTATTTGCAGATTAGTAAATTTCTGAACTAATTTTCTGGGAAACTTAAAACTTAACTCAAAACTTTAAAATAAATTAAAATATTAAAAAGTGTAAAAACATTCACTTTATAAATCCCCAATATCTAAATTTTCAATAGTTGAAATTTCTAATACAGCGTCTACATCTAATAAGAAAGGTCATCTGTGAAAAGTATCCCTGCCCTTGTGCGGTCCCGTGGGATCTCCTCTGAAGCATGCACAGTACTTGGCACGATATTAAATCCTCTTTCGCTCACATAAACACGAAACATGAGCATCGTAACTTGAACGTGATATAATCTAGTTGCAATGTTGTTCACATCAGGTGTCGATATCACGATTCCTCAATTTCGTCAATGGGGGCAACTCTTCAATGATTCAAACGGAATAGAATGAAATTTCAGATGCAATGAAAGTTTACGAAGATCGTGCAATCCAAACATTTGATTCACCGTACGGATTCATGATATTTCCAAGACGTTTTCCGTCGATTTTCCGCATCTGCGTTGTTCTTCTCTCATCCTCATCGTGTCAAGTGCTTTGCGTGCGCAGTGCGCTCATAGGCCATAGGGGATGGGAGGTGCAGTTGGATGCTGGTCGTCGTTTCGCTCGTGTTTACTCGGCGGCGCTCGGCAATCTCCGTGGATCTCTGCGGGGGCAGAGGCCTCCTTCCCTTCGGAGCAGCTCCACAGTGTTCACACTCCCGCGTAGGTGTGCGGCGGTACGTGCGAGTTTTATTTCTTCGTCGCGTGATCCAGTGATGAGTACGTGTTCACCCTTCGACTACAAGTGATACGCGAATCGCACGCTGCTCTTCAACGGATAACAAGCAGCAGCGACCGCGGAAAACCGGGTAGTAGCATCCGACAAAAAATTCACAACCAGTGGATAAAACGAAATCGGAGTGTGTACCGGCGAACGGAGGGATGATCGTTGTCATCGACGATCGATGGAACGAGTCAGCAAAGATCGAGTGATATTAGAAAAAGTTTGGACAGCGAATTCGAAAGTACGCGGTTCCGCGTTTTGACAGTACACCTGTTACGATTGGACCCGCGGCACACTTGTCAACCCCTCCAACTCGATCGATCTCTCGAACGTGTCGATCTCTCTCGAAATCGTGCGTCTCGCTGTCAGTCGCGGATGTGTCTTGACGTGGTGCGTGTCGGGAAGAAAAAGTGCGCGGTTAAACGATCACTTTCGAGTTAACTTTACGTTACGTTTTCGATGTGACCAACCCTCGTTCGACGTGGATTCTTGATCAAACGTAGGAATACGATCGTGATCGTCTCGAAGTGAAAATTGTCAGTGTTTGAAAGACCAGTGATAAGAAATTAAATATTCGTGGATGACGGATTTCTCGCAACGAAACGCTGAACGTCGAGAGATCCTCAAGTAAAATTTCCGCGAAACGATCGATGGATTACGTGTTGTGCGAAAAACATGCTTGAATGAAGATTAAAGATAAAGTGTAGTTGATTCCTGTTGAAATCTGATTTACATAGGACACTTTACGGTGTCGATCGCACGACAGATGACAGTGTACGGTGCACGCGAAACGGTGAAGTGACCCATTCGCGAAAAATACGGTTCGCTCCTGTGCAAGTGAAACTCCGTTTTGTGTTTACATACGTTCTCGTGTTCGGTGTGTTCATGTTCCTGTAGCGGACAACCATGAAGGAGTACGAAATGAAACCGTCGCCGATGAGGCTGATCCTGATTTTCGCCGTTTTTTCCACCACGGCCATTGTGAAAGGTAAGTGTCCAATTGTACCAATGGTTTCGAACGATTTTCGATAGAATCGACATCGCCGCGTGCGGGGGTGGAATTTCGATAGGTCGTTGAAAAGCTGAACGAAAGTAACGGAATATGAGACATATTTAGAATATTAATTAACGACTTTTTATTTAAAAAACGTTACATTTGATATTTAATATAAAAGTTATAGATTTATTTAAAATATATTTAATAGCAAAAATTTCCGTTGCATAGTGCTACTATCGATTATCGACATTTTACTAACTTGATAATATTGATAATGTCGTTTATTGTTGAGGATAATGGAGGTGACTGAAGTAGATTGTAATTATAACGTAATGAGTAACTTTATCATTGTTCTTGTTCAAATTTCGAACTTAATCTAATCTACCCTTTATCGTATAATTTAATATTAAAGGCGAATTTGAATAATAGTTGCGGCATTTTACTTGAGGCAATTTTAACGATATCACCGATATATTGTCGATAAAATTTCGATAGTACTAATAAAGAAGAGACGAATAATAAACGATCGAACCTATTTTTTAGTAATTCCACATTATTCAAATGATCGTTTAAAAACGTATAAAGCTTCGAAATTAAAAAACGAGCCTACGTTTATTCGATTATCGATTTCGCGAAGTGGTAGAGTTTTGAAAAGGGCAATTAGAAATTGAAGTGATTTCGCATGTATACGTTGAAACGTCGATGGACGTAAGCGAACTTTCCGCGTAATAAAGAAAATACGCGTCGAGAATTGGATTTCGCGAAATTGCGCCAAAAGGCGGCCATCCAATCATTCAGTTGACCAATCACTCGGTAAATGGGACCGGGACCAGTCTCTCGTGCCGAGCTTGTTTCCCAGTTTTTCCCTCGTTGTTCCGTTGTCGTTGTTATTGTTGTTTGCATGTATTAGAGCGACGTGACGGATTTCATTGTTCCGGATTCCCCTTTTTTTTTGAGATTCGATCGGGCAATCCGTCGAATAATTTGATATGTTGAATACCGTAGGGGGCTTCCTCGTTTAATGTGATTGAATAACTGAGACAGAAGTTCTTCTTTAATTGAAATTAAATTTGAAATTCGTACGAATATTAATTCTTGTTCTTAATAAAATTAAGAACGATTTTTACTTTACTAATATTGAGATTGTATTAATTAAGCGAAGGAAGTAGTTCATTTAGGTTTTTAAATACTGGTTTGAAATTTAGGTGGAAATGCATGGATAAAAGTGATTAAAAAATTTTAATATTTGTGCAGATGGATAGGCATTAATATGAAGGATTCATGAATGAAGATTTATACATTTTTATATTTTATATCGTACATCGTACATTATAATATACTGTATAAATTAATATAGATTATAGAAGTTGGAAATTGGTAAAATTTAGGAAATTGAAGTTTTTAGAATTAGGGAATTTGAGCATTTGGAAATTTGAAAATTTGGTAATTTCATATTTTCGATATTTTTTATATGTTCGATATTTTCGATAATTTTGAGATTTTCGAGATTTTTGATATTTCGATATTTTCGATAATTTCGATATTTTCGATATTTTCGATATTTTCGATATTTACGATATTTTCGATATTTTCGATATTTTCGATATTTTCGATATTTTCGATATTTTCGATATTTTCGATATTTTCGATATTTTCGATAATTTCGATATTTTCGATAATTTCGATATTTTCGATAATTTCGATATTTTCGATAATTTCGATATTTTCGATAATTTCGATAATTTCGATATTTTCGATAATTTCATTAATTTCGATAATTTCATTAATTTCGATAATTTCGATAATTTCGATAATTTCGATAATTTCGATAATTTCAATAATTTCAATAATTTTCAGAATTTTGAGAGTCTCGAAAATTTTGAAAATTCAGTTTAACCGAAAGATTTGATAATTTGGTAATTTCAAAATGTTGAGATTCAGTTTATAAAAAATTTCAAATTACAATTTCCAAAAATTCGAAAACGCAAAAATGTTTAATATAATATTTCAAAACACCTAAATGTAAATATCTGAGAATTTTCGTTCTCTAGAATCCTCAGTTCGCCATGCACTTCAACCCGCCACTGACCCGACCCTTCACATTAACACGCACGTCCTATTCTTCAAAATTAAAAAAGTTGGAAAACTATGGAATCATATATCGCGAGAGTTCATTATGAGAAATAGAAGTTCCGCTAGTAAAAAAATTACATTTCCAACGAGAACTCTTGTGACGCGATCGAATTGCACATCGCAAGGTTTTAATGGAGTTTCGCGATATGCTTAACGAATCCCACAATTTTCTCCTCTCGAGCTTTCAAAAGGCTGAAGAATTCTCATCGTACATCTTCGACCACAGGGAAAAGAATTATAATTTCTGCGTGAAGTTTTCCGATTCGAACACGACGCGGCCACAACGTAATTCAGAAATGAGATTTTCATCGAGTTCTTTTTTTTGCGTATGTTTTTTTGCGGGTCCATTCGACACTGTTCATTTCCGCGTATCTCCTCGTTACGTGGGCGACGCAGCTTCGTTCGGAATATTTTAAATCTGAATTTGACGAAATTTTGTTGGTCAGACTCATTAGATGCTTAATTTTATGATAATATAATTTTTCTTAAACAGTATTGTTTAATTATCTCAAAGGATTTTTCGGAATCAAAGAAAGAATATTGTAGAATTTTTTGTTTGGGAATGTTATACTATTGTAATCGAATTGTGTTTATGCATTTATGATTCATGGAAATGTACATGTGAAACTCGTATTGGAAATCGATATTCTTAATATGCAAATGCTGTAAAATTGTGTAAAATGTGGGAAATGAAATTGTAGGGATACGTGTTCGATTAGCTTCAATTATATAAAAATGTGTGTTTACGAAGATCAAATTTGCGTTCTGATACAATTTGATGACTGAAAAGTATTACAGAACAGCACTTGTGATAGGTCTATTTAAACGTTAAATCTTGCTGAAAATTAGTATGTAAATGTGAGGTGGATATTATTAATTGTAAATGATTGATTATTAGTTATAGCAAGAGAGATCAATTTCAAACTCTATTAAGTTTGATAATTACTTCATGACATAAAAGTATTACAAAATGGTACTTGTGACACATCAAATTAGAGCTTGAGATGCAAAGAAAATAACCATGTAAAGATTTCATGAATGTTTCTACAACAAAATGGCGGACCGTCCATTGTAGCATACAATATCCAATTTTAAAGAATGTAAAGTTCAATATAAAATGGCGACATAAAATGAAGTCAAAGTAGCACTTGTGATACATCAAATTAAAGCTTGAACTCTAACGAAAATAGCTACATAATCGTTACATTAATGTCTCTAATTCAAAATGGCTGGTTACAATTTATAGCAAAAAATTACCAATTTCAAACCACATCAAGTTTGATAATAATTTCATGACATAAAAGTATTACAAAATGGTACTTGTGACACATCAAATTAAAGCTTGAGATGTAAAGAAAATAACCATGTAAAGATTTCATGAATGTTTCTATAACAAAATGGCGGATCGTCCATTGTAGCTTACAATATCCAATTTTAAAGAATGTAAAGTTCAATATAAAATGGCGACATAAAATGAAGTCAAAGTAGCACTTGTGATACATCAAATTAAAGCTTGAACTCTAACGAAAATATCTACCTCATCGTTACATTAATGTCTCTAATTCAAAATGGCTGGTTACAATTTATAGCAAAATATTACCAATTTCAAACCACATCAAGTTTGATAATAATTTCATGACATAAAAGTATTACAAAATGGTACTTGTGGCACATCAAATTAAAGCTTGAGATGTAAAGAAAATAACCATGTAAAGATTTCATGAATGTTTCTACAACAAAATGGCGGATCGTCCATTGTAGCTTACAATATCCAATTTTAAAGAATGTAAAGTTCAATATAAAATGGCGACATAAAATGAAGTCAAAGTAGCACTTGTGATACATCAAATTAAAGCTTGAACTCTAACGAAAATAGCTACATAATCGTTACATTAATGTCTCTAATTCAAAATGGCTGGTTACAATTTATAGCAAAAAATTACCAATTTCAAACCACATCAAGTTTGATAATAATTTCATGACATAAAAGTACTGCAAAATGGTACTTGTGACACATCAAATTAAAGCTTAAGATGTAAAGAAAATAACCATGTAAAGATTTCATGAATGTTTCTACAACAAAATGGCGGATCGTCCATTATAGCATAGAGTGATCAATTTCGAAAAATGTAAAGTTTAATATAAAATAGCGACATAAAGTGAAGTGATAATGGCACTCATAATACATCAAATTAAAGCTTAAATTCTATACAAAATTTCTATGTAATCATTTTATTGACGCCTCTAACATAAACTGTGTGGTGACCAGTTATAGCAAGCAATGGCCAATTTCGAAGCGTATAAAGTCAGATCTAATTTGATGGCATAAAAACAACGCAAAGTGGTACACATACATCAATTTGAAGTATAATGTCCGTGGAAAATGACTATGCGCAGTTTATTATTGTCATAAATTCCTAAAGGTGTTTGTTAATTATAGTCAACAATGCTCAATTCCGAACAATATGAAGTGTGATATGATGACATAAAAGTATCGAAGTGGTGCATATGGCACATCACTTTAAAGCTTAGAGTTTGGAGAAAATTACCGTATTAACATTTTACGAACGTCTCCGATATAAAATGGCGAATTGCCAACTATAGCGAGTAATAACCAATTTCGAAGCTTATAAAGTCTAATATGATTTTATGATGTAAAAGTATGTTAAAGTGGCGTATGGCAAAATCAATTTGAATCTTCAGGAATATATCATCTAATTATTTCAGTGGTAATTTCGGTACAAAATGGCGTTCTAGTTATTATAGCAAGAATAACTGACTTTAAGTTTGAATAAAATTTGATTACATAAAAGTATCATAAAACAGCACTTATGCTATATCAATTTAAAGCTTAGACTACGTAAAAAATGAGTGTTTGAACGTTCCATTGAAATTACTTATACAAAATGGCTAGCGATTGGAAATAGCATGTTGATGAACAGATAATGTTAATTATACTTCAACGAAGAATAACGTGGTTTCTGTTCAAAATATTGATGAAATGTTTATGTAGGAATTTTTATTATACCTCAAGCTTTAATTTGATGTATCATATGTGCCATTTTGAATTCATTTTATATTGAACTTTGTGTTCTTCGTAATTAATCACTCTATACTATAATGGACGATCCGCCATTTTGTTGTAGAAAAATTCATGAAATCTTTATATGATTATTTTCTTTACATCTTCAGCTTTAATTTGATATATCATACGTACTATTTTGTAATACTTTTATGTCATGAAATTATATTTGAACTTTTTACATTCTGAAATTGATTATGATTTGCTAAAATTTGCAATTAGTCATTTTACACTTAAAACATCTATAAATTATTTATATGCCTATTTTCCTTATATAACAAGCTTTGAATCGATACTATACAAGTTCTGCTTTTTATCACTTTTATGTCATCAAACTTCCCACATGCAACGAAATTAATTATTGCTCTCTAGAAAATAACCTCTTAAAAACATCCACGAAACATATTCCTCGAACTTCGAGTTTCAATTCGACATGTAAGACGTCCCACTTCATCATAGCCGATCGAATCCACGCACTTCAAAATCGATCATTATTGAAAGCTGACAATTATTCGTTTCTCGTTAAAAATCGCGAGGAATACGATTTCAATAAAACTTCCCACCGATATAAGTACTATTTCATATTACTTTTATCAAAATCAATCGTGTCGTTCCGAAACAACCTAATACATCATACGAAACATAAAAAAGGGATTCCAAGTTTAACATTCTCGAAGGTTGAAAATTCCTGCGATAATTTCCGATACACGGAATTAAAAATGCTCGTTGCATCGTCACGAAATTGTACAAGAAAAGATGGATATCCAGCGGTAACGATTCCAGAGTATCTTGTTAATAATTTCTCTGGAGCGAGGCAGCGTGACTGGGAGCAAGCGTAACCGTGGAACAAGATCGAACATTTCTTGTCGTTGGTTCGTTCGAGGAGGCAGGTTGATATTCCTCTCTCGGCATTCTCCAGTAAAATTAAAAAGAAGAGTGGAGCGACTCGGAGCACGTTACGTGTGCACGCGTTTTCCTTTCACCATTGGCGTAATTAAGATTTTTGTCTGGGAAGAGGAACTTGTACGTTGCGTCGCATTATATTGCCAAGTGATGTATATTAAAATAATTTGTGGTTTACATTAACCACAAGTTAGAGTTACCCATAGAATATAATAAGTTCGAGTATTATGCGTAGGAGTACGTCTTTAGAAATTTTGAAAATTGACAATTTGTGGAATTATTGGAATATTCAAAATTCTTAATATTCTGCGATTTTTAAAATTTGGAAAATTTAGTAAATTCTAGGAACTTTTGAAATTTGGAAAATTTAGTAACTTCTAGGGATATTTGAAATTTGGAAAATTAATAGGTTCTAGAGATTTTTAAAATTTTGAAAACTTAGGAAATTCTGGTGATTTTTGAAATCTAGGGAATTTTAAAAATTTAGGGATATCTAGGATTTTTTGGAAATTTGTGGAATTTTGGGGAATTTTGTGAATTTAGAAAATTCTAGAGTTTTTTGAAATTTGGAGAATTCTAGGGAATTTTGAAATTTGGGGAATTCTAAGGAATTCACATAATTTAGAATATCCGGGAAATTTTAAAATTTAAGGAATTCTGGGGATTTTTTAAATTTAGGGAATTTTGAAAATTTAGAAAATTCTAGGGTTTTCCTAAATTTGGGGAATTTTGTGAATTATGGAAATTCTAGAGTTTTTTGAAATTTGGAGAATTCTAGGGAATTTTGAAATTTGGGGAATTCTAGGGAATTCACAGGATTTAGAATATCCAGGGAATTTTGAAATTTAGGGAATTCTAGGGATTTTTTTAATTTAGGGAATTTTGAAAATTTAGAAAATTCTAGGGTTTTCCTAAATTTGGGGAATTTTGTGAATTTAGGAAATTCTAGTTTTTTGAAATTTGGAGAATTCTAGGGAATTTTGAAATTTGGGGAATTCTAAGGAATTCACAGAATTTAGAATATCTGGGAAATTTTGAAATTTAAGGAATTCTAGGGATTTTTTAAATTTAGGGAATTTTGAAAATTTAAAAAATTCTAGGGTTTTTCTAAATTTGGGGAATTTTGTGAATTTAGGAAATTCTAGTTTTTTGAAATTTGGAGAATTCTAGGGAATTTTGAAATTTGGGGAATTCTAGGGAATTCACAGAATTGAGAATATCCGGGAAATTGAAAAATTTAAGGAATTCTAGGGATTTTTAAATTTAGAGAATTTTGAAAATTTAGAAAATTCTAGGCTTTTCCTTTATTTGGGGAATTTTGTGAATTTAGGAAATTCTAGAGTTTTTTGAAATTTGGAGAATTTTGAGAATTTAGGAAATTCTAGAGTTTTTTGAGAATTTAGGACATTTTGGAGTTTTTTGAAATTTGGGAAATTTCGAGAAATTGGGATATTTTAGGAAATATTTAATATTTTGGGGAATTTTTGGAAATTAGAAAGTTCTGAGGATTTTTGAGATTTGGGGAATTTTGGAAAGTTTGAGAATTTTGGGAAAATGGAACTTTTGAAATTAATAATCATTGCCTCTCGGAATCTAAATACCGGAATATTTAAAAATATAAGAATTTTGAGTTTGGAGATTTGGAAATTTGTTTTGTTTATTAACAATACCGAATTGTCTAATATTACTAAAATATCTTGAAATATCGACAGTACATAATTTTCCTAAATACAGAATACATTCTTCTTATATCGCCCCGCGTTATATCGCTACGCCAATGCATTTGACCGCGATCAAAAAACCAGAATCCCAGCTTTAACTCGGCACATCACACTAAAATTACCCGAACGCTAAAAAGGTAGATATCATCGAGAAAATATGAGAAAGGTCGAACATTGTCTTTACGCGGGAACCGTAGCGTCGTTCGTAAGAATATTAATTATAAAAAACGATTTCATTTGCACGTAATTGCGGGACCATGAGAGAGTCGACTTCTTCTAACTAGTCGATTGTTAGTTAGTAATTTTTTATCGAAGCGATGCTTTGAGAGCGGAAAAAGCGTGTTTGCGAGAAAGAATACGAAAAAAATGTAGTAGAGAACGCGAGGAACAAAAAAAGAGAACTCAGTCTCGTTTATAGCGTCGAATGCTTCAGTTTTGCTAGAAAAAAAGAGTCTCTTTACCGATCGTTTATTGACTCGATGCGGTTCGTTCGCTTCTCAAAGCGTTCCGATTTTCTTGGCGAATGCGTTCGTTAAATACAGTGAACCCTCGATTATGATCAATTAATGTTATACGTTCAAATTTCTGGACCTTTTAAGGCGGATATTTTAATCATTTTACAGGCGATACAATGCCTGAACTACGGAAGTTAAACTTTTAACAAGTTTTTCAATTCCATTACCCGCGGTACACGATTAGTATTCAAATGTTTGAAAACCAAATATCTGGACACGAGGGTCACTTTCAAACTTTGGCGGCGAAATAAAATTAACTGATTGATTTAATATTTGATAGATAAGATTGTGAACTTAAAATATATTAGTCAAGTCATCTAAAAAACATTTCTGACGCACCTATTATTATTTTGTTTTCTTAATCAAATCAAACAGTCCAGATATAACAGTACATAAATGTTAAAAACAGATCTGTTTTCGAGAACGAATGTCGACATAATCGATGTTTCGTGTCGAGTGCTCGCCCCCTATTTGTTGGTCGATTTAGTTCGTGTTCTTTCGATGATTGGTTTTGTTCGCGAATTTAAAAAAAAAAGAACGCGTGGAAAGCAGCAACACAGGCTGTTTGCGCGAAATTCGTTTATAGCTTCAACGTTTAGTCGAGGAATTAAATTAATTTCGACGAGAATTTTCCGGTTGTGTTTAAAGGAAGCATAATAATTGTACAATTTTTTATCCTTTAAAACGTTTTCTCTCCGTTCGAAATTTTCACTTAACAACAAACATTTCTTGTTTTTCAAAGGAAGCCCGATAGCTGCTGTTTAATCGTTGCGAACTTGTTGGAGTTACTTGTTTCCATTCTTTTGAAATTTAATATTTTAACTTTATACAGCCAATTAAGTTCATGGAACTTCGTTAAAAAATGATACACTTCCGTTATTTTCTTTGGGGAAACATTTACTCCGTAAACGGTTTGAGACATTTTCTATGGAAAATATTTTAACAACTTTGTAGAGTAGTTATATAAATATATCGTATAATATATTATTACTGTCTTCGAAATGAATTCAACAACTTTCTCCTTTAATTTAACAATTTGCTATTTATACATCTTCACCGCCTTTTAAATTCATTCTAATCGCCACGCGCCAACCGCCACAGGTCGGCAACCGTCGCGCGCCGTAAATTAACGAAGATTGCCGAATCGTTCCGATTGGCTCGGATCCTATCAGAGACACGCAATCATCCTCTTTAGCGTTCTTTTGTGACAATTAATTCTCATATTATAACATACGGCACCACAATAATATTCTAAACGTTTTTATCCATTATTATTACGTAATATTCATTATTATTACGTAATATTCATTATTATTACGTAATAATATGTCCATTATAAAAGAGATAAATTCTGCCTAACATTTTCAGACATATCTTTGAAAATATTTGAAAAATCGCATATGACGGCATTCAGAATCTTCCCATTGTTTCCCATCTGAAAAGAAACTTTCCCGCCTAATGAGGCCGGAAGTGAGAGCCTTCGAAATTCACCAAGGTCAAAGTAAATCGTGGTCGTTCATCAAAGTAATACCGTAGGGAGCTTTTCAGAAACCCAGAGCGTTAGTTTTCTTAATCGTCATTTAATGTCCTCGTTGCAAAAGTTCGCTGCGGACGTTGTTATCTCCGCAAATTGCCAATGTATTTTTTCCGGTTTTCGTTGGTTTTAATCGATAGATGTCGCGAATTCCACCAACCAATTTCTGCAACTCGCAAAGTCAACTTGATGATTTATGGCTGTCAAGGGTTTCGTTGAAAAACGCTCGATTGTTTCGATCGTGCGGTACGTTTCTGTTGTATTGCGGTATCTTGTTAAATTTCTGGACTGTGCGTTTTTTTTTTTTGGCGTTAGAAGAGGATGTGGGTAATTTGCTGATGTGTGATTTTACGTGACGATATAACGTGGCAAGTTGTAATGATATATGGGGCGAAATGGTGATGCATGTAAAAGTGGCGAAAAGCATATAGTGATAGAATATGTGATACAAAATGATACATGGTGAAATGACACAAAATTTGCGTTGAAACAAAGCGTAGTTCTATAATATACAGGAGGAACAATGTGTGGTGATACAACGCGTTAGAAAAACAATGCGCAGTGACACAACGTGCGAGTAAAACAATGCACAGCGATACGATGCGCAGTGGTGCAACGCGCAACGACATGATGCGCAGTGATCCATTGCGCAGCGACACGATGCGCAGTGAGCCAGTGCGCAGCGATACGACGCGTAGTAATACAACGCATAAAGAAAACAACACGTGGGAAAATAATTTTAAGAAAAAAATACACCGACTTCGAAATGCACTCAAAAGTATAAAATAATTTCTATTTCCTAATGAAGTAATTTCTATTTCATTCAATCATACAATTACGTAATATATATGAATGAAACCTATTCACTCTTTAGCTAGTATACATATACAATACTGATCGAATTGAGTAACCTCCTCCTTATTCGAAGTCGGTTAAAAAGTAACACGCAGCGACACAATGCGTTGTCATACATGTTAGGAAAACAACGCATAGCGATACAAAGCGTTGGAAAAACAACACATCGAAAAAATAACTCGCGGTAAATCTACGCATGGGAAAACAACACAATTTGTAACGAAATATCGTACGCAACACGTAGAAAAAGATGACATGATACTAAAGTATCAAATTAAAATGTCGAACGATACGGAATTAATAAAATAACAAAAACACTGTTCATCTCCTTAGTACAGCTCGAATTACGATAATGGATATTAAAAACGAGAAATTATTGTTAATACGGCGAATAATGGACGCAAATATGCGATAACAGGTTATAAGCGACTTTTGTTCTTCCGGAAACTACATTACATTATCGAATATACCTCGACTTGCCAGCGGTTTATAATAAATATTTCGTAATTGAGCGACAAGGAAATTTCATAAAATATTTTCCATGGTACAGGTTAATATTCATCGTAATTATTTCAATGTATTCACCATTGTTAACAAAACAATACACGAATGGTTCTCGCATTCATAATGGAATTTAATTCGTTTTTCATTGTAATCAAAATATCGCGAATTTGCGAACGGTGTTTTCTATCGTGACAGGATATTTTTATTTACTTAAAAGCATCTGTCACAAGCAATTTGACTGATGAAGACTGATACGATACAACTATATGAAATGGGAATATCCATTCATTAAAATTTTTTTCATGAACCATTTCGCTTCTGCTTATTTCGCTAACGATGTTTTCAACATTTGTTGCACTTTCATTTCGCTGATGCTGAGCTTTAATAAACAAGACAATTTTTAATTAAAATTCATGTATTTGATATTTTTAATCAAGTTTGATTAAATACTTAATATTATTAGACGCTGTTAATTACGATAATTTTAATTTATAATCAACTTAAGTATACTTAATATCAAAATGATATTAATAACATTATTTCCTACATATAAATTAAGTGCAAAAATTAAGTACAGGTACATAAATAATTCAAAGCAGTATTTTCATATGTTTTAAATTACAAAATGTCGTCCCAAAAGATTCTACTGCATCGCAATAAATTTCAATTCCCAACAAAAGTTTACCATAGAATCTTCCTGCACGATTCAACAAGCAACACAAATGACCGAAAGTTGGCCGTGTAATTGAAAGATTGAATCCCTCCGGTTTCATTGAGTTCGAACGTTGTAAGTAAACCTTTGAAACGGCATCGAAAGATTCGAAAAATACGCTTTCGAACTATCCTCATTCGTTTCCGAGAACAAATGGAGCGTATTAATATTTGTCGTCGGAACGGCGTTTTCGCCTGGCAAACGCTGAATCGTGCTATAAAAGTTTTATAGACAAAGAAATACGCGAGTTGACGATCGGATACGAAAAATGCTGGATAAATTACCATCGGAATGGATTCACGGAAGATTCAGGATACTAACGATAAGTTCAATTGTCTATAATCTATTAGGTTAGCGGAAAGTTATAGCGTCCCGAGTATTGTTCGATTTAGGTGAGAAATTTCGACCGAGATTTTTCCGGTAACTCGCATCAGCGGTTTGATTTCTTCGAGATCGAACTTCTGCTTCGAATTTCTTGTATTTTTTGCTGCTTTTCGTGGATCATAGAAACTTCTGCGAGCGTGTAACCGAACTTCGGCTACAGAAAACTATAGTCACTAAACAGTTGCTCTCCACAATTATTTTTATCTCCGTGTATATTGAGGCAAGATCTGCGGTACCTTTTTCAACTTTTTGTCAAAGTACTTTAATTCGTACTTATACGCTGTTTATCGGGACGGAAGTAATCGGACCGATATAGTCGCCCGCAGAGAATATTGGACAAATTTCTACGTAAAAAAGGGGGTCACGTACAAACGGAATCTCGGACAATCATATCTTTCTATGCATCGTTGCACTTAAAAAAACAGCCAGTCGATAGATTCAGTTACATGATTCAATTTTTTCCTCTATCGCTTTTGTTTAGCTGCAACGAAACGGAAACTAATCCATTTTAACAGCATTCTGAAAAGCTGCATCTGCATGCTGTGTAATATTCATTCAATTTCCGATTGTTTTAACCAATTGAACACACCATTCGAATTATTATTTTATATTATGCATTACGGATAGTGTGTCGCGTTGCCTATTAGGTTCGTAATTTTTCCACGTTCTTCTAGCACCGTAAAGTTACTACAAATGTAATTATAAGGGTTTCTATGGATAAGATGGAGATTAAATTTTGGAGATTTAATAATAGAGATTTAATAAATGGAGATTTAATTTTGTTTGAAATGTAAGAATATTGCAGATCTAGTAACATTTAGTATATATGGGTATTCGGATATGGAGAAATTCGCATCTACAAATATATCGGAATCTAGGGATATCTGGGGATGTTGGTATATAGGTATATTAGAATCTGGGGATATTGGTATCTAGGGAAATTGGGATTTAGGGAAATACGGATCTAGGGAAATTGGGATCTAGTGAAATTGGAATCTAGGGAATTTGGGATCTAGTGAAATTGGGATCTAGGGAATTTGGGATCTAGGGATTTTGGGTGATAGGGAATTTGGGATCTAGGGAATTTGACACCTAGGGAAATTTGGATCTAAGGAATTTGGGTTCTAGAGAAATTTGGTTTTAGGGAAATTGGGATCTAGGAAACTTGGGATCTAGGGAATTTGGGATCTAGGGAATTTGACATCTAGGGAAATTTGGATCTAGGCAATTTGTGATCTAGGGAATTTAGCTTATAGGGAATTTGAGACTTAGGGAATTTGACATCTAGGGAAATTTGGATCTAGGAAATTTGGGATCTAGGGAATTTAGGATCTAAGGAATTTGGGACTTAGGGAATTTGACATCTAGGGAAATTTGGATCTAAGGAATTTGGGTTCTAGAGAAATTTGGATTTAGGGAAATTGGGATCTAGAGAACTTGGGATCTAGGGAATTTGGGATCTAGGGAATTTGGGATCTATTGAATTTAGGAATTAGGGAATTTAGGGATCTAGGGAAATTGGGATCTAGGGAACTTGGGATCTAGTGAAATTGGGATCTAGGGAATTTGGGAATTTGGGAATTGGGGAATTTAGGGATCTAGGGATATTGGGATTTAGTGAAATTGGGATTTAGTGAAATTGGGATCTAGTGAAATTGGGATCTAGGGAACTTGGGATATAGTGAAATTGGGATCTAGGGAAATTGGGATCTAGGGATTTTGGGTGATAGGGAATTTGGGATCTAGGGAATTTGACATCTAGGGAAATTTGGATCTAGGGAATTAGGGACTTAGGGAATTTGACATCTAGGGAAATTCGGATCCAGGGAATTTGGGTTGTAGAGAAATTTGGATCTAGGGAATTTAGGATCTAGGGAATTTGGGACTCAGGGAATTTAACATCTAGGGAAATTTGGATCTAGGGAACTTGGGTTCTAGAGAAATTTGGATCTAGGGAACTTGGGATCTAGGGAATTTGGGATCTAGGAATTTGGGAATTAGGGAATTTAGGGATCTAGGGATATTTGGTTCTAGGTTTTTCTAAATTTACGGATGTTGGGATTTAGGGATATTTGCATATTGGGGTCTTTGTATTTAGCAAGGCTGCGATCTAGGGATATTTGAACTTAGAGATGTTGGTATCTAGGGATATTTGTATCTAAGGATGTTTGAATCTACGGATAATTCCATTAGGAATATTGGTACCTAATGATATTAGGATATTGACAGCTAGGGATATTGATGTTTGGGAATGTTGGTACTTTGAGATATCCCTATTTAGGGATATCTTCATCTATTGGTATTGAGATCTAGGGATATCGGATTCAAGAATTATTGTGATCTAGTGTTATTTAGGAAATTGTTGTAGGTACTTTCGTAAATATGTATACATATGTAGCAATCGATGTACAACGAAGTGATCGTCACTTTTTATCACTATGCGAATTTTCAGAAGTTAAAAATTTCGTTATGAAATTGCATTTCGTTCAATTACATCTTGTTACTATTCATAAAAAGTTATAAAACTTTCCAGGTTTGACAGTTCATATATTTCTAAACAACGCAAGTGAAATTTCCATCAAGAATCTTTCAACGATATTAAAGTTCGACGGCTGGAAATTTGAATGTCAGAAATATACATCGAATGTCGGGACGCGAAAGTGTAAAACAAAGAGGTGAAACTAACGGTGACTTTTTAATAAACCATTCATTAAAATAGGAACAAAAACCCACCCACACACTCGACGCCCGTCGAAAGATCAATAACGTTTCGGGAAGGAGAATTTACAGAAAATGGAATTGCCCGAAACCTCGTTGCATTCTGTTTGCAAACGATTCGTTCGCAGCAAAACCGAAGACGTCTACTTTATGCAAACTTTCCGCACGAACGAGTTTCCACAGTTGTTCGGTATAACTGTTCCTATTACATATGGATACACGCATAGTTGCGATAACCCGGTTCAATAGTTATGGAAATTCGTATTAATTCCGTCGCGGTAGTAAAACGCACGTTTTCGTTTATCTGTGGATATGAATATCGATCTCTATGGACGAACTATCGTAACTCCTAGTGCTCAAACGAATAACACAGAAAACACGAATATGTAATTTTTTGTGTGGAACTGGGACTTTTGAATTTTAAATTTCGCGCTAATTTTGAGTTGCCGACCTTTATACAAAATGGCAGACTAAGCTAATGTAAAATTGCAGTTATGTATATCGTTTAAAACTTGATTTTCAGAGAAAATGATTATATGACTTTATTAATGTTTATAATGGTTGTAAACAACCAGTTTCGAGATGTATTAAGTTCACATAATTTCATGACATAAAAGTACAACAAAATGGCCGCACGTGGCACATCAAATGAGACGGTATACAAAATGGTTGACAGTTATAAGCAGTATGTACACTCATAGTCTGTAAATTGTCCATTTAACCAACTTTTTGATAAAATATTGATAAAAGCGTTTGGCCACAAACTTTAAGCTTCAAATTGATGTACCATAAGCTCGTTATAAAATCGATTGGCGAAATCGTTAATGACGTATATGCACACTCTTTTCTTCAAGCTTTAAATAGATATAAAAGGTATTTCTTTACGTCAGTCTTTCGGAATCTGACATTTGACATGCAACAACCCGGTGCATATTTATTCGATCGCTTAATTTCTTGGAATTTAATTAAACTCCGAATTGTGCTTTCCCATTTCAAGTATGAATAAATTTAATTTCCCGATGCGATTCAATGGGATAAGGTAAGATAATTTTGTTTCAGAGGCATTCAACGGAATCGTCGGAGAACCGTGCAATTAAATAAGGACGGGCTTGCATCCGTTTTCGTGTAAAGCCGCGAATTTAATATCCCGCATAGATATTTATTTCCAAAAGTGCGCGAAGGAAATCTTATAAAATATTAGGTACACTCCGAAAAGATATGGCGGTGCAGGGAAATTGTGAGAGCAAACTATGGTTCGATGTACGATAAAACTTTAATATCTGTGTACTAATTTTCGGCAACTCCAATTTACTCGGATTATTCCAATTTTGTTTGAACGCTGTTTCAAATAAAATTCTTTTTTTGTTTTGTTTTTAATTTCTTTTAATGCAATTATATTCTGCGGGACGTAGGAAAGGCGGCTACTCTCGAAAATAAAGTTGTACGTATTCTGACAATTAGAGAACTTTGGACTGTTAGAAGTTTACTAGTTTAGGGATTTGGAGAATTTGAGATTTGAAAGCTTGTAAATATAATAATTTAGAAACTTTGAAATTTCGAAGTAATAGTATTTGTAAATTTTACGTGCGGAAATTTAAGAATGCGGGTATTTAGGAATTTGAAACTTTGGGAAAATTTAAATATTACTAAAATTTACGATGTTTTGAAAATTTTTTGAATTTGGGTAATTTAGAAAATTTTTCAAATTTGGGGAATTTTGAGAATTTTTGGGATTTAGCGAATTTCTGAAATTTGGAAAAGTTTGGGTATTTAGGGAATTTGAGGAACTGGGGAATTTTTTATATTTGGGGAATTTTTAGTATTTGAAGAATTCTAGGGAATTTCTGCAGTATCCAAAATTTAAGAATGTAGAGATTTTTGTAACTTATGCAGTTTAGTATTTTCACAAATTTGTAGAATTGTAGGAATATAAAAAATTATACAAATTTAAAAAATTGTAAGTACTTGCAGAATTTTTTGAATTGTGAGATTGCATTTTGAAAATTTATAAATTTGAAGAATTCTACGAATTGTAATCTTGAAACCTTGAAAATTCACATACGTTGATTATAACATAGAAAGCAGAGACTTCCAAACAACAACATAAGTACCCATCTGTAGCTTACATTGCAGTTTTCACTTAAGCCAGAAAGCCGCAACAATTTTCTATTACCCAGGGTCCTATCCCCTTTTTCCCCACAAATCCAACCACAAAAATCCCAAGTGCATCAACGGATGCACAAGCGAAAAATTCAATTCGTCCGCGAAATTGAACGTCCAACTGCTTGTCGATCGGAAGTCATTTTTCAAAAAAAAGCAATGTTGGTTCGCGATCCAGTAAACAGGATAGCAACAAAAGTAGAGCAAAAAGAAAACTCTCTCATCCGTTCCGCACTGTCGTTCTCCTCTCGCGGAATGCGAAACTAACAGGGTTCTCGCGAAATCGGATAGCTGTCTAGAGTCACAGAATATAACGCAGGGAGAGACAGAGAGAAAAGGGAGATCGATACCGGGAATCTTGCAACGGGTTCGGCTAGCAAGCGAATGAGAAGTTGCAGAGAAAGAACATAAACCATAGAAGGGAGTAGACAGACAGACAGACAGAGTCGCAAGATAATGTAACGGGGTTTGAACCCTGTAGACGTCCTCTCACTCCTGTGAGAACGCATACGGTTCATACTTCCTCTCCAACTATGCCGAGAGAGGTATTCGCACAGGTGTATCGCGCAAATGGCAATATAGTGGATGGGCAAATTTCACTCTGAGAGATTTTACAAATTTCCTCTTTGGAAATTTGGGAATTTAAGAATCTTGATATTTGGGAATTTAAGCGGTTTTAGAAATTTTTGAAATTTGACAAATTCTTTCAAGTTTAGGAAATTCGACAATTTTTTGAGTTTTGATAATATTAGGAATTTTGGATTTTTTAAGTTTTGGAAATTTGGGGCGATTTGAGGAATTTTGGGGATTTTTGTAACTTTGAAAAATTTGGTAACTTTTTGGCTTTTGGAAATTTGGGGAATTTTTTGAGTTTTGATAATATTAGGAATTTTGGGGATTTTTTAATTTTTGGAAATTTGGGGATTTTTGTAATTTGGGGTGATTTGAGCAATTTTGGAGATTTTTGTAACTCTGAAAAATTTGGTAACTTTTTGGCTTTTGGAAATTTGGGGAATTTTGGGGATTTTTTGAGTTTTGGTAATATTAGGAATTTTGGAAATTTTTTAAGTTTTGGAAATTTGGGGATTTTTGTAATTTGGGGTGATTTGAGGAATTTTGGGGATTTTTGTAACTTTGAAAAATTTGGTAACTTTTTGGCTTTTGGAAATTTGGGGAATTTTAAGGATTGTTGTAAGTTTGAAAAATTTGGTAACTTTTTGGGTTTTAGTCATTTGTGGAATTTTTGAAATATTTGTAATTTTGAGATATTTTCAGAAGTTGGTGGTTTTTTGTAGTTTGGGGAATTTGGAAGATTTTTGTAACTTTGGAAAATTTGGTGATTTTATGAGTTACCACACTTTAAAGAATTCTAGAGATTTTTGTAATTTTTTGAGTTCTGATAACTTGAGAAATTCAGAGAATTTTTGAAACTTGAGGAACTTTTGAAATTTAGGACATTAAAAATTTTGTATTTGAAACGTGTAGAAATTTCAAAACACGTATTTTGAAATTTAGAAATCTTCAAACTTTGTACTTCCATATTCAGAAATTTTTACTTTCAAAAGTTTTGATCGTTTAAAATAATGAAATGTAATAATTCAACACGTTATACAATATCGTATTGAAGAGGTAATAAAATTTATTACGATTACACGATATAACAACGGACATTAACAGAGAGCCACTCGAATGATTAAACGTTGGAAACATCAGTCAAGTGCCACCTGTGTCCTCCAGCATCGATAACTCGCAACAGGGTTCCGCTCCTGTAGTATCGAATTCGAAAAATCTCGCTGGGAAGTTAACCGAAAATCCGCGATACGAATTTGGTTGTAACAGAAGGAAAGTTGAACAGGACAAACAGTCCGTTCGCAGACTGTCCATACGTTTCGAATCGCAAACGATATAGCTGAAATCGAGAGCTTTCTGACGGAGAAACGCGTATCCGCCTGCAATCTGTCCACCATTCGTTCATCCCCTGTTTCGTTTCACACCGCCAGAGACAGAGACATTTGGTGTTCGTAGTTCTGCCATTCCATTTAGCTGGCGTTCCATGCGAGCTTCGAACAGAAAGCCAGAGGGTGGCGACAGGGGGAAGAGAACGACAGAAATTCGAAGCGAAAAAGAGGAAAAGAACGGCAGAAACAGAAACGGGAGAGAGCCAAAGCGTCGCGCCAACAGTTAGCTGGATGCCGACCTTTCGTGGAAGAAAAGAGGACCTACATCTAACGTACAGTGTCATGCAAAAGTACGCGTTCGATCTATACGGTTATGTCACCGCAGGCTATTTCCACTCATTTCTGAAGCTGATGATTTTAGTATCGAATTATCGGAACAAGAGAATATATTATTTTTAGATTTTTGTTATGTTGGATATATGAGAATACGGGTTGGGTTACCGTGAGCTATTTTCAATCATTTCTGAAACTGATTTCGGGGAGAATACCGAATTAACGAAATATATTATTTCTCTGGTGTTTATTATATTGCACAATGCTCTTTAATTATTCAGATTTGTACAATACAGATTCGAAAATTGAATTGTATTGAAATGTTATCCATATTTTAATGTATCGATTATGCGGTTAAAGATATCCGAGAATGGGAAGATGGGATTTTCAGATACTGAAATAACAATTTTTACAAATTTTCAAATTTTCCTAGTTTTTCAAATTACCAATATTTCACTAAGTTTCCCTATGAATATATGTACATATGGTATACTCTTGTTATATTGCCATTGGCGAAATAATTAGAGAAAAAAATGATTAGAATTATTGATAAATTCATTATTCATAATTTTCCACAATTCCCGACCACCGAATGTCTCAAAAACAAGATAATGAAGTTCTCTTTGTGCCTCGCCTCTCAACGGTACCCTAACACTATTAGCATCAAGTATCCATTGTCAGATGTCAATTCACGCTCCGGAGGCCAGCAGCACTCCGTCTTCAAAGGATCTCCCTTAAACAGAGTATCGCAAGCAATAAGCTCTAAACAAATCACAGAACTGGGCAGACGAAACAAGTTTGGTAAGCTATAGGTAGTCATATCGGGTTTGAACATAGTTCCACCGTCGGGCGATTGTAATTTCTCGATCCATAGGGATCACGATTGGAAAAGGGGCGTGAATCGTGCTATGTAACGATTCTAAGCATCGATTTCACGGGAAAACGGAGATCTCGATCGGTTCGGTGACCTGAATGACACGGCTATTTACGACGACCGATTTCATTGGCCGCTATTGCACCTGTGCCGCTACTAATTAGCGAAGATGTTCCCTTAAGCTCCCTTTGACCGTTCGGTTAATGGTGGATCAAATCGAATCGGATGATATTACCTCGTTGGTTCCATTAAAGCGTGTGGATTAAAAAGAAGAGGAGACGAACGGCGATGGAAAAATGGAAGGAATCATCCCCGAGTTTTACTTGGGAGAGACTGAATTTTAGCTGATTCGAAACAGCACCCCTATCTCGAACCAGCTAATCTCCAGCACGTTCTCGCTCGGCGACCACGATTTTAATCGAATTCTTGCTCACCTTTGGCTTCGCTCTTTCAATTTCCATCGTTCTTGAGAAAAAGGAACCGGAAACGGATCGTGTGACATTTTTATCTCGTTTTGTCTGCGAACGTTCTTGAAAATTAATCGTACCGCTATGATGTAGATCGAATTGTTTGAATAAAAACGTAAAGCTGTTTGCACAGATTTTTTGTCTCGGTGTAGTGATAATTTTATAAAAATATTTTGTTTAATTAATATCGTGGGGATTTTCGTTTAATACTATTCAATTTCTTGTGATTTCGTGAGATTCGATTTGATTCAATTCGCGATGTAATAACTGTGATTGAAAGTGACGGTGTTTTACTTGACGCTGTTCAATTTCGGATGATTCAATTCTGTGTGGGTCAATTATTACGCGTTTCAATTCCGTAAGAGTCAATTTGGTAAGATTCAATTCTAAACGAGTCAATTACACGTGGTTCAATTCCACACGATTCAATTCTTCACAAGTCAATTTCTTGAGGGTCAATTCTACGTAAGTCAATTCCACGTCGTTCGATTCTGTACGAGCCAATTCCACGAAATTCAATTTCATACAATTCAATTCTGTACAAGGCAACTATTGGCAGTTCAATTCCATACGATTCAATTCTTCACAAGTCAATTTCTTGAGGGTCAATTCTACGTAAGTCAATTCCACGTCGTTCGATTCTGTACGAGCCAATTCCACGAAATTCAATTTCATACAATTTAATTCTGTACAAGGCAACTATTGGCAGTTCAATTCCATACGATTCAATTCTTCACAAATCAATTTCTCGCGGTGCAATTCTACGTAAGTCAATTCCATGTTGTTCAATTCTGCACGAGTGAATTCCACGAAATTCAATTCGATACGATTCAATTCTGTACGAGTCAATTATTGACAAGGCAATTCTATACGATTCAATTCTTTACAAATCAATTACTCACAGTTCAGTTCTACACGAGTCAATTCCACGTGGTTCAATTCTGCACGAGTCAATTGATCTTCAATTCTATATAATTCAATTCTGTATAAGTCAATTACTCACAGTTTAATTATACTACACGAGTCAATTTCACATGGTTCAACTCTTCACGAGTCAATTACTTGAAGTTCAATTCTTTACGAGTCAATTATTTACAGTTCAATTCTACTACACGAATTCCACATGGTTCAATTCTTCACGAGTCAATTACAAACTCAATTCCACACGAATCAATTCTGTACAAGTCAATTATTTAACGTTCAATTCCATACAATTCAGCTATTTACAAATCAATTATGCGTGGTTTAATTCCATACGAATCAATTTCTCACGAGTCAATTATACCTGGATCAAATCGAAACGATTCAATTGCGTACAAGTCAATTATACGCAATTCAATTCCATACGAATCAATTCTGTGTGAGTCAATTATACAGGTCTTATTGCATATTATTCAATTCTATATGTGTCAATTATGTATGGTTCAATTTCATACACTTCAATTTTGCATGATTCAATTACACGTCGTTCAATTCAACATGGGTCAATTCTACATGGTTCAATTCAATTCGATTCAAGTCTACATATTTCAATTGCACGTCGTTCGATTCTGTGTGTCAATTATGTGTGGTTCAATTTCATACACTTAAATTCTTCATAATTCAATTACACGCGATTCAATTCAAGACAAGTCAATTCTACACGGTTCAATTCCATACAATTCAAGTCTTTATAGTTCAATTACATATGGTAGAATTCTATACGTGTCAATTATGTGTGGTTCAATTCCATACAATTCAAGTCTACATGATTCAATTACACGTGGTTCAATTCTGTACGATTCAATTATACAGTTCAATTCCATGCGATTCAATTCTACATAAACAACATTGCAACATACAACGTAGTAATAAATATTACATCGAACATTAAATAATAATGATAATAAATATGTTAACTAACATTATATTAATTCCTACGATAAATATGCAAATATTTGTAATGAATATCTTAATACGTATAATGTGTACGTTACATCCTATAATAAATACGTTAATACCCATAACCAGTACATTAACTCTTATTATTCCATTTAATTCAATGTCCAATATTTCCCTCTTGCGATCAATAAAAACACGTATAATTTTTTCGCTCGATTCCTGTATTTATTTATACCTTCGAAACACAATGATACTACATATCTAAACTATATCCATAATAGGCAATTCTAAATTAAATATTAATATTGGAACGCGATGTAGATCCAAAACTTTAACTAATATCCCAAGTAAACCTTAATAGAAACTCCAACTGTTTACTCTACCTAGCAGGTATTTTAATTAACAAAATAGTTGGCATCAAAGTTAACTCGGATCCGGTGTCGAACTGTTAATAAAACCAGAGGATAAAACGCCATTGGTCCGGCATGGAAATTCACAATAAATTTTTCCATGCTCGAAGTGCCAATCGATTCCGACGCGTTCTGCAAATACACCGGGCGCAAAGAGTTAATTCTGTTCGATCGCTGGATTTCGGTTTCATTGAACTCGCGAACTGCACGAATTTGCGATTTTCAACTGCCAGTCGAAACGTTTTTCTTCTTTGTTTCGCGACAAAGCGGTGCGTTACGAGAATGGAAGAAAAATCGGTTGATCGGATTTCTTGGGACCGGGATTCTTTCCCTCGCTCGAACAACTTACCCACTCGTGTCGATTACTTTCACGATACTTGATTCGTTCGATCGATTTATCTCACTGACTCTTTCCTTTCGAACTTCTGTCCACGTTCCGACGCGATTTCTCCGATCTTTCCGAAACTCAGGCGAATGACAGGGACCTTTAATCAACTTGTTATCGTCTCTTACGTTGGTATGAAACACGTGAGAAGTGGACATTTCGAACTGGATATTACCAAGTACAAATTACCAAATTTTCAATTCAATAAATTTTCATTTCAGCAAGGTTTCAATTCACCAAATTTTCAATTCACAAATTTTCGATTCACCAAATTTTCAATTTAGCAAAGTTTCAATGTAGCAAAGTTTCAATTCAGCAAGGTTTCAATTCAGCAAAGTTTCAATCCCCAAATTTTCAATTCAGTAAATTTTCAATTCAGCAAAGTTTCAATTCCTCAAATTTTCAATTCATAAATTTTCAATTCACTAAAGTTTCAATTCATAAAGTTTTAATTCATCAAATTTTGCAATTCACCAAATATTCAGTTCATCAAAATTCAAATCACAATGTTTCAATTAATTAAATTTTGCAATTCACAAATTTTCAACTCACCAAAATTTCGAGTCAGCAAAGTTGCAATTTGGCAAATTTTCAATTCACCAAAGTTCAATTCTTCAATTATTCAATTCAATAAACTTTCAATACACACATTTTCAATTCTGCAATTCACAATTTTTCAATTCACTAAAGTTTCAATTCATAAAGTTTTAATTCATCAAATTTTGCAATTCACCAAATATTCAGTTCACCAAATTCAAATCACAATGTTTCAATTCATTAAATTTTGCAATTCACAAATTTTCAACTCACCAAAGTTTCAAGTCAGCAAAGTTGCAATTTGGCAAATTTTCAATTCACCAAAGTTCAATTCTTCAATTATTCAATTCAATAAAATTTCAATACACACATTTTCAATTCTGCAATTCACAATTTTTCAATTCATAAATTTTCAGTTGCAACAAATTTCTAAATTTTCAAGTTCAATTTGACTTGAAAAATTGTTAGAAATTGAAAAATTTAGGCGTTTTATCGCGTGGAAATTAATATATTTATACATCTGTGGAATTGAAAATTCAAAAGTTCGATAACTTGGAAATTTGATATTGTAAAATGTGGGACGTAGAAGCTATTACAACATTTTCAGTTCTAAAAATTTGAAGTTTTCACATAAAACTCTCTTAAATGGAATATAAATCCATCTCTACTATTATTCTTATTCCATAAAAGCTCAATAGGCACTCTAAAATGTCCAAGCACAATTGTCCCTAAATAAACAAATAACCGCTCAGAATTCTTTATGTTCGTAAAGTGTCCTCTACTTATCAAACAATCGCGATATAAATTGGGATAGATTGTATTACTTTGTTCACGAAATACTGCAGTTTTAGCAGCAACGTTTTGAAGAAAGTCGTGTTTTAACGCGGTGTTTCGTATCCAGGTTTAACTCGTTCTTCCGTCGAATTTTTTTTCCCGTCGGCCGTTCTTGTAAGAAATAAAACTGGATGTTCTCCCATTAAGTTGTCGCCAGAGCCCTAACAGTCGTTGTCAGAAGATTTCTTGAAGAAAGAACGGTTTTTATGAAAAAAGGAGAGCGAACCAGAAGAATGGCACCGAAAAAAGATCCTTTAATTGTCCAAAGTCTCTTGAGCTTCGTAGTCCAGACGAAACTGAAATTCGTGTCTGGAAACTGGTGAGCGGAGGAGAAAAATTCTGTAAATAGAAAGTTTTACAATGGAACGTCGATAGTTGCTGCTTCGATACTTGCAAACCAACTTCCTGTGTTTTCCGCCATTACGTGGCATCCGTGATAGCTTTTTGCTTTTATTTTCGAAAAATTCTATATCGATCGATTTTTAAATTATTTATACTGGTTTTTTTGTATAATACATGTAAATTTATTCAAATATGGTGGACTCTTGTTATATTGCCGTTTGCGAAGATTGGAGAAATAACAGGAGAAAATTCTTGAAATTCTTATATTTTCTATAGTAGATATATTATAGTTGAAATTATATAAAATTTATGGAATATAGCACACTCTTGTTATATTGCCGTTTGCGAAATAACAGGAGAAAATTCTTGAAATTCTTGTATTTTCAATAGTAGATATATTGTAATTCAAAAAAAAACAAAATTTATGAAATATAGTACCCTCTCGTTATATTGCCATTTTCGAAATAACAGGAGAAAACTCTTGAAATTCTTATATTTTCTAGAGTAAACATATTGCAGTTGAAAAAATACAAAATTTATGGAATATAGTACACTCTTGTTATATTGCCGTTTGCGAAATAGCAGGAGAAAATTCTTGAAATTCTTGTATTTTCAATAGTAGATATATTGTAATTAAAAAAAAAACAAAATTTATGGAATATAGTACCCTCTCGTTATATTGCCGTTTGCGAAATAATAGGAGAAAATTCTTGAAATTCTTGTATTTTCAATAGCAGATATATTGTAATTAAAAAAAAAACAAAATTTATGGAATATAGTACCCTCTCGTTATATTGCCGTTTGCGAAATAATAGGAGAAAATTCTTGAAATTCTTGTATTTTCAATAGTAGATATATTATAATTCAAAAAAAACAAAATTTATGGAATATAGTACCCTCTCGTTATATTGCCATTTTCGAAATAACAGGAGAAAACTCTTGAAATTCTTATATTTTCTAGAGTAAACATATTGTAGTTGAAAAAATACAAAATTTACGGAATATTGCAATCTCTTGTTATATCATCATCGGCGAAATAATGAGAGAGTAAAATTCTTAGAATTTTGGTATTTTGTACACTATGTATATTGCAATTAGGAAAATATGAAGTTTATGCATTATAGCGAACTCTTGTTATATCGCCATCGGCAAAATAGTGAGAGAGAAAAATTATCATATTTTATATTAATCTTTGTGTAATTTATTACAATTAAAGTATATAAAGTACATAATAATTGAAGTATATTCATTCTTTAACTGTAACGCATAACACATAATAGTTTTAAGAAAATAATGCAATATAATTAAAGCGTCGGTACCTCAAAAGAAAAGCGTCTTCGTTCAATTTCAAGTTCATAATCTTCGCAGTTTGCCCGCGAAAAAAGAGGAAGTTTGAAATGGACGCCTATTTGTTCACGGTGCACAAAAAACTTTGAAAATTTTAAGAAGTGGATGAAACGGATGAAAAGTAGGTCGGTGGCTGTTGGCGTCGATGTTTGGTACCGTTTGCTGAAACTAATTAAAGGATTCATGGGAACGGGGAGTTTTATAAGTTCAAGACTTTCCAAAGGAGCTTAGTGAATAGTGTACAATAACGAAAATTAACGAAGAAGCGAGCAAATGGACAGATTTAATATATATGCGCAGTCGGAGATGAAAGAAACGACCCAGGAAATTAGTAG
The DNA here is from genome assembly GCA_963576845.1 of Megachile leachella. Taxonomy (NCBI): domain Eukaryota; kingdom Metazoa; phylum Arthropoda; class Insecta; order Hymenoptera; family Megachilidae; genus Megachile; species Megachile leachella. The sequence goes on along the minus strand of OY756252.1, from coordinate 7,709,339 downwards.
ATCAACGATAAATATTAATTGTACTACAAAATGCATTACAGTTAACAACGAAATTGCCCATGCTCGTTATGCTTCTATCTTTCTGATATTCTTTGCGTATACTGATAATTATTGTTTGACGAGTCAGTTCAAATTTATATGACGCACTAGTGACGCATATTATTTTCAAATCATGTACTTACAAATTTTCTATTTTTTGACAAGCTTTTTTCTGGGTATTTTTGACATTTTTTTAATTGCCAAAGTATTTTAAATTTTGGAAATTTTTGACATTTTGAGAATTTTGAAAATTTGAACATTTTGAAATCCTTGAAATTTTTGCCATTTAAAAATTTGCTGACATCCTTCAAATTTTGGAAATTTTAATATTTTGAAAATTTGTGAAATTTTTAAATTTGTGAAATTTTTAAATTTTAAAAATTTTTTAAATTTCGAAAACTAAAAATGCTGAAATTTTTGAAATATTTAAATTACTGAATTTTATTAAAAAATTCATCAATAAAACACCAATCTAACTGGCTTTTTTTTGCAACACATATTCCGTAAGAAAACATCACGTCCATGTACAATCTTCATTAACTCCCTATACACAAACCACACATTTCGCCAACAAATTTTTCAATATTACTTCACACGATCCATATTCACTCAAACAATTTTTAACCACAGTTTTACCTTACAGCTTGCAACGAAAGTTATTACAACTTCCATAAATAGCTTTAACCACATTACATCTCCCACACGAACACGATCCACTTGCCGTAAAGTTCCTAATTGTTCCTCTAAAAGTTGCATGATTAAAATTGACGCGAAAGAATGTTAATAAATCCGGCAACTTAGGAAGATAATTAGTAGTTAAATAAAAAGGGCAACATAATCACGGTAAGTTAAACAGGGTCACGATGGACTTTAACATTCCAGTAGGAGACGCGTAAAATTATTTCCGCTCTTCTGGCTTTATTGAACGCGCGAATTTACGTAATTTCAGTTGTGGCGAGGAAGAATGGAGGCGGAATAACGTAGCTCAGACGGAGACAGAAGGGGGTTGGCAGTTGAGATAACTTTAGTAGTACGTGCGGTATTGTCAAGACAGTGGCGCGAGAGCCAAAAGTGTCTCTTTGGTAAGAAGTTCTGTCGAGTGGTATGAGATCATCTGAAAACCGTACGCGGGGAAGCTTGTGATATCATGCTTAATCTGCGCGAACTTGTCGCGGTATAGCGGCGGAATTAGTATGAATATGTAAAGGGAACGGGATATATCTGACGTGGAATCAGTCGTGCGGCTGCGAAAGAACATTTCGACCGCACTTGTACCGTACCGTTTTAATCGTTTGACAGACGGAGTGATCCGCAGGGAATGCAAAGTTAGATTGCGGATTTCAGATTCTACGACACGATGTAACTTTGTTATTCGTTGTATTTAAACCATCGACGTTTTCAACCTTAGGCCGCGATTATTCATCGAATTTGCTTTTTCGAATCGGGGCGTCGCGTTGTCTGCTTCGGATCCATTCTACGGTTTTTGCGTCAATCGATGGAGCTCGCTAATAATTTACGTTACGTGGCCAGAATTCCAGGGAAACTGGAGCTCTCTCTTCTTGCTGATTCGCTTTCCTTCTTGCGGCAAATCCATCAATTTGCTTAACATATTAACCGTCATGAGTTGCAAGTATGCAACACATTGGGTCCTATTCAATATATTACATATAATAGCTTTGTGTTGCACACGCGTGACACGTGTATTCATTATCATTTCTCTGTGTACTACATTCTCGTAATATATGATCGTTGATCTGCTGCAGGATATTAATGATGAAATCAAATTAACAGACCCTTAACGAGGATTTCCAGAAAATCAGCACACAATATTCAGTTTCCTATCATAATACAGACCCAGATTATTAACCCTCAATAACATCATTTTTATTTTAATTGCATCATTTTTATTTTACTTCAATAATTACATATTTTATTTTCATCCTTGTATTTTTGTTACATATCGCTTTAATATTTGCAGATTTATGATACCAATCCCGATGTTACAATTTCAATAGCTTGAATAAATATTCAAACATTTCTGTAATACACTTGTACCGGATAAAAATTGGTATCAGAAGGAAACAAAGGGCCGTCGACCGCAGAGGATAACTTAATTGGTTAAAGCCAATCAGAGTTCAGCGAGCAAAAGATTCGAAGCTCGGTTCAGTAATTCGATCTGACGATATATTTTTTTTCGATCTTCTTTTCCCGGTCGACGGGAAATCATCGCACTCGGGAACGTGTTTAATAACATTCGAAATGTTTAAACGAGAAACGCGTTTGTCCGTGCATTATAAACGATGTACATTTCCAGTACACTTTAATTATTTCGACAAAAGGAGGAACGACGCAGCGAACGTGCATAGATTTGCGTGTATACAGATTTCCACGTCACGTTTACCTCGAAAAATTAAAATCGGTAATGATGCGCGCAGTCGGTTGGAAATTTTCAAAGGTAAACAGGAACGATCGAAATAGTTATGTAAATTGTATTTAAATCACCGCGCGACCAGACTATTATCTCTTCTGACAGTTGTTAATAAATATTGACACAATTTGCGAATACATAATGGATAGATTGTTATCGTTCTCGTGTCAACTCCCCGTGCTTTCATGCATTGTCGATCGAATCAAAATTAAAGTGAACCGTTTTCCCGCGAATTTCCACAGAGGATAATCGGGAAATGTGGCTGGATTAAATATTTAATTTAAGATTGAAATTTGTTCTTCGATCAATTTTCAGCATAACCAAACTCTGTTTTGCATTTTATGTAGTAGATTTACTGTGGTTGAATGGACACATAGTTTATAGAGTGTACTGACCTCTTGTTGTATTGCCATTGGCGAATAGCAGACAAAATATGTTTAGAAATTTTCTTTTTTCTATAGTTTTATTGTAGTTGGAAAAATAGGGAGTTTCTGCATTATAGTGGACTCTTATTATATTGCCGTCGGAGAAATAGCAAGAGAGAAGAATTTTGGAAGTTTTTGTATTTTCTATAGTAGATCTTGCAGTTGGAAAGATACGGAGTTTATAGATTTTAATTTTATTTATTATAGCGAACTCTTGTTATATCGCCATGGGCGAAATAGTGAGAGAGAAATATTCTTGGAATTTTTGTATTTTCTGCACTACTTATATGTATTGCAGTTGGAAATATACGGAATTTATGAATTATAGTGCACTCTTGTTATATCGCCGTCGGCGATATAATGAAAGAGAAAACTCAATAAAATTGTTATATTGTCTACAGTATATATATTGTAATTGGAAAAATATAGAACTTATGCAGTATAGTGGCATTTCATTATATTGCCATCGGCGAAATAGTAAGAGTGAGACATTCTTAAAGTTGGGAATATATTTAGTAAAAGATGTTCACATTCATCATGCAACACATCGCAAGTTTATACATCGCCTGGAAATCTAACGTGGCAATATAACACGTAATGAAACTATATAATGCGTAATATGTGGAAAATTAGGGATATAACGCGTGGTAATATGTGGTGGCTCAATGCAACACGTGGTAACGAAACGAGTATAGTAATACAACAATTATTAACGCTGTATAAGTTATTGCATAGTAATGCAACGTTTAACAATACAACAAATGTTAATATAACGCGTGATAATTTCACACTTTGCAATCTAATACGTTTCTACAAACCACGTGGCAATGTAATTGGATCATATAATTTATGGCGATGTCCAAGTATACGTTTGTTACAATATAAACAAGAATTTTGGAAATTGCTTTCCACTACCGTATATCAAATTAATTAAAATCGATCTAGAATTACGGAAATGAGTTCTGTCGATTCAAAAAACAAAAGTAACACGTTATCCGAAGCGGAAGTTATTTACGACTGGACCTAATATTAATAGAAACAAAGCATGAGTTATTTCCGCGAAATGTTGAGGCCGAAAATGTTCGTCGAAAATCGTGCACATTTTTCGGGATTATACGGTTATTCGTTGAACTGGTGACGCTTTTTTTCCACGTCCGCTGCACCGGCCAAATCGCTTGGATCTCGTATAATGACTGTAAAAAATATGTTTATGCACGCGAGTGCCATTTGACCGTTGGTCTGTGACGTGTTTCATCCGCTTCGAACGAGTTTCAAGCGAAATGTTATAATTTTGCGAGTGCTCGTTAAAAAACAAAACAGAAAAAGGAGAGAAAACAACAGGGTTTGTTCCGTGCACGGCTCTGTCGAATTTACCGGTTGGAAAGAAATAAAAGGCGCGAGATTTATTGAAATTGAACGCAACGAATCATCAAATCTACTGTACGAACCAATTTCATTTTAGATTATTAAATAATTTTATTTAATTAGAGTAACATTATTCGCAATTATTGAGCGATGGAATTTCATTTATTTATGGACTCTTTTTATACAATTGTACGAGGTATAACAAACGATCCAACGTATTCAAATATTTTAGGTTAATTGCTTTTAGGTTAGGATTGAAATAAACATTGTCAAGATATGTGTTTAATTTTATTGTAACACAATTGGACATATTATAATTAAAACGTTCTGTTAATAATGTCTATCGATTAATATTAAAAGCAGAGAAAAAATGTACAGAAGCACAGTTTGAAATATCGCGAAATGAAAGCGCGGGAAATTCAAATGATCAAATTAGAACATTACAATTTTGACGTCATTTATGAAACGAATATTATATAAAAGTAACTAAATTACTCAAAAAAGATATGATTTCATATTTCCTGCGAAATATTATTCAAAATAAGTTTTAGCAGGAAAAGCGGGTACGGGTGCAGTTCCAAAGGAAATTAGTTAGTTGGTACGACAAACGTAATTAGAAAATTCTCTACAATTTTTACATGTTTTACCAACCTTTCCTTTATATACGATTTTACGAATACGATTCTGCAAACTAATTTCGTATAAAAATTCATTGTTTCCATTAAAATGATTTTCATGAAACCAATATGTGAAAAGTTTGGAATATTTGATATATTACGACTTTTGTAGAAACGAATGGTTCCCTTTTTTTACAGTTCCGTGGTTAATACCTTTTATTGACACAGATTTACCTTTGAACTTCCGAATCTTGTACGCGAATCAATCGCAACGAAATAAAAACAGGTTAACAAAGAGAAATGGAAACGCAGCGGTAAAAACCAGTTTCGAAACCGAATTCTCAATATTTTGATGAAAGTAAATCGCGAAGTTGGTAACACTGCAACGCTAAAACCACGCACAGCCAGATTTTTTCGCGAAATATCCTAAGGGTTTGTATACGCTCGTGAAATGTTTGGTAAAGTATAAAAAGAGACAAAGGGAATCACGCAAACCCGCATATTTGAAATTTTTGAAGTTTGATACGATTCTTTTTTTGTTCAATAAAATTTCGGGTGGTACGCGTGTATACGGAAAGTCAACATCATACCAGATTTTTTGGAGAGATGTAGCGGACTCTTGTTGTAGTGGCGTTCAAAAAGTTATAGCGCGGATAACTTTAGATATATGTAATATAGGGAGAGATTTTTTTGGGGAGCGTTTGATAATTCGCAGAAATGAAAATTTGTTAAATTTGATGGTTTTAATATTGTTGAATTTGTAAAGTTAAACATTTTTCAATTTTGAACATCCAATTTGGAAGTTTTGGAAATTTTCAAATTTCAAAGTTTTTAATTCCAAAATTTCCAATTTCAAAATTTCCAAATTCCAAAATTTCCAACTCTAAAATTTTCAAATTCCAAAATTTCAAAATTTCAAAATTTCCAATTCCAAAATTTCCAACTCCAAAATTTTCAACTCTAAAATTTCCAAATTCCAAAATTTCCAAATTCCAAAATTTCCAACTCTAAAATTTCCAAATTCCAAAATTTCCAACTCCAAAATATCCAAATTCCAAAATTTCGAATTCCAAAATTTTCAAATTCCAAAATTTCCAAATTTTAAAATTTCCAAATTCCAAAATTTGCAACTCTAAAATTTCCAACTCCAAAATTTTCAAATTCCAAATCTCCAAATTTTAATATTCAAAAACTAATGACCTAAATATATCTTCTTGCAGCCAAATTTCCAGCACCCTACAATTTATATGAAAACCCCATAATAATGAGATATAACGTAAAAAAGAGACACCCTATATACTCTCGCAAGGAGGATACTTCGTTAGTCGCATATAATACAAAAAGCGTGATAACTCGCGTGATTTTCTGGTAACGGCACATGTAAAAAGCAAGAACCAGAAGGAGACTCGTTCGTCGTCTTTTGCAGAACGACCCGCGTGAAAGTTGAAGCACCAGGCATATTCCTTCTTCTCGAGTCTCGTGAAGGGTTAAAACGCTACTTGTGTAGCAGCCATGTTCGAAAGGGTCAAGGTGAGAACTACTCGATTCTTCCATTCTTCTTATTTTCTCTATCAACTAGACGTTTAAATGTAGGAACAAATCCATTAATCATGATCCTTGATCTCCTTTACCGTCCATAAGTATGAGCCTCGGTCAAACAAGAAATTAACCAGAATTTCTGGTTCTCTTCGTATAGAGGGTATTGATATATGTTTGTAAAAAGATATTGTGGTGATCTAAAAATTGGTTTACGCGTTTAACAGATGTTTGTTGATTATGGTGGTATAACGCGAAGTATTGGCCACGTGGCGATATAAGGCGAGATATTGTATTAGGTGGTGATATAACGCGAGGTATCGCATTACATGGCGATATAACGCGAGGTATTGCATCATGTGGCGATATAACGCGAGGTATCGCATCATGTAGTGATATAATGCGAGGCGTTGCATCACGTGGCGATATAATGCAAGGTATTGCATCATGTTGCGATATAGTGCGAGTTAGTGCATCACGAGGCGATATAACGCGAGATAATGCATCACATGGTGATATAGCGTGTGATATTTGTCGCGTGGCGATATAACGCGAGATATTGCATCACATGGTGATATAGCGTGTGATACTTGTCGCGTGGCGATATAACGCGAGATATTGCATTACATGGCGATATAACGCGAGGTATTGCATCATGTGGCGATATAACGCGAGGTATTGCATTACGTGGCGATATAACGCGACGTATTGCATTACGTGGCGATATAACGCGAGGTATTGCATCACGTGGCGATATAGTGCGAGTTAGTGCATCACGAGGCGATATAACGCAAGATATTGCATCACGTGGTGATATAACGTGTGATATTTGTCGCGTGGCGATATAACGCGAGGTATTGCATTACGTGGCGATATAACGCGAGGTATTGCATTACGTGGCGATATAACGCGAGGTATTGTATTAGGTGGCAATATAACGCGAGGTATCGCATTACATGGCGATATACCGCGAGGTATTGCATTACGTGGCGATATAACACGAGGTATTGTATTAGATGGCAATATAACGCGAGGTATCGCATTATATGGCGATATAACGCGAGGTATTGCATTACATGGCGATATAACGCGAGGTATTGCAGTACGTGGCGATATAACGCAAGGTATTGCATTACGTGGTGATATAACGCGAGGTATTGTATTAGGTGGCGATATAACGCGAGGTATCGCATTACATGGCGATATACCGCGAGGTATTGCATTACGTGGCGATATAACACGAGGTATTGTATTAGATGGCAATATAACGCGAGGTATCGCATTATATGGCGATATAACGCGAGGTATTGCATTACATGGCGATATAACGCGAGGTATTGCAGTACGTGGCGATATAACGCGAGGTATTGTATTAGGTGGCGATATAACGCGAGGTATTGCATTACATGGCAATATATCGCGAGGTATTGCATTACGTGGCTATATAACACGAGGTATTGTATTAGGTGGCGATATAACGCGAGGTATTGCATTACATGGCGATATATCGCGAGGTATTGCATTACGTGGCGATATAACGCGACGTATTGTATTAGGTGGCAATATAACGCGAGGTATCGCATTACATGGCGATATAACGCGAGGTTTTGCATCACGTGGCGATATAACGCGAGGAATCGCATCACGTGGCGATATAACGCGAGGTATTACATCACGTGGTTACAAATTGCGAGAAATTACAATATGCAATAATGCAAGTGTAGTAATGCGTTATGTGGTGATATAACGCGAGGTACTGCATCACATGGTAATATAACGCGTACCGCATCACATGGTGATATAACGTGTGATATAACAACGCCTATTATAAGTACAACTCCTAATAACACAACGGCGCTACTATCCACGGTAATACACGATACTTTAATAAACAAAACAATGATTATACACGGCAATACAGCGCATGGTAAAACCTCGATAACAAATCGCGACACATATCAAGAGCGCACGTGGTATACCCAATAATACAACGAATTAAAACTCGACCCAATAAAACGGGTGATACTTCAATCCACGAAAATACAACGCTAACACACCAGCCAATCTAAACATCCTACAAACTCCGTAAACCTTACCGAACAGCCTATTGTATCGCGATTACCGATCCCCGGCGACGTGCACTTAATTTACTCGGAGCAGCTTGTCACGCGTCTATCTGGCTCGTGCGAGCACACTCAGTCGCCGTCGACGTGGAAAGAAGCTTTCAACGTGGACCGATAGGTTGCCCGGGAAAAAAGGCGTTTAGGATAAATCCAAGCAGCGTTTCCCGGCGGAGATGAGGAAGTGGTGGTGGTGGTGCAGTCGGTAGACGATATTGGCGTGCACGTCAGTAGCTCCAGGGTCGGTGGTCCAGCGGACAGGGACAGAGAGACAGGAAAGAGAGAAAGAGAGTGAGCGAGAGAGGCAACCGGAAGCGGAGAAGGGAAAGGTTGGATGGCTAGGTTGCTGGAGTTGCGGGCTGCGGAACCGAGGGGTTGCGGGGATGCGACGGGATTGTCGGTGAACGAGGGTGGCGTCGCAAGAGTGGGTCGGCCGTGACGTCATAGCTATGGGGGAGATCGATCCGGGATTCGCGGTCTGCCCGAGGGCGCAGCAGCACCTACACCCCGCTGCAACCCCGCCGTCGCGAAGGCTCACCCACGTTGCTCTTGAAGCTGACTCCACCCTAGGACACGTTGCCCGCGAGCACGAGTCTCGAGTCCTCTCTGATCGCTAAACAGTCGGATGCAACTCAGCCTGCCCTTGCAAGAGCTTCGTGGCCACTGGAGGGTAACTTCGAAAAATAGTTTCACGGTTGGGAATTTCTGGGTTCAGGTTTTCGTGAAGTATGGGGAATTTGGGGAATCGAAGAATTTTGGAGGCTGGAAGTTTGGGAGGGTTGGTATTTGAGCACTTCAACGTTTTAGAATGTCGCGACTTAGAAAATTTAGGAAATTGGGAGATGGGGAATTTGAGGAGAATTTAAGAATTTTTATATTAGGGAATTTTAAGATTTCTGAAATTTGGGAATTTATAAAAGTGGGAATTTGAGAATTTTGGGAATATGAGAATTTGGGGATTTTGAGAACTTAGGGAATTTTCCGAACCTAGGGAATTATAGGGACTTAGGGAATTTTGGAAACCTAGGGAATTTCGGGAATTTTGAGAAATTAGGGAATTTTGGGAACCTAGGGAATTATGGAAACTTAGGGAATTTGGAGAATCTAGGGAATTTGGGGAACGTAGGGAATTTTGGAGACCTAGGGAATTTGGGGAAATTAGGGAATCGTGGGATTTGGGAATTTGAGAATTTGTGGAATTTTGGGAACCTAGGGAATTATGGAAACTTAGGGAATTTAGGGAATCTAGGGAATTTGGGGAACGTAGGGAATTTTGGAAACCTAGGGAATTTGGGGAAATTAGGGAATCGTGGGATTTGGGAATTTGAGAACTTGGGGAATTTTGGGAACCTAGGGAATTATGGGAACTTAGGGAATTTTGGGAACCTTGGGAATTTGGAGAAGCTAGGGAGTTTGGGGAATTTTGGAAATTTTGGGGGAATTTAAGGATTTGGGAACTGAGAATTTGGGAAATTTGGGGAATTTGGGCAATTTGGGGAATTTTGGAAATTTTGGGGGAATCTAAGGATTTGGGAACTGAGAATTTGGGGAATTCGGAGAATTTGGGGAATTTAGGGAATTTAGGAACTTAAGGAATTTTGGAAACTTAGGATATTTTTGGAACTTAGGGAATTTTGGGAATTTGGAAATTTTGAGAATTTGAGAATTTAAAAATTTGAGAATTTAGAAATGTAAAAATGTAGTAATTTGAAAATTATTTACAAAACTTGCAAATATTTTTCCATTCACCCTGAAAAGATCCAGAAGTATTCCCTTTCCACAACAAATCCTTTCTGAACCAATTAATATTCCCTGCCCCATGCTTAATTACTAGCAGAGATAACTGTAAGTCAGCGATTCCTCAACTCCGAGATCGCAGAAGATTTAAAGAATAAGTGTTCAGAAGACCAATATTTCTTTCAAGAGCGTACTTTATACCTCCGTTCGTACTTTGATGGCCAGATACCTGCTTCCCATTAGAGCAGTAAAACTTCCTCCTTCAACTTTCGAATTGGAGAACATCTGAAGGTTATCCGAAAGACATCGAACTTATGGTTTTCGTCATCGATAACATGACATCTATCTTATGCTTTAAAATTGCTAATGCTTTTCCTAGGAAGTTTTTATGGTAGCAGTGTTTGATGTCTGATGATAACCAGATAACTGTTTGCCATTGAGGGTGGTAGAAGTTCAATGGTTCCCGAAACTTTTGAATTAGGGGAGATTCGAAAGGTGTTTGAAGAGTTAGCTCGGATGAACTAGGATGAACTCTCATGATCATTCACGAAGATTGCACTTTTTCTAGATAAACTTTCTAGCACTTTCGTCGTTTAATACTTGGCTACCTGTGACTACTGCAAAACCAGTTGTTACCGCTAGATGAAATCTGGAAAACTTTAGGACTGGAAGAGATTTAAATTGATGAGGTTAAAGATCATGTATGTTACTTTTATTATTCTAGCATTCTGAAGATAAAATTATACATTAAATTTCGACATAATTAGCTACAAAATTAGCTATTAACTTGTAGATAAAGTCACTTTAAGTTAGCGGTGAAAAATTCGATTTTGAATTTCGCGCCAAAATGATTTTAAAAGATTACAGATCTATAACTTCTAAACTCTTAACTATCTTTCAACTATAAATCTATAAATGTCTATAATCTATGAATCTATTAAGCTGCGTAGTAAAATGGCGGACAGTGCGTAAACAAAATGGCGGACGCCGCGAAATGGCGCGCCTCAGTTTTCATATCGTTACGAAAGTTTTCTGTAGCACGAGTTGTTTGATTTTTATGCATTTTTTGTCGATGTTTTATTTGCAAACATTTTTGCACGGTTTTGAGTTCAAGCGATAACCGGTTTTTTCATAAACGACGAAGGTCAACACCCGATGTGTATCGCGTCCCGTTTCGGCGTATTTTTTTCTTTGGCCGAGTGCAATCGACGCAGTTGTTTGACGTTTTGCTCGATCAAGTACCTTTTGATCGGTCGAGTTTAACGGTTTTGAGTTACGTAGTTCGATAAAGTTGCTAGAGAAAATTCCGGGTATTAAGGCATCGTTGACCCAATTTCAAGTTTTGTCGCATCCGGAAATTATCGAAGATCGCATTGACCCAGTGCGACGTGTTCCGAAATCGCGAAATCGATTTCGCGACCGCGTTTCGTAAACACCGATGAAAAGGGAATTTATGGGATTTTCGCGTCTTTGATGTTTGTCAATACATCGATCGTTCAGAGACCCCATTACGCGAATTCGTTTGTTTGCAAATCATTAATTTTAATTCGTCGATTTTTGCTTCAATTTATTTCCATGTTTTTTTATGTTTTCGTTCGTAGTGATGGATGCGCGACTGACTTTTTTTTAAACAATTTATAATCAGAATTAATTATACACAGTCTTTTCTATTAAATTGTTTATCTTCGAAGCGATGGTTTCCATTTTGAAAATTATTTTGTATGCAATAACGTAATAGAAAGACCATATACGGTGCAAGGTGGTAAGGGGACAGTTTCCCGATACGATAGAACGATCGAGGCAAGAGATCTTACCGCAGACATATCCTTTAATAGCGTCACAAGCCGTGGCCAGCAAAGTTGGAGACCTTCGGACTGTTTACCGATGAGAACGACCGTGTTTCTCTCCCTGAAGATCAGCGAACGTGTCTTGCTTGCCTGACAGGTACTGATGGCACCTACTCACCTTTGCTGCTTAGTTTCTTGCTGAAATTCACTCTTGTCGCTCCTTGCAGCTTCGAGAACGCTCTTACGGTAACGCTGTACATTAACATTATCATTTTGAAACTGTTAATCAGAGCGTATTTATACGCGTAAGATGGAAAGAACAGTACTAGAAAGGTTTTTGTTACTTTGTGCGGTTTATTTGATAAACACCTTAAAATGTGTTTACTTACTTGGTTTTTGTTTTGGGAACTGTATTCATGGGTTTGGAATTTTGGGAAGTTTGAATTTGGAAATTGGGAAAGTTAGAAGGTTGGAAAATTGTAAATTTGGAATTTTAGAATTTTGGAATTTTGAAAAATTGTAAATTTGGAAATTCGATAATTTAGGAACTTGAGACTTTCGACAGTCTCGATAGTCTCGATAGTCTCGATATTTTCGACACTTTCGATATTTTCGATATTTTCGATATTTTCGATATTTTCGACACTTTCGATATTTTCGATACTTTCGATATTTTCGATATTTTCGATATTTTCGATATTTTCGATATTTTCGATATTTTCGATATTTTCGATATTTTCGATATTTTCGATATTTTCGATATTTTCGATATTTTCGATATTTTCGATATTTTCGATATTTTCGATATTTTCGATATTTTCGATATTTTCGATATTTTCGATATTTTCGATATTTTCGATATTTTCGATATTTTCGATATTTTCGATATTTTCGATATTTTCGATATTTTCGATATTTTCGATATTTTCGATATTTTCGATATTTTCGATATTTTCGATATTTTCGATATTTTCGATATTTTCGATATTTTCGATATTTTCGATATTTTCGATATTTTCGATATTTTCGATATTTTCGATATTTTCGATATTTTCGATATTTTCGATATTTTCGATATTTTCGATATTTTCGATATTGGCGATATTGGCGATATTTTCGACATTTTCGATATTTTCGATATTTTCGATATTTTCGATATTTTCGATATTGGCGATATTTTCGACATTTTCGATATTTTTGACATTTTCGATATTTTCGATATTTTCGATATTCTCGATATTTTCGATATTTTCGATATTTCCAATATTTTCGATAGTTTCCATAGTTTCGATAGTTTCGATAATTTCGATAATTTCGATAAATTAAATAATCTCGATAAATTCGATAGTTTCGATAATTTCGGTAATTTCGATAATTTCGATAATTTCGATAATTTCGATAATTTCGATAATTTCGATAATTTCGATAATTTTTATAATTTGTACAATTTCGATATTTTCGATATTTTCGATAGTTTCGATAATTTCGATAATTTCGATAATTTCGATAATTTCGATAATTTTTATAATTTGTACAATTTCGATAATTTCGATAATTTTGATAATTTCGATAATTTCGATAATTTCGATAATATCGATAATTTTGATAATTTTGATAATTTTAATAATTTGTATAATTTTGATAATTTCGATAACTTCGATTATATCGATAATTTTAATAATTTTAATAATTTGTATAATTTCGATAATTTTTGAGTTTAGGAATCTTTGGAATTTGAAAATTTAATAACTTAAGTACTGGAAAGTTTCGAAAGTTATAATTTTGAAAATTTTAAAATTTTGGAATTATGAGATATTAGAATTTAACATTTTAAATACTTGAAAAAATAAATCTCCTTATCCCCAAAAGAATGAAGTTCAAAAAATCATCACAAAATTTCTAAGAAACTCTAAAAAGAAACAATAACAATTCCAAATTCTTATTAAAATAAAATCTCAATGAACGTCATAAACCAATGCACATGATCGACACATAAAAAATGTATTTATTGTCAGTAATTCTTCAAAGACCCGTTATCTTTACGAACCCCATCAACAACATTCGAAGTATTCAAACATCGACCATCAAAGCCCCGAGAATTCGTGCAGAAGGATCGACGTTTCGGAAATGATCCAAAACCCAACGATATAGGTGGTTAGAGATATTTTTCAATGGTATCAATACTTTTCGATACGAGTAGAAACAAAACCGAGGCCGAACAGAGGGAAACCGTGAAAAGATTCATTGAACGGTGACTTTTTACGCGTCAGCATCGAAGCTCATCGCTGATATTGCATCAAAGGGCCCCGAACACGAATGCTTTGGACACTCGAGATGATTTTGTGCAAAGGCAATACGGCTCGATTGGCCAGACGGCAAATTAGCGAGCGTACGAAACGAACTGTTAAATCCTGGCACCGTTCTCGGCCAAACCGTATCGAAATGCGGCGTGAAACAGAACGGAAAATTCTTGGATCGTGCATCGCAACGAAATCGGGATTTTCGGCTTTTTGTTTCTAGCCGGCTTCCTTTCGCGGATAATGTCCATTGGTTTCTGGTCAATCGACGGGTTATTGATAGACAAAATGCTGGGATTGTGGTTTTAGTTTGCTCTTTGGTAAAATTTGATTTTTGTTCAAATCGGATTTTTTAGTTCAATTTCGAGGTTTTGCGGAATTATGCACTGAAAAGGATTAATGGATTGAACTGTTTTGATTCCTAATTGGTTGAGGAATTTTATTATGTATTTTTGCACGAATTTTTTTCGTAGAAGTACGTATAGTTATTAATAGTTCGTAATTAATTTAAATATGGTATTTTGGTTTCGCAGCGCCCGCCATTTTATTTTCGCAGTGTCCGCCATTCTGTGTCCACAGTGTCCGTCATATTGAACGATTTAATTATTATAAATAATTTTGTAAAAAGTACATAATATATTTTTAAATAATATTTATAAAATACAAAATTGAGTGATAATTTTAATGAATCTTAATATTTTTATGAGAATATTTTCTTTAGCTGCAAATATTTTTCAGTGACTTATTTCTGCAGAAATAAATTAGTAATGTTAAAGATTTTATTAAATAATTTTTTGAGAATTTTGTATTAAGATATTTGTCAACAATTTTAACAAATCTTTTTAATAAATTTGAAATTTAATAACACAAATTTTGTTTCTACAACTGAATAATATAGGAACACATTTGAGCCGCCATTTAAGTTTCATTTCAACAAAATGGCGGTGCACCGTAATGCTCTCTGCTCCCAAAAGGTTGAACTTTGTATAGAGTTATAAAATAACAAATTGAAACGAGACAGACAAAAATTCGAGCTTATGAAGAGAATGTAGAATTACATAAATTATAACTTATAATATAATGAAGGTTTTCCGGTCGGTTAAAGGACCTTTAATGCCGGTCACAGGAAACAGCGATTACAAAGTTTCATGAAACTGAATGTTCGCGACACATATTACAACTTTCCGGTAAAAGAAATATGTACTACATAGGGTATGTTTTACCTTCCCTTCTATAATGCAAACCACTCGTTCGCACACTTAACTCAAAAATAATTATTACATATAAAATTTTGGGAATTGTCAAGATAATTCTTTAAATATCTCAAAAATTTAAAAATGTGAAAACATTCGAACTTAAAAAATTAAAACTGAAAAATGTCCTGAAAGTGGGATTTTAAAAATGTAATCCGGTAATTCGAGTACCAGGAAATATGAAAATTGAAGAAATTCGAAGCTGACGAAACTATGTAATAACACCGAACCCGGAAGTCCAGGAAATAGCAGACAAGCGATTCAAGCTTGCATCGTTTCGTCGACGACAAAACGACAATGCCTTCGACAAACAACCGGTACAATCAATTACACGAGCTTCTTTCGCGACTGTTTGTCGAACCGCAACCGCCGAGCGTCCCCGTTTCGAGGGAAATGGTTCGTCTTTTGAATTCTACCAGGCCGTTCTGTCGTTTCGAACTGACTCGCAGGAAGCTGGAAAATTGACGAGGATTCAGCTCGCGATAGCTGTTTTTCAAAAGGTTTTTGTTCTGGTTTTTAGCACACCTTTGTAACGGTGTTTTGGGTTTGATTCTGGAAAAAAAAATTCTTTCTATCGCTTTCATACTCCAAGTGGTCCTTGATTTATATATGAGTTTATAACGCAAGTGGGACAAGTTCATTTTTCAGGAAAGTTTCTTTTGGTAGACTTGTCAGTTGCGTGAAATACAAAAGCTGAAAAAATTATAACTTTTGTTCTGAAATGAACTTTCAGTGCTACTATTGTTAGTGGTTCATATAATAGTGGACCATAATAGTGGTTCATATAACTGTGGTCTTTAGTAGTCTATTCATTTAGTTGCTTTTTAAATAAAAATTGATTTAAATGTGATATCGGCTAGGGATAAAATTTCTGACGTCTGAAATATTTGAGAGTTGAGAAATTAGGGAAATTTATAACTTGATGAGAATTGAGAAATATATCTAACTTATGTAACTTGCTCTCAAATTGCTCAAACTTCTTCAACTTCACATACTTCTCAAACTACTCAAACTTCTCAAACTTCCAAAATTGTTCAAATTTGAAGTAACATAAGTTAGATCAAATTTGAACAGTTTTGGGAGTTTGAAAAGTTTGAGAAGTTTGAGCAATTTGAAAAATTTGGGACATTTGAGAAACTCGAAAAATTTGAGTAACTTGAGAAATTTTAGAATTTTTAAGAGTTTGATAAATGTGAGACATTTGTAATATTTAAGAAATTTGAGAAGTTTGAGCAATTTGAGAGATTTAAGAAATTTGAGAAATTTGGGACATTTGAGAAACTCTAAAAATTTGAGTAACTTGAGAAATTTTAGAATTTTTAAGAGTTTGATAAATGTGAGACATTTGTAATATTTAAGAAATTTGAGAAGTTTGAGAAATTTGAGAAATTTGAGAAATTTGAGAAATTTGAGCAATTTGAGAAATTTGAGAAGTTTGAGAAATTTAAGAAATTTGAGCAATTTGAGAAATTTGAGAAATTTGAGAAATTTGAGAAATTTGAGAAATTTGAGAAATTTAAGAAATTTGAGAAATTTGAGAATTTTGAGAATTTTGAGAAATTTGAGAAACTTTTGAGAAACTCGAGAAATTTAAGAAATTGTAGAAGTTTGAGAAACTGAAAAATTTGAGAATATTTGTAAATTCGAATAATTTGAGAATTTAGGAAATCAATAGTCGACAATTGGAGAATTTTTTAGAAATTCCAAAATACCACAATTCTATAAAATCCAAAAATTTACAAAATTCTCAAAAGTTTGAAATTTTCAAAATTCTCAAAAGTCAAAAATCTCCCCAAATAGTTGACATACCAGAATTTTACAAATTTAATAAAATTTACAAATTCCACAAACCTTACAAGTTCTACAAACCGTACAAATTCTCGAAATTTTACAAACTTTGAAATTTTTCAAGTTTCCCAAACTTTTCAACATGTACATAACAATGAGATGTTAAAATAAAAGTCTTGAACGTTTCCTCCATTGATATTTTTTCTTCAACCAGTATTTTACATGGCATTCGCATAAATATTCCGATCGCATGCCGGTAAACCCTCTGGTTTTCGGTGGATAACCGTGCAAGGGATTAGGATAAACGTATAGTCCGACACTACTCGTTCAAACGCTCATTAGAATAAACATTCACTTTGGTAAGAGGAAATGTATTCAAGAGCACGGTATATCGATTATTCTGTAAACCGAAACGAAAAGTTGTTGCGTTCGAGCTTCTAACTCCTCTGTATTAGCATCCTGATTTTCAATGCCTGTTTAACGTATTTATCGCTGTGATTATCTGTTTACACAAACTTCGGAAAATATACATAATTAAATTTTATAATTTCAATTCTATTACTATTCTGATTTCTAGAACTAATTCAAGATGAATTGTTGCACAAAATAAAGAAATTTTTGTATTTTCATGTACTGAAATTTTAACAAAATAATGAAATTTAGTAAACATAAATAAAATTTAATAAAATATTTGTAATATAAGGAATTGTGTATATATTATTTTACCTAAAAAAGAATAGTTCGATTTACAGAACAAAAATTTCATCGCACCCGGGTGCATGTTAAATAAACTGCCCAATCCCTCAAAGTCGTCCATTTAATGCAACAATCTAAATAATTCCACGGAAAATGAGAAGATCCGGAGCACGAGAGGTAGGAAAAAATTAAGTGTCGATAAGTTTAAAAATTGTTCGAGCAGCTGCAAGCGTAAAACGGTGCTTTCTTTTTTTTACAAATAACCACCGCTCGAAGCAGCCTTCCGGAATAGAATTTCTTCGACGATCCGAGACGAAGCAAAACAACTTTAATCCGAGGAAAAGTTTTAAATCTTCGGTAATCTCGGCCCGACCGATTCCAATGATATTAGAGCCCCGAATGAATTGTTTCTAGAGGCGGGCTGCTAATATCAATTCAACCCCCGCCCACTTTAACACACCATGAAGTTTACATTCTTAAGAGAAACACTCTTGAAACACACAGCTGTTCGACGTCGATATTTTTACTGGATTTTTGCATTTTTATTTTATGGCTTCCATCGAATTTGTGGTAGAAAAATAATGTATTTGGTAGGATTGTTAGAATGCAATGGGGAGATCTTAAGTTTCTATTGAGATATCGTTTTTGGGTTGTGTGCATACACTGCACAGGTTATGTCTATTGAGTTGTTATGTTCTATCCAGTTTTAGGTTATTATTCACATCTGGTTGGAACACTTGGTCTCAATAGGAGAGTTCATAAATTACTCAAACTACTAAATTCTCAAATCTGTAACTTCTCAAATTCCTGAATTCTTCAATTCTTAAATTCCAAAATCTCTAAATTGCCAAATGCCAAAGTTCCCAAAATTCCCCAAATTCTAAAAATTCTCAAAATTCTCAAAATTCTAAATATTCTCAAATTCTCAAAATTCCCAAAATTCTCAAAATTTTCCAAATTCTCAAAATTCTCAAAATTCTCAAAATTCTCAAACGTCTCAAAATTCACAAAATTTTTAACCGTAAAAATTCTAACAATTCCCACAATTCATAAAACTGCAACAATTCTAACAATTCAAAACAATTCTTAAAATTCACAATATTCTCAGAGTTCAGAAAATTCTAGGAAATTTCAAACTTCTTATAATACCAAAAGTTTTTAAGATTTTCAAAATTCCCAATATTCTCAAAACTTTCAAAATTCTAATAATTGCCAAAATGCTAAAAATTCTAAAAATTCCGAAAATTCTCAAAATTTTCCAAATTCTAATAATTCATAAAATTTTCCAAATTCTCAAAATGCAGAAAATGAAAAAAATTTGTACAATTCTTAAAATTCTAGCAATTTTTAAACTTCATTAAATTCACAAAATTCACAAAATTTACAAAACTCTCAAAATTCACAAAATTTACAAAACTCTCAAAATTCACAAAATTCACAAAATTCTTAAAATTCTCAAAATTTACAAAATTTACAAAATTTACAAAATTTACAAAATTTACAAAATTCACAAAATTCACAAAATTCACAAAATTTACAAAATTTACAAAATTCTTAAAATTCTATTAATTCTCTACCTTTTTTAAATTTTCAAAATTCTAGTAATTCTCAAAGTTTTCAAAATTCCCAAAATTCTGAAAATTTAAAAAATTCCCAACATTCTCAAAATTTTCAAAATTCTAAAAATTCTAATAATTTCCTAAATTTTCAAAATTCTCAAAATTCCCAAAATTCTGAAAACTTAAATTTCTAAAAATTCCCAAAATTCTAAAAATTCTCATAAATTTTAAAAATTCCCAAAATTCTAAAAACTCTCAAAATTCCAACAATACCCAAAATTTCAAAAATTCTAAAAACTCAAAATTCCAGCAATACCCAAAATTCCCAAAACTCTCAAAATCCTCAACATTTTCAAAATCGCAAATTTCTAAATATTCAGATTTCCAACGCACCAACCGCCTAAATCCCAAAATACCTCAATTCTCTGCACCTAAACCCACAAGAACATAAGTTCCTTAATTCAACAACTCAACAGAATTAAATTTGTCATTTGAATATTCATCTACATAAAAACGAAAAAAAACTTGAATCTAATACCAATTTAAAAATTCGAAGACTTAACTTAAAAGTCTAAAAATTAAAACTTCTGTCTTCCGGATTTCAGCCACCGAAAACAACAGCACTCAGAAATCACTACAGGCATTAAACTTTCCCCGAAACTTCCGTATATATTATCCACATAAAGTAGGTCCCCGTAAAACTTCTTGAGCATCGTTCGCTCCCGGAGCATTCTCGAATGGACCCCCATAGCGTACGGTCCCGCAGATGTGTCGCGTTTTGTCCTGTTAGGGGAAAAAACTGCTCCTCAGATCGTAGTTCTCGGGTCACGGGAAAGTTAACAGCCGTACCGAGTTTGGACATTAGCGTGTGGAACGGTTAGCGAGAGAAATGGAAACTTGAAATTTAGCGCCTGGTGAGCACCGTGGGGCTATTACCATGCTAATGAGTGGTTCACAGAGCGTTTCAGCCAGCTGGATGAACCTTAAAAACAACATACAACATCCACTTTCTTTCGCTCTTTTTGCCGTTTCAACGCCATTTATTTCTTACACCTGTTTGGACGACATTCAATGCGATGGACGTGCTTGACCCTACCCGTTCAACTTTTGAACTCCAGGTGATTTTCTGTGTTATTCAAAACGTGATTTAATTAAAAATGTCAACTTGGGAATAGTTAATGGTCGTCAAAAGTTTTATGAATTTGGAAAAATTGTTTTTATTTTGGACTATTTGGAAAAAATTAGACCACTTTTTTGTGGTTAGTTAATTTCAAATTTAATTAATGCAGATCTTAACCCTAATTTTAAACTGTGGCTATGAAATTTGTTAGCTGGTGTTAGGTATTTATTTAACGTTAACATAGTTATTTCAACATTTTTTCCCTAGATTTTTCAAAGTCATAAATTGGAATCCCCAAAATCCAGAAAATTGATCACATTCTGCAAACTCACCAAATTCACTAGATTCATTAAATTCATCAGTTTTACCAAATTCAGAAAATTCACTAAACCCATAAAATTCAATAAATTCACCAGATTCACCAAATTTATAAAATTCACCAGATTCACCAGACTCATCAAATTTATAAAATTCACCAGATTCACTAAATTCACTAAATTCACTAAATTCACTAAATTCACTAAATTCACTAAATTCACTAAATTCACTAAATTCACTAAATTCACTAAATTCACTAAATTCACTAAATTCACTAAATTCACTAAATTCACTAAATTCACTAAATTCACTAAATTCACTAAATTCACTAAATTCACTAAATTCACTAAATTCACTAAATTCACTAAATTCACTAAATTCACTAAATTCACTAAATTCACTAAATTCACTAAATTCACTAAATTCACTAAATTCACTAAATTCACTAAATTCACTAAATTCACTAAATTCACTAAATTCACTAAATTCACTAAATTCACTAAATTCATTCAGCTATTTATTTAAGGCTAACATAATTATTAATTTAAAAATTTCTTGAATGTTTATTTTGAATAAATTTGTTCAAATTTTTAAAAATTTATACAGAGTAAATCTTTCTTATAATTTGAATTTTTACTTCCTAGAAGTTATTACAATTAATTAATATTTATCGGTTAGTCATTCTATGAATAAGCATTGAATGATGTCAAAGATAATTCGCCTAATCATCAATTAAATCGGATTACTATTTTCATCTAGTTATGAAAACCTGGAAAAAAGTTGTTCACATCATCCAATTTTATCAACATTCATTAATCAACTTGTTAATCAGTCGATTATAGTGAGTAACTAAAATTAATTTCCAACCATGATTCGCCATCACGATTTATGATCTAGATGAGATTTAAAATCGATAGAAGAAATTGTAGAATGATTAGTAAAATTCAAGAAAGGAAATAGAAAAAGCAAGTAGGTCAGAATGATGGGAATGCGGGTGATTATCCAGCGCGTTAATAGCAGATGTTGAACACTCTCGAGCAGGACGAATTTACGAGATTCGCTTTCAAAGTAGCTCGAATGTCACGCGGGTTACCCTCTTCTGTCTTTGGAATTCAGCCCCGACCTCATCTTCGTCTCCTGTTTCACAAGAGCCTCGAACGATCTCTTTGCTGCTGGTCCCATTGAATATCTCAGACGATCAATAATATCTGAATGCACGTATATTTCCAACGTTTCAAGGTCTTTAGTGCTCTTCGATAATATTATAATATTAATGATATTCTGGTGATATTATATAACATTATCTTTGGAATTATGAATTTGGTAGTGTGAGAATATGAGAATTATTGAATTTAATCATTTTTAACTTAACAGATTGAAAAGTTCAATCTTGGAAATTTTGAAGATCTAGGGATTTTTTATTTTGGGAAGTTTGAGAGTTTGAAGGTGTTTGAATTCTGGGAATTCGAAGATCTGGGGATTTTTGAATTTAGGAAATTTTTGGAGTTGAAGGTTTTGAATTTGGAGAATTTGAAGATTTAAGGATTTTTGAATTTGGGGAATTTTTAAATTTGAAGGTTTGTGAATTTGGGAAAATTCGAAGATTTGGGGATTTTTAAAATCTGGGAAATTTGAGAATTTAAGGGTTTTTGAATTTGGAGAATTTGTAGATCTAGGGAATTTTTAATTTGGGGAATTTTAGAATTTGAAGGTTTGTGAATTTGGGGAAATTCGAAGATTTGGGGATTTTTTAAATCTGGGAAATTTGAGAATTTAAGGGTTTTTGAATTTGGAGAATTTGAAGATCTAGGGAATTTTGAATTTGGGGAATTTTGGAATTTGAAGGTTTGTGAATATGGGGAAATTCGAAGATTTGGGGATTTTTTAAATCTGGGAAATTTGAGAATTTAAGGGTTTTTGAATTTGGAGAATTTGAAGATCTAAGGAATTTTGCATTTGGGGAATTTTAGAATTTGAAGGTTTGTGAATTTGAGGAATTTGAAGATTTGAGGATTTTTGAATTTGGGGAATTTTTAAATTTGAAGGTTTTTGAATTTGGGAAAATTAGAAGATTTGGGTTTTTTTTTAAATCTGGGAAATTTGAGAATTTGAAGGTTTTTGAATTTGGGAAATTTTTAGATCTAGGGATATTTGAATTTGGAGAATTTGATAATTTAATGAGTTGAAATAATGAAATTTAAAGATCTAGGGATATTTTAGTTTGGGGAATTTGAAAACCTGATGAGTTGAATTTAAGAAATTCAAAGATCTAGCGATTTTTGAATTTAGGAAATTTGAAAATTTGGTGAGGTGATATCGGAAAATCCTAAGATCTAGGGATTTTTTAATTTTGTGAATTTAGTAATTTGATGAGTTGAAATTGGAAAATTCTAAGATCTAGTGATTTTTGAATCTGGGGATTTCGACCATTTGATAAATTAAAATAAAGACATTTGAAGATCTAGTGATTTTTGAATCTGGGGATTTCGACCATTTGGTAAATTAAAATAAAGACATTTGAAGATCTAGGGATTTTTAAATTTGGGAAATTTGAAAATTTGATGAGTTGAAATAGGGAACTTTGAAGATCTAGGGATTTGTTAATTTAGGAAATGTAATAAACCTAAGAGTTGAAATTATAAAATTTGTAGATATAGGGATATTTGAATTTAGTGAATTTGAAAATTTAACGAGTTGAATTTAAGAAATTCAAAGATCTAGGGATATTTTAATTTTCGGGATTTTACCATTTGACAAGTTGAAATAGAGACATTCGAAGATCTAGAAATTTTTGAATTCGGAAAATTAAAAAATTTGATGAGTTGAAATTAGTAAATTTGAGGATGCATCGCATTTCTAACATGAACCCCGTGAAAGTATTTCACAGCAAATAAAAATCGCCAAAGAACGAATGATAAGAAGTGAAAAATAATCGCGACGATTGACCGGCATCCGGCGCATGGAAATAAGAAGCGGAACTCGAGCCAACAGGGAACGTCGAAAGAAACAAGGAAAAAGAGAAACTGGAGAGAGAAAAAGAGAGTCGAATTCTCCTCGGATCTGTCAGAGCAGAGTACGAGATGGGGATTCTCCCTTGTTTAAACAAGAGCCACTTCGTACCCGGTCCGACGACCGGCGTTTCGGTCCATGAACAAATGCGACTGTTCTTTGGATACTTTAATCCCGGGGATTGTCTGTAATTTATATCATTTGCTTCTCCCTTCACCTTTCTTTTTGCTTCTACCTGTCTCTGTCCCCTTGTAAACCTACCGTATCAACCGATTCTTTCCTCTCTCTTCGTTTAAACCTTTAAAGTATGACAAACTCTCCTCTCTCACGACGTATCTTCCTTCGCAGATGTTATTAACGCTCGAATGACTCAGTCGGGTCAATCGTGGACCGGAACTGGGAAATATGTGCGAGAATCAGTCGGGAGTAAAATTTATTTTTCTGATTAAGGGCTTTGGATTGTGAAAGAACGGCGTTGTTTCATTTTTAACGTTGGCAGGGAAGTGTCACGTGATTTGGCGGAAAATTTGAATTGTTTCGAATTTGGGTGGCTTGGGGAATTTAGAGAACTTGGGAAATTCGGGAAATTTGGGTATTTTGAGAGTTAGGAAATTTAGAGAATTTGGGGAATTTGGGAAATTTGGGTAATTTAGGGAATTTCGGAGAATTTTGGGAATTTTGGGAATTATGGGAATTTTAGGAATTTTGAGAAATTTAGGGAATTTGGGGAATTTGGGGGAATTTGGGGGAATTTTGGGGAATTTTGGGGAATTTAGAGAATTTAGGGAATTCGGGAAATTGGGAGATTTTTGAATTTGGGGAATTTAGAGAATTTGGGGAATTTGGGTAATTTAGGGAATTTTGGGGAATTT
Organism: Megachile leachella; assembly: GCA_963576845.1. Taxonomy (NCBI): domain Eukaryota; kingdom Metazoa; phylum Arthropoda; class Insecta; order Hymenoptera; family Megachilidae; genus Megachile; species Megachile leachella. Next base: position 7,684,373 of record OY756252.1, on the reverse strand, counting down.
AGAGAATTTTGGGGGATTTTGGGGAATTTTGGAGAATTTAAGGGATTTGGAGATTTTTGGGAATTTGGGAAATTTAGGGAATTCAGGGAATTTGGGGAATTTAGGGAATTTAGGGAATTTTGGGGAATTTAGAGAATTTAGGGAATTTGGGGAGTTTAGGGAATTCGGGAAATTGGGAGATTTTTGAATTTGGGGAATTTAGAGAATTTTGGAAATTCAGGGATTTTTGAATTTGGATCTTTCAAAAGTTAAAGGAATTTGAATTTGGGAAATCTAGGGACTTTGGAATTTGGGGAATTTAGGAATTTTCGAATTTAAATCTTTTGAAAGTTAAAGGAATTTGAATTTGTGAAATCTAGGAATGTTGAATTTGTGGAATTTGGAAAATTTGAAGCTATTTAAATTTGAAGAATTTAAACCTATTTGAATTTCGAAAATTTGGAAATTAAAGAATTTTTGAAAATGTGGAAAATGTTATGAGTTTGTTAACTTTGAGAAATTTTTTAATTTAAAAAATTTGTGATTAATTCATCTTTTCTATGTCACTCTTAGCTCCATAATGCTAATTTTATATTTCTGAATGGTACGGTCCATTCCATTCTCTCCGTAGTTACGCCGATGTTCATTATAGAGAACGTTTGTCGTGATACCCTCGTCCGAACGAATGTCAGAGTATGCTAGAAGCCAGATGCAAGCAATTTTTGAGATTAAATTTTTTTGCGGAATGTTCTTGCTAGCCAGAGTCCATCGTATTTTCATTCTTTCTTTCCTAGCTTGTGCCGTTCAGACGTTTTCTTTGAATTGATTCTATCCATACTAAATATTGCGGCAATCTAAAAGATTGTTATGATGGAATTCGCGAATATCGAATTGATTATTGTCTAACTTTTGTTTTGACGAACACTTTTCTTTCAGACATCAAAATCATTGTGTTTCTTAAAATAATAATTATTTTAAATTGTGCGAAGTGTAAAAGAATACTTATAATTCCAGTTCTAATTATTTAAGTTTCAAATGTTTTTAAAATTCTGTTATATATCGAATAAAAAGTGATAGATCATTTTCTGTGTTTTAAAATAAAGATGCCTTGTGCGCATGCGCGGACTCCATATTGCGCCGGCGCGTCGATCATACTGCGCATGCGCGCAGTCCACACAGTGCGAGATAAAATATACTGTACATTACTCAAGAAAACATTTTTATTATTTAAATTTATATTCCTAAAAAGCTATTTATATCGAAGTTAGATAAAGAATATTATTGAATAAAGTTTCGTTAGATTTTAAGTGTAAGTCGAATGAAATTGATATGAAAGTATTTAGATATTAAAAACATTAATGAACATAATATTAACGAAGATTAAGTAGTCAAAAAAATGACGATAGAAGAGAGGAGCGTTACCACAATGTACACGTAACAAATGTCTTGATCAACAATTAGTTTTCATACGGAATGCATGGAATTGTAAATCCCCGTACAACAGTCGTAACAGTAATCTTAAAATGAATATTAACGCCGCAATTACATCGCTGTTCTCGAACCTGAACAACGGGGATAAAGTGCGCCAGGGGTACCAGCGTACCAGGTCGGTTTCGCCGTTCGCGTAAACGCGGAGACATTAATATTAATATATTATTAAAAGTGGCATGCTCGGGCGGTAATGCGTCAACCATTTACATAGAAATACGTATAGCGGGCATTTTAACGGGCGTAAATAAATTCCGGCAACTTTCAACGAATTTTACCATAGTTCGTAGCCGTAGCCAACACGTCGAGCAGAAGTTTGCCGAGAAAGCCCCGGGATCGAGTTGCGCCAACTACGGAACACCACAACTTACCAACGAGCTTTCGGAACGAGAACCGTTCCCGTCGAATTTATTTGTTCCACAGGAAACTGCGAAAAATTCAACGTGTCAGGTGTTGCCCTGGCACAGACGTTCGTGATTTCTAAGCAAACGTAACCTACTCTTTTTTTTATATTCTTTTAGGACTACCATTACGGGACTAGAATTTTTTATTTTATAGTGATAGGGGTTTTTTAAAATGGAGATGACGGAGTCTTACTAAGCTAAACTATTTAATACAGAATGCTTCACGTTAGGAGTATATAATGTAATTTTGTTTTTTGAAGTGATGTGTTTTTTTAGATGAACATTTTGTAAATAATAAGATATTTTGTAACAACGAAATAGACATATTTCGAAATATGGAACATGCAACGAAACATGAAACTGTTGGTAATTATACATAGAATAATATTCCATTGATTAATTGTGAAATTAGGAATTTTAGGCACGTAATTTGCATAATTGGTATAATAATAATGCTATTCATAGTATTCAGTTACACGAAGGTTGAAGTGTGGATTGACGAGTGCTATTGTAATCAGTGTATTAATGTAATCCAATAAGGCATATTATATAAATTGCTCAAAATACAAATTCTATGAGAAAGTCATAAAATTCACCAAATTTATCAATTTCATCCAATTCATAAAATTTACTACTAAATTCATAAGATTTACCAAATTCAAAGAATTCACCAGATTCCTCAAATTCACCAAAATCACTAAATTCACAGAATTCACCAGATTCATCAAATTCAGAAAATTCACCAGATTCATTAAATTCACCAAATTCACTAAATTCACTAAATTTACCAAATTCACCAGATTCATAAAATTCGCCAAATTTATCAATTTCACCCAATTTATAAAATTTACTACTAAATTCACAAGATTTGCCAAATTCACAAAATTCACCAGATTCCTCAAATTCACTAAATTCACAGAATTCACCAGATTCATCAAATTCACAAAATTCACCAGATTCATTAAGTTCACCAGATTCACCAAATTCACTAAATTCACCAGATTCATCAAATTCACCAGATTCATCAAAATCACTAAATTCACAGAATTCATCAGATTCATCAAATTCAGAAAATTCACCAGATTCATTAAATTCACCAAATTCACCAAATTCACTAAATTCACCAAATTCACCAGATTCATAAAATTCGCCAAATTTATCAATTTCACCCAATTTATAAAATGTACTACTAAATTCACAAGATTTACCAAATTGAAAAAATTCACCAGATTCCTCAAATTCACTAAATTCACAGAATTCACCAGATTCATCAAATTCAGAAAATTCACCAGATTCATTAAATTCACCAGATTCACCAAATTCACTAAATTCACCAGATTCATAAAATTCACCAAATTCATAAAATTCACCAGATTCATAAAAATCACCAAATTCACCAAATTTACCAAATTCACAAAATTCATCAGATTCATCAAATTCATAAAATTGACCAAACTCATAAAATTAACCAAATCCAGTAAATTCACCAGATTCACCAAATTCACAAAATTTACAAAATTCCCTAAATTCACCAGATCCACTAAATTCACTAAATCCACTAAATTCATCAAATTCACCAAATTCACCAAATTCACCAAATTCCCGAATTTGACCAAATTTCTATAATTCTTAAATTTTCCAAATGTCTAAAAATCTAAGTATTTAAAATATAACTTAAACTTGAACTCCAACACCCTCTATTTCCACCAAACCAAAATATCTTGACTTCACCACCCAAACATAAATAATTTTTATAACCTACCATAAATAACCTTCTCAAACCCAATTAATTAAAAGGAAAGTAAAATTGCGGGGGTAATAAAGTGCACGCAACGTGGCGGCAATCAAAGCGTTAATACGTTACGTAAATAATAATAATTTTCTGGGAAGTCAGCCAGTTATTGCTACAGTTTTGTTTCTCAGTGGAAGCTCGAAGGTTATTCTCGGTAGTGCCGTGCTAATTAAAGTAATAACTTTATCGAGCAATTGTGGGTGGAACACGAAAGTAAAGATACAGACTAACAGGAATAAAACTTCCCTCGTCAAACGAAAGACCGTGAGGGTGATTTCTTTCTTCGTAGTTCATCTAATTAAAGTTGAAACTCTCTCATGATCTTTGTTTACGCTAGTGGAAAATACCTAGGCGAGTTTTTATCGATCGTATCAGCGAACGGCATCGGTCTGTCTTATTTATAATTCCGCATGAATTCCCAACCTTACGTTCAGTAAATTGAAAGTAACGAGGAGCGCTAATAAGATTAGGGATCTTACTTTATTCTTCGTATTTTCCATTTTTATTTTAGTTAACCTCGTTATTTTAATAAGAAAGCAGGTACTATGAGATAAGGAACAAATCTTTGGAATTGCGAAATTCTAGGGATTTTAGTAATTTGGGGAATTTGGGGAATTCTGAAGATTTTCGCAATTTAGGGAATTTTGGAGATTTTTTGAGTTTTAGTAATTTTGGGAAATTTCGTAATTTTGGGGAATTTGGGGAATTCTGGGGATTTTCGCAATTTAGGGAATTTTGGAGATTTTTGCAATTTTGTAGATTTTTTGAGTTCTAGTAATTTTGGGAAATTTGGGAAATTCTAGGAATTTTGGGGATTTTTTGAGTTTTAGTAATTTTGGGAAATTTGGGGAATTCTAGAAATTTTGAGGATTTTTTGAGTTTTAGTAATTTTGGGAAATTTGGGAAATTCTAGGAATTTTGAGGATTTTTTGAGTTTTAGTAATTTTGGGAAATTTGGGAAATTCTAGGAATTTTGGGGATTTTTTGAGTTTTAGTAATTTTGAGAAATTCGGGGAATTCTAGGAATTTTGAGGATTTTTTGAGTTTTAGTAATTTTGGGAAATTTGGGAAATTCTAGGAATTTTGAGGATTTTTTGAGTTTTAGTAATTTTGGGAAATTTGGGAAATTCTAGGAATTTTGGGGATTTTTTGAGTTTTAGTAATTTTGAGAAATTCGGGGAATTCTAGGAATTTTGAGGATTTTTTGAGTTTTAGTAATTTTTGGAAATTCTAGGAATTTTGGGGATTTTTTGAGTTTTAGTAATTTTGTGAAATTTGGAGAATTCTAGGAATTTTCGTAATTCGGGGAATTTAGGCAATTTCTGGGGATTTTAGTAACTTTGGAAAATTTGGTAAGTTTTTACAGTTCTGGTAATTTTGGGAATATTTGTCATTGTAGGAAATTTGGGGTTTTTGGTGATTTTCGTAATTGTTGAAATTTTTGATATTATTGAAATTTGAAAATTTGAAAATTTTGAGATTTTCGAATTTTTTAGTATTTTGGAAATTTGAAAGTTTATGGATTTTTGAAATTTTTGTTGTTTTGAAGGTATAAAAATTTGAGAATTTTTTAATTTCATATTGCAATCATCAATACAATCAGTAAATAAATAAATAAATAAGCGAATCCACCAGAAACCTACCTCCACCAAAAATAATCGATAAATGTAACAACCAACATAAAACACATTATTCAACCAAATAAAATTGCAGTATCAAAACATAAAATTATATTTATTCTTTATCTCAATCACCGTTAAAACATAAAGTGTGTAATATTCGAAAACATTCAGTTAACAATTTGAATGTATACGAACACTGAGTAAATATTAACTTTCTCTGTTCATTGCGAAGGAACACATTTAAACAGTAATATGTTCACTGTTTGATTGATTGAAAATGCAGCTTTTGTACCCGAGCAATTGTAGCCAATCATATTTTGCGTCGTAATATTACTACGATTGAATGAATGATAAATTAACAACTGATTCGGATCACTTCAACGTTACAGTCCTTTTTTTTTCTCTTGATACTACAATAAAAATACATTGTCAAACGAAACGTATAATTCCGATGGATAAACATGTAGCAGTGAAATGGCTTTTATTGCATCAATACCATCGCTATCGACGAAATAACGTGCAACGATTGCAGTTCGATGCAATAAATTGCATTGCGTTGGATATTTAAATAAAAATATATCAATCTGCATAGAGTTATTTCATCTCGTCTATCATTCATGCGAGTACAATCGGGGATTGAAGTATTCGAATGATTGCATTCGAAAGTGCACGTGAATGAAATATAACTTTTTTATGTTGAATTAGGTTTGGGTTATAAACCATACAAATCGCACGATTTGCTTTGTAGGAACAGATCATCGCAAGCTGAAATAATTCTATTTATTAATTTGCTGCACAATTTTCCAATTATATTTCTTTTCAAATTTTACGAATTTTTTTATTTTTAGGTTTCTCAAATTCTAAATTTTTGGTCTTTGAGTTTTCCAGGTTTCAAATTTTTCAAAGTCCTAAATTCTTTAATTCTTCAATTTTTCAATTTTTTAGTTTTCAATTTTTCAATTTTTCAATTTTTTAGTTTTTCAATTTTTCGATTTTTCAATTTTTCAATTTTTCGATTTTTCAGTTTTTCAATTTTTCAATTTTTCAGTTTTTCGATTTTTCAATTTTTCAGGTTTGTAAGTTTTTAGGTTTTCAATTTTTCAATTTTTCAATTTTTCACTTTTTCAATTTTTCAATTTCACCATTTCTCCAATTCTCAATTTCTCAATTTTTCAAGTTTTCAAGTTTTCAATTTTTCGAGTTTTCGAGTTTTCAAGTTTTCAAGTTTTCAAGTTTTCAAGTTTTCAAGTTTTCAAGTTTTCAAGTTTTTAATTTTTCAATTTTTCAATTTTTCAATTTTTCAATTTCGCCATTTCTCCATTTCTCAATTTCTCAATTCTTCAAGTTTTCAATTTTTCAATTTTTCAATTTCACAATTTCACCATTTCTTTTGTAGCCTAGCACGGACCATGGAGAGGTCCTGTCTTATGACTACGCTACCCGACAAGACGCTTCCTATCGCGTCGCATCGAACTTTCTACTTAAAATTGCATTAAAAATGAGATATTATTTTAATTCAAATATTATTTAATAAGCGTAACAAATGTGAACTTGTGTTTTTATATAATTTATGGTGACGTTTGAGCAAGTTACTATACTTCGTACCTAAGAGGTTAAAATGGTACCCTTCTGTAGCCTAGCGCGGACCATGGAGAGATCCTGTCTTATGACTACTCCTACAAGATGCTGTCTCCCGTGTTACATCGAACTTTGTACTAAACGATTACATAAAAAATGAAATACGTTAATTCAAATACTATTTAACACGAGTGACAAATGCTCCTGTGTTTTAATATAATCCACGATGACGCGAAAGCCACAATAATTGACCTTGTTCAGAGAGATCCGCAAAAGCCACTATACTGGCGCGACTAAGAGGTTGCGTGTCGTCGCGAGGTCAAAGGTACAACTGCAACCCCCGTCTCCAACTACATCTTGTAAGGCGAATCCTTTCATAAGAGGCTTCAATTAACCGACAGTACGCTGCCTCTCCATTTTCTGCCCTTCTAATAACAGTCTCGGGAAGAAGAGAATACACAGCATGAAATAAGATCGCGAGGATTGTTGCCTCCAAGGGCAATTTCCCATCGCTTCTTTTCCCGGGACTGTTTCCGTGCAACCAGCCGTTGGGTATTGTTTCGAAAAAAGAATCTCCTCGTTTCCTTACTTGTCGCAGTTTCGATGCAACCGGTCATTCAATTAATCGCGAGGCAACGCGAGCTCGTGTAACACCGGTAGAATGTACAGTCAACGGCAAATCTGCCTTTCCTGTTGCGTGAATAGGGAGGAAAACCGGCTTGTAGGAATTTTTTTAGAATTTCATGAGTTTGAGATGGGTTAAGAGTGTTCCTGCGTTCTTAATTGTCTTAATTGACTTAGGCTAATTGTTTCAGGAGAATTAAGCATACAGTCAACAGTAAATCTGCCTTTTCTGCCGCAAAAATATTAGTGCTGAGAGAGGAAATGCTTGTACCGCGATTTTTAGGGACTTTTTTTTCAATTTTATGAGTTGGTTAGAAATCATTTTACATTCTTGATTGTTTTAATTGACTTAATTGTTTTAATTGACTTAGGGTGGCTGTACTAGGACAATTAATGGTTTCTGAGAATTTCAGGACGTAGGAATCGGAATCTAGGGAATTTCGGGATCGATGGATTTGGGAATTTACGTAATTTGGACATTTGTAAATACAGGAATTTCTAGGGATTTGGTGGCGTAAGAATTGAGGAAGGTAATTTCGAAATTTAGGGATCTTGTGATCTAGAAATTTGAGAATTAAATTTCAAAATCTAGGGATTTATGTATTGGGAAGTCTACAGATTTAGGAATTTAAAAATGTACTGGTCTACGAATTTGGAGACATAGATATTGTAGATTTAGGGATTTTTTGGATTTAGGGATTTGAAGACGTAAAAAGTACCTGTCAATTCAAGTTTTTAAACTTGAAAAATTGAAAAATTGAGAAATTGAAAAATTGAAGAATTGAAAAATTGAAAAATTGAAAAATTGAAAAATTGAAAAATTGAAAAATTGAAAAATTGAGAATTGGAAAAATGGTGAAACTGAAAAATTGAAAAATTGAAAAATTGAAAAATCGACAAATTGTAAACTTGAAAAATTGAAAACTGGAAAACTTGAAGAATTGAAGAATTGAAAAATTGAAAAATTGAAAAATTGAAAAATTGACAAATTGACAAATTGTAAACTTGAAAAATTGAAAACTGGAAAACTTGAAGAATTGAAGAATTGAAGAATTGAAGAATTGAAAAATTGACAAATTGTAAACTTGAAAACTGGAAAACGGGAAAACTTGAAGAATTGAAGAATTGAAGAATTGAAGAATTGAAGAATTGAAGAATTGAAGAATTGAAAAATTGAAAAATTGACAAATTGTAAACTTGAAAAATTGAAAACTGGAAAACTTGAAGAATTGAAGAATTGAATAATTGAAAAATTGACAAATTGTAAACTTGAAAACTGAAAAACGGGAAAACTTGAAGAATTGAAAAATTGAAAAATTGAAAAATTGAAAAATTGGCAAATTGTAAACTTGAAAAAATGAAAACTGGAAAACTTGAAGAATTGAAGAATTGCAGAATTTAGGACTTTGAAAACTCGAAAACTTGAAAACTTCCAAACTCGAAAACTTGAAAATTTAAAAACTTGAAAATTTGTAAATTTATAAAAATGTTTGTAAACTTGTAAATGTACAAAGTCAGATATTAACTTATCATGCGCTGTTACCCCACGCCTACGTTGCACCCGAGTGTACTTATAGTATAATTGCGCGACGAGGGAGCCAACTCTAATGACTGCGATTACACTTTAAGGGGTTTTTATACGGGACGCGACCATTGTCCCCTTACTCATTCTTTACGTTTATTTCCCCTTGGTATTGTGTGCGAATAACGCCTGGGAATAGACCATGTATTCGCTGATTTTGCTCGATTTCATTGCTTTGATATCTTCTTCCAAACACGCTACGTTTGTAAATGTACAAATTCTTGCATACTTAATTTCTGAATTTCTAAGTTCTTTAGTTTAAATTCTCTTTTCTTTCCAAGTAAATGATCAAATTTTTTATTTTATATCGTTACGTCTCTAAAATAGCAAATTTTCAAGTTATCAAATATTTCATTTTTCAAATTTCCAAATTTTTCGATTTTCAAATTTTCAAATTTCTAATTTATAAAATCCTGAATCTTACAAATCCTCAAATTCTTTATCAAATTTTTGTATCACCTTCTAAATTACCTCAAACTTTTCAAATTTCCAAATTCTCAAATTCCTGAAACTAATTTTCCAAATTTTCCAAATTCGCAAATTTCCAGAATTTTCAAATCCCATCAATCTTAAAATCGAAAATTTTTTAATTTCTACAATTTTCTTCCATTTTCCTCCCCTATTTAAATTTCTACAGGTTTCCACATTTCCAATATCCGAAATTTTCAAATATTCAATTTGTAAATGATTACATTCACTCATTAACTGTTCATCAAAACGACCCTTCAGCGTTATCTATCGTTTCCTCGAACGTCTCCAGCACCTAATTGTAAATTTTCCCGTAATAAAAGCGCGAAACGGCAAAGAGGGTCGTTTAACGGCAAGTTAACCCATTACCGGAAACCGTCGAACGCACCTAACCGTAGCATGCTAACGAACGAAACAGAGACGGAAAATCAACAGCAGGAGCGAAGCCAATCGAAGGCACATTTTCACAACACGGAAAACTTCTTAACTAACTCTTCAAATTTTCTTTAAACAAATACAACAAAATTTTTATTTTTTTCCACTAAAAATTCTTATTTTATATTATAATAAATATTCTGATTTTATGACTTAATTTTGCAATATTACAATTTTTATATAATTTCATAATATTACAATTTTTATATAATTTCATAATATTAACATTTTTATAAAATTTCATAATTCAACAAAATTATTAATTTAGATTACAATTTTGCAGTAATAAATTTTTTATTTTACTTTATAATTTTCCAGTATTCAAATTCTTATTTAACATTATAATTTGACAAGATTAAAAATTATTAATTTATATTATAATTTTGCAATAACAAATTTTTGATTTTATCTTACAATTTTACAGTATTTTTTTTTCTAAAATTCTTATTTTACATTATAATTTGACAAGATTAAAAATTATTAATTTACATTACAATTTTGCAATAATAAATTTTTTATTTTATCTTACAATTTTACAGTATTAAAATTCTTATTTTACATTATAATTTGACAAGATTAAAAATTATTAATTTACATTACAATTTTGCAATAATAAATTTTTTATTTTATCTTACAATTTTACAGTATTAAAATTCTTATTTAACATTATAATTTGACAAGATTAAAAATTATTAATTTACATTACAATTTTGCAGTATTAAATTTTTTATTTTATCTTACAATTTTATAGTATTAAAATTCTTATTTTACATTAGAATTTGGCAAGATTAAGAATTATTAATTTACATTACAATTTTGCAATAATAAATTTTTTATTTTATCTTACAATTTTACAGTATTAAAATTCTTATTTTACATTAGAATTTGACAAAATTAAAAATTATTAATTTACATTACAATTTTGCAGTAATAAACTTTTTATTTTACTTTATAATTTTACAGTATTAAAATTCTTATTTAACATTATAATTTGACAAGATTAAAAATTATTAATTTACATTACAATTTTGCAATAATAAGTTTTTTATTTTACCTTGTAATTTTACAGTATTAAAATTCTTATTTTACATTATAATTTGACAAGATTAAAAATTATTAACTTACATTACAAATTTGCAATAATAAATTTTTTATTTTATCTTACAATTTTACAGTATTAAAATTCTTATTTTACATTATAATTTAACCATGTAAAAATTCTTATTTTTCATCATAATTTTACAATATGAAAATTGTTATTTTTCATTTTATAATTAAACAATATTACAAATGTTCTTCTATACTATAATTTTACGATATTAAAAATTTGTTTTACATTACACTATATTGACATTATATACCATATAATGAATTTACCTAGAAATTGAATTATTCATAAAATATATATAACGCTCAAGTACTATACAAGTATGTACGCCCCAGTAAAAACAAATTATGAAAACAAGAAATATAACTACGATCAAATATACAAAAATGTAAAACATGATATGTTAATCCAACCACATCAAAAAGTGTAAAATATAAAAAATTTATGTTAATTTAACGACACGCAGTAATCGATACCCAGCTCGAATATCAATAAGAGCTCAAGCACTTAACGAGTTCTCGTTACTTTCATAATCGCCATCTCGCAAAAGTGGAGGTAAAAAAATTGTGCCAAATCGAACCGGTTTCGATATTGATATTGTTACACGGTCGTTGAGGACGCGTCGCGTTGAAGATCGGCCACGAGCCTGTAAAGAGGCTCTCGGCTCAACGCTCCGTATCCGGCCAGGAAGATCCGATTATGGCTTAACCGCATTAAACGCGGAAAGTTTACTTTCGGTAATTCGAAGTCTGAAAGGGTCGGGTCTCGTAGTAGCACCTGCAACACCACCTGCCTCTCAACGCTTTCGTGAGACGTTTCGTTTCGTTCTGTCTCGTTTGCCGTCGTTCCGCTCGAGTGCCGTACAATGCGGACGCCCTAGTCTTCGAGACTGTTTACACTCTGCGACGCGACGCGACGCTGCACCCCATCGTGTTTTGCTTACAGAATATCAGGGTGCATCCGAGGATCCTATAGTGTAACGGCGCAAGTACGTTTCACGCACCCCTGACTCGTCCGTACTGTTGCTTGATCGTTCTGAAGGGCTTGTCGGTCTTATTTGCTGGGAAACTTTGCTGATTGGTACGGAAGTGTTACTGTTTGGTAGAACCTCGGGTTTTTCAAGTTATGATAATTTTATTTCTCAAGTTTCGCTGTTTGTATGCTTTCATATAACCGAGTTTTTAGTTTTCCCATTTTTAGATACATAATCTTCTAAATTTGCAAATTATTTAATTACAAGTTCAGGATTTTCATTTTCTTAATTTTTAAACTTTTTAACCGACTTCGAAAAAGCAGGAGGTTACTCAATTCGACCTGCATATTTTTTTTTTTTATTTTTTTTTTTATAAGTCTTAGTTTTCAAGCTCAAAAATGTTTAAATGTCTGAATGTTGCAATAATTACAAGCCTATATTTTCCAGTATCAAAAATCCTAAAATTCTAATTTTCTGAAAATGTTGAAATTATAAACAAATTTGTGAGTCTAGGGATTTTTCAATGCGGAGATTTTTAAATTTAGAAAATATGGAATCTAGGAATTTTTAATTGTAGAAAGTTGACGTTTTTGGACATGGAGACTTGTGAATCTTGAAATTTTTTATCTGGTTATTTTTCATTGAGGGAAGAGGAAATCTAGGGATTTTTGAATCTAGGGATTTGAGGATTTTTAGATCGAAGAATTTTAGCATTTTTAGGTCTGGAAATTCAGGGAACCAGGGACTTTTATAACTCGTGATTTGGGATCTAGGGATTTTTTAATCTAGGGATTTTTTGATTTAATAATTTTTTGATATTTAGATTTGTCGATTTTGTATTTGCGAATTTAGGAATATAGGGAATTTACAATCTAGGGATTTTTATTTAGTGAATGATATCTAGGGATATTTTGGATCTAGAGGTCTTTTGGTTTAGTAATTTTTTATATTTTATATTTGTCGATTTTGTATTTGCGAATTTAGGAATATAGGGAATTTATGATCTAGGGATTTTTATTTAGTGAACGAGATCTAGGGATTTTTTGTTTTAGTAATTTTTTATATTTTGTATTTGTCGATTTTGTATATTCGAATTCAGGAATATAAGGAATTCACAATCTAGGGATTTTTATCTAGGGAATATGAGATCTAGGGACTTCTGCATCTAGGGATTTTTGGATCCAGTAATTTTTGGATTTTTCAAATTTGCATATGCAAATTTAACAACATAGGGAATTTATGATTCAGCGATTTTTATCTAGGGAATATGAGATCTAGGGATTTTTGCATCTAGGGATTTTTGGATCCAGTAATTTTTGGATTTTTCAAATTTGTATATAAAAATTGAAGAATATAGGGAATTTACGGACCAGGGATTTTTATCTTGGAAATATAAGATCTATGGATTTCTAATACAAAAATTTGAAAATTTTTGGATCTGGAGATTTGACCTATTAACTTTGATTTCTGGGGATTTTTAAATCTAGGGATTTTAGTGGCTGGAAACTTGGGAATCTAGGGACTTTTTGGAAATCTAGAATTCTAGGGATATGAATGTCCATGAATTTTCAAATCTGCTAATATCTTTTCGCATTAAGATTCTAGGAAAATTCCTAGATCTAGTAACTTAGTGACCTAAATTCTTGAGGTCCTAAAAAATTCTAAATAATTTAATTTGATAGTTGAGATAATAAAGAATCCATGTATTTATAACTCTAAGAGTGCAATTCTAAAAATTTGCTAGTTAAGAAGCAAAAATATAGAAATTTCAAAAATTCAGAAACAAGAAGTCGACATAAAAGTTTGTAAAAATGTTCAATCTCGCGTATGTTTCACGGTCCAAAAGAAACGGTGTATTCGTATACGCATATACGAGCGATATACGTTACATTTCGTGCGTTTCATGGAAATATTGAATTTTTACAATCGCGCCGTTCCTTGGCTCCATATCGAACTTGGAAACTTCGAAACCGGTCCTTTTTGTATCGGCTAACGGAGTTTCGTTAAAAAAAAAAAAAAGTAAAACTTGCCGGAAGTTATTCCGATAGACAGTTGGAAACGAGTTAGAGTTGTCTTTTCCCAGTTGGACCGTGGGGTTCGTGCGTTTCTGTTTCAAATGCGTTCGATCTGGTCGCGTTCGACTGCCGGAGCCGAACAATAATCAAATTGTCCTGCGAACAGAATGAACTGCAATGCTTTCAGCTTCCTGTAACAAAGCCGTTTCCGCTTGTATTCAGCCTGGAGAATTGTAACGTGTGTCTATTCAATTTCGTTCTAAATACAGCCTGTTCATCGCGAAGATCACCGCGATTTTTTACACTTTATATAATCCGGGATACAAGGCCGGGAGCGTAAAAATGTTGATAAACGCGGGCTCGATGATAATTCATGTGTTCGGTGTTGCATACACGTGCGATCGAACGTTTAACGCACCGACGATGAAATTTCTGGCCATTTTGCTTTCTCATTAAGGCGTATATTTATTGAAACGTTCATGAATATGGAGATGAGATTCTGCGGTACGCGGCCATTAAGGGAAAGGGCGTATTCTAATGAAAAGCGATGGATATTTCTTTTTTTTTTTTTCATTTTTTTTTTCTGCTACATCGTATCTCGAAATGAAAATTCGACGAGCCGAGCGGCGCGAATCGTTAATGACATTGTAAATTTATTTTTTAACGCGGTTATGCAATTTTGTGAATTCAATTATCCATTTTTGTTGCAAGTGATTTTGATGATATTGTGTTACACTTTTGTTTGTACTTCGTACATGTTTTTTTGTCGCTCTTTTTACGGATTACGTTTTGTGTTACGTTTTTATCAATTTGGGAATACTGGAGCTTTTTATAACTACATTTAAATATCCCTAGATCTCTCTATAACTAGAGTTAAAAATCTCTAGATTTCTCTATAACTAGAGTTAAATATTCGTAGATTTCTATAACTAGAGTGATCTGTGTCTGACAAAAATATCCCTATATCAAGGTTTCAATGTCACTAGATTTGAATATCACTAGATCTTAGTTTTACTAAAACCCAATATCACTAGTCCAAATAAACCTTAGACATAGATAATAACGGAACTTCAATATCCCTAGATCTTGTCACAATTAAATTAAAATATCACTAGGTCTCTTATAATTAGATGCAAATATCCCTAGATGTCGATATAACTAGATTCAAATTCAATATCCCTGTGTCTACATATTAACAATCTAAATATCCCTAGATATTAGTATGACCAATCCAAATATCCCTAGATACAAATATAACAAATTCTAATATCTCTAGTTATTAATATGACCAATGCAAATATCCCTAGATATTAATATAAACAGTATAAATATCCCTAGTTATTAATATGACCAATCTTAATTTTTCTAGATATTAATATGACCAATGCAAATATCTCTAGATATTAATATAACCAGTATAAATATCCCTAGATATTAATATAACCGACTTCCAATATTCTGAGATCTCATCACAATTAAATCTAAATATCCCTAGATTTCCATTATAGCTCGATATGAATATCCTAAGATTTGGATACAAGGTTGAAATATCCCTAGATTTCTATAGCTAGTGTAAAATATCCCTAGATCTGTGTCTGACAAAAATATCAAAAATATTTAATCACTCTATTTAATTTCTTTATAACTCGATCCAAATATCCCTAGATGTCGATATAACTAGATTCAAATTCAATATCCCTATATCTAAATATTACCAATCCAAATATCCCTAGATATTAATATAACAAATCTTAATATTTCTAGATATTAATATGACCAATGCAAATATCCCTAGATATTAATACAACTAATTCTAATATCTCTAGTTATTAATATGACCAATACAAATATCCCTAGATATTAATATAACCAGTATAAATATCCCTAGATATTAATATGACTAATCCAAATATCCCTAGATATTAATATAACCAACTTCCAATATTCTGAGATCTCATCACAATTAAATCTAAATATCCCTAGATTTCCATTATAGCTCGATATGAATATCTTAAGATTTGGATACAAGGTTAAAGTATTTCTATAGTTCTGTATAGTATGGTCAGTGTATTCCTAGTTCCCTCTACAAATAGATCCAAATAACCCTAGATCTCTGCTACAGTTAGATACGAATATCCCTAGATTATTATACAACTAGTTCTGAATATTCTTAGATTCGAATATCCCTATATTCTTGTTTAACTAGATTTAAACATCCCTAGATCCCTGCTATAGTTAGATACGAATATCCCTAGATTATTATACAACTAGTTCTGAATATCCTTAAATTCGAGTATCCTTATATTCTTGTTTAACTAGATTTAAACATTCCTAGGTCTCTGCTACAGTTAGATACGAATATCCCTAGATTATTATACAACTAGTTCTGAATATCCTTAAATTCGAATATCCCTATATTCTTGTTTAACTAGATTTAAACATCCCTAGGTCTCTGCTATAGTTAGATACGAATATCCCTAGATTATTATACAACTAGTTCTGAATATCCTTAAATTCGAATATCCCTATATTCTTGTTTAACTAGATTTAAACATCCCTAGATCCCTGCTATAATTAGATACGAATATCCCTAGATTCTAATGCAAGGCTAAAATATCCCTAGATCTCGAATATTCCCATATTCCTGTCCAGCTAGATCCAAATATCTTTTAGCTTTTATTGCAGCCAAACAAGAATATCCCTAGATCCTAATATCTCCACTCCCACATTTCTTCTATTACTATCGTGTTACGATTATAAAAGCACCGCAATGAAAACAAAATATCCAATATATTACATTCTATAATTAAAATAGAAATATCTGCCCTGTTCATTTCAAGTTGAAGTTCGAAAATACCTTTCCACCTTACTACAATTCGGGGATCCACTATAATTTTCCAGCGGAGCGTAACAGACGATGTTTCATACTCGTCAATCATAAGTAGTCCCATTCTGAAATCAACACGGCAACCAGACGTGTTCACACGATCCGCGATCCAACCGCCGACAACCGTATCTCCGTTCACCAACATCCCACGCGGGTCATTTATACCCAACATTCGCAACAACGGCCGCGTTAAACGCCGCAGCGAAATCCTTGAAGAAACGCTCCCTTTTTTCTTCCGTTTCTCTGCTAAGGGGTTGAACGGTCCGAAGCCGTCGGAAGTCGTTCGCATCGCTCGGAATTAATTTAATTAACGCCCTCGCTGTCGTCGAAATTGGCCGGCGGGCAATTATCGCGAGCCTTCCGTGGTAAAGTTCAGCTCCGCGAAATCCGCTCGGCGGCCGAAGCATCGAATGAAATTACGCCGTGAGAAAAGAACGCTTTCGCGTGTGCATTATCGTCGCGTCTCGCGCATAAATAAATACCGGAAACGCATTATGAAACGGGCCACGTAGGCGTCATTAAATCATTACCAGCGCGGGATTACCCTCGGATAGCCCCGTAGCCGCGTTCGTTCCTTTTCCCAGGTAATCCCTTTTAAAGTGCTAATGTTTGCGCCGGCTCCTTTTTTTCATGGAAACTCGTTCACACGACCAAACTCGATGTTACGATCTGTTGCTTTTTTCGAGCCTTTCGTGGTTAGGAACCCTTCCGAGGGCGATTACGGGTCCCGTGCGAACGGATCTGTAACCTTAACAATTTTCAAACTCGTACATTCAACCCCTTATAATTTTAAAAAAAATTCGAAAACACAGCATGCACGTATTCCCGAGTGTAATTGCACAGCGGCAACAAACATGCCAAACAGCGAGCGGCAAGACACCGGGGCCGTAAAGCTCGCGTTATACGAGAAAATATCGCGGCGGGAAGGCTCGCAATTAAAACTGTGTATTTCGTGGGGGGATTCGCGATTATCGCTAACAAGCTTGAATCACACTGACGTGGGCGTTGTCGGCAACGACAGAAAGTTTCGGCAACGTCTTGAAGACGAGTCTGATGACAAAGGTCAAAGATGTCCGCCAGTGCGAAGTTGTTCAAAACAGGAAAAAGGGGCCTCACGGTGGAAGGAGCTCGTTAATTTATGTGAGAAAGGTCTAACATGGAGCCAGGCGTGACTTTATACGTTTATTAGCCTCGAAAGTACGTTTTATGCCGCGTCCAAGATTACATCGTAGCGAACGCAAAGTAAACGATACGTTTCGTACATCTTGTTTCACGAGTTTAAAGCTGGATTTACGCGCCCGTCCAATTTGCGCTAACTAACTTGTATAATCGAATTTGTAGTGGGAGATCGTTACGCACGGAAATTCGATGTTTGCGAGAGGCGAATTTCGATTTGATAAAATCTCATGTTTCGTGCTATTTTGTTGTGAATGTACGATATAAGAATTGTTGGGGTTGAGATTGAGCTTTGATTATGGTTAGGTTATGCCTACGGTAAGGTATAGTTACCTTATAGTTAGGTTATGGTTAGGTGATACATACGTTAGGTTATAATTAGTTTATAGTTATGTTATGGTGAAGTTAGGGCTAGCTCAAGGTTAGATCAAGTTTAGTCTAAGGTTGGGTTATTGTTAGATTAAGGTTAGATCAAGGTTAAGTCAAAGTTAGTCCGAGGTTAGGTCAAGGTTAGATTAGAGTTAGATCAGTGTTAATAAAGTTAGATAAAGGTTAGATCAAGTTTGGGTTAAAGTTAGGTCAATGTTAGATTGGAGTTAGATCAGTTTTAATCAAGGTTAGGTCAAGGTTAGATCAAGGTTAGATCAAGGTTAGGTCAAAGTTAGATCAAGATTAGATTGGAGTTAGATCAGTTTTAATCAAGGTTAGGTCAAGGTTAGATCAAGGTTAGGTCAAAGTTGGTCCAAGGTTAGGTCAAGGTTAGATTAGAGTTAGATCAGTTTTAATCAAGGTTAGGTAAAGGTTAGATCAAGGTTAGGACAAAGTTAGTCCAAGGTTAGGTCAATGTTAGATTAGAGTTAGGTCAGTGTTAATAAAGTTAGATAAAGGTTAGATCAAGTTTGGGTTAAAGTTAGGTCAAGGTTAGATTGAAGCTATATCAGTTTTAATCAAGGTTAGGTCAAGGTTAGGTCAAGGTTAGGTCAAGGTTAGATCAAGATTAGGTTAATGTTAGATCAAGGTTAGATTGGAGTTAGATCAGTTTTAATCAAGGTTAGGTCAAGGTTAGGTCAAGGTTAGATCAAGGTTAGGTCAAAGTTAGATCAAGGTTAGATTGGAGTTAGATCAGTTTTAATCAAGGTTAGGTCAAGGTTAGATCAAGGTTAGATCGAGGTTAATCCAAGATTAGATCAAAGTTACATCAAGGTTAGGCCAGTGATAGTTATTTCAGTGCCAGGTCAATTTTGAACCAACGTTAGGTCAATGTTATGATGAGGTTTAATTAACATTGCGTTAGTTTAGTGTTAGGTTGGTGTTGGGTTACGTGTTTTCAAGTGTTAAGGCTATGGTTAGTTTTCGATTACTCAAGTCTTATTTTTAGTGTTATAATTTTATCATATATGAATTTTTCAGTATATCAGTTGACATAAAAGCTTGTCATAAAATATGTTATATAACAAATATATTTGAAGTTTGAAATTAACTGTAAATGGCTATATAAACAATTTCTAATGATTTGTAGATTATATCAGTTAGTTTGTGATTCTAGCCTAGTAATTGTATGTCTTAAGAATTCTTGGAAATTTCAAAGTTTTTGACTCACAGTTCCAATTAAATCATTATGTCTATTTGTAATATTATCGTAATATTAATATACCTTAACTATTAGGTACTCATTTATCCATAAAAATTGATTAAATGTTTCGAAACTTCAGTTGTACAAAATATCAACAATTAAAATTTTAAACAGTTGAAACACCTAAAATTAATAATCCTGATTAGCAACTTTTCATGCAGTTAAACCTAACATCAAGATCAGCAATTACTCCTGTATATAAAAGTTTATATCTCGGAAAATGTGACATCAAACAGTATTAACAATTTCATAACAGCATTGACGCAACATTTGAAAAAAGAGCCTGTAAAGCTCCTGAAAACCGATTACACGTTCAGAAGCTCGGCAGGCGATTATGTCGCAGATTAAAAAAGCAGAAGTTGCTTTCGCAGTATTCACATGTCATCCCATATTTCATGAATAGCAAAAAAGTTTTGAAGATTTCGAAAGTTTCACCGGTTTTTTCGCATTTTAGACCTGGCGTGCTGGAGTTGCGTGAAGAGTGGTTCGTTTAGATTACACTTTGAAAGCGCAACAAGATTAATTATACCAAGATGTAAATTGAGTCGTTGCGTTTGTGGCTGGGAAATTTCATTGTTTCCTCCGTAGGGGCTCTTCAGGGTGTTTTTTTAATCTGCTAACTGGGTCATTTTTCGACGGGAAAGAAAAAGTCATTTGGCTGCTGTGCTATACGAATTACAATAAAAAATGGAGGACAAGTTATCTTGTTAACCTTTCGGATTAACCTTCGGTCACCCCATTTTCATCACAACTCGTTTTGGGTCAAACCCCTGATGCGTTTAATTAATATTTTTAAACGTATGTTCATAGAATATTATTTTTAAATCGAGATAAAATGTAGGCAATGGAAAATGATTTTTTTACTGAAAATTTAAAGCTTTTTATTATTAAAATTTATTTTATTCTTCTTTAATAATAAATTTATTTATATAACTTACGTCGAATTATTGATCATGTTTGAAACATTTTAATTTGCAAATTATAACAATTAACACTGCAATTTTGAAGTTGCAACGATTCTCAGTGAATAATTAAATATTAAATCAAATATCTGTCAGTAATTATTTATAATTCAACTGTTGGCTTGAATAATCATTTAATTTAGGTCGTTATGAACACATTTGCTAGCGACTCGGTTACAAATTCATCCGTTATTGATTACTCCCATTTTTAATAAAGTAATATAATTACAGTTTACGTGCATTGTTTGCGATATAGTACATTTCCATCGATTCTGAAGTGTATATGATAAAATTATAATCTCTGCAAGTTGGAAGCGTTACATTTAATGGATATTGTTAATTAATTCCTATTATTAAATCTATCAATATTTTTAATTATTTTTTCATTGAATTTACCTGACAATCAAATGTAATCGTCACAGATAATTTATAGTATTGTTAATAAAATTTATTTCAGGCAAAAATATTTCTTCTCTGAAATTACTTGAATGGTAAAATAATTTTAATATTTCTCCCTTGAAATTAATTCAATTAAAATTATTAAAATAAACAATTTCAATAAAAATTAATTGTAACAAGATTTATTTTATTATTATAAAATACAAGTCAGAGGAAAATATAATTTTAATATTTTAATTAGTAGAAACAATTATCTCCTACAAAACAGTATAATAAATATTCCGAGCGCCGGTGTGAATCGTGAAAAGATAGCACCAGTGGGGACGTTTCATAACGATAATTTTCTTCAGATACTCGCTTGCCAATTAGCTGCAACTTTTAAACTGATTACGTGCATGATGCGCCGTTTAAACTATTCACGTTACAGCAGAAACGGATTACGTCCTTTCACGCTTAGCGGCTCAGATAATATCACTTACCAACTCGGTCCACCCACACACACGCACGTTATCGTCGTGATAAATCATCCCTCCAAAATGTACTGAATTATGATTCCGTGGGGACTGTACGCCTTTTTTCTCCGGGTCTATCGAAAAATAATTGATAATAAAAGCTCCTGGGTCTTCGGTGTAATTTATGATCAGAGTATGAGGAAAATGTGAGGACTTTTTCACTATTTTATTATTTAACTATCGTAACAATTGATAAACAAACCAGAGAAATTAACGCTAGGTTTAGGTTCTTTTAAAGAAGATATGAAAATTAGAAATAGTTTGATAATTTGACAGCTTAATAATTACGTCACAACCTAATCTGGATGCCAACATGGGTGCTAACCTAACCTAGATACCGACCAACCTGTATGTTAACCTAATCTAGATGGATGCCAGAAGCTTATAGGCTACCAGGTGCCAGAACGAGTGCATTTCAAATGTCGAGATACCGTAAACATATAGGTGGAACAAGAGACACAGAGATTTTAAAGTCCAAACGTAAACGTGTCCGAAACTATCGAAAACGATACCGAACACGATTATTGTTGATTTCACGACGACCGAGTATTGTCGACGATGAGTTACAGAGCTTTCAACGTGCTTCCAGTCGATCTGTGTGAAAAATTATCGAAACCAAACGGTTTTTTATCGATTCGACACGACGGGTTGCCGCCAAAATCTATACAGCAAATTTAGGCTGTCTCAGGAGTGTATTCTCAAAGTTTTGGGTGAAAGGACGCAAAATGGCGGCTTGTGGCGCGTAGATAAACGAACAAGTATGGAGTCCCAGGAGCCTCACTCTGAGGACTAATAATTTTTTAGTAACGAAAATCTCACTGTTTATTATGAAATATTTTATGAATGTTTTTGTATAAAATATCTTAAGTTTGTTAAGAAAATGTCTTAAGTTTGTCTATAAGAAAATATATTAAGTTTGTTAACAAAATGACTTAAGTTTGTCTATAAGAAAATATCTTGAGTTTGTCTATAACAAAATATCTTAAGTTTGTTAACAAAATGTCTCAAGTTTGTCTATAAGAAAATATCTTGAGTTTGTCTATAACAAAATTTCTTAGGTTTGTTAACAAAATCTCTTAAGTTTGTCTATAACAAAATATCTTAAGTTTGTTAACAAAATGTCTTAAGTTTGTCTATAAGAAAATATCTTGAGTTTGTTAAGAAAATATCTTAAGTTTGTTAAAATATCTTAAGTTTGTCTATAACAAAATATCTTAAGTTTGTTAAGAAAATATCTTAAGTTTGTTTATAACAAAATTTCTTGAGTTTGTCTATAACAAAATTTCTTAGGTTTGTTAACAAAATCTCTTAAGTTTGTCTATAACAAAATATATTAAGTTTGTTAAGAAAATGTCTTAAGTTTGTCTATAACAAAATATCTTAAGTTTGTCTATAACAAAATTTCTTAAGCTTGTTAAGAAAATATCTTAAGTTTGTTAACAAAATATCTTAAGTTTGTTTATAACAAAATATCTTAGGTTTGCTAACAAAATCTCTTAAGTTTGTCTATAACAAAATTTCTTAAGTTTGTTAAGAAAATATCTTAAGTTTGTTAAAATATCTTAAGTTTGTCTATAACAAAATATCTTAAGTTTGTTAAGAAAATATCTTAAGTTTGTCTATAACAAAATATCTTAAGTTTGTTAACAAAATGTCTTAAGTTTGTCTATAAGAAAATATCTTGAGTTTGTTAAGAAAATATCTTAAGTTTGTTAAAATATCTTAAGTTTGTCTATAACAAAATATCTTAAGTTTGTTAAGAAAATATCTTAAGTTTGTCTATAACAAAATTTCTTGAGTTTGTCTATAACAAAATTTCTTAGGTTTGTTAACAAAATCTCTTAAGTTTGTCTATAACAAAATATATTAAGTTTGTTAAGAAAATGTCTTAAGTTTGTCTATAACAAAATATCTTAAGTTTGTCTATAACAAAATTTCTTAAGCTTGTTAAGAAAATATCTTAAGTTTGTTAACAAAATATCTTAAGTTTGTTTATAACAAAATATCTTAGGTTTGCTAACAAAATCTCTTAAGTTTGTCTATAACAAAATTTCTTAAGTTTGTTAAGAAAATATCTTAAGTTTGTTAAAATATCTTAAGTTTGTCTATAACAAAATATCTTAAGTTTGTTAAGAAAATATCTTAAGTTTGTCTATAACAAAATATCTTAAGTTTGTTAACAAAATGTCTTAAGTTTGTCTATAAGAAAATATCTTGAGTTTGTTAAGAAAATATCTTAAGTTTGTTAAAATATCTTAAGTTTGTCTATAACAAAATATCTTAAGTTTGTTAAGAAAATATCTTAAGTTTGTCTATAACAAAATTTCTTGAGTTTGTCTATAACAAAATTTCTTAAGTTTGTTAAGAAAATGTCTTAAGTTTGTCTATAACAAAATATCTTGAGTTTGTCTGTAACAAAATTTCTTAAGTTTGTTAAGAAAATATCTTAAGTTTGTCTATAACAAAATTTCTTAAGTTTGTTAAGAAAACGTCTTAAGTTTGTCTATAACAAAATATCTTAAGTTTGTTTATAACAAAATATCTTAAGTTTGTCTATAACAAAATGTCTTAAGTTTGTCTATAACTAAGCTTATCAACAAAATATCTCAAGTTTGTCTAAAACAAAATATTTCACAAATGTCCACAACAAAAGATGTTCATTTTCCACCACAAACAAAGAAACTACAAATAAAGTTTGCAAGAAGAGAGAAACAAATCCCCAGCAGCAAGAAATTACGGACGAAATTTATCTTGCGTAATAATAGAACACGTGTCAGGGTTGGTATAATACAATGTATGTATGAGATCCAAGGAGATGGCTCGTAAAACATCTTTGAAAAGCTATGGCACGAGCCACAGGACCTCGACAGCTACGAAAAAGTGGCTGCCAGGTGCGTGGCAGGTGAGAGATTCACCTGCTCACAAGCTGCTGTTAAATATCCGAAAACGATTTTATATGGGGCTACATTTGCCGCATGGTGTCGGCTTCTTCAAGGTTTAGTCATCAGACGGTGGTTGTAGACAATTTTAATGGAGTACAGGTTTTGTTTTAATTGATGTTTCAATTATAAGTTCAGGTGTAAGTTCAGGTTCAAGTGTAAGTTTGGGTACTTTTTTTAGTGGTTCTTTAGATAATAGCAGAGGTTCTGAACAATTTTCTTAATTATTAGGTACATGTTTCTTTTTGAATTGATTTATGGGTCTTATTTACATTTTAAGGGCAGGTGTCCTATTTGCATTTTTTTTTAAGTAACTGTTTGATTATTGAGAAAAAGTTTGGAAGTTTAGTACAGTTTTTATGAAATATTTCACAATGGAGAAAATTGTATGTTTGTATGTTTATCTAGAATAAAGTTATATTATAATTCAATTCTGTAGATCGATTACATAATTCACTTATATCTGCACTTAGCAGTACCTGCATGCAGGTAGTAGCAATAAGCATTTATCATAATTGTGGTTTTGATCGTCTTTTTATTGAATTAGCAGTTACTGCAATTTATGAATTAATGATCTTCAATTTTATTGAAACTTAATATTTTTTATTTTTATCTGTAGATGTATTTTTGTTGAACAATTATTATACATTTGATCAAATTCATTGTGTGAGAAATGGATTTGAAGTTTTAGACAGACTAATTGTATAATTCATTAAAATTTGAATAACTCTGCACAAATTTGAAAAATTAGAAACTTGAAGTTACAAAATTAAAAAATTTTAAGGGCCATAAATTTTTAAGTTTACAAACTTTTAAGTTATCAAAATTCTGAGTTTGCCAATTTTTAATCTACAAAATTTGTGTTTTCAAAAATTGAAAACTTGACACATTATAAATTAACAAATTTGCAAATTAGAAAATTAGAAAATTTAATTTAAAAATTTTCAGATTGGAAGCTTTGAAATCTTGAAAATTAAAAAATATGCAAATTGAGAAGCTTGAAAGCTTCAAAGTCCTTTAATTTAAAAAATAAAAAAATTTGAAGAATCAAAAATTCTAAAATTCTTTAATTTAGTTTAAAAATATTGAAAATTTGCAAAGTAAAAGTTTTAAAAATAATTTAAAAAGAATAAATTGCACCAAACATAAAATTATCAATCAAATAACTAAATTAAACGAAGCAACATAAAATTGCGAAATAAATAAATTAAATCAAACATTAAACAAGGAAATAATAGTAGTCAAAAGGAAATAATAAAATAATAAAGAAATACTAAAAATAAATAAATTATATAAAACCTAACCTTCCCATTAACTACCGTAACAATTAATACTTCAAAAGCAGCACTAATTCTCGAAGATAAAAATCGTAAGCTTGCAGCATACTATACAGACCCGTTTTTTTCTCCTTTTCTCTTTCCAAAGCATCGTCTTTATCTTCCGCTTCAATAAATCAGCTTTAGAATCAGAATACGTCGTTTCCGGGGCGCAAGCTGCTCTCAGTTTTCCAAAGTTACCATATTTCACGAGGAAATTCGCGTAATCTGCCTTCGCTAAATTTGCATCCGTGCAATAACACGAATGCTAATCAGGATCCCTCTTTCTGTTTCAGGTAAGCGATAAATTCATCCAAACTATCGAACCGAGCTTTGGATCTGTTCGTACTTTTGCCGTCTCTCGTGTAATCGTTCGATCGAACAGCGCACCAACGTTTTTCCATCAATTTAATGTAAGTGGGTTAATTTCATTCGACTTGTAAAACATACGAGCTTGATTTTTACGAAATTTGCCGATGAATCATGCTGTGCCAGCAGATTTTCGACCGATTGCCGGTAATTAACGATCTCAGCTTTAATTTTTCATGGCTTTTCTTGTCGAACGCTTCTCATATCAGGTTATTTCATAACTCATTCAATTTTTTTTGGAATAATTCCATTTGATCGAAAAACATTTAATTTTCATGACAGAATATGTTCAAGAAAGTTTATTCTATTGTTGAACGCAATTTTTATGTCTAGAAGCACTGTAGAAATTTATGGAATTAAATGTATGTAACTAAATTATATAAATTAGTTTTATATATGCGTTAAATAATTTTGAAACAAGAACCAGCTTTGAAAGTGAACAAAGTACAAAATAATGACGTTTTACAAGTTTCTATACAGTAAAACACAATAATTGTTTACTAGTTCTTTGAAAAATTGAATTTGTCTGTGAAAAGAGGGTATGTACGTTTGAATTTCGCGCGATGGTCGATGCGTGCGCAGCCTGCGCGAAACACTCGAAGACTGCGCAGTAAACGCACGTTCTTTTCTGATTTATTCGATCAAATTATAAGAAATTCTAGTTATGACTGTTCTTATTTTATGTATTGCATCCATTATGTGTTTTAACTAATTAAAACAAGGAAATTATATACATTTGTGTCTAATAATTATATTTTATACTAAAAGAAAGATACGATGTAATAAAGTAATCTGACGAGGCTACGTAGCAAATATTTTGCGCAGAATGAGTTAAAATTTGCTCTATAATCCATAAGATAATTTTCGAATCCCAACGAGAATTCACACGAATCCCTCTAATCGCCATCAATACCTAATGAAAGAGTGGACCGTTATCCCCCTCCCG
Source organism: Megachile leachella (assembly GCA_963576845.1). Classification (NCBI taxonomy): domain Eukaryota; kingdom Metazoa; phylum Arthropoda; class Insecta; order Hymenoptera; family Megachilidae; genus Megachile; species Megachile leachella. Next base: position 7,657,166 of record OY756252.1, on the reverse strand, counting down.
ATTGATGTCGATATCTGAGGATCACCTTCGTATTAACCGTCTCTAATTAAGGGAACACGGAGTGCGCAGTATTAGCAATTAGTCGAAATTAATTAACGAGGCTCAGCGAGGTTAGGTAGGCTCGATAGGTTGGCACAGTTAGGCTTCGTTGTTGAGTCGTGCGCTTCGATTCTTGCGTTCCCTTTAATCCTGTAAACCAACCTGATGGACGCTGTTCGCCCAGAAACTGACACGTGCCATGTACCTCAAAATCTGTTGATCGTCATGGTTGTCCGCTAAGTGCGTTCTACGCCATTACTTGAACGACGATGGCGGCCGAAAATGAGTACGTCGTAAATCGACCATTTTCTCGCGCCAAATTGCGCGTACTTAACCTCCCAACGGTTTGCTCTTAGAATAGCGTTGCCAGGATTGCATCTACATACTTCTATCGATATATCTGTCGATATTTGTAGTTTCTACGGACATTTTGTACAGATTCATTACTAAAATTTCAAATTTCGTGTATGTTTTGCGTTTAACAAGCTTTAATTCAGAGTATAGTTGGATTGAAATTACGAAGTGAGGAAGGAAGGTCAAAATGGCGGCCGAAAAATCAAAATGGCGGACGAAAGGTTAAAAGTAAATGATAGTTTTGCAACACAGAAATTTTGTAAATTTTTATGCTCTCCTCCCCAAATATTATGGAATTTGAATAATTTTGATTGCCAGCAAATAAAAATAATTGTTACTCTTTTAAAATAAGCGAAGGAATTATTTCTTTCATCCGATGATCACCAAAGCGTCCTACAGGAGATTATCGACATATGTACGAACGAATCAAGTTAGCAAGGGACACGTGTCCAACACGAATATTATTTTTCGAGTCGAGAGCCGACGAGCTTTGATCGAGCTATTAAGCTGTCAACAGGTGTCTTACATGATCCTCGTTTTATTAAAACGGCCAGGTTGGTTCGTGCTCTTTCTCTGATGATTGATGCGTTGCTCATGACGGATTTATCGGGCTCTTATGCATCGCATATTGTTCTATTTTTGTGGAATCAGATTAGAGCAGCGAGTCGTTAAGTCCTCTACAACCTACATTTGTTACATTCGCGGAAAAAAGGGATTATACAGGCTGTCAGTTTGAACGGTTCTCAACAATATTTATTTAAGATGATTTATCTTGTTTTTTAGCTATTTGGTATGTACAATTATTCGTTTCAATTTTTATGCGCTTGAGTGTAGTTATTTTAGTTACACTAAAACTTTTTTATTCGTTTTGCAAGATTAATATTGTTGTTAGGAAAATTATCAGCTTTTTATTTTTGGTATGGTTAATTTTGGTTTTTATGCGGTTGAGGTTAGGTTAGTTTTCAGACACTAAGGTTAGGTTATTTTTAGATTATTTTTCACATACTAAGGTTAAGTTAGTTTTAGGTTATTTTTCACACAATAAGGTTAGGTTATTTTTAGATTATTTTTGACACATTAAGGTTAGATTATTTTTAGGTTATTTTTGACACAATAAGGTTAGGTTATTTTTAGATTATTTTCCACACACTAAGGTTAGGTTATTTTTAGATTATTTTTGACACATTAAGGTTAGGTTATTTTTAGGTTATTTTTCACACACTAAGGTTAGGTTATCTTTAGGTTATTTTTCACACACTAAGGTTAGGTTATTTTTAGGTTATTTTTCACACACTAAGGTTAGGTTATTTTTAGATTATTTTTGACACATTAAGGTTAGATTATTTTTAGGTTATTTTTGACACAATAAGGTTAGGTTATTTTTAGATTATTTTCCACACACTAAGGTTAGGTTATTTTTAGATTATTTTTGACACATTAAGGTTAGGTTATTTTTAGGTTATTTTTCACACACTAAGGTTAGGTTATCTTTAGGTTATTTTTCACACACTAAGGTTAGGTTATTTTTAGGTTATTTTTCACACACTAAGGTTAGGTTATTTTTAGATTATTTTTGACACATTAAGGTTAGGTTATTTTTAGGTTATTTTTCACACACTAAGGTTAGGTTATTTTTAGATTATTTTTCACACAATAAGGTTAGGTTATTTTTAGATTATTTTTGACACATTAAGGTTAGGTTATTTTTAGGTTATTTTTCACACATTAAGATTGTGTTATTTTTCACACACTAAGGTTAAGTTAGTTTTAGGTTATTTTTCACACACTAAGGTTAGGTTATTTTTAGATTATTTTTCACACACTAAGATTAGGTTATTTTTAGGTTATTTTTCACACACTAAGGTTAGGTTAGTTTTAGATTATTTTTTACACATTAAGGTTCGGTTATTTTTCACACATTTGTCATACAAGGTTAGATTATTAGATTTATTTTAAAAATAATTATTATTATTTCATTTTATAATCATTTGTTCTATAAAATTATTGTTAATATTAATAACACAAATTGTCATTTTATTTTTGTTACATTTGTTCCATAAAGTTATTTATTTTATTTTGTATTCATTTGTTCTGCACAATTCTTAATATTGTTAATAATAAAAATTATTACAATCATTTTCTATTAAGTACATTTATTACACTATGTTAGTATATTCCATTTTTTACATATTTGTCATAAAAAATGAAATTAGATTTCTATTCTCCAAAAACCAATTTCAAATTGTCCTAAAATTGACTTTTGTCACAAAGCGCCAGAACATAGATTTCAAAATTACTTTAAAATTCTGTTGCCATTAAAAGCAGCAAATTTCCTGGAAATACAAAATAAATCATCTCCATACGATACTCAGTCCTCTCGCGCCTAATTCATCGGACAGTTCCACTATACGGATGAATCATAAAAAATTAACAGCTCATCGGGGTATAAAATTCAACAAGCTTTCAGAATAATGACGGTTCAATCCCAATTTAAATTAATGACAATTAAATTTTCATTGTATCATCACGTCGTATGACGCTCTTCCACCACGGAAAAACATCGAGGACCGTTTTCTCGCTTAATGATGCAAAAAATCTTGTCCTTCCCTTCTGGTGAAAATAAATAGATTTATTTCTCTCTGTGCTTTTTCCAACCATTACCGCTCCGTCTTTTTAACGCTCTGTGCACCCGTGCAATTTTAAGGTATTGTATTACGTTTCTATTTTCATTTTGTTGTCTCTTTCTTTTTCATTTGTGTACAGTGTTTCGATACAATTTTCAAGGCGATTACAGCAGAGCTTCTTTGTTTTTGAAATGTGATTTATTAAATAATTACATTTAATTATAAGAGTTAACAGCAGGTTGTTGTTTGGGATAAGAAAGAATCTCATTTCTGTTTTTTAGTAGAATGATATATTTCTTTTGTACAAATTCTTTGCAGAATTTTATGTGAATTTGTGTGTGCATATAAATATGTAAAAAATGAAACAAATTATGTTAGTGCATAAGTAAATAATTTATAGGAACTTTGTATGAATTTGACAAATAAAGTACAAAATCTTTGATGAAGTTTAAAAAATACTTGAAAGTATTGTACTTTAAAAGTGGATCAGATGAATCAATTAAGTTATATGAGTCAAGTTATTCAAGTGAGTCAAAAGAGTCAATTCAATCAATTAAGTTACATGAGTCAAGTGAATTAAGTGAGTCAAGTGAGTCAATTGAATCAATTGAGTTACATGAGTCAAGTGAATCAAATGAGTCAAATGAATAAATCAGATAAGCCAGATCAATGAGATAAATCAGATAAATCAGATAAGTCAGATAAATCAGACAAATCAGACAAATCAGACAAATCAGACAAATCAGACAAATCAGACAAATCAGACAAATCAGACAAATCAGACAAATCAGACAAATCAGACAAATCAGACAAATCAGACAAATCAGACAAATCAGACAAATCAGACAAATCAGACAAATCAGACAAATCAGACAAATCAGACAAATCAGACAAATCAGACAAATCAGACAAATCAGACAAATCAGACAAATCAGACAAATCAGATCAATCAGATCAATCAGATCAATCAAATCCATCAGATCAATCAGATCAAATAGATTATTCAGATTAATCAGATCAAATAGGTTAATTAATCAGAACGATCAGATTAATCAGGTCAATCAGGTCAATCAGGTCAATCAGATCAGTCAAACTGATTAAGCGAATTCAATGAACCAAATGAATTTATTGAATTAAATTAATCTAGTGAATTAAATGCATCAAATCAGTAAAATCATTGAAAATAATCAAATTAATCAAATAATTATATTTTTATACATATTATTTCCAATTATTAAACTTGACAAAAGTGCAATACATCAAGTTTTTAAAATTTGTTGAAGATTTAGTACCTTATTTAAAATTTGCAATTCTAAAATTTTTAAATTAAAGATTTATAGTGATTACTACTCTTATAGTAGTTTTTTTATATTTTACTACTTGCATAAATTAATTTCTATGTTTTTAAATATTTTAGGTTATGGGTTATTATTATTTTAGGCTATTTTAGATACATCATGAATTAACCTAACCTAACCTAACAAAATTGCTTGATAATAATAGCACAAGTGAAATAAATTTTAAATTTGAATCACCTTCAGATTATCCTACAAAACCGTGTAATTTAACAAACTGAAATGCAAAATTAATCCGTTTCGCAAATTAGAAGTAGCTAAATAAATGAAAAACTTTAAAGTAGCGTTTTAGGTTATGGCGCTAATTACTGCGCAGTTTGCTCTATGCATCGACCTAATTTCGCAAACTGAAACGCAAAACTAAAACGTTTGACAGCAAGTACCAGCTAAATAGATCTAAAACTTCGGAACAAAAGTTATGGCGCTAATTACTGTATAATTTACTTCGTGCATCAACATAATATAACAACTTCACATGCAAAACTAATTCGTTAGATAATAGAGGCTGCCAAATAAATTTGAAACTTTAAAATATAGGCTATAATGCTAATTACTTTAGAGTTTACTTGCTGTATCGACGCAAACTGATAAACCGTTTGATAGCAACGGAATTAGTTAAATAAATCTAAAACCATAAAATCGAGATGTGTTTCGGTGATTACTGTATAGTTTGTCCAGAACTTTTGATAATAAGAGAGAATTAAATTTAAAACCTTCGTATACAGCTTTAAATTATTATTTTAATTATTGTATAGTTTATTGTATAACCTAACTGGACAAACTGAAATACAGAACTGATTAATTTGACGATAGGAAAGGTCACAATAAACAAGTCTCGTAACATTTTTCCAGCATACATAAGCCGCGTTAATTCGAGAAACATCGCTCGAGGAGTTGTATTTCGCTCACGTGCAACGCAATGAAACCGATTTCCTCGAAGCATGGACCGCTAGTTTTCTTTCCGAAGTGTTTCCCCACGCTAACTTTCCGGTTACATCGCACCGACCACATTGCGGACGTTGAAATTGAATTTTATCTGTCCGTAACTCGACTATCCGCACCTGACGTGACACTCTACCGGTTCCAATTGAAAGTCTCGCCGGCTATCTGCGAGTATTCCGTTAAAATTGTAAAAGCTCGTCGCCCAGGTATCCATCCGGTCACGTTGAAGGTGTTGCACGATGTAAGCATCAAGAAGCGTGAGAGGAATCGAACGCCATCGTATTTCGATGGAATAACCGATTCAAACTTTTACGGATATCAATGTATCCGTTTGAGATACGACGTAATTTATTGTGTTGGTATATAGATCAATTTTTAATTTATTTATGAAAGAAAAGAAATTATTATATCGGTAACAAATTAAAATGCTTGTCAATTATTGCGTGCGGGAGAAAGAGTTTTGAATTGCGCGCCAAAACGTCGCATAACCTGTTTGTGCAATATAAACACACATGGAGAGTCACTCTCCATGAAAAGAAAGAATAAAACACTTAATTTATTTATGTTATTGCTTTCTTTTCGTGAAAAGTGACTCTACAGGTGTATTTATATTAATGACAATTATACAGTTATAGGTTATGTGAAGCTCTGGATTTTGGCGCGCAATTCAAAACTTTTACTCCTACACGCAATAATTTACAAGCATTGTATTTTAATCTGTTAGGTTACTGATATAATAATTTATACAATAATTAATATCACAATGTATATTTCAAAGTTTTAGATTTATTTAGCTTTTGTTAAATTAATTTTGTACTTCAGTTTATTAAACTTCAGAATTCGAAAATTTAAGATTATATAAATTTTGGAAACAAATTAAAAAATTACTAAATATATAAATGTAAGAATTTATGATACAAATTTCATAATTCATAAATTCAAAAACTTGAAAAATTGCAAAATTGCAAAATTGAAAAATTGAAAAATTGAAAAATTGAAAAATTGAAAATATAGAAATGTGAACATTTGGAAACTTGAAGACTTGTAAAATTTGAAAACGTATAAACCTAAAAATTTATAAATTTGAAAATTCGAACCTAAAAATCCGAAAACTTGAAAACTTGAAAATTTTACATTAAAAAATTAAAAATGTTGAAACTCCTAAATTTACAAATTTTGCAAAATACATTAACAACTAATTATCATTATCATCAACACAAAAAGCATTATTTCAAATGAATACACACTGAAATTTAATTAGTATTGTTTTCACTATTCTGTTGCTGCAGCCTTCAACAAGTGGTTAGGACAACAGTATGGCAATTAATACGGCATTACAGAAGTACATAATTGCAATCTTTAACTTAAGTCTTCTGAATCGGAAAGTTACTTCGCACTTTATATACACAATTGTTTCGTTGTTAATTAAAAGGGCAGCACAGCTCAGTAAACTAATTTTTGTCGATTTAAGCCGTCGTTAAATTCTGTGGAGCGTCTTCAAACTTGGAACTCCAAGAGACGTATTGTTGTTCTCTAGTTTTGTTTCAAGGACGAAAGTAAAATCGGAATTTAATAATTTCACTTTTGCTTCCATTGTGATTTTTGTCATTTCACTTTCATTTCTCGCCTTTTTTTAATGATACTTTCATTTTAGAAAATTTTTGCTTTGATGATAAATACTGTTTGTTCAGTTAATTAAATAGATTTTCAAATTTCTTTAGCTCTCAAATTTTTTAGCTTGCAAATTTGTTGAACTTTCAAATCTTTTAATTTACAAATTTTTTAGCTACAAGCTCTTTTATTTTGCACAATTGTTAACTTTCAGTTTTGTAAATTTACTAATTTTTACATGTCTAAATTTTTTAATTCCTAGATTTTGAAATTTACAGATTTGTCAATTGCTAAATTTTTCAGTTTACAAATTAGTTAGCTTCCAGATTAAAAAATAGAAGAATTAAATAATTTAAGAATATTGAAATGTTCGTTAATAGAAATGAAAAAATAAGCAAACTTGAAATTGAAATTTTAATTATTGGATAAGTTATACTCTAGGTTTCTCCGTGTACAGACCGTAATCAATTTGTACTCGTTTTGTAACTGTACATTACCGTGACGAAAAGGTTAAGCGATAATCCGCAATTACACGATATGCGATGAATAACGAATCGGCGCGTGACCGTCGCGGTTCTTTCTTTTTCGCATATCGTGAAGCAAAATCACAAGATTATATAGCGTTTCTAAAGACCCTATGACATGCTTTGCAGCTTCAGAAAATATACGGCAGGCAAAAAGCGTGCGATAAAACGATCGTTTAACAAGCTTGCTGCGATAAATTAGAGATACTGCTTAACCTCTTAAGGCGGGCTTTTTAAAATTAGGGGAAGAGTCCATAAATAATATTTTCATGTAACTATTTTGTTTTTAATTTTAACTAATTGTATTTTATTTATTTTTAATTACCTTTTCTTATTTTTGATTATTCGTATTTTATTTATTTTTCATATTTTTCAAATTTCTCGACTTTCATATGAAAACTGCAGAAAATACAACTATCTAATATTTCGTCGCTTTCTATTTAGATTTACAATACTACATAAAAATCCAGCAGCAACGTTAAACCGAAGTCTAGGTTTTCGTCCAGCCACCAAGACTCGGCAAACACATAATACTTAACATACACTTATGTTCACGCCCTCCTTTATTCTAGAATATATCAAGTCTCGATAACATCGTTAAACCAATAAACCTCGCTGTCGCATATTTTTTAAAATAAATCTCTCGAGTATAATAATTTGCACAGCGTACGTTGTCAATGACATTTTGAACAACTTTTATACTATACTATCGCCGCTTGGACTCCGATTCGGATACTACTCGATCTCTATAATCCACGCATTTTTTCATATCTCCGTTTTCGAATTTATGGAAATTCTATAAGTCACGCACATCGCAAGTTTTCTGTAATCCCACATTTAGCTCAATTTTTACGTTTCAATGTTTCACAAATTCTGTTTCCCGATTTCTGTGTTCGAGTCTGTATCGTTCCGTATATCTCGAATTTGTCTACTTTAAAAGACATCTGAATATAATTTCTCGGCTAGTAACATAATTCGCCACTGTATTCTGAAGCGAGGAGAAATCTGGTGGGAAACAGATTGACTCGATGTAAACGTTAAGTTGAATTTATTGTCAGACTTGGAAGAGGAGTAAAAGAAGCGGGTCCTTACAAAGGGAGAAGATAGAATCGACGTTAAACTCGGGACTGATTCTTTTACTTTGCTTCTTCGCGCAATCTTAATCAAGTTTCGTGGAAGTTCGAAGAATTAGAGCGGCGGAGTAGATCGAATGGAAAAAACAAGAGCAAAGAAGGTATTGTAAGGTAAATGGTGAGGAACGGTTTGATCGAAGAATGCCGATAAAAGAAGAAAGATTCTTTGCGAAGAATTGTTGTTCCGATAAGGATGTGCGCGAAAAATCACGGCTATATTAAATCCAATCTGATTAATCTTAAGAATATCTTTGCATATTAAGGTTTCGACGAACTTAATTTATTTCTGATTCACTCATTTTTTATTTTTATGTGTCACAAAAATATTAATTTATTAAGTTGGAATAATTTATTTATTTACTAATAATAAAGTAATAGGAATTTATAAATTTATTTGTCTTAATTTATAAATTTGAGAAATTGAGAATTTGAAAATCGATGAATGCTGAAATTTTGTAATTTTGAATATCAACATTTTTCTTTTGGAAATTTTTGAATTTAGAAAGGTTGGAAGTTTCCAAATATTATTTCACTCAATTTTCTAATATTTTTAATTTTTTTTTACTATTATTATTTGTTCAATTTCTTCTACTATTTACTTTTCTATTTTTACTATATCGCCATTTTTCCCCAAAATTTTATCACATCTTCACTATGCCCTTTTAAAAAATGTTTTAATTGTATTTTTTCTAATAGAACTTTTCTTCAACCTCTTTTATCCTCTTTACTATTTTTACTCTCGCTATATTGCAATTTTCTCAAAAGATCTCTTCTTATCCTTCATCACATTATTCCACTCAATTTTTCACTTCTACTTCATCTACCGCATTTCTTGTCAATGTCTACTCTCCCTTTTCTTATTTTTATCCTCAAAATTATTGATCTTGCTATATCGCCGTTTCCGATAAAAATCCTATCACACCATACCTTCCCACTTTTTCAATTTTTTTTTATTTTTTTCACTATTTGAACCTCCTATACAATTTAACCTTGCTATTATTATCTTGTTATATTGCCATTTAAAAAAAAATCCTGATACTCCCTATTATTCCCTCGATTTAATCTTCCAATTTTCTTATCTGTTTGATCACTCATTTTCTTCAGTATCCGCCATTCCTTTTCATAAGATGTTCTATTTCATCCTCCCTATTATTAATCTCATTATATTGCCATTTCTGCAAAGAATCTTGACACTCTCTATTATTCTCCTCGTTTAACCTTGCTATTTTCTTGTCTCCTCTATCACTCCTTTTCTTCAGCCTCTACCATTCCTTTCCATAAGTTCTATTTCATCCTCGCTATTATTAATCTCGTTATATTGCCATATTCCAGCAAAAATTCTATAACATCTTTTATTATACTTCCAACTCATTTTTGCAATCTTTTTTCCATTTCTTTTCTTCAACCTCCACTATTTTACTCTCTCTATATTGTCTCGTTATATTGCCATTTTCCCCCAAAATTTTGACACTCTACCTAATTTCCCAGTTTTCTTATCTTTTCTTCCACTTCTTTTCTTTAGCCTCTACCATTCTTTTCCATAAGTTCTATTTCATCCTCGCTATTATTAATCTCGTTATATTGCCATATTCCACAAAAAATTCTATAACATCTTTTATTATACTCCCAACTCATTTTCGCAATCTTTTTTCCATTTCTTTTCTTCAACCTCTACTATTTTACTCTTTCTATATTATTGTCTCGTTATATTGCCATTTTCCCCCAAAAATTTGACACTCTACCTAATTTCCCAGTTTTCTTATCTTTTCTTCCACTTCTTTTCTTTAGCCTCCACCATTCCTTTCCATAAGTTCTATTTCATCCTCGCTATTATTAATCTCGTTATATTGCCATATTCCACAAAAAATTCTATAACATCTTTTATTATACTCCGAACTCATTTTTGCAATCTTTTTCCATTTCTTTTCTTCAACCTCTATTTTACTCTCTCTATATTATTTTCTCGTTATATTGCCATTTTCCCCCAAAATTTTGACACTCTACCTAATTTCCCAGTTTTCTTATCTTTTTTTCCACTTCTTTTCTTTAGCCTCCACCATTCTTTTCCATCAGTTATTTCACCCTTGCCATTAACCTCCCCATATCGCCATTTCCCAAAAATCACACAATTGTATCACCATAAAAAATCTCGCAATTGTACCTTCGCCTTTTGTTCAACCTCCTTTCTTACCACAGGTGACATCCAACGAGACGAATGCGGCCACATATCGAGAAATTGTGAAACGGGCGTAACGAGCGTGCCGTAATAATTCTTCGGGTGAATATGAAGGAAAAGCTCGAAAGACGTTTCTCGTTAGCCCGTAAAGTATCGATGGTGCACATGAATAGCATACTGTCGCGATGTCTTCTCTTTTATTATACCCGGCTCGGCCCAGCATCAATAATGTATAAGCAGCATGTAATTTGCTTCTCGGAAGAGTATTATTTAAAAGGGAGCATTCCATTTCCGTAGAGAGAACGGTAATGGAAATCGACCATTGACAACCATCGACCATCTCTTATTTCTTTCGAGAATGTTTAAAGAACGAGTATTTGCTGTTCCCTTTCGATCGCGTTGCACGGTGAATATTTTCGCCCGGTGAAAATAAAACGATGCAGGCCTGCTATTTAAAACGTGTTTTGATTTATTTCTACTGAATTCGGATTCCTTACAGAGATTTATTAGCTTTCTTGCTGCCTGCAGAATTTGTTAAATTATGGTACGAGAATGAGAGTGGAATATGTTAGGCTGAGTTGAGGTTTTACTTATTGTGTTTTAGTTCGTTAATTAGGGGTTACCTACAGTTATTTATTATTCTTGGGATTTTTATGGGCAAGTGGAGCAGAATGCTTGGAGGACTGTCAGGTGTAGTTAATAATGTTAATTAACAAGATTTTTCATTTTCAAAGTATTATCATACAGGTATTTTTAATTTTATAGTTTAATAATGTTGTAATAGTTATAATATTTTTGTGAAATATTGGTAAATGTATTATGTAAGGGTAATTTGAATATTTTGCAATTTGACGATATAGGAAATTAGAAAACTTAGAAATTTTTTAGAAAAAATTTGAAATTTGAATTGCAAAAAACTTGAGAATAGACAATTGAAAAACTAAAAAATGAAATTTCAAACTAAAAAATTAAACGATTTTCAAATGAAATACTTTGAAAGTTTCGTTAAAAAAATGTTCTGCAATAATTTTCTTGACATCACCACAAGCCAATTTTTGTCAGAAAAAATGTGCATGCCCTGTTACTCAGTTTTCAAAATCGATTTAACGATCTAACGATCTAGACTTCATAAAAATAAATACGTTTCGCTTCCAATTTTTCGTTCCATCATTTTTCCCTTCAAAAAGGTGCAATCTAATCAATCAAGCGAAAACTAGTGCATGCGATAAATCAAATTAGTGCCTTACGTATTTATCGTCATTCCATTTTCCTTTTTTCCTCATGGACGATCGAATTTCTTTGTGAATTAAACTGTGGAAAATTTGGCAAATACATTTAAAAAAAAATGTCAAGCTTCGATCACATGTCGTTTTGTATTAGGGACATTGACGAAACGTTTTTAAACACACTTGTCATTTTGCGTAGGTTTTGTGTCATAAAATTATTTCAAACTTCAGAAATGAAGTTCACTGTTTGCTTCAACTGTCCGCCATTTTACATTACTAATCAATAAAACCTATCCACAGATTTTTAACAAATTTCCACTGTTAAATTTAAACAATACAAATGCTGTTCGCATTCAATCCGCTACTAAAAATTGTATCATATGTCCCAATTTAAAAATCGTCCTATAATTGTTCGTCAGTCATTTCATATTCATAACATCAATAGCAGTAATTTTTAACAAACTTCAAACTTTGGATGCATATAATACAAGTGCTGGTTTGCTTTCAATTTATCCTGCTAAAAATTGTATCAAATGTCCCAGTCTAAAAATCGTTCATTGCTTTGTATATGTCCGTCAGCCATTTCGTATTCAGAGCATCGTTTATTCAGTCATTTTTATCAAACCAGCTGTATTATACTAAAAATATAAATGCATGTATGTCTTCTGCATCAAATTTCACATTCATTAATTTTGATAAAAATTACGAGAAAAACAGTAGGTTCATATAGATAGATACATTCTTGTATTGAAAAATTTCTTCTCTTCACTTACGTATATTTGGTAAAAGGTCCACTAGATTCACCTAAATATTTTTATAATAAAAACGTCTCCCATTCACCTATGTATATTTTGCTAACAAAATTTTCACCCATCGCACTTAATATTTTAATTCGAATTTTCTCTCAAAATTTGGTCCGGTAACTTCTGATCAGTGTACATACACCGGTATCAAAGACTAAATTATACTTCCAACCGAAATCACGTGATTCCAGTGCAGGTTTCAGATAGCATCTCGGTTTCCTCTATCCAGGATTAATAGTTCGCGGTGAACTTGCAGAAAGAGACACTCGATGAAGATGTTGCTCAGCGGAGCAAGATCTAACTAACCGCAGATATTAACCATTTGCGGTCAACAGCCATAATATTCTTGGTAACAGACTTTTACAAGGCTGTAGGTTTTGCTTTACGATGCAGGTTGAGTAAGCAAGCCATGTGTTCAGTCTGGAACATGACCAGTAATTATTGTTACGTTAAAAGGATAAGGTCGGTTAGTTATCGTTCCCTCGGAAAAAATCCAGAGCTGAATAAATGGTCTATTGATAGAATGACTCGTGTAGTATATTGTTGTGTTTAATGATGTATGAGTGTACATTTATTGTCAGTTATTAAGACACGATGCTTTTATTGGCATGAAGGATTTAGTAGGTGTTCATTGGCAGTAAAAAATATTATGAAATAATGGGACTTGATTACTATAATAAAACTAAGGAAGGTTTAATTAAAGTTAAATGACCGTTTTAATTTTTTCAAGGTTTCATCAAAGCAGAATTGTGTAATTTTTCAAGATCTATTTGAGGAGCTTTTGTAGACTTCGGTTTTGTATGTTATACGTTTGAATTTCCCGCCAAACATGGCGGCAGTCAAACTCACTCAGAAGCCACATAATTCCACTTTTAATCCACAAATTGCGAAGTTGTATTAAACAAATTACAAACACTAAATAAAATATCGTTCCACAAAATAAAATCAGCAAAAACCCCAAACAATTCCAAAAAGTTTTTAACCCGAATTATTTCAAACGGAGGATAAAATTCGGGTTGACGAATGTAAATGTTATAACAGTGAAAGCTAGTAGAGCTAACAAAAGCCCGAAATTGTTGTGTAATCGTCAGGAATCAATTGTTAAAAAGCTTTTTCGTGCGATTGTTACGAAACGTCGGAAAATCCGTGGAAAAATTGTTGCGGGATAAGCGACGGAGAAGCGCGTTCGACAATGGACGAATATTATCGCATGGCCACGTGTTCACAAACGGATAGCAAAGACACGTGGATACGAAGGGGGCGTCAAAGGGCGTTTCTGATTAGCCCTGGAGCAAATGTTCCTATTACTGCAGATGTAATTACTCTGATCAATCTAATCGCGTGGTGAACGTAAGCGATCGTTTTTCGGTTTCTCGCGTTGCTTCATTTTTAGTTTATCGAAGGTGAAATATTGAGTATGTATGATTGAACGTGATTGTTTCTCAGAGTGGAAGAAATTCGAGAAAATGTTTTGGTTTTATCGGGGAATATTCGTATGGGGATTTGGAGATTTGATCGTTTGGGATTTTGGGGGTTGAGAATTTAGCGAGTTGCACGTTTGGGAGACTGGAGTTTAAGATATTTGAGATTTGGGGATTTAGATTTAGGGAATTTAGAATGTGGAAAATTTCGGAAATTTAATTTGGAGACTTGAAAATTTAGATTTGGAAAATTTGGAAATTTGAGAGAACAGAGTTAGGAAATTTAGGAAATTAAATTTGGATATTTGAAAATAAAAATTTTGGGAATTTAGGAATTTAGAAATTTGGAAATTTGAGAGTTTAGGATTAGGAAATTCAGGAAGTTGGAAATTTAGGAAATTTAATTTGAAAATTTAAGAATTTAATTATATAAAAAAGAGCCAGAAGATTCTTCTGAAACCTCGTGTTCTATCTCATTCTATTTTTTTATATGTTCAAAGAAAACTTTAAACAAAGATCCACTAAACCCTCAGTTTAAAACAGTTTAATAAGCAAGATTGTTACGAAACCACTTAATTAGTTACCGTTCTAAAATTCCTGCGATATTCACTCTCTTGTTCACGTGAAAAGACGTTCAAATACTTTTCTACTCGGTGCTCACTTGCAATGAACTATCCTCAGTTCAAAATAAGATTCTTCCGAAACCTCATAGTTGCATCTCATTCTAAAACTCCTTTCTTCTCAATTTCAAAACCTTAAATATTCCCTGTACGATAAAACCCAGAAGCCATGGCATCCTCAGGCGAGAAAACCCAAACATAACGTCTGACAACGGAAGAAGCCTAAAACCGTTTTAGGACACCATGTTTACGATCCGGACATGATTAACATTTATTGTACCGGCATATTGCAAAAGCGTCCTTAAAATCCAAATCCTCGAACCCGAAGGGGCGGAATGCACGGCCTCTAATTCGACAACTGCGGATCACAACCACTCGTAGCCTTAAAATTATTTACTGTCCATACGAAAATGTGGGAATGTCAGAAACGCTTTGGCGAAGAAACAAGTAACATCTGGAACCAAGTACAAGTGGACCGTATAAAATAATTCGGCAACTCACCTAACTGTAGTTAACTAGCCTATCAAGCCATAACCGATTTCAGCCGCGGATTGGGTACCTGCCGTGCTTGGAGAACGAGAAGAGCACGACACAATCCTCTCGGTTCAAAACGGACGAGAAACAAGATTATTTCGAAACCTTGTAGATAAATGAGTTGCAGTTTAAAACTTCCCTTAATAACTACTTTCTTACTAATTTAAAGAAAACCTTGAAAATTCCGTGTACGATTATCTGCACTCAGGGGGAATCTCGGGTTTCTCGGTGCAAAACAAGGGAAACGAGATTATCTGAGGAGCTCGTAGTCGGATCGGTGCAAGCATGTGAGTAATCGGAGGATAGTTCATTCATGTCGCATTTGAAAATCGCTCAAACGTTTGATGTTCATTCACCGACGTGATCATATCGAAAAGCGATCAGCAGAAAAGTCTCCGAGGGAAGTTAACGCGATTAATTCGAGCGTTTAACCCGGTAAAATTGAACATGGAAAACGGAGACCGCGAAATTACAACGGGTCTAGCGAGAGTAGGTTCGCCGTACGTTGAACCGAGCAACCGTGGATGAATAAAAAAGACGAGGGCCGAACCGTCGTCTTCTTCGTCTTCCGTTCGTTCCACGGCATAATCTGCTCCTCGTCTTCCATTTGCTCGTTTTTCGCTCGCTCACCGGATCAACCTGTTTCACAGCCTCCGTTGGAAAAATTGTCTCAATGCAGGGTACCGGGTGCACAACGTGTACCGTATCGCCTCCTTCTCTCTCGTCTTTTCAATCCTTTCATCCGTGAATCCTTCGCGCCCGCCTCCGACGTGTCGACGACGTAATAATCACGAGATTTGCAATTCCGACCGCGTCCTTAACGACCGAAAGCGAAACGTAGCTCCTCGTCTTTTTTCGCCGCGACGCTCGGCAAATTGATGAACCTGCGCGGATGAATGGAGCCACCTGCGGTTCGCCGATCGTTCCTGTAATCCAAATATTTATACTGGGTGCTTCGATCGAATGCTATGATTAAACGCGGGATAAAAGGACGCTACCTTAATTAACGCTTTCCAACCAATTTTCTCTTTCTTTGTGTTCAGAAGCTGATAAGAGTATGTAACGTACAAGGTAATTTGAACTTTATTAATGGCTCATGTTTGACGTATCTTAACACTGACTTAATTGGACCAAACTTGATCGAAAGTTTGATTAATGTGACTTAACTACCTTAACCAATTTAATTTAACCATGAAACAATCCAAAATTACTGGGAACTAATTTGACCTAATCTGATTATAGTCAGACACAGTTGTTATATTAATTTAACCTAATTATCAGGCTAAATATCTAACCAAACATTGTACTCCCAAGTATAATTAAACTTAGCCCAACTACACATCGAAATTAAATTAAACCAAACCCACCTTGATGAATCATCTTCAAATCAGCTTCTAATCTACATTAATAGTGACCTAACCTAACACTGAACCAGCCACAACCTAATTTCTGTAATAAAATGATTCAACACATAAAAGCTTGGACTTGAAGATGTATTTAATTTGACAAAACTTCTGATAAATCTGATAAAATATAACATGTTTGAAGAACACCGTCCAATTGTTCTTTCTGACGGTGTAGAAAATTCTTCAAACAGCGCAAATTACTCTGTCCATACCACGAGGCAGGCACACTTCAAACTTGCAGCAGCACGCTTCAGCAGGGAAATCGGAATTTTCGTAGTTAACGCCAGTGCTGTTGTTGGCAACACCGAACCCGGAAGTGCTGTTTCTGCATCAGAAACCGATTCGACT
The DNA here is from genome assembly GCA_963576845.1 of Megachile leachella. Taxonomy (NCBI): domain Eukaryota; kingdom Metazoa; phylum Arthropoda; class Insecta; order Hymenoptera; family Megachilidae; genus Megachile; species Megachile leachella. Next base: position 7,640,050 of record OY756252.1, on the reverse strand, counting down.
ATGCATGCGCGAAACAAGTTTCGCGAGCAACGTTGCGTTAGGTTCGCATCTATGTGTGCCGTTTCTCGATCACGTATCTCGTCCTGCGGTGACCAGAAATGCCAGTATGACTGTTCTGCTCTAATCGAATTACGTCATTACGACGAAAATCTCGGTTTCATTGAAGTACATCTTGTCGTTAGTGAGATAAAAAGGAGGGTTGTAAAGGGAACGTGATGGGTTCTTTGGAGAGACACATTAATTGTGCGTTGTGGGTCAAACTGAACATAATGCTTCAAACTCGAATTTTTAGAAAGGAAGTTAATATAAACAAAACAAATGGAATACAAATGAACTTAGATTTCTATTACACTATTATTTCTATTACAGTCCCGATACTTATTGGACAGACCTTGTATGTTCTAAAGTATGATAGGTTCTTCAGAGACATGAGTGCGTCGCGAGTGTGCGTCACAACGTATCAATCAAATGGAACAATATAAATATGGTATCAAATACTAGAAACAAGTTGTATATCGAATTACAGTAATAACTAAACCTCAAACTGCGTTATGTTCAAAATTAGAGCAAGGTTTATCTTAATCACAAGTACGTCATGAGTCTCCAAAGTGCGTCAATGAGTTAATTGCTGCAACACAAAGGGAAATGAAACAAAATACCGGTTCAAGTAACTTGTATATACAATTACAATTTGATATAAACTTTAATCTCAGTCGTACTCGGAATTGGGACAAGACTTATCGCATTCACGAGTGCGTCACGAGTCAAACTTTCTAAAGTATGTCAAGGGATGAACATTATCATTGAATGTAATTTCAAGTTTGGCTTCAGATAATGACGAGCAGCCGAAAGAAGTTGTATGTCAAATTATAGTTGCGTATAGACTTCATATTGAGTTGTGCGTTTGGGAATTTCTAAATTTGAAAATTTTTAATTTTGAGAAATTCTAAATTTGAGAATTTTTAAATTTAAGGATTGCCAAATGTAAAAATTTAGAAACTGGAAATTTACAAATTTCAAAACTAATCTCTCTCATTTCCACAATATCCAAACACACCCTTACCCACAAATCCCTATCTAAACTACAAAAATGATGAATTTAAAAATTTACAGAATTTAAAAAATTACCCCATGTCCGTAATATTCAATTTCACCCCTTTCCACAATTACCTAACCCCAAACACGAAAAATAATGAATTCGGAAATTTGCAAAATTTATAAAATTAACCCTCACCAACCCACATCCCCAATACGCAAATTGGCTTTTACCCGCAAATCTCTCGCCAATCCCAAACTACCCCAAAGAACGGAAGCCCTCAGCAACGTTGTAAAGCGAACGTCTATCGTCGAATTAAACGAGTTACAATCCTCCAATGCGGTAGCCTGGCTGACCGTACTAGATGGAAAACGATCGGACAATTTGGTGTCCATAGGCACGCGTCATCGTCGACAGTTCATCAACAGCTGACTCATTAGCTTGCATTGTGCGTGCGTTCGACTGGCAACTGCATTACTTCGCTTTGATGAGTATCTGACCGAGCGCGGCCCGTTTCTGCGCTCGTGTGTATGCACCTATTCGCGAATCGCGAAACGGTGATGGTGTGCAACACGCGTCGGATTTATATCTGTACTACCACCGGACGTTAATTGCTCGCGACTAATTTCACTCCGGCTCGTCGGGATCTCCTGTTGGTGACACATACCCGCGGGACAATGCCCTTTATGTTGCTCATTCGATATACAATTCCTTTAAATCGCTTTTTTGTTGCGTTTTTATTCGATTTGCTATTGGAACTTGACGGTGACGCACTCGAGATTAATGTTACTCTTAAATTTCCAATCTGATTTTTTCATTTAATTTAGTTTGCGTTTATGTCAGATTGTAAATTGATGTACTAGTTGTTTAAGCTGAAATTTTGTTTCGTTTTCATTCGCTACCATATTTGAAGTTGACGCACTTTGGTTCCACTTATGACGCACTTAGGTTAATGTGATAAATGTTATTCAGATTCTGAATATGACTCAGTTTGGATTTAGGTCAAATTGTAATTCAATGAACAAGTTATTTGAACTGCTGTTTTGTTTCATTTTTATTCACTACCCTATTTGAAGTTGACGCACTTTGGTTCCACTTATGACGCACTTAGGTTAATGTGACAAACCTTGTTCAGACTCTGAATATGACTCAGTTTGGATTTAGGTCAAATTGTAATTCGATGAAGAAGTTATTTAAACTGCTGTTTTGTTTCATTTTTATTCACTACCCTATTTGAAGTTGACGCACTTTGGTTCCACTTATGACGCACTTAGGTTAATGTGACAAACCTTGTTCAGATTCTGAATATGACTCAGTTTGGATTTAGGTCAAATTGTAATTCAATGAACAAGTTATTTGAACTGCTGTTTTGTTTCATTTTTATTCACTACCCTATTTGAAGTTGACGCACTTTGGTTCCACTTATGACGCACTTAGGCTAATGTGACAAACCTTGTTCAGATTCTGAATATGACTCAGTTTGGATTTAGGTCAAATTGTAATTCAATGAACAAGTTATTTGAACTGCTGTTTTGTTTCATTTTTATTCACTACCCTATTTGAAGTTAACGCACTTTGGTTCCACTTATGACGCACTTAGGTTAATGTGACAAACCTTGTTCAGATTCTGAATATAACTCAATTTAGATTTAGGTCAAATTGTAATTCAATGGACAAGTTATTTAAACTGTTGTTTTGTTTCATTTTTATTCACTACCCTATTTGAAGTTGACGCACTTTGGTTCCACTTATGACGCACTTAGGTTAATGTGATAAACCTTGTTCAGATTCTGAATATGACTCAATTTAGATTTAGGTCAAATTGTAATTCGATGAAGAAGTTATTTAAACTGCTGTTTTGTTTCATTTTTATTCACTACCCTATTTGAAGTTGACGCACTTTGGTTCCACTTATGACGCACTTAGGCTAATGTGACAAACCTTGTTCAGATTCTGAATATGACTCAGTTTGGATTTAGGTCAAATTGCAATTTGATGAACAAGTTATTTAAACTGCTGTTTTGTTTCGTTTTTATTCACTACCCTATTTGAAGTTGACGCACTTTGTTTGACTCGTGACGCACTTTGGTGCCTCTCATGACGCACTTAGGTTAATGTGATAAACCTTGTTCAGATTTTGCATATGACTCAGTTTGGATTTAGGTCAAATTGCAATTCGATGAAGAAGTTATTTAAACTGCTGTTTTGTTTCGTTTTTATTCACTACCCTATTTGCAGTTGACGCACTTTGTTTGATTCGCGACGCACTTTGGTATCTCTCATGACGCACTTAGGTGAATGTGATAAACCTTATTCAGATTCTGAATATGACTCATTGTCAGTTCGGGTTTATGTCAATTTGTCAAATTTAATTTACTAATAATATCAACACAAATCACAAAAACTAAAAATAATAAACGGCCTTTCTCGGAATTCGCACATCTCTATTTGCAAGGTGATTCGTGTTCGAAGTAACCGAGGAAACTCCGTGCATTTATCGTAGTGGGTGTATGAAAGGGGATGAGTCGGCAGCCGTTTATCCGCAATAATTTGAATTGCAAGTTTCGGTCGTACAAGTAACGGCGCCATAACGGGCACGTTTAGGGGGCGACATATGAAAAGTTGAGTCGACAAACGCGGAAGGGAACGTTCCGTGTGGAAGTCGATTCTGGCGTATAGAATCGCGTAATTAAGTATTGATCAGGGCGGTGGCTTCTGCGGCAGAACCCGTTCCACCTGTTGCCAATTTCTGCTCGCCTCCAACTGCCATGATTCGATAAAATAACCGTTAACCCTCTTTGATAATCGAAGCGCCGCGACGCTTCTGTCGTCCCGCGTACAAGTTTCCCTACGAAACTATCTCTAACCCTGTTTCCACAGCTTGCTAGGTTTAACGATTTTAAAATTCACACGGACCATCAGTTTCACCCAAAGTTTCGCCGATTCCCCAAGGAATTTGCTGCCATTCAGAATACGGTTCTCTTACTTTGCAATTTATATTCTTGCTACTGTTAGTGGTTTGGATACATGGAGAATTTTTATTTACATTGGGTTAGGAACTTTATTTGGGAGTGACTTAGGTCTTATAGAATCTTCATTTGGAGTAGTTTGATTTGGACGATCTATGATCTGGAGTATCTTCATTTGCAATACTTTGGTCTGAAATACTTTGAGCTGGAGTACTTTTACCTAGAATACGTCCATCTGGAACATCTACATGTGGAATCCTTTCATTTGCAATACCTTGGTCTGAAATACTTTGAACTGGAGTACCTTCACCTAGAATACGTTCATCTGGAACATCTATATCTGGGATCTCTTCCTCTGGAATACCTTCATTTGGGATACCTTGATCAGTAATACCTTGATCTGGAGTACCTTGATCTAGAATACCTTGATTTGGACTACCCTGATCTGGAACACATTGATCTGGAATACTTCCATCTGCAATACCTTGATTTAGAAAGGTGGCTGAAGATCGTAATTTGGAAGGATGGCTAAATACCTTGATTTGGATGAGTGGTTCAATACCTTGATCTGAAATACCTTGATCAGTAATACCTTGGTCTGGAGTACCATGATCTAGAATACCTTGATTTGGACTACCCTGATCTGGAACACATTGATCTGGAATACTTCCATCTGCAATACCTTGATTTAGAAAGGTGGCTGAAGATCGTAATTTGGAAGGATGGCTAAATACCTTGATTTGGATGAGTGGTTCAATACCTTGATCTGAAATACCTTGATCAGTAATACCTTGGTCTGGAGTACCATGATCTAGAATACCTTGATTTGGACTACCCTGATCTGGAACACATTGATCTGGAATACTTCCATCTGCAATACCTTGATTTAGAAAGGTGGCTGAAGATCTTAATTTGGAAGGATGGCTAAATACCTTGATTTGGATGAGTGGTTCAATACCTTGATCAGTAATACCTTGATCTGGAGTACCATGATCTAGAATACCTTGATTTGGACTACCCTGATCTGGAACACATTGATCTGGAATACCTCCATCTGCAATACCTTGATTTAGAAAGGTGGCTGAAGATCTTAATTTGGAAGGATGGTTGAATACCTTGATTTGAATGAGTGGTTGAACACCTTGATCTGAAATACTTTAATTTGCGATACCTTGATCTGAAATACCTTGATCAATAATATCTTGACTTTGATGGGTGGCTGAACATCTTGTTCTAAAATACCTCGATGAAACAATATTAACCTTGTATAAAAACATTGCTAATTTTGTATGAAAACATTATTAATCATATATTTGAAAATTTGTATGAAACCTTGTCTAGAAATATTATTAATTTTGCACGAAAACATTTTTAATCTCATATGAAGACATCGTTAATTTTATATGGAAAGATCGATAATTCAGTATGATTTAGTTAAATAATTTTACTTTTATATTTAGTTGGCATATAAAATTTACTATTAACAGTATTATTCAGTGTTTAAGTAATTAAAAATGTATCTACATGTATATATGAATGTATATGGTTTATAAATGTTATTTATATAGGTGCAAGGTACATAATTGATTAAACACCAGTTTTCATTTAACAAACCAATTTTGGGGCAACTGGGGTGCTCCTAATTCAATTGGGGTCGATAGATCAACATCGATTACACGATATTACACTGCTCTGGAGTATCCTTCTCGAAACTGTGCCATTATTGGTACAATAACGATGGTGACGATCGATAAATAATATTTACAACGAGCATTGGGTCAATTTCGCCAAACAGTGTATAATCAGGGATGGATATAACAGGGATGCAGCAGTTGTGTGTTTTTGGTGCAGAATTTATTTTTGTTAAATTGTTCCATCTCTAAATTTTGAATATTAAGTGTTTAGGTTATTAATTTGTTTTATTTTAAAATTTTGAAAAATTGAAATTTTCATATTGTCAAATTTTCGAGGTTTTGAGGGGGTTGAGTTTTCAAATTTATAAATTTGCAAGTTTACAAGGTTACAAGTTTTCAAATTCTCAAATTGTTAAATTTCCATATTTTCAAGTTTTCAATTTTTCAATTTTTCAGTTTTTCAATTTTTCAATTTTTCAATTTTTCAATTTTTCAATTTCTCAATTTCTCAATTTTTCAATTTTTCAATTTTTCAATTTTTCAATTTTTCAATTTTTCAATTTTTCAATTTTTCAGTTTTTCAGTTTTTCAGTTTTTCAATTTTTCAATTTTTCAGTTTTTCAGTTTTTCAATTTTTCAATTTTTCAATTTTTCAATTTTTCAATTTTTCAATTTTTCAATTTTTCAATTTTTCAATTTTTCAATTTTTCAATTCTTTAATTTTTTAATTGTACAATTTCTTTATATTTCAATTTTCCAATTTTTCGAAGTCCCAAATTTTCAAGTCATTAAATTTCACCCCACACAACAAGTAAACGTTTCACCCCGTTTACCGGAGCCGCGTTCACCTATCGCCCCCGTTAATTACTTTTTAATTCGACTAATAAATTTCACGCGCGGGAGAAAGCTCCGAAATTAGCGTCATTCGGTTCTCGTCAAATGCCGTGATAATTGTCAGCGAACTTGAGATCGATCGAATTTTAACGAGTCAAATGCGGCATTGCCTCGGCAAAACTGACGAAACGATGACATGTTTCGCTGGTTTTAATCATTTCGTACGCATTCTGTTTCATTATTCCGTGATTGTACGGATCAGCTCGCTGCATATTAAACGAATTTTGAGTCGTGCGATATCAGACGTGATTCGGTGACATTAAAGTACCGCGAAATAATGAAATGAATTTCATTATAATTGAACATTCTTGATTAGAATTTTATATTTTCTGACGTGATAAGAAAAAATTAAAATAGGTTAGGTGAGGTTTGGTGAAAGTATAAGGCAAGGTTGTGTCAGGTAATTAAATAAGGTTAGATGAGATTTTATGGTCAGGTTAAGTTAGACTATAAAGTGAGGTTATGTTGGGTGAGTTTATAGGGTAAAGTTAGATGAGGTTATATAATAATATTATGTTTTGTTATTAGACAAAGTTAGGTGAGACCATAAGGCAAGGTTAGGTCAAGTAATAATATAATGTTAGGTGAGATTATATGGTGAGGTTAGGTTACACTGTAAAGTAAATTTATGTTAGATGAGATTGTAATGCAAAATGAAGTGCTAAGATTGTAAGGTGAGTTTATATGAAAGGGTTATGTGTGGTTATTAGGTAAGGTTAGGTGAGACTATAAGGTAAGGTTGCTTAAAACAGTAAAACAAGGTTAAGTGTGATTATTAGGTACTCTGATAAGGTAAGATTAAATGAACTTATAAAGTAAAGTTAGATGAGATTATTAGCTGAGATCATATAAGGTTAAGATTAAGTGAGGTTAGGTTGTGTAAGATTAAGTAAAGCTATGTGAGATTGTGGAATAATGTTGGGTGAGGTTACAAAGCTGTGTGTAGGCTTTGTTAGAGAGGGTTAGGTGAGAATATGAGGCAAGGTTAAGTGAAACTATAAAGTAATATCAGAGGGAGTTATAAGGTAATGTTAGGTTAGTTTATTGGGTAAGGTTAGGTGAGATTATCAGGCAAGGTTAAGTGAAACTCTAAAGTAATATTAGGGGGAGTTATAAAGTAATGTTAGGTTAGTTTATTGGGTAAGGTTAGGTGAGATTATCAGGCAAGGTTAAGTGAAACTCTAAAGTAATATTAGGGGGAGTTATAAAGTAATGTTAGGTTAGTATATTAGGCAAGCTTATGTGAAATTATATAGGAGTATCATGCAAGGTTATAAAGTAATTTTAGGTTAGTTTATTGAGTAAGGTTATGTGAGATTATTAGCCAAGGTTAAGTGAAATTATAAAGTAATATCAGACAAAGTTATGAAGTAATGTTAGGTTAGTTTATTAGACAAGGTTATGTGAGATTATTAGGCAAGGTTAAGTGAAATTATAAAGTGATATCAGGTGAAGTTATAAAGTAATGTTAGGTTAGTTTATTAGGTAAGGTTATGACATTATTAAGCAAGGTTAAGTGAAATTATAAAGTAATATCAGGTGAAGTTATGAAGTAATGTTAGGTTAGTTTATTAGACAAAGTTATGTGACATTATTAAGCAAGGTTAAGTGAAATTATAAAGTAATATCAGATGAAGTTATGAAGTAATGTTAGGTTAGTTTATTAGTTATGATTATGTGACATTGTTAAGCAAGGTTAAGTGAAATTATAAAGTGATATCAGGTGAAGTTATGAAGTAATGTTAGGTTAGTTTATTAGACAAGGTTATGTGAGATTATTAGGCAAGGTTAAGTGAAATTATAAAGTAATATCAGACAAAGTTATAAAGTAAAGTTAGGTTAGTTTATTAGACAAGGTTATGTGACATTATTAAGCAAGTTTAAGTGAAATTATAAAGCAATATCAGGTGAAGTTATGAAGTAATGTTAGGTTAGTTTATTAGACAAGGTTATGTGAGATTATTAGGCAAGGTTAAGTGAAATTATAAAGTAATATCAGACAAAGTTATGAAGTAATGTTAGGTTAGTTTATTAGACAAGGTTATGTGAGATTATTAGGCAAGGTTAAGTGAAATTATAAAGTGATATCAGGTGAAGTTATGAAGTAATGTTAGGTTAGTTTATTAGACAAGGTTATGTGAGATTATTAGGCAAGGTTAAGTGAAATTATAAAGTGATATCAGGTGAAGTTATGAAGTAATATTATCTTAGTTTATTAGGTATAATTATGTGACATTATTAAGCAAGGTTAAATGAAATTATAAAGTAATATCAGACAAAGTTATCAAGTAATGTTAGGTTAGTTTAATAGTTAAGGTTATGTGAGATAACTACCCATGATGAACTGAGGTTTGGTTACATTACGAAGTAAAGTTATATAAGGTTATTAGACAAGGTTAGGTGAAGTTATATTGTTAAATGAAGTTATATTAGTTGCTAGGTTACCTTCGATTTATGTCTGCTGTAAAATAAAGTTTGATTGCCTTGTAAAGTAACATTAAATTAGGTTAGAGCCAACTGTATTACCTGCTATAGTTACATCCTAATTCAGAATATATTCCTGATAAAACCTTGCTTGTTTCAAAATTTGAAAAAAATTCGAATCATTAAAAAAAAGTTTATTACAAATATTTTTATATGTCAAGTTCGATTATCGTGTATACAAATAAAAGGAGTACAAATATCATATTTCATATCCTGTTTTTAACTAGAATTTAAATAGTTAAAAAAATATGCAATATTGTATTTCATATCTTTTTTGAAAAATATCGAAAAATTCATTCAAGAGAAATTTTCAGAAAATATAACATTTCATGCGAATTTTATTTTTTAGTCATTTAAACATTTATTTTGAAATGTAGAAGTTATTGATTTTGAAAGAAGTGAAAAACTTTGTCATTTCGACATATGATAATTTGACCATAGTGAAAGCAGATGTATTCGTAAGGACGTGGGAGAGTTTCCGGTTTTTATGTGGACGATTTTGCACGATTTATTCGACGATATGTGAAAAGATGACATCATTGGGCAGAGGATATCTCAAACTTTCATTTCACACCTACATTTTGTAAATTACTATAGTAATAAAAAAATGATGGTCATAGAGACGATTAATCACGCCCTCGCACTTTCTGTGTTTTATAACTCACCATTTTATTAGAATATATTAAGTAGGAGTTCTTTTTTTAGGACATTTTATATTTCCTTCGAAATTTTTCTATTTTTGTGATTTTAGGTTTTTGCAAATTTTTTAATTTTTGTAATTTTGAGGTTTGCAAGTTTTTTCATTTTCACAACTTTCAGATTCGCAAGTTTTTTAATTTTCATAATATTTAGATTTGCAAGTTTTTTTAGTTTTCACAAATTTTAGGTTTGCAAGTTTTTTAATTTTCACAATTTTAAGCTTGCAAGTTTTTTAATTTTCACAATTTTAAGCTTGCAAGTTTTTTAATTTTCACAATTTTAGGTTAGCAAATTTTTCAAGTATGAAATTCAGAAATTTTTTAATTTTTGAACATGAAACTTTTTAAATTGAGAAATTTAGTTTTTCAAATTTTTAAATTAAGGTATTTAAACATTTTGTGAGACAATAAGATCATGTGGTATTTTGGCAAAATGTTTAAATTATCAAGATAAATTTGTCATTTTTCTAAATATTCAAAGATTTTTAAATTTCCCGCCAAAATGTATCCACAATAAAACCCCTAAAAACTTCTCTCTTCCTCAAAAGCTTCCTATGAAAAATTCCTCCCAAAAGATACAGTAATTGTGAAAAGGCTTTACTTCGATTTAATTCAGCAAAAGGTTATAAACGAACCTAAGCTCTCTAAAATCACGCCGGCTCGAAAATAAGGAAATCGTTCTCAGAGAGGGATCGGAAATGCAACAGAGGCTAGGAATAAAAAGGGTGTTGAAAGTAAATGCTTCGATTAAAATGTAGTCAGTTCAGACGACGATTGCGTTTCAATGCTCTTTAACGACATCGTCGAAAGGTACAGAAATCGAATTTTGTTCGTTCAACCTTGTTGTCTCCTGCCTACTTTCCCCGGAATTACCATACTCTTTTATCTAAATCCTCCCCCTTCAGACGCGTATTTCTTTCCCGTTTACTCCATTTCTCCCCTCTGTGTAATCCATTATCTTTTTAAAGCCGGGAACATTAATAAAGAGCGCCGTCAAGCATCTGAAACAAAAAGAAACTCGTAGAATTGCTGCGGATGATGAACAACATCAAAAACTATCTTCTTCGTATTTTCGACGTGAGATGTTTACGATTTGTCTAATGGCTTTTGGAGATACTGATTGAATTACCACTTGCAATATTTTTGAGGTGGTTAGTTAAAAACCTTCACATTTTAAATTTTCAATTTTCCAAGATTCATTCACACAAATTTTCAATTATAAAAATCTTTCGATTCCCCATCTTTGAAATTCTACAACTCTTTATAATACTCTTGCGGACCTGACCTCGGAGCACGGACCATGGAGAGCGACCGTCCGCATAGAACATGGCCGATCGCATTGGTTGAAAATCAATCAATTCTTAGCGAAAGAACGGCCAGGTAAAGGTTTGTCAGGTTAGTCAACGTCGAGCCAGTAAATTGGCAATTACAGCGATCGTTTGTCAATCACTGATACCGATCAATTAAGGATCAGTTGGTATAAGAAGCAATTAAGCTTCCGCGGCCAGTCAGAGCCAGAAGCGATCAGGCATTCTGTGACTACGGGTCATCAACTTGTTGGTTTCCAATCGATTCCGCGAAAATCATTGACTTATTTCAAACGATCGAGGCTCAATGGCTGAAGTGTTCTGCGGTGCTTCAGGAAGCACGGGTTCAATGCTTCTGGACATCTGGACGCACGAGGAAAACTCGATTGTTGAGTGCTCGACGTGTAATGGGGTGTCCTCAATGAATGCTCGAGTATAATAGCGAGACCGTGTAAGGGTAACATTATCTTCCAGACAAATTAACGGGTCGCAGTGCCTTTGAAATATAATGTTAACGATGTGTAATAAAATAGCTGTTCGACATGGGAGGGTAACTATTAGATAGCAACAATGCGAGTGCCTCTAACGGGGAACTTTAATCTCGTTAAAGTTCAGTATACGCGCAATTATTTGTTTAATTATACATTGAGCCAAACAGGTAATTTGTTCAATAACAGTGAAGAGTATAAAATTGTGTAAATATTTCTTTAATGGTTGTAATATGAGTAACGAACAGTTATGGTGAATGGTAGTCGATCGCACATATGAAGTTTGGATCAATTTGGTGTCATAAGGAAGACATAAAATGGCACTTTTGGAATATTAGTTGAGAGTATACAGTTTGTCAAAAGTAACTATAACAAGGATTCATTGATATTTTTGGTGCAAAATGGCTGACGAGCAGTTATGGTGAATGGTAGTCGATTTTAACACATATGAAGTACAAACTTCAAGTATAAGATTCATTAAACTTACTACATAAATGTTCCACTATTTCTACTACAAAATGGCCGACGGTTACTAAACAATAAACGTAGATACGATTTTGTCGGAACAAAAATAATACAAACAAGTCCACACAAAAATATTTATCATAATTTATTATATAAAATTGATAGTTAATGATACTGTAGTTAATATCAATTCCCAAATATGAATATCAACCTTCAAATAAGTACAAAACGCCCGCTATTCTATAAATTCTGTTCACTTTGTCGGATTGGATAATTTGTAACAGAGTTAGTTCAAAATTGGTTGCCTGAGGTCGGATACCATATGTAAGGTACCCCTATCACCATCCAGCAGTGGAACTACTATTCCTGAGTTGGGTAATGGAAAAATCTAGTAGAGCATTTCTGCAGATGGGTCCTTTGATTACGTCGGTGACCTCGTAAGGATATTTCATCCAGCAGTTTTCCAGTAGTTTTCACTGCAACTGTGTATAAAGATGACTTCACTGTATCTTTCCTAATATACCTATTGTTAAATATTATATGCATTTAGGAATATTTATTTTTCTACAAAACTTTCTCAAATTTTATCATTTTTGCGCTTCTAAATATTTGTAAGCTTTAGCTTTTCAATTTTGTCAAATTTGGAGTTTTTTAATTTTTCTTATTATCAAACTTAAATATTTTTTTTTACTTTCTCAAGTCTTCCAAGCTTCTCAAATTTTTTAAATTTCTTAAATTTCTCAAGTCTTCCAAGCTTCTCAAATTTTTTAAATTTCTGAAATTTCTCAAGTCTTTCAAGCTTCTCAAATTTTCCAAATTTCCTAAAGTTTCCAAATTGTCTAAAATCTCTAAAATCTGTAAAGTTTCTAAATTGTCTAAATAGAAATCTCTCTAAATTTCGAAACTTCCGAAATTCTGGAAACCGAATCCCCTAATCCTCAAAGGATATGCTCCCCATTATCAAATCCCATCACCCAAAAGGCTCTCAACCGAAACCGCTCCCGCTTTCCCGCGGCTCTCCCGGTCTTGGCCGCTAAACTGCTCATTACCTTTATCCCGTCAATCGATCACCGAAATCGTCAGAATCTCTTTGGAAAGTAGCACAAAGTGGAAACTAGGTTGAGCCTGTCCCTCTTCGTTTCTCGAAGAGCAGCTCGTAACAGATCCACGTAGCTGAAGTAGTCCCGTGTACATACAGAGGCTCCGTGGTCGCAGGTAGCCGACACGAAACCGGTCGAACAGGTTTCCGTTCACGGCTGTCTCGATTCGTGAGCAGGAACGCGAAGAGAGGGGAAAAAGAGCGGTCTAACTGCTGGCGATGATGCCCGGCTGGTCAGCGAGGCAACGAAAGAGAGGTCGAAGAGAAAGAAGAGGACGAAGAGGTTGCACGCGAACGTTCGAGTAGCTCCGTCGGGTTTCCGGTGAATGGCGAGCGCCGGCCACGAGCCAGCATCCAATCAGGACAGGAAACGACGTCGAGGCCACGCGTAGAACCCTACTCTTCTTCTTCCTCTTCTTCTTCTTCTTAACCTTCTTGTTTTCCTCCTTTTGCAACCGCCGTGGCAAAGGTGAAGCTGCTGATGCTGCTGCCTTTCGCCAAACCCACTACCCGTCTTTGTTGTCCGGCTGCCGCACAAAAAGGACCGGCCACGTCCGGAATAACATTTTCGTGAAGGATATTGCTGGCTCAGATTGATGCCCCAAGCGTGATCGAACGTTTATCAATTGACGGTCATAATGTTATGTTACTTATTGGACACTTTTGATGGATCTTGTTTGTTTGCTTTTCACCACCGTTTTATGGGCATTTGTGAAATTCAATTATTGGAGGGTTTCATTTGATGGGTCGATTTAGGGATTTTGAAGATGGGGTTCGAAGACTTTCAGTTTAAGGGAACTTATGCTTTTAGGCTAGTGCAAGGTTTGAAGATTATTAACTCAATGTACATATATCTTCAAGGAATTTCATTTTAGGACATCAATCCCGATACTTATTGAACAAACCCTGTATACGATTGATAAGTGGAGAAGACAAATATACATGGACTAATAAGTTGATAGGTGGAAGTTGATGAGTGCATGACAATAGGTTGACAAGTTGATAATAGCCTGATGAATGTGGAGATGAGCCTTTTGGACTTCAAGTCTAGATGCTTTTAGGCAAATACCTTTAAGCCAATCTAGGGTGATGATTGGATAGGTTGACAAGTTGATAAAAATAGAATTGCAAGCATAAGTAGATCACGAAGTTTATAAGAGCAAGTTGGCAAGATGATGAGACTAGATTGATAAGTCGATAAGAATAAGTTGGCGACTTTATAAAAATAGATTGAGTACAGATTGAGAATCAGAGAAATTGATAAGAGCGGGTCGACAAGTTAATAAAAATGAATAAAAGCTGATGGGAATAGATGAAGTGATAAGTCGATAAGAATGAGTTGACAAGTTAATAACAAGTTGACAAGAATAAGTAGATTTTAACAACAATTTTTAAAGATTTTATTATTAGGCTTTACTGAGTCATAAAGCAGTTAAATTAGAAAGTCCTTGTACTGAGTTTTGAAGCTTCACTATATCATTAGTTATGTAAATTTATTCTGCTAACAACAAAAGTACCTTCGAGTACAAATACTTCTACGGTTCTACATTGAATACCAAATTTCATCGACCGACGTCAACAGGTTCCTATCGCCAGATCACCAAAATCTGTACAGCAACCGCCTCAAGAGACTACTCTCGAAATTTCAAGTGAAAATCCCTAAAATTGCGACCTGTAGCATGCAGACAAACGAACAAACCTACTCCCAGGAGCCCCGCTACGTTCTACAATTATTTGTTCCTTTAATACTCTGGGAAGTGCATTTATCTTACCCTCTAGAATACAAATACCAACCCTTTACATTCCAAACTCCAATAAACTTGACCAGAAATGCGTTTCACCCAGCACGGACTTAGGGCTTTTTACCTTCACATTCTCAATTCACCTACTTTTTGACACTTTTAATAATTTCTCTGAGGGTTTTGGCCCATTTTGAGAAAGTTTGCGCTCTTGACAAAATGTCATATCTGCCATGGTTTGGTCTGTACACGTTAGGGCAAGGGTTTTTCACAGGGGCTTTCCATCACCGCACATCCTAAATCACCCACTTTTTGGCACTTCTAATAATTTTTTTGGGGGTTTGGACCCATTTTGAGAAAGTTTACACTCTTGATAAAATGTCGTATCTGTCCCCGTTTGGCCTATATGCGTGAGGGCAAGGGTTTTTTACGGGGGCTCTCCATCACTGCACATCCTTAATCACCCACTTTTTGGCACTTTTCACAATTTCTCTGAGGGTTTTGGTCCATTTTGAGAAAGTTTGCTCTCTTGACAAAATTTCGTATCTGCCATGGTTTGGCCTGAACACGTTAGGGCAAGGATTTTATAGGGGACAGTAAGTGATTTACTCCTTTTAAGAATGTTATATTTTCAAAAGTACAGATGCACGCATGAAAGATATATGAAAAGCCATAATCTCACCAAGTTTACACCCTCTACAAGTACTTGTAGATCCTGGTATATATGTATCCTGGACACCTTCAGACGATAATCTCATTCCACACTTTTCGTATCATAGCCTGTCATAATCCTATCTTCACTGCAATACTAATGCGTTCTTGAGTTCGACTAAGGATTAAACTTACTAAGGTTTGACCTGTGGTAATAAACAAGGTCTTAACGTATTCCCACAGGAACAAGTCGCAGGCTAAGTTTGAGGATCTTGGTGGCCAAGGAACAAAGCTTCTAGGGCCTAAGTTCTAACGTATCAGTACAGTCTCGACAATTCTAGGCTGCAAATTTTATGGAGCTCGGTCTGAACATATGTCCGGACATATTTAGGGTGTATAAACCTGTTGAGTTTGTGATTTTTTCATATGTGTTCATATGTGTATGTTTCAGGTGTCATTCTTTCATATGTGTGCATATGCACATGTCTCATGTGACATTCTTTCATATGTGTACATGTGTAGATGTCCCATGTGTGATTCTTTCACATGTGTGCACATGTACATGTCTCATGTGTGATTCTTTCACATGTGTCCACATGTATATGTCTCACGTGTGATTCTCTCATATGTGTCTACATATGTACATGTCCCATGTGTCATTCTTTCATATGTGTCCACATGTACATGTCTCATGTGTGATTCTTTCACATGTGTGCACATGTACATGTCTCATGTGTGATTCTCTCATATGTGTCTACATATGTACATGTCCCATGTGTCATTCTTTCATATGTGTGCACATGTACATGTCTCATGTGTGATTCTCTCATATGTGTCTACATATGTACATGTCCCATGTGTCATTCTTTCACATGTGTGCACATGTACATGTCTCATGTGTGATTCTCTCATATGTGTCTACATATACATGTCTCATGTGTGTATCTGAAGATCCCTCTTCACATCGAACGAATCATTTACCCTGTATTTCGCAAATATCGCCTATTGATAAGTGTCCCGATAAAAGAAAAACGAAAAACCGAATCGTTTGCGACTTTCTAACTTTTTACGGTGTCTCGTTATCTCGTAAAGCCGAGTTTACGGCCGTGAGGCAATGGTGGCCATGATACCCGCTGGATCCCGCTTTTCTCAGCGATCCCGGCGAGTTCGTTCACACGGATTTCCACGCACACGTGCACGTAACTGGGTGGGGATCCTTCGAGAGCAAAAATAGAAAGGAGAATGAGCGTAGAGACGTGGCCTTGAACACGGCCAACCTTCGAGCCTGAAAACTCTCATCCGAAGCTTCGTACACGCAACGGAAATCGTTATCGAGGCCCAACCCTTCGAAAGCCGAGACTTAAAGAGTCCTTTCGTCGATAATAGGGTTATTTCGTGACGTGGCCAGGTGGAAAGCTGTTTCGAACGCTCTACCATGAATTCCCGTTCCGACGATGCTCCATACGATTAGGGATCATCGGCTAACCTTTTTTATACCTTCCTGGAACATTGCTATGCAAACCTTCGGATTTGCTTCTTTTATACAAGTACCATATTTTTTCGGGCAATTACGCGTGAAATGGTTTCTTCGATCGAACGTTATTATGTATTCAGGATTTTGATAAAGTAATGAGAGAAGTAATTGATAGATGGTAATGACACGAATAATTTATGCAAATCCTCAGACTTGCTGCTTCTGTTTTAAACAGTATTGAATCTTGAGTTTAAAAGATGCAGCACAAATAATAAATTTCAAAATTAAAGAATTTTATGTGAACGCAATATTGAAGGAAACATCGATCGCGTTTTAAACCGGTCAATTTTTCTGAAAGATCGCGCTCGCGTGGTAACACGAGTACAATCATATTTTCGTTAAGGTATGACGAATCGACGGTAGGATCGAGTTACGATTAGTGACATCGATTTCGATGGACCATGCGATCCCATAATCCGACACCGTCGAAAGCTATTGTCGAACAGTGATTTGCATCCGGTTCGCGAGAGACGCATCGGTTACAGCCAAAGTAATTGAAAACTGGAACCAGTCTGCGGAATGGAAAAAAGCGTGCAAGGTCCCATGGCAAACTGGTTCTCTTTAAAACTACTCGATGTGTTCGTTGCTCCATCACCAGCTATCTGGTGCATTATTCAACCTATATTCTGTCGTTCCACTGTGATTCTTGCTAATTGTGAACGGGGTTTAACTTCAGTTAAAAGTACTCTTTACATTGTATCAGAGTTTTGTTTTGAATTCTGTACTTTTTTAAATAATTCTACTGTAAAACTTTTACTAATTATTTTTTCATTTGTTCAAAGAAAACAAAGATCTGCTAAAACCCTCAGTTTAAAATTGAAACGGTTTAAAACAGTTTAATAAGCAAGATTCTTACGAAATCACTTTGGGGAATTTAGGATGTGGAAAATTTCGGAAATTTAATTTGGAGACTTGAAAATTTAGATTTGGAGAATTTGGAAATTTGGAAATTTGAGAGAACAGAGTTAGGAAATTTAGGAAATTAAATTTAGAATTTTGAAAATAAAAATTTTGGGAATTTAGGAATTTTGAAAATAAAAATTTTGGGAATTTAGGAATTTAGAAATGTGGAAATTTGAGAGTTTAGTATTAGGAAATTCAGGAAGTTGGAAATTTAGGAAATTTAATTTGAAAATTTAAGAATTTAATTATATAAAAAAGAGCCAGAAGATTCTTCTGAAACCTCGTGTTCTATCTCATTCTATTTTTTTATATGTTCAAAGAAAACTTTAAACAAAGATCCACTAAACCCTCAGTTTAAAACAGTTTAATAAGCAAGATTCTTCGGAAACCACTTAATTAGTTACCGTTCTAAAATTCCTGCGATATTCACTCTCTTGTTCACGTAAAAAGACGTTCAAATACTTTTCTACTCGGTACTCACTTGCAATGAACTATCCTCAGTTCAAAATAAGATTCTTCCGAAACCTCATAGTTGCATCTCATTCTAAAACTCCTTTCTTCTCAATTTCAAAACCTTAAATATTCCCTGTACGATAAAACCCAGAAGCCATAGCATCTTCAGACGAGAAAACCCAAACATAACGTCTGACAACGGAAGAAGCTTAAAACCGTTTTAGGACACCGTGTTTATGATCCGGACATGATTAACATTTATTGTACCGGCATATTGCAAAACCGTCCTTAAAATCCAAATCCTCGAACCCGAAGGGGCGGAATGCACGGCCTCTAATTCGACAGCTGCGGATCACAACCACTCGTAGCCTTAAAATTATTTACTGTCCATACGAAAATGTGGGAATGTCAGAAACGCTTTGGCGAAGAAACAAGTAACATCTGAAACAAGTACAAGTGGACCGTATAAAATAATTCGGCAACTCATTGTAGTTAACTAGCCTATCAAGCCATAACCGATTTCAGCCGCGGATTGGGTACCTGCCGTGCTTGGAGAACGAGAAGAGCACGACACAATCCCCTCGGTTCAAAACGGACGAGAAACAAGATTATTTCGAAACCTTGTAGATAAATGAGTTGCAGTTTAAAACTTCCCTTAATAACTACTTTCTTACTAATTTAAAGAAAACCTTGAAAATTCCGTGTACGATTATCTGCACCCAGGGGGAATCTCGGGATTCTCGGTGCAAAACAAGGGAAACGAGATTATCTGAGGAGCTCGTAGTCGGATCGGTGCAAGCATGTGGGTAATCGAAGGACAGTTCATTCATGTTGCATCTGAAACATCGCTCAAACGTTCGACGTTCATTCACCGACGCGATCATATCGAAAAGCGATCAGCAGAAAAGTCTCCGAGGGAAGTTAACGCGATTAATTCGAGCGTTAACCCGGTAAAATTGAACATGGAGAACGGAGACCGCGAAATTACAACGGGTCTAGCGAGAGTAGGTTCGCCGTACGTTGAACCGAGCAACTGTGGATGAATAAGACTGTGAAATTGTAATGAATTGATAGAAAACATGGAAGACCAAAATTAAGGGTGTAGGTGTCATATTTTAAAGCTTTCAAAATCTAGGGAGTTTATCCCAGTTTAAAGCTGTCAATAAGTAATTTTTTGGTAATTGAAAACCTCAGACATTTCGTGTGCGATTATCTGGAATCTCGGGTTTAAAACAGGCGAGAAACAAGATTATTTGGAAAGCGTAGTTGGATCGCGTGACGAACATCGCAGAATGTCGTGGGTAATCGAAGCAGCGAGGCCAGATGGGGAATCGGAGGAACGGGAGCAGCTGGAGGAGAACACTTTGGATCGCAGAAACGGCAAAGCCGGTCTTGCAGCGCTCTTCGACCGAGAACCAATCCGATCTACCGTTCAGCAATCACGCGTGCTGCTTCGGAGCCTGCTTCCAGCTCCGGGATAAGTACACGGACCGAGGATGCGAAGGATGAACGAGAATAATTTGCACGTTACCAACACCGTAGCCTAGCATTCGATGAATCGCGACGATGACGAACGATCGGTCGATTTCGGTCTGGCGTGGAGATATGATGCTGTTATTTCTCTGCCAAGATGCATCGAGTATTGATGGGCCATCGATGGAAATGGAATTAGGGGCTTTTTGCGCGGACCACCGCTGTATTTGGACACTGCAGATGGATTAGGGAGTTGAGTTTCGTGTTCGATTGAGGCGGAGATGCAGCTTTATTTTTCACACGCTCAAACGTCACGATACACCGTCCTGTTATATGGCCCCTTTGTATGCGGCCCTTTGTACCACGCGTTCGATTGTCGCGCGCTTGCGGTTCTGCACCGCTGAAAACTTGCAAATTTCAACTTTCCCGGAGTTCGTAGATTGAAAAGTTTCCAGATATGAATGTAAGGCTGAAATATGTAAACTCCGTAATTACTAAGTTTTCAAGATTTGGAGATTTCGAAGTTCTGCACGGTTCTACGTTTCTGCAATTTTTTTTTTATATTTTTAGTTTCTACGTTCTTTTTATGGTTGTAGATTACTACGGTTTCGGGATCTGTATTTCTAGGTTTTACAATTTTACAATTTTGCAATTTTGCAATTTTGCAATTTTGCAATTTTGCAATTTTGCAATTTTGCAATTTTGCAATTTTGCAATTTTACAATTTTGCAATTTTGCAATTTTGCAATTTTACAATTTTACAATTTTTTACAATTTTACAATTTTTTACAATTTTACAATTTGACAATTTTACAATTTGACAATTTGACAATTTGACAATTTGACAATTTTACAATTTGACAATTTTACAATTTGACAATTTTACAATTTGACAATTTTACAATTTGACAATTTTACAATTTGACAATTTTACAATTTGACAATTTTACAATTTGACAATTTGACAATTTTACAATTTTGCAATTTTACAATTTTACAATTTTGCAATTTTACAATTTGACAATTTGACAATTTTACAATTTGACAATTTGACAATTTTACAATTTGACAATTTTACAATTTGACAATTTTACAATTTGACAATTTTACAATTTGACAATTTGACAATTTGACAATTTTACAATTTTACAATTTTACAATTTTACAATTTTACAATTTGACAATTTGACAATTTGACAATTTGACAATTTTACAATTTGACAATTTGACAATTTTACAATTTGACAATTTTACAATTTGACAATTTTACAATTTTACAATTTTACAATTTGACAATTTGACAATTTGACAATCTTACAATTTTACAATCTTACAATTTTACAATCTTACAATTTTACAATCTTACAATTTTACAATCTTACAATTTTACAATCTTACAATTTTACAATCTTACAATTTTACAATCTTACAATTTTACAATCTTACAATTTTACAATTTTACAATTTTCTGCGTTTGTATGTTGAGTTTACAAATTTCTACACATTTGTTCATACATTTTTTCATTTTTACGCTATTTCACTTTCCGCTTAGAGTACCTCATCCATTATTCCTTCATGTCAGCCCGTCGTCTCTAATTTCCCAATTCCTTATCGCACAATTCCGTACTCTGTTAACAATTTCTAAGACCGCATATGAATTTCGCGGTTAAGACCGTCCCTCTCAAACTTCCGCAAAGTTCATTGTTTTTATGCGACTGTTTCCGCGAAAAATCGCTATTCATGGAGTTGGAAGTTGTGATGTGCACAAAACAACGGAGCTTCGTATGCGACGTCATGCTAACGCCTGTCATTTCTGCGAAAGTTCAGAAAGAAAATTATGCGAAATACGAGGGGCTTATTGGAAGGAAAAGGATTTTTAAATTATTCTTTTGGCTGTGAGAGAATTTCCCTAGTGGTTGGTTTCTGTATTATTAAATTAACAAAATGTTGTAACATTGTTTTGTGAAAAAATAATATAATAATTTGTGGAAAAATAATGAACAAAATTTTGTAAAATTATTTTGTGAAAAAATTAGGAATATATACATATAAGTTTGTACTTGATTATTTAATTAGACGAGGAATAATAATAAATAATATATAGATAGTTAATAAATTTTTTTATAGCAAGACAAGTAAATATATTTTTCAGTGATAATTTTGTTTATTTCATATTTAATAATTTGTGCACTAAAAATATACAAATATGTTTGAAATTATATTTGAAATATTAAATATGTTTGTAATTCTATTTTTCACTGATAATTTTGTTTATTTCATATTTGCCAATTTTCAGTAATAAAAATATAAAATTGAGAATCGCTGACATAAAGTAAGACAATTAGTTAATTTTGGTATAACTGTTCTAATTGTTGCCAAAGGAAAATAATACTACGATTTGTTATGTAAATTTGAACAGCTAAAACCTGAGAGTTTGTACATATTGGGAAACGCATTAGGACGTATGCATATGAAAGCAAACAGACATTAAACCTTAAATACAAGAAGTTTCCTAATGAATATATTTATGATGAATATGCAGTCGATGTTTCGGATTACTCAAATAAATATTTTAGTGAAATCGTCTCGAATGTGGAGTCAGATTTAAATATGTATGTAATGCATTTCTGAAATGTGGCAAGTTGGGAATAAATAGGATTAAAAGGTTGTTTCGTATCATTTCTGGGTATGGGAATGAAAGTAAACTTTCTGGTCGAATTTTGGAATTTTGGAAATTTCGGCAATTTTGGAATTTGGGAGCTTGAGAAGATGGCAAGTTGAAGATTTAGAAATTTGTGAAATTTGGGGAATTTTGAAATTTGGGAATTTGGAAATTTGAGGAGATGGCAAATTGAGGATTTAGAGATTTGGGAAAATTGGGGAATTTTGGAATTTGGGGATTTTGCAGTTTTGGAATTTTGGAATTTTGAATTTTGGAATTTTGAAATTTTGGAATTTTTGAATTTTGAAATTCTGAAATTTTGGAATTTTGGAATTTTGGAATTTTGGAATTTTGGAATTTTGGAATTCTGGAATAATGAAATTTTGAAATTTTGGAATTTTGAAATTTTGGAATTCTGGCGTTTGTGAATTTTGAAATTTTGGAATTTTGGTATTTGGAAATTTTGGAATTTGAGAAGATGGCAAGTTGAGGATTTGGAGATTTGGGAAATTTGGGGATTTTGCACTTTTGGAATTTTAGAGTTTTTGAATTTCTGAATTTTTGAAATTTTTGAATTTTTGAAATTTTGGAATTCTGGAATATTGGAATTTTGGAATTTTGAAATTTTGAAATTTTGGAATTCTTGAATTTTGGGATTTTGCAATTTTGGTATTTGGAAATTTTGGAATTTGAGAAGATGGCAAGTTGAGGATTTAGAGATTTCTGAAATTTGGGGATTTTGCACTTTTGGAATTTTAGAGTTTTTGAATTTCTGAATTTTTGAAATTTTTGAATTTTTGAAATTTTGGAATTCTGGAATATTGGAATTTTGGAATTTTGAAAATTTGGAATTCTGGAATTTTGGGATTTTGCAATTTTGGTATTTGGAAATTTTGGAATTTGAGAAGATGGCAAGTTGAGGATTTAGAGATTTCTGAAATTTGGGGATTTTGCACTTTTGGAATTTTAGTTTTTGAATTTTTGAATTTTGAAATTTTGGAATTCTGGAATTTTGGAATTTTGGAATTTTGGTATTTGGAAATTTTGGAATTTGAGAAGATGACAAGTTGAGGATTTAGAGATTTTGCACTTTTGGTATTTTAGTTTTTGAATTTTTGAATTTTTGAATTTTGAAATTTTGGAATTCTGGAATTTTGGAATTTTTGAATTTTCGTATTTGGAAATTTTGGAATTTGAGAAGATGGCAAGTTGAGGATTTAGAGATTTGGGAAATTTGGGGATTTTGCACTTTTGGAATTTTAGAGTTTTTGAATTTTTGAAATTTTTGAATTTTTGAATTTTTGAATTTTGAAATTTTGGAATTCTGGAATTTTGAAATTTTGGAATTCTGGAATTTTGGAATTTTGGTATTTGGAAATTTTGGAATTTGAGAAGATGGCAAGTTGAGGATTTAGAGATTTGGGAAATTTTCGGATTTTGCACTTTTGGAATTTTAGAGTTTTTGAATTTTCGAATTTTTGAATTTCTGAATTTTCGAATTTTCGAATTTTTGCATTTTTGAATTTTTGAATTTTGAAATTGGCAATTTGGCAAATGATCAAATTCTAAAACTCGCTAAATTCCCAAAATTCCCAGAATTCCCCAAATCACCAAAATCCCCAAAGATCCAAACAGTAAAACTCCAACCATCAAAATATTCAAATTCAGTGATGAAAACCCGCCGCAGCATCAAGCAGCATTCAAAGATTGCATCTACCAGCAATTCGATTTAGATAACTTCATACCGAGACGAATTCGAGAGAAGAACATCCGTTCGATAAAAGTGTATCTCCTTCCGGTATTTGTGCATTTTCCATTCGTTGAAAAGTTTCCCGTGAAACCGATAGATCATGTTCATCGATCGAGGGGGATTGACCTCGGAGATAATAATCTGTCGCTCCTTGACGAAGACCGTGTAATTCTCTCAGACACTGGCTATCGATCCACTGAACTTTTGATTGAATTGAGCAATTTGTGCACGGGGAATCCTCTTTACGATGCACTACGTAAGATAGGCCACTCGTCGATACGCATTCTCATCGATTCCACGGGGTTTTTACCCAGAACATACTTCAACTTAAGTGAATCGCTTTCTTCGGGAGATATCTTCCAATGCATCTTCTTCATTTCTCTGAAGCGATCTGTTTTCTACGGTGTAACGAGGGTCAATAGCGATTCTTACTTTAAGGAGATCTCTGATCACTTAATGATGAGATTACGAATGGAGGCATTTGGGGATTTGGGGATTTGGGGATTTTTGGTAATTTTGGGATTTGGAGGATTTGGAGGATTTTGAGATTTGGATGATTTCAGGATTTGGAGAATTTTGGAATTATGGGATTTGGACATTTTGGGATTTAGAAATTTTGGGATTTAGGAATTGTGGAATTTGGTGATTTTGGAATTTGGGGATTTTGGGATTTGGAGGATTTTGGGATTTGGAGGATTTTGGGATTTGGAGGATTTCAGGATTTGGGAATTTTGGGATTTGGAGGATTTTGGGATTTGGGAATTTTAGAATTTGGCAATTTTGGGATTTGATCATTTGAAAATTCTAGGATTTGGGAATTTTGGGATTTGGAGAATTTGGGATTTGGAGGATTTTGAGATTTGGATGATTTCAGGGCTTGGAGGATTTTGGAATTTTGGAATTATGGGATTTGGACATTTTGGGATTTAGAAATTTTGGGATTTGGGGGTTTTGGAATCTGGGAAGATTGGGATTTCCTAATTGTGGAATTTGGTGATTTTGGAATTTGGGGATTTTGGGATTTCGAGGATTTCAGGATTTGGGAATTTTGGGATTTGGAGGATTTTGGGATTTGGAGGATTTCAGGATTTGGGAATTTTGGGACTTGGAGGATTTTGGGATTTGGGAATTTTAGAATTTGGGAATTTTGAGATTTGGAGAATTTGGGATTTTTAAGGATTTTGGGATTTGGAGGATTTTGAGATTTCGAGGATTTTGGAATTTTGGAATTATGGAATTTGGACATTTTGGGATTTAGAAATTTTGGGATTTGGAGGTTTTGGAATCTGGGAAGATTGGGATTTCCTAATTGTGGAATTTGGTGATTTTGGAATTTGGGGATTTTGGGATTTGGAGGATTTTGGGATTTGGAGGATTTCAGGATTTGGGAATTTTGGGATTTGGAGGATTTTGGGAATTTTTAAATTTGGGAATTTTGGGATTTGATTATTTGGAAATTTTGGGATTTGGAAGTTTTGGAATCTGAAAAGATTAGGATTTAGGAATTTTAGAGTTTGGAAGTTTTGGAATTTGAGAATTTTGGGATTTAGAAATTTTGGAATTTGGAAGTGTTGAAATTTGGGAAATTTGGAATTTGGGAATTTTGGGATTTTCGGTTTGGGAACTTTTGAGATTTGGGAATTTTAAGACTTGGTATTATAATGATTTGGCAATTTAAGTATTTTTAATCCTAGGAATCTTGTAATTTAGGGATTCATTTTAGGGACTTTGAAGCTCAGAGAAGAATTTAGGGATTTGAGTTTTTGGTGATTTTTGAGAATACTTGGGAATATTTTGGGAATACTTGAAGTTTTGAGTCTTAAGAAATTTGAGATTGTGGACATTTGACTATTTGCATATTCGAGAGGTTCTTAATTAATTAATTAATTAATATTAATGTATTAAAATTAATGTATTAATATTAATATTAATGTAGCATTAATGCAACATGTAACATTAATTAATCAATTAATATTAATGTATTAAAATTAATGTATTAATATATTAACATTAATGTATTAATATTAATTAATTAATTAATTAAGAACCTCTCCAATATGCAAATAGTCAAATGTCCACAATCTCAAATTTCTTAAGACTCAAAACTTCAAGTATTCCCAAAATATTCTCAAGTATTCTCAAAAATCACCAAATACTCAAATCCCTAAATTCTTAAATCTCCAAATTCTTAAAATTCCAAATTCTTAAATTCCTAAACTCTTACCCCTTAAATGCATGATTTTCTAATGTTACTTGAAGAAATTGATTAATCAATTTAAGATCTTATAACTCAAAAATTTGCATTAAAAAAACTCCATACCTCTACTTTCCCTAATAACAAAATACCACCTCCCAAAATCATCAAACACCCAAAGCACCCAGACATCTCGATTACCGTCCATCCAAATTACATCTCGTAATGCACATATTGTTGATCAAACAATGCATCTTCGTCCCTAAACACGCTATGTACGTGAACTCGGTATCCAAGTATATATTTAGATATTTGGGTTTTGCTGAACTATCCCGTGTAACGCAAACAAACTATCTAACTAACTAACTAACACCAGATAATGAAAACTAACACCTTCTGACCCAATAAACCGCAAAGGTTAGGTGCGTTTCTGGCGGATGTTTGCAGAGGCAAAAGTTCTCTGGAACGAGTAACAAGGTGAAACGCGAATCGCTTGATTACGAAGGAAACGGGTAAACCGTCCATGGGATAATTTCTTTCGGACAAGAGAATACATATTACGTTACTATCTAGTCGAAAATCAAGGCCTCTTTCGCGTTAACGGAGAAGCCCCAAGGAGAAACCCTTATCCTGACACCTGATCGCTGAGGAAGTTCGCCAGCAACATCTGAAACACAAAGCCGGCTGCTTAAATTATGCCTGGAAGTTTCGGTTGTAATTTTATGCATCTTAACGTGCAGCATGAAGTTATGTACGGTAAATGGCTTGTTTCCTGGGAAAACGGAGACATTGGAGTACATATAGTGAAATGTGGACACACGATTTACCGGAGGGAGCGCTCGTATTGTGGAAGATGGTGAGAGTAGTTTTGATAGTGGGTAGAGTTGCTGCGTTTCTTGCTTTGTATGGAGGTTGTTAGAAGAGGAGGAAGTAGTTTTCTTGGGGGAGTTTAGGGAATTGGGGATTTTGAGATTTTAGGATTTGGGGAGTTGGGGTTGAGAATTTGGAGATGTATTTGCAGGGTTGAGAATTTGGGGGTTTGAGTATTTGGAGTTTTGGGAATTTGGGGATTTTGGTATTTGGAGGTTTGAGAATTTGGGTATTTCATTATTTGGAGGTTTGAGAATTTGAGGATTTCAGTATTTGGACGATTGAAAATTTGGAGATTTAGGAATTTGAAAAATTGAGAATTTGAAGATTTGGAGATTTGAAGATTTGAATATTTGAAGATTTGGAGATTTAGCAATTTAAGGATTTGGAAATTTAGGAATTTGGGGATTTCAGTATTTGGAGTTTTGGGAATTTGGGGATTTCGGTATTTGGAGGTTTGAGAATTTGGGGATTTTAGTATTTGGAGGTTTGAGAATTTGGGTATTTCATTATTTGGAGGTTTGAGAATTTGAGGATTTCAGTATTTGGAGGATTGAAAATTTGGAGATCTAGGAGTTTGAAAAATTGAGAATTTGGAGATTTGGAGATTTGAAGATTTGGAGATTTGGAGATTTGGAGATTTGAAGATTTGAAGATTTGAAGATTTGGAGATTTAGTGATTTAAGCATTTGGAAATTTAGTAATTTGGGGATTTCAGTATTTGGAGGTATGAGAATTTGAGGATTTCAGTATTTGGAGGTTTGAGAATTTGAGGATTTCAGTATTTGGAGGTTTGAAAATTTGGAGATTTAGGAATTTGAAAAATTAGGGATTTGGAAATTTAGTAATTTAGGGATTTGGACATTTAGGAATTTGGGTATTTCAGTATTTGGAGGTTTGAGAATTTGAGGATTTCAGTATTTGGAGGTTTGAGAATTTGAGGATTTCAGTATTTGGAGGATTGAAAATTTGGAGATCTAGGAATTTGAAAAATTGAGAATTTGGAGATTTGGAGATTTGAAGATTTGGAGATTTGGAGATTTGGAGATTTGAAGATTTGAAGATTTGGAGATTTAGTGATTTAAGGATTTGGAAATTTAGGAATTTGGGGATTTCAGTATTTGGAGTTTTGGGAATTTGAGGATTTCAGTATTTGGAGGTTTAAGAATTTGAGGATTTCAGTATTTGGAGGATTGAAAATTTGGAGATTTAGGAATTTGAAAAATTGAGAATTTGGAGATTTGGAGATTTGAAGATTTGGAGATTTGAAGATTTGAAGATTTGGTGATTTAGTGATTTAAGAATTTGGAAATTTAGGAATTTGGGGATTTCAGTATTTGGAGGTTTGAGAATTTGAGGATTTCAGTATTTGAAGGATTGAAAATTTGGAGATTTAAGAATTTGGAGATTTGGAGATTTGAAGATTTGGAGATTTGGTGATTTGAAGATTTGAAGATTTGGAGATTTAGTGATTTAAGGATTTGGAAATTTAGGAATTTGGGGATTTCAGTATTTGGAGGTTTCAGAATTCGAGGATTTCAGTGTTTGGAGGTTTGAGAATTTGAGGATTTCAGTATTTGGAGATTTAGGAATTTGAAAAATTGAGAATTTGGAGATTTGGAGATTTGAAGATTTGAAGATTTGGAGATTTAGTGATTTAAGGATTTGGAAATTTAGGAATTTGGGGAGTTAAGGATTTGAAGATTTGAGAATCTGGAGATTTAGAGATCTGGAAGTTTAGAAATTTGGGAATTAGGAAATTGGAGATTTAGGAATTTAAGAATTTAAGTATTTGAAGATGTAGTGGTTTATATCTAGTGGTTTGTATATCTATTGTCTAGTGGTTTATAAAATTGGAGATTTATGGATTTTAGAAATTAGAAATTTGGAAATTTAGGGATTTAAAGATTTAGAAATTTGACAGTCTAATGATTCTCGAATATAAAAGTTGGATAATCTAGTGATTTTGGTATTTAACGATTGTCAAGTTTTGGGTTTTGAAAATTTGGAATTTTGGAGTTTTGGAGTCATGAAGATTTTAGGAGTTTTGGAATTTAAAAATTAAAAAATTAAGAAATGTTGAAAAGTAGACAGAAGAAATGTGAAAATGTAAAAGTATAGTATTAAAATTCAGAAATATATAAATTCAGTTATTAAATTTATAAAAATATTAAAATTCATATAATACATTAATTTATAGAAATATAAAAATTCAGATAATATAACTATTTACGAAAATGTAAAAATTCAGATAACTTGATAATTTATAAAAAAGTAAAAATTCAAATAATTTAACTATTTATAAAAACGTAAAAATTCAAATGATTTAACTACTTGTAAAAATTCACATAATTTGACAATTTACGAAAATATAAGAATTAACATAATTTAACAATTTGTAAACATATAAAAATTCAGATAATTTGACAATTCACAAAAATGTAAAAATTCACATAATTTGACAATTTACAAAAATGTAAGAATCCAGATAATTTGACAATTTACAAAAATATAAGAATTCACATAATTTAACAATTTATAAACATATAAAAATTCAGATAATTCGACAATTCACAAAAATGTAAAAATTCACATAATTTGACAATTCATAAACATAAAAATTCAGATAATTTGACAACTTACAAAAATCTAAGAATTCACATAATTTAACAATTTATAAACATATAAAAATTCAGATAATTCGACAATTCACAAAAATGTAAAAATTCACATAATTTGACAATTTATAAACATATAAAAATTCAGATAATTCGACAATTCACAAAAATGTAAAAATTCACATAATTTGACAATTCATAAAAATGTAAAAATTCACATAATTTGACAATTTACAAAAATATAAAACTTCACATAATTTGACAACTTAAAAAAATCTAAGAATTCTTATAATTTGACAATTTACAAAAATATTAGAATTCACACAATTTTTCAACTCATAAAAATAAAACAGTTCAAATAATTTAACAATTGATACCACTATAACAATTCAAATAATTTTTTTTTTTAATTGAATGCTTAAGGTCGCATGCACTTTCTTAGACTATTATATTAGTGACCACATTTGATTTGGGATTGTATCATAAACCTATTAGTATTACATTTGATAACAGAGACCGAGATTTATAAAAAATATTAGATTTTTCCTGTACAAATTTTGTAGTATACTTGTAACGTTTGATGTGTTATATTGCACCCTTTTAATATGAAGAAACACAAAACCACACTACCTCAAACAAACGTGACCCAAACTTATTAATATTCCTAATTTATTAACTTTATATTATTTGAAACATCATTAACAAATATTCTTCCAATTGATAGCCAGTCAAAAACTAACTGATTAACTTATTATCACCTAATTTCACATTATTAAAAGTATTACCAAGAACAAATATTCTTCCAATTGATAACCAGTCAAAAAACGTAGAGAAGAGACTCAGTTTCACACGGTACTCAATCCTGTAGCTAATTAAAAAAGCACCAAGACATCATTTATCAGATCAATGAATCATGGTCGTTAGAAGCTCCTAATACGATTAGTCGCTGAGTTTTATGGGTCTTCATGTATAATTAAACAGATTCTAAGGTATTTAATCTCACGGCTAGCGGTTTCCCTTGAAATTGTGTCGTAGACTATGCGCAAATCCCTTACTTCCTAAAATCTACTCCCAACTTCTTCCGCGGGGCTTAACAGGGATCATTAATATTCAGCTGAAATATGTTTTGATTAAACGTTCCCTAGTGTTGTTAACTCGAGTTCTAGGAAATTTCGAAGATTTAATTAAACAGCAGGAACGAAAGAGATCCCTATTTCTACGGTTGTAATGAAGAAATTGCTCTTCGAACCGAGAACCCGAGTTCGAAAAGTGAAATGCTTCGAGTCTTGGAATTTTAGGAAAAATTGTTGAGAATATATCAAATTATCGAACGTTAAATCGATTGATAAAAGAACATATCGTTATCGTGTACTTGTAAAATAATTACAAGTACTTTTTTATTGTTGTTGGATTAATACGATGATGAAAGTACAAATTTGGGATTTAGAATTTTTAGGGTTCGAAAAATTAGGAATTTAGGGATTTAGAGATTTGGATATTATACATTTGGGAAAGTGGGTATTTTGGGATTTAGAAAATTTAGAATTTGTCTAATTTGGAATTTGTGAAATTTGGTATTTGTCAAATTTGGAGTTTGTCAGATTTGGAACTTGTGAAATTTTGAACTTGAGAGATTTGGAATTTGTGAGATTTGAAACTTGTGAGATTTGAAATTTGTAAGATTTGGAATTTTTATGATTTGGAATTTGTGAGGTTTGAAACTTGTGAGATTTGGAATTTGTGAAATTTGGAATTTGTAAGATTTGAAACATGTGAGATTTGAAACTTGCAAGATTTGAAATTTGTAAGATTTGGAATTTTTATGATTTGGAATTTGTGAGGTTTGGAATTTGTGAGATTTGGAATTTATGAAATTTAGAATTTGTGAAATTTGGAACTTGTGAAATTTGGAACTTGTGAGATTTGAAACTTGTGAAATTTGGAACTTGAGAGATTTGGAGTTTGTGAAATTTGGAACTTGAGAGATTTGGAATTTGTGAGATTTGAAACTTGTGAGATTTGGAATTTGTGAAATTTGGAATTTGTAAGATTTGAAACTTGTGAGATTTGAAACTTGTGAGATTTGAAACTTGTAAGATTTGAAATTTGTAAGATTTGGAATTTTTATGATTTGGAATTTGTGACGTTTGGAATTTGTGAGACTTGGAATTTGTGAGAATTAGAATTTGTGAAATTTGGAACTTGTGAGATTTGAAACTTGTGAAATTTGGAACTTGAGAGATTTGGAGTTTGTGAAATTTGGAACTTGAGAGATTTGGAATTTGTGAGATTTGAAACTTGTGAGATTTGGAATTTGTGAAATTTGGAATTTGTAAGATTTGAAACTTGTGAGATTTGAAACTTGTGAGATTTGAAACTTGTAAGATTTGAAATTTGTAAGATTTGGAATTTTTATGATTTGGAATTTGTGACGTTTGGAATTTGTGAGACTTGGAATTTGTGAGAATTAGAATTTGTGAAATTTGGAACTTGTGAGATTTGAAACTTGTGAAATTTGGAACTTGAGAGATTTGGAGTTTGTGAAATTTGGAACTTGAGAGATTTGGAATTTGTGAGATTTGAAACTTGTGAGATTTGGAATTTGTGAAATTTGGAATTTGTAAGATTTGAAACTTGTGAGATTTGAAACTTGTGAGATTTGAAACTTGTAAGATTTGAAATTTGTAAGATTTGGAATTTTTATGATTTGGAATTTGTGACGTTTGGAATTTGTGAGACTTGGAATTTGTGAGAATTAGAATTTGTGAAATTTGGAACTTATGAGATTTGAAACTTGTGAAATTTGGAACTTGAGAGATTTGGAGTTTGTGAAATTTGGAACTTGAGAGATTTGGAATTTGTGAGATTTGAAATTTGTGAGATTTGAAACTTGTGAGATTTGAAATTTGTAAGATTTGGAATTTTTATGATTTGGTATTTGTGAGGTTTGAAACTTGTGAGATTTGGAATTTGTGAAATTTGGAATTTGTAAGATTTGAAACTTGTGAGATTTGAAACTTGTAAGATTTGAAATTTGTAAGATTTGGAATTTTTATGATTTGGAATTTGTGAGACTTGGAATTTGTGAGATTTAGAATTTGTAAAATTTGGAACTTGTGAGATTTGAAACTTGTGAAATTTGGATCTTAAGAGATTTGAAATTTGTGAAATTTGGAATTTGAAAATTGGAAATTTCAGAATTTCGAAATTATAGAAGTTGTAAATTTGCAAACTAAAAACTTTTCCATTCACTGCACTCTTTAACAACCCTAAATTATTTTTTAACCACCATAAAAATATTCTTGTCCTACTTCTAATTAGCTAATTAAATTTTGACAAAAGAATACTATGTATATCCTTAATTTATGTAAAACGTGAAAACCTTCTCAAATGTCATTTCTTGTCGTATAATTACCATCGTTCAGTATTCAAAATTTATTGTGACATTATTTTAAAAAATTAATTATTAACTTTTGCCTTAACATCCATAATTCGAAATTGTCGTCTTCCATTGTTGCATAAATCTAAGAAAAATAAAGTGTATTAAACGTATATTAAACGTATCGTTATTAAAGTATTGATCTATTTCATCCCAATTAATCGAATATTTTAATATTTCGTTCGGAGAGAGACGTTAATATTTCATTTTAATTCGGTTGCTAATTTCCTGGACGAATTGCTCCAGGAGGGATTATATAGATACGTAAGAAGATTTGTAAGATGTTTAATTAATCTTTGAAAATTAATTGAGGAGAGTTTTAGGGTACTGATGGTCGTTATTGAAATGAAGGGAAATTGAATTATGGGAAACGGAAGTCAAGGAGTTTCAAGGTAATTAGAGAACAGTTTTTTGGAAATTTTGGAATTTGGAAATTTTAGAATTCGAAACTTTGAAATTTCAAATTTTAGAATTTGAAATTTCGGATTTGGAAATTTTGGAATTTTGGAATTTTGAAATTTTGGAAATTTTGAAAAGTTTGAATATTTTGAAAATTTTGAAAATTTTTGAAATTTTGGAATTTTGGAATTTTGGAATTTGAAATTTTGAATTTAGGAAATTTTGGAATTTGATATTCTGGATTTTGGAAATTTGGAATTTGGAATTTGGAAATTTGGAATTTGGAATTTGGAAATTTTGGAATTTGGAAATTTTGGAATTGGGAAATTTTGGAATTTGGAAATTTTGGAATTTGATATTTTGAAATTTGAAATTTTGGAATTTGGAAATTTGGAATTTGGAATTTGGAATTTGGAATTTGGAATTTGGAAATTTTGGAAATGTGGAATTTGGAATTTGGAATTTGGAAATTTGGAATTTGGAAATTTGGAAATTTGGAAATTTGGAAATTTAAAAATTTAAAAATGTTGGAATTTTGAAATTTTTTATTTTTCTAATTTACATTTTGAAAATTTTCTATTTACGATAATTACTCAGAAACCAGTACAACAATTTTAAAAAACTAGTAATATCATTTTAAAAATAAAAGAGTAAAGAATGACGAATGAATTTAATTAATTCCTACTGTTTGAGACAGTTATGCAGAAAGTTGATTATACGCTCACAACGTATAGCAATGAAAGAAAAACGTTTTTAAGTAAGTCGGTGGTACATATATAGTGTCCACTGGCAGGCTTGCCAACGACTTGATTAAACATTCCACGTGGATTGAAAGTTTCGATCGAAATTAGTCAGCTGCGGCGAAGCGAACGTTTGCAATTCAGAATCGTGAAACTTTTGACTCTTTTCGTTCCTGTTAAATTTAACTTGAGAATGGGAGCAGTCTCTTTATTTGTAATTCAATTACCGATGACTGAGCAGTGCTACTTAATTATCAGTCGAATCGCATATAATTAATATCCTGATAAGTGGGTGGTTGATGGTTAAATTTCGTCCAAACGTTATTTGGATGGTCGATTAGTTAATGCGTAATTAAAATTCCATTAATAACGTATTGATCAGTGACTTTACTCGATAATTAATTGAATTATTATATAATTAAAAATTATTTAGAGTCAATATGTTTGAATTTTGGAAATTTTTGAATATATAAACTTGGAGTTCTTGAATTCTTAAATTTATAAAGATGAAATTCTTAAATTCCTAAAGTCATAAATATAAAGTTTCAGTAATCTTGCAGTCCTAGAATTCTAGAATTCCAATATTTATTTCATTATTCAAGAATTCAAGAGTTCAGGAATTCAAGAATTCAAGAATCCAAGAATCCAAGAATTCAAGAATTCAAGAACTCAAGAATCCAAGAATTCAAGAATTCAAGAATTCAAGAATTCAAGAATTCAAGAATTCAAGAATCCAAGAATCCAAGAATTCAAAAATTCAAAAATTCAAGAATTCAAGAATTCAAGAATTCAGGAATTCAAGAATGCGAGAATCCAAGAATTCAAGAATTCAAGAACTCAAGAATCCAAGAATTCAAGAATCCAAGAATCCAAGAATCCAAGAATCCAAGAATTCAAGAATTCAAGAATTCAAAAATTTAAGAATTCAGGAAATGAAAACTCCAGATTTCCAAAATTAAAGTATTTGAGAATTCCAATGTTCATTTCACTATTCCAAATTACCAGAATTCTAGAATTCTAATATTCATTTCAATATTTTTTTCAGAATTCCAGAATTCATTCCAATATTTCAGAATTTCAGAAATGTAGAGTTCTTGAATTCCAGAATTCATTTCAATATTTCTGAATTCCTGAATTCCTGAATTCCAGAATTCCAGAATTCCAGCATTCCAGAATTCCAATTTTCAATTCAATATTTCTGAATTCCTGAATTCCTGAATTCCATAATTCCAAAGTTTTTGAATTCCAAAATATCAGAATTCCAATGTTCATTTCAATATTTTAGAATTCCTGTATTCCTGAATTCCAAAATTCTTGAATTCGAGAATTTCAATGTTTATTTAAATATTTCAGAATTACCAAATTCCTCAATTTCTGAATTCCAGAACTCCAAAACTCATTTCAATGTTTTAGAACTTCTGAATTCCTGAATTCCGAAATTTTCAAATTCCTGAATTCCGAAATTTTCGAATTCCAGAATTCGAAGATTTCAAAAACCCAAATTCAAATATTCCCACTTTCCTAATTTCTAAAACTCCAAATCTTGCAATTTTCATCCCGAAATCAGTACCCCAAAAATGTTAAGCCATGTCTCCTTAAAAAGTACCTGAATCTCCTTAAATAACACATACGAATCTCCACTACATTTCTCTCTCCACATCTAAACTTCTTTTCCTCCAACAACAGAATACAATTCCTGTCTAGCTCGACAATCACAAAAACTGCACACACATCGTAAAGTCAGCATCGAAGCATCCTCCGTGCTCGATCGTAACGTTTACGATACAATCGTCATAAATTGCCACAATCGTACGTCTTATCTATTCTCCATCCGACTCGAAACATCTCGTGTCGTATTCTCTGGATAACAGAATTTGCATAACCCAGAAACCTGAACTCGGATTAAGACATTAAGATTCCGTTTGAATCGGATCATGGCGAACACCATGAACGAACCGGGTACAGGGTTCAACCGTTTACCTTCCATCTGTCTGACAAAGGAAACGAATGTCACAATGGGCGATAATCGAAGAACAAAGCCCCGATTTGCTCGCGGACGATATTGCCTCTAATCTCCGGTGTTTATCCGTGAGAATAGGAACGATGTTTATTATTGTAATACAGAGGCGTTGATCGGCCGCGACCAGAATTAACCACCGTT
Organism: Megachile leachella; assembly: GCA_963576845.1. Lineage (NCBI taxonomy): Eukaryota > Metazoa > Arthropoda > Insecta > Hymenoptera > Megachilidae > Megachile > Megachile leachella. The sequence continues at coordinate 7,603,390 of OY756252.1, read as the reverse complement.
ATCGCCGCAAATAATAACGTAACTCCCGCGGTATATGTGTAGAAACAATTCGCGCAGGCCGCCTGGAAAATTTGGTAAAAGCATTTTGTGATTTCGGTTGCCTCCACTTTGTACGGACGCTTAATCCACGAGCAAATTTTCCGTATCGTAATTTATGTCGCTGGTTTCGTTTGTTTTGTTCGGGGAGCTTTTTGTCGACTGAATTCATTTTATCGACGAATTGGGTGATTCTGTTAATATCTTCGTTAAATTTGATGGAAGGTTATTGGGTAAAGATCTGATGTTTATACGAATGTGAAGGATTCTGTGATCCTAAAAATAATTTCAATTGGTATAAATACCTCAAAAAATACAGGGTTTGTTCAAAAGTCCACATAAACTTGAAGTCCGTCCACAAACGCCTCTACTCTACACTCATCAACCAACTCTCCTCAACTTGTCAACCCATTGTCATCTCGTCATCTTAACCTCATCAACTTAAACCTATCAGCTTATTAGTCTATGTATATTTGCCTTCTCCACTTATCAATCGTATACCTGTATGTTAATGAATCACATACGAAATGTAGCGTACGCAGGTCAGCGCGGTCGCAGGTGAACCGTGTTATTCGAAAAAATCAGTAGCGAACATGGCGTGCACACATGTCTTCGTTCGGTAGATTTTTCGTGTTGGAGCATGTGGTCGCAGCGTGTGTTCACCGCTGCTGGAGGCCAGAAAAGAACGAAAGCTTTTCTCCCGCAAAGCTGCAACATCTGCACCCGTTGCTAGAAACCGCATTTTTATCTTCGTCTTTGTGTCCCCTCGAAGAGACGACAGTTGTCCTCGTTCGCTACGCTCTGTCGAAGATGCTGCATCAGGGATGCACAATCATGTTTATAGGGTCGAGTCGTAAAATTCAACGGTTTTAATTTAACCACGCCCATTATCGTTTACTATACCAATCGCTTTTCTGGTTTACGCTTTTGGAGAACACGTTATTGTTGTTGTGGATTGATATTAACACAGTCGGTTTTATCATTGTAATTTGTTTATTGATTCTAAATAAGATTTCCCTTTGCAAAAATGGGACTGGAAGTTTCGTTGTTTATTAAAGAAAACGAAGGTTCAAACTCCATTCTTGCCAAAGGAAATTTGGAGATTTAGAGATTTGGCTATTTTAGAATTTACGAACTTGGAAATTTGAGGATTTTGAGATTTGAAATTTGTAAGATTTGGAATTTGTGGGACTTGAAACTTGTGAAATTTGGAATTTGTGGGACTTGAAACTTGTGAAATTTGGAATTTAAGAATGTCGAGATTTAGAAATTTCCAAATTTCCAAATTACAGAAGTTATAAATTTGTAAACTAAAAACTTCAAATAATTGCTGATATAAAAACTCCCTTACCAATTAAAAGATTTAATACTTGCTAACAGTTATTAACAAGCTCCACAAACTATGAACATAAATTTTACTAAATTTGATTTTAAATAACCTTCTAACCCCTATAACTCTTACAACCCTTACAACCCTGTATTTATTACCTCCACAAGTTTAATTATTCAATCTCTCCCTAATAAACTCTTTTTTAATTTTGGTGTATAACATCAATCTCTAATTCTAAATTCTTTATTTCCTTTCATTGCAACCCTTCAGCAACCCTACATTATTTTTCAACGACCACAAAAATATTCTTGTCCTACTTCTACTTAATTACCCCAAAAATAATCGTACATTTCCAATTAAATTTTGACCATACATTAATTTATTTTTCTGTTGGAGTTCATTTTTATACATGATTGACTCGAATAATTGGCATCGGAAAGTAAAAGAAAACTCTTAAATTAGGAGGCTTTGAATCAAGTGCATCTCGAGTGGTTCCTTTTTTTCTCGATGTCGAGGGTTCTTGACTAAACAAACAAGTTTAATGTAAACGTCTGTTCCTCTAAACTTGTGTGCTTCTTGAGAAGCATTTAACTTCTAAGAAGCATAATTATATGTTCGAATAATTTTGGGGATGGTTGACTAATTTTGTGAATGTATTTTGTTTCAGGTGAGTGACGAATTTGGTTTGCACATTGGGATTTTATGGGATTTGATGGCAAGGATAATGTAAGTTACGTTTTCAGATTTAGAAGTTTCTAGTTTTTACGTTGAGACATTTTCAAATTGTCAAATTTATAAATTTGTAAATCTGACTGGAAATGTGGTCTTTCGAATTTTAAGATATATAAATGTTTTGTTTGATAATTTGATAATTCGACAATTTGATAATTTTACAGTTTGGAAAATGGAAAATTTGTAATTTATCAATTAGATATTTTTAGATTGATAAATTGTCAAATTTATAAATTGACAGATTGAAAATTTACTTTTCTAAATTTCAAGATATAAAAATTTTTAATTCCACAATTTGATGATTTGACAAATTCACAATTTTACAATTGGGCAAATTGATAGATTGAAAATTAAAAATTTTTTAATTTTCAAATTAACCAGCCACCATTTTGAAAATTGACAACTCGAGAACTTTCAGTCTTTCCAATCTAAAAATTTTCAAATTTATAAGTTATCAAACATCAGAAATTGTGTACTTAACAAATTTATAATATTTCAACTTAGAAATCTATTAACTTGCAAATGTTACATAAATGATCTTCTCTCATTATATTGCTACTTACACAGTCATATGGTAACCTAGAAAAGAGGACATTTATAGATTAGCAAATTAGAAATTGTCTGCTTAATAAATTTATAATGGTTCAATTTAAAAAACTAGTAACTTCAAAATATTACATAAATGAATTTCTCTCACTATATTGCCAATTACTCTACCTTCACGTGATAACATAGAAAGAGTCAACTACATTCATTATATACAATACATATTGTATATAATGCATACATACATACAATATACATACAATATATACAATATATAGTACTATATATATACTACATACTACAATATATACTACAATATATACTACATACAATATATAGTAATACTATGTAATATGTGCAATATGTGTAACATATGTGTGTAGTACTGTATATCATATGTAACACATGTATGTATTACTGTATGTCGTATGTAACATATGTAATATATGTATTACTGTATGTCGTATGTAACACACCTACATAATACACGTATTACTATATATCATATGTGATATATGATACATACAATATATATCACTGACGTAACAGCCGTCCACACCAAAAAATCCCACACAAAAGCTTGCATCAACTTTCACCCTAACCCCATAAACTCTATCAACACATCTATAAACCCCTAATTTCCAGAGAACCTGCAGTCCATGGGGTCCTCGACCCACATCTCAAAAGGGACATAAACACGTGAAAGGGTACGAAGCGACAAAAAAAATAACCAAATATTTTGCTTCCACAGCTTTTGTGAAATTCTTGGAAACAGTTGGTGGTAGTACTTGTTGTTTCGACATTTGATACCACTCACGTGTTGTACAGGTCATTCTTGACTCGTAATGTGACCTGTTTGACACCGGGGATTGTATTACCTTTAGCTTTATTATTTTCTTGTCCCTTTTACCAAGAAAAGTTTGTTGTTGTACTTCGCAGTAGCTATACAGAAATGAGTATAATTACGTTGCAGGGAAGGATGATATTACTGAAATAAGAGATTTTTATTTTTGAAAGAATATTTGGTTTTTAGAGTTCAGAGTAATGCTTATTAGCTTTTCTTTTAACAAAGTTTCTTGTTTTTAATAATCAATTTTCATTAATTTTGTAAGAAATATTTCTTTCAATAATTTGTTACGACTTTTCTTGAAGAAAAATGTTCTAAAAACGTTAGAAGCATAAATGATAAATATTATATAAAGATAATATATTATTATAAACATTTTCCTTCAATAATTTCTTATTATATTTTCTTTAAAAAAAAAAATGTTCTACAATCAACAGAAGAATGACTGACAAATATTTTATAAAAATAATATATCATTATAAACATTTTCCTTAATAATTTTTTTTACACTTTTCTTAGAAAGAAATGTACTAAAAACGTCAGAAGAATTATAAATATTATATAAAAATACTTTACACTCAACATTTGCTTTCATCACATTTTATTACAATCTATTGTGATGGACGTTCGATAAATGAACGCTCCTAAAATGTCTGATAAAGGAATAATAAATATGATTAACAAGTACTAAAAATTACTAATAAATATGTTCAATGGTCATTAAAAATGACTAATAAATTGAAAACAGTGTCGTTGCACTTTAAAATATTTAATTCTTATTATATTTTAGAAAGTTGAACGTCCAATAAATGAACACTCGTTAATTGTCTGGTAAGTTAACAATAAAAGTGCATAATAAATACTAAAAGTCACTAATAAATATGTTTAATGGACATTAAAAATGACTACTGAATACTGAAAATAGTGTCGTTGCACTTTAAAATATTTAATTCTTATTATATTTTAGAAAGTTGAACGTCCAATAAATGAACACTCGTTAATTGTCTGCTAAGTTAACAATAAAAGTGCATAATAAATACTAAAAGTCACTAATAAATATGTTTAATGGACATTAAAAATGACTACTGAATACTGAAAACAGTGTCGTTGCACTTTAAAATATTTAATTCTTATTAAATTTTAGAAAGTTGAACGTCCAATAAATGAACACTCGTTAATTGTCTGGTAAGTTAACAATAAAAGTGCATAATAAATACTAAAAGTCACTAATAAATATGTTTAATGGACATTAAAAATGACTACTGAATACTGAAAACAGTGTCGTTGCATTTTAAAATATTTAATTCTTATTACAGTTTAGAAAGTTGAACGTCCAATAAATGAACGCTTCTAAAATGTCTGATAAGTGAATAATAAAACAGACACTAAAAATTACTAATAAATATGGCTAGTAAATACTAAAAATATCTAATTCATATTAAAAACAAAGTCGTAGCACTTTCAAACACAAATTAACCCCCTGAACCTTGCATCGAACACGTAATAATAGAGTCCTAATAGAGTAATCAATAAATATAGGGCACGTATTCTCGTTTTCATTTAAAATGATTAAGACGATCGTTCATGAAAAATCGTGACCCGTCGATCATTGTAAATGGACACCGGTCATTCGTGCGGACAAAGATTCGCTGATAGACGTCATCGGGGTCAATTGCGAGCGGGTTCAACGAGTAGAATCGAATCAGCACGATCCAATATGGGTCCGTTTAATCTTCGAGCTGGTGGTCATTCTCGAGAACGATGCTAATTTCTTCCCGTGCTCCTCTGTTCGTCGCCTCTGCACCGCCAGAATCGACTCGATATCAAATACCTCGAGGAATCGAATCGGTATCGTTTCCACGATTTCAGTCAACCGACATTTACATACCGTGCGAAATGGATTCAGCCTTCGACCTTGCAATCGATCTACTCGATACAATACCTGGAGAGATGCGATGTTCTTTATTTTGTACCCTTTCCTTTCGGGTAATTAAGGCTTAAAGGGACATTTTGTAATTATACTGTTTTTTTGTTTTCTAAATTTGGGATTTTGGGATTTTGGAATTTTAGGATTTTGGAATTTTAGGATTTTGAGATTTTGGGATTTTGAGATATTGAAATTTTGAAATTTGGAAGTTTTGGGATTTTACCGTTTGGAAATTTGGGAATTTTGGGATTTTAAAATTCTGGGATTAGGAAATTTTGGGATTTTGGGAGTTTTGGAATTTGGGAAGATTGAGTTTTCCGAATTTTAGAATATGGAAGTTTTGGAATTTGGGAATTTTGGAATTTGGGAATTTTGGGATTTGAGAATTTTAGAATATGGAAGTTTTGGAATTTGGGAATTTTGGGATTTGAGAATTTTGGGATTTGGAAATTTTGGGATTTGGGAATTTTAGAATATGGAAATTTTGAAATTTGGGATTTGGGAATTTTGGAATTTTGGAATTTTGGAATTTTGGAATTTTGGAGTTTTGGGATTTGCGAATTTTGGGATTTGGGAATTTTGGGATTTGGAAATTTTGGGATTTGGGAATTTTGGGATTTGGGAATTTTGGGATTTGGGAATTTTGGAAATTTTGGGATTTGGAAATTTTGGGATTTGGGAATTTTCTGAAATTCTAGTTATGTAGCCTCATAATTTTATGATTTTATAACTTCTAAAATTTTTCAGTTTTCATGATAATACTTGTGTAGTTTTATAACATTATAACTTTGCAATTTCATAACTTTATAATTTTGTAATTTTATAACTTTATAACTTTGCAAATTTCCTAATTTCCTAATAGGTATTTAGGTATTTTAGGTATTTTTAATATTCACTTATCAGACATTTAAGGAACGTTCATTTATCGGACGTTCTACTTTCTAAGATATAATAAGATTTAAATATTTTAAAGTGCAATGACACCGTTTTCAATATTTATTAGTCATTTTTAATATCCATTGAACGTATTTATTAGTAATTTTTAGTATTTATTATGCACTTCTATTATTCACTTATCAGACATTTTGGGAGTGTCCATTTATTGGACGTTCACTTCCTAAAGTGCAATAAGAAATGATTGAAGTAAATATTTGGACTGCAAATAATGAGTGTTATTGGTAATTGAAAAGTTGGTACAATTTATCAATCTATTGATAGAATTTCCTAGTTTCCTAATTTCCCAGTTTTCTAATTTTGTCACTTTATATTTTTGTGCTCTTTAAAATTTTGCAATTTTTAAATTTTATGTTTTTATGTTTTTATAACATTATAATTTTGTCCTTTTTATATTATTTTTATATTATTTTGTATTATTTTTATATTTTTTTATATTATTTTTATATTTTTATAATTTTTGTCCTTTTTATTTTGTCCCTTGTAATCTTGCAATTTTATAATTTTGCAATTTTGCAATTTTGCAATTTTGCAATTTTGCAATTTTGCAATTTCACAATTTCGTAATTTTATAATTTTGTGTTCATACAACTATTTCTATAATTTTATTCTAATTTAATTTTAAAAATTTACAAAACATCAATTTGAATCTTACATCGAGTTATATTTTTACAAACATGAATAACTCCTTTACAAATAATGAATAGATAATAATTCTCACCAATCGTATTGCAGCACAACACATATATATCCATAATTGCAACAATTATACGATATTTTCATTAAAATATTCGTATCCGAACATTCGTGTCTTCCGTTTTGCTACGAAAGCACGCCTTTGCTGAAGTCAAATAACGCTCATTAATTAAACGAATCTGCAAATCGAAACAATTTTAATTACGTTCTATATTAAATTTCGTATGCAGAGTGTCTTATTACTTTACATTCAGCGAATTTCATGAAAAACTGTTTTTAATCGAGGAGAATGTTGGCAATCCGGTGCGAGATAATATTTCAGGAAATTTTTGCTGAAGGGCACATTTTGAAAAATTATTTCGCTTCTGATGTTGGGAGAATTTAGGGAATATTGCAATTTGTGGATTTTGGGGATTGAGAGGAGTGAAAGTTGTGGATTTTAGGGATTTTAGGGAATTTGGGGATTTTGGAAAATTTGGGGAATTTTGGGGAATTTTAGAATCTGAGGATTTAAGAATTTTAGGAAATTTTGGGAATGTTGGAATTTGAGGATTTGGGAATTTAAGAAATTAGCAAGTTGGTGATTTTAGGGATTTTAGGGAATTTGGGGATTTTGGAAAATTTGGGGAATTTTGGGGAATTTTAGAATCTGAGGATTTAAGAATTTTAGGAAATTTTGGGAATGTTGGAATTTGGAGAATTTTGGAATTTGAGGATTTGGGAATTTAAGAAATTACCAAATTGGTGATTTGGGAAATTAGCAAGTTGGTGATTTTAGGGAATTTGGGCAATTTGGGGATTTTGGGAAATTTGGGGAATTTTTGGGAATTTTAGAATCTCAGGATTTAAGAATTTTAGGAAATTTTGAAGAATGTTGGAATTTGGAGAATTTTGGAATTTGAGGATTTGGGAATTTAAGAAATTACCAAATTGGTGATTTGGGAAATTAGCAAGTTGGTAATTTGGGAATTCATGAATTTAATAAATTTTGAAACTTACAAATTTTGCACAGCAAGAATAAAAAACTTCAGAATTCTCCATATTTCATAACATAACTACCTATCTCATCCTATTCTCAACATGTGTATAAACTATCGTATTGAAAAATGAAATAGCATACCATCGAGTAAAGTAACTAGCAGTATTATACGTACTCCACCATTTACTCTATCAATGTAAACTGGGCTTATCAACGTGTTACAGTGACTCATCAAACTCTCCGAACTTCTCTCTTCAAGGTTCTGTCCACTGACAGCAAGTTAAACGGCGAATGACACGGGCCAACGACACAATCGGGGTTAACTTCTCGTGTCAATTGCCACTCGGATTTGTTCTGGTCCTTCCTCCGAATTTCTCTTACAAAGCTGTGGACTCTGCACCTTGCCAAGTGTCATCTTCTTGACAATCGATTACTTGTTCGACTCATTTCCAGAGGAGTTCGATTGTAATTGACACATTCGGACATCGTTGAGAAGTTGAATTTAGTTTGGTGATAGGAACTAGCATTTATGATATGAATTTTAAGCTTAAAATTTATTGAAAATTAGTTTAGGAACGTTTTGTCGATATTTTTAAAATGGTGGATGGACAGTTATGAAAAATGGAATGATTCTAAAATTCTTCAAGTTTAATGAATCTTTGTGACACGAAATTAATACAAGATTTATATCAATTTAAAAATTCTTCAAGTTTCAATTTTTATGACAGAAAATTAATGCAAAATTGCAGTTATATAAATTTTAAGCTTGAACCTTGATAAAACTTACTGTGTAAAACGTACTATGTATGCTTCGTATTACTACAAAATGGCGGACCGACAGTTGGTTGATATTTTTAATATAAAATGGCTGACAGACAATTAGAGAAAGCAGTGTACAATTTAGAGCCATTGAAAATTTGTCACAAGTTTTAGTGACGAAATAACAAAAATAAATTATATCAATTTTAAGTTCAAGGTTTGAAAGTGACTGCATAAAATTTTTATTAATACTTCAAACATAAAATGGCTGACGTCATTTAGACGAAGCAGTGAATTTTGAGGTATAGAAAGTTTGACACTTTTAGTGACATAAAAGTAACATAAACTCTAGCAGTTGTGATGTACAAACTTCAAGTGCAAGATTCATTAAACTTACTACATAAATGTTCCACTATTTCTACTACAAAATGGCCGACGATTATTAAACAATAATCGAAACGTAGACACGATTTTCAATAACAGAAAAATATGGCAAACTTATGCTATATAAATTTGAAGCTTGAACTCGTTAAAAATGCCTGCATAAACGTTTCATAAATATTCTTACAATCTGCCTGATGGACAGTTACCGCAAGCAGTGACCGATTTCAAAATTTCTGAATTCTAACATATTTCGATGTGATAAAATTAATACCGAATAGTACCTATCAATTTAAAGCCTGGAGTTTGCTGAAAATTATTATATCATTTCATAAAAATTCGTAATGTAGAATGGCTGGTCAGTTAAAGCAAGCATTATTTCTAAATTTCCGAAAGTTCATTACTGTTTAATGACATAAAAATAATTGAAAGTGGCACTTATTGCATCAATCTGCAGCTCGAAGCTTGCTGAAAGTTACCGTGCAACCATTTCGTTAATGTACGCAATACAAAATGGCGAACAGTTGAAGCAAACAGTGAACTTCGTTTCTGAAGTTTGAAATAATTTTATGACACAAAACCAATGCAAAATGACAAGTGTGTTAAATTTGAGTTTTAAAGTTTGCTGGAAATTACTGTGAAAACGCTTCGTCAATACTCCTAGTACAAAATGGCTGACAGTTATATCAGTGATCGATTGCAAAATATAGGAAGCGTGAAAATTTTCAGACATACTCCATATTGAAAAAATCTTGCATAGCAAAATTATGAAAATATTTTTGCCAACACAATACTTGCATCCATTAATTTTAATGTTTAAGTAACTTAGTATGATTGAAAATGTTTTTAAAACGCAGTGTTCAGAACTCCGAATTAGGTCACCACGATAAATGTCACCTTGAAAATGGTTAAATTTACATAATTATCGTAGCAAAGAAAGGAAATAAATTTCCCAGTAGAAAATCTTGGAAACGTATTTTTTACCCGAACTGTGGCAGTTTGAATCGTGGATCTGGACAGTTAGATAGTTTTATGCTTGGAATGTAATTTATTTTTTACCCACGATTTCTTGACGTTACAATCTTGTAAACTTTGCTATTACAGTTTTTGTTACTTAACTTTGTAACTATACTTTTTGTTAGTTGACTTTGCAACTGTATTTTTTGTTATTACACTGATTAAATCTGGGTAAAAACTGTTCTTTAGAAGTTGGACTGTTAGACCATCAGTCATCGACTCACCCTGTTATTAACGCGTACCAAGTGGAGCAGTTAGGTTTCTTGAAGTCAGAAACCAAAATTGTACTAAACATCATTAAGCAAAATGTGCTGGAAAGTTAATGAAACAAGTAATGTAGAAAGTCTTCAAATTTTATTATAATAATGACTCAAAGTCATATTTGTTATACAATTTTCCAAAATTACAGAATGTCTCTCATTCTCTACAAATCTCCGACACGAACCCCTTAAATAATATTTATATCTAAACTAACTTGACATCCGAACTAAAAAAAGAATTAGCAATAATCAACCTTTCATGAAGTCAAATGTAACAACATAAGTATATATCAGTAAAATAACTCTGAAAAGTATAAACAGTAAAATATGAGCCTGCGGTGAAAACATCATACGCGTGTATCGATCAGACGTTATTAGGTGCTCGACCGCGTAATCGAAATAGCGTCAAATGTCGTTCGAAATTCTAACTAGGAAGTTAATGGCCGTCGTCGGACAAGGGATATATGTGTGCACGTAGAGAGGGAAAGGGAGGATCTCGTTTATCCTGGCATAACGTGCATATATCGTCTAGTCAGGAGATCGTATAACTGTACGTTATGCGGCAGGTAATTAGATGATCCCTCGATTTATCAACGACGGTCTCGCGCTGGTTATCCTGCATTAAGCTGGTTAAACGTACGGCGAGACGAAAACTTCAGATATTCCGCATTTCGACGATTATAGTCGTCAGATTCAGGTAAAGTGATTTCAATGGGGGTAATTTTCGCTGGAACGGGAATCGATACATCTTCATGGGATTGTCACTTGATATTTCATTGACTGATGTGGACTTGTCAAGGGTTATTTTCTGGCAGGGTAAATTATCTTGTGAACACTTTTGTATTACTATGCTTGTGATACTTAATTAGCTTTACTGATTTCAATAACTTGTACTTTGACGAGAGGCACTCACAGCTCAAGTATGAGGAAGCTTGCTCACATTTTTAATACTTAAGTGGAAATTTAGGTCCAATTTAACACTGGAGACCACTCATAGCTCAAGTGTGAGGAACCTTGCTCTAATTATTAATATTCAACTTTAAATTAAGGTCCAACTGTATAATTCAGGAACCTTGCTCAAATTTTTAATACTCAACTTGAAATTTAGGTCCAACTTTATAATTCAGGAACCTTGCTCAAATTTTTAATACACAACTGGAAATTTAGGTCCAACTTTATAATTCAGGAACCTTGCTCAAATTTTTAATATTCAACTTGAAATTCAGGTGCACCACTATTATTTAGGTTCATCATTATACTTTAGGTGCAATATTATTATGTAGGACCAACATTATTATTTAGGTAACATCATTATACTTTAGGTCCAATATTATTATTCAGGTTCAACATTATTATTTAGGTAACATCACTATACCTTAGGTCTGATATTATTATTTAGGTTTAACATTATTATTTAAGTTTAACATTATTATTTAAGTCCAACATTATTATTTAGTTTCAATATTATTATTTAGCTTCAACATTATAGTTTACGTCCAACATCATTATGTAGATCCATCTGTATATTCAAGCATCACTAACATATACATATAAAATACTCATACTTCAATTTTCTTTGTCAATTTTAATACTATAATAGCAACGAATAGATTTGACTATTCAAAAATAAATTGTACCATGTAAAGAGTTAATAGACTAATATCAGTGCAATTATATCTAGAATCTAGATTGTAAGAGTAATGGTTATGGCCAACGTGATTATGGTGACTGTTGACCGACGCGATGACGACTATAGCCTTCGACAGCCCCATCATAAACCCAGGCCAAACACGGATATTTGTCCACCTGGTGCCTGGTCATTCTGACCTTGGCAAACGACAACACGGTGGTGGCTTTTCCTCAAATAAAAGGGATGTTTCCTATCAAAGAATGCAAAGAGAGGAATTTATGGAGTTTTGGCAAAATTTTTGGTATTTTTGGATGATGAGGTAGGGTCATTTTGAAAATTGAAAGAGTTTGTTTCTGTGTGAAGGTTTGCAAGGTTTTTGGAAGTAGTTGGAGATTTATAGATTTTGGAAATTTAGGAAATAACGTATGGATTTGGAGATTTCTGGATTTAGAAATATAGGAACTAGTGATCTGCAGATTTGGAGATTTGTGGATTTGGCAATTTGTGAATTTGGAAGTCTAGGAGCTAGTGACTTAGGAATTTGGAGATTTATGGATTTGGAAATGTAGGAATTAGTAAGCTACAGATTTGGAGATTTGTGGATTTGGCAATTTGTGAATTTGAAAGTCTAGGACCCAGTGCCTTAGGAATTTGGAGATTTATGGATTTGGAAATGTAGGAATTAGTGACCTACAGATTTGGAGATTTGTGGATTTGGTAATTTGTGAGTTTGGAAGTCTAGGACTTAGTGACTTAGGAATTTGGAGATTTATGGATTTGGAAATGTAGGAATTAGTAAGCTACAGATTTGGAGATTTGTGGATTTGGCAATTTGTGAATTTGAAAGTCTAGGATTTAATGACTTAGGAATTTGGAGATTTATGGATTTGGAAATGTAGGAATTAGTAAGCTACAGATTTGGAGATTTGTGGATTTGGCAATTTGTGAATTTGAAAGTCTAGGACCCAGTGCCTTAGGAATTTGGATATTTGTGGATTTGGGAATCTAGGAACTAGTGACCTATAGATTTGGAGATTTGTGGATTTGGCAATTTGTGAATTTGGAAGTCTAGGACCCAGTGCCTTAGGAATTTGGATATTTGTGGATTTGGAAATCTGGGAACTAGTGACCTGCAGATTTGGAGATTTGTAAATTTGAAAGTCTAGGAACTAGTGACCCAGTTCCTAGGCATTTGGAGATTAAAAAATTTGCAGATTTGTGAATTTGGACTATAAGAACTAAAAAACGAACTAAACTATTTCTAAGTAGAAGATGATATTCGTGTCCATTTTACAAAAAAAAAAAATTGAAGATCAACTGAAACCTTGTTCAGAATATTAATACAAGAAACATTTGCACGAAAACTAATTAATACACCACCCAAAAAATAATTACTATACTAAATAAACTGAATTAATACAGCAAAAACATTAATACAGCAGAAACATTAATGGCAACAGAAATGACAATTTCAACGAAATTTTCGTAAATTTCATAACAATTTACATGACGTCACAGTAATTAACATTAATCAATTATGAATTTTACTTTACATTAATCAATTATGTATCCTACTTCACATTAATTAATTATGAATGTTATTTTACATTAATTAATTATGAATCTTATTTTGCATTAATTAATTATGAATCCGCAAATGTCAATATTAATACCATTGAAACACATCATTGGTTATTGTTTCGAACATTGTTTAGTACATAATTTGATAATTTAAAGTAATTTAAAACGATGTAAAGGACAATATTGTGTTCATGAAAAAATTTGTGAATTCTGGAAATTCGAAACTTTCTTGAGATTGCAAGTTCTTGAATTTCAAATAAATTAGGTTCTATGGAAATGTCTTTCTTTAACAAATGAGTGAATGATAAATGGTGGATGAAGAGTGGTTTTAACATTTATTTAGAAAATGGTGCAAGATTATTTAAAAAAAAAAATGATGACAATAGATAAAACTTAATATATTTTTATCTGAAGCAATTCATAGTAAAATAAATAAAAATTTCTTAACATTTTGGCGGGAACCCTTAATGGCGGCTGCTGCCACATACAGTTCCTCCATGTTCCATCCGACGATCTACGATCGCCATCTGAATTTCAGAAAAGCTTTCGACTGTCTAAAAATTGAAACACCGACCCAACTTTTTCCGTTAAGTCGAATCGCGCAGTTTAATTTGAAAGTGGGGTAAGTCCATTTCCGAAGATAATAACAGTAGACAAAGCTTGATACGGTATTTTCTGTAAGCGATCCACAGTGAAAATAAGTGAAAAACCTAATATTTGGCCGATGGTTTGATTAACGGTATTGGAAAGATTATTTTGAAAGTGGTGCAAAGCTTGAAATGATTTTCAGCCGAATTACGGTATTAGCTCTGGTATTTTAGTAATACAATACCGAGAAACTAGAAATTGTATAATATCGGTGACATAATCTCGACATCCGAGGATCTGTAGTCTGTCCAGGTATCATTGCTTCTATTATCAGCCTGCAAGTTCCACTTTCTAATAAATACTCGACAAAGTCACAGTTTTAGTATCAACCCCTCAACAATTTCACCGTTATTTGAAAATTAATTACGAATCATTTTGTTAAAAGAATATGGCGAACGATTTCAACGAAGCGTTTGAAAGCGAAGCCAGCAAGCAATAAGAAAATGAAAGTTATTTCTCGATAACAAACTCTGACAAAATTTTCATTTCCAGGGAATGATATTATTTTTATAGAAATAAGAGCCTCGAGAACGGGTAATAAAGGAAGAATCCCGAAGTTCTGAATACGAAAACAATTCGAAGAAAAATGATTGGGAGAAATTAAGAAGAATAACCGAGCAACTGAAATATTATCCGTTTAATCAACGGTTTAATTAAAAGCAAGCATACGCCCTCAATTCATTAATTTAAAAAGCGTTTGCGTATGAAACCTCTTTTCACTTTACACCGTTGTGTAATAAACATTAACGAAATTCTAAAAAATTGTAGGAATATTTTGAAGTATCGAAATAACCTTAAATGTTTATTAATAGCAAAATATAATTTTGATATAATTATAATAAGGTATAATAGCAATAGGTAAAATAAAATTTACCACATTTGTAAACTCCCATTTCTCAAGCACGGTGTAGTTTCTGAATATCTAGTTTCTAATTAATCTGAACGAACGTCTTTCGCACCAGGGTGAACATTCAGCGTCCATTGAACGAACAAACAACACGGGAGGAGTACGCGTATTTTCGTCGCACAAAAGACCCGTGTTTTTGCGGCCACGCGAATTTCGACTCTCCTTCGCCGACACACCTCTGTCGCCGACAAATTTACGGGTCGAAATTTATCTCTGTACCTGGTCGTCCCCGTTTCTATGCTGCTCCTTTTTTCACCTCTCAACAGAGCCCTATGTTCGCCACCCTACTCCTTTTTGTCCGCCCCCTTCTTTGTTTCACTTTCTCGCGGGCAAAATATGAAGATATTTATTATTCTTGTTCGGGACGTCGAGTTGGTCTAATTGAAAACGCTTCTTCATATTTTTCCACGGTTTATTCTTACGTTTTTGACAATCGAGTCTTCCATATATTTCTATTTACTCTAATGTGTTTGTAAAATGTCACCTTTTACTCATATTAAATATCAAATTTTACATGTGTGTAGAATTTCACGTTTGTGAAATATCATTTATATTTATAACATTTCATGCATGGTGATTTCAAAAAATTTCACGTATGTTCTTATGTACTTCGTGTATGTTCACATATGTTTGTATATAAAATTTCATATGCATATGTTTACTGCAATAAAATGTCACGTACGTTCATATGCAAAACTTCACATGAGTGTATATGAATAATAAAATTTCACATGTACTCATATGTTTATATATCAAGTTTCATGTATGTGTATATCAAAACCTTCACACATGTCTACACAATAGAATTTCACATATGTTTATACATATAGAAAACTTCACATATGTCTGCATAATAGAATTTCACATATACCCATATGTTTATATATCAAGTTTCATGTATGTGTATATCAAAACCTTCACATGTGTCTGCATAATAGAATTTCATATATACTCATATATTTATATAGCAAGCTTCACATATGTATATATCAAAACCTTCACACATGTTTACACAATAGAATTTCACATATGTTTATACATATAGAAAATTTCACATGTGTCTGCATAATAGAATTTCACATATACTCATATGTTTATATATCAAGTTTCATGTATGTGTATATCAAAACCTTCACATGTGTCTGCATAATAGAATTTCACATATACTCATATGTTTATATATCAAGTTTCATGTATGTGTATATCAAAACCTTCACATGTGTCTGCATAATAGAATTTCACATATACTCATATGTTTATATATCAAGCTTCACATATGTATATATCAAAACCTTCACACATGTCTGCACAATAGAATTTCACATATGTTTATACATTTAGGAAACTTCACATGTGTCTGCATAATAAAATTTCACATATACTCATATGTTTATGTATCAAGTTTCACATATGTATACATATGTCAGAACCGTCACATATGACTTCATAATAGAATTTTACACATACTCATGTTTATATATCAAGTTTCACATATGTACATACATCAAATTTCACGCATGTTTATTATAATAAAATTTCAGGTATGTTCATATGTAAAACTTCATATGTGTGCATCTCTACTATATAATAAAATTTCACATATGTTCACATAAAAGTTCTACATATGTTTATATGTATATATACATATACATAACATTTTAAAATTGCACATATACAATAAAACTCCAAATATGTCCATGTATTAATATTTCACACATATCAACTTTCACATGTGTCTTCATTATAAGAGTAATACATTAATTTACCCTGATCTAGTGATAAATCAGAGTTCTTCAACGTCACTTAGCGTCAATCTTCCACCTCACCTGTACATTCAAACCCTCAAATTTCACCAATTTAAATTCCAAAAATACTATATGCACATAATTCCCTAAATTCTCCGTAACGGAAGAATCTTTCTCATAACATGATATGCCATATAAACGTGACGGAAGTATCATCGGTACCACTTAGAAATAGCCCGGTTGTTTACAGCCAAACGGATCCTTAACGCGTGCCCATCAGATCGTCTCCGAACGTGTAACTTTTCAACCCCCCCTCTAAAACGCAAAATAATTGACCAAAACTCCGTATACCGAGTACACGTATCCCGGCAAGCGGATCGGACAAAATAAATCCAGTCATGCCCGAACGCCGAGCCGCGGTGTTATTATCGGATTTTCATAAAGACGCTTAAAGGTTGCCTCTCCTAAAAAAGCAAGCATACGCCCTTACTTCGAGTTGCTGTTTCTCCCCCCTTGTTGCTCGGTTTTTTTCCCCTTAGAGAAACCTGCTCCTTGTAGTTACTTCCTTCTTTCCTTCCGGTTTCAACGGGCCTCCTCGTTCGCATCCATTATCCCTGCACTTGCTCGAGAATGTTCCGCCGTTAATAATTGAACGGATCAACGACGAAACTGTTACGTAATTTTATCGTCCGTTGCTGATCTCGAGGAATTAGGGGATGTAATTTGTTTTTCGTGAACTTTTGACGGTGGAAGCTGCGGTTGGAAGGGTTAATACGAGAGTGTTTCAAATTTTTTATTGGGGTTTTGTTTCGGGATGAGTTGGATAAAGAGGATAGGATAGGGATTTTTAGGGGTGCGAATTTTTGGGAAGGATTATTTTGGAATTTTGGAATTTTGGGATTTTGGGATTTTGGGATTTTGGGAATTTTGGGAATTTTGGAATTTTGGGAATTTGGGGATTTTGGGAATTTTGGGAATTTTGGGAATTTTGGGAATTTTTGAATTTCGGGAATTTTGGGACTTTGGGAATTTTGGGAATTTTTGGATTTTGGGAATTTTGGGAATTTTGGGAATTTTAGGAATTTCGGGAATTTTTGGATTTCGGGAATTTTGGGACTTTGGGAATTTCGGGAATTTTGGGATTTAGGAATTTTTGAATTTTGAAGTTTGGGAATTTGGGAATTTCGGGAATTTTTGGATTTTGGGAATTTTGGGAATTTTAGGAATTTCGGGAATTTTTGGATTTTGGGAATTTTGGGAATTTTGGGAACTTTTGAATTTCGGAAATTTTGGAATTTTGGAATTTTGGGACTTTGGGAATTTTGGGAATTTCGGGAATTTTGGGATTTAGAAATTTTTGAATTTTTGAATTTTGAAATTTGGGAATTTTGACATTTGGAAAATTGGCAATTTGAAATTTGGGAATTTAAGAAGATGGTAAGTTGAGGATTTAGAGATTTTGGGATTTGGGGAATTTGGAGAATTTGGAGAATTTGAAGAATTTGGGGAATTTGGGAAATTTTTGAATTTAGGGGTTTTGAAATTTTAGAATTTGAGGATTTTGAGAAATTTTGAGAAATTTCGAAGAATTTTGGGACATTTTTGGGAATTTGAGAGTTTGGGGATTAGAGGAATTTGAAAATTTTGGCGATTTGAAAAATTTAGGATATTAAAGGAAAATTGAAAAATTGGGAAAATTTGGGAATTTTGGGAAATTTTGGAAATTTTATAAAATTAATGAGTTTTGGGAAATTTTGAAGTTTGGGAATTCGAAAATTAGGAACTTGAGAAGTTATTAGGAAATTAGGAAATTAAAAAATCAGGAAATTAGGAAATTAGGAAATTAGAAAATTAAGAAACCAAGAAATTAGAAAATTAGAAAATTGAGAAACCAAGAAATTAGAAAATTAGGAAATTTGAAATATTAGATATTGGAAAATATCAAATTTGCAAGTTTGCAAATTAAAATCGAAATTCGAAAAAATTTGAAAATTCCGATTTCCCCAAATTTAAAAATTGAAAAAAAAAAAAAGATTCCACCCCATGAAATTCAAAAAATATAAAAACTTGAAACTTGTAAAAATGATAATTCAAGAAATTGAATTAAAAAAAATAGAAATCCGATATCACTCAAATTTCAAAGGCAAGAATACATAAGAGGAATAATCTGTGAAATAACGCAAACGGAACACTATCGAGAAATGCAGTTTAGAAGGGAAGTGTAGATATCGGCGCGTTCCTGCAATCCAGCGAAAGTTCTGGTTGGAAACGCTTGTGGTCGCAGAGAATTCGATTGATTTCACGGCCGCGTCCATACTGGGCATACATATCTCGTGGTCGGTTCTCGTATTACCGTGAGAAAGGGAACCTCGAACTCGTTCACCCGGTGATAACACGATCTTACCGCTGATTCAATTGATCTTTATGAGAATTCAGCACAGACACGCGGTTACACAACCATCCTTGTCAGCTTCTTTGCCGCGTCTCTGTATCGATGATCTCCGTGGAGCAGAACTGGGTGTCTCGGATTCCTGGGAAGACTGCCATCTTCCACATCTTCTCACGTCTCGGTTCATACCATTATATCACATGTACGCACTACGTTTTAGACCTCAAGAGTGTTAATAGTAATCTTTGAAAAGTATGAATATTATCCAACACATGGTAATTCAACACTAATTGTAAGTCTATTAATTAGTGTAGGTCCTTGAAATGGTAGCTGACGCGATTCCGAAAAAGATTTCCCTTTGCAAAAATGGGGTTTGACGCTTCGTTTCTGAATTATTAAGGACTAGCATACCTAACCTAACTAACCTAACTAACCTACCTAACCTACCTAACCTACCTACGAATCATGGACCTCGTCATCCTGAGCCACACTGCCCCTTGATCACTGACCCTCTACCTCCACCAATAGTATAATAGACTTTCTCACAATTAGTGTAGATTCTTGAAATGGTAGCTGACGTGATTCTGAATGAAATTTCCCTTTGCAAAAATGTGGTTCCAAGCTTCGTTTTTGAGTTATTAAGGAAAAACACGGACCAATCAGAGCGCGAGAGTTGCGCATGCGCAGACGGGGGAGCGATAGCTTCGGATAACGCGTAGTTATCCAACGCGTGGTAATCCAACGCGTAGTAATGCAACGCGTGGTAATCCTACGCGGAGTAATCCAACGCGTAGTAACACAACGCGTAGTAATCCATCGTGTGGATATCCAACGCGTAGTAATCCAGCGCGTGCATATTCAACGCGTAGTAATCCAACGCGTAATAATGCAACGCGTGGTAATTCTAAGCGTATTAATCTAACGCGAGGTAATCTAACGCGTAGTTAACCAACGCGTAGTAATCCAACGCGTAATAATCTCGCGCTCTGATTGGTCCGCGTATTTCCTTAATAATTCAAAAACGAAGCTTCAAACCCCATTTCTGCAAAGGGAAATCTTATTCAGAATCACGTCAGCTACTCCCTGTTTCAATTATATGTCCATATGTATATGTAAATTTTTCTGTATATATAGAAAAATTGTTGGTTTATGATCGCAATAAAAGTAGCGAATCTTATTTAATACGCGTGAAATAAAAGAGAAAATGGAAAACTGTATCGGTCGGTCTGAAAAAGGAGGAATAATAAAAAGTGTGCACAATGAAAACGGAAAAACTAGCACTTCAATTTTTAGGACGCAACATCGATTCGGTTAACTGGAAAAATACAGAGAGTCTAGCAAAATCTAGCAAGTGACAATCTCTCGAAAAATATTGAAAACAAGGATTCTCGTGGAAAATACAACGAGGAACACGCAAACAAACAAGCCGATCGAACGGTACGAATGTTATCTGCGATCTTTTGTCTCGTTTCTGGAAACCGCAAAAATTGAAAGCTTTTACCTTTGCGTGTAACGACAGCTGTACGTCAATCGATTACAATGAATTTCGGGGGATTCGTATTCAGCTACGATGATAATGGATTCGGAACGATATACTTTCATGATCCGGATTCGTGTTTCTCGACCATTTTGTCTCGTCGGGATGTCATTTTTGTTTATACTGGTACCTCGATCGCGATGGATTTATTTGTGACTGAGAATATTTGACATTTCGTGTTTGATAATATCTGCTGTTGCTGTATGAATGAAATGAGGTATATTTGATATGCGTATGGGGAATAATTGATATAGGGTATAATTTGAATATGTGGAGGGTAATTTTCAATAAAGGACACGTTTTTTAATTAAAAATATGATTTTTCTTTGATTGGAAGAGAATAATATGTAATTTCTGTTTGGATAAATTTCATTTTTATATAATTTGATTTTAGTTGAATTTAATGAGGATGGAATTTAATTTTGATTCTATTTTAATTAAGTTCAATTTTAGTTTGAATTCAATTTTAGTTTAATTTTAGTTTAATTTTAATTCAAATTTAATTCAAATTTAATTCAAATTTAATTCAATTTTTAATTCAATTTTAATTCTATCTTAATTCAACTTTAATTCAATCTGAATTTAATTTGTATGTAACATATATTAAATTATTACACTGAAATAATTCAATTTTAACCTAACTTCATGGAAATTTAACTATCAATATAAAAATGAACTGAATCAATTGAAAAATTAAATAAAATTAATTATTTATGTAATACATATTTTGTATTGCATACTAGCCCTTACATTTGCACCTATATCAATTCCATCAAGTTTAAATGATTTAAAAAAATAAATTTCCCAAAATTATCTTGAAACTCGACAAACACTGATACAATCTGATCAACAACGAAGAAACGAGTACCGTACAAATACACACCAAATACCGTTTATCTATCTTTCACCGCGATATTTTAATATGTAGACACACGCCAGCAGAATGTAATATCGATATGCAGGAACAAAAAAATAACGCGGTCTAAATAAATGCGTCTGTCGATGGCAACGATCCCCGAATTCAAAACGCGTCCTCTGCGGTCCTGTGCAGGAGTTTTGAAACGATGCCAAACGGCACGCTGAAATATTAATTAAACGAAGAAATGGCACACACCCTCCGACCTACAGTTATCCCCTGAAAATTACTCGAATAAACGGCCCGACGAAAATTATGTTATTTAAGAGATTTCGCGCCGGATTGAAAATTGGATACGTCCTCTCCTGCACGGGTATTTTAATCTTTATCTCGGTGTACTTTACTGCTTTTAGGAAATTATTGTACTTTTTAATTATTTAATTTGTAGCTTTGACATTTGCAATCTGGGGAAGGATGGGAATTTGATTCTGAATAGGATTTCCCTTTGCTGAAATGGGGTTTGAAGCTTCGTTTCTGAATTATTAAGGAAAAACACGGACCAATTAGAGCGCGAGATTATTACACGTTGGATTACTACGCGTTGGTTAACTACGCGTTAGATTACCTCGCGTTAGATTAATACGCTTAGAATTACCACGCGTTGCATTACTACGCGTTGAACTACTACGCGTTACATTACTACGCGTTGGATTACCACGCGTTGGATAACTACGTGTTGGTTAACTACGCGTTAGATTACCTCGCTTTAGATTCCTACGCGTAGAATTACCACGCGTCGCATTACTACGCGTTGAACTACTACGCGTTGCATTACTACGCGTTGAACTACTACCCGTTGAATATCCACGCGCTGGATTACTACGCGTTGGATATCTACACGCTGGATTACTACGCGTTAAATTACCACGCATTAGATTCCTACGCTCAGAATTACCACGCGTTGCATTATTACGCGTTGGATTACTACGCGTTGAATATGCACGTGCTGGATTACTACGCGTTGGATATTCACACGCTGGATTACTACACGTTGTATTACTACGCGTTGGATTACCACGCGTTGCATTACCACACATTGCATTACTACACGATGGATTACCACGCATTGGATAACTACGCGTTGTCCGAAGCTATCGCTCCCCCGTCTGCGCATGCGCAACTCTCGCGCTCTGATTGGTCCGCGTTTCTCCTTAATAACTCAAAAACGAAGCTTGGAACCACATTTTTGCAAAGGGAAATTTCATTCAGAATCACGTCAGCTACCATTTCAAGAATCTACTCTAATTGTGAGAAAGCCTATTATACTATTGGTGGAGGTAGAGGGTCAGTGATCAAGGGACAGTGTGGCTCAGGATGTCAAGGTCCATGATTCGTAGGTAGGTTAGGTAGATTAGGTAGGTTAGTTAGGTTAATTATGCTAGTCCTTAATAATTCAAAAACGAAGTTTCCCACCTCATTTTTGCAAAGGGAAATTTCATTCAGAATCACGTCAGCTACCATTTCAAGTATCTACACTAACTGTGAGGCATTGAAATAGTTAAGATATTGAAGATATTAATGGAAGATATTACAGTAGTCGACAATTTTATTTTCGCTAACAAATTTTTATTCAAAATTAGATAAATGTATTTTGCAGCATATCTAAAAGTAGCGAGACGCCAGAAAATTTCAAATATTCAAAATTTCCATCATACGCATTCATACAAACTATGAATACTAAAAACCCTTACAAACTTTGCTATTCACATTTATACACTTTGAATGAACGTCACAATACTAAAAAATGTGTAATCACCCAAAAGTAAAAATGCATGAAAAGTAAAAAAAAAAACGCGTGACCTTAAAAAATTCACATCCTGCAACAAACAAGCCCCGAAATCCAAGCGAATTTGAAAACTCGATGATTGTTTTTCTTCGTTTTCCTCCTCGAGTGTTGTCTACCGTTTCGAATTTCCAGTTAAACGCAGCGAGGAGCGAAGTTGAACCAGTTAAAAATTGGAATCGAATGGTCTCCGAAAAAAGGAGGAAAAAGCCGGGAAATTTTAACGACAGTTCCACGCACGCTGAAATTCGGACATTCTCTTGTTTCGATAAATAAAATCTTTTGTCGCGGTTGTTCCATCACACGATGCCTGCGAGTTTATTTTTCCAGCCATTTTTCCTGCGTATTTTCCCTTTATTTCTCGATTTTTTTTCTTTTTTCTCGTCCTCTCTCTTTCTGGGACGCAGCTTTAATTCGTAGGGACCGGGTAACACACGTGAAATTGCGTTACGATGAAAATGTGCGCACGATGTTCGCTGTGTCATCGCGAAAAAAAAGGTAACATATGTCGCCGCTATTTTTTCCAAAAAGGTCTGTTTTTTCTTCAATTTTGTACCCTTTTTTTTGCTAACGTTGCGTTTTTTGATATCGGGTCGAGATTCAACGAAAACTGCGACGTTTGTTTTCTTTTCGTTAATTGTTTGTTAGAATTTATTTTATGTTTGATACTGTGAACAGTTTGTTATTTTGATTTTGGTGATTTAGATATATTATTTCAGATTTAGTAAGTTTTGATTTTGATAGTGTATTAATTCTTCATAATGTGATAATAGTAATTCTTCATAATGTACTATTTAAACTTTGAATAATTTCATTTTATTCTTTTTTATCAATTTTAACATGTAACGTGAAGATATAATTTTGTCACAATTTCAATTTATTATTTTTCATAAATATTTCCTGTTCCCTGATGAAATTTTAATAATATAAACTAAATATTAATTATTATGATGTAAATGAAAGCACTCACTGCAAGAAAGAATGCAAGAGACATAGGAAAAGAAAAACAAAAGACAAAAACAAAAACAAAAAACGAAAAACAAAAAGTGGCACTTATTGCATCAATCTGCAGCTCGAAGCTTGCTGAAAGTTACCGAGCAACCATTTCGTTAATGCACGCAATACAAAATGGCGGACAGTTGAAGCAAACAGTGAACTTCATTTCTGAAGTTTGAAATAATTTTACGACACAAAACCACCGCAAAATGACAAGTGTGTTAAACTTGAGTTTTAAAGTTTGCTGAAAATTACGGTATAAACGTTTCGTCAATATTCCTAGTACAAAATGGCTGACAGTTATATCAAACAGTGATCGATTGCGAAGCATAGGAAGCCTGACACAATTTTGAATGGCGGAGAATATAGCAAACTAGCACTTATGCTATATGGATTCGAAGCTTGATGTGCGTTGAAAGTGGCTGTGCACATGTTTCATCGATATTTTCACTTAAAATGGCTGACAATTATAGCAAGCAATGAACCATTTCAAAATTCTTGAAAACTTCAATGACACTGATAGTATATTTCATCAATTTAATGTTTCAAGTCTACTAAAAAATACTATATTAACTTTCAATTAATGTTTTATTAACACAAAATGGCTGAACATGGCTGAACGTTCATTCAGAACTAATAATAACTAATTTCTAAATTTGTGAAATTTAACAAAATTTGATAACAAAGTTCCAATCATGTTACATCAATTTGAACATTAAAATTTTCTAAAAATTTGCTGAATTTAAATTAAATAATTTAAAAAAGTCACATCTTTAAAGTCATATCTATTACATGTTGCAATCTCTGAACAAACTTAAATTAAAAAAAAATGTATTAATTTTTCATACATTTATTTTTTTTACAAATTCAGGTATCAAGTTAAAACATTATTTGCCTTGTGTCTCAATATTTTGTTGAACGTAACGTTTCACCGAGGAGAGCGCATTTAACGAAAGCATCGTGTACAAGCAGAAGATACTTTTTTGTCTCGAACGATCGTCGAACCTTTTTTATCCTTAATCGATGTCCGTTAAAGAGAAAACCGATTTGGTCCTTCAGAAGTACTCTTCCTCTAATTGGTAAATCCCTGGGAAACAATTACGTTTTCGATTGGCGTCGAACAGGGATCTTTTGTGCTTCCGCTTTGGAACGAAGTGAACGAGAGGGAGTGGAGGGATGAATTGAGTTGAAATCATTTTTGCGCGGTAATTTGGTGATCGAACTCTGCTGATTATTATTGGAGCCGAAGAAATCGATGATGAAGATTGAAAGAAAACGATGTCTTCGATTATTGTACTTTATATCCCTCAGGTGCTTGCTTTGTTCCGTCGATTTATTATAACGAATCGTTGGGATACTGTGTACCATAAATATATTTTAGGCTTTAATGAACTTGTATTCTGTTATTCAAGTTCTAGACTTTTTATTAGGCTGTAAATTTAAAATCTGTTAGTGCCTTGAATTTTTAGTTACTCGTATCAAATTACCAAATTTCCAAAGTATCAAAAATTGCCGTACTTTAAATACGTAAATTATTAGAATCGCAAAAACTTTGTCCGAAAATTTCGGAGGAACTCGGAATTTCCTTAAATCCTTCATTTGCAAACTTTCACAAACATGGCACAAGCGGCGTACCTTCGGAAGTTTTAGTAACCTCGGTTCAATGATCCTTTAAGTTCATGAAGCTTGAAATAGCGCCACGTCGAGTGCATATACATAAAATAGTATTCCCGATAAGTTCTCTTAACGTTGCTTTCCAGATAACATTCTCGCAGATTTTTAAATCTTTTAGGTAACCCATCAAAAAATTCGCAAACATTTGATAATACGGAGGGCCACGATCGCGAAAGTGACGATATCAAAAATTTATTTCCCCGAGCGTAGGGTATAAAGAGTGCCTTACGACTTTTTGGGATGGTTCAAGGAGACCGGTGCTAAAATTGTGCAACTTCAGAATTTTCAGGATTTAAATCTGCGTAGGGGAAACTTTTTATTCTATTACTGCGGCTCCTGGGAGTCCATATTTGTTCGTTTGTCTACGCGTTGCAGGTCCTTCCACTCGAAATTTTGAATCTATTAATTGTCTAGAATAAATTATAAAATATGCAAATTTCTAAGTTCTGTTTAATTAAAATCATGTAAGCTGTTGTTTAATCCAATTATCGATTGCTGATAAAATTCTGCACAAAAATCGCTTTATTACTAATCATATCTTGATTTGACTTGACAGTCCATGAATATCAGTCTGAATCTTGTAACTTATATCAGTCAAGCGAAAAAACCGATCTCACCACTCATGATCAATGATATCATGATGTTGATTTGGAAATAAAATTATCATGATAGATATCCTGTGTTTATTATTAGACTTCGTCAAGACAAGTAGCCTGTATCCTTGAAGTTTCGCTATATTGAACAGGAAATTTATGAATTAGAGTAACTTAACAATTTTCAATTTAGAAGCACAGATGTGGAAATTGTGGAGCTTCTAATTTTTGAATATAAAATGTTAGTAATTTAAAAATTTTTTAATTTCTAAATTCACCTAATTCCAAATTTCTGAATTTCAAATTTCTCAAGTTTCAAATTTCCCCAAATTCTAAATTTCCCAACTTCTAAGTTTCCCCAATTCCAAAATTTCTCAACTTCTAAGTTTCCCCAATTCCAAAATTTCTCAATTTCTGAATTTTCCTAATTCCAAATTTCCGAATTTCAAATTTCTCAAGTTTCAAATTTCCCCAAATTCTAAATTTCCCAACTTCTAAGTTTCCCCAATTCCAAATTTCTCAATTTCTAAATTTTCCTAATTCCCAATTTCATAATTCCCCGTTTCCAAATTTTTAAATCCATTTCTACATCAACTAACATTAAATTAAAATCATCCGATTCATCGATAAATTGAATCGCCACTTACGCGCAGAACAATATGAAGACTAAACTAGCCATTTCGAAATGAATCGAGCTTACATCGTTTAACCAATTTCTATCGAGGCACGATATCGTTCGCGTCTCGAGTGTTACCAAAGAGCTAGTGGAAATTGCACAGTCGACGAGCAAAAACGAAACGAGGAGTCGTGGAGGCATTCGAGCAAGAAGCTCGTCGTTCGAGGAGTCTTCTATTGGCTCTCGTTCTCCATTGCCATCCTTTCGTACATAACGTATGTACAGCAGCACCGGCAGAACCAGAAGCATCACTGAGGATAGAGAGCATAGTTCTCGTTCGTTAACTGCCGGCAGAATCCACTCGACTTAATCGATCCTTTCTATCGTGGACCAGATATACCTTGCACCCTTTGTTCCTAAAATGGAAGACTGATAGCCGCGCCACCATTTTCTTCATCTTCCTTTGGCAGGCGTTCGTCAACGTTTACGGTTATGGGATATTGTAAGAAACTGGTCAATTTTGAGCTGTAGGAAGTATGCTATACGTTTTAATGGTGCAAAGGATAACATAACTGGCACTTATATTGTTAAGAAGATTGTTAAGATTCATTGTAGGGAACTATATAAACTTTATATTAATATTTTTACTGCGAAATGGATGATGGACAGTTATACAGAATATTCAAAAATTCTTCAAATCTAATCAATTTTCATGGCACAAAATTAATGCGAAATTGCACTTATATTAATTTTAAACTTGAACCGTGATAAAACTTATTGTGTAAAACGTACTATGTATGCTTCATATTACTACAAAATGGCGGACCGACAGTTGGTTGATATTTTTAATATAAAATGGTGGATCGACAGTTATGAAAAATGGAATGATTCTAAAATTCTTCAAGTTTAATGAATCTTTGTGACACGAAATTAATATAAGATTTATATCAATTTAAAAATTCTTCAAGTTTAAATTTTTATGACAGAAAATTAATGCAAAATTGCACTTATATAAATTTTAAGCTTGAACCTTGATAAAACTTACTGTGTAAAACGTACTGTGTATGTTTCGTATTACTACAAAATGGTGGATATTCGTCGATATTTTTAATATAAAATGGCTGACAGACAATTAGAGAAAGCAATGGTCAATTTAGAGCCATTGAAAATTTGTCATAAGTTTTAGCGACGAAATAACAAAAATAAATTATATCAATTTTAAGTTCAAGGTTTACTGAAAGTGACTGCATAAAATTTTTATTAATACTTCAAACATAAAATGGCTGACGTCATTTAGACGAAGCAGTGAATTTTGAGCCATAGAAAGTTTGACACTTTTAGTGACGTAAAAGTAACATAAACTAGCAGTTGTGATGTACAAACTTCAAGTGTAAGATTCATTAAACTTACTACATAAATGTTCTACTATTTCTACTACAAAATGGCGGACGGTTATTAAACAATAATCAAAACGTAGACACGATTTTTAATAACAGAAAAATATGGCAAACTTATGCTATATAAATTTGAAGCTTGAACTCGTTAAAAATGCCTGCATAAACGTTTCATAAATATTCTTACAATCTGCCTGATGGACAGTTACCGCAAGCAGTGACCGATTTCAAAATTTCTGAATTCTAACATATTTCGATGTGATAAAATTAATACCGAATAGTACCTATCAATTTAAAGCCTGGAGTTTGCTGAAAATTATTATATCATTTCATAAAAATTCGTAATGTAGAATGGCTGGTCAGTTAAAGCAAGCATTATTTCTAAATTTCCGAAAGTTCATTACTGTTTGATGACATAAAAATAATTGAAAGTGGCACTTATTGCATCAATCTGCAGCTCGAAGCTTGCTGAAAGTTCCCGAGCAACCATTTCGTTAATGTACGCAATACAAAATGGCGGACAGTTGAAGCAAACAGTGAACTTCGTTTCTGAAGTTTGAAATAATTTTATGACACAAAACCAACGCAAAATGACAAGTATGTTAAATTTGAGGTTTAAAGTTTGCTGAAAATTACTGCGAAAACGCTTCGTCAATATTCCTAGTACAAAATGGCTGCCAGTTATATCAGTGATCGATTGCAAATTTCCAAATTTCCAATTTTTCACATTAATTTTCAAATGTCCATATTCTAAAATTTTAAATATTCCTCTTCCATGATACTTACACTTTTACTTCTCATTACATGCATATGTGTGTGTAGTTATATCTATTATGTTAGCCATCGCGTTTAAGACGTCTCCACCTGCATATAAAGGCTTTCCTGTTCAAAGCGTAAAGGAAAGCATCAATCTGAAACTTGTCAGTCATTGTCGTCATCCTCGTCATCGACATTACAATTACAATCATTATACACTTCGCAGATTTCTGCTATCTTTCAAGCACATCCTGTATTATATAGGGAATTTCCGGTTAAAAACTAATAAAATAAAAGTAATAAATTCTCGTATTACCATAAAATTATACATTGACTGTACCACTCTTGTTAAGCAATACATCTTCTAATATTTAGACGCTATGTTAGTGTGTCACTGTACTACTTTATTCAAGTACATTAGAGTCTTGTTATATTGCCGCTTTTATGTACATTTTCATGTACTGAAATTCTTCACTAACCTTATCAAACTTGATTGTAAATGGTAATTTTAATGGCAAAATGATGTTAGTGTATTCATCCAATCGAATATTGTAGACTCTCGTTATATTGCCATCTAAGCAGACTTTCATGTATTTTAATTTGTTACTGACTGTACCAATTTGTTAAGGAATATATATTTTAACAGTTGGAAACGACATTACTATATTACGCCCGTTACTTCATCAAACATAATACACTCTTGCTATATTGCCACCTTCACATAAATTTTCACAAATTTAAATTCTTCACTAACTCCATCAATTTTGTTCAAAAATCCAGTTTTACCTCACAAACTCATTCTACTCCGTATTAAAAGTAAAAATCACAGAATCTCGTTATATTGCCACAAACAGACCTCCATACAAGTACTACACAAGATATCGATTAATTCCTTTCCCTCAGAAACTCTATTCCATTTCATTGTACATTTTTCACCTAGTTTCTCAGTTGGATTCACCCTCAGTTTCTGCCACCGTTCCAGGAATATCCCATGTTTATACAGGCTGTTTATGTTCACCGACGTTTGCCCGCGGAAAGAAGGAAAGTACGCGAAGCCACATTCGCGAAAAGAAGTCGTTCGGTATCAGGCGAAAATGTCGCGTGCGATCGGCTGCGTATTCTCGAGAGGACAAAGCGGATAGGAGTGTTTCCGCTCGTCGAGTTATGCGAATGGATGAAGTTGGCCGTTTCGTGCCGCTTGAGATTGGGTTGATAGCCCCGGGGCCATCCACGAACGAGTTCTTTCTTGAGAAACAGATAGTGATGGCTTCGAATCGCGCCTTTATCGACATTATTTATTTACTTGCTGTTAGAACAATGCTCGACGCTCGATAAAAATATAAATAGATATTCTATATGCGATGCTGCGTTGGCAATATATGGCGACGATTGAATGGGAGTATCGTATCGTTTGAAGTTGGGATGTTTATAATTTAGGGATATGGGAATTTGGAGATTTGGGGGATTGGGGATTTGCGGATTTGGGAATTTAGGGATTTGGGAATTTAGGGATTTGGGAATTTAGGGATTTGAGAATTTAGGGATTTGAGAATTTAGGGATTTGAGAATTTAGGGATTTGGGAATTTAGGGATTTGGGAATTTAGGGATTTGAGAATTTAGGGATTTGATTAGGGATTTGGTAATTTAGGAACTTGGGAATTTAGGGATTTGGTAATTTAGGGATTTTGGAATTTAGGGATTTGGGAATTTAGGGATTTGGGAATTTGGGAAATTGGGAATTTGGAAATTTGGGAATTTAGGTATTTAAGAATTTAGATATTGGGGTATTTAGGAATTTAGGAATTTGGGAATTTAGGGATTTGGGAATTTGGGAAATTGGGAATTTAGGGATTTGGGAATTTGGGAAATTGGGAAATTGGGAATTTGGAAATTTGGGAATTTAGGTATTTAAGAATTTAAATATTGGGGTATTTAGGAATTTAGGAATTTAGGGAATTTAGGGATTTAGGAATTTAGGAATTTAGGAATTTAGGAATTTAGGAATTTAGGAATTTAGGAACTTAGGAATTTGGGAATTTAGGCATTTAGAAATTTAGATATTGGGGAATTTAGGAATTTAGAAATTTGGGAATTTTGGGATTTAGGTATTTGGGAATTTAGGTATTTAAGAATTTAGATATTGGGGAATTTAGGAATTTAGAAATTTGGGAATTTTGGGATTTAGGAATTTAGGAATTTGGGAATTTGGGAATTTAGTAATTTGGAAATTTAGAGCTTTGGGGACTTAAGGATATGGAAATTTAGGGTTTTAGGAATTAAAGGGTCTGAGAATTTAGAGATTTGGGAATTCAGTGATTTTTTAACTTAAGTATCTAGTAATTTAGGGATTTTTAATCTTTGGGATTTGAGAATCTAAGGACTTTCTAATTTAGGGATTTAGGAATTTAGGAAATTTTGATTTTAGAGATTTGTGAATCTATGGACTTTTTAAGTTAGGGATCTAGTAATTTAGAAATTTTTAATCCTAGGGATTTGGGAATCTAGGAATTTTTTAACTTAGAGACCTATTAATTTATGGTTTTGAGAATTTAGGGATTTTGAAATTTCTGAATTTTTGAATATGGAAATTTAGGAATTTTCAAATTAGAAATTTGGGATTTTTATTGTTTAGTGACTTATGAAATAACTTGTTAAATTTTGCAAATTTTATCATTTAAACATGTAGCAATTTAAAGAAATTTGGATTTTGAAATTTAAAAGTTTATTAATTTAAGTAGTTATAAATTTGTCAATTTAGTGGTTCTTGAATCTGCAAATTTGGTTATCTAGGAATTTAACAATTTATAAATTTGAAATATTGCAAATTTGCAATTCTGTAAATTTGTAAATTTGTCAGTTTGTCAATTTGTCAATTTACCAATTTACCAATTTACCAATGTACCAATTTACCAATTCATCAATTCATCAATTCATCAATTCATCAATTCATCAATTCATCAATTCATCAATTTATTAATTAATTGATAATATTTACCAATTTAATAAATTTACCAATTTATCAATTCGTATATTTGGAATGTACCAAATCTCTACCTTCATAAATTTGGAACGTTATAGATTTGTATTGCAAAGTTACTATTTCTAAACTTGAATACTTTCTGACATTCAAAATCGAAGATCTGAATATTCACCAAATTAAAAAAAACTTCAAAAATTTCAAAAATTTCAAAACTCACAAAAATTCAATCTCAAAATAAATATCCCATTCAGCATATATGCTGAACCACCCTGTACACCATTCTGGAAGAATGGTTCCATCCGTTCAGTTTTGTTTCTCACATATAAATTCCAAAACGTAAGGATCTACTAATTCAAAATTGAAGATCTGAATATTCACCAAATTAAAAAAAACTTCAAAAATTTCAAAACTCACACAAAAATTCAATCTCAAAATAAATATCTCATTCAGCATATATGTTGAACCACCCTGTACACCGTTCTGGAAAAACGGTTCCATCCGCTCAGTTTTGTTCTCCTGTATAAGTGTTAGCGCGAGGCTGCTGGCAGGGAGAACCGGCTTGGGCTCGTTTCTCTTCACCGTCGTTTGTATCCTCGTTCAACCATAACGCTTAAAGATATTCCCGTATCAGCATATCCTTGTTGCACGCCACGCGAACGTCGAGCGACCAACTCGATGCACCTGCACCCGTGCTGCACCGTTGTATCTCACCCTCTCCTCTCCTCTCTGCTCCTCTTCTCTTTCGGATTCTCCGCGCGAGTCTTGTGCCTGCTCGCTTGTCATCCCAGCGTATTCTTGGCTCTGCCGATCCTCAGCGATAACAGCGAGCCTCGCTCGAGTCATTGTTGTTTGTTTCGATGCTACGAGGATGGCCAATAATTCTTCTTTAACCATTGTATGCCTGGGACCAGGAATATTTAGGACCTAACTCGCCTAACTTACATGAGTTTTTGAGGAAACCGACAGTCTGCGGTTATGGCGATACGGATGTGGGGTGTTTTGCGGAGAGGAGTTTTGTTACTTGTTTTGTGGAGAGTTTGAGTTTGCTTGGAACCTTTGGGAATTGGAGATTTTTAAATTCAATGTTTATGAATTGCAAGACGAAATTATAATACGAAATAACCAAAATAGGAAATTATATAATTATACATATAGTTACACTACGAAATCATGAAATTATAAAAATATCAAATTATATAATTACACTATAACAGTAAAAAATTAAAAAATTACGAGGTTATAGGATCATAAGATTACAAAATTATAAAAATATAATATTACAAAGTTACATTACAAAATTACAAAATTATAAAATTGCAAGATTATAAGATCATAAGATTACAAAATTATAAAAATATAATATTACAAAGTTACATTACAAAATTACAGAATTATAAAATGATAAGGTTATAAGATCATAAGATTACAAAAATATAATACTATAAAGATAAATTACAAAATTACAAAATTACAAGGTTATAAGATCATAAGATTACAAAATTACAAAATTATAAAATTAAAAAATATAATATTATAAAGATACATTACAAAATTACATAATAATAAGATTATAAAATTACAAATTTACAAAACCACAAAAGTGCAAAATCATAAAGTTGCAAAAGTATAAAAATACAATGTTATAAAATCCTCAAATTTCTTATTTCTTAGGCACTAAAATTCCAAAATTCCACGATTAAAAAATCCCGAAATTTATTTATTGTGTAATAACAAAATTCACAAATTTTCAAAATTATGAATTGAGAAGTACTGAAATTCACAAATTTTTAAATTCCAAAATCTTTAAATCCCTGAATTTACAAATGTACAAAATTTCTAAATTTGCAAATTTACAGTTTTTTAAATTTCCACATTTTCTAATTTTCAAATTCCTAACTTTTTTCATTTTCAGGTCTCTAAATATTCAAACCCCTAAATTTCAAAATTCCTACAGCAAAAATTCCATAAATTTTCAAATTATTAAATTACTAAATCTGTAAACTAAAAATACCTTAAATTACTAAATTCCTAAATTTCAAAATCCTTAAAATATTAGATACCTAAGTTAAAAAATCCCTAAATTACCTTATTACAAATTCTCTGAATTTCTACATCCTAAAATTAAAAAATCACTAAATTCCAAAAATTCTAAATTCAGAAATGATTAAATCCTAATATTCCTAAAGTACAAATTCCCTAAACTCTAAAATCAAAAATCCCTAAATTACTAGATTACAAAGTTAAAAATTCCCTAAATTACCAGATCTCTAAGTTGAAAATTCCCTTAATTCCAAAATCCCTAAATTTCCAAATCTCTAAATTACTTGATCACTAAATTACAAACTTCCTCAATTCTGGAATCTCAAAATTCTCAAATCCCTAAATTACCAAATCACTAAATTATAAAGTGTCAAAATTATCAGATCACTAAGTTAAAAATTCCCTAAATCCCAAAATCCCTAAATTTTCAAATCTCTAAATTACTAAATCACTAAATTCCAAATTCCCTAAATTCCAAAATCCCTAAATTTTCAAATTTCTAAATTACTAGATCACTAAGTTAAAAATTTTCTAAATTCTCAAATCACTAGATTACCAAAATCCTAAATTCATAAATCACTTTCTTCTTCTTCATTCTTAAAATCCTAAAGTCCTAAATTTCTAAATTGCCAAATTCCCAAATCTCAAAATTCCCAAATCCTAAAATTCCCAAATCTCAAAATCTCCAAATCCCAAAATCTCCAAATCCCAAAATTCCCAAATTCCCAAATTCCAAAACTCTCAAATCACAAAATTCCCAAATTCCCCAAATTCCCAAATCCCAAAACGCTCAAATCCCAAAATTTCCAAATCCCAAAATACCCAAATCTCAAAATCTCAAAATCTCCAAATCCCAAAATCCCCAAATCCCACAAATCCCAAATTCCAAAATTCCAAAATTCCCAAATCCCAAAATTCCAAAATTCTTAAATCCCAAAATTCCCAAATCCCAAAATACCCAAATCTCAAAATCTCCAAATCCCAAAATTCCCAAATCCCAAAATTCCCAAATCCCAAAATTCCCAAATCCCACAACTCCCAAATCCCAAAATCTCCAACTCCCACAACTCTCAAATCCCACAACTCCCAGATCCCAAAATTCCGACGAGTTTCCAGCAAATCTCTTCTAAATAACTCATCATCAATATCTGCCTCTCAATACCCGATCAAGATCAGAATTAACATGTCAGTCAAACAATTGCCCCAGCAACACAACTAAAACCCAAATAACAATTTTCTCGTTAAACATCACTATCGGTGTGTTACCGCTAGCATTCTCGGTAGTTCTCTGTACCTTTTTACAAGCTGGCAGCCACGAAACCACGACAACCCCATCCCCTCTCCGCTTTTCCCGCCGGCTAGTTCCTTTCCGCTTGTACACCGTTCTCGTCCTTTATAATCGAGCTCTGTGTGTATCTTGATCGCCGGGGCTCTTTTATGCTCGCAGCAGACATGCTATGGTCAGCTACGAAGCCGCGTTTACGCGTTGCTTTTGATCACCGGCCAGCTCGAACAGCGGTGATTTTCACGTGCTTGTCTAGTCATATCGAAGAACCTCCGAGCCTATTTGCTCTCGAACGTTCAATCGTGAATTTTCCGAGAACCTGTATACCGTAATTGGAGGAAGCCCTTTCGAAAGACTTGTTCGGGGTGAGCTTGAAATGCAACGCTGGACCGGCATTAATGGAATGGTTTGTATTTCATTATCTGCGCATCCGTGCTAATAGCTTCACTGTTCACGGGTTACGTTGCAACAACGTTCTATTTCACTCGCTATTAACTACGTGGAATCTTGCGGTTTTGTCGTTTGGAAGATTTCAGACGGTTTTTTGGAATGCTTTCAGAGCTTATTCGCTGTAATGGCGGCTATTTTGCTTTGAGTGGAATTTTCTTTTGCTGACAAAGTAAATATGTAGCTGGATTCAGTGAATTTTTAGCTTTAACTTGACTAACCTACCTAACCTACCTAACCTACCTAACCTACCTAACCTACCTAACCTACCTAACCTACCTAACCTACCTAACCTACCTAACCTACCTAACCTACCTAACCTGCCTAACCTGCCTAACCTGCCTAACCTATCCAACCCACCTAACCTACCTAACCCACCTAACCTACCTAACCTACCCAACCTACCCAACCTACCTAACCTACCTAACCCAACTAACCCACCTAACCCACCTAACCCACCTAACCTATGTAACATACTTAACATACCTAACACCTCACTTACCATACTTACCTAACCTAACATACCTAACTTACCTAACTACCTTACTTACCTAACGGCCTAACTTACCTAACAACCTAACTTACCTAACCTCACATTAAAAACTTGAGTGTTCAGAGATTTTTAAATTTGATAATTTATTTTGTAAAAATATTTATTTATATAGTGTAGTAGGTATGGAGAGGCTTCACACAGACACACACCAAAATATGACTTTTGTATTTATATAGTGTAGTAGATTACATTAAATGTTAAGCTTATTTAAATTTAGTTAAGAGACTAACAAAGTTTTGCATATATACAATATAAGAAGCGCCTTATACTTAATTATTATTAAGTGCTTTCAGCTTATCTAAATATAATTTGATAAATAAATATTATGAACTAATATTTATAATAATAAATATTAAATAAAGAAATAAATAAATACAGAAAAGAAATAAAGAAATGAAAATGTAAACTAGCAATGAATGTGAAGTACATTTTCAAAGTGGCAATAAACAGTATATTTCTGTAACGGCAATAAATTGAAATGTTGTCGCACGAAGTGTATTGCGATTGCATTTCCGTTGATGGAAGCTTGTTGTTCTTGATGAAAGTTCCAATTGCAGCTTGCCCTACGATATATCCTTCCTAATACGTGAATATGTTCTGCGCGATGGTTAATTATGATTTGCCTGAGGATACACTGTGTTCTCCTTGTAGCATGTAAATTGGATCTCAATGTTAATTTGTTCGAATTGGTAAATGGTTGTACAGCGAAGGTAACTACACCGTGACAGATTAGCTCAGTTTTGTGAATTACCGTGAACTGCTTTTTGTCTCGAGTGTTATCAAGTATGTTCATCTGTATTTAAAGGTGGAATTGTTTGATACACAAAATTATTAAATTTTGTGCTAAAAAACATAATATTTAGTTATTGACAATAAGAAGATAAATTAATGTTTATTACTGCAGTCTAGGGATAATAAAATGTGTATTATGTCTTTTGATATCAAATTTTGCAAAATTACAATCAAATCGAGAAATCGAGAAATCGAGAAATCGAGAAATCGAGAAATCGAGAAATCGAGAAATCGAGAAATCGAGAAATCGAGAGTCGATAAATCGAGAATCGAAAA
This sequence comes from Megachile leachella, assembly GCA_963576845.1. NCBI lineage: Eukaryota > Metazoa > Arthropoda > Insecta > Hymenoptera > Megachilidae > Megachile > Megachile leachella. Next base: position 7,565,387 of record OY756252.1, on the reverse strand, counting down.
ATCGAGAATCGAAAAGTCGATAAATCGAAAAATCGAGAATCGAAAAATCGAAAATCGAAAAGTCGATAAATCGAGAAATCTAAAAATCAAGAAATCGATAAATCGAACATTGAAAATAATTGAATAATTAATTAACTAACTTCGCAATTAAAAATTGAACGAAATAATTAATTAATCCATAATAATTATCATATTATTATACAATAATAATTATTCTACCTTCACAATTAAAAAATACACTCGATAATTAATTAATTACCATAATTTAACTTTCTCGCTTCTGCATATCATAATACTTATTCTATCTTCTTCAAGAATTTCCATCCGGTCATAACATTTAACATGATTTAGATTTAAATTCGTGCACTTAAGTTTCACGATATCATGCTCCGAAGTTTAATTACTTTCCCCAGAAATTTATTAGTTAACCGATAACCAATACCAGGAAATTTCACAGACGACTTCGAGGCAAACTATTCGTAGCATTGATTCACGTATTTCAAGCTGTTTCGACACATTTCCCCATTCCGCGTCTTCCGGTACGCGCGATTTCTTTCCGTCGTTCATTTTCGCGAAAGCTTTCGCAAGCTTTTGAACGGGAACACTGCAAAGAGAACCGACAAGAAAGAAATTTCTGCCGGTTACCATTTTATTCCTCATTTTAATCTACTTTTATATTTTCGATGCGTTCAGATAAATCGATTTCACCGAACAGACTCAGCCAACACCAATTTCATGAGTTTCCGCTTTATTTTTCATTCATGAAAATAGCAAACGGTCCGATGTAGCTCCGATGGCGTCTCCAATTACGAATTCAATCAGACATTTAAATGGAACATTTGAAAAAATACCGGTAAACATTAGTCCCTCTTGGCTTTCATTGGATTTGCTCTATTTACATTTCTGTTTGATTTCATTGTTCCAGCGGGATTAATTTGTCCACTAATACTGACGTTGTTATGCAGCAGTCGTTTTTTGCGCTAATTTATTTTGTTTACTGCTGGAAATGAGTCAATAATTCGCATTACCGAGTTTTCAATCTCATAATTCAATTTTTCAATTGAAAAGTTGTCAAAATTTGATCGAAGACAATTTTCAATAACTCTGTAGCAGTTCTTATCACCTAAAAATTAAACTGATGAATACGAACTGATTGTAATAACGATAATACAGTGACGATGTTCCTCACTGTATAATGAAATAACTACTACCAATAATTACAATTTAACGGGGATAGTGCTGTTGAACATTGAATATGCATCGATAATGCGACGAAACGACTCTTGGAAACAAGTAGATAGTAACGCTGTAATTAAAACCTACATACCGATTACGAGCGTTCGATTATCACTGAAAATGTCCTTGTTCTTGATGCTCGTCGACCATTAGCTTCCTTCTATTCACATTTCGAGCGATAATTAAATCTGTTGTGATCATTAAACCTCTATCTGATCAGAAACCTCGTACCTTATATCTCGGATGCGGTACAGAACGGAGTTCAACGCATGGGAAACGTTGGAGAGCTCGTTCGAGGATAAAAACGAAGTTCCATCAAATATAGGGACGTAGTTAGTGGGGCAAAATGGGGTGCATGGGGTCCTTTTATTAATGAGGACAAATTTTGGGAATTTTGGGAATTTTGCAAATTTGGGAAATTTTTGGAATTTTGGAAATTTTGAGAATTGGGAATTTTGAGAATTATGGAAATTTTGGGAATTTTGGGAATTGGGAATTGGGAATTGGGAATTTTGGGAATTTTGGGAATTGGGAATTTTGGAAATTGGGAATTTTGGGAATTGGGAATTTTGGGAATTGGGAATTTTGGGAATTGGGAATTTTGGGAATTGGGAATTTTGGGAATTGGGAATTTTGGGAATTGGGAATTTTGGGAATTGGGAATTTTGGGAATTGGGAATTTTGGGAATTGGGAATTTTGGGAATTTTGGGAATTGGGAATTTTGGGAATTGGGAATTTTGGGAATTGGGAATTTTGGGAATTGGGAATTTTGAGAATTATGGAAGTTTTGGGAATTGGGAATTTTGAGAATTATGGAAGTTTTGAGAAAACTTGGGAATTTTGAGAATTTTTGGGAATTTTTGGAATTGGGAATTTTGGGATTTGGGATATGAGAAATTTAGAATTTGGGAATTTTGGAATTTGGAAATTTCGGTGATTTGAAAAATTGAGATATTGGGAAAATTTCAGAAATTGAGAAATTGGGAAAATTAGAGAAATTGAGAAATTGAGAAATTGCGAAAATTTAGAAAATTTATGAAACTAATGAATTTTAGGAAATTTTGGGATTTGGGAATTTGACAATTTTGGGATTTGAAGGTTTTGAGATTTGGATATTTTAGGATTTGAGAATCATGAAATTTGGGAATTTGGGAATTTTAGAATTTGACAATTTTGGGATTTGGAAGTTTCGAGATTTGCGAATTTAGAAGTTTCAAAAATTTAGTAATTTAATTTTGGAAATTTGGAGCGGAAATTTTATAATTTAGAAATTTTCGAACTTTGTGATTCGGGAATTGAGGGATTGTGGAAATTACGAGAGTAATCCTCACTCATCCTGGACCTCGTAGTCATCCTGAGTCACTGTCCCTTGATCACCGAGCCTCTACCTGCAGCAATAGTACAGGGTGTCTCACAATTAGTATAGATTCCTGAAATGGGGAGTAACGGACGTAATTCTGAATAAGATTTCCCTTTGCAGAAATGGGGTTCGAAGCTTCGTTTCTGAATTATTAAAGAAAAACACGTACCAATCAGAGCGTGAGAGTTGCGCATGCGCAGATGGGAGAGCGACAGCTTCGGATAACGCGTAGTTATCCAACGCGTAGTAATGCAACGTGTGGTAATGCAACGCGTAGTAATCCAACGCGTAGTAATACAACGTGTAGTAATCCAGCGTGTGGATATCCAACGCGTAGTAATCCAACGCGTGCATATTCAACGCGTAGTAATCCAACGCGTAATAATGCAACGCGTGGTAATTCTAAGCGTAGGAATCTAATGCGTGGTAATCTAACGCGTAATAATCCAGCGTGTGGATATCCAACGCGTAGTAATCCAGCGCGTGGATATTCAACGGGTAGTAGTTCAACGCGTAGTAATGCAACGCGTAGTAGTCCAACGCGTAGTAATGCAACGCGTGGTAATTCTAAGCGTAGGAATCTAACGCGTGGTAATCTAACGCGTAGTTAACCAACGCGTAGTTATCCAACGCGTGGTAATCCAACGCTTAGTAGTACAACGCGTAGTAGTCCAACGCGTAGTAATGCAACGCGTGGTAATTCTAAGCGTAGGAATCTAATGCGTGGTAATCTAACGCGTAGTTAACCAACGCGTAGTTATCCAACGCGTGGTAATCCAACGCTTAGTAGTGCAACGCGTAGTAGTCCAACGCGTAGTAATGCAACGCTTGGTAATTCTAAGCGTAGGAATCTAATGCGTGGTAATGTAACGCGTAGTAAACCAACGCGTAGTAATCCAACGCGTGGTAATTCTAAGCGTAGGAGTCTAACGCGTGGTAATCTAACACGTAGTTAACCAACGCGTAGTAATCCAACGCGTAATACTAGTTGTGAGAGATCCTGTACACACAGTCAATGATGTCTTTGTTCAGTTATTTCAATTCGAACCGTTTGAGCGATTGGAAGAGACAAACGGCAGACAGGAAATTTTTGAACAAATAATTCCGCGGGAAGGAGAGCACCACGAAATTCTATAAAATTCATCGATCCGATTTACGATTTAATAATCTTCACTCGATGCGAATTTGTTGTGCCTCTTCGTTGAAAATTCTATTCTCCGCTAACGCGATCATTGTTCTGTCACGGGGCTTCATAAGAGATTAAACAAATTGAAAATGTATTGGAAAATTATTTGGTCGTCTGTTTCGGAAGCGAATACGATTTCGAGTATAAATTTGCTAAAAGTGAAATACCGCGAATAGAGCGTTTGTGTACGTTTATAGATTTTGAAATCTGCGTGGAATTCGCGTGACATAGGGATGCGATTAAATGGAGCGAAAAGGGGTTGCTTATACCGTTCACAAACAAAACGCAGAGTTTTTTTTTTTTTTGGGATAAAAAGTTGAAATTTTGTGTTGTATCAAAATATTAAATTTGAAGTCGATTATTGTTGAGATTTCTAATTTTGTTTGGAGGCAAATTTGTTGTGTAAATAATGTCAAAATTGATGTTAAAATTAATTAGAAGAAATTATTAGTGATTTACATTATTTGTTTATTTATTTAACACACATTTAACAAATATACAGTAACTACATTTGGAGCAATATATCACTCCAAAGTAAACAGAACTGCACTGTCATAATTCTGTCAATACAATCTCGTTTATACGAATCCAGGTATCCCAGAATGTGTTAATTTTTACAAAATACCAAACCACCGTGAAACAATGAAAACGAAAGAAACAAGAAGAGAAGAATGCAGTTCGACTGCATTCCCGTGTCTTTTGCAGTTCGGAGAGATTTCTTATCGAACCACGTGACAATGGCGTGTTTCACCTCGGTAGTATCGATTCGATTCGATAGGTTGTTCAATCGAAACCGCGTAAAAATCTGTATACACGAGTTTTATATCCCTTTACTGCGGTACACAATGCCACATATATTGCAACTATGTTGCAAAAATTAGACAGTTAATTGAAACCTCAGGTGGTCGATATATTATCGATACTTCACGATATTTTGAGGTTATGTCGTTACTGTAACGATAATTAATGATTTATAAATCTTAAATTTCATTTTTGAATACTTCTCACGTGTTAATATTTAAAATTTGCAAATAAAATTTGCAGATGCAATTTCTAAACTTTTTTAATTTTTAAATTTGCAAATAAAATTTGCGGATACAATTTCTAAACTTTTTTAATTTTTAAATTTGCAGATACAATTTCTAAACTTTTTTAATTTTTAAATTTGCAAATAAAATTTGCAGATACAATTTCTAAACTTTTTTAATTTTTAAATTTGCAAATAAAATTTGCAGATACAATTTCTAAACTTTTTTAATTTTTAAATTTGCAAATAAAATGTACAGATACAGTTTCTAAACTTTTTTAATTTTTAAATTTGCAAATAAAATGTATAGATATAATTTCAACAAAATCCTAAATATCCAACACGTAAATTTACAAATTTTCAAACGTGCAAGTTTTCAAATTCAAAATCCCAAAATTTCGAAAGCGGAGGAAAATAATTTTCAGCAAATAGCGCGTGGCATAGCACGAGTCAGAGTGGTTTATATTCTGTTAAAAGTAAAAACGCAAAAATGAAAAATGAGTATAAACAGAAACAGAAAGGAGAAAAATTATAGCGTGGGTAGAAATATGAATTCGAGGTGTTCCTTATACAGGATGTAGACTAAGGCAGAAAACGGCAGCGAACGCATAAATTCAGTGAGCTCTTTTGGGATAGAAATTTATAAAAGCCGTCGCAATATGTTACCTGACATCGAAGTTTATCGAGAAAAAGAAATAACTAACAGGGAACCGATGCAATCGAATAATAATGCATGCGAACATGCGAGTGTAATAAATGCAACGGATGCAACGGACGCAAAGACGTCGAGTCAAGTTTTAAAATTATGATCATTGAATTTTCGTGAATTACGAAAGTGCTCATCGATTTGGACGAGTGAGAATAAATTGTGTAAAGAGGATTGGGTAATTTATTTATTAATACTTTTTATAAAAAACTGTTTTATGAGAAGTTTAATAGGATTCGACAAAATAAAAGTATTGTAAGAAACTTAATTTGTATCAATGTGGAGGTTCAAGTTTGCTCAAAATTACTAAATACTAATAAAATTACTATACAAAAGCTACTATTTCTATTGCAAGATGGCCGATGTTACATTAAATGATGATCAATACCAAAATTAAAGTTCAATAATTTTCATGACACAAAATTAATGCAAAATTGTAGTTACAATAATTTTAAGCTTGAACCTTGATAAAACTTACTGTGTAAAACGTACTGTGTATGTTTCGTATTACTACAAAATGGCGGATATTCGTCGATATTTTTAATATAAAATGGCTGACATACAATTAGAGAAAGTAGAGGACAATTTAGAGCCATTGAAAATTGTCATAAGTTTTAGTGACGAAATAACAAAATTTTAAGTTCAAGATTTACTGAAAGTGACTGCATAAAATTTTTATTAATACTTCAAACATAAAATGTCTGACATCATTTAGACGAAGCAGTGAATTTTGAGCCGTAGAAAGTTTGACACTTTTAGTGACATAAAAGTAACATAAACTAGCAGTTGTGATGTAAAAACTTCAAGTGTAAGATTCATTAAACTTACTACATAAATGTTCCACTATTTCTACAACAAAATGGCGGACGATTATTAAACAATAATCAAAACGTAGACACGATTTTCAATAACAGAAAAATATGGCAAACTTATGCTATATAAATTTGAAGCTTGAACTCGTTAAAAATGCCTGCATAAACGTTTCATAAATATTCTTACAATCTGCCTGATGGACAGTTACCGCAAGCAGTGACCAATTTCAAAATTTCTGAATTCTAATATATATCGATGTGATAAAATTAATACCGAATAGTACCTATCAATTTGAAGCCTGGAGTTTGCTGAAAATTATTATATCATTTCATAAAAATTCGTAATGTAGAATGCCTGCTCAGTTAAAGCAAGCATTATTTCTAAATTTCCAAAAGTTCAGTACTGTTTGATGACATAAAAATAATTGAAAGTGGCATTTATTGCATCAATCTGCAGCTCGGAGCTTGCTGAAAGTTACCGTACAACCATTTCGTTAATGTACGCAATACAAAATGGCGGACAGTTGAAGCAAACAGTGAACTTCGTTTCTGAAGTTTGAAATAATTTTACGACACAAAACCACCGCAAAATGACAAGTGTGTTAAACTTGAGTTTTAAAGTTTGCTGGAAATTACTGTGAAAACGCTTCGTCAATATTCCTTGTACAAAATGGCTGACAGTTATATCAAACAGTGATCGATTGCGAAACATAGAAACCCTGACACCATTTTGAATGACATAAAAGTATAGCAAACTGGCACTTATGCTATATGGATTGGAAGCTTGATGTGCGTTGAAAATGGCTGTGCACATGTTTTATCGATATTCTCCGTATAAAATGGCTGACGATTATAGCAAACAATGGACCACTTCAAAATTCTTGAAAAATTGCTATGTGAAATTCTTGGAAACTGCTTTTTGTTAATTCTCTTAATACAAATAGTCATGACAATACAAATAGTCATGGTAATACAAATAAGTCATGGTAATACAAGTAAGTCATTTATAATAATAAACTCGTGGTCATTTATAGCAATCAATAGTGTCATATCTGAAAGTATCTGAAAACTTGTGCTATATCAGTTTAAAACTTAAAATTCAATAAAACTGTACAAATGTTTCATTAATATTTCAAGTACAATATGGCTGCCATCAAACAACGATCTGACACAAGTTGGTGACATAAAAATCTCTTAAAACGTCATTCATCAGCTTAGAACTTAAAATTCAATAAAATTGACTGTATAAGAGCTTCATCAATATTTCAAGTACAATATGGCTGTCGGTAGCGTCAAACCATCTAAGAGCTAAAGTCTGACACAAATTGATGACATAAAAGCACTCCTGCTATATCAGAAACTTAAGATTCCATAAAACCTGCATTTTCATAAATATTTCGAATACAAGGCTGTCAGTTGCATCAACCAATCTCGTAATTACATTCAGACACGTATCCGTAATACACAACATTATTGCATCGATTTAAAGTATTTCGAAAATGACTTCGCGAAACTACCCGATATTACACGTATTGAGTTCTCAACGAGCGTAATAACTCAACAGGCTGAATAAAAAATGGCTAAAAGAATTCGTAAGAAAACACGTTTCGTGCAACCCTGAAGAAAATCCGATTTTTTATCGGCGCCGTCGAGCACTCAGGTGTATCGATACCGGTCGAAGTCGATAGACCGTATATTAAACACCCTTAAAAATCGGAAATTACATCGCGTATCTCGGAGTTTCAGCTCGAGGGAAACGCTGAGTTATCGGATTGAATCAGCCACGACTTTCCCGAAGCGATCGGCCGCAACATCGAGCACGTTTATCAATTAACATTAAGTATTCAAAGTAAAGCGAAATTGCACCTCCCGACAGGGTAATTTTTCCGCCGTTTAAAAATCCACCAGAGAAACTAGTTTCCTCTGTCGGGCACCGATCGGGTATTTATATCGAGACGAGCGGATGATAGTAACGGGTCGTACTTGAAATCCTGTTTTCAGATCACTGTCGATGAATCGGATCGTTGTAAGTCCTCGTTTAATAACCCGTCGGGTTCATTCTTTTACGCCGATAGAAATCCTGTTCGATGTTGCGTAACGTTGGAGCTGGAGTGAATGGGACGTGAATATTCAGAGGCTTTCTGAATGGACAGCGAGGAAAGTGACGAGTGTGAGAATTGGGACGTCTCGGAGCGGTTTTTGGGAACAGTTGCGAGCGGAGGAAGTGGTACACTTGTGGTTGGAAGTTTGCGGGTAGTTGGTGGGAATTAGGGAACGACTTGAACGTATGGTTTATTGTTAGGTAATGTTACTATTGTTGTTACTCGTAAATTTTTGGGACAGTAGGTTGAGGAAGTGGTGGCAGTACTTTATTTCGAGTTCGAGTATTTTTTGGGCGATTCTTAAGAGGTTGAGTACTTTGTTTTTATGTTAAGATTTCTGGAATTTTTGTTATTTCAGAGTTTGAGAATATTGCGATTTTGTATCTTGGAAATTGGAATTCTGGTACTGAAAATTTGAATTTTTCAAAAGTGGAATTTTGGAATTGGTAATTGTCGAATTTGGAGTTTTGGAATTTTGGAATATTTAGATTTAGAATTTGTTATTTTGGATTTGCATTTGTTATATGTATTCCCAAATTTTCGAAATTTCCAAATTTCTTTAATTCTTCAGATTTTCAGAATTCTCAAATTTGGAAAATTCCTTAGATGTATTAGGAATCCTATGATTTTCAAAATTTCCCGGGTTCAAGAAATTCGCAAATTTCTATAATTCCCAAGATTTTTAAAATTCCTTAGGTTTGTCGAAATCCCCATATTTGGAAAATTCTCTAGATATTTAGAAATCCTCAGATTTTGAAAATTTCCCAGATTTTCAAAATTCCCAAATTTTTATAATTCCTCAGATTTTCAAAATTACCTAGATTTGTCGAAATTCCTAGATCTTCAGAATTGCCCAAATTTGGAAAATTCCCTATATAATCAAAATTCCGCAGATTTGGAAAATTCCTTAGATATTTAGAAATCCGCAGATTTTGAAAATTTCCCAGATTTTCAAATTTCCCAAATTTCTATAATTCTTCAGATTTTCAAAATTCCCTAGATTTGTCAAGATCCCCAGATTTTCAGAATTGCCCAAATTTGGAAAATTCCCTATATAATCAGAATTCCCCAGATTTGGAAATTTTTCCCCAGATTTTTGGAAATATTTAGAAATCCTCTGATTTTGAAAATTTTCTAAATTCTCAAATTTCTATAATTCTTCAAATTTTCAAAATTCCCTAGATTTGTCGAAATTCCTAAATTTTCAGAATTCCCCAAATTTGGAAAATTCCCTACATAATGAGAATCCCCCAGATTTGGAAAATTCCCTAGGTATTTAGGAATCCTCTGATTTTGAAAATTTCCCAGATTTTCCAAATTCTCAAATTTCTATAATTCTCCAAATTTTCAAAATTCCCTAGATTTGTCGAAATTCCTAGATTTTCAGAATTCCCCAGATTTTGAAAATTCCCTACATTTTATAAGATCACCAAATTTCTAAAATCTCTCAAATTCCCATAATTCCCCAGATTCTCAACGATTTGAGAAATTTTGTATTTTGGAGATTTTTATTTCAGAATACTTGAATTTTAATGAATTATTAAATCTTAAAAATAAATAATTATAAATTATTATAAAAATAAATAAATTACTATAAAAATAATAATTATTAAATCTTAAAAGAATTGATCTAAACTTTCACAAAATTTTAATAAATATTCAATATTACACCTGTCATAACCGTGACACAAATTTTACGATGCATTAAAATGACAAAATTTCGTCAAATGTTTTTTCACATTAGAATTCACGATGATACCCACATAACATTATTAATGAGACCCTCAAATTCTCACGATCCACTCTCAGCTCTTTAATATTCATTTACTATATCGATAACTTCCTGCCGTCAACTCGTACGATTACGTAAACTCGTATAATTTCAGCAGAAAAATTAATCGATCGTTAGAAAGTTGCTACCTTGCGAGCTCCTCTAAAACTTACACAATTTACTTTACTCGATAAGTTACCCAAATAATCAAATTTGAAACAAAATTCAACTCTTTCAGGTATCAAATCTTTCTATTTTATCCGTCGATAAAAATGTATCGCAGTAAATTCCTGTACTTGATTCTCCGTGAAAAAAGTGCGGAGTTTAAAAAATTTGAAATACCATCACCCGAAGAAAAAAACTCGGACATTTGAACGCATTACAGTGAACTGCGGCCGTGCTCTCGAGAGCGAACTTGTAACGAACAAAACACGTTCATTAATAACTCATTAATGGAATACAGCGGTTACTGTTTTTAGTTTAAACGAGTTTCCTTGCGCAACAACCGGCACCGCTCTCTGTCGGATAACGCATTTTGAATGAAACAGCTTTTCCGGCAAGAATTAAATGACCATTGCCAATTTTATACTACATGAATTTTCAGTTTATCACGCGGTAATTTCTCTGTAGGGTGAACAAACTCATTATGTAAGAATGTCATTAAAGTAAGTTGCCCAATAGCTGACAGTTTAAGAGAAAGAATTCAAACAATTTAAATAAAAAAATATTTAAAATCGATAAAAACAGTCGCTAATATTTTATCAAAATTGATTGATCCTTTATCTTTAAATTGACGTAACCAAAAGCTATTTAAATTTTGTTAATGTTAAGAGAATTAAATAAACAAGGTTATGGTAATTACACCAATAACTGACATGGCCGAAATGTAGTATATCCAATATCTGACATCTAGATACTCCAATAGCTGACACTTTTATAAATGTAAACAGAAATTATTCATTTAAATAACAAAATTTATTTCCACAATAAAATAACAAAATATAACGTTAATTTATTCAAAATACGTTGAAATTTGAACTTAAAGTTCCTCAGATGATGTAGAAGTATCACTTTCTATAATAAGTCGTTTGTATTTCTTTGCAGTTTTCTTTTTCTTATTCGGTTTTTCTGCTGCCTTCATTTAAAAAAAAACAGGAATACCATTTATTTGCAGGCCGATTATTAATAAAGATTGTTAGGTCCATTAAAATTTTTCATCAACATTTCTACAGAGTCCAAAAGTTGTTGGTTGACCTTTTCATCCAATATCTGACACGGATGTTAGATATTGGTCGGCAGGCTTATGTTCATATCCCAAAAACTGACACCCTTAACATCCATCAAATTAGACGGTTCATTTAAAGTCTTCAAAGAAAAAACAACACTATAATCTTTAATTAGAATAGGGAAATATAAGGTTGCTCTAAAAATAATTTAATAAAATAAATACAAAGCAAAATATCATAACGTGTTTCTAACCTTAAGTGACAGAAGAATCGAGCCGCTAATGAAAATTACGTGCCGACTTGTAAACAATAATTGCAAAATTTGGATAAGTTCACGCATGACGATTCTCATAAATCAGAGATGGCGTTGCATAATACACACAATGAGAAACAGATATTATTTATAGAGTCTTTATTAATTAATTACAAAGTTAAAAGTGTCAGTTATTGGTGGAGTGTCAGATATTGGGCTACTTACCTTAGTCAATTCCTGACCTTCCAAACTAGTAGAAAAAAATCAGTCTCGATACTTATTGGACAAACCATGTACTCGTTTAATCATCGCTGCATAATAAGTGACCCCCTAGCGGGTCCAGATAGTCGTACACGACATAGTTATTAAAAGTACCAGGTACAAATCGACCAGTCCATCAACGAGAACGTAATAATTAAATCATTAATGGAAGCTAGCACAGCGTTATACGATCGATATGTTAAAATCGATGACAAGGAGATAAACTCGTAGAAAACTGGATCACTTCGAAAGCTTGTAATTTGTTATCGATTTATTATCCACTTTGACATTCACGAACAGATAGCATATATTCTTGACGATTAAAAAGATAACCGATGAAATATGGAATGTTTATCTAACAAGGATGAACAGACGCGCATTATATTTTATTAACTGTACGAAACGTAAAATCGAGCGAAGTTAAATGATGTTATCCGAGAATCGCAGCACGTAGAGATTAGAGTCGAAAATAACCAATTAGTTGACTAACTGTTGGAGCGAACGGTTAATGATGATGATACTTTGACGATCGCGTGGAGGACAGGAAGTCACGGTTACCGTGAAAATAAATTATTAACATGGAATTTACTTAACCTTTGATGCCAGTGAGAAGGAGAGGAAACGCATTTGGGATGTGCTTAATAGTGCTATAATTTTTTTTGGAGTGTTTTGTGAAATTAAGTGAGTTATAGATAGAATTGTGGAGGTAATTGACTGGTGAGGAGAGATTAAAATGGTTGTTGGAGGAAATTGGTGTTGTAAGAGCACATGAGGTAGACTTTTGGAATTTTGGAATTTTGGGATTTTGGAATTTTGGAGTTTTGGAATTTTGGAATTTTGGGATTTGGGATTTGGAATTTTGGGATTTTGCATTTTGGGATTTGGAATTTTGGGATTTGGAATTTTGGGATTTGGAATTTTGGGATTTGGAATTTTGGGATTTGGAATTTTGGAATTTGAAATCTTGGAATTTGGAAACTTAGAATTTGAAATCTTGGAATTTCGAAACTTAGAATTTGAAATCTTGAAATTTGGGAGCTTGGAATTTTGGAAAATGGAATTTAGGAATTTTTAAATTTGGAATCTTGGAATTTAGAATTTTGGAATTTGAATTTTTGGAATTTAGAATTTTGGAATTTTGGAATTTTGGAATTTTGGAATTTTGGAATTTTGGAATTTGGAATTTTCGGATTTGGTATTTTGGGATTTGGAATTTTGGGATTTGGAATTTTGGGATTTGGAATTTTGGGATTTAGAATTTTGGGATTTGAAATCTTGGAATTTGAATTTTTGGAATTTGAAATCTTGGAATTTGGAAACTTAGAATTTGAAATCTTGAAATTTGAGAGCTTGGAATTTTGGAAAATGGAATTTAGGAATTTTTAAATTTGGAATCTTGGAATTTGAATTTTTGGAATTTAGACTTTTGGAATTTGAATTTTTGGAATTTAGAATTTTGGAATTTTGGAATTTTGGAATTTTGGAATTTTGGAATTTTGGAATTTTGGGATTTTGGAATTTTGGAATTTTGGAATTTTGGAATTTTGGGATTTGGAATTTTCGGATTTGGTATTTTGGGATTTGGAATTTTGGGATTTGGAATTTTGGGATTTAGAATTTTGGGATTTGGAATTTTAGAATTTGAAATCTTGGAATTTGGGTTTCTGGAATTTGAAATCTTGGAATTTGGAAACTTAGAATTTGAAATCTTGAAATTTGGGAGTTTAGAATTTTGGAAAATGGAATTTAGGAATTTTTAAATTTGGAATCTTGGAATTTGAATTTTTGGAATTTAGAATTTTGGAATTCCTAAATTTTCTGAATATGGAAGTTCGAGATTTTGGAATCTAGAGATTTTGAAAGTTGAAACTGCGAATTTTTGTACATAGTAAAAATCCCCACATCCCCAAGTCCCTATACTCTAAACCCAAGTCAAACAATGTTAACACCAAACCAAAAAATACTCCCCACAATTTAATAACTCCACGCGTCTTATTACTACTACGGTTAATGAACTATAATCAGAATCTGCAAATATGTCTGAAGTAAACCCGTTAAACAATTACATCCTATTTATTACTACTAAAAACTAGAGCGCAGTCCTCTCGTATTCTGCATTCTATTCCCTAACACTAAGAAAATTCCCCCGTCTGAATGGAGACATCAGCCTCGGCGATCCTTTCTTCTCGAAACACGCGTGGCCACGTGGCAGGCGGCTCGCCACGCTCCATAGCCGAAGAGCAAAAAGTCCGGCTGCGAGGAACCAGTGGCTCCGTGTCGAAGGATAAAGGAAACAAAACGAACGAACCGGTGGTAGAAAGCGAGATAAAAGAGCAACGAAAACGAGCCAGCAGGAAGAGTGAGATGGCGTCAGGCTTGTTTCGGCCTACCGGACACTGTGGGAAAGCATCTGAATGTGGATCGTCTACACGTTTCCTCCTCGTCCTCTCTCTTCGTCTTCTACTCGAAACTCAACCACCGAGTCTGCCTTCCCCGGTATAATAATCGATCGAGTCTGGTCTAATTGGAAAACGTTGACGGCCTTCGGGCTCTACCTGTTCTTCGCTCTTCTTAGTCGTTTACCTGTGGCCGCTTTTGGATCTTTAACCTCTTAGTGGTTTTCGAGCCATCTGGTTTACCTGTGATTTAAAAACATAAGATTGTTGCTCTTATTAAATAATATTTGAATTAAAGTAATATCTCGTTTTTAATTTTAAGTAGTTTCGATGGGACGGAGCGTCTTGATCGCAGTCATGAAATAGGACCTCTCCATGGTCCGCGCTAGGCTACATTTTAATCTCTTAGGTACGACGCCCTAGTACAGGGGTCGGCAACCTTTTTAGTCGGAAGAGTCAAAAATTACAATTTACAAAATTTCAAAACTTTTAAAGAGCCACAAAATTTTGTCTTGCCAACAATAAATAGTATTCGCATAAATAAAGTTTTTTGATAAAAAAAAATAATCTATTTTTTCACATATAAGTAGTGTTTTTCACAACAAAGCAGATAATATATATATGGCAATGTTAGATAATGAGATTTTTTTTTTTAAAATAAATAATATTTGCGTATGGAACTGAAGAGCGTGGTAATTCGATGCGTTGGAATTCCAGCGCGTGGTAATTCCATGCGTTGCGATTCCAACGCTTGGTAATTCAATGCGTTGGAATTCCAGCGCGTGGTAATTCGATGCGTTGCGATTCCAACGCTTGGTAATTCAATGCATTGCAATTCCAGCGCGTGGTAATTCGATGCGTTGAAATTCCAGCGCTTGGTAACTCAAAGCATTGCAATTCCAGCGCGTGGTAATTCGATGCGTTGCGATTTCAGCGCTTGGTAATTCAATGCATTGCAATTCCAGCGCGTGGTAATTCGATGCGTTGGAATTCCAGCGCTTGGTAATTCAATGCGTTGCGATTCCAGCGCTTGTTAATTCAATGCATTGCAATTCCAGCGCGTGGTAATTCGATGCGTTGGAATTCCAGCGCTTGGTAACTCAAAGCATTGCAATTTCAGCGCGTGGTGATTCGATGCGTTGGAATTTCAGCGCGTGGTAATTCGATGCGATAGAATTCCAGCGCGTGGTAATTCGATGCATTGCAATTCCAGCGCTTGGCAATATTAGATAATGAATTTTTTTTTTGATAAAATAAATAATACTTGCGTATGGAACTGAAGAGCCGCAGCTTTACATCCAAAGAGCCGTTTATGGCTCGCGAGCCGCAGGTTGCCGATCCCTGCCCTAGTATAATGGCTTTCGTCATCACAAATTATATGAAAACACAAATTCACATTTGTTACTCTTATTAAATAATATTTGAATTAAAATAATATTTCGTTTTTAATTTAATTTTAAGTAGAAAGTTCGATGTGGCGCGGTACGGAGCGTCTTGTCGGTTGCAGTCATGAAACAGAACTTCTCCATGGTCCGCGCTAAGCTACAAAAGGGTACCATTATAACCTCTTGCGTACGACGCAAGAAATTATTTTGCGAATTTTCGAAAAATTATCAAGGTTAATGTATCTTCGTTAAATTATAATTTAATCGTGGAAAACTTCATTTTACTGTACTCGTACATTGTCACACGTGAATGCCTACTTCAGAGTTCTCGCGAGGTTTTCCGCATGTCATCTTTTGGACCATGTTGGAGAATATATTTGAGTTGATTGAACTGTATATTCGGTAGAAGGGTTTCCCGTAGGGAAATTCTAGTACTAGGCAGTGTTTTGCAGAGAGAAATTCTACTCCTTGGCGGAAGGGTAGTGTTTTTTGCAGGGTAGATGGAGATTTAGTAGCGAAATTTGAAGCGAATTAGGAGATGAAAAAGGGGGTTGCATGTTATGTATTGGGATTGATATTAATTTCTGGCTGGGTAATAATTTAGAGGTTTGAGCAGCGTGTTTTGTACTGTGCTTAAATTATCGATTGTCGCGTTCATAAATTACCAAGCTATTCTCAAATTATTCATTTTGGAAATTTCTAAATTTATTTGCACATCTCTTCTTAAATTTATAATCCCTATATTACAAAATACATCTAAAAATGATTATACAACAAAATTATTTTATCCCAAAATTTCTACCCAAAATTATTTTACCACAAAGTCCCTATATCACCAAATGTTCTCCATTTTTTTAGCATATCTCCACCTTCCATCAGATAATTGCTCCACACTCACTCATAACACAAACCTCCACTCACAAAAATAGCAAAATTAAAAACTGTTCAAAATACTAAAAAGCACTGATTGCAAATGATTGTAACTGCAAATTACATTCAATCAATCTAGCAATGTAAGTGATGTTTCAACGTCTACTTTCAAGTCCCGTATAATCAAAAAGCATATTTTTTCTAGCCTCGTGAACATTGCAATATGACATCAAAGCGATCCCAGTACACAATTCGATCCGAGGCACACTGAATCCAATTAAACTCCATTCTAGTTTACGCTTCGCGCGGTTCTACGCTTCTCTTATTTAATTTCACTTCGAATATATTCTGTGTATCAAATACATGCTGCTGCACAAGCGAAACCAACAGCGTTTCAGGTATTTCTGAGGTCGGAAAGCAGGGAAACTCGATGTCGTTCGAAGCACAATTCAATCTTCTATAAAACTAACTCGAGCCTAAACCAGGTCAATTCCGAACTTCAGCTAGGCGTTTATCTATGTACAGTCAACAGCAAATATACATTCGCGGTAAAAAATAACCGGAGACGATGAGAAATATTCCATTTGTGGAAATTTTGGGGAATTTGGGGATTTTGGGAATATGAGTTGGCTGAAATTTGGGAGAGAAGAATTTTTGGAGAGAGGGTTCTTGAAATATAGGGATTTTGGAATTTTGGAAATAGGAAAATGAGAAAATAGAAAAATAGAAAATTGGAAAATTGGAAAATGGAAAAATGGGAAAATAGAAAAATATAAAAATGGAAAAATGGAAAATGGAAAAATGGAAAAATGGAAAAATGGAAAAATGGAAAAATGGGAAAATGGGAAAATTAGAAAAATAGAAAAATGGAAAAATGGAAAAATGGAAAAAATGGAAAAAATGGAAAATTGGAAAAATGGAAAATGGGAAAATTAGAAAAATTGAAAAATGGGAAAATGGAAAATTGGAAAAATGGAAAAATGGGAAAATTAGAAAAATGGAAAAATGGAAAAATGGAAAAATGGAAAAATGGAAAAATGGAAAATGGGAAAATTAGAAGAATTAGAAAAATTGAAAAATAGAAATTTGGAAAAATAGAAAAATGGAAAATGGAAAAATAGAAAATTAGAAAATCAGAAAATCAGAAAATTAAAAAAATAGGAAAATTGAAAATAAAATAAAAAAACAGAAATATGCAAACGTACAATTAATAAATACACGAACACATAAATACCCAAGCAAACAAGCATACAAAAGCACAAATACGTTTGAAGATTAAAAAGCGTTTAATTTATAAAATTTTACACTTCACCTTACTTCATTGAATGACTTCACTCATCACATTGTATTTAATTGAAACAAAGCGCAGAAAATGAAGCTTTAATTAATTAAATTTCCCGAACCTGTTGTAGTTTCTAAAGGTAGGAAACGTATACCATAAGGTTTCGTTTCCAACTGGGTGTAAAGTGAAGCGATATTAAAACAGCGTGTATGTTGCTTGCAAGAAAAAAGAAAATGTTTGAAGAGGGATCAGAAGAGCGGACAAGATGTGTGTAACATTTAATAAACAAAAAGCAGCATCTGGCTCTCAGATGATTCGGTGTGCATATGAACATATGTAAATTTATCTTGCTGCATCCTTTCTAAACTTAGAGAACATACTGTGTTAATTATACTGCAATCAGTTTATGGTACGAATGAGTCATACTATTTAAATTCTTAATAGTACAACTTTATAATCTTTGAACAATTGGTACTGAATAAATTACTAACTTACTAACTAACTTATTAAGTAGTACCTACTAATTATCTAACTACCTAACTACCTAACTAAATAACTAGCTACAAATTACCTTCACTAACTAATTAAATTTTCAAGAAACTACCTATCTACGTAAACTGCAAATTGTACCACCTAATTATCTAACCACCTAACCACCTAACCACACCAACCACCTATCTACCTAACCACCTAACCATCTAACCACGCCAAACACCACCTACCTAACCACCTAACCACCCAACCACTCACCTACATAACCACCTAACCCTCTAACCACCTAACCACCTAACCACTTAACCACTTATCCACCTAACCACGCTACCCACTCACCTACCTAACCACCTGACCACCTAATTACCTAACCACCTAACCCTCTAACCACCTAACCCTCTAACCACCTAACCCTCTAACCACCTAACCACCTAATCACCTAATCATCTAATCACCTAACCCTGTAACCACCTAACCACCTAACCACCTAACCCTCTAACCACCTAACCACCTAATCACCTAATCATCTAACCACCTAACCCTGTAACCACCTAACCACCTAACCACCTAATCACCTAATCATCTAACCACCTAACCCCCTAATCACCTAACCACCTAACTACCTAACGAATTAACTAAATAACTAAACAACTAAAATTTGAAGTAACCAAGTAACTAGAAATTGTACTAACTACCTAACTAAAAACTAATTAACTAACTCAAAATTGCCCTGACAGCTGACACTTCCAGAGCAAACATTCGAAGCAATTATCCCAAGGTCACAGGAAATGTGACTCCAAGGTCAGCCCTCTATAATCACAGAAGTAATTTACATATTCAATTTAAATGAAATGAAACGAAGCTACGCAAATACAAAAGTACGAAGAGCTGCATCAATGTTTAAAAGCGATATAGCCTGAAGGAAGCGTTTCGCGAATTCCTTCAACGGAATCGCAGATGAAAGACAGAGGTCGAGTAATCACACGAGAAAACTCGAAGTGGCAGGTCTCTAAATGCGAGAATACGAAGAAAAAAAAATGAAAGAGAGAAGAAGAGGAAGAAGAAAACGAGGTGGATCGACAGCGCAGCGATTACCAAGGAAGTGATTAAGGAAAGTACAGAAGAGCAGTAATTTAAACGAGACTGTCTCTCGTTCTGTTGCCCTTCGTTCGCGGATACGGGAACATCCTGAAGGAAATATTTATGAAAATTTGCATAAGCAAATCGTCCGGCGAATCGGGAAGAAAAAAAGAACGGATGGCAGGAAAGCTTTCGAGGAGCGGGGATGGGGATTTTAAAGGCAGGTTCACATGAACGCTTGAAGGCGGACTTGCAGAGTTTTGTTAAGTTCTATGGAACAAGGGAAGAATCTACACTAAAAATTCTGGGGTTTTTAAATTTTCTACGCATACAGTTTGCAATTTGAGATATTTTTTACGACCCAAGTGATGATATTTCTAAATTTTCTAGGTTCTGTATTCTCGTGTTTAGTAATTTCCTACGTCTCGTGTTGTCACGTTTCCTAATTTCCTACGCCCCCAATTTCAATTTAAGGAATTTTCTACGTCCCAAATTCTAAAATTTTCAAATTTCTAACGCTCCCAATTTTCAAGTTAAGAAATTTCCTACGCCCTCTATTCTCACGTTCCCTAATTTCCTACGCCCCATATTTTCACGTTCTCTAATTTCCTACGCCGCCAATTTCAATTTAAGGAATTTTCTACGTTCCAAATTCTAATATTTCCAAATTTTCTACGCTCCTAATTTTCAACTTAAGAAATTTCCTACGCCCCGTATTCTCACGTTCCCTAATTTCCTACGTCTCGTGTTGTCACGTTCCCTAATTTCCTACACCCCCAATTTCAATTTAAGGAATTTTTTACGTCCCAAATTCTAAAATTTTCAAATTTCTAACGCTCCCAATTTTCAAGTTAAGAAATTTCATACGCCCTCTATTCTCACGTTCCCTAATTTCCTACGCCCCATATTTTCACGTTCTCTAATTTCCTACGCCTCCAATTTCAATTTAAGGAATTTTTTACGTCCTAAATTCTAATATTTCCAAATTTTCTACGCTCCTAATTTTCAACTTAAGAAATTTCCTACGTCCCGTATTCTCACGTTCCCTAATTTCCTACGTCTCGTGTTGTCACGTTCCCTAATTTCCTACGCCGCCAATTTCAATTTAAGGAATTTTCTACGTCCCAAATTCTAAAATTTTCAAATTTCTAACGCTCCCAATTTTCAAGTTAAGAAATTTCCTACGTCCTCTATTCTCACGTTCCCTAATTTCCTACGCCCCATATTTTCACGTTCTCTAGTTTTCTACGCCCTCAATTTCAATTTAAGGAATTTTCTACGTCCCAAATTCTAATATTTCTAAATTTTCTACGCTCCCAATTTTCAACTCAAGAAATTTCCTACGCTCTGTATTCTCACGTTTTCTAATTTCCTACGTCTCGTATTCTCGCGTTCCCTAATTTCCTACGCCTCCAATTTCAACCTAAGAAATTTTCTACGTCCCAAATTCTAAAATTTGCAAATTTCTAACGCTCCCAATTTTCAACTTAAGAAATTTCCTACGCCCTCTATTCTCACGTTCCCTAATTTCCTACGCCCCATATTTTCACGTTCTCTAATTTCCTACGCCCCCAATTTCAACCTAAGAAATTTCCTACGTCCCAAATTCTAAAATTTTCAAATTTCTAACGCTCCCAATTTTCAAGTTAAGAAATTTCCTACGTCCCGTATTCTCACGTTCTCTAATTTCCTACGCCCCATATTTTGACGTTCTCTAATTTTCTACGCCGCCAATTTCAATTTAAGGAATTTTCTACGTCCCAAATTCTAAAATTTGCCAATTTCTAACGCTCCCAATTTTCAAGTTAAGAAATTTCCTACGCCCTCTATTCTCTCGTTCCCTAATTTCCTACGCCCCATATTTTCACGTTCCCTAATTTCCTACGCCTCCAATTTCAACCTAAGAAATTTCCTACGTCCCAAATTCTAATATTTTCAAATTACGCTCTCAATTCTCAATTTATTTTTCTACCCCCTAAATTATAATATTTCTTTTCCTACGTGCTCCTTGATAAATTATCTGAAGGACGAATCTCTTTCCACAAGAATAATTAAAAGAATTTACACGAATGAAAGCTTGTAAATCTTTTTAACGCAAGTGAAATCCGCCTAGTACGTAAATTAAACTTGTAACTGTGTTATTCTCTAATTCGAAAGTACTTAGACCACGTGCAACGCAACGTATAAATCGTCGGTATTTGCTTAATTTAAGCCGGTATGGGTGCACGAGTCGAATAATTAAATCCTCGTTGCCTTCGGCAATCGTAATTTTCAGGCTTCAGTTTTAGCAGAGATCTCGGCAATAAAAGAACGTGGAAGACAAAGGGAATTTCCTTTTCTTCCGCCTTTTTTTTCATATTTTGACCGATTCCACAGTTTCGAGAAGTTTACGAACCTACGAAGATGCTGAAGCGGTAGAATGGCCGAAGAAAGTTCGGCCCAACGACCGAGCGAAAGAAAGTTCGTTTCAACTGTTGCAGTTAACTCGTGGCCCGCTTATGAGATTTTCATCATCTTGGATATGAAACTTCGCCCCTTAATGGCGGCTGCTTGCAGCAGGGAACATACAGTTCCTTCGTGTTGCAGCCGATGATCTACGATCACCGTTTGAATTTCAGAAAAGCTTTCGACTGTCTAAAAATTGAAACACCGAACCCAACTTTTTCTGTTAAGTCGAATCGCAGTTTAATTTGAAAGTGGAGCAAGTCCATTTCCGAAGATAATAGTAGACAAAGCTTGATACGGTATTTTCTGTAAGCAATCCACAGTGAAAATAAGTGAAAACCCTAATATTTGGCCGATGGTTTGATTAACGGTATTGGAAAGATTATTTTGAAAGTGGTGCAAAGCTTGAAATGATTTTCAGCCGAATTACGGTATTAGCTCTGGTATTTTAGTTATACAATACCGAGAAACTAGAAATTGTATAATATCGGTGACATAACCTCGACATCCGAGGATCTGTAGTCTGTCCAGGTATCATTGCTTCTATTATCAGCCTGCAAGTTCCACGTTCTAATAAATACTCGACAAAGTCGCCACGGTTTTAGTATCAACCCCTCAACAATTTCACCGTTATTCGAAAATTAATTACGAATCATTTCGTTAAAAAAATATGGCCGATTTCAACGAAGATGCGTCTGAAGCCGGAAGGCAATACGAAAATAAAAGTTATTTCTCGGTAACAAACTCCGATAAAATCTTCATTTCCACGGAATTTTAATATTTTTGTGTTTGTAGAGATAAAAGAGAACTGGGAATAAAAGAATCCTGGACTTCTGAGTGTAAACAAAATTCAAAGAAAAATGATTGGGATGATTAATAAATAGAGAATGCAAGATAAATAGAAAAAAATAACTTAGTATGTAAACTCTTCAAAAAAGAAAACGGCTATTTGCATGTTCGAGAATAAATAAAATTAAAATTTATACAAGAACTGAGGATTGAAATTTCAAGCAAATTCACATACTGAATATCCTTGCTACCAAATAATGTAATATTTCAATTTTTACAATAATATAATATTTCAATTTTTACTGTAATATAATACTTCAATCTTTACAATAATATAAATATTTCAATTTTTACAATGATATAATACTTCAATCTTTACAATAATATAAATATTTCAATTTTTACAGTAATATAATATTTCAATCTTTACAATAATATAATATTTCAATCTTTACAATAATATAAATACTTCAATCTTTACAATAATATAATACTTCAATCTTTACAATAATATAATATTTCAATTTTTACAATAATATAAATATTTCAATTTTTACAGTAATATAAATATTTCAATCTTTACAATAATATAAATATTTCAATTTTTACTGTAATATAATATTTCAATATTTGCAACAATATAATATTTCCATCTTTCTGTTTCAGGTAAGAATTGCGACTTGACCGAATTCCCCAGAAATTATGTAAACTTACAAGAAAACAGATTTGAGTAAGTAAAGTCGATCTTAAGTACAAAGACAATATTCTCGTTACAATGTCGTACATCGTTAACATGGGAGCTGAAACATCTACACGAACTTCGTGCTTCACATATAACTTCGGTCTTTTCCTCAACGTGTACTGTAGCCAATCTTGGCGTAGACCTAAAGTAAAAGAAGAAATTCGCTATCTTCACTGTGAACACTTTCGACATATCGACAAATAAGAATAATACTTTTAATAAAATTTATTTTTAAAACACTATTTTAATAAAATTTGTATATTTTTTAAAATCAAATTTATTTCTGAAATACTATCTTTATAAATCACTATTTTTAACAAAATTTGTATATTTTTTAGAACCAAATTTATTTCTGAAATACTATCTTTATAAAACACTATTTTTAACAAAATTTACTTATTTTTTTTTAATAAAGTTTTCTTTTAAATTCCTATTTTTAATAAAATTGTTAAACACTAATTCTCTAGTCAAACATTAATTCAATAGTTGTACACTATTGAATAATCCACAAAACACATGTTAAATTTTTGCTAGATTAACTAAAGTAACTACCAAATGAGTTTCAGTTTTAATTAACAAAGTATGTAAATAAAGGAAATGTTAAATTCTTGCTACATTACAGATATCAATTAAGGTAATCGACAAATTTTGGTTTCGATCAATGAAATACCAACTCATGTAATTCGGCCACGCACTAAATTTTGCTACATTTCGAATAGTAATTAAGGTAATTAACAAGTGAGCAGATTTCAATCTTAATAAAGACCGTACGAATGTAAATGATCCTCAAATTTCTACCGCGTTAATAACAATTTAGAATAATATCCGAATCTCCAGAAATTTTCTAAAGCATAAGACGCTTTCCGAAGCACCGAATTTACACTAAAAATTGAAAAATCGTATTTTTTCGACGACAGAAGCGCTTTGGACGAAAAAACGTAGAAATTGGAAAATGGGATGGTAGCATATGCGATCCTGAATTCGAGATTGCGTTCAAAGAGATCACATTTGTTTTCTGTAGGAGGATTCTCGGAATCCTTGTAGACAGTATCTACCGTAGACAACCCGGGAAATGGTAGCCAGGTGCTTGGAAGGACGTTGGACATTTGGAAGCACGATTGGTCAGAATAGAAAAATATCTTACACGTGTTTTTGGCGGTATTGGTTACAATTGAGTCGAAGAACAAGATGACAGACGTTTCGAGTCGTCGGAACATCAGAATGTTACATTGGTCTGTTTAAGACTGTGGTGTAAAGTGAGTTTTCGTGACGCACTTTATGACGCAATCAGAGTTAGCACTATTGTCTTCGTGACGCACTTTATGACGCAAACTAAAATTAATTCGATTGAGTCTCCATGACGCATCTAGTGACGCAAAGCAAAATTAACACAATCGAATTTTCGTGACGCACTTTCTGACGCAAATCAAAATTAGCAAGGTGAAGTCTTCATGACGCATCTAGTGACGCAAAGCAAAATTAACACAATCGAATTTTCGTGACGCACTTTGTGACGCAAATCAGAATTAGCAAGGGAAGTCTTCATGACGCACCTCATGACGCAAACCAAAATTAACACAATTGAGTGTTCTTGCTATAGCTTATAACGCAAACTAAAATTAGTACGATTGAGTTTCCATGACGCATCTAGTGACGCAAAGCAAAATTAACACAATCGAATTTTCGTGACGCACTTTCTGACGCAAATCAAAATTAGCAAGGTGAAGTCTTCATGACGCACATCATGACGCAAACCAAAATTAACACAATCGAGTGTTTTTGCCATAGCTTATGACGCAAACTGAAATTAGTACGATTGAGTTTCCATGACGCATCTAGTGACGCAAAGCAAAATTAACACAATCGAATTTTCGTGACGCACTTTGTGACGTAAATCAAAATTAGCAAGATGAAGTCTTCATGACGCACCCCATAATGCAAGCCAGAATTAATATAATCGAATCTTCGTGACGCACTTTATAACGCAATGCAAAATTAGCAAGGTGAAGTCTTCGTTTATTGAAAATAGTGTACAGTAAAACCTCTTTTTGTGCGATACTTTTTTATGCGATTTTATTTTTGTGCGATTTGTTTTGTGCGATTTTATTTTTGTGCGATTTTTCTTTATGCGGTATATGAATCGGTATATTATCAGAAATTCACACAACATCAGAGAAGGTTTGATACTTTCGGCGAAAACAATCTAGACGAAATGATTGAGGATGAAACTGTCAATGATAGTGACATTATCAATAATTTGATAGATTATGAAAACGAACAAGAACAACCGAAATACATGACAGCAGATAAAATATATGCAGGGATCCAAATTTCTAAAAAATTGGAAACGCATTTTTTTAAAATAGACTAATGCCGAAAGAAGCTTGAAATTCCAAAAAGAGCTAAGATCATGCATGTCTCGCTATCGTGACATTTACAAGCAACTGACCAATCGACCGTCGTCACAAAAACTGATCACTGACTTCATGGTGCCAAAAAATAAATCAATTGAAATCGTATTTTCAAGCGACGAAAGCGATTTTCAACCAATTCATCACAAGGAGATGCGCGTTTTGGATTACGACGAGTAGCAGTGAATTATTTAATATGCATTTTGAAAGCTTCTCCATGTATACAATAAACAATTAAATGTTTTAAAAATATTTTCAGGTTTAATTTAATTCTTTAATTTGTTTGAAAGCATTTTCTCATCTTTTTCGTAAATAATTAATGTATTTTCTGAGCGCGACTTTTTTTATGCGGTCCCTGTCCGCCGCATAAAAAAAATTTTGGGTGGTATATCGTACAAAGTTGTTTATTATATGTAAGTATTTATAAAATTTCCGAATATTTTTTTGTACGATTTCTTTTATACGGTCCCTATCTACCGCACAAAAAGAGGTTTTACTGTATTAACCCTTTGCACTCGAAGGTAATTTGACTCTTTACCGTCAGCAACTTTAAAACGTAATTAAAAAGTTAAATGAATTTTCTTGAGGTTATTATTTCTTTACTAATAATTTCCACTATTGTTTGTTTCGCTATGTTTACACATCACACGTGACATGTTATAGAATTCGTTAAAAAATGCTTATTTAAAATTATTGTATTATTACTTCACACCTCTCGATCGCAAAGGGTTAAAAATAAATTTTATTAAAAAACGAATAAATAAATTTAACTAAAAATAGTACTTGAGCTGACATCTTCCTTTCGAACATGAAATATTTTTCGCAGTAAAAAATCGTAATTCTCAAAAAATATTACGAAGCTTGACATCAAACTCAATCCAGCCGTAACCTCCATAATTTTCGACGTAAACACGCCGGCAAGGTATTCATCGCAGAAATTTCCCTGGACGGTGTTAATTTACAAAAAGAAAAGAAGTTTTCCCCGCGTTGCACGTCGCCCTCGATTGTGTTCCAGCGATAGCAGAGGGTTGCTGAAAAGAATTGCTTTTTGGCTGGGAGAGAACGTAAACCCGCCAGGGGGATGTGCAGTCAGCATCGTAGTATACTGCATATTAAAAGCAATCTCGTTAAATGCGATGTAGAGAGGTAGCAGCAGTCGTATAGTAACGGCTATAGAGTCGCATATGATAGCAGGGATAGAGGTGGATAGGAGGGAAAAACTATGGAAGGGAAGATGGTGAAAGCAGGGACGGTGCAACACGTGCCTCCGCATTAGGGTGGCTTCGTTGCCCAAACTTCATACCGTACTCACATTCTCTCGAGTACTCACATGTCGATTATTTGCAATTTCAGTCGATTCACGATGACAAGTTCAACTTAATTTCCACGAAACTTGATTAAGATTGCGCGAAGAAGCAAAGTAAAAGAATCAGTCCCGAGTTTAACGTCGATTCTATCTTCTCCCTTTGTAAGGACCCGCTCCTTTTACTCCTCTTCCAAGTCTGACAATAAATTCAATTTAACGTTTACATCGAGTCAATCTGTTTCCCATCAGATTTCTCCTCGCTTCAAAATACAGTGGCGAATTATGTTCCTAGCCGAGAAATTATATTCAGATGTCTTTTAAAGTAGACAAATTCGAGATATACGGAACGATACAGACTCGAGCACAGAAATCGGGAAACAGAATTTGTGAAACATTGAACCGTAAAAATTGAGCTAAATGTGGGATTACAGAAAACTTGCGATGTTTGTGACTTATAGAATTTCCATAAATTCGAAAACGGAGATATGAAAAAATGCATGGAATATAGAGATCGGATAGTATCCGAATCGGAGTCCAAGCGGCGATAGTATAGTATAAAAGTTGTTCAAAATGTCATTGACAACGTACGGTGTGCAAATTATTATACTCGAGAGATTTATTTTAAAAAATATGCGACAGCGAGGTTTATTGGTTTAACGATGTTATCGAGACTTGATATATTCTGGAATAAAGGAGGTCGTGGACATAAGTGTATGTTAAGTATTATGTGTTTGCCGAGTCTTGGTGGCTGGACGAAAACCTAGACTTCGGTTTAAGCGACTGGTGCTGGATTTTTATGTAAGATTGCAAATCTAAATGGAGAGCGAAATATTAGATAGTTGTATTTTCTACAGTTCTCAAATTGCTGATTTGGGTTATGAAAATTGGGATATTTCAAAAATATGCAAGTTTGGAAATTTAGGATTTTGGTATTTCGGAAGTTTGGAATTTTGGAAATTAGAAATTTGAAATTTGGGAGTTTGAGAAGATGGCAAGTTGGGTATTTAGAGAATTTGGGAGAATTTGGGAAATTTGGGAAATTTGGGAAATTTGGGGAATATGGGGAATTTGGGAAAATTTGAAGAATTTGGAGAATTTGGGAAATTTAGGAAATTTGGGAAATTTAGGAAATTTGGGGAATATGGAGAATTTGGAGAATTTGGAGAATTTGGGAAATTTGGGGAATTTGGGGAATTTGGAGAATTTGGAGAATTTGGAGAATTTAGAAAATTTTGGAATTTTGGAATTTTGGAATTCAGGAAATTAACAAGTTAGGACTTTAGGTAGTCAGGAAATGAAGAAGTTAAGCAATTAAGGAGTTGGAAATTTGAGAACTTCAAACTTTCAAGATGTATAAATTTGTAAATATGAAAATTTCGGAATTAAGGAATGTAGGAAGTCAGGAATTCAGGAAATTAACAAGTTAGGAATCTATAAAAGTCAGGAAATTAAGATGCAAAGAATTTAAGAAATTAGGAGGTTAGAAATTTGAGAATTTTACACTTTCAAGATTTGTGAATTGGGAGATTGGAAATTAAGCAAATTTGAAAATTTGTGAATGTAAAAATACAGGAATTTAAGAATTTAGGAAATTAGGGAGTTAGGAAATTAGAGAATGAGGAAATTGGGAAATTAGGGAATTGAGAAATTAGGAAATTGGTAAATCAGGAAATTAGGAAATTAACAATTTGGGAAATTAGGAAATTGGAAAAATAAAGAATAGGGAAATTAGGAAATTAAGAAATTGAAAAAATAGAAAATTGGGAAATTGGGAAATTGGGAAATTTGTAAATGAGTAAATTAGGAAATTAGGAAATAAGGAAATCAGGAAATTAGGAAATTAGGAAATTAACAATTTGGGAAATTAGGAAATTGGAAAAATAAAGAATAGGGAAATTAGGAAATTAGGAAATTGGAGAAATAGAAAATTGGGAAATTGGAAAATTTGGAAATTCGGAAATTAGGAAATTAGGAAATTAGGAAATTAGGAAATTGGGAAATTAGGAAATTAGGAAATTAGGAAATCGGGAAATTAGCAAATGAGGAAATAAGAAAATCCGGAAATTAGCAAATGAGGAAATCAGAAAATTAGTAATTTAAAAATTTAGAAACTTAAGAATCTACAACCTTAAAAATTTGCAAATTTGTGAACATAAAAATTTACAAAATACCCCACATTCCTAATTAAAAGAGTGCCTCTTTTCATATAATTACAGGGAGTCAAACTTTCTATCTCCGTCCCTGCGTATAAGCGAAACGTATGTACCCAGGGACTCGTTTAGTTTAATTTGACGCGTGCAAAGCTCTTTTCCCTCCTTTCCTCCCCCATATCTAAACCCGTGCATTTTATAAAGACTTTACGCCGCTTTCATCGACTTTCGGCTGGTGGTTTCACGTTTATACCGTTTTAATTCTGATCCCGAGAATTAAAGGTGCTCCGAAGCGTTGCCGGCTGTCACTTTTCCTCGAAATCGTGGAAAATGGAAATTGCACGATTCCTCGAGATGATATCCTGTCCCGATGAAACTCGCTGCTTCAGCGAAGTCATTTTTTATTTTTATACACAGAGTGGTTCGTTGGTCACCAAATTTTAATATGAGCACGTCTGCGAAAATGAGCTTTGACGGAGACAAACCTTCGAGCTTGACAAAATACAATTTTTCTGGAAACACCTTGTCGGTTAGAACTCCACGAATTTTTGAGGCTTTTTAAAATTCACAGTTATTACTTTCAATACAGTCAAATGTAGATATTCTATACAAAAAACGAATAATTGTTCCAGTTATTAAATTATCGGTTTTAATTAGAAGCCTCAATTTATTTTTAATTAACTGTTCAGTAATTTGAAGGAAGTCTTTCGTTTCAGAATTATAGTACAAATACCAGTATTTTTTTTTAATAAAAAAATTCAAATTTTATTAAAATTTTTGACAAAATTAAAAAATTGTTATTTAAACAAAAATATAAAAATTTCAATAAAAATACAAAAATCCAAATTTCAACAAGACGAAAAAAATTCCAATTTAAACAAAAATACAAAAATTTAAATAAAAATACCAAAATCGAAATTTCAACAAAACCAAAAATCTCTGCCTTAGTTAAAACCAGAAAATTTGCAATTTAACTAAAAATAAAAAATCTTAATTTGAATAAAAATACAAAACAGCTAATTTCAACAAAAACAAAAAATTGCAATATTAAAAAATTGTCCCAAATAAAAATTTATAAAAATCCGATATCATAATATCCTCGAGCTCTAATTCTTCTCGAAACGCAATATATCCGACATATTCTCGTTTATGATCGCCAGTTAAACGATACTCAGAAACGAAATATGTATTGTAAGAATGCATCGGTTCGAAAATTTCTTGCTGATACCGCAACAACGTTTTGCGTGAAAGGAACGGGCGTAAGTCAGTTTGGTAGAAGACTTTACGAGCTAGGAACCGAGCGATTTCGAGAGATTTCGTTGAGCCATCGATTCCCGATAAACCACAGACATAAAATTAATTCCGATGACGTTCATTGCGAGCCTTCGCATCGTGGATTGGCAGGCTCGAATCTGTAGCGTACACGTCGCTCGTTAAAACCGAGAACAGCCTTCTCGCGAGATGGACGAGACCGATAAAACGACGAAACTTTTCGATAACCTGCACTTGTTAACAATCAGAATACATGTTCATTCTTATCGAACTTTCCGATACTTATAGTGAAACTATCCAACGGGTCATTTGACCTACTCGCAAGTTTTTAAATTCTTACGTAACTTGCTACACTATTTTTACACAAGTTTCATATTTTGGCTTACTTTTTTCTTATTTTTAGACTCTACGTTCTCTAAGTACAGTAGAAGTTCTTCTTTTATTAAATTCTAATTTTTTCCAGATGTATAATACATGTACTTTAACCTTGATAAGTTACTTTTTTCGAAAATTCGCAATATGGAGGACCCTTGCATGGAAAAATGGCTGCGAAAGCCACTATAGTGGCGCACCCTACCTGAGAGGCTCATACGGTATCCTTTTATAGCAAAGCACGGACCATGGAGAGATGCTCCATGACTCCATTCTACTGTGAAGCTACGATACCCTTAAAATAATGTTTACAGCAACCTTATAATAAACTTTTTTGTCAAAAAAATAATTTACATTCGATATTTGATATAACATTGTACTTTTTTGCATTTTATATTCTAAATTAGTCAATGTATTCTGTATAATGTTACATACCTTAAAATTTACGATCCCGAAACTCCACCTGAAAAACACCCGTATTTTCTCCAAAAATACTCTAATAAAATTGAAATGAATTCCGTCGCCACGTTTCAGAAATCCCGGAAGAAATAATATACCCTGAAAGATGCGGACGATCAGGTGTTCCCAATTCACCGGAGGAATTCGCAACTTGTGCACGTAGAGCGGAGGGTGGTACTCGAAGAATCAGGGTATTATCTCTCTATCGCGGTTCGCTGGTGGCTCCTAAAAAAACAATTTGAATGGTTGAAGGGTTGCTCGGGTGGAAAAGTTAAGCCGAGACACGCCGGATAAGGCCTTGGGGTTCGTTGCTAAACCCGTGGCAAGTTCTCCGAGCGTGCTGACGTGAGTGTCTTCTATTAGACTTGGGTTAGAGAGTCCTTGCAGAGAAACGCTGCAAGGAGGGCACGATAAATGGCCAAGTTGACAAGAGAGCCAGACCAGAGAGAATTAGAGAGAGAGAGAGGGTTGCATACATAGTTGCTCGTGTTGCTCGGAGGATTGTGTTTGCGGCAGCTGGTACTTTCGTGACGTTACAGCTCCATGCTGAAATTCGCGTCCTTAGGACTAGTGGTCGTGTACAAACTATGGAGACAATTTACGCCTTACGCGTTCGTAAATATCAAAATTAAGGGCTGCTCGGAATAGATATAATTTATCATTTTTAGCTTATAGAGATATTTGTTACATTCTGGTGGACTTTGTTTAAAACTTGTACGTATTGAATCGATTATGAGACTCTTTCTGAACATTTTTTAGTATCGCGAGTTTGTAGACAGCGTGTTTTACAATTAGGGGAGGTTCTTGAAATGGGGAGCAGCTGACGTGATTCTGAATAAGATTTCAGTACAGTATATTATTATATTATTATCGCATTAATGGTCTTAAATCTATCATTAACACGAAATAGCAAATTTTTGAAGCAAACATTGCCTGATTAATTCCGTGAATCAGAATTGGTCATTCCATATGCAACAGCCTAATAGAAATGCCATCTATCTTGTCGCTAATTATACGACACCTTGTATGGGACTAGTTCTCAAGTAAACATTTCCCTGGCCACGAATGTAATCAAACGTACATAATTAAACGATCCAATGGAATCGCTGGTTGCGTGCAGCCCACCGCGAGATTCCCATCACGAAATCCTTGTTTCCCGCGACTCCACCGAATCTGCCCATTATCGACCCATTTCGGTGGATCACCCGTTCTAATACCGTATGTTCCCGGTTCTAAGACGTTGGATCTGTTAGGCGGAATCGTCGACAAGGCTCTCTAATCTCAAGGATTTGTCGCGAAATTTAATACTGCTATTCGAATTTCATTTTCAATTTCACGCGTTTCAGAAACGAATCTAGTGTGGTTGGATTAAGAAATTGAACACTTGTCGAGTTTCATTTTTAGTTCCATTCGTGCAAAATGGTTCAAGAAACTTGAATTCAAATGGTCACAAAATTTTTAGTGTACATTTCTATGTATAAAAATTTGAAGTACGTGAAACTTCTACCTATGATTTTGCCTTTTTGGAATATCTTGGTTCAAGAATCGAAGTCAACGAAACTCCTCAAGTTCACATACATCATACGTTTCACAGTTCCACGATCACGATGCTTATGTGAAGATGATGCTTATACGCTCATATGAATGTGGAAGAACCGAGGTGGAAACCGTTATCGATCTTTCGGTTCGCCAGGACAAACGCGACGGACGATTTTGAATAAAATATGCAACCAGGTCACAGACGAGACTTGGTCAATTTCGACAACCTCGATTAAACTTCGGAACTGAACTTTGCTCCTGGTGTTGATCGACCAAAATCTACGCTGCCTCTTTTGCGACGAAAACTGGCTCACCTTTTCAACTTTCGAAATCCCTACGATCAATATTTTACTCGGATCGCGCTCTTGAGCTAGGAAAATGTTCCTCAAAGTGTGATCAAATATTGAAATAGGGTCATGGTACAACTGATGTAAAAATTGTGGTGAACGTAATTAGCTAAGTTTAAGGATATCGTATCGAAGTTTTAATATTTGTGAGCGAAGCTTCAGTAATATTATAATAATTGTATGTTTCTAGTTGCTTTTATAAAGATAAATAGAATGTGAAGATATAGGGAATTTTGGGATTTGGGAATTTTGGGATTTAGGGAATTTTGGGATTTAGGGAATTTTGGGATTTAGAGAATATTGGGATTTAGGGAATTTTGGGGTTTAGAAAATTGCGAATTTAAGAATTATGGGATTTAGGCAATTTTATGGTTTAGTAAATTGGGAATTTGAGAATTATGAGATTTGGAAATTTTGGGGTTTAGAAAATTGGGAATTTGAGAATTTTGGGATTTGAGAATTTTGAGATTTAGGGAATTTTGGGGTTTAGTAAATTGGGAATTTAAGAATTATGGGATTTGAGAATTTTTGGGATTTAGGGAATTTTGAGGTTTAGAAAATTGGGAATTTAAGAATTATGGGATTTGAGAGTTTTGGGATTTAAGCAATTTTGTTGTTTAGTAAATTGGGAATTTGAGAATTATGAGATTTGGAAATTTTGGGGTTTAGAAAATTGAGAATTTGAGAATTATGGGATTTGAGAATTTTGGAATTTGAGAATTTTGGGATTTAGGGAATTTTGGGGTTTAGAAAGTTGGGAATTTGAGAATTAAGGCATTTGCAATTTTTGGGATTTAGAGAATTTTGGGGTTTAGTAAATTGGGAATTTGAGAATTATGAGATTTGGAAATTTTGGGGTTTAGAAAATTGGGAATTTGAGAATTATGGGATTTGGGAATTTTGGGATTTGGGAATTTTGTGATTTGGGAATTTTGGGATTTGGGAATTTTGGGATTTGGGAATTTTGGGATTTAGGTAATTTTGGGGTTTAGAAAGTTGGGAATTTGAGAATTAAGGCATTTGCAATTTTTGGGATTTAGAGAATTTTGTGGTTTAGTAAATTGGGAATTTGAGAATTACGAGATTTGGAAATTTTGGGATTTAGAAAATTGGGAATTTGAGAATTATGGGATTTGAAAATCTTGGAATTTGAGAATTTTGGGATCTGGGAACTTTGGGATTTGGGAATTTTGGGATTTGGGAATTTTGGGATTTAGGTAATTTTGGGGTTTAGAAAGTTGGGAATTTGAAAATTTTGGGATTTAGGGAATTTTGTGGTTTAATAAATTCAAAGTTTAGGGAATTTTGGGGTTTAGAAAGTTGGGAATTTGAGAATTTTGGAATTTAGGGACTTTGAGGTTTAGTAAATTGGGGGTTTAGGGAATTTTGAGGTTTAGTAAATTGGGGGTTTAGGGAATTTTGAGGTTTAGTAAATTGGGGATTTAAGAACTATGGGATTTGAAAACAATGGGATTTGAGAACTATGGAATTTGAGAATTTTGGGATTTAAGAATATTGAGATTTGGGAATTTTGAAATTTGAGAATTTTGGGATCTAGTAATTTAGTGAATTTGGTACTTAGGAATCTATTAATTCAGGGATTTTTAAGCTTTTTAATTTGGAAATTTAGGGATGTTGGAAATTAGAGATTTGAGTAACCCTTACTCATCCCGTGCTTGATAGTTTTGAAAGTTGTTCTGCGTTCGAGCTTTCAACATTATGATTACACCAACTTGTAAACTTTCGAGCTTTCAAGTTTTCGGAGTTTCGTACTTCTGAATTTTGGGAGCTTTCGAGTTTTTGATGATTTCCAATCATCAAACTTTTAGGTTTTCAAGCTTTCCAGACTTTTGAATTTTCGAGTTTTTAAATCTTTTGAACTTTTGAATTTTGGAATTTTTCGAGCTTTTAAGCTCTCAAGGTTTGAGCTTTCCAACTTTGAAGCTGCCAGGCTGTCAAGTTTTCAAGCTTTTAAACTTTGATGTTTTCAAGTTTACAGCCACTGAACTTTTAAGCTTTTAACTTTGCAAGTTTTCAAATTTTAAATTTACACATCTCTGAATTGTTCGAACTCCTTAAATTGTCGAATTTCCAACTATTTTTATTCTTAATGCTATAAATTCCTGTATTATTTTCTCCAGTATCTTTCGAAATTACTAATTTCCTAAATTCTTAAGAATTTATTGTCTCCGTGGTTTTAAACAAGGTTTTCATATTTATGAATTTCCGTCCAAATATTAATATCTGAAATTCCAAATATTCAACACTTCCAGCATACACAGAACATCAATTTAAAACTTCCCGCCACATTTTTGGCGCGATATTTAAACTACCCTTAAAACGACACGAGTTCTGAAGCTTCACTATCGTCATTTAATCACATGCTCCAAAATAAAATACATAGCCAAAATCAATCTTATAAATTTCCAATAATTATAATCAGTATTTCTCTGTAGAAGCAACAGAGTAATTAATTAAAGCTAAAGTGTCTAACAATAACCTCTAAATGATCATACGTGTTCTTACTCCTCACATTGTTCTGCAGCGTGTTAATACACTCTGCACACATCAAATTCAAGCGAAATCACTCTATACGATCTACTAGAGCTGTCCAGATAGAGCATATGCATCGGAAGGATAAAATACATAGGACGTTGGTCAGCATACGAAATGAAGTGGCACACGT
This sequence comes from Megachile leachella, assembly GCA_963576845.1. NCBI lineage: Eukaryota > Metazoa > Arthropoda > Insecta > Hymenoptera > Megachilidae > Megachile > Megachile leachella. The sequence continues at coordinate 7,529,423 of OY756252.1, read as the reverse complement.
TTCGGTCGTATCCTTTCAACGGACATCGCGATGTCCGTTTGATCGGTTTCCACCAAAAGGATATTGGTATATGTGTTCACACACGCGAGTGTATGTCTGAACACATGCTCGATCGATGTGTGTGCAGTATTGTTTCGCTGACGGCACTCGTTCTTCGTTCGCCGCCTTTTTTCTGACGCGTCGTTTTTACGCTCGAGCATTACGGACGTCATTTCCATCACCCTCCTGCAAATAAAAAATTTGATTTTACAACGTTTCGATCAATTTTTGTCATTTTCTTTCTTGCGGATCCTTCGCGAAAGAACGGGCTTTAGGAAAGGGGATTTTTATTGTTTGCGTATTATAGGTTTATGGGAGTTTCGATATAAAGTGTTCGTGTTGAGAGTTGTTGTATTTGTGACGATTTTTGGTGTTTGTGGGGTTTATGAGAGGTGGATTTGTTGGGGTTTGTGTGGAAGTTGCGTTAGTTTTGTGTGAAGTGGTATTGAGAGGGCGAGGATTAGTTCATTTTCAATTTTATCAAAGCATCAGAATTTCAGAATTCCAGAATTCTAGAATTTCAGAATTTCAGAATTTCAAAGTTTAAGAATTCCAGGATTTTCAAGTTTAAGAATTTTAGAATTCCAGAATTTCAAAGTTTAAGAATTCCAGAATTCCAGAATTTTTAGAATTCCATAACTCTAGAATTCCAGAATTTCAAAGTTTAAGAACTCCAGAATTCCAGGATTTTCAAGTTTAAGAATTTTAGAATTCCAGAATTTCAAAGTTTAGGAATTCCAGAATTCCAGAAATTTTAGAATTCCAGAATTTCAAACTTTAAGAACTCCAGAATTTCAAACTTTAAGAATTCCAGGATTTTCAAGTTTAAGAATTTTAAAATTCCAGAATTTCAAAGTTTAAGAATTCCAGAATTCCAGAAATTTTAGAATTCCATAACTCTAGAATTCCAGAATTTCAAAGTTTAAGAACTCCAGAATTTCAAAATTTCAGAATTCCAGGATTTTCAAGTTTAAGAATTTTAGAATTCCAGAATTTCAAAGTTTAGGAATTCCAGAATTCCAGAAATTTTAGAATTCCAGAATTTCAAACTTTAAGAACTCCAGAATTTCAAACTTTAAGAATTCCAGGATTTTCAAGTTTAAGAATTTTAAAATTCCAGAATTTCAAAGTTTAAGAATTCCAGAATTCCAGAAATTTTAGAATTCCATAACTCTAGAATTCCAGAATTTCAAAGTTTAAGAACTCCAGAATTTCAAAATTTCAGAATTCCAGGATTTTCAAGTTTAAGAATTTTAGAATTCCAGAATTTCAAAGTTTAGGAATTCCAGAATTCCAGAAATTTTAGAATTCCAGAATTTCAAACTTTAAGAGCTCCAGAATTTCAATATTTCAGAATTCCAGGATTTTCAAGTTTAAGAATTTTAGAATTCCAGAATTTCAAAGTTTAAGAATTCTAGAATTCCATAACTCTAGAATTCCAGAATTTCAAAATTTCAGAATTCCAGGATTTTCAAGTTTAAGAATTTTAGAATTCCAGAATTTCAAAGTTTAAGAATTTCTGAATTCCAAAGTTTTAGAATTCCAGAATTCCAAAATCCAATATAGCTTAATTCAAAAATTTCCTAATTGCTATATCCCAAGTTTCCAAATTCACAAATTTCAACTAAGCTTCTGAAACATTCAATTTCTTTAACTTCTAAATTCTGACTATCCAAACAAATTTCAAAATTACTCAATAATAAATTAACTGACAGAATAATTATTACACAGCCCATAAATATATCAGCTTCCACATAACCAAATAATATTATACTATGAACGTATCGAAACTCACTATTTCATACACGTAACAATGTAACACGAATATACAGGTATATACAAATACATACATTAAAAATAATAAAGCAGTGCCGTTTAACTACTGCAAACAGAAATTCTTTGCGACTTTAAAGGAGCGAATCGAACAAAGATTCACAAAGCTCCCGATATCGGCGCCGTTTCAATCGCTTCCGTTTCCATCGCCCGTTTCCCCCTGGCTGTCTTCTGGAGCTCATTTTAACAGGGGGTCTACAGAATTCAAAGAACGTGTCGCAAATCGAATTATGCGGCAACAATACTGAACCGTTCTTTGACACTCGGCGCGTAAAGTGCAGCGATCATCCGATTTCCTTCGCTCTTTTCTGTGGAAACTTCTTTGAAGTGTATCGATACGTTTCGTTGCTTAAACGAGCGTGTGTTTGCCTTCACAATCGATTTTATCGACCATAATCGTGAAAGCGAACTAAATCGCAATTCCTTTCGTCGTTCTCTTTGGGTGCGAACGTGCTTAATTTTTTAATGATTGTTTTGTTGCGATAAGTTCGAGGGTTTGTTACTTGTAATTTAAAGAGGAGTCAATTTTTAGCTAAAGACATTCTTCAATTTTGCAGTTGGTATGTTCCATGCAGACGTATTTTCATATTTTCTAATTTTATAATTCTTCAGTTGGCTAATTTCTCCATTTCCCAATTTTCCAATTTTCCAATTTCCTAATTTTCCGATTTTCCCATTTTGCAATTTTCCTACTTCCCAATTTTCCAATTTCCAAATTTCCCGATTTTCCCATTTTGCAATTTTCCTATTTTCCTATTTCCCGATTTCCCAATTTCCCAATTTCCCAATTTCCCAATTTTCCAATTTCCCAATTTTCCAATTTTCCAATTTTCCAATTTTCCAATTTTCCAATTTCCTAATTTTCCGATTTTCCCATTTCGCAATTTTCTTATTTCACAATTTTCCAATTTCCCAATTTCCCAATTTTCCGATTTTCCCATTTCGCAATTTTCCTATTTCCTAATTTCCTAATTTTCGAATTTCCTAATTTTCCGATTTTCCCATTTTGCAATTTTCCTATTTCCCGATTTCCCAATTTCCCAATTTCCCAATTTCCCAATTTTCCAATTTCCCAATTTTCCAATTTTCCAATTTTCCAATTTTCCAATTTTCCAATTTCCTAATTTTCCGATTTTCCCATTTCGCAATTTTCTTATTTCACAATTTTCCAATTTTCCGATTTACCCATTTCGCAATTTTCCTATTTCCCGATTTCCCAATTTCCCAATTTCCCTAAATTTCCAATAGCCATATTTTGTATTTCTCCGCTTTTCCATTTTTCAATAGCCATACTCACTATTTCCCCACTTGCGTACCTTCTAATTTGCCAATTTTCCGATTTTCCCATTTCGCAATTTTCCTATTTCCTAATTTCCTAATTTTCGAATTTCCTAATTTTCCGATTTTCCCATTTTGCAATTTTCCTATTTCCCGATTTCCCAATTTCCCAATTTCCCAATTTCCCAATTTTCCAATTTCCCAATTTTCCAATTTTCCAATTTTCCAATTTTCCAATTTCCTAATTTTCCGATTTTCCCATTTCGCAATTTTCTTATTTCACAATTTTCCAATTTTCCGATTTACCCATTTCGCAATTTTCCTATTTCCCGATTTCCCAATTTCCCAATTTCTCTAAATTTCCAATAGCCATATTTTGTATTTCTCCGCTTTTCCATTTTTCAATAGCCATACTCACTATTTCCCCACTTGCGTACCTTCTAATTTGCCAATTTTCTCATTTTACAATTTTTGAAGTTTTCAATTCTTCAGTTCATCAATTCATCAATTCATCAATTCATCAGTCCACCAGTTTACCAGTTCACCAATTCATCAGTTCATCAATTCATCAATTCATCAATTCATCAATTCATCAATTCATCAATTCATTAGTCCACCAGTTTACCAGTTCATCAGTTCATCAGTTCATCAGTTCATCAATTCATCGATTCATCAATTTATCAATTCATCAATTCATCAATTCATCAATTCATCAATTCATCAGTCCACCAGTTTACCAGTTTACCAGTTTACCAGTTTACCAGTTCACCAGTTCACCAGTTCATCAGTTCATCAGTTCATCAGTTCATCAATATCCATTTCTCTATTGTACCACATTCATAATTTCTCAATTCTCCACTTCCTTTTACCTCATGTACATTAATCTATCATCAACTAAAATCACAAATCGCCATATAATACAAGTATCCCTATCATTGTAGTTCAAACCAAAATTCTCTCCCCTTCAAAAAATTTCCTATATTAAATTCCCTCAATCGCCAAATCAATACTTTTTATCTCAAAAAGTCCCAAAGCTCTTTTTCTCCCCCCAAACAAAATATTTTCAATCCACCCTAATCACCATACGTATATTCCCGCAAACTCGCAGTGTTCTCCAAAAGCGCTCGAACGAATTAAACCGAAAGCACTGTTACCGTTTCATATTGTTTTAGTCGGAATTAGTGGCTCGTCGAGGCTTTTCAATCAAACTGAACCGTAACGAAATGGTTAGAGCCTATTCGGTCCGTTATCATGAAAAGGACGAGCGATGAATGGACAAGTTGACCCTATTGTGACCCTTTCTTCCAGCGATTACAATCGCAGCATCCGAAACGAGGGGGTTGGTTGCACGACAGCCACGCCTAACTGCCACCTATGGGGTGGTAAATCGTGGTCTCGTCGTCTAATTCCAAATAATTCTCACCCCTGCCTTCTATCCTCTACCCACGAAATGCTTTTACCTTGCGGCACACATACACACACGCGATGAAATTCCCCTGACTAGCTGGCTGGCTCGAGATGCTCCCTGCAGATGCTGCAAATCACCCAGACAAAACAGTCATCCTCCTCCTATAAAGTTTGTCTCGTGTCTGGCTTAAAGGCCGTTTCGAGGAACCCCAACACACCCCCTGGTGCCATTCTCAAACCCTCGTATCACCCTGTCGCGTTACGGGACCGCGCGCAACTTTGCAGGTGGATAGGGATTCGAAAAATTTCGTACACCTTGGCGGAGTGTTATCTTGGGGACCTTTGGGAGATGTTGTTCTGGGTACTTGTGTTTCGCTGTTGAGTTTACAGATTTGGGGTTGTTAGGTTATAGGTGCTTTGGAGCTTTGTTATAATTACAATTTTGCAGATTTTCAAATTTGTAATTTTGTAAATTTGCAAATTTGTAAATTCGTGAGTTTGTACAATTGCAAATTTCTAAATTTCCATATTTCCAAATTACCTAATTACCGAATTTCTCAATTTCCCAATTTCCTAATTTCCCAATTTCCTAATTTCCCAATTTCCTAATTTCCCAATTTCCTAATTATCCAAATTTCCTAATTATCCAAATTTCCCAAATTTTCCAAATTTCCAAACTTCTCAATTTTCAAATTACCCAATTTTCTAATTTTTCCATTTCTCTAATTTCTCATTTTCCTAATTTCCAATTTTTCTGATTTCCCAATTTCCCAATTTCCGAATTCCGAATTTCTCAATTTCCCAATTTTTTAATTTTCTATTTCTCCAATTTCTCATTTCCTAATTTCCCTAATTTCCCTAATTTCCCTAATTTTCCGAATTTTCCGAATTTTCCGAATTTTCCGAATTTTCTTAATTTTCCTAATTTTCCTAATTTTCCTAATTTTCCTAATTTTCCTAATTTTCCTAATTTTCCTAATTTTCCTAATTTTCCTAATTTTATTAATTTTCCTAATTCTCCTAATTTTCCTCATTCTCCTAATTTTCCCAATTTTCCTAATTTTCCCATTTCCCTAATTTTCCAATTTGCCCATTTCCAAATTTATAAATTTCCAAATTACTTAATTTCCCAAATCCCCAATTTTCTAATTTTCCATTTCTCTAATTTCTCATTTTCTTAATTTTCAATTTTCCCAATTTGCCAATTTTGCAATTTTCCAATTCCCTTATTTTCCACTTTTCCAATTTCTCAATAGCCTAATTTCCCAATTTTTCATTTTCCAATTTTCCAATTTACCAACCTTCCACCTCCCAATTTTCCATTTCCAAATTTCCCTATTGTCTAATTTCTCCATCTCACAATTTCCATATTCTCAACTGTCCAACTCTCTAAATCCTCAATCTCTCTATCTCCCATCTTCATAATTCCCCAACTTCCTAAATCCCCAGTCTCTCTATTTCCCATCTTCCTAATTTGGCAATCGCTCTATTTCCCAACTTCTTAAATCCCTAATCTCTCTATTTCCTATCTTCTTAATTCCCCAACTTCCTAAATCCCCAGTCTCTCTATTTCCCATCTTCGTAATGTCCCAATCTCTCTATTTCCCAACTTATTAAATCCCTAATCTCTCTATTTCCTATCTTCTTAATTCCCCAATTTCCTAAATCCCCAGTCTCTCTATTTCCCATCTTCCTAATTTCCCAATCTCTCTATTTCCCAACTTCTTAAATCCCTAATCTCCCTATTTCCTATTTTCTTAATTTCTCAACTAACTGCATCCCGAGTCTCTCTATTTCCCATCTTCCTAATTGCCCAATCTCTCTATTTTTCATCTTCGTAATTTCCCAACTTTTTAAATCCCCAATCCCTCTATTTCCTACCTTCCTAAATCTGCAATCTCTCTATTTCCCCATCTTCCTAATTTCCCAACTTCCTAAATCCCCAGTCTCTCTATTTCCCATCTTCCTAATTTCCCAATCTCTCTATTTCCCGTCTTTATAGCTTCCCTCCTTCTTAAATCCCCAATCCCCCTATTTCCCATCTTCCTAATTTCCCAACTTCCTAAATCCCCAATCCCCTACTTCCCATCTTCCTAATTTCCCACCTTCCCTTTTTCTCCACTTCATAATCTCCAATTCCCACCACTATTATATTAAAATTGCTTCCCACCATAATCTCTTTAAACCAATAATTTCTCCCACCCTATAACCTTCATAAACCATCGAAGCGACTAACCTTGAAAATCCAAAGCCATTCTAATTCAATATCCACATCACTCCTCACCATCGAACCCCCCGCTTTTTATCAAATGCCACAGTTGCTGTTCACGCGAAACTCCACCGACCGATCATGCACGAGAACACGTCGATTCTGCACGGTATGCTAATCGGCCAAAGCGTGTGTAACGTAACGATGCAGAATTTCGAGGTTAAATGTGCCGCATCCCGGACAACGTTGTTCGAATTCGTAGCGACCTGGCGCGCTTCGAAGCCAGACCGTAGGGAACGCCTGCCCCTTTGCCCGCCCCCTGCCCGGTACACCCAACTCTCTCACCCGTTTGGGGATGTTTACTCGTGAAACGCGATAATTAACCGTTGAAAACGCGGTTAACTGTTCCCTTTGCAACCGGCGTGTGACGCATCTAAGCTTCGTCGGATCTCTCCTGCGAGGTGCGTCGTCTTTTGAAATTTCCTGTATAAATACCTCGCGATACTTTGTAGCTGGTATGCATGTGCTCTGTGCAAAGAGAATGGACGCTTTCATGAAAATTCATATCCTTAATGGATTTCCGTCCAAAATTTTTGTTGCATATTTTTGTTTCTGTGTTGCGTTTTTGCGGGAGAGTGAATACGTTCAGTTTTATATACAGGGTATAATGTGTTATATTGTTTGAGAGTATAGTAGTTGTGTGGTGGTATAGTATCATTTTGTGTAGTTGTATGGTGCTGGAGTGAGCAAGTGGTACTAGTGTATTGTGGTATGACTCTAATTCCCTACTTCTGTGGTACTATACTATACTATAGTACTATACTACTATATTACTATACTGCTGTACTACTTCATTACTAGACTACTATAGTACTATTCCACTATTCCACTAGTCGAGGGTACTCGAGTATTTTGGTATTACTCTACTTCCCTACTTCTGTGCTACCATTCTATACTATAGTACTAGTATACTACTATATTACTATACTGCTGTACTACTTCATTACAAGACTACTATAGTACTGTTCCACTATTCCACTAGTTGAGGGTACCACTATAGCACTGTCCCACTATTGCAGTACTCCACTATACTATACTATGGTACTACTATACTACTATACTACTATACTGCTGTACTACTTCATTACTAGACTACTATAGTACTATTCCACTATTCCACTAGTCGAGGGTACCACTATACCACTGCCCCACTATTGCAGTATTCCACTATAACATTATACCATTATAGCAGCATTCCACTATATCATTATATAATTATACCACACTATTACTATACTACTGTACAACTATTCTACTATTCCACTGTTCCACTAGTTCGCTGTACTACTATATCATTGTACCATTATACTGCTATTCCACTATTGCAGCACTCCACTATACAATTGTACAATGATACCACTCTATTAGTATACTACTATACTACCATGCTACTATTTTACTCTACCACTATTCCACTAATTCACTATACCACTATATCACTGTACCATTGCACCATTGTACCATTATAGTACTATTGCACTATTGCAGTATTCCACTATACCATTATACAATTATACACTCTATGACTATACTACTATACTGCCATTCCACTATTTTACTATGGCACTATTCCGCCAGTTCACTATACCACTATACCATTGTAGCATTATACTACTATTCTACTATTGCAGCATTCCACTATATCATTATACAATTATACACTCTATTACAATACTACTATACTACCATTTTACTATTCTACTATTCCACTGTTCTATTAGTTCATTATACCACTATGTCACTGCACCATTATACTACTATTACACCATTGCAGTATTCCAACATGCCATTTTGCAATTATACACTCTATTACAATACTACTATACTACCATTCTACTATTCTACTACACCACTATACCACTATACCATTGTACCATTATACTACTAATTCACTATTGTAGTGTTCTACTATGACATTATACAATTATACAACTCTAGTACTATACTATCGAACTACCATTCCACTGTTCGACTGTTCCACTAGCTCACTGTACCATTATAGGTTTGTACCATTATGCTACTATTCCATTATACCTATATACTACTATTTTACTATACCAATATACTACTATTTCGCTATACCAATATACTACTATTCCACTATGCCAATATACTGCTATACTGGTATACTACTATACTACTACACTACTATACTACTATACTATTATACTAGTGTAGTACTGTACTACTATACTACTGTACTACTGTACTACTATACTACTATACTACTATACTACTATACTACAATACTACTACACTACTATATTACTATACTACTATACTACTATACTACTACACTACTGTATTACTATACTACTATACTGCTATACTACTATGCTACTATACTACTATACTACTATACTATTATACTACTATACTATTATACTAGTGTACTACTGTACTACTATACGACTATACTACTGTACTACTGTACTACTATACTACTATACTACTATACTACTATATTGCTATACTGCTATACTGCTATACTGGTATACTGGTATAATACTATACCACTATACGACTATACTACTATACTACTATACTACTATACCACTATACCACTATACTACTATACTACTGTACTACTATACTACTATACTACTATACTACTATACTACTATACTACTATACTACTATACTACTATACTACTATACTACTATACTACTATACTACTATACTACTATACTACTATACTACTGTTTTCCTGTGCTACAAAATTCTATTAATTCCCAATAAATTATCTCCTATACATCTTCACATATTGCAACTTTCCACTCCTCTCGTCTGGAAACAAATATACGAATTTATTTTCAATTTTCTTATGAAATCTCATCAGCAGAACTAGCAAACCATTCCGAACCCTACATTTTCAATTATTACCATACGTCTCATAATCCAACGATAGCTATCGAGACCTTAATAAAATCAGTAAAATATCTCGAACCCAAACCGTTATTTCATCTCGATTCCAATCGTCGATTAATCTCCCCGAAAAATGTTCCTCTTCATCCCACGCGAAATTATCTCCGTCAATCGATACAGAAGACGCCCGACTCCTCCGAAACCGTATGGTAAAAAAGCTCTATCCGGTTTTAATCCGTACGAGAGTAGCTTGAACGCTGATTTATCGGCAAGCCCTCCGCACGTCCAACTTTTGCGTAAGTTGTATTCGAAGTTCCGTAGCGGCGTGAACAAGCGTGATAAAACGTGTGAAGTTAATTGAATTTCGTATTGGTTGATAAATGGCGGCGTAAACGAGCTTTGCAACGATATAGATCATTCGGACGTGTTCGCCGGTGCAATAACGAGGGAAACGTAGCTTTCTCTGCGCGCAACCGTAATTAACATTCGAATTTCCAAATTTCAAATTGTCGAACCGTCGAATTTTCGAATGTTACGGGTATACTGGCGGACAAAATTACAGGACAGTTCATTTACCCGACGTTAAAGTAATGGATGCTTCGATGTGTATAGAGTATAGGTAATTAGAAACGTATGATGTGTTTGATGGTACACATGTGAATACAGTATATTCCATTTTGTAATATTAATCTATTTTTATTTTTATATATATTTTTGCACAGTATATTCTTACTCCTATTATATATTCTTAATTTAAATAATTCATTAATATTATTGAGCTATGTAATATGGGTTAGAGTAGAGGATTTATTAGAATATTTTTATAGATGTACTAATTTACACAATGTTATATCAGTTTTGACTGGAAGACCGTTAATAGACAGTTTGAATTTCCTAGAGATAACATGGTCATAAAATAGGAAGAAATTTCAAGAATTTAACAGAATTTTACATAGAATTTTGGATATTTTTTAATATTTTTAAGGGATAGTTAAAGGTTTCGAGAGTTTGATATAGAAGAATTGAATTGAGGATTAAAGAATTGAAGAATTGAAGAATTGAAGAATTGAAGAATTGAAGAATTGAAGAATTGAAGAATTGAAGAATTGAAGAATTAAAAAATTGAACAATTGAAGAATTAAAAAATTGAAGAATTCAAAAATTGAAAGATTGAAAAACTGAAAGATTGAGAAATTGAAAGATTGAAAGATTGAAAAATTGAAAGATTGAAAAATTGAAAAATTGAAAAATTGAAAAATTGAAAAATTGAAAAATTGAAAAATTGAAAAATTGAAAAATTGAAAGACTGAAAAATTGAAAAGTTGAAGAATTGAAAAATTGAAGAATTGAAGAATTGAAGAATTGGAGAATTGACTGATTGGAAAATTGGAAAAATTGGAAAATTGGAAAATTGGAAAATTGGAAAATTGGAAAATTGGAAAATTGGAAAATTGGAAATTCATTGGAATTGAAATTGGAATTATTGGAATTTCTAAATTTCTAAATTTTCTAAATTACAAAATTCAATAATGAAATTAAAATTAAAACCCTGAAAATTCAACGACTTGCAGAATCTAAGATTCAGTGAACCATCAATTAAAGAATGAAAAACTCATACTATAACTCCAGATTATAGAATACATTACTATATCTCCTAAAAATATCTCCAAAAAATCCAACAACTCAAACATCCAAATCTCCTCAAAAATTCAACCATAACCCAATAAATCTTCAAAACCAAAACCTCCCCTCTCAATAGCAATACCTTCTCAATACATCCCTTCTAAAAAAATTCTCCATTTCAAAACTCCCCACAAAAAAAATCTTTTCCCGAATCACCGCAGCCTAAGCGATCAAATTCGTCCAAAAGCGTCATTACCATATCCCTCCGCCCGACGAAAAAAAAAGCTTCCCTTCCCAGCAGTTAGAACGTTTCTCTTGAAGTCTCGCCAAGTTCATTCACCGGTTTATCACGGTACGGGGGGATAAACATCGTTTTGCAGGATAGTCCTTTTCCAGTACGAGCTTTTCGAAGCTGGAAAGCGTCACTATCCACGCAAACCACGAGGCCGGTAGTTTACCGGACGGTTAGTGTACCGTCTGGTTGAACTCCAGAGCGAGAGAGAGTACGTCGAAACGGGGCTTCGTTGTCGTTTAGACGCGTTATAACGTGCAGAATCCATTCCCGTCGTTGAGGCAGCCATTGTTGGACATGGAAGATCAAACGACGGAATTCTCCCCGGAGGTATGCGGTGCTTTAGCAATGGAGGGTAGCTGGAAAGGAGATACAAACAGCCAGGGCTTCCTTTTACCAACCTCTGTCCACCTGTCCTTGTCTCCACCTGCCATGTAAAAAGCACATTTCTTTTACCAGCTCGATGCATTCCACTTGCGTCTCCGTGGCCCCTTTCCATTTTTCCCCTTGATCTCTACCTGGCTTTTACTCTGTCTGCGATTCCAACTTGGAAATTGAAGGATATGATGTATAAACACTGACAGACGCACGATGTTCCGGACATAGTCTATTTACGGAAGCTTAGGATATTCGTGGTTGCTTGCTGGGATTTTTGGTGGCTAATTCTGAGCTGACAAGTGGAGAATATGTGGACATACAGGGTTTGTCCAATAAGTATCGGGATGTCATAAAATAAAATACGTTGAAGATATGTACATTGAGTTAATAATTTTCAAAGTCAATACACTTCCTTCGTCAATACACTGTTGCTAGCAGGTTTTCCATTGTTCATACGCTCCCTGGAAGTCGGTAAGCGTAAGACTCTTCAAGCACTCCGTCGAAGCCGCTTGAACCGCCGCATCGTCCCGAAACGATGTCCTTTAAGGCTTTTTTTAATGCGAGGAACAGAAAAAAATCAGAGGGAGCCATATCTGGTCTGCAGGGTGGTTTCAAAATTCAAAATTTCCCGCACTTTGTCGACATTCGTATCGGATCGGTACGACGTCGGTCGTCCAACGTTGCTCGTCTTCGACTTCACGACCATCTTTGAACTTTTGTGCCACTCAAAAACACGCGTTCTGGACATGAAATCGTCCTTGTAAGCTTGACGAATCATATCGAATGTCTCCGTAGCAGATTTATTTAGCTTAACGCAAAATTTAATGGCACAACGCTGCTCGACGGTTCTGCATCTTGAATCTCGATGCGAACGTTAATACGCTTCCACTTCAAGCATAATATAAACAAAACAGATGGTGGAATACAAATGGACTTAGATTTCTATCTAAGCATCGATCTAGTCAATAGATATTACTTGACGTTCCAAACTAGTAGAAAAAAATCAGTCCCGGTACTTATTGGCAAAGCATGTATGGTGCGTTTGCTATGAGGTTAGCTGGCAAGCTTTAAAAGTTGCAAGATACCTACATACCGAAGTCTGTAAGTCTCCAAATTCTCAAACTGATAAATTCTCAAATCTCCAAAGCTTTAAATCATCAAATGCTTAAATCTCCAAAGCTCCAAATCATCAAATGCTTAAATCTCCAAACCTCCAAATCATCAAATGTTCAAATCTTCAAAGCTCCAAATCATCAAATGCTTAAATCTTCAAAGCTCCAAATCATCACATGTTCAAATCTTCAAAGCTCCAAATCATCAAATGCTTAAATCTCCAAAGCTCCAAATCATCAAATGTTCAAATCTTCAAATCCTCAAATCCTCAAATCCTCAAATCCTCAAATCCTCAAATCCTCAAATCACCAAATTCTCAAATCCTCGAATCCTCAAATCCTCAAATCCTCAAATCACCAAATTCTCAAATCCTCAAATCCTCAAATCGTCAAATCCTCAAATCCTCAAATCCTCCAAATCATCAAATACTTAAATCTCCAAAGTTCCAAATCATGAAATGTTCAAATCTTCAAATCCTCAAATCCTCAAATCCTCAAATCCTCAAATCCTCAAATCCTCAAATCCTCAAATCACCAAATCCTCAAATCCTCAAATCGTCAAATCCTCAAATCCTCAAATCCTCCAAATCATCAAATACTTAAATCTCCAAAGTTCCAAATCATGAAATGTTCAAATCTTCAAATCCTCAAATCCTCAAATCCTCAAATCCTCAAATCCTCAAATCTCCAAATCCTAAAATCTCCGAACCTCCAAATCATCAAATGCTTAAATCTCCAAACCTCCAAATCATCAAATGTTCAAATCTTCAAATCCTCAAATCCTCAAATCCTCAAATCTCCAAATCCTCATATCCTCAAATCTTGACCTGGACCCAAATAATAACGTAATTATACCCGTATCAGATTTAAGATCGTCTATTTAAAACCCGTCAGTGAAATAGTAAATGGTATTCCCGTAAGCCATCGAAAATCGGTTCCTCTAGAAAGCTCTCAAGCCATAAAGGCTCTCATAGGTCCGTTTAGTTATTAACATACGAGATGTGGCCGTGCCAAGTCCATCCTCGAAGATTTCAGGGCTGTTGAAATCTATGTGACCATTACTGATCTCTAAACTCATTTCACCGGTGCCAACTGCGTTTCGTTGCCGATTTATAGATACAATATTCGCGGGGAATTATTTCTGGCCGGCCTAGATACGAACGGTAATTTCAAATATTAAGTTTTCGATATAAAATATGGCCGCTGACTTTTGGTTACGGGAAAAGTTGACGGAGTTAATAATTCGTGGGCATTGGAATTATTGCACTTTCTAGGTTTGCGAGTTTGGGATTTCAAGGGTTTATGTATTTAGGGATAGGTGTATTTGGATAGTTTAGGTCTTCTACGCATGTATAGAGATCTAGTGATTTGGTAGCAAATAGATTTTGGTATTTAGAATCTTGAAACTTGAAAATTTGGGTATTTAGGTATATTTTTAACATAGGGTTTTGGTAATTTAGGGATTTGGGAATTTGGCTTAATTGCCAACTATAAATTATTAAATTTAGAAATTTGCAAATTTGATAATTTAGGAATTTGTAATTTATTATTTCGTGTATTAATAATTTCGACAATTTAGGGATTTGGAAATTTGGCTATTTTGGCGCCTATAAATTACTAAATTTAGAAATTTGCAAATTTGATAATTTAGGAATTTGTAATTTATTATTTCGTGTATTAATAATTTCGACATAATTTAGGGATTTGTAATTTATTATTTCTGATATTTTAACAATTTCAACAGACAGTTAATATGCAATGAAATTAATCGAAATAAATTATTTGCAATATCTTAACTAATTATCATTGGCAAATATCAATATCCAATGAAATTTACACAAATTAAATTACTTGCAATATTTTAACAAATAATCATCGACAAATACCAATATCCAATGAAGTTTCATGAAACAAATTTAAAATCAAAATAAATGATCTTTAATATTTTTACAAATCATCATCAAGCACTTAACATTAATTTAACAAAACTTTAATTAAAATCAATTTTAGTTCACAACTAAACCCACCTCAAAATAAATATTAATTTTCATAAATTCAGTTTCGGAAACTTCGAAATGTCCCAATTACAGTTAGTAGCAGTTAATCAGAAAATTTGCCCCGGACAACAACCATAACCGCAAACTTCACTCGGACCATCCAGCGAACAAACAGGAAACTCGACAAAACACTGTTCTTCTTTTACCCACACAAGAACGCGGCTTTCCACGAATAGTTGTCATTCAACAAACCGACCGCGATGTCCACCGTCGATAATTAATATACCTAACCCGGGTAAAAGTTTCTTGTTACCTTGTTAAAACTAACCACCAGGTAGTTGATGAGCGGTGTACGAAGCAGGTACGTGTCTCGGGGATTCCCAAAACGGATTCTTTGCCCGGGAGTTCTTAGCAATCAACCATATCTGCTGGTTAAAGTTTCACTTTAATTCAGAATTTTCGCAGCACTTCCGGATCCCCTCGAGAATGTCGAGCATAGGAAATTGAGCCTCCAGGGTTACCTGAATAACGTGGATTTTGACTGAGATCCGAGCATAATTGCAATTTTTATGGTGTTAACATTTGCAAATTTGGGATATTTAAAAATTGGAGAATAGAGAGACCGGGTGATAGGAGAATTATCGGAATGGTAAATGAAATTAGTCGAAGAATGAGAAAATTTGAAAATCGAGAGGTCCGATGAATAAAAATTGGACGACTGGTTTGTTGACAACTGAAAAATTGAAAGGGGATGTTGACAGAATTAGAAATTGAGGAAAGTGGGAGAAGAAATGGTTGAAAAATTTTTAGTTGTAAACGAAAAGTTTGTAAAGTAAAAAGTTGCAATATAAAAGAATTGAAAATTTTGAATAATTGAATAATTGAATAATCGAATAATCGAATAATCGAATAATCGAATAATCGAATAATCGAATAATCGAATAATCGAATAATCGAATAATCGAATAATCGAATAATCGAATAATCGAATAATCGAATAATCGAATAATCGAACAATCGAACAATCGAACAATCGAACAATCGAACAATCGAACCATTGAACCATTGAACCATTGAATAATTGAATACTTGAATACTTGAATACTTGAATAATTGAATAATTGAATCATTGAATCATTGAATCATTGAATAATCGAATAATCGAATAACTGAACAATTGAATAATTGACTAATTTACTAATTGAAGAATTGAGGAATTGGAGTATTGAAGAATCGAAGAATTGAAGAACTGCTGGATTGCAAATTGCAAGTGACATTTCAGGAAAATTAAGAACTGGGATATTAGAAAGTTGGAAAAATAAAATATTATATATAAAAATTGACAATTAATAATAAAATATTAAAATATAAAAATTGACATTTGTAGAAACTTGAAAACTGGGAAATTGGAAAGTTGATAAATTGAAAAATTGGAAGTGGATGATGAGTATATTGGACAATTGCAAAATTGAAAAATTGAAAAATTGAAAAATTGAAAAATTGATCAAGATGTATAAGAAAATTGGAACACCTGGAACAGTAGGAAAATAGGAAACTAGAAAATTGAAAAATTTAAATTTGTAATTGTAAGATTGGGAAATTGAAACATTGAAGAAGTAAAGAATTGAAAAATTGAAGAATTGAAAAATTGAAGAATTGAAAACTTGAAGAATTGAAAACTTGAAGAATTGAAAATTTGAAGAATTGAAGAACTGATGAGTTGCAGTCTCAAGGATTTGAAGAATTGAAGAATTGATGTGTTGCAGTCTCGAGGAATTGAAGAATTGATGAGTTGCAGTCTCGAGGAATTGAGGAATTGATGAATTGAAAGATTGAAAATCGAAAACTTGAAGAATTGAAAGATTGAAGAATTGAATGCTTGAAGAATTGAAAGCTTGAGGAATTGAAAGCTTGAAGAATTGTAAGCTTGAAGAACTGAAAGCTTGAAAACTTGAAAACTTGAAAACTTGAAAACTTGAAAACTTGAAAACTTGAAAACCTGAAAACTTGAAAACTTGAAAATTTGAAAACTTGAAAACCTGAAAACTTGAAAACTTGAAAAATAGGAAAATTGAAAACTGGAAGAACTGAAAAATTGTAAAATTGAAGAATTGAAAACTTGAAGAACTGAAAAATTGGATAATTGAAAACTGGAAGAACTGAAGAATTTAAGTATTGGAAAATGGAAAAATCTTTACTCACCATCAAACTGCAATTACCGTAATCAAATAATAAACTTCTTAGATAAACTACATTGCCATTCCAATGCAGCTTAATATATCCAAATAATGTCAAGACCTCCGTCTCGTCGAAATTCATTTGTTACGATACGACCTAGCGCGGAAACTTAAGTGGTTCCAAAAGTATCTTCTTGTTGGAAAGATCAACCGTAGCCCATGCAGAAATGTCATCCAAATAAAAGACGTCAAGATGTATTATCTATTTCTGTGGAATTACGTTTCTCCGTTCGCTGGCAAGATTGCACGAACTTCTTCGAAATCGTTATCTGGATGGAAAATGTTTTTCCAGATATTGTATATGAAGATGGTGTCGAGTTAGCTTCTTGCCTCGGACAGATTGAGTGACGTCCAGTAAGAAATCGTTCAGATGGAAAATGTCAGGTTGTATTACGCAATGGATGATATTAACTTCTTCTGTTTGCTGTTAAAATTGTCCACTGTTTCCTTTGATAATCTCTTATAATTCATTTTTAATATCTTTTATCTACAATTATATATTTATAAATAAATATTTTCAAAATATATAAAATATTCACGTTATAATATGTATTAAAACTAATTTTATTGACTGTGGCTTTTCTTAGTTTTCTAATTGGGATAATTACAAGTATGAGCAAGGTTATAAACAATTTATATTTTATCCAATAAGATTATATTTTATTATGCTGCTTTGTAATATTATTTTTGTATTTTAGTATACTACTATAGTACTATTCTACTATACTACTATACTACTATACTACAATACTACTATACTGTTATACTACTGTGCTACTGCATTACTATACTACTATACTACTATACTACTATACTACTATACTACTATACTACTATACTACTATACTACTATACTACTATACTACTATACTACTATACTACTATACTACTATACTACTATACTACTATACTATTATACTACTATACTTCTATACTACTATACTACTATACTACTATACTACTATACTACTATACTACTATACTACTATACTACTCTACTACTATACTACTGCACTACTGCACTACTATACTACTATCCTGTCATTCTACTATTTTATTATTTTATTATTTTATTATTCTACCAATCTACCATTCCACTATTCTATAGTTCTCCTAATCTGTCAATGTATCAATCCATCAATGTACTAATCTTCCAATGTACCAATCTTCCAATATACCTGTCTATCAATGTATCAATCTACTAATGTACTAATCTATCAATGTACCAATCTTCTAATGTACCAATCTTCCAGTGTACCAATCTACCAATGTACAAATCTTCAAATATACCAATCTATCAATGTACTAATCTACCAATGTACTAATCTATTAAGGTACCAAACTAGGATGGTTCCGACCTACTTATCTACCAATCTTCCAGTGTACCAATTTATCAATGCACTTATCCATCAATGTATCAATCTACCAATCCACCAATCTACCAATGCACCAATCTGTCGAGGTACTAATCTGTCAAAGTACCAATCTATCAAGCTACCAATCTATCAATGCACTAATCCATCAATGTATCAATCTACCAATCCACCAATCTACCAATGTACCAATCTATCGAGGTACTAATCTGTCAAAGTACCAATCTATCAAGCTGCCAATGTATGAAGGTTGCAATCCACCAATCCACCAATCCACCAATCCACCAATCCACCAATCCACCAATCCACCAATCCACCAATCCACCAATCCACCAATCCACCAATCCACCAATCCACCAATCCACCAATCCACCAATCCACCAATCCACCAATCCACCAATCCACCAATCCACCAATCCACCAATCCACCAATCCACCAATCCACCAATCCACCAATCCACCAATCCACCAATCCACCAATCCACCAATCCACCAATCCACCAATCCACCAATCCACCAATCCACCAATCCACCAATCCACCAATCCACCAATCCACCAATCCACCAATCCACCAATCCACCAATCCACCAATCCACCAATCCACCAATCCACCAATCCACCAATCCACCAATCCACCAATCCACCAGTCCACCAATACATCTCTCTATCCTCCACAATTTCACCACCCTATCATTTAAAAATTTCACTAATCCACCCTACCGTGTCATTCCCACTTCACCCTTCCACAACGCAATTATTTCGTCATTCCTCTATTTCACTTTTCCTCACTTCACCGTACCGCAACGAAAAAATCAAGTTCGGGATATCATGTGTTCCCCGGGCCGAAGAAAGCAAAGCACCCGGAAACATTAAACCGAGCTGCTGTTTTGGCTCCCGTGTACCTAACACCAAGGTAGCGCGTTAATTGGGTAAAAATATCAGCGAAAGGCTAAGCTAATTTCTTCTCGTTTGAGCCGGCTTCTGAATTTACGCGACGTCTACTTTGCCCGGTGTTATCACGTTAACCTGATTGCTCTGAGAGATTAATTTCGTTGTCCATCATATCCCTGCTTAAAGCTTGCCGGTGTTGCAAGCCCTGTCACCGCGTTCCCTTATCATTTCTTTCGGGACCGTTTGACAACCTCCCGTTTTTTCATGTTCTTCTTCTTTGTTTGCCGCGACAATGATTGAAGAGGTAATCAAGCAGCTCGATACTCGGGCTAATTGCGTTAGTTACGCTTCCCTTCGAGGTGTCCCCTTTTCATCTTCGGATGGAGGCTTCTTTTGCGACGAAGCACACTCGGAACGATGGAATTTGTCGATCGGCTTCCTCGCAGAGATGGAAACTGTTATGACGCATAATGAGATGATACCTTTGCTATGCTGATGAGAAAACCGGGAGAGAGCCATTTAAACTCGACCTGATGCAATCAGGAACGCTGAGAGCTGTTCGGAATGTGGAGAGTATTTCACGGTTGCGACTTCTGTGTTTGCGGAATTTTATACCGTGGAATTTCGATGATGCTAAGGGAGTTTTATTTTGGGAATTTAGTGCAGGGCGAATTCTTGAAATTTTAGATTTTGAAATTTGGGGAGGGTGTTTTGGAGGATTTGTCTTTAGGAAATAGAGATGTTAGATTTATGGGTGTTTATGGGTTTCAAGTTGTAGATTTTATTTATTTTTAAAAGGATAAGCTGGAATATTCGAGGTTTACAATTTCAAAATTTTCAAATTTGGGAAACTTTGAATGATCGAACTATTTAGTCACAGTTTCAACAATTCCACGATTCCGGGATTCCAAAGTTCCAAGAGTCCACAATTCCATAATTCTACTGTTCCACAATTTCGGAATCGTACAATTCTACAATTGCACACGTCCATAATACCGCAACTCCACAATTCCATAATTTCGTGATTACGCAGACCCGCAATTCTACAACTCAACAATTCCGCAACTCCACAATTTACGTAATTTCGTGATTCCGCAGTTCCACGACTCAGCAATTCCGCAACTACGCAATTCCACAATTCCGCAATTCCGCAACTCCACAATTTACATAATTTCGTGATTCCTCAGTTCTACAATTCAACAATTCCGCAACTACGCAATTCCGCACCTCAACAATTCCGCAACTCCACAATTTACGTAATTTCGTGATTCCGCAGTTCCACGACTCAACAATTCCGCAACTACGCAATTCCGCAATTCCGCAACTCCACATTTTACATAATTTCGTGATTCCGCAGTTCCACATCTCAACAATTCCGCAATTCCGAAATTCCACAATTCCATAATTTCGGGATTCCGCAGTTTCGCAATTCCACAACTCCACAACTTAACAATTCCACAATTCGACAATTCCATAATTCCATAATTTCGTGATTCAACCATTTCGCAATTCCACAACTTAATAATTTTTCAATTCCACAGTTCCAAATTTGCAATATCCGAAAATTCCTGAATTTTAGAATTCGACAGTTCCGAAATTCCACAATTCCAAATTTAAAAAATTCCACAATTTCACAAACCCAAAATTTCAGAACTCTAAAATCCCTGAAGCTCAATATTCCCTACGTCTCCATACTTCGAAGTCTCGAAATACCTATATCCCTAAACCTCCAAATCCTCAAATCATAAGATTCTTAATTTTCACAAATCTCCTTATTCCCATTTTTCAATCCCCCACCCCTAAATGTAAATATTCAAGCTTCATAAGGTCTCCATCATTCTCGATCAACGATTCGCATAAATTCGATTTCATCGTCATAATGAAACGGATATAAGTAATTTACATTCCTCTTATTTACTCTTTGCTGGTATAAACTACTTTGTTAGCAATTTATAACGCTCAGAAGTGAATTAATGCAGTTGGTTTTAGCCTTTTTGTAATCGGCGGTAATCGATACATGCTGGTATAAGGGAGAATTTTCTTAAGCATGCCAAATAACTATCCACGCCAATTTGGTATTAATTCGGTATTATTAATCTTGCAACTTATATGATCTGTTTTCCGATGAAGAAATGCAATTCAGTTAATGAATATAATTATCATTCGTTTTATCTTTCTGCATTTCGAATGGGACTGAAATGTAAAGATATTTGTGTACATTGCAGGAAATATTAAAATTCCTCAATTTTATTTTGCGTCTGAAAACATGAAATTCGAAATCGACGCGTAATTTAATATAGAGAACTGTATTACTCATATGTTACATATCTTAAACGCTTAAACTTCTACAATTGGAAATTAGTGAAACGCTACAATTATTTTTTAAAAGAAATCGTTTGAAATTTGCGATAAGTAATTTAACTTTATTCTATTTCCATGATAATGGCTCTCAAATTCGTATATTACAGCGTTTCAATAATAATCATAATGACCGTTCTGGTTCCCATAGAGCACAATTTATATTTCCCTATACTAAGCAAGATTATATCATCAAATTTACAGTAAACATTAGTGCAATGAACAATTCGTTGCGTTCGGTTTATTCAATTCCTGATAACCATAAGCTAACATATACATTTCACCAAATTAAACTAATCAAGACATAATTAAGGTAACATTAGGTGTCATTAGGGACTCTTGACATATTCGTGACGCACTTCTGGCGCATTCTTGACGCACCCTCGACAAATTTTTACACCACTGTGACGCACCCATGACGCATTAATAACGTATTCACGACGCACTCATGACACACCCATAACGCAACCGCGACGCACTCGTCGTTTATCGAATAATGCAAAAATCATTCACTGTCGCATGAGGTGAATGAAAAATGTGTCTGTGGTTATTAATCAGTTATCAGTCGATAAATGTTATCGATGGTAAATTTTACGGTGGATATAATTTTAAAATAAAATATTACGTAACAGTAAACATAAGTTTAAAATAAAATATAATATAAAGCTAGTTATGTTGCAATGATTTTATAATTTCATTTCATGTTTTTAGCTTATTATACATTTTTCATTTTACATTTTAATTTTGTATTCTTTGTGTGAATATAAAAATTTTATTTCACGCAGTCATTTTATGTTTCTAATTTATATATTCTAATATATTCGTTTTGTATTTTAATTTTATATTTCGTGTGTAATTATATTAGTTCAATTTTAATTTTAAATTATTAAAATTTCGATCTTAATTTTGTATTACTTCGTGTTGTATGTGAAATGTTAAACAAAATTAAAATTTGCGAAGATTGTGTTTACTGTATTTTACGGATTTTAAACAATTACAAGATAAAGTTTACTAAATAAGTTTAATTTGAAAATTAGAAAGCTTGAAGATTCATTTCTATCATTTCAAAGAAAGAATAAAAATAGTAAAAATTCAGAAACTTGAAATCTTTTAATTTAAAAATTACAAAATGAATCAATCTGCCAGAACCGTCACTCACAAGAAAATAATTCTACAACGGAAGCACCGGTTATTATTGATGTTATAATTACTGGTATTGTTATTAATTATATTATTATTACACGTATTACTATTACTGACAGTATTGTTACTCCTATTATTAGTAGTCATGTTGTTATTATTCGTATTATTATTGCACGCATTATTACAGTATCTGGCCATTGAATACCACGTATCATTTCACTTTTATGGGAATAATTATGTCGTATGTTAAATTGCTTTAGGTCAAAATTATTAATCAATATTTTTGACGAATTTGTTGCGCCTTTTTGACGCATTCTTGACGCACTCCTGACACGTTTGTGACGCATTTTTTATACATTCTTGACGGAGTTCTGGCATAATCGTGACGCACTCTCGACGCACTTGTGACACAATATTAACATGTGTGTGACACATCTTGACGCACTGTTCACATATTCGTGACGCATTTTTGACGCCCCCACGACGCAGCCGTAAGGCATTCGTGTAGCACCTATAACGCACTGGTAATGCATCCATAAGGTACAATGCAGTCGTGACGCACTCATGACGTACTCATGACGCACTCGTGACTCACCCATAACGCAACCATGACGCACTCGTGATGCACCCATAACCTACTCAAGACGAACTAGTGACGCACGCCCAACGCACTCTTGACGCATTTGTGACACATTATTAACACATGTGTGACGCACTCTTGACGCACTCTTCACATATTCGTGACGCACTCTTGACGTATTTTTGACGCCCTCGTGACGCACCTATAACGCACTGGTGATGCACCCAAAAGGCACAATGCAGTCGTGACGCATCCATGACGTATTCACGACGCAATCGTGACACACACTTAACGCAACCATGACGCACTCGCGACGCACCCATGACGTACTTAAGACGAACTCGTGACGCACCGCTGACGCACTCTTGACGCTATCATGACGTATTCGTACCTCAGCAGTGATCAATTTTACTCGAATTTTTAATACGCTTCAGTTTGGAGTTCAAGTCCAATTTACATGGTCACGTTTGCGTTAGGAGTATCGATGGCGCTAGAGGTGAAATTTGAACGCCACAGAAAATGTCTGCCTGCTCAAATACTAGTTTACAACTCTCACATTATCCGAGTGTAAAGAATTACGGGAAAATGAAGATATAAAGCATGTGATCAATACGCCCCTGTCACCAAAGCAAAGAAAATATAAAATACTAACATGTGTTAATATTGCGTACATATCACAGCTAATAAATCACATTTTGCCTTTCACGGAAAATGTGAAAGAATTATGAAAATTTATGGCGGTAATAGCCAGGGATTTCCCTTAAAAAAGCAATCAAGATCACCATTAAATATTACTATAACAACCAGATTCACCTGCAAAGATCCAGCAACTCAATTACTCGTCCCCCCAAAAACAAATTTATTTACGTAATTTCAACAGCCACACTCTCAGCCAACAATGTCTCCAAACGAGTCTGCAAACACCGTGGAAACGAACGATATATTACGCCATAAGTGTCCGCTTTTTGTCCCGTAGAAGAACGGACACCTTTTTTTCTTGGTCCAACGAGGAGGATTTCATTCAGCAAAGCGTAATATCTTCGGAACGAAGGTCGACACGGACCCGACTGGTCGTAAAAAGGACAGAAGGGACGGGATTCTGATATTTTTGCTGGTTAACAAAATGCCAGCTCGCCACTCGAGGCTTGCAGCATCAGCAGCGTTTGAGGTTATGCGAACGAATTTCGGACAATGCGGTACTTCTGTACTTCTTATTGCACGTAGCAAGAAGTCATTTATATATCTCATTTTACAAAAACCGCCGTTTAACTTCTATTAAGATTACGTTATTATAATTTATTTACATTTTCAGGTTAGTTTCTATTTAAGAGTCTCTTCTGGTAACCAAATATTCTGAACACTTTTGAGGATTTTTAGACTTCTGTTGTAAAGTTGATGCATCCCTTATTTATCTTACCTTTTAGTCAGAATGTTTGTTTTCAAAAAATGCGACTTAATTCTATTTCAAAGACAAAATTTGTCTTTTGTCGTATTTTTACTATGAAATTTAATTTTGAAATGTAGTTCGACCTATAACATTTCAGCCTTAAAATAGACACAGCAAACAAACGTTAATCCCGTCGTCCAAACACCGAGTATCATCTCGTTTTATTGCCGTGACACTATTCGAGGACAAGGTGTTCGATGAGCGAAAAGAGGGCGAAAGAGATGCTGGCGGGTCGTTCCGTTTTCTGTCTCGATGCTCGAACTGCAGAAATAATGCACGAGGCTGGTAACGAAGAGGAAAGGTCAGAGGTCGGGGTTTAACCTTCTGCTTCGCTTCGTTTCGTTTGGACGATAGCTGCGCCGAGAAAAGAGGGATGGTCCTGGGGACAAAGACTGGTCGTCACGGTTCCTGAATAATTGGAACGCGGTTGGATGAAAGAAGTTGACTTTGTTTCGCGAACGCGGAGAGGAGACTCGTTTTTATATTTTCTTTCTCAATTTCTGAACGTGGTCATATACGGGGTGTCCTAGGATCTGCTGATAAAGGTGGACGAAAATTCTTTGCATTTAAAAATGTTTCTGCAGCAAATCAATATAATGTATACGAAGGCCATATAACGAGACTCTGTTAAATTTGACTGAATGAATATAGTAATATTTTTTAGTTAAAAATGTTTGCAAAATTAAACAGCAATATCTTAGTTCAAAATGTTCCTCCTCAAAATCAATCCAGTGTACATGGTAGCCATATAACGGGACTCTATTAAATTTGACTGAATGAACACAGTAATATCATACTTTAATTGTAAATGTCACATCACAAAATCAGTAATATCTTAGTTAAAAATGTTTCTCTACAAAGTCAATCCAATGAAAATACACAACGGCAATATAGTGAAACTTCATTAAATTTGACTGAATGAACACTGTAATATCATACTTTAATTGTAAATGTTACATCACAAAATCAGTAATATCTTAGTTAAAAATGTTCCTCTACAAAGTCAATCCAATGAAAATACACAACGGCAATATAGTGAAACTTCATTAAATTTGACTGAATGAATATAGTAATATTGTACTTTAGTTAAAAATGTTTGCAAAATTAATCAGCAATGTTCAAAATGTTCCTCCTCAAAATCAATCTAGTGTTCGTGGAAGCCATATAACGGGACTCTATTAAATTTGACTGAATGAACACAGTAATATCATACTTTAATTATAAATGTTACATCACAAAATCAGTAATATCTTAGTTAAAAATGTTCCTCTACAAAGTCAATCCAATGAAAATACACAACGGCAATATAGTGAAACTTTATTAAATTTGGCTGAATGAATATAGTAATATTGTACTTTAGTTAAAAATGTTTGCAAAATTAATCAGCAATATCTTAATTCAAAATGTTCCTCCTGAAAATCAATTCAATGTACATGGAAGCCATATAACGGGACTCTATTAAATTTGACTGAATGAACACAGTAATATCATACTTTAATTGTAAATGTTACATCACAAAATCAGTAATATCTTAGTTAAAAATGTTCCTCTACAAAGTCAATCCAATGAAAATACACAACGGCAATATAACGAAACTTTATTAAATTTGGCTGAATGAATACAGTAATATCGTACTTTAGTTAAGAATGTTCCCTCACAAAATCAATCAGTAATATTTTAATTAAAAATGTTCCTCTACAAAGTCAACCCAATGAAAATACACAACGGCAATATAATGAAACTTTATTAAATTTGACTGAATGAATACAATAATATCGTAGTTTATTTAAAACTATTCTCTCACAAAATCAATTAGTAATATCTAACGTAAAAAACTTCCCCACAAAGTCAATTCACTGAAAGTACAGCACGGCCATATAACGAAACTCTATAGAATTTGCCTGTATAAAAACAGTAATACTTCTCTGTAATTAAAAAGTATTCCCACAAAATCAGTTAAATAATTAAAAGTGTCTCTAAAATCAATCCAAGAAAAATATAAAAAGGCAATATAACGAGATTACGCCGTGTAAATGAAATGCTCAGCGTCTGCCGAAGAAAAAGTGGCCGTAACATCATTAAAATTGCGTTTACAAGTGGCAATAACAAATCGAAGGTTGGGATTAAGAGGTGAATGTTTAATATCAGCGATAATCCGAATTAACGTGGGTCGCGGTGTACGCGTTTGTTCACGCATCGACGAACGATTTAACGGACGGAAATAAAAGAGATGGTAGAAAATAATCTGGTGTGGGAAGTGTCATAAAATGATCGTAAGAGAATCTTATTGCAGGTGACCGCGTCGTAACGAAATTCTAACAGGACTTTATTATTGACTACATGTATTTCGAGTGCTTTTAACAGGTTCAGCATTTGCCTGAAAAGTCGTAAAATAATATTAGCTTCGGACCGTGTAGGTAGTTTACATGTGATACTATTTTTTATAGTACGGTTCGGAACGAGCTTCCATGTTAGGTTAGGGAATATGTCGTAAATATGTGCGTACGTTTGTATATGACGTATGCTATCAAATGAAAACTTATATGGTTTTTCGGCGGAAATCGATGCATCCAATATTCACCTACAATTTCTACGGAATATATCGTCATATATTTACATATTTTTATACGTTTTTATGGTACTGAAATGTTATTTCGAAAACATTTAATAATATTGGAATAATTTTGTCAGGATTTAACGTTTTGCACTCTTATGTGACTCGACATCGTATTTCTCATGGATTCTAGAAATAATTCAGTTAAACATATTGTTTGAATATAATTTTTATTTACTTATTATTTATAGGAAATGAACAATATATTTGTTACATACCTCGCACTGTTGCAATATATTTTATGGAGAATACTGTCCTTGATCTATTTTGTAAATTGAAGAGGTGGTAGATAAAAGGAATTAAAAGCAGAGGGTTAGGAATAAGTGTGGGAATACATATATTTTGCCTTTGATTATACTAAGTTATACTCAAACAACTTTTGAGTTTTTAAATTTGAAAATTTGGAAGCTTTAAAAATTTTGATTATGAAAACGTGCAACTCTGAAATTTACTGAATTTCAGAAATTAAAACACTGAGCAATTGTACAATGGTACCTTTGAAAAATTGAGAAATCCACGAATTGCAGAATTGAAGAATTGAAGAATTGAAGAATTGAAGAATTGAAGAATTGAAGAATTGAAGAATTGAAGAATTGAAGAATTGAAGAATTGAAGAATTGAAGAATTGAAGAATTGAAGAATTGAAGAATTGAAAAATTGAAAAATTGAAAAATTGAAAAATGAAAGAATTGAAGAATTGAAGATTTGAAGAATTGTAGAATTGAAGAATTGAAGAATTGAAGAATTAAAGAATTGAATAACTGAGGAATTGATGAAATCATGACTTGAAAGATTGAGAAATTGAAAGAGTAAAAGATTGAAAGACTATTAAATTGAAAAATTGAGAAATTCAGAAATTGAGAATTGAAATAAAAAGAATTAAAAATTTGGGAAATGGAAAGACTGAAAAATTCTATAATTGAGTAATTCAGATATTGAGAAAGTGAGAAATTGGGAAGTCGAGAAATTGGTACAATATACAATTGAAATTGAAGAAATTGACAAATTGAAAAATTGAAAACTTCAAAAATGGAACACTTGAAGAATTGAAAAGTAGAAAAATGGAACACTTGAAGAATTGAAAATTTGAAAAATGGAACACTTGAAGAATTGAAAACTTGAAAAATTGAACATTTGAAGAATTGAAAACTTAAAAGATTGAACACTTGAAGAATTGAAAAGTAGAAAAAT
This sequence comes from Megachile leachella, assembly GCA_963576845.1. Classification (NCBI taxonomy): domain Eukaryota; kingdom Metazoa; phylum Arthropoda; class Insecta; order Hymenoptera; family Megachilidae; genus Megachile; species Megachile leachella. Next base: position 7,500,494 of record OY756252.1, on the reverse strand, counting down.
TGAACACTTGAAGAATTGAAAACTTAAAAGATTGAACACTTGATGAATTGAAAACTTGAAAAATTGAACATTTGAAGAATTGAAAATTTGAAAAATTGAACATTTGAAGAATTGAAAATTTGAAAAATTATACAATTGAAGAATTGAAAATTTAAAAGATTGAACACTTGAAGAATTAAAAACTAGAAAACTCGAAAACTTGAAAACTTGAAAACTTGAAAACTTGGAAACTAGAAAAGTAGAAAACTTGAAAACTTGAGAATTTGAAATCTTGAAAACTAGAAAACTAGAAAACTAGAAAACTAGAAAACTAGAAAACTTGAAAACTAGAAAACTCGAAAACTCGAAAACTCGAAAACTTAAAACCTTGATAACTTGAAAACTTGAAAAAATTGAAAAACTACAGACTAAAAACTATTGGAATATTAGAGAATTCCTTAGAAAATTCGAACAGTTGTAAATTTGAAACTACTTAAACTTCTGATTGCAAACCTACCATAACCAAAGTTATTGTTCTCTCGTTACCGTTTGCCTTTAATCTCTTAAACGAACAGTTACGTCAAATAACAATCAAATACCTTTCACTCTTGTTACAACTATTCGCCGCTGTTAAAATCGCATGATCGTCTAGTAACTCGAAACAGTTACATTTGAATACACTAATTGAGACAGGATTTTTACACGATATTGATTCGGTGAACGTGATACTTCAATATAGGTGAATAAATGTTTCCAGTCACCTGGCTTGTTTTTTTTAGCGAAATAAAATGCAATACGCTGGGAGCAGGTGAAATTTATTCTTGGTATTCTATAATATTATTTCTCCTCTGGCTCCATTTCCAATAACAGTTAACTCAATATTTGAACAAATTTCTTTTAAAGCCGAGTCAATTTCCCGGTTATTCAAATATATCGCTGATTGCTTTTACAGGGGAAACAAAAAAACTTCAAAAGCAGTAGCGTTTTTCCCCGAAAGTAATTTACGCGTTTCAAACAAACTATAATACTGGGAACATATCCGTTTACTTTTTGTAACACACATAACAGTTTTTTAGTAATTACTGCAGAAATAATTTGAAACTATTAAATTTGTTTAACAACTTTGCGTTTCATTTGTGGAACCAGAAAACAATTTACCGAAATAAACGAATTTCATTTGTTGCGAATAAACGAATTTTATTTACACGATTGTTTCGATAAATTGAAAGAGTTTTATACAATGCTTAGATTTCAAATAATTAAATTAAAAATTAAATGTAGGATATTGTTAACTGTGAAACAATGCATGCAGATTTTAACAAAATACGATTTATCAAAATTATTGTATTGTGTTATCAATTATTTTCTGCGAATTTTAATTTAAATATGGAATTTGGTGTATTTTTGTTTAAAAAAGAATTGTTTACTGTATGAAAAAATATTTTCTCAGCTGAATTAATTTGGTGTTTAAATTAGCAGCAAATTATTGATGAATTAAATTATTACATATGTTAAATTATATTAATATATTTTAAATAATAATAAATAATTAATTAAATTAATTACATATACTAAATTTAAGTAATATCAAAACAAAAATGAATGATAATAGTTCTATTAGTAATTGAGTATATACTAATAATAAAAAATTTTGTTACCAACAGATTAAATGATAAATAAAGCTAATATACAATAACTATAAATACTTTATTAATCATAGAGTCATTATTACAAATATAAACTTACAAGATTTCAGTAAAAATATCAGCGATTTTGAAAATCAAGGGGTAAGTTCACTCAAAAAAAAAATAAGGATAACAATAAATAAAACTTCATATATTTATCTGAAGCAATCCATAATAAAAATAATTGAATTATTTTGGCGGGAAGTCTTTGCTGCCCGCACATACAGTTCCTCCATGTTCCATCCCACGATCTGCGATCACCGTCTAAATTTCAGAAAAGCTTGCGACTGTCTAAAAATTGAAACACCAACCCCAACTTTTTCCATTAAGTCGAATCGCGCAGTTTAATTTGAAAGTGGGGCAAGTCCATATCTGAATATAATAGTAGACAAAGCTTGATACGGTATTTTCTGTAAGCAATCCACAGTGAAAATAAGTGAAATCCCTAATATTTGGCCGATGGTTTGATTAACGGTATTGGAAAGATTATTTTGAAAGTGGTGCAAAGCTTGAAATGATTTTTAGCCGAATTACGGTATTAGCGCTGGCATTTTAGTTATATAATACCGAGGAACTAGAAATTGTATAATATCGGTGACATAACCTCGATATCCGAGGATCTGTAGTCTCTCCAGGTATCATTGCTTCCATTATCAGCCTGCAAGTTCCACTTTCTAATAAATACTCGACAAAGTCGACACGGTTTTAGTATCAACCCCTTAACAATTTCACCGTTATTTGAAAATTAATTACGAATCATTTCGTTAAAAAAATATGGCCGATTTCAACGAAGATGCGTGAAGCCGGCAGTCAATACGAAAATAAAAGTTATTTCTCGGTAACAACTCCGATAAAATTTTCATTTCCACGGAATTTTAATATTTTTGTGTTTGTAGAGATAAAACCTACGAGAACTGGGAACAAAAGAATCCTGGAGTTCTGAATGCAAACAAAATTCAAAGAAAAATGATTGGGAGAATAATTGAAACATCGTTGAATCAGGGTTAAGGGTTTTTTTAAACCTTCCTTAATTTTGAAAATGAACACAATTATAATAAAACCTTTGAGCAGCGGTTCGTACGATTGATTAAGATTATAGCAAGTTTTAATGGTTGTCAGGACATATAATTTATAGTAATGATGATGTAGCTCACGAACTGTCGTGTATAACTGATACAATTGTTATTGCTGTAATTATTACAGCGATGTAAGGTTCCATTTCTTAAATGGAACAAAATTCGTTTCGTTTTAACAGCAAGAAACGGTGTTATTATTTCCACCCCATTTACTATAACAGAAAAACTCAAAAACCGTTCTCTCGGTTGTCATTCCATAAAACCAGCACTTTAACCGCCATTTGAAACGACACTTTATATTTTTGCGGCGTGATGGTCGGAAATTTTTCAGCGCTTCTTCTGCTCATCTCTCAGGTACAAATATACCCTTCGTATCATGGGTCGATTTGTAATACCGGTAGATATTCTTTATCGAATAATGCAAAAATCATTCACTGTCGCATGAGGTGAATGAAAAATGTGTCTGTGGTTATTAATCAGTTATCAGTCGATAAATGTTATCGATGGTAAATTTTACGGTGGATATAATTTTAAAATAAAATATTACGTAACAGTAAACATAAGTTTAAAATAAAATATAATATAAAGCTAGTTATGTTGCAGTGATTTTATAATTTCATTTCATGTTTTTAGCTTATTATACATTTTTCATTTTACATTTTAATTTTGTATTCTTTGTGTGAATATAAAACTTTTATTTCACGTGGTCATTTTATGTTTCTAATTTATATATTCTAATATATTCATTTTGTATTTTAATTGTGTATTTCGTGTGTAATTATATTAGTTCAATTTTAATTTTAAATTATTAAAATTTCGATCTTAATTTTGTATTACTTCGTGTTGTATGTGAAATGTTAAACAAAATTAAAATTTGCGAAAATTGTATTTACTATATTTTACGGATTTTAAAGAATTACAAGATAGAGTTTACTAAATAAGTTTAATTTAAAAATTAGAAAGCTTGAAGATTCATTTCTATCATTTCAAAGAAAGAATAAAAATAGTAAAAATTCAGAAACTTGAAATCTTTTAATTTAAAAATTACAAAATGAATCAATCTCCCAGAACCGTCACTCACAAGAAAATAATTCTACAACGGAAGCACCGGTTATTATCGATGTTATAATTACTGGTATTGTTATTAATTATATTATTATTACACGTATTACTATTACTGACAGTATTGTTACTCCTATTATTGGTAGTCATGTTGTTATTATTTGTATTATTATTGCACGCATTATTACAGTATCTGTCCATTGAATACCACGTATCATTTCACTTTTATGGGAATAATTATGTCGTATGTTAAATTGCTTTAGGTCAAAATTATTAATCAATATTTTTGACGAATATGTTGCGCCTTTTTGACGCATTCTTGACGCACTCCTGACACGTTTGTGACGCATTTTTTATACATTCTTGACGGAGTTCTGGCATAATCGTGACGCACTCTTGACGCACTTGTGACACAATATTAACACATGTGTGACGCACTCTTCACATATTCGTGACGCATTTTTCACGTCCTCACGACGCAGCCATAAGGCATTCGTGTAGCACCTATAACGCACTGGTGATGCACCCATAAGGTACAATGCAGTCGTGACGCACCCATGACGTACTCACAACCCACTCCGCCCTGTCACCAAAGCATAGAAAATACAAAGTACTAACACGTGCTAATGTTACGTACAGCACCATGGTAGCAAATAAATTATATAATTACACTTTGGTCTCTCACAGAAAACGTGGAAAATTCTGAAAATTTATAGAAGTACTGTATTTCTTACCACTACTTGTATTTTCATCCCTCTCATTATTACTCCTATTATTTCTCCCATTTTATATCCTTATTTCCAGTATTATTATTTGTCATATCACTCGTATTATTCTTTGTCGTATTATTACTCGCATTATTGTTCCTCGTATTATTTGTCGTATTATTATTCCCCGTATTATTATCCCGCCATAGAAAACAACGCATAAAGAAGCGTAGTTCGGGCAACGCAGCATCGCGTAAGAAGTTTCATTAAAATCAGAGGATCTCGCTCGCGGTTATCGAGAAAAACGCTCCACGATGGAAATGCGTAGAGACAGGGAAATTATAGAGTGAAATTTGCCGGGAAACGTAGACAGAGATACGTGGAAGCGCAATAAAAGTCAGCCTCGCCGTAAATTCACCTGTTACGTCGGCTCAGGGTTCGTGTAACGCTTTAATCTGCCCTTTCCTGTCGCGCGAAGTCCGCTCGAGTTAACGCACAACCACGGTGATATATCGATATCAAACTTGCCCTGTGGCGAACGCTCTTCGTGAACCCTTTAACCGACATTTCTGCCGATCGCAGATCTACTAATTATTTCCTAATTACTTCGAATACCATTTTTAAACGAGTTTTGTGATGCGTGCTGTTGAGATTGATAGGTGGAAATTTTCGTTGGTGCGAAATTGGGAGGGTGGATGTGTAGGGATGAGGAAATATGGGAATTTGAGAATTTAGGAGGATTGTGAGGGTGAGATTGGGATTTGGGGATTTGAGGATTGAAGAGGTTTAGGAGATTTCAGAATTTGAGGATATGGGAATTTAGTTGGTTGAGATATTTAGGATTTGAGAATTTGAACATTTGGGGAGATAGACGTGTAGGGTTGAGGAAATATGGGAATTTGAGAATTTGGAAGGGTTCTGAGGGTGAGATTGAAATTTGGGGGTTTGTGAGGGTTAGCAGGAGATTTGGGAATTGAGGATTTAGTTGGTTGAGACACTTAAGATTTGAAAATTTGAGAATTTGAAAATTTAACGATTTGATGATTTGGGAATTTGAGGTTTTGATAACTTGAGACATTTGTAATTTGAGAAATTAGTAATTTGAGAATCTGCTAAGTTAAGAAATTTGTAATTTGAGAAATTGATAATTTCAGAGTCTGGTAATTTAAGAAAGGGTATAGCCGGATAAGGTAGTCAAATGTGCCCTTGAGTCGATTTAGAAACCCAACTCGTCAGTCGGTAGCATATCCAAAAAAAACATCTCACACCAAGTTTCAACCCCCTACCTCATTCGTGGGGGTAGTAAAAGGGAAAAAACGAAATTCCGGTTTTTGGCCCTTTTTGCCTATTTACTGTCGTTCAAAAATTCTGAAAAAATTCTAAAACATGGAGGACCATATAGCGCATATTATAGAATTTTTTGAGATTTTTTGATTATAAATTGTAGTCATGAAAAATCAAAAACCGAAAAAAAATCCGAAAAATTGCGATTTTTTAGTGAAGATGTCGGAGCACTACTTTTATATTAATATGGTAGTTAGGTATTAGTATAACTAGTATTCTCTAATTTTTTCAGATTTTTCGGTGAGGTGCGCCGTAGTTAAAAAAATCAAAAACCGATTTTTTCGCGCGAAAAACCAACTTCTGCTTCGAATTTTTATGTCAATTTGCCATAAAAGATGCATTAGGCTATTTTAAGAGGATTCACGTTCGCACAATTGATTTATGAATTACAACAATGAAATTAACATAATTAATTAGTTTTATGCTATGTTCTTTATATACTTAAATGTTTAACCGTCATACAACGAGATCGGTAGCGCAGCGGTTAAGGCGCCTGACTGGTAAACTGCAGCATACTTTTTTCGGCGCAGGTTCGATCCCGCCAGAACTTATATATTTTTTTTTCTTTCAATTATTAATTTTTTTCATTCTAATTATATAGCAATGGATATTACTTATTTAAAAACATTTTTAATACATTTTAAGAATATTTCAAGGTTTGTTTTTTTTTTCAGTGGGGGAAAGACATTTCCACACAGTCTTTATGTTCTTAGACTAGTGTGGGACTCCTACGTTAATCGCAAACTACCCACTAAAATCCCCATTGTCTGTTGAAATAAAAATAATTTTGAGTAAACTTAAGTAATTATAATTTTTAATTACGTGTCTTAATTGTGTTACCATTTTATATATTTTTATTTTTAAACATTTTGTTTTTCATAACTTATCACTTTCCATTGTTGAAGAAATACAATGTTGAGTGTATCAATCGTCATTGCTGTCTTCATTTGTAACAGATATCACTTGCTCCGCTTGAAATATTTTGCTTAATACTGTACATTGCAATTATTTCAAGGATAAACTGAATTAACCATTTTTCAAACATTAAGTCGAATACCTGAATAGAGAAAAGCCAATCTTCAACTAATTAAGATTAACAAAATACCTATAACAATAAGTAGTCGACAGACCTCTACTACTTAGTCACCAGAAATGAAATATTTGAAAATTGGACTAATAAATGTATTTAACTGAAAAAATATAAAATCGTAGCGTAATTAAGATATGTGGTCAAAATGTTCGGTAATTATTTTTATATGAATTTAAAGTTGTCATAGTTTTTCAAGTTAAAAAAAAAACAAACCTTGAAATATCCCTAAAAAGTATTAAAAATGTTTTTAAATAAGTAGTATCCATTGCTATATAATTAGAATGAAAAAATTAATAATTGAAAGAAAAGAAAAAAGAAAAAAAAATATATAAGTTCAGGCGGAATCGAACCTGCGCCAAAAAGAACATGCAGCGGTTTACCAGTCAGGTGCCTTAACCGCTGCGCTACCGATCTCATTGAAAAACCGTTAAACATTTAAGTATATAAAGAACATAGCATAAAACTAATTAATTATGTTAATATCATTGTTGTGATTCATAAATCAATTGTGCGAACGTGAATCCTCTTAAAATAGCCTAATGCATCTTTTATGGCAAATTGACATAAAAATTCGAAGCAGAAGTTGGTTTTTCGCGCGAAAAAATCAGTTTTTGATTTTTTTAACTACAGCGCACCTCACCGAAAAATCTGAAAAAATTAGAGAATACTAGTTATACTAATACCTAACTACCATATTAATATAAAAGTAGTGCTCCGACATCTTCACTAAAAAATCGCAATTTTTCGGATTTTTTTTCGGTTTTTGATTTTTCATGACTACAATTTATAATCAAAAAATCTCAAAAAATTCTATAATATGTGCTATATGGTCCTCCATGTTTTAGAATTTTTTCAGAATTTTTGAACGACATTAAATAGGCAAAAAGGGCCAAAGACCGGAATTTGGTTTTTTCCCTTTTACTACCCCCACGAATGAGATAGGGGGTTGAAACTTGGTGTGAGATGTTTTTTTTGGATATGCTATCGACTGACGAGTTGGGTTTCTAAATCGACTCAAGGGCACATTTGACTACCTTATCCGGCTATACCCTTTGTAATTTGAGAAATTGGTAATTTGAGAATCTGATAGTTTAAGAAATTTGTAATTTGAGAAAATGGAAATTTGAAAATTTGGTAATTTGAGAAACTGATAATTTGAGAATCTGGTAATTTAAGAATCTGATAGTTTAAGAAATTTGTAATTTGAGAAAATGGAAATTTGAAAATTTGGTAATTTGAGAAACTGATAATTTGAGAATCTGGTAATTTAAGAATCTGATAGTTTAAGAAATTTGTAATTTGAGAAATTGATAATTTGAGAATCTGGTAATTTAAGAAATTTGTAATTTGAGAAATTGATAATTTGAGAATCTGGTAATTTAAGAAATTTGTAATTTGAGAATCTGGTAATTTAAGAAATTTGTAATTTGAGAAATTGGTAATTTGAGAATCTGATAGTTTAAGAAATTTGTAATTTGAGAAAATGGAAATTTGAAAATTTGGTAATTTGAGAAACTGATAATTTGAGAATCTGGTAATTTAAGAATCTGATAGTTTAAGAAATTTGTAATTTGAGAAATTGATAATTTGAGAATCTGGTAATTTAAGAAATTTGTAATTTGAGAAATTGATAATTTGAGAATCTGGTAATTTAAGAAATTTGTAATTTGAGAATCTGGTAATTTAAGAAATTTGTAATTTGAGAATCTGGTAATTTAAGAAATTTGTAATTTGAGAAATTGGTAATTTGAGAATCTGATAGTTTAAGAAATTTGTAATTTGAGAAAATGGAAATTTGAAAATTTGGTAATTTGAGAATATGGTAATTTGAGAAATTGGTAATTTGAAAATTTGGTAATTTGAAAATATGGTAATTTGAGAAATTAGTAATTTGAGTAATATGTAATATGAGAAATATTAATTTGAGAAATTGGTGATTTGAGAATATGGCAATTTGAGAGTTTGGTAACTTGAGAGTATGGTAATTTGAGAAATATGTAATATGAGAAATATGTAATTTGAGAAACTGGTGATTTGAGAAATTTGGTTATTTGAGAATATGGTAATTTGAGAGTTTAATATTTTGAGAATTTAGTAATTTGAGAATATGACAATTTGAAAAATTAATAATTTGAAAATCTCGTAATTTTAGAATTTAGTAATTTGAGACACTTTTAATTTGAGAACTTGGTAATTTGAGATATTTGAGAGTTTGTCAATTTGATATGTAAAAATTTGAGAATTTGAGAACTTGAAAATATGAAGATTTAAGAAATGAGATATTTTGAAATTTCAAAATTTATGAACTTAAAGAATTAAAGAGACTTTAATAATTTAATAAATTTAAGATTTAATAATTTGAGAATTTGAGGTAATTAAATTCATTTTTTTCTTTTTTATTTATTTTCTCATTCACTGTTTTCTCTTTATTTTTTTTTCTTTCTCCACTTTCCTCCATCATTGTCCCTTTTTCATTTTTTCCTTCCCATTCTTCTTTTCTTCATTTCTTATTCACTTTCTGTTCTCCTTGCTTTCTTGTCCATTCTTCTCTTCTTCATTTTTTATTCACTCTCCATTCATCTATCTTTCTTATTCATCGTTCTCTTCCTTATTTTTTATTCAATCTTCCTCCTCCCTGCTTTCTTGTTCACTATTCTCTTCTTTATCTCTTATTCATCTCTTCTCCTTCTTCTCTTATTCATTTCACTTTCTGCATTTTCTCTTCTCCATTGCTGTATTCTCCTCCATTGTTTCTGCTTCACTATTTTCTTTTCTATATTTTGTTCATTTTCTCTTTATCTCTTCTTTATCTGTTATTCATTTCATTGTATTTTTCACTTTCTGTCTTTTTTTCTGTCTATTACTTCATTCCATATTTTTTCTTCACTGTTTCCTTCTTTATTTCTTATTGCGTTCTCCTCCTCTATTTTTTCTTTTTCTTCTTTTCATATCTTATTCATTTTCTCTCATCTATTTCTTCATCTGTCATTCATTTCACTTTCTGCATTTCGTCTTGTCTTTTACTTTATTCCATATTTTTTCTTCACTGTTTTCTTCTTTATTTCTTATTGATTTCTCCTCATCCATTTTTCTTTTTCTCCTTTTCATATCTTATTCATTTTCTCTCATCTATTTCTTCATCTGTCATTCATTTCACTTTCTGCATTTCTTCTTATTTATTACGTTATTCCATATTTTTTCTTCACTGTTTTCTTCTTTATTTCTTATTGATTTCTCCTCATCCATTTCTCCTTTTTCTCCTTTTCATATCTTATTCATTTTCTCTCATCTATTTCTTCATCTGTTATTCATTTCACTTTCTGCATTTCTTCTTATTTATTACATTATTCCATATTTTTTCTTCGCTGTTTTCTTCTTTATTTCTTACTGATTTCTCCTCATCCATTTTTTCTTTTTCTTCTTTTCATATCTTATTCATTTTCTCTTATCTATTTCTTCATCTGTCATTCATTTCACTTTCTGCATTTCGTCTTGTCTTTTACTTTATTCCATATTTTTTCTTCACTGTTTTCTTCTTTATTTGTCATTGATTTCTCCTCCTCCATTTTATCTTCTTTTTCTTCACATCTTATTAATTTTCTCTTATCTATTTCTCCTTCGTCTCCCTTATTATATCCTCGTCCATTATTCTCTTCCTTCTTTCTTCATTTATTCTCCATTTCTTCGTTTCTTTTTCCTCCCGACTCCTATATTTTTTCTTCCGCATTGTTTCTTAATCTCCACTCCTCATTCTCCATCTCCCCCCCGGTTCCATTTCCCCGAATCACACCCTGTATAATTACCTGCAGTAAGGTTAGGTGTCAGCTATAGCGAATAACGTTCTCTCGCTACGACTCTGTCGCTTTTCCTGGCAGGACCATCAAGAACGCTACGTGGCTCGGGCTGATATTTTTCTATCGTCTTTTTGCTCGTTCGTTCTTTCAGCCGGTCCCACACTCTGTCCGGGAAGTTTGCTCGATACGTTCGGGACGCGTAGATACGGGAAACGACACTCGGGAAAAGGTGTTTGGGAGACGAACTGTGAAATGGATTGGGCGCGGACCTCGGTTTTTTAGCTTCGCGAGCTACGGAGACCGAGCTGACGTGGATTGGTTAACTGGTTCGCTTGAAAACCTGCTGTCTGAGTGATTGGAGATAGTTGGGAAACTGTTACGAACTTTAGAAACGCTTTACCGTCTGATCTCTGATCAGCTGACGCTCTTTGTTGATCATTTTCAGTAGGTGCTGTCGGGGATCGATAATCGATTCTTGTGGCGATTAACTCTTGATTTAACCTGTCAAATTGACGGATCTTAGATCTCTTATTTTCAATTACGAAAGTAATTTAGTAGTTTTTGTCTAATTTCGACGTTTCTTAATAATTTATTAATATCACTAGGGAATGAATGAACTAAAAATCTAGAGATGTATATAGGGTTATTGGTACTTGGAGGATTTGGTGTCTATGAATACTGGTATTTTGGGTACTGCTGTCTAGGGATATTTGTAATTACGGATATCTGCATCTAGGGATATTTACATCTGAAATATTTGCATCGAATTTGAGAATCTTCGAATTCCGGAATCTAGGAATTTCGGGACCTTGGAATTTTGGGATCTAGGGATTTTGGGATATAGGGAGTTTTGTGATTTAGGGATTTTTGGATCTAGGATTATTGGGATCTAGGGATTTTGGAATCTAGGCATTTTTGATTCTAAGGATTTTGGGATCTAGGAATTTTGGGATATAGGGAATTTTGTGATCTAGGGATTTTTGGATCTAGGATTATTGGGATCTAGGGATTTTTGGATCTAGGATTATTGGGATCTAGGGATTTTAGGATCTAGGCATTTTTGGATCGAAGGATTTGGTGATGTAGGGAATTTGGGATTTAGGGTTTTCGGTATCTACGGATTTTGGGATCTAGGGATTTTAGGATCTAGGCATTTTTGGATCTAAGGATTTTGTAATGTAGGGGATTTGGGATTTAGGGTTTTCGGTATCTAGGGATTTTGGGATCTAGGGAATTTTGGGATCTAGGGATTTTGGGATCTAGGGATTTTGAAATCCAGGGATTTTGGTATCTAGAGATTTTGGGATCTAGAGATTTTGGAATCTAAGGAATTTTGTGATCTAGGGACTTTCGGATCTTGGAATTTTAAAATCTAGGTATCTAGGGATTTTGGGATCTAGGGATTTTGGAATCTGGGGATTTTTGGATCTAAGGATTTTGTGATGTAGGGAATTTGGGATTTAGAGTTTTCGGTATGTAGGGATTTTGGGATCTGGGATTTTGGGATCTAGGGATTTTGAGATCCAGGGATTTTGGTATCTAGAGATTTTGGGATCTAGAGATTTTGGAATCTAAGGAATTTTGTGATATAGGGACTTTCGGATCTAGGGATTTTAAGATCTAGGGATCTAGGGATTTTGGGTTTTAGGGATCTAGCGATCCTACGGTTTTGAGATTTCAGAATTTAAGAGTATTGCGATCTATGAATATTTGCACCTAGAAATATTTGTATCTAGGAACATTTGCATCTAGGGACATTTGTATCTAAGGAAATTCGTCTTGGAAATATTGACTCTTATTTTTATTGGCATCTGTTGAGATTGGTATTTAAACGTAATCCTCTCTAAGGATATTGAAATCCAGCAACATTGGTATCTAGGGATATTTCAATCTAGGGACATTAGTGTTCAGGAATATTTATATCTAAAAGTGTTCATATTTTAAAATATTGGTTGTTTGGTAAATTAGCTATTTAGCAATATTGGCATCTAGTAATAATGCTATCTAGGGATTTTCTCATCTTATGATATAAGTATCTACGGTTGTTGGCAACCAGTGACAGTACCTAGAAATATTAGTATCTAGGGATATTTGTGCTATAAATATCGATATCTATAAATCTAGGGATATTTGTATCTAGGGACATAGGTATCTCGTAAAATAAGTATTTAACTATATACGAAGGTATGTGTATTTAGAAATAAAAATGTGCTGATATAAATCTAGGGTCATTTAGTGATATAAATATCTAGGGATATTGATATTCCTGTATATAATTTCTAAAATATTTAAATAACTAAATATCTAAATATTATAAATCATCTAGCTATCTATATCTTGTTATATCAGTATAATTATCTAGTTATCTAGGGACTCTAGTACCTACAAGTTTAAATATCTAGGGATATTGGTATTCCTAGATATAGGTTCCCAAAAATTTAAGTAACTAACTATCCAAATATTATAATTCATCTAGCTATCTATATCTTGTTATATTAGTATAATTATCTAGTTATCTACGGACTCTAATACCTACAAATTTAAATATCTAGGGATATTGGTATTCCTAGATATAGGTTCCCAAAAATTTAAGTAACTAACTATCCAAATATTATAAGTCATCTAGCTATCTATATCTTGTTATATTAGTATAATTATCCAGTTATCTAGGGACTCTAATACCTACAAATTTAAATATCTAGGGATATTGGTATTCCTAGATATAGGTTCCGAAAAATTGAAGTAACTAACTATCCAAATATTATAAGTCATCTAGCTATCCATATCTTGTTATATTAGTATAATTATCCAGTTATCTAGGGACTCTAATACCTACAAATTCAAATATCTAGTGATATTGGTATTCCTAGATATAGGTTCCCAAAAATTGAAGTAACTAACTATCCAAATATTATAAGTCATCTAGGTATCCATATCTTGTTATATTAGCATAATTATCTAGTTATCTACGGACTCTAATACCTACAAGTTTAAATATCTAGGGACCCCATAAATCAAGTTACGAATCCAAAAAGAGAAAATTCACAAATTACGTACGTATCCAGAACCCAGTTAGCAGAAAAACATTGAAGCTGAACAAGTACAGAAGTTCTCTACAACGTTAACTGCAGAAGTCCGATAACTCCCCGTGAGTGATTCCCGCTACGTCTACGTAGTCGTTATCGCGCGAAATTAATTACAAACGGCACCGGCCATCATCGGAATGACGTGACAGTAGGAAAGGTAGACGAGTCGCGGACACAGACAAAGGAAAAAGAAGGATTACACCAGGGGATGGGGTCGGTATGGGGTCCCGGTGAATGGGGGTGGGAGAAGAAGCGTGCCGCTCTACCAGCCACCGATCAATACACCTCTACCAACACCATCAGTGGCCTGGCTGCAGGGACGAGTTTCCGGAGCTCGTTCGAAGAAAGCATAACTGCAGTGAAATTGCATAGAAAAGTCATACGGTATTATTTTACCTTATTTTGTTCGTTTAAGAGGTTTGTTATTACGAACAGGTACCATGAGGGAGATTTAATATGTCTGAGAGCTTGCGATCACTCGGAGCAAATGAGACGTAAATGTAATTCTTGTCGTGTGTTAGTATGATGTAATATAATTAAGATACCACCCATGTTGACGAGAAAATTTCTTTTAATTACTCTTTTGTAAAATATGATTTATACTGAGTGGCCGAGATAAGCACCCCATCAATAATGAAGGCTTTCGGCTTTTATACTGGCCACTTGGTATAAGGACGAATAATATTGTTAGATGCTTTATGGTACATTTAGAGGATACACGTAAATATTTTTACATAATGTAAATATTGATTGGTGTAATTTGAAATTTGGGTAACGATAGAATTGAAAAATTGAGAATTGAATACTTGTAGAATTGAAAACTTATAGATATAGGGACTTATGGATTTACAACTTGAAGAATTGAAAAATTGAAAACTTGAAAACTTGAAAACTTGAAAACTTGAAAATTTGAAAATTTGAAAACTTGAAAAATGGAACACTTGAACAATTGAACAATTGAAAAATGGAGAACTTGAAGAATTGAAGAATTGAAGAATTGAAGAATTGAAGAATTGAAGAATTGAAGAATTGAAGAATTGAAGAATTGAAGAACTGAAGAACTGAAGAACTGAAGAACTGAAGAACTGAAGAATTGAAGAATTGAAGAATTGAAGAATTGAAGAATTGAAGAATTGAAGAATGGAAAACTTGAAGAATTGAAGAATTGAAGAATTGAAAAATTGAAAAATTGAAAAATTGAAAAATTGAAGAATGGAAAAATTGAAGAATTGAAAAATTGAAAAATTGAAAAATTGAAGAATTGAAGAATTGAAAAATTGAAAAATTGAAAAATTGAAAAATTGAAAAATTGAGAAATTGGAATACTACAAAATTGAGTAATTGGTGAATTAAAAAATTGAAATGCTGGCAAACGAAATACTGAAAAACATAATAACTTAAAAGGACCTAAATTCACAAATTTGAAAACAGAAAATTGATACCTGCGTTCTGTAAATTGACATATTCAGAATCTCGACAAACAGATCCGCGGTATAAAAATGAGAAACTATCGGAAAAATTAGAAAAACGTAAAACTTCGAAAAGTAATAAAATTCGAAAAGTTGAAAATGGTTTTATCAATATTTCACCATTACAGTATAGCACTGCAAATGGCCGTCATTTTCTTATCCAGCTGTGCTAAGAAGCGGCACGTACATACTCTGAGCAGTATGTTTAAATTCCAAACTTGGAATCCCAAGTTTCAGTTAACGGTTCGGTGGCTGAAAATGAGCGATAAAGACACACCTAGGGGGCATTTCACCCTGAATTTCTCACGTTGTTCCAAACGAATTATCACACCAGTCTTTTCCATACATATATTTGCGAAGCACGTATAATCACGTTGATGTACATACATTCGCCGACCCCGTAATTGAATTATATCAAAATTGTACCTCTCTTATCGCTTCTATTACTACGAGTGATACTTTCGATTTACTGCTCGTAATAAAGTAAACATATTACTAGTTTTCAATTTTTCAAGTTTTCCATTCTTCAATTTTTCAATTTTTCAATTTTTCAATTTTTCAATTTTTCAATTTTTCAATTTTTCAATTTTTCAATTTTTCAATTTTTCAATTTTTCAATTCTTCAATTCTTCAATTTTTCAATTTTTCAATTTTTCAATTATTTTTTTTTACAGTGCACTTAAAAATTTGTGAATAACAACCCTATTTCAGATACTATTATAATTTACGATGCAAGAAAACCTATCCGGTTAGAAATATATAAAATTCTCCATAATTCGTTCTTTATTAAGGGCCCTAATCGCAATCTTGAGGAAATAGCGAAGCGTACTGGAAAATAAGAGGTTTTACGTCCGCACGGTCGCCGCCATGGACATTAAATGATAAAGTGAGATCTTCTAGGTGATTTTTAAGATCAGTTAACGATCTAAGAGTGTTCGAGCGAGATTGCAGGTGGAAGAACATTAATCACGCGGATGATACATCATTTTATATTCAGAGGTTTTCAGCTCGCGTCACCACCTTTTATCCAATCACTTTAATCGCTAATAATAAGACGTAGTGAAAGAAACTCATGAAAACTTGCCACGTGAGAGGCATTCGATAAATAAAATTGTGATTAGGAAATGTATATAATTTTCTATTACGCACATCAATTTTCATATTAAAGATTCCTCTATGCTGAAAAACTCAGGAATACGGAAATCTAGTTATATTTCTATATAGGAATATAAGAATACTGGGATGTTGTTGCACAGTGTTTTAAAACTCTAGGAATGTTCAAATATTCTGATATGAGGATTTAGAGGTATGAATACACGGGGACACAAGGATGTAGGGATCTAGGGATATTTAAAATTGTGTCTTTCTAATCTAGGAATATAATAATTTTGCTGTGTTCGTTTTTAGGGAAATTGGACGCTAGGGATATTCATGCAAAGGGGTGTCTGGATCTAGAGATATTTGTAATTTTGCTATATTTGAAGTTAGAGAGACTTTGATCTAGGGATATTTGAATCTAAGGAGACTTAAATCTGTAGAAAAATGGTGTATGCAATATTTGGATCTAGGGAGATTTCGATCTAGGACTTTCTAATACAGCAAAATTTCAATTTAGTGATATTTGAATCTAGGGAGATTTCGATCTAATGATATTTTAATCTAACTAAATTGCGATCTAGTGGTATTTAAGTCTAGGGTGATTTCGATCTAGGGATATTTGAATCTAGCTAAATTTCAATCTAATGATATTTGAATCTAGGGAGATTTCCGTCTAGGGATATTTGAATCTAATTAAATTGCGATCTAGTGATATTTAAGTCTAGGAATATTATAGTCTAGGGATATTTATAATCTTGTGATACTCAAATCTAGGGGAATTTTAATCTTGCACTATCCGAATCTAGAAAAGTTCTGATCTAAGGGAACGCGGCAGTGGAAGTATTTTAATCCAGGGGTACACGACATATTTAAATCTAGGGTTACTAGAAACTGATAACAGTCGATCTAAGTATATTAAAAATTATGGATACTACAATCATGGAACATTTAGAACTGTCCGTATTGCAGCCTAGTATTAATCAGGAACTATAGGTATCATGACAGAAATAAAGATCTAGAAATATTAAGAACTAAAATAAATGCTATGAATTAAATCTTTATATACCACTCAGATGATACTTAAAATATTAAATATCCCGACTATAAAGTAAGTAGGTAAATTAACGATGTTGAAGAAAATAAAGAAGAATCGATAAAAGAATATATTAATAAAATGAATAGCTGGCAGTAAAGTTGAAAGAAAATGAAGAATCGATTGAATGATATATGCAATAATAAATGAAATGGCCAGCAGTAAAACAGTGCGATTAAAAGAAAATAAACAAGTGCGAAACTGATTGCGAGCGTAGCAATTAAAAATATATGTTACGTTTCTTGCACGAAGACGATTTTGTTTGAAACACCAAATAAGGTATTCATTAACATTTCGCGCTGACAAGAAATTGACAATATTTCTGGCTTTGAAAGTTCCAATAAATTAAACCTGTCTTTTACAGACACGCTCGTCCTTAATCTGCTAAATCTCGTTAAAACCATTAGAGACTGAACTGGAAGCACCGTATCGTAATTAAAGCACTATCCTCTTTTTTCTTCTCTCTCGTTTTTTTTTTTTAATTTAATCGTTCCTTTCAAACATTATTTCTCCGCTCCTTTCATGCTGTAGAATCAAGACTTCCAGACTCAATAACAACCAGGATTCGATTTCCGGTATCAGCGCTTCTTATTTTTCACCAACTTCCACAATACCTTTCTTTTCCGTTTACCAGATCGCGAAAATCCTGCAACTACAAATTCGAAGTGAAATTAAAGTTGAATCGCGCAACGGAATCTTCGGCAGATTCTAACTTTCAATTTTCCTTCTCATTTTAGAGAAGTCGTTCAGATTGTGATAGTTGTGTTAATAATTTGCTATTTTATTGACAAGGAAAGATCTTGTATGTGGCTGAAAGGAAATTGAGTTTTAGTACTGTCAAGTTTCGGAGAGAATGTTACTGATATTTTAATGTGTTATGTTTGGTGAAAAAGGCAGAAATGTGTTTCGAGTGTTACAACTAAATACAATGAATTTTTATTGAATGGTTGTATTCAATTCTTTATGTATGAATTTAGAGATTTGAAAATTTGGATGGATATGGATTTAGAGATTTAGACATTTACAACTTCAAGAATTGAAGAGTTGAAGAATTGAAGAAATGAAGAATTGAAGAATTGAAGAATTGAAGAATTGAAGAATTGAAGAATTGAAGAATTGAAGAAATGAAGAATTGAAGAATTGAAGAATTGAAGAATTGAAGAATTGAAGAATTGAGAAACTGAAAAATTGAACAATTGAAAAATTGAAAAATTGAAGAATTCAAAAATTGAAAAATTGAAAAATTGAAAAATTGAAAACTCGAACACTTGAATTAAAAACTTGAAAACTTGACGAATTAAAAACTTGAAAATTGAAAAACTTGAAAAATTGAAAAACTTGAAAAATTGAAAAATTGAAGAATTGAAAAATTGAAAATCTGAAGACATGAAAACTTGAAAACTTGGAAACTCGAACACTTGAATTAAAAACTTGAAAACTTGACGAATTGAAAACTTGAAAATTTAAAAACTTGAAAAATTGAAAACCTGAAAAATTGAAAAATTGAAAAATCGAGGTCAATCAATTAACACGTCCGTAAAATGACCTCATAACATTAAGGTAGATTAGATTACGTTGCATACGCACGGTACGCGAAAACTGCGCTAGAATTCCGTAATATCAATCAATCAGCAATTGATCCCGAATTACCTCGCGCCGATTTTCTGCACCGCGCAACGAGAAACATCGCTCGAAGAGAAAACAAGCCCATTTCTTTTTCTTGTTGTCGGTTTTCTTTAATCGGCCATTGGTAGCCGTTGCCGAGCGGAAAGCATCGGTAAGAAACAATAAAATAGGAACGCGAAGTTTTCCACGGTGAAATTCGGTCAATGAAAACCGGCTAATGCGGCTTCTTATTGCTCGTCGAACGAAGGAACGGTTGTTTGTATCGAAGTTTGTATCGCATCGAGTATCGGTATTTTTGTCTTTCGATGAATAAAAGAATCTTCTGAACCGACACATCCTCGGATAAATGTTGGCCAGAGCGGACTGAAATTTATGAATAGCACTGGGTTAAACCACAATGAATCCGATTTCGATCTAGCTTTAATTAACTCCGATGTTCTTTGCTTATCTGATGCGGTTATTTGTCTTTTAATACTTTTTTTAATCGATGCGTTTGGAAATCGATTCAATTGGATCGTTTGGAATTAACTCTAGATTACAAAAATTTATGTTTTGAGATAATTATGGTTGTTGATATGAAATGGGTAGAATATAATTGCGATTGTGATATAATAGATGCAATAAATATACTACTCACTGATAGTACGTACAGGGTGTCTCACAAATAGTGTAGGTCCCTGAAATGGGGAGTAGCTAACGTGATTCTGAATAAGATTTCCCTTTGCAGAAATGGGGTTTGAAGCTCCGTTTTTGAATTATTAAGGAAAAACACGGACCAATCAGAGCGCGAGATTATTACGCGTTGGATTACTACGCGTTGGTTAACTACGCGTTAGATTACCACGCGTTAGATTCCTACGCTCAGAATTACCACGCGTTGCATTACTACGTGTTGGACTACTACGCGTTGCATTACTACGCGTTGAACTACTACCCGTTGAATATCCACGCGCTGGATTACTACGCGTTGGATATTCACACGCTAGATTACTACGCGTTGGATTACCACGCATTCGATTCCTACGCTTAGAATTACCACGCGTTGCATTACTACGCGTTAGACTACTACGCGTTGCATTACTACGCGTTGAACTAATACCCGTTGAATATCCACGCGCTGGATTACCACGCGTTGGATATCCACACGCTGGATTACTACGCGTTAGATTACCACGCATTAGATTTCTACGCTTAGAATTACCACGCGTTGCATTATTACGCGTTGGATTACTACGTGTTGAATATACAGTAAAACCTCTTTTTGTGCGGTGGATAGGGACCGTATAAAAGAAATCGTACAAAAAAATATTCGGAAATTTTATAAATACTTACATATAATAAACAACTTTGTACGATATACCACTCGAAATTTTTTTTATGCGGCGGACAGGGACCGCATAAAAAAGTCGCGCTTAGAAAATACATTAATTATTTACGAAAAAGATGAGAAAATGCTTTCAAACAAATTAAATAATTAAATTAAACCTGAAAATATTTTTAAAACATTTAATTGTTTATTGTATACATGGAGAAGCTTTCAAAATGCATATTAAATAATTCACTGCTACTCGTCGTAATCCAAAACGCGCATCTCCTTGTGATGAATTGGTTGAAAATCGCTTTCGTCGCTTGAAAATACGATTTCGATTGATTTATTTTTTGGCACCATGAAGTCAGTGATCAGTTTTTGTGACGACAGTCGATTGGTCAGTTGCTTGTAAATGTCACGATAGCGAGACATGCATGATCTTAGCTCTTTCTGGAATTTCAAGCTTCTTTCGGCATTAGTGTCTATTTTAAAAAAATGCGTTTCCAATTTTTTAGAAATTTGGATCCCTGCATATATTTTGTCTGCTGTCATGTATTTCGGTTGTTCTTGTTCGTCTTCATAATCTATCAAATTATTGATAATGCCACTATCATTGACAGTTTCGTCCTCAATCATTTCGTCTAGATTGTTTTCGCCGAAAGTATCAAACCTTCTCCGCTGATGTTGTGTGAATTTCTGATAATAATATACCGATTCATATACCGCATAAAAATAAAATCGCATAAAAAGAGGTTTTACTGTATAATATAATATAGTATAGCACCTACTACACTGTATAAATATTTTCAGAAATTAAATTGTCAAATTTAAAAATCTCCGAACACTCAAGTTTCTATTGTTAGGTTAGGTAAGTTAGGTAGGTTAAGTTAGGTATGTTAGGTTGGTTAGGTAAGTTAGGTAACTGAGGCGTGTTAGGTATGTTAGGTTAGGTGGGTTAGGTGGGTTAGGTAGGTTAGGTATGCTAGTAAATTGTAAATATAAAAATGTAAAATTTAACATAATTGAACTTGCAAGTTTATTAAATGTGTAACGCGCGATTCTATACTCTTAATACTCTAAAAAAGTCCACCTTAAAAATTGCAAAACCTAGAAATTCCAAATTTCCCAATTTTCAGAAGCTGAAAATTACACAAAAGAAAGAATGCAAAAAACTAAAGATTTCAAAAACTATGTTAAAAAGAAATTTTAATTTATTTCTTGCACTAAAAAAGTGAAATTACATTCTCCTCAGTTTCCACTTGTGCCCGCAGCGCCCGCACGTGCCCACGAGTGTCCTCATGCCCCTTTATTCAGCACGCACCCACTCATCATACTTTACGTCTCGCAGTCTATATAAAGCAACCTCGTTCCGAATAAATTAGAAGTTTCACAGCAACACCTCCATTTTTGCACCGCTTTCTTAAAACTCGCACCTTGTCTCTTTTAATAACGCTCTAGAGAAAATGAGAATCGTCGTTTCTCCTCTATCATCTCTCACTTTCCTTTTTTACCTTTCTGTGCTCGCTCGGAGGCGCACTTTTCTATAATTACTCTGTCAATCTCTTGTCGCACGTTGCGTTTCCATTTCTCCTTCTTCCTCTTATCGTGTCCACTTGATGATTCGAGCCTTTGCCAGGAAGTTCAAGGAAAAAGAGGAAACACGATGACCGAACGGAATTCTTGTTTCATGGCTTGTCGGATCGATATGGATACTCGTGTTGACACCGTGTTACGTGTCCTCCTCAATATTTTATGGTAACCGTATTGCATTAAAAACGAGGGAATATAACCTCCATAAACGTGCATTTTAAAACAACTTCGGATATCAAAATTTATCTGTCTATTTAATTGGAACGAATCGGATGTTAGCGAATTTCAAATCTTTGAGCTACGGTAGTGCAACAAGAGATATAGAGATTTCAAACTGTATCATAATTGATAAACATCCACCTGAATTAACGCTAGGTTTACGTTTTTTTAAAGAAGATATGAAACATGAAACAGTTTGATACTTTGACAGCTTGATAATTGGGTCACAACCTATTTAGATGCCAACCTGGGTGCCAACCTAACCTAGACGCCGACCAACCTGTATGTTAACCTAATCTAGATGGATGTCAGAAGCTTATAGTCTACCGCCAAAATCTATACAGCAAATTTAGGCTGTTTCAGAAGTTCATCCTCAAAATTTCGAGTCGAAAGACGCAAAATGGCGGCTTGTAGACAAACGAACAAGTTTTCATATTAATGTTGTGATGTTATAATATAGTATTAACTTCATTAATGTTAATTTAAATACAGAATGTCTCAAAAGTAGTGTAGGTCCTCAAAATGTGGGGTAGCTGATGCGAAGCTTCATTTTTGAGTTACTAAGGATACCTAACAATGTTATAATATAAAATAAAATGTTGGTACTATTAATTTTAATATGAACCTCGCAATGTCACAATATAATACCAACACTCAACATATTACTTAACTTATTAATTGAAATATTATAAAATTATTTTTCAATTTCTTAATTTCTCTCAAAGTACTAATATGAACTTCATCCAACTGTAACCTCAAAATCAATTATCACATTAAACCATAATGGCAAACATCAATCGATTTCCGTCACCCAAGAAGGATGCACAAGTTTGTTACAAAGTTTCGACGTATTCCACCGGCTTTCCTTTGACGTCGATAGAATCGATTTCGTGTACGTTCTTCTAAATAATATCTCTTATTTTTCTTTCCACTTCTCTTTCTAATACCTCGCTCGAAATTAGTTTCTAAAGTGTTTCCAGCTGGGTCATTTTATCAAACCGAAGTTCTCGATCCCACAAAAAAAATACAGAGAATTTTCTAGGAAAAAAAATTCTATTTTGTAGTAGCAAAAGTGGTTACGGTCGGTTTTTCGAAACGGAAAGGAAGTTCCCGCGCAAAATATTGCAGCGGAAAGCTGCGAAATTCCGGATGAAAAGCGTGGAAAATTGCCCCTTTTCCCCCGCTTTTACGAACACCTCTTCGGAGTTCGTTTGCGATACGCGCTCTGCAAAAACGGATAATCCGAAAATTCTAGGAACCGGGGATAAATGGCCGATTTGCACCACCCCGGCTCGTTTTATAAAAATTGCTGCGATTCTTTTTACGAGTTCTTTTATCGATATAAACGGTAAAGTTAATAGTGTCGAACGTTTGATAGCTCTTTTGTACACTCACATTTATTTCGTTGGATTGGTTTTTGGATCGATGGAGATGAGAAACTTGTTTGGGCCAAAGGAAAATTCTGCTCGATGATTTTTTGTATAGCGAAGATTTATTTTGGGGATGTGAATTTTTATGTTATGTTATGACTTCCAGGGAGCGTATGAACAATGGAGCTCTAGTCTGAGTCAAAGTGAAATTTACTTCTGTTAGACGATTATTTGTAAACTTCATCTTAATTTATTTTGTAGACCTCCATTTTGATCATATGTATCTAAAAAAATTGAGAACCTCGAACAATTTGAATCAAAATAAAAATTTATCGTTGTTTTGTCGACATGTTATGCAGTGAATATAAATTTCCTTTGTAAACCTCCATTTTGGTGATGTATATCTAAAAAAATTGAGAACCTCTGATTTCAGTCGAAATAAATATTCATTGCAGTTGTTTTGACGTTTGAGTGTAGTGAATATAAATTTATTTTGCAAACCTTCATTTTGGTGATGTATATTTGTCATAAAGTTGAGAACCTCTCTCTTCGGACAAAATAAAATTTGATAGCTGACATTTTGTAAAGTGCAATATAAATTTCATAAACCTTCAGTGATATATATTTTTGAAAAAATCTCTTACAATTTCAGTCAAAATAAAAATTTATTATTGTTTCTTGACATTTTGTAAAATAAATTTAGCAAACCATTAATATACAATATTTATGAAAAATCCAATAACGAATACTTTCTGCGCACTAAAAAAATTGGAATAAAATAATTTTTTCCCAATTTCCCAAATATTAATTTTGATTCTCGTTCGATAAAAAAATTGAGAACCCCTGTCCTATGTTATTAACAAAAATAAAATAAACCCACTAGAATTTTCCGGGAACAGCAAACAAATTAATTCCACCGATTTTAATTTCTCAATTTTGGTTTTTGTTCGCGTACGCGTTTATGAAGAGCTCGATGATGTACAATATTTATAGAAATGAAACAACAAATATTTAGTTGTTTATTGTTCTGTATACAGAAACCGAATTGATTTTATTGAATTAAATTCTTAAATGTTGGTTTTGGTGGCCTGTGTTTATTGACGGCAGAGAAACACTGCTCGATAAAAAGTTTTTCAATAAAACAGATTTTTTATTGCTATTTTATGAACAGGGTAAATAAATCGATCTCGTACAATCTGATATACTTTTATTAACGATTGACAAATTCGGTGCTGTGAAACGGTTCTTAACATTTTTTCAAATATTTACAAAATTCGGACGAATTCTGTGAAAATTAATTTAAAAAAAAATTGTTTCAAAAATTTAATTTTTTTTATATATATTATACACTAACTAAATGAATATGTTGTTAAATTAATTTATATGAAAATAAGAGCAAAATGCAAATGCAGAAATACTTGTGATTATATATTAATTTATGATGCAGGAGATTTTTAAGAGAATCATAGTTGTATCTATTTCTATCAATTCGGTGTTTGTTAAGTTAATCGTACAGCAAAAGCCGAAGGTAAAAGCGGTGGCGAGTCGAAGAAGCTTGGGATTCGAAGAAAAATAAGAGACTAAAAGAAGAATTAGCGGCTTAACGAGGAAAAGTAGCCGGAATTGTTCGTAGAATTCTCAACGGGGGATGTTGTACACGGAATTATTAACGCTTTAGCGAACGATCGCGTAGTACTTCGTCTTTTAACGAGCTAAAATTAGCCCTCGTTTGACGCGAAATACTCGAGGCAAAGAATATCCGTAATTTCTCTCTCTTTTCATTTAATTTTTATGGCTGCGCTATCTTGTTCTACAGATCATTAACTGCTGTACCGTCATTATACAAATAAAATTAAATTACACGAATTAACGTTACTATCTTCAAATTATTGCAATTTACGTTCCTAGTTAATTTATTATGCGATACAATGGTAGGAATTTTTGGTTAATGTTGTATTATACATTCACATAATATTAAATATAGTTAATACTATTACTGCATTACTGTACTACAGTAATTAATTATGTTTAGGGTAGTTCATTTAGAGGGACTCAAATATATTTAAAAACGTCAATGATATATAAAAATATTTCAGACAAAAGAAATATTATAAAAAATATTATAAGAAATATTTTTTACATGACTTCACAATGATATATAAAAATATTTCAGACAAAAGAAATATTATAAAAAATGTTATAAGAGATATTTTTTACATGACTTCACAATGATATATAAAAATATTTCAGACAAAAGAAATATTATAAAAAATGTTATAAGAGATATTTTTTACATGACTTCACAATGATATATAAAAATATTTCAGACAAAAGAAATATTATAAGAAATATTTTTTACATGACTTCACAATGATATATAAAAATATCTCAGACAAAAGAAATATTATAAAAAATGTTATAAGAGATATTTTTTACATGACTTCACAATGATATATAAAAATATTTCAGACAAAAGAAATATTATAAAAAATGTTATAAGAGATATTTTTTACATGACTTCACAATGAGATATAAAAATATTTCAGACAAAATAAATATTATAAAAAATGTTATAAGAAATATTTTTTACATGACTTCACACCAAAAATTGTTTGATGAAGATATGTGGAGTATAGATGTGAAGGTTAAGTGTAAAATGATCTAATGAAGATATGTAGATGAGTAAAAATGTGTAATCAAGTCCCTTTTCTCATTCTACACAAAACTACCAAGTCAATAACAAAAAATCGTTAGTTATCATTTTAATACCGTCGTTTTAGCACAAACCTCCCCAAGTCACCGTTCAAAAGTAGTCCTCCCGAATGCAGACATTTCGATCTCTTAACGATTCGACTCTTCGTAACGTTCCACGGAAATTTATTGCCACGCATCGAGAATCTTCTCTTTCAGATCATTCGGTGTTGTACATTCTTTCGTGTAAACATTATCTTTTAAATATCCCCGCAGGAAAAAATGTAAGGGCGCCGGATCTGGTAACCTCGGCGGAAATTCAATACGCCATCTCGTCCAAACGTTTGTTCACAAACATCCACGCAAACACAAGATGTCGGCCGCGATGCGTGTCTGCTACTTTCAAATGGTATTTCGATGCTAAAATAAAAATATCTGAACTAACGATTTTTCGCGGGTGACTTAATACTTTTGTGTGGACGGCTGCATCGGTGCAAATAATTCCATTTAAAAGAACTTAACCTTCGTATCTATTTTAACGTGTAGAATGGTACTTACGTTGGATACCTCCAAATTTTTCCTTAAATCACGTAATTTTTTTTGGACATTCGATATTATCGGAGATATAAGTAGGTCGAACTAGGTCACCTTGAGCGATATAGTAAATGCAGTCAAATGCATATTATAAAATGACTGCTTAATGTTTCTGCTGACAGTAAACGTTAAATTTCAACCGACTTCATCGAATTCACTTTTTTATTTATCAACTCCCGAAAGCTGTTCCGCGTGAATAACGCGAGGGAAGAAATTTATTAGAAAAATATGTACACCGAACGGAAGAAAGGCCGGCGGAAGAGTACGACGGGATGTGAAACACGCCGGTTCAGAAAAGAGGAAACCGCCAGCAAAGTATCTCTTATCCGCCTAGCTCGAGGCGGAAAAGAAGGTCTTAGGGTTCGCGGAGGAAATATATAGCACGATGTACTTAAATCGAGTCCCGTTACTGCCATAAGCCTGAAAATCCAGATCTTCGTTTGTGCCATGTGTCTGGTGACGGATGCTTAACCAACCCCTTATTTAACACTCCCTTATCATTATTCACCATCTTTACACTTTGATCGTGCAATAATTTCAATTCGCAGCTATTTTATTTTGCATAGGAGTCAATTTTCATAGTACTCTTGTTCTATATATTATTCTTTCACGTATCTTGCAATTTTAATATACCATATCTTATGGTTGCATATCTTATATTCTTACAACTGCGATTTTATAAAATTGTAAAGTTACAAAATTATTTTGTTATTTTTGTCATTTAATTTGATACTTAATATGATAACTTACAAGTCCATTAACGTAGGGCAAAGTTTCTAATATAGAGTTTGTAAGACACTGTGACGTACATGCATTTTTTAAGCGTCACATATGTTGTACATATAAGATCACATATCTCTTCTAACATAGTTTTCTTCTACATAATTGCGAACCTCAACAATTTCACATGGTTAGGTACAAAACATCAGCGTTTATTGTTGTTTGGAAACTCAAGGGCCTCCGAAATGTTGAATTTGAGAACGAGCGTGTTCGCTTCGGAAAAATAAATATAGTTTTGTAACGGCACGCAGTATTTCACGGTGATAATGTAGCGAACACGAATAACATCTGCTGCAGCCGGGAAAAAATGCTGTTCGCTTCGTTTGCAGATGGATTTCTCCATTTCATTTCGAATACAGAAAGGCAAATTTGAAATTTTAATGCGAAACGACGCGAACTGAGGAAATACATCGAGCGAATATTTCGCGAGCGTGTTACATTCATGAGTGGGAAAAAACAACTTTTTATGATACCTTTTATTGTATCGGATACATTTTTGTGTCGTACCTGAATATTGAATAATTCCGCGTAATGTGGTGTTGTTATTCCATTGTTTGCTTGGTGGTTTGGTTAAATGTGGAGTGTTCGGATATATTGCCGCGTGTGGTGTCTATATGGCCGTCGAATAGTTTTATTGATTTCTGAAATTGATTACTGAATTTTGGAAATGGAGTATGGTTTTAAATTTTGTTTTAGTATTATGAAATTAATTTGAAGGAAGTCAAAATGGTTTAAATCTTTGAAATTTAAAAATCCAACAAGAGACTAAAAATCTAAAAATCCTAGAACTTAAAAAATCTAGAAATCAAACAAAAACCTAAAAATCTTAAAAACATAGAAATCTAAAAATTGAAAAATCTATAAACTTGAAACTCTAAAACTCTAAAGCACTGAAACTTTAAAACTCTATAACTCTAAAACTCTAAAAATCTAAAAATCAAACAAGAACCTGAAAATTTTTTAAATTTAGAAATCTAAAAATTTAAGAATTTAAAAAGCTTAATCTCTAAAACTCTAAAACTCTTAAAATTTAAAAATCAAACAAGAACCTAAAAATCCTAAAAACATAGAAATCTAATAATTAAAAAATCTATAAACTCGAAACTCTAAAACTCTAAAACTCTAAAGCACTGAAACTCTAAAACTCTAAAACTCTAAAACTCTAAAAATCTAAAAATCCAAAAATCCAACAAGAACCTAAAAATCCTAAAAACCAAATGCACCACAAAAGCAAGATACATAATCCCAAGAACAATATTATTAACATTAAAAAACACAAAACACCTAAATCCATCCGAATTAATCGAAAATCGATGACATTATGGTACAAGAAAGACAGGTTCTCGTTTTCTTCCTCATGTCCTTAATACTCGATAAATTTATAACACGTGAACGAAGATAAGCCGTATCAGCGATGTCACGTTAACGACACTATGGAGGTGATGGGAATAAGTTTCAGAGAAAGAAAGATAAGGGAAACAAAAAACTTGAACACTTTGATCTTGATGGATTCACTGGTATTTGCGTATCGCAAACAACATTGAAGAAAAAAGGCTGCTAAAACAGCTTCGTTTAAATTCTGCATAAAATTAATTTGGGTAAATTTAAACGGTCGATTTTTCTTCGGCAGAAATAACTTTTAACGTCGTGTTTTTCTTATAGCTATTTAGGTTAATATTTATATATCTTTTTTTTGGTTACTGGTATAATTTCGTTATGTTAATTTAATTTTATAACAAAATGTTAATACTATTTATATTAATGTAAAATTTTAAATGTTATGATATGATGTTAACTCTATTTGGGTTAATCTAAATATAATATAAATTCTATTCGTGTTAACTGAGATATTATAACAAGATGCAATAAAATGTTAATACTATCAATATTAATACTATTGATGTTAATAAAAATGTTAATACTATTAATGTTAATATAAATGTTAATACTACTGATGTTAATATAAATGTTAATACTACTAATGTTAATACAAATGTTAACACTACTAACGTTAATACAAATGTTAATACTATTAATGTTAATACAAATGTTAATACTATTAACGTTAATTCAAATGATAATACTACTAACGTTAATACAAATGTCAATACTACTAATGTTAATACAAATGTCAATGCTATTAACATTAATATGAATGTTAATACTACCAACGTTAATACAAACGTTAGAATATTACATTATAATATTAACAATATTCGCCTCAATTCAAACCCAACAAAATCACAACATCATATTAACACTATTCACATCAATTTTTCCACTAAACCCTCTTCCCAAAAGTCCTCCCTCCAAAACGATCCAAACTGTAATCCAACGCCACCAAACGTTATTAATCGCCTTAATTACCGAGCATCACAAAGCTAATATCAACTTTCGAAACATACTCTCCGAATTGACTTGTTAATTATTATCATCGACAGCGTTTCAATATCGATGAACGACCCGTCTGACTATATCCTGACTTGTACTACTGGCTCACGCTTTGAACCCTGCTCTACTGGCTACAGCGGGTTTATTAAAAATTGCTTGGTCCAGTTCGTTGTTTACTTTTTTCTCGAGTTTTGTCTAACAGGACCGTGGCAGGTGAAATTTTTATTTGAAAAATGTCGTTTGACATGAAACCCTGAATTTTTACAGAGTTCCTATAAAACGATGGAAAGGAAAAATATGGTCGCAACTTTTTGAAAAATTGCGTCCGAGCAAAATAAATCGTGTCGTTACTGTGTCAATTATTGGTGAAAGATCTTTTAATAAATTTTATTAACTGGAATCACAATTTACAATAAAAATTCCCTTTTTCGAATTTAAAGAAAGACAAATTTTCCAAAGTATCAGAACTGACAAATTTTATTAAAATGTTCAAAGAAATTTTTGTTACAAAAATTTGTTCAACAATGAAACTTTGACTAAATAAATTTTCTAATTACATCTATCATTAAAAAATAAAAATATTCGTGTGAACTATTTGTAATACTAATATTTGCATGCAGTAATGTTAGAGAAACCATATAATTAGGCAAATAGAAAGGAATTAACATTAATCAGCAAGTAAAATAGAATTACAATGGATTAGTATTTTGATTAAAAGGAATCCATTAACCGAAAGGGAAATTCACGAACTGCGATGAAATTCCCAGAACTACTCAGCTAATTCAATTGGACACCTTTGGCTATGTTTGTTTGTGCAATTCCGCAATAGTATGCACGGTCGGTTATTGCAGAACACAGATACACATTGTAGCTGTAGCAATAATCAATAGTCATTAGTAAGCGTTAATAATGAATTGTTTATTGTCAGAACGACCAAAATCATCGGAATGAGAAATTTCTGTGTTTATACTTCGGAGTGTACAAGTTATCGGGGTGTGTTTGATGAAATATGACTTTTATTTGCGTGACACGTATGACGCGTGAGAACGTTAAACAGAAAGTGCAAACTTGTTTTATATGGAAAAACGGGAACCTCGATGACTTTTACATGAATGAAAATTGAGGGGAATTTTAGGTTAGGATAATTTGGGAAGTGCACAATTTTTGAAATGAGAAATAGGTCAAATTTTTTGGTGAATTAGGAAGTTTTGAAGAATGGAGGTTTGGGAATGTGTGAATGTTAAAATGATGCAATTAAGAAATATTGCAATTTGTTTATTTGGGAATGTTGGAATGTGGGAATGTTGGAATGTAGGAATGTTGGAATGTGGGAATGTTGGAATGTGGGAATGTTAGAATTTAGGAATGTAGGGATATGGGAATGTAAGAATGTAGGAATGTGGGAATGTTAGAATTTAGGAATGTAGGAATATGGGAATGTAAGAATGTAGGAATGTGGGAATGTAAAAATGTAGGATTGTGGGAATGTTAGAATTTAGGAATGTAGGAATATGGGAACG
Source organism: Megachile leachella (assembly GCA_963576845.1). Classification (NCBI taxonomy): domain Eukaryota; kingdom Metazoa; phylum Arthropoda; class Insecta; order Hymenoptera; family Megachilidae; genus Megachile; species Megachile leachella. Next base: position 7,468,921 of record OY756252.1, on the reverse strand, counting down.
TAAGAATGTAGGAATGTGGGAATGTAGGAATATGGGAATGTGGGAATGTAGGAATGTGGGAATATGTAAATACATATTTGGGAATGTGGAGTTTATGTGAAGATTACTGTTATTAATCATTGTTATGTAAAGATTAGAAAATTTGGTCTCTGGACAATTTTTAAAATAAGAAATAGGTCAGATTCTTGATGAATTAGAAAGTTTTGAAGAACGGAGGTTTGGGAATGTGAGAACACGGATTTGGGAATGTGGAGTTTATGTGAAGATTACTGTTATTAATTAATGAATATGAAGATCAGAAAATTTGAAATAATGAAGATTTGGAAATGTGAACATTAAAGAATGTTGAATTTTCGAGAAAGTGGACATTTGGAAATGTGAGAATGTCAAAATGATGAAATTAAGAAATATTGCAATTTGTAAATTTGGGAATTTGTATAATTTGGAATATGAGAATTTGAGATTATGTAAATTTAGGAATGTTCTAATATGGGAATGTGGGAATGTGAGAATTTTGGAATGTGATAATTTTCAAATGTGCTAATTTAGGAATGTCAGAAGTTGGGAATGTGGGAATGTGTTAATTTAGAAATGTGGGAATTTGGGAAAGTGGGAATTTGAAAATGCGAGAAATTAAGAATGTAGAAATTATAGAGTTTGGAAATGTGGAAATTTGAGAATGTCGAAATTTGGGAATGTGTTAATTCGGGAATGTGAGAATTGGAAACGCTGGAATTTAGGAATTTGAGAATTTGGAAATGTGGGAGTTTGGGAATGTGAGAATTTGGAAATGTCGTATATTGGGGATGTGAGAATTTGGGAATGTGAGAATTTAGAAATGTGGGAATTTAGGAATGTGAGAATTTGGAAATGTGGGAGTTTGGGAATGTGAGAATTTGTAAATGTCGTATATTGGGAATGTGTTAATTCGGGAATTTGAGAATGTGGGAATGTGGGAATGTGAGAATGCGGGAATGCAGGAATGTGGTAATCCGAAAATATGGGAATGTGGGAATTTGAGAATGTGGGAATGTGATTATTTGAAAGAGTTGAACACAATAAAAAATACCAAAAATAACATATAATACTTAAATAACTCATACACTTTTCTTACATATATTAAAAATTTAACCCACACTTCACCAAAAGCCTAAATATAATTGCACCTCACTTTAATAAAATTCTAATTTAAAATATCAAATCTAAAACCATAATTTCTTCTTAAACACCCCAAATACCCTAAAATCCCTAAACATATGTCCAGAACAATTTCCTAATTTATAACTCGATAAGCCAAAGCATCAACACCATACTGCCAATAAACCGTTAGAGCGTTTCTATTTACCCGGTCATTTAACCCCGAAAGAAACACGGGACGTCCGTTTGACCGATCACCAAAGGTCACCACGGACGTAGAGCACCTTCGGTCACTTATCTTCCACCTTGGACACGTAACAAGTCGATCGAACCAGCGAGATAAATCAACCCGGCAGATTGTCCCGATAACCGCCCGCGCCAGGGGGTTTCAGCGACAAGCGTTCGGCGGAGCGGAACGACGACGAGATTAGCCGCGTACAGGCGTTTATGAGATCAACAGATCCGAAGGAACAAGCTGAAAGATGGCTGAAGTCTTTTTAAAGAAGTCGCGCAAAAGAGGGTGAGAGGAAAAAAAAGATGGACGGAACTGGGCCAGCTGGGCTCCGTTTTTCCTCCGCGTTTTTCGCTCGCTTATCTCCGAGCACGACGTTGATTGGACGTTGACAAACGATTCCTGGTCGTCGTCGATATAAAACAGTCGTTATCGATCCGCGGACCTAGGCGTCCGGAAAAAAAGTTCGACGTTCGCTTTTGGCTGGCTTCTTTGCTTCTATAGCATCCCTTCGGGCTGGCTATATACCGAACTACTCCACTGCCAGCAGCCGAACTGCCTTTCAGACCAAATGGCTCGATGCGGTACGACTGTGATAAATTGTTAATACTTCGGATGCTTGATTTCAAGCATTTTCGAATTCATTCTTTTGAATTTTATTTTGGGAAGTTTTTTGTGGGGATGAGCTTTTAGGTCAGGTTTTTTTTGTAGTGAAGTGTTAAATTTTTGGGTTTGAAAATTATTGAAGTATATGTGGGAGTTTTTAGTGTGAGATTTGTGTTGATAAGTTTTGGTATTTGTTATTTGGTATTTTTTCATTAATATTTTGATCTTTGGTGTTTTTGAAGGTGGAGATTATAGAGATTTTGGATTTGAAATTTTTGAACTGGAGAATTAGGAAATTTTTGTATTTGTAATTGTTGAGAGAATTATGAAGATTTTGTTATTTGTTATTTTTTCATTAATATTTTGATCTTTGGTGTTTTTGAAGGTGGAGATTATAGAGATTTTAGATTTTTAATTTTTGAACTGGAGAACTAAGAAATTGTATTTGTAATTTTTTAGCTGGTGAATTAAGAAATTATTATATTTGGAATTTTTTAGATGGTGAATTAAGAAATTTTTGCATTTGTAATTTTTTAGAGGATTATGAAGATTTTGTATTTGTAGTTTTTGAATTAACGAATTGTCCCACTTTAATATTATAATTTTTACATTTTTAATTGTTTGAATTCTCAAATCGTTTCATTTTTAAATTTTTAATTTTTCAGTTCTTAAATTAACTAATTTTGATATTTCTAATTTTCAAATAGTCAACTTATTAAAGTTTCATATTTGTAATTTTCAAATTTTCTAATTTTTAACTGAAGTTCACAAATACAGTGAAATATAATTAAATTTAATCAAACATTTTAAAATATAGTAGAATATAGTAAAATATAGTGAAATATAGTAAAATACAGCAAAATATAGTAAACAATTGTAACAAATAGTGAAATATAGTGAAATATAATTAAATATAGTCAAATATAGTTAAATACAGCAAAGTATAGTAAACAATTACAACGAATAGTGAAACATAGTGAAATGTAGTTTAATATAGTTAAATATAGTTAATTATAGTTAAATATAGTCAATTATAGTCAAATACAGTAAAATGTAGTAAACAATTATAACAAATAGTGAAATATAATTAAATATAGTCAAATATAGTGAAATATAATTAAATATAGTCAAATATAGTTAAATACAGCAAAGCATAGTAAACAATTACAACGAATAGTGAAATGTAGTTTAATATAGTTAAATATAGTCAATTATAGTCATATACAGTAAAATGTAGTAAACAATTGTAACAAATACTGAAATATCGTGAAATATAGTGAAATATAGTGATATATGTTCAAACATTATCAAATATGGTCAAATATACTTAAATACAGTAAAATACAGTAAAACGTACTAAAATATAGTTACGTACAGTGAAATATACTCAAATATTCCCAAATATAGTAAAATACATTTAACACAGTATAATGCTGTCGAGTAAATAAAATATACTGTCATATAGTAAATCCAGTAAAATATACTTGACAAAATATAGTCTCACACCGTAAATATACTAAAATACAGTAGATACAGTTTAGTTCAGTCTAGTACAACATTGCAAAATATTATAACGGAAGAAATTAATGAAACACAATAATTAAATCAATTAATTTAACAAAATAATTAATTGGAATTTTTTCCTTTTCTGTAAGAAACTGCTACTTCCTACTACTATTACCTACTAGCACTATTGAAATATTGTTTAATACAGATATCGAACAAATTTTCTAATTGACCCTCGTGTCTTAAAATCATAAATCATCTATCAAGATATATTAACGTCAAGTAGTACATTATATATTTTATTTATTTCACTAGCCTCGTTCGTTTTCATTACCCCGCGTTGCGGCGCCCGAACCTTTCACATTCTACAGCCCCGAAACGAAATCGCACGTATCATCGATTTGTATAATATTTTTAGTCGGCGACAGATTTTCAACGACTGTCGCGCCGTATATCATCAGACCGCCTGCTATTATTATTCGTCGACTCGTTTTTCACCCGCGATTCGTGGTAAAAATACGGACGAAAGTTCGCGCTGTTGTTGCTATGTTGTTGTCACTGTTTTTAACGCCGATCCGGTGCTCGATAAACCGGCCGCGCGTTGTATACAAGCCGTAATAACGTCACTGTTCGATTTCGTTGTCTTTCGTCGAAACTTTTGTGCATTCGAAATCGCGAAACCATGAATTCCATTTTTCCGAATATTTCGTTACGTGAAATACTGCTGGTCGAATACTTGTTTTTAAATTTAATTGTGGAGATATAAATTACAATTGAAAAATTTGACGAAATTAAAAAATTTGAATAATTTGGAAATTCATGAATTTTATAACTTGGACAATTTACATTTCTACAAAATAAATTAAATTAAATCCATAACTGTAAAATTCTCAGTAGGTAAATTTTCTTACGAAAAAATAAAAAATTTGCAATATACGAAGATCTTCATAAAGTTCAATAAGTGAACAATTTCAACAAACGATCTCCAGAATTGAACATCGAGTTTCAGTTAGAAAGATCCCAATTAATTACGTGAAACCTTGACACGTAATTAACAATCCTTTACACGCGATTTCCCGGCGCCATCTGAGCGCTTGTACCGAGGCGTCCTCAATTTTTAGAAGAAGCACTACCGACGTCGAGATTCGGCAAAGAAAGAAAAACGAGTCGATGTTCGTCATAATCTATCCATCTTTCTCTATCTCTGCTTCGAGGACACCGTAACACGTACAAGCTGATAATGAACGACCCTATTGAAACGTTCTTTCGCCTCTTCAATCGGGACGTAGCAGTATCGACCCGGCCGATAAGAAGCGTCCTTGATTTCGTCGCGTCGCGCTACTCAGCCTCCGTGATTTCTCTTTTTTCCGTGATTTTAGAGGATTTGTGAATAAGTAATGTTGAAGACATCTCACAACATTTTCGTTTCTTGGTTGATAGATGTGAAAGTTAAGTGTAAAATGATCTGAAGATACCTCATATGAGTAGAGAAGTTCCATATTTTTGCACCGTATCTACACAAAACTACCACCTTGGGCGATATAGTAAAATATTGTCAATGTAGTCAAATGCATAGAATACGTAACGTACCAAAATGGCTGCTTAAAGTTTCTTCTTTTAATTTAAAAAGTTTAACGCAGTCTCCTTGTAATTGAGTTTCATCAAGATGAAGAATTAATTTAAGTTTTATCTCTCGTTTATTTATTTTTCAACTTCATTTTCCGCAGTGTACAATATAACGTTAAAGATAAAGTGATCGTTAACAAATTCATAATAAATAAAAATCAGTATTAATAGAAAGTAATTAAGAATAAATCCATCAATTGATCAATAAATTCATCAACCTCAGTTAATCATTATCCTCAAACGAATTAGCAAACGAAATGTATGTACAAGTTAAATCGATTACGCCTGAAACAACAACAGATTACGAACAAATAGGGTTTCTTAGATCGATTTGATTGCCTAACGCAGTACAAATCGCACTAAAGCCGGTTCAACGCAAATAAATTAGCGGCGAAGTAGAATAGAACAGTGCTGGTCAGTCAACTAATCGAACCAGTAGAACAGGTCTCTATCTAGTCAGCCGAGTGATCAGACCAACGAAATAGACCGGTGGTTGGTCCACAGCTATCCGAGTTAGAACGTTTCATTAAATAAATTATTCCCAAATTACAACAGAATCGTCGTTTCGTGATCGTGTGGTTGTTTTAAACCGTAATTTGTCCCCTTAATTCTTGTCCTTTACAAACTTCAATTATCGCATTCGTGTGCTTTGAGCAATAACTTCAAATCGAATTCTGAATAGAAGTCTTGACACTTTCAAGATGTACTCTTGACGCAATTCTGACGCACTCTTGACACTTTCGTGACACACTCTTGATATATTCGTGACGCATTCATGATGCAATTTGTTATCGTGATAATAAATTATGTGGGTGATGAGCGGTTTAGGGTGCGAGCGTTAACGTCAGGAGTATCGTTGTCGTTAAACTTGAACGCCATAGAAAATGTCTGTCTACTCAAAGACTAGTTTGCAACTCTCACATTATCTGACTTGAGAAGAATTACATTTATTTGGGAAAATGAAGATTTAAAGTATATAGCTCATAAATTATATGATTACAATTTGTCCTTTCACGGAAAACATTAAAAATTGTGAAAATTTATAGCCATAATGGCCACTGTAATATTCGTAGCGTTATAGCTTTTTGGATTCATGGATCCCTAGATGTATAAACCGTTGTTATAGATTCTAGCAGGCAAAATTAATGAGGTATCGTTATTTCACGCTAGGTGGGGGGATTTCATTTGCCCGTGAAAGCCAGAAAGCCCGCAACAGCCCGAATTGTTTCACCCGAAACCACCGGAACGTAGCGTTCGAGCCTCCTCTTTATTCCTCGCGATTGAACCCCGCGATCGTTACGAACTTCACGCTTCGTTTGCACTCGAAATTCGTCCGTGAAAAATCGGTCTCGATTAACAATCGAATCGATCAAAAGAGCGATCCTGCGAGCTCTTCCGGTACGCTCGTGACCTAATCCGGTTTTCTTTCAACTGAATTTTGAAATTTAGATCATTTCAATTTTCGGAGAAAATTGTAACAAAATATGACGACTTGGGAATTTTAGGATTTGAGGATTTGAGAATTTAGAAATTTAGGAATTGGACAATGTGGGAATTTTGGAATATGGAAATTTCAGAAATTGAGAATTTATAAATTAAAAAATTGAATATTTTGAAAGTGTAAAAATTATTAAATTCATAGTAACATATTTGGAAATGTAAAAACTTCCAAACATCTGCAAATAAAAATTAAAAAATTTGTAACATTTCTAATTAAAGAATTTGAAAATATTAAACTGAGATCTGTTCTCCCAAAAGACAAAGAAAGTTAACGTTGTACCCGAATGTACACGGAGAGTTCTTTCAAAACGGAACAAACAAAAGACGAAGAACAATTACGGAAGCTCTGCATCGATAATCGGCGAAAATGTGCAGGTCCGCTGAAAAGTGCAGCGCGAATGAATGACCGTTCGCAGCGTTCGTTAACCCGTTCGTTATTTGTTCTGAAAACAGATTAAAATGTAAAAATATCAGCCGAGTCAGCGTTTATTGTTGTCTATGGAAATACGATGGCGAGTCAATTCAATTATTGGAGCTACTGACATTGATCGTTAATTAACGCGATGGAACATTATTACATCGATGTTCACTGATGCCATGATCATAATCAGTATATTACTGAATTTAAAAACGTGTCGACCACATTTACTAATGTGAGAATCGACGAATATAATTTTGATATGTCAGAAATATATTTTCATATATTACATATAGAATTTTAAAGGCTTCTTATAACACGAGTCAAACATAGAAATTTAAGAATTTAAAATTTAAAAATGAACGAACGTGGAAGTTGAATATAATTTCAATATATTGGAAATATAGATATTTCCATATGCACAGGAAATTTCAGTTTCTAACACGAGAACTTGTTAGACGGTAGGTTTCGTATTGAAATCACAATTTATTAAATCATCAGAACGCTTTTACATTTTAAATAAAAATGAAATATTAAGTTATACAAAATTGAACTCAGTATGAAACAGGAACACTTGGCAATCCGAAAACTCTCATGTTGAACAGTAGATGTCGCGAACATCCTTCAGAACTTAAATATTTAAAAATTTTAAATGTCAAAAATTCACATTTGAAAAATTCACTGAACTCGAGATGTTAATAAATTTAAAAATCCATAAAAATGAACGAAAGTATAATTTTGTATCATCGAGAAGACTTTCCGTCCCCGCACCCCCATAACGACGGTGATCCTTCGGGCGACGCGACGTCTCTTCGATTAATTAACGTGCCGACTCCCAATGGGGGTGAAACGAACGAGACTTCGAGGGGGGTTGAAAGTGCTAGCCCGACACAACGATGTCGCTGCTTTTTAATTCATGAAAGACGGAGATGTTCCCGATGCAATCTAATTTCTTCGTTTCTTTTTTCTGTTCCAGGTACGTTTTGATCAGCGTGTCCTGTTGCACCGCGCTGATGGGGAAAAAGCTTCTTGTTTTCACGCGCACGGAGAATCGAATGCTTTCAGAAGATTTATACGAGCATGAATACTGATTCGAATAGGTACACTGTTACATTGTCTGGGATGTTCATTCGGCTGGAAAAGGGGAGGTAATGAAACTGACGCGAACGGCTGCTTTTTTAGAATACCAGCATTTCGTGCGTGGGAATTCGCTGTGCGGAGAATTTTATCAGGAGGAAGCGATGCGTATCTTGCAAGATGTTTTAATATTTTCTGCTGGAGAATTTGGAGAATTCATAGGCTTGTGTGGCTGGGTTTTTAATTTTATAATATCTTGGGTTGAGAATATTCGTTTGTATAATTGGAAGGTATTTCATTTGGGAATGTTTAAGTTTTCAAGATGAAATTCACAAATTTTCGAAATTGTAGATGTAAAATTCAAATTTCAAATTTTTGGCGTTTCAAAATACCAAATTTTAAATCTTCAAATTTGCAAATTTTCAAATTTTCAAATTTCAAAAATTTCATAATTCCACAATTTTAAATTTCCATAATTTTAAATTCCAAAATTGCAAAATTCCCAAAATTTCAAAAATTTCCAAACTTTCCAAATTTCTAAAATTCCCAAAATTCCCAAACTTTCCAAACTTCTAAAATTTAAAAATTTAAAAATTCCAAAATTTCCAAAATTCTCGAATTCCCAAATTCCCAAATCCCAAACATCCAATATCCCAAAATTCCAAAATTCCCAAATCCCAAAATTTCAAAATCCCCAAATTCCCAAATCCCAAACTTTCAAAATTCCAAAATTCCCAAATCCCTAAATTACCAAATCCTTAAATTGCCAAATTCCCAAAATTTCCAAATTTCCCAAAATTCCCAAATTCCCAAATTCCCAAATTCCCAAATGCCAAACTTCCAAAATCCCAAAATTCCAAAATTCCAAAATTCCCAAATTCCCAAATTCCCAAATGCCAAACTTCCAAACTCCCAAAATTCAAAAATTCCCAAATCCCAAAATTCCAAGTCCAAAAATTCCCAAATCCCAAAATTCCCAAATTCTCAAATTTCACAAAATTCAAAAATTCACAAATTTCACAAAATTCCCAAATCCCAAAATTCTAAAAATTGCCAAACTTTCCAATATTCCAAAATTCCCAAATCCCAAAATTCTCAAAATTCCCAAACTTTCCAAAATTCCAAAATTCCAAAATTCCAAAATTCCCAAATTCCCAAAATTTCCAAAATATCGCTTTCGATAAAGATTCCTCCAAAGCCCGTTACTTCATAAACCCGTTAGCTTCAATAATTTGTAACGTATCTATAATACACACATGTTATCGACTCTGTATTTGCATGTGAATAAAATTTTAATTGAAAACTCTGTGAGCCGTTCATGTGATAGCCGGTATAATTTGATGATGAAAATTATATAAATATATCATACATTATTTATTTTCGTATTCATGGAAAATATTTTTCTCCGGGTTCCATGTTAATTCAATTTCTCTGTTCTGTAATTGCACGTCATGTTTTAGTATTGATTAATGCTCGTATTTGATCTTTGACCTTCCGGAGTAATTATTTCTTTTAAATTTACAAATGTAATTCTTCAAATACGATATTATACATATGGAATACTCTTTTCAATCTTTAATGATAAAAATATTATTTCCGAAGTACGAAATTGTATCTTTAAGAACTTGATAATAAAACTTGATAATGAACTTGATAATAAAACTTGATAATGAACTTGATAGTAAAACTTGATAACATAACTTGATAATAAAACTTGATAATAAGTTTGATAATATAACTTGATAATATAACTTGATAATAAAATTTGATAATAAATTTGATAATAAAACTTGATAACATAACTTGATAATAAAACTTGATAATGAACTTGATAATAAAACTTGACAACATAACTTAATAATAAAACTTGATAATGAACTTGATAATAAAACTTGATAATGAACTTGATAATAAAACTTGATAACATAACTTGAGAATAAAACTTGATAATGAACTTGATAATAAAACTTGATAACATAACTTGATAATAAAACTTGATAATGAACTTGATAATAAAACTTGATAACATAACTTGATAACATAACTTGATAATAAAACTTGATAATGAACTTGATAATAAAACTTGATAACATAACTTGATAATAAAACTTGATAATGAACTTGATAATAAAACTTGATAACATAACTTGATAACATAACTTGATAATAAAACTTGATAATGAACTTGATAACATAACTTAATAATAAAATTTGATAAAAATTTGATAATAAACTTGATAATATAACTTGATAATAAAACTTGATAATAATATACAATAATACATAATAACAGTGTCATTAATAGAATATTATTCTAGCATATCACTGCACAATCACAGTGATGTACTATTAACTGCATATATTACAAATGCATTTAATTTAAAACCTGATTAATTATCGAATCAACAAAAGTATTGGTGTTTCTTCAATTTCACATAATTTCACCGAATTTATCTTATCGAGACGGTGATTTTATCGTTGGAACCCGGTATCTTTAGCTCTGGTATTATTAATTATTAATAACACCGCAGCGATCGAACTCCCATATTAAAATCGCCATCGGTCTTTCTCTATTTCCTGTATTTCTGATCGTGAACGTTTCAAGGTTTCTTTCCCGCGTTATTTCGTGCCCGCGTGAATTTCTGCCGCCGAATAACGTGAAATTTGTTGGGTTTGACGGTGACACGTCTGTCCCCCGGAAATTTAACGCTATAAAAGCGACAGTCTATAAAGAGGAACGGGCTTCGACGCGTTCGATGGATTTCAATTCGTTTATTGGAATATTTCGCGTTGTGTACGCAAACGTGTTCTGTTAATATTCCGCGTTCTATCCGTTCGGGTCGCAGCAAGAAACTTTACAATCACAAATGAAACCCTCTTGATTCTCTGCTTCTTCCGGTATTTCTTGTGAAATAACTACAAATGTGTCAACAAATGAAAAATATAAAAACATAAGGATCTACGAATATTGACAAATGATATCAATGTTTTCAATATTATCAATATTGTCAATTTTATCAATATTGTCAATATTGTCAATTTTATCAATATTATCAATATTGTCAATTTTATCAATATTATCAATATTATCAATATTACCAATATTATCAATATTATCAATATCATCAGTATTATCAATATCATCAATATCATCAATATTATCAATATTATCAACATCATCAATGTTATCAACATCATCAATGTTATCAGTATCATCAATATTATCAGTATCATCAATATTATCAACATTATCAATACTATCAATATTATCAATATTACCAATATTATTAAACACTTCTGTTCGAAAGTCGCAATTACCAAAAGAAAATCGATACGGTGAAATTAAAACATCATCGAATAATTGCTGCGAGACAAATTGTTTTCGTCGGCGGACAAGATCGGTTCTGATCGAACGTTTCATTACAATTTCATGAGAATAGAGCGGCGTGTCGCCCGGGGACACTTATCGCGAGCATTTGCAAGCAGAAATGCAAACCAACAGCTGGTACACCGTTTGCTGTTTAAGCAGTTACCTGTAATTAGCCCGTGAAGTCAACGAAACGTTTGACGCCGTTTGCTTCGGTAATTCGAAAAAACTACCCTTTGATGCCTGTTCCACGGCGGCGAAGCTTATTCTCGCTTCGAACCATTCATTAATGATCCTTTGCGTTGCCACGAAAATAATTATCTCCGTTAAAAAAGCAGAAGCGGTGCATGCGTTGTGCGAATGGGAACTGTTCTAAATACGTACTTGTGGACGACAACGCTTCAAAATTTCAGTCATTCTAAATTATTAAGTACGTGGATAACTAGGTTAGCAAATTAGTGGATTACTAGATGCCTGGATCAATAGGTACACGAATTACAAATTCAGTAATCAGATGTACAATAACTCAACCAATAACTGATCCAATAAACTAGAGATCTAATAATTATTAGACCTTTAGTTTATTGGATCATTGAGTTACTGAATTTCTAGATTACTGCAATTTAAACATGACTATTCTAACATTCTTATGATCAATTATTCATAGATGTTTTAATATCACTACAGTTTGTCTCACAATTAGTGTAGGTAATTAAAATAGGGGGCAGCTGACGTGATTCTGAATAAGATTTCCCTTTGCAAAAATGTGGTTCGAAGCTCCATTTCTGAATTATTAAGGAAAAACGCGGACCAATCAGAGCGCGAGAGTTGCGCGTGCGCAGACGGGAGAGCGATACCTTCGGATAACGCATAGTTATCCAACGCGTGGTAATCCAAATCGTAGTAATGCAACGCGTGGTAATTCTGAGCGTAGTAATCCCACGCGTAGTAATACAACGTGTAGTAATCCAGCGTGTGGATATCCAACGCGTAGTAATCCAGCGCGTGCATATTCAACGCGTAGTAATCCAACGCGTAATAATTCAACGCGTGGTAATTCTGAGCGTAGGAATCTAATGCGTGGTAATCTAACGCGTAGCAATCCTGCGTGTGGATATCCAACGCGTGGTAATCCAGCGCGTGGATATTCAACGAGTAGTAGTTCAACGCGTAGTAATCCAACGCGTAGTAATGCAACGCGTGGTAATTCTAAGCGTAGGAATCTAACGCACAGTTATCCAACGGACGGTAATCCAACGCGTAGTAATGCAACGTGAGGTAATCTAACGCGTAGTAATCCAACGTGTGGATATCCAACGCGTAGTAATCCAGCGCGTGGATATTCAACGGGTAGTAGTTCAACGCGTAGTAATGCAACGCGTAGTAATCCAACGCGTAATAATGCAACGCGTGGTAATTCTGAGCGTAGGAATCTAATGCATGGTAATCTAACGCGTAGTAATCCAGCGTGTGGATATCCAACGCGTGGTAATCCAGCGCGTGGATATTCAACGGGTAGTAATTCAACGCGTAGTAATGCAATGCGTAGTAGTCCAACGCGTAGTAATGCAATGCGTGGTAATTCTAAGCGTAGGAATCTAACGCGTGGTAATCTAACGCGTACTTAACCAACGCGTAATAATCTCGCGCTCTGATTGGTCAGTGTTTTTCCTTAATAATTCAGAAACAGTGCTTCAAACCCAATTTTTGCAAAGGGAAATCTTATTCAGAATCGCGTCTACCCTCCATTTCAGGGACACTAATTGTGAAACACCCTCTATATTTGAAACGTATGAATACTTTTGTCTTGTACTGTATTTACATGGAAAGTGCGTTCGAAGAATCTTGTTAATCGTTGATTATCGAATTGTCATTGCATGGGTCACTGTTGACCCGCTAACCGTTGAGCAACCGACTTTATCAGTGATTTCCTGTTCAAACTGATTCCGACGTAACCGCAGAAAGAAGCCCTCAGGCAACGGTTACACGAGTATTTACCGGCAAGTGGTTAGTCGGAAGCGGTGGCGAAAAAAGGAAGAGAAAAGAAAAGAGAACAGAGACGATGGTGGTCCGTGGTTAAAAAATTCACGGTGCTTTGAGGATAAAAAACAGAAAGAGGAGCCGTGAGCGACAGTTCAGAACTGGCGGGCCGAGAAACGTCGACCAGACGAGAGAAACTGGATCGGTTCTATATGCACAACGTTCACCCTCAAAGGGTTAATAAAGGATCAGAAACGGTGGGTGGGAAAAAAAAAGAAACCAGGGTGGTTGAGGGCCGTCGGCGAAAAAGGGAGGCGAACGTGATGCCAAAACGTGGGCGCGGCTTTGCGAACAGACATTTTCCTACGAGTATCGATCTGAAAGCGGAACGAACGGTCGAAAAACAAAATGCGGGATGGCAAAAGGAAAAATGACACGCTAGTTAACTTGTTTGATATCTGTAATCGCTTGGAAAATCCTTCGGCGTATATTAAACACGCTTTACATCCACCTGTTCGCTTTTTCTCGCTCGTATTGAAGGAGTTTAGGCTTCGTGGCATAAAAACAATTAAAATGGTGGATATCGAGAAATATAATTAAAAAGACATAATTTCAAATTAGTGTTTAATATTTAGGATTTATTTTTTGGCTAATTGCAGAATTCAATTTTTATTAAAATTCACTATACTTCATTTTTCAATTATAATTTACTATATTCAATTTTTATTTTATTAACTATTCTCCATTTTTCATTTATAGTTAACTTGCATACCTAACCTACCTAACCCACCTAACCTACCTAACCCGCCTAACTTGCCTAACCTAACCTACCTAACATACCTAACATACCTAACATACCTAGACTACCTAACCTACCTAACCTACCTAACCTATCTAACCTATCTAACCTATCTAACCTATCTAACCTATAACCTATCTAACATATCTAACCTACCTAACCTACCTAACCTACCTAACCTACCTAACCTACCTAACCTACCTAACCTACCTAACCTACCTAACCTACCTAACACACCTAACTTACCTAACCTAACATTAGAAACTTGAGTGTTCAGAGATTTTTAAATTTGACAATTTAGTTTATAAAAATATTTATATAGTGTAGTAGAAACTATGTTCAATTTTTATTAAAATTCATTATACTGTATTTTTCAATTATAATTACCGACACACTATTTTTTAATTATAATAATTGACCATACACAATTTTTCCTATAATTAACTGTATACAATTTTTTATATAAAAAATTGAGTTTATTCTATTTTATCTTATAATTAACTATTAGTTTAAACAGAAATACGGAGTATAATAAATACAAAAGCAAAGAAACTTTCGAAAAGTTTCCAAGAAGCAAAGTGACTGGAATCGTTAGAGCACAGCCGGTCCTAATCCTCGATCGCACAAAGAGACGGCAATCGATAGATATGGAAAATATAGAGAGTCGAGTAATTTTTTTTCTGAGGAAAGTTTGTCAGCGAATGGCGTACACGTTGCTTTGAAAACTTTGTTCGATGGAGATCTATTCGTCTCGCTTGATTTACTCCGCTAGTTTATATTCCTCATTTCCTACGTTCTCCAGAATAACGTAGAAATAATAGACTGACACGCAGGTTTTACCTTTAGTGTTAAATTGAATGTGTTCAGTTATTGGGTAGGGAAGTTTCGTATTTTATACTGTTTTTTAGGTTTGGTTTTTGGAAATTTTGATTTGAGTTTTAGGGGTGAGAATTTTGGAAATTTAGGTTTGAGTTTTAGGGATGAGAATTTTGGAAATTTAGGTTTGAGTTTTAGAGGTGAGAATTTTGGAAATTTTGGTGGTTTGAAGTTTGAGGTGTTGAGGGTTTGAAAATTTGAGACTTTGGAAATTTAGAGATTTGGGGATTGAGAGATTTGGGGAGTTAGCAATTTGGGGATTTAGGGATTTGGAGATTTAGGGATTTGGAGATTTAGGGATTTTGAAAATTAGAAAATTAGAAAATTTGGAGTTTGTGAAATTTGGAATTTGTGAGATTTGGAATTTGTGAAATTTAGAATTTGTGAAATTTGGAATTTGTGAGATTTGGAATTTGTGAAATTTGGAATTTGTGAAATTTGGAATTTGTGAAATTTGGAATTTGTGAAATTTAGAATTTGTTGAAGAGGGAATTCACAACAGGTCGTGATACACTTATTAGGCTTTATTTATAATTATAATATAGTATATAATATAAAATACACAAAAACTAAAACTATTCTTAACATTTTAATGTAATGCAAATACGCAAATCGCACGAGGTTCTACGCGCGCTATCTCGACTCAACGCGCTCTATGTATGCAAGCGCCACCAGTGGTGGGCATCAGGGAAAACGCAAATCCTTTCAATCCCCCACTTTTGCGATTCCCAATTTTTCAATACAATTTTTGTGGGCTATGCTTTTTAAACCTTTCGTCATAACATCCGCTATATTTTCGTTCGAGCTAACATAATGTAATTGAATTGACTTCTTTTCGAGTTCCTCTCTTACTAAATGATACGCGATATCTATATGTTTTGTACGCAGATTTTCTACGCGATTTTGTGAGAAATCTATCGCTGATTTATTATCGCAATATATCTTACTAACTCCTAATAGAAATTCGTATAATCCTAATTCACTCAAAAACATCTTTAACCATATTGCTTCTTTTACTGCGGATGCTAGCGCGACATATTCCGCTTCCATAGTTGACGTTGATATACATTTTTGCTTAGATGATATCCATTGTATAACGCTAGATCCTATTGTTACAATCATACCTGTAAAGGAGTGACGATCGTCTAAGTCGCCAGCCCAGTCTGCGTCACAAAATATTTTAATTTCTGGTTTCTCTTTTCTATTGTAACAAATAACATGATCTATAGTTCTATTTAAATAACGCAAGACGTGTTTCGCTTGAGTCCAGTGCACTTCGTTCGGACATGTGTTAAACTGTGACAATTTTGTCGCGGCGAATAAAATATCCGGTCTACTACGCAATGCCAAAAACATTAATGAACCGATTAGTTCTCGATAAGCTGTCTTGCCCTTTTCATTTAATTGTCTTTCTGACATGTTCTTTGAAAGTTTTAAACCGGGTTCTAAAGGTGTCGCAGCACCTCTGCACTCTTGCATATTATATTTACTTAATAACAACTGTATATACGATCTTTGGCTTAGTCTAATTGAATTATTATTTCTTTCTATCTTAACACCTAACGCGTAATTAATTTCTCCAAGGTCTTTGGTTTCATATCTACTACTAATTATCTTAACAAAATTATTTATAGACGTCGGGTCTTTCGCGAACAAGAAAATATCATCTACATATATTACTGCTATGGTCCAGTATCCTTTTATATAAACGCAATTTGATGACCGTAATCTATCAAACCCTTGTTCGACAAAGAAATTATCTAACTCAGCATTCCAGTTTCTACCTGATTGTTTGAGTCCGTAAATAGGTCTGTTCAGCTTGACTATCTTTTCTTCTTCCCTTTTCTTTGACGGAGCTAATCTCATAAATATCTCTTCTTCGAGTTTTCCATAGAGATAGGCACATTTTATATCCAATTGCCTGGTGTACCAATTGAATGAACTGGAAATACTTAATAACAATCTTATTATTGAAAAACTAGCTACTGGGGCATAGGTATCATGATAATCAACCCCTTTTTGCTGGGTAAATCCCTGCGCGACTAATCTAGCTTTAAATTTATATACTTTACCTTCGCAGTTTTTCTTTAATTTATATACCCATTTACTACCTACGATCTTTTGCTCTGATGGCACGTCGTTTACTGTTGTCCATGTTTTACGCTGTTCATGGCTGTCCATTTCGTCCTTCATCGCTTTTTCCCACTGCTCTGCCTGGGGTGAGGACAAGGCTTCATGCAAAGTATTTGGTTCCACAATTTCCATGAGATTTAATTCTATACTTTGACTATTTCCATCTTCTGAATTAGTCTCGGAGTCTTCTTGACTACTACGATTTCCCTCTTCTCCTGGATTAATCGTAGAATCTGCATAAGGGCTAGGTTTCCCTTTTCGACCATATGGGTTTCTAATAATTTTCTTCGGTCTCCCAGGTTTCTTTGCTGATCGAGTGTTATCTACCCCCACTATCTCGTCAGTCGGGTGATCTCTGCACGGGGTTTTAATCTGGGTTGTTTCTTCTGTATCAACATTTTTTGTTTCTAGCTCAGTTTCTTCGTCTTCTGACCAAATCTCATTATATTGATGAATGTTGTATTCGTTGTTCGTGTTTTCACGATGCAGCCACTCATATCCCATTTTACTTTCTATAAAACGTACGTGCTTTGTCACGATTACGTCTCCTCTTTTTGGACACCACAAACGATAACCCTTCGTTTGTGTTGCATATCCAACGAGCACACATGGTGTTGCTCTGTCGTCTAATTTTCTTTGTCCTTGTTTTGGTAGATGAGCATAGGCTAGCGATCCGTATGCTTTTAGATGTCTCACACTTGGAGGTTTTCCTAACCAAATTGTAAGTGGGACTTTATCGTTGTTGGAGGAATGAGCTACACGGTTTTTAACATAGGCAGCTGTAGCAACAGCCTCTGCCCAAAATCTCTGCGGTAACTTTGCCGATTTCAACATTGACCTTGTAAGGTCGAGCAATGTTCTGTTTACTCGTTCCGCTGTACCATTCATTTGTGGGGTCTCCACATTTGACCTCTCATGTTTTATTCCTTTCTCCTCAAAATAATTTCTTAGTTCTTCGTTGCAATACTCCTTTCCGTTATCTGACCGGAATCTTTTTACTTTCTTCCCTGTTTCCAGTTCCATACTGGCTATATATTTTTTAATATGTTGTTTAACTTCATCTTTCGATTTCAGAAAAACAACTGTGAGGCATTTTGAATAGTCGTCGACAAATGTTGCGAAATATCGTTTTCCGCTCAATGAATTCACTGGCATGGGTCCGCAAATATCGGAATGAATTAGTTCACAGATGTCTCTAGATTGTTTATATCCAATTTTGCGACATGGCATCTTTGTCGATTTACCGATATAGCAATCTTCACATGCTTCTTCAGGTATCGTCGTGTTCTCCAATCCACGAACTTGGCTTGCCGTCTTATCTATTGTTTTCTTATTTATATGGCAGAACCTGTGATGCCAGAGCGTACTGTCTCTCACAGTTAAACTATGCGACTCCAATGATCTGGTCTGGTTTGTAAGAGTTTTTGCACGTACTATGTATAAATCATTTTTCCTATCTGCTGTGCACATAAGTTTTCTTTTATTTCTTGTGTCATATATCCTTGCTGTTCCATTTTCAAAAATTATTTCTTTCGCTCTTCTTTCAATTTGAGAAACTGACATTAAATTCTTTCTGATGCGAGGTACATAATATACATTATGTAAAGTGATATCATATGTTCTTTTTCCAACAAATGTTCTAATCACTATGTCACCAATCCCTTCTGCTTCAAGTTTAAAATTATTCTGACTATCTGATTCAGCAGCTGTATTGATGGGTTCTAATTGTGTCCTTTTAAACGTTGTAAACCAGTCTCTGCGTTTACACACATGGTGCGTACAGCCACTATCCAAAATCCATGTGTCTTCCATGTCTATATGATTCAATGATACTAAAAATCCTTCATTATTTTCCTTTTTATGATAATTTTGTTTTTGTTGGGAGCCCTGATATCTGTTTCTGTTCTTTGACCAACAATTTTTGATGTTATGTCCTGTTTTTCTACAATGAGGACAAAAAGGAGGTTTAGGCTTGCTTGGAGAATATGTATTCTTGTGTGCTGCTTGTTTTGATCCTCTTCCAATGTTGAGTGCTTCCTTGGTCTCTTCATTAGTAGTTGCACTTCTTGATTTACGTCTATCGTATTCTGTTATCAGCACCATAGATACCTCTGATGACGTAAACTTCTCATCTGGCAGATTTGCTAAGGACATATTCAAATTTTCATACTCGTCTGGCAATCCTGCTAATAAAATATAGGCAGTGTCGTCATCTTTGACTTCGCACCCTGCTTCCTTGAGGTTTTTCACTATAATTTTGATTCTGGATATGTATGATGTCATCGACTCATCATCTTTCATTTTAGATTGATAGAGCTGCTTCTTTAACTGTAATATTCTAACTCTAGATATTGGTTGATGTACCTGTTCTAACGCTTTCCAAGCATCATGGGCACTCGTGCAGTCTTCAATATGCACCTGTTGATCGGGTTCAATGTGTAATCCTATTGCTGCTATTGCCTTATCATTTTGTGTTTGGAATATTCTTCTTTGTTCAGCTGTAGCCTGGTCATCTAGTACAATTTTATTAAGCACGTGGTCTAATAGACCCTTACCTTTGAGGTACCATTTCATTTCTATACGCCATATTCGGTAATTGCTATCTGATAATTTCTCAATTTGGAAATTTAATGATTTATCGTTGTCAGCCATCTTCTTGAGTATTTATTATCTTTGCTTTAATAATTGGTCTGACTTACCGAATTTTGTAGTACCACGTGGCTTACTTTTTGAGGTTATGATCGACCTGTTGGCATCGCTGGGCCCATAACCATTGAAGAGGGAATTCACAACAGGTCGTGATACACTTATTAGGCTTTATTTATAATTATAATATAGTATATAATATAAAATACACAAAAACTAAAACTATTCTTAACATTTTAATGTAATGCAAATACGCAAATCGCACGAGGTTCTACGCGCGCTATCTCGACTCAACGCGCTCTATGTATGCAAGCGCCACCAGTGGTGGGCATCAGGGAAAACGCAAATCCTTTCATTTGTGAAATTTGGAATTTGTGAGATTTGGAATTTGTGAAATTTGGAATTTGTGAAATTTGGAATTTGTGAAATTTGGAATTTGTGAAATTTGGAATTTGTGAAATTTGGAATTTGTGAAATTTGGAATTTGTGAAATTTAGAATTTGTGAAATTTAGAATTTGTGAAATTTGGAATTTGTGAGATTTGGAATTTGTAAAATTTGGAATTTATGAAATTTAGAATTTGTGAAATTTGGAATTTGTAAAATTTGGAATATGTGAAATTTGGAATTTGGGAAATTTGAAAATTTGAAAATTTGAGAAATTGAAGAATTACATTCCATCAAAAGCAAACTTGATTTCCTTTTCTCCAAAAATTTTTTCTTCCAAAGAATATAAAAAGTAAAAATTCTTCGATGGTAATATTCCCAACACAAGTTTAGAAATCTCCCGTTTTTAAAATTGAAAAAAAATCATAGAACGAATGATTAAGTGGCATCTGTAGGAAAAATCGATATACGATGGCATATCGATTACCAAATGTGAGATTGGACGTGTTGTCAGTTGGTCATGAATATTTCATATGTTGATACTTCTGAAACAAAATCTATCAGTTATGTGTATGTCTCTACAGCGTCAAGCTGTCCAAACGAATAAAATAAACAATATATTTATCTTCTAAACAAAATAGTTATGATTTTCAATATGGCGTATCATTTGATATTTATTGAAAGTCATATTTAAAGCAGTAAATTCAAAGCAAAGTTAAATTGTTTTCCACAAGAAAATCACGAGACTCGATAGAAAACTGTTCACGAAAAAAAAAGAACACCAAGTTCCGAAAGAAATACGAACATTCGGTTTGAAGAAACACGGAGTAGCAAGACTTCGAAAAATCTCAGTCGCCTGAAAAACAGATGTGAAACTTGCAACAAGTGAACTTTTACTGTGGAACTACTGCTCGAGTAAGTTCCTTAAAAATCTATTGAAACTTTAAGTACAATCGAACGGGTGATGGAATATGGGGGATGAACTCCGGATCATAATAGGGGATAAAAGTAATAGGGGTTGATCTTCTTCGGTGCTATAAATTACAGAAACAAAATACTTTATGGTGTTGAGGTAATTGAAGATATTCATTTTTGTGACGCACTTTTAATGCATTCGCGACGCACTCGTGACGCACTCTTAGAGGATTCACGACACACTCATGACGCACTCTTAGGGTATTCACGACGCACTGGTGACGCACTCTTAGAGGATTCACGACACACTCATGACGCACTCTTAGGGTATTCATGACGCACTGGTGACGCACTCTTAAGGGATTCACGACACACTCATGACGCACTCTTAGGGTATTCATGACGCACTGGTGACACACTCCTAACTGATTCATGACGCACACGTGACGCACTCTTAAGGGATTCATGACGCACACGTGACGCACTCTTAAGGGATTCATGACACATTCGTGACGCACTCTTAAGGGATTCACGACGCATTCGTGACGCACTCTTAAGTTATTCGTGACGTACTCGTGACGCACTATTTAAGGATTTGTGACGCACTCGTGACGCACTCTTGATATACAGTAAAATCTCTTTTTATGCAATTTTATTTTTGTGCGATTTGTTTTGTGCGATTTTATTTTTGTGCGATTTTTTCTTTATGCGGTATATGAATCGGTATATTATTATCAGAAATTCACACAACATCAGCGGAGAAGGTTTGATACTTTCGGCGAAAACAATCTAGACGAAATGATTGAGGACGAAACTGTCAATGATAGTGACATTATCAATAATTTGATAGATTATGAAGACGAACAAGAACAACCGAAATACATGACAGCAGATAAAATATATGCAGGGATTCAAATTTCTAAAAAATTGGAAACGCATTTTTTTTAAATAGACACTAATGCTGAAAGAAGCTTGAAATTCCAAAAAGAGCTAAGATCATGCATGTCTCGCTATCGTGACATTTACAAGCAACTGACCAATCGACCGTCGTCACAAAAACTGATCACTGACTTCATGGTGCTAAAAAATAAATCAATTGAAATCGTATTTTCAAGCGACGAAAGCGATTTTCAACCAATTCATCACAAGGAGATGCGCGTTGTGGATTACGACGAGTAGCTGTGAATTATTTAATATGCATTTTGAAAGCTTCTCCATGTATACAATAAACAATTAAATGTTTTAAAAATATTTTCAGGTTTAATTTAATTCTTTAATTTGTTTGAAAGCATTTTCTCATCTTTTTCGTAAATAATTAATGTATTTTCTAAGCGCGACTTTTTTTATGCGGTCCCTGTCTGCCGCATAAAAAAAATTTTGGATGGTATATCGTACAAAGTTGTTTATTATATGTATTTATAAAATTTCCGAATATTTTTTTGTACGATTTCTTTTATACGGTCCCTATCCACTGCACAAAAAGAGGTTTTACTGTATTACAAAATTTGAAATGGAAGATTTGGAAATCTAGAAAAATGGAGTTTTGAGTTACAAAAATTTCTAAATTTTTTGAATTTAATAATTTGAAATTTTGAGTATTTTTTAAACTAAGAGTCTAAGTAATCAAATCTTAAGAATTCGTTGACTCGAAAAATGTAAGGTTAGAAAATACGTAATCTGCGGTGCAGGAGTATCGATGGCGCTAGAGGTGAAATTTGAACGCCATAGAAAATGTCTGCCTATTCAAATACCAGTTTACAACACTCCCTTTATCTGAGTTGAGAAGAATTGCAGATATTTAGGAAAATAAAGTATATGATCGATACAGACCCTACCGCTGTGATCAAATCAAATACTTGATTTTAACATCTAATGTTATGTACAGCGTCATGGTACCTAATAATATATCTTATTATTAGTTCTTTTACAAAATTAATATATCCTATTATATAATAATATAATAATAATATATTGGATATACATATAATAATATATACTATTATTCGTACTATTTGTCCTTTTACAAAAAACGTGAAGAATTCTGAAAATTGATAGGTTCGACAGTTATAATATTCGAAAAGTTCGGTTCGTAAAGAAGCGTCTTCAGTGAAGGAAAAGAGCGTTCCTTTTTAAGATTAGCAACGGCATGATGTCTTGGTGGGAAGCACAAAACCGTGCTTATCCGCGTCAAAATTTCATTAAAAGATGCGTCTGTCGTCCGAAACGTTATTAAAGTTCCAACTTGTCCGTGTATCTATTAACCGGCTTAATATACGTCCCTTGTGGGAAAGTGTGCGCACATTCAGAGGCGGTGTTTGATCAACGGGTAGAACGTTATTACCTCAGAAATGAAAGCTGACCAGCGCTCGTGGCAACGAAAGGATTAATCTTTTCAACAGCACGTCGAAACGTATTCTATCAACATCACAATTACCGTCAACGCGCGACGAATATTACTCCAGCGCTATATGCTGGTAAAACTAATTACTTTCTGCCGATAAGTATGGAAGTCCAATGCCTCCATTAGTGATCGAGTTTCCGCTTATTATTCTATTTCGTTAAATCATTAACTGACAAATTTTTATCTTCTACCTTTTTGGTTTGGTTTTAATGAAAAATGGAGTTAGGTGAAAAGGTTACCGTTGTATTAAATTATTTTTCAATATTAAGAGCAGTTACAATTTGAACATTTCAAGAGATATATTATTTTTATAGTACCGATTTGTCAGTTTTCCAATTTTTCAAACGTATTAACTTGTGTCAATAAAAACAGATATAAACTCGCTTCGATTTACTTTTCAATATACACGAATTTGTCGGCAATCGAGGAGGTGAAGTGTCTGGTTGTTAAACGGTGAGGCAATTTTAAAGGATCCCATCTAAACGGGTAACATTACCCGTTGCAGCTAAACTGAATATTCGTGGTCATGGATTAAACTCAAAATTAGTTTGAAGATTAGGGAAGTTGGGTTAACTGCCATACATAGGATCCTGCATCTCCTCTGCCTATCTATCACGAGTTCAGGGTAAACCAGCTTTGTGGTGAGACGTGTTATTGATTCTAGTATCGTTACTATCGTTTGTTCATATCATTCAACATGAAAATTACGCAATGAACTTTCACAAGCATTTCGCACTCAAACAAATAATTTACAGTTCAGAATTTTGATTATTGAAACAGTTTTGAATCTTTTGACTGATAAGAAATTTCAATTAATTATTTGATGTAATATTTTTATTTGAACACTCAATTAGAACAGGAAGAGCAGTCTACTATTGTTTTTAAAATAATTTATATTCATGTCCCATAAAACATCAGTCTGAAGAAATTTAACTTACGACTATACCTAAAGTTCTCCAAAATCTCTTTAAATTTATACCCGAACGAATGTTTCCAAAGATTGAACTTCTGTAAGTTCGATTTTTATCCCGAATCGAAAAGTACAATTATAATCCTCGCACCCCGCTGACCCCTAAAAAACGAATGAAACTGTAAAACTTCGTTTTCCTCGAACAAGCTTTAAATCACTGCTCTTGTAAAAGGAGGGAAGAAGAAACAGGGTCAATGTATCTCTCAGGATTTTCGGATGTCAGTTCAGCAACGCGTAAAACTGCATCCTCCGCGATTCGCTCGACGAAAAAAGACCGGCGATATGTCGATTGTAGCTTATCGTCCCTCTTCTCGATGCCACGTTTTCTATGGAGAATCTGGAGAATTTCCATGGCAATTTTCGCGTGGATATTCGACGCAGGCGCATTGTTCGTCCAAATTCGAAAGCGGGGTCGATGGCTCATCGGGTCATTGAAACACTGACTACCCGGTTTGATACGATCATTTTTCACGCGCCCGAGGAAAATGAACTGGATGCTGGATAGTCTTTGCAAAAATTCCTTTCTATATGCAAATTTTTTTGGGACTTTTTGATTTATTTACCTTGATGGTATTACGATATTTAATTTTTAACTTTAAGTTTCATTTTGAATGGTTGTTTTCAATTTTTTATTTTCAGAATTTTTAATTGGAAATTGAGGTACTTTCAAATTTGATTTATGGAAAATTTAAATTTGGATTTAAATACTCAAGTTTATGAATTTTAAGTCTTCAAAGTCTTACTGTTATTACGTCAAAGCTTTCAGTGGTAATAAAATAGTTTTGTTCCGGGGTTCACACAAGTTATGGAGCATACGTAACTCTGCAGTATTGGTGACGTAAATTAATTCGTTTGCAAATTTTTCGAGAGTCCTACTATCATCTAACATATCAAAGCTTCCAGCAGTAATAAAATAGAAAGACTTGATAGTTTATGGAATCAAAGAAATAAATAGCATAGTTTGTCCAAGTTCCGGGGTCTACACAGGTCAGTCCACGGAGCACATGTAACTCCATGCAATCGCATCGTAAATTAATTCGTTTACAAATATTTCGAGAGTCCTTCTGTTATCACACACATCAAAGCTACTAACAGCAATAAAATACAAAGATTCCATAGTTTATAGAATCAGAGAAATAAACAGAATACATCATCCGAGTTTCGGGGTTCACACGGACCATTCCACGGAGCACGCGCACCCCTGCAGAACCATATCGTAAATTAATTCGTTCACAAATATTTTAAAAATCCTACTACCCCCAAATACATCAAAGCTTCCAGCAACAATAAAATAAAAATACCCGATTCGAAATTGGGGAAATATGTTTCGTGTTTACATCAAATAAACATTATTCGTTTTCTTTCATAAATCGTTCGGAAAACAGAGCTTTTCCAAGAACCACGGTTTAACCGGAAACTTTATTGCGTTAACAGCATAGTTCGTCCGAGTTCCGGGGTTCACACCGGCCACTACACGGAGCACGCGTAACTCCGCGCAATCGTATCGTAAATAAACTTATTTGCAAGTGAATCCCTTTCTTTCCGGGTCAGCGTTTTTTATCTTAGCCGGCTTCTCGCTGTTTACCAGCCAACCCCACGCGGGTAAACAACTTCATTTATCGAGCGTAAAAACGGATATTACTCGGAGAATGAAAGAAGGTGGCCGCGGATTTCTCTTGAAAACGCGAATTACAACGAGAGGACATACATTTTGCGATTCTATTATTCTTCTAATGAAAAAAATTTATACATTATTCCGGAATTTCTTTTTGTGGCCAGGATATGGAATTTTTAGCTGCCTCGGTTATTCTTTGTTTGGACGGATTTTTTTTTGATCGTTTCTTTTTTATGGTTGCTTGTTGAAAATTTAATATATTTTATTGTAAATTTCGAGTGATGCTTGCGAATATATCTGTATTTAACATAAAGGTTGATTGTTTTGAAATTAAAAATGCACATTTACTTTGATATTAAAAATGCAATATATTTATTTTGATATTAAAAATACAATATATTTATTCTGAAATTAAAAATGTACACCTACATTCAAATTAAAAATACAATATATTTATTTTGAAATTAAAAATGTACACCTACTTTCAAATTAAAAATACAACATATTTATTTTGAAATTAAAAACACAATAAATTTGCTTTGAAAGTAAAAATGGAATATAGTTAATGTAAAATTAAAAATGTACATCCACTCTGAAATTTAAAATATAAAATATTTATTTTGAAATTAAAGACATAATAAACTTGCTTTGAAAGTAAAAATGCAATATAGTTAATGTAAAATTAAAAATGTACACCCACTTTGAAATTAAAAATACAATACATTTATTTTAAAATAAAAAAATGTAATAACCTTACGTTGAAGTTAAAAATTTAATAAGGTTAATGTACAATTAAAAAATGTGCACTTGGTTTGAAATTGAAAATACAACGTACTTATTTTGAAATTAAAAGTGTAATATATTAATTCTGGAATTAAAAAGCAATATGCTTAATATGAAGTTAAAAATGCAATATACTTAGCTTAAAATTAAAAATACACTTACTTCACTATTAAAAATATAAAGTTTACGTAAAAAATTAGAAGAAAATAATTTTAACTGTCTAGTATTAAAATTAAAAAGTTGTCAATTTAAAAATGTGAAATTTACAAATATAATTTAGAAAACTTTTCTTTCTTTCATAAAACATAAAATCCTTTCTAATCTCAAAATTGTCTCTGAAGACAAAACTAATCTAAAACTGTGACTCGAAACTTTATGTAATTGAATATTTTAAAATTGAATATTTTATACTTTCGTACCTTAATGATTAACAAATTCATTCCTTAACTTCAAATTTATTTTCCATACTAAAATACATAAAAGTCCGACTTTCTTTCATAACAAAAATATATTTAGTTTGTTTGTCACTGAATCACTCTTTCACTACACAGAATGTTTCGAAGTCTAACAAAAAGAATCTTAGTTTCATATTTTCCTCTCTACAATAGCAACAAGAAATAAATCCGTAGATGTATGTCGAGTAGTTTGTTGCTGTGTAAGTCGTGAAAAGCTCGAAAGGAGCAAAGAAAGGAAAAGATTCAGGTCAAAGTAAACTTTAAACCTGTGATGCCATCAAAGGCACTTGTGATTCTATTCGAAATAATTATAACTGTCTGTAGAATTCTTTCAATGTATCGTAGAACTTTCAAGAACTCGAATAACAAATTAAACATGATTTCATACTTTAATTAGAAAAAAAGTTACTAAAAAATTTTTTCAGAAATTTGAAAATTAATTTAATTTGTAACTTATGTGGATAATAATTTTGATGTATGATTTGTATAGAATTGGAAATATAATTAAAGTGATTATGGTGATGCTATCTTTAATTTTGTTAATTTTTTAGAATTTAGTATTTTTATGATTTACTGTCATTTATTTTAAAATTAACCGTTTTATGATTTTTATTGTTGATTTTATGGCTTTTCAAGGTTTCAGTTTCCTTAAAAGAATTTGCAAAATTTGCAAAATTATAGATTACAAAATTTTTTAATTTTCAAATCTGCAATTTCCTTTTTGCAAAATGGCGACCTTCGAAAAATGAAATTTCAAGGTTTAAGTTTCCTTAAAAAAATTTGTCAAATTTCCAAAATTATAGACTGCAAAATTTCTAAACTTTCAAATCTGCAATTCCAATTTTGCAAAATGGCGACCTTCGAGAAATGAAATTTCAAGGTTTAAGTTTCCTTAAAAAAATTTGTCAAATTTCCAAAATTATAGACTGCAAAATTTCTAAACTTTCAAATCTGCAATTTCCATTTTCCAAAATGGCGACCTTCGAAAAATGACATTTCAAGGTTTAAGCTTCCTTACAAAAATTTGTCAAATTTCCAAAATTATAGATTGCAAAATTTCTAAACTTTCAAATCAGCAATTCCCATTTTCCAAAATGGCGACCTTTGAAAAATGAAATTTCAAGGTTTAAGCTTCCTTAAAAAAATTTGTCAAATTTCCAAAATTATAGATTGCAAAATTTCTAAACTTTCAAATCTGCAATTTCCATTTTCCAAAATGGCGACCTTCGAAAAATGACATTTCAAGGCTTAAGCTTCCTTACAAAGATTTGTCCAATTTCCAAAATTATAGATTGCAAAATTTCTAAACTTTCAAATCTGCAATTTCCATTTTCCAAAATGGCGACCTTCGAAAAATGAAATTTCACGGTTTAAGCTTCCCTACAAAAATTTGTCAAATTTCCAAAATTATAGATCACAAAATTTCTAAACTTTCAAATCTGCAATTTCCATTTCCCAAAATGGCGACTTTTGAAAAATGAAATTTGAAGGTTTAAGCTTCCTTACAAAAATTTGTCAAATTTCCAAAATTATAGATTGCAAAATTTCTAAACTTTCGAATCTGCAATTTCCATTTCCCAAAATGGCGACTTTTGAAAAATGAAATTTGAAGGTTTAAGCTTCCTTAAAAAAATTTGTCAAATTTCCAAAATTACAGATCACAAAATTTCTAAACTTTCAAATCTGCAATTTCCATTTTCCAAAATGGCGACCTTCGAAACACCCTATTGTCACCGTTCGATATTCCATGAAAGTCAATTACCCAGTACCCGTGAGAAATTCGTTTCCCATCTGTTGGGTATTGAAATCTTAACGAAAGGCGGAGAAAAAAGAAACTAGCCATGGAACACGAATCCCGCAGGGACATTGGTCTGGCGATACGATTATCATCGACGATCGCAGTTTGACAGTCGGGCTGCAGGGAAATTCTGGGATTCCACGGGATCAGGATCCGCTTTTGAGAAAGGCAGTCACGGAATAACAAAGGAATCAGATCCCGTCTCGAAAAATGGGAAAAGAGAATGACCTGACACGCCTGAAGGGGCTGCGAAACGAATCCAATATCGACTGCCTCGAATTTGCCGCTCATCTTCTTTCCGCGCGCGAAAGCCGATCCACTTAGCAGCTCGGTTTCTTATTTATTCGCTGAGAAATCCTCGAATTGATTCGCCAATCTGTCCTGATGCATCGGGATTAGTTTCTCCTCCTTTTTTTTAGCTCGCCGGGCGAAATTTAACACTGGATGGAACGTTTAGGTCGTTGGGAACGTTTCACTCGGATACACCGCAGGAATTTCGTTTGGGGAAATAGTAGAAATACGGAGACAAATATCGCAGGCATTTTCTACTGTTTCTTCCCTCGGTTTTTTAATCACGGGTGAATTTTATGTGTGTATGGCTGTTCGACGAGAATTCTGGGTAGATGGCACTGGTCGTGGTTTTAATGCTATTTTTCAATTTCAATTGTTCAATTAGATAGTTTTTCAAGTTTTCGAGTTTTCAAGTTTTCAGGTTTTCTAGTTTTCAAGTTTTCAAGTTTTCGAGTTTTCGAGTTTTCAAGTTTTCAAGTTTTCAAGTTTTCAAGTTTTCAAGTTTTCAAGTTTTCAAATTTTCTAGTTTTCTAGTTTTGAAGTTTTGAAGTTTTCTAGTTTTCAAGTTTTCAAGTTTTCAAGTTTCAAGTTTTCAAGTTTTCAGGTTATCAAGTTTTCAAGTTTTCAAGTTTTCAAGTTTTCAAGTTTTCAAGTTTACAAATTTTCAAGTTTTCAAGTTTTCAATTTTTCAATTTTTCAATTTTTCAATTTTCCAATTTTCCAATTTTTCAATTTTTCAATTTTTCAATTTTTCAATTTTTCAATTTTCTAATTTTCTCATTTTTCAAGTTTTCAATTTTTCAATTTTGTGTTTTGTGAATTTTTGAATTATTCAATTTGTCAATTATTCGGTTTTTCAATTTTACAATTTTACAATTCTTAAAATTTTTTAGTCGATTTTTTAATTTTTCAATTTTACAATTTTACAATAATTCAAGTTTTTAATGTGTCAATTGTTCGATTCTTATATTCTTCAACTCTTCAGTTATTAAATTTTTACATTTATCAATTCGCAATGTTGTAATTCTTTAACTCTTCAGTTACTAAATTTTTACATTTATCAATTCCCCAATTCTTCAATTCTTCAATTCTTCAATTCTTCAATTCTTCAATTCTTCGATTCTTCAATTCTTCAATTCTTCAATTCTTCAATTCTTCAATTCTTCAATTCTTCAATTTTACCAAAAATTTTCGTATTTTTTATTTAAAAGTGTAAATATTTATAAATCTCTAAATTCCAAATTTTCAAGCCCTTAAATTCAAAAGTCACACAGGAGTGGGACATGTATGATCTATATACCATCCTTTTTTCCAATAAACTTAATTACATCAAACATTATAATGCTATAGTGATATTGTTTTTATTTACTCATGCCGTAGTAATATTCTCAACTTCGTATAATTTAATGGTCGTCGCATTTTGATCAAGTTAAGTACATCCCTCTAACATTACTTGACTTTCCCACTTCTAAAAACACAGAAATATTGTACAGTAACACGCATTTAGATGATAAATAAAAATCGACAAATCTTACAATCAAAAGAAACAAACGGTAGTCAAAGCACAACGTAAAGATGAATATTTGTCCGTCACAGCATCAGTAAGTGACAAACGTCCGTGAAATCACTAGATTCCAACAGGTGAACATAACTGGATCTAAGAAATGAATTTGACTTCGACTAGAGTTTTTGCAACGCGATGACTCGAGCGTCTTCGAATTTTTACGTTTTACAAAAGCTCGGCTTTGTGACATTTCTGAGGAAAACAGTTTCTTTTCTATAGGTTTAGGTAAAATTCGGGTGGAGATGGAAATGCAGGTGACGTATGAAGTGGGTCCCCTAATGACCTAAGCAAGTAAAACGCAATACCTCGACAGGAATCGAAAACTGCGAACACTCTACTGCTAAGGTTAAGTTCACAGATGTCAAGCAATAAAAATCGCTAGACTCCTTGGGTCTTACCGCTGTGGGTGAAGAATTGATTTAAAACTGCAAACGAAGGAACGAAAATCGCTAGAAACTTGTCTAACCCTCTCGTAATATGCATTCCACGACCTAACAGAGGAGGTAAACGGTGATTTGTCACGAGACACGTATGACTCGCGATAAGAGTTTGATAACGAGCGACGAACAAACGGAAAAGAATGATTTGTACGCAGAAGGGCTGGCTCTGAAAGCGTGCTCGCATTTGTGGCACAAAGAGTGGCTGCGGTATTAGACACTTTTAAAAAGCGTCGGCATCAAGAATAATGAAACGCAACGGGATACAACCCCCGTCTAAATTCCTCTTATCCGACCCACCCCCAGCCACCCCTCGTATCATTTTCCGCGCGCACAGACATCAGCGAAAAATCTGCATTTCGTACAGTGCTCATTTTTCTCTCTTTTCGCTCCTTTCCCTCTTCACCTTTTCATCCCCGAACGCCGGTTTCTTTTTCCTTTTCAACCCCCTCCGAAACTGTCCGCCACTCGTTCCGCTTATGTTTATTCCCGTAACGATATTATAGCGTCACGTAGCTGGTACCGTTTCATCAACTCGACTCGAGTTGTTGCCCAAGTAATTCATATTTATCCGGCTTTTTAATTTTCTTTCGTTGCCGTACGCTCGTTGCCGCGATTAACGAAATAACACGCTCGGAAGAGAATACGCGAAGAAAAACTGAAGCAGTAATGTAATTACGGATTGGAGCCTTTGAGAGAAAACCAGAATTTTTAGGGATTGAAATCCTCAAATTTTGAAATTTTTATATTCACTTGGTTTGAAATTGTTAGATAATATATTTAAAAATGTAAAAAATTTCATTCGTCCGATATTCATATTTCCCAATCTACAGTTATTATTCCACCAAACAATGTCTAGCAATAACTTCTTTAATAATCCATCATTTAGCTCTATAATAAACCTTCAGTTACCAGTATAAGAATCCTTCATTTAGCACTATAATAATCCTTCATTTACCATCATAGGAATCCTTCATTTAACCCTGTAATAACCCTTCACTTGCCATAATAGCAAATTATCATAAATAATCCTTCAAGTGCCATTTAAATAAGATTTTTCATATACCAGAAATATTCCCTATGTGAGTAAATCATCCTATAAATTCTTTTCCCAAAAAACAAAACGAAAAAGCAGAACCAGTTACCCGTATGAAACGTTCGAAAAGAGGAGCAGGTCTTCCGATTGAAAAATGACTCAGTTAACGAGTTAAGTATCGTAAGCGTAAATTGATGGCGTGTCGATTGTAGCGGCCGAACTAACGCGTATGCATTGTTAATCGAACGCGATTTGACCCAGTGGCGGAGAACGCTTACATGGCCGACACAATGCGGCCAGATAATTAAAGGGTGATAAATGCGAGCGATAATATCGTTCGGCTGGCGAAATGCCTCGGTGAATCGCGAAACCGGTGCGGTTTTTACGGATTAATGACGAATTTCGCACGACAGCGTTCTATCTCGTGAAAGATGGCGGTTGGGACGGGAAGTACGTTTGAATTTGGCGCGCTTTTGATGAATGACGAGAGTTTTGTTTCTTCGTTTTTGAGGAGTGAAAGGATTTTTGGAATTTGGGGGTTTGAGTATTTGGAAGGTTGGAAATTTGGTGTTTACAAACTTTTGGGAATTTAATAATTTGCAAGTTGGGTAATGTGAAAATTTGGAAATTGAATGGTTTGGAAATTTAGGGAGTGAATAATTTTGTAGGTTGGATGTTTGAGAATTTTGCAGTTTGGTGAAGGGGAAATTCAGAAATTTAGAAATTAAGAAATTTACAAGGTTGGGAATTTAGAAATTATGAAATTTGAAAATGTGGGATTTTGGAAATTAGAAAATAGGAAATTTGGAAATTGGGAAAATTGAGAAATTAGGAAATTGGGCAATTAGAAAAATTGAGAAATTAGTAAATTAGGAAATTAGGAAATTAAGAAATTTAGAAATAGGAAATCTAGAAATTTAATAATTTAAAAGTTTAAAAGTTGGAAATAAAAAATTTGCCAAATAAAACTTGTAAAAATTAAAAAATTTGAAAATCAAAAAAAGTTTAAATTTGCACCTTCAAAAGTCAAATAATATAAAAATTAAAGAATTGAAATATTTATTTGAATTTAAATGTAGAAATTTTCAAAAGCAAATGGTCTTCTAAAGTTTCAATTTATTAACAATTAAATTTTCAATCGATAAACCATCTCCAAATAAGCTATAAATTATCACAAAACTGCAAACAAAACTGAACAGAACTTCAAATTAAATTTACTGTTCATATTGTTAATCAATAATATAATTACCGTTCTAATCAACACAATGCAACTAAATAATTAACCATAAGTACGTGACGGTGATAATGAAAGTAATACCTCAAAATTTGACCAGAATTAAACTGCCCTTCTATTAATAATATATCGATTAGCTTTATTGTATTATGAGTTTGTTAGATTAAATTTGTACTATGTTACTATATTGCATTTATATTATATAGTATATTACATATTTGTTATATTGCAATAGTACTATATTATAGTTTTACTATATTGCAGTTTTGTTATATTGCAATTTTATTACATTGAAACTCTCTTATATTGCAATTCTATTATATTGCATTTTATTATATTGCAATTTTATTATATTGCAATACTATTATATTGCAGTTTTATTATATTGCAACTTTATTACATTGCAATTTTATTATATTGTATTTTATTATATTGCAATTTTATTATATTGCAATTCTATTATATTGCAGTTTTATTATATTGCAGTTTTATTATATTGCAATTTTATTACATTGCAATTTTATTACATTGCAATTTTATTATATTGTATTTCATTATATTGCAATTGTATTACATTGCAATTCTATTAAATTACATTTTATTATATTGCAATTTTATTACATTGTAATTCTATTATATTGCAATTCTATTATATTGCAGTTTTATTATATTGCAATTTTATTACATTGCAATTTTATTATATTGTATTTTATTATAGTGCATTTTATTATATTGCAATTGTATTACATTGCAATTCTATTAAATTACATTTTATTATATTGCAATTTTATTACATTGTAATTCTATTATATTGCAATTTTAATACATTGCAATTCTGTTATATTACAATTCTATTATATTGCAATTTCATAACATTGCAATTTTACTAGTTTATACTTGTACTATGTTGCACTTACACTATGCTATAATTTTGCTATATTGCAATTTTTCTATATTGCAGTTTTACTCCTTTATAATTTAACTATATTATACTTATGTTCCATTATAATTTTGCTATAATGTTATTATACTATATTATAAGTTTACTACATTTCAATTTTACTACATTGCAATTTTACTATATTGCAATTTTTCTACATTGCAGTTTTACTTCTTTATAATTATACTATATTATACTTATACTGCATTATAATTTTGCTAGTTTATAATTGTATTATGTTGCAGTTACACTCATTTTATAATTTTATCATATTACAATTGTGCCATATTATAATTTTATTATATCACCATTGTACTATATTACAACTTCACTATATTGGAATTATACTATATTTCAATTTCACCATATTTAAACCATATTAATTACCTTTGTACTCTCTTTAAATTTCATCATATTATAATCCTACTATATTGCATTTGTACGACATCACAATGTTACCACATTATAAGAAACTCGATAATTCAGTGAATCAATTATATTCATATGAAATTAATTATTACACGATCATACAACACGAAGACCACATTCACCGACAGCAATCTAATTAGAAAGCCCCGATTCTTTCATCATTTCGACTTACAGTACCCGCGCTCACGCATCAAAAGAGCCAATCAAATTAAAACGAAACCTTCCTACCGATTTTATTCTCCCGATAATTATACTGTATCGCGACAAACATCGTCTCGATACTCTCCGCTCGACGACACTAATAATTGAAAAAGAAATAGCTCATTAACGAGAGTGTCTGCCCGTCGAACATCAGAGGGTGGAAAAAAAAATCGATCCTGTCTGGACGTATCGTAACGCGTGATAACATTTTTCCCGTGGCTTTTCTTTCAGCTGGCCTTCGTGAATGATCAAAGGCTGCGCAACAGCGACGGGAGGGGCAAAATTTAAGAGCGAAACGAGTTGAAGGGCTTGATGGAGAAAGGGGTTAATCGAAAGTCGTTAACTTTCCGGCAGGGAAATATTCATTAATCTTGAAACACGAGCTTTCGGTAGCTTCACCACCGAAGAACAAATTACACCCTGCCTCTTCCATTGCTGTTTAAAGACCAGTTTATTACCGCTAATTCTTTACATTTCTAGTCGACTGTTTAACCGACTGCTTTGCTGAATACTGGGCTAGTTTAAAGGATTCGTTTTGAAAATGTCGGCGAAAGTATTAGTCGTAGTACTCGTATTATTACTCGTTAAAGATAATTGTACATGAAAAGAAGCAAAAGTTCAACAAGTTGATAAACCCTTTACAAATGTTCAATATGTGTTCTCTGATGACACAACATATGTGTCAATTGAAATCATTTCTTTGGTATTTTTACAAATTTTACAACTAAAATGTATTTTACGAATTTTATGCATGTTACGAATGTTGATACTACAGTGAACTTAACAAATTTTAGACATATTACAAATTTCATGAATTTTTCAAATATAGTCAAATTTACATATTTTGCGAATTTTGTAAATTTTTTACATTTTTGTGAGTTTTACGAATATACTGAATTTTAGGAATTTTAGGACTTTAGTTAAACCTTATGAATTTTTCGAGTTTCATGAATTTTACATCTTTTCGGAATTTTACAAATTTTGTGAATGTTATGAATTGTAAGAGTATAGTGGATTTTACGAGGTTTTAGTGGTTTCAAAAATATAGTTTATTTAACTAATTTCATAAATTTCATAAATTTCGTAAATTTAACTAATTTCATAAATTTCATAAATTTCATAAATTTCATAAATTTGATGAATTTTGTGAATTTTGTGAATTTTGTGATTTTTGTGAATTTTGTGAATCTTGTGAATTTCATGAATTTTATAAATTTTATGAATTCTACGAATTTTGTAAATTCCATGAATTTTATGAATTTTGTGAAATCTGTGAATTCTGAGAATTTTGTGAATTCCATGAATTTTATGAATTTTGTGAAATCTGTGAATTCTGAGAATTTTGTGAAATCTGTGAAATCTGTGAATTCTGCGAATTCTGGGAATCTTGTGAATTTCATGAATTTCATAAATTTTATGAATTCTACGAATTTTGTGAATTCCATGAATTTTGTGAATTTTGTGAAATCTGAGAATTCTGTGAATTCTGTGAATTTTTTGAGGTTCATAAATTTTGTGAAGTTTAGGAATTTGGTGAAATTGATAAATTTTATGAATTTTGTAAAATGTATGGATTCTGTGAATTTTGTAAATTTTAGAAATTTTAGAAATTTTGTAAATTTTTTGAATTCCCATACGATCTTCAAAGTATCCTGTCTTACAGCTAAACAGTTTATTAGTTTACGAATCTTGAAACCTTCGAATTAAAAAAGTTTGCAAATTATAATATTTGAAAGTTTTCAAAATTACAAAATTGCAAATTCTCAAATTTTTATTTTTCGCAGTCTAAAACTCTCAAACATTCAAACTTCAAAATTCATAATGTTTCAAATTTTCAAATTTCAGAATTCACAAGCCCTTAAAATTTCAAATTTCAAAATTCACAAGCTCTCAAATTTTCAAATTTCAAAATTCACAAGCTCTCAAATTTTCAAATTTCAAAATTCACAAGCTCTCAAATTTTCAAATTTCAAAATTCACAAGCTCTCAAATTTTCAAATTTCAAGATTCACAAGCTCTCAAATTTTCAAATTTCAAAATTCACAAGCTCTCAGATTTTCAAATTTCAAAATTCACAAGCTCTCAAATTTTCAAATTTCAAAACAAAACAGGGAAAATGTACGAAAGCATGAATTGATTCTCCGTATACGATGGTGGCCCCTCAACCCCTAGATGCGTATCTGAGTACGGAGGGTGCCGGCCAACTGCGACCCTTCGAAGTCGGATTTTCCTGAGGATTCGCCGTAATTTCCCGTGCTTCCATCATCACTGTAATTATCTCATTCTACCAGTGACGGTATTTGACCCTTTGAACCTTTTCATCCTTTGTGCTGAATTGGTTACTCGTGAGGTTTTCAACTTCTGTTTCCGATACCCATGTAATCGACTCTGTTAAACAGTAATTTAAATCCCACGTTCCGGGGATCGTTTGTATCAAATTCTTTCATCGCGATATTAATCATAAATTATCAGATTAAAAGAGAACTTTTACTGCTGTCTGGTTTAATATCACGATACGATATATTTCCATTATTTATATGTACTTTAATTACTTGCATTTCATTTGTACTTTTAAGTTTCATTTTACATTCGTATCTCGTTTGTACCTTAATTGCTTGTATGTTGTTTATACTCTTATTGTTTATATTTCCTTTATGTTGTTCGTATTTTACCTGCTCTTTAATTGCTCACATTTTATTCCTTCATTATTTATTTTTCATTCATACTTTAATTTCATTTTTCATATTTTCTGCTTTAATTGATGTGTACTTTATTTTTACTCGTTCTTACTGATATTTTATTTGGTCGTTAATATTTTATTTGCAGTATACTAATTCATGTTTTATTTATTCCTTCATTATTTATTTTTCATTCGTACTTTAACTTGTATTTCATTTTTCATATTTTGTGCTTTAATTGTTCATAATTTATGTTTTACTGTCTAACTCCATTTTTAATTCCTTATTAACTGTGCACTACTACTTTAACATTAAATCGATAGTTTCATAAGTGTTCCACAAAAAGCAAAAAATTGAAGACTTCACCGAATTTTTCCAATAAAATTTTAGAGCCGTTAAAAATACCTTCATTATAAAAATTAGCGGAGAACACGCTCTAAAAGTTAGTAACAATGCGCCGAGAATTATGACAAAAAACCTTGAAATATGAATAATTCACGTGCGCGAGGAAAATTATCAATTTCGTGTTTCTTCGAAAAAGGAAAGATTCGCGGAATCAGCAGAAGTTGAAATGAAAGAGCTGCCGGGAGATACATGAGGGGAATTTTAAAAACACAAACCGCGAAACAATATGGTAGCGAGATTCAATGGGACAGTCGGATCCCTGGTTTCGGGTAGATAGAGGTTAGGTTAGCTCGGCGGGAAAAAGGAAGCCGGTTAATTGAAAACTCGCCTCGGCCGAGATGTCGCGTTAACTAATTCGAGGCGTAATATTTCTCGAGAGCTGTTACGACGATGAAAAGGAATCCGGTGTAACTTTTTTCCTGTCTGCCGGTGAATTGATAAAAGTGTTTAAACGAGATTTCCAAAGGGAAACGCGGTGCTATGCTTCTCGGAAATGGCTGTCAACGTAGCCTTGAACTTTCGGATCTTTAAAAGGATTTCTACAGATTTCACCGGTTACACTTTATTTGGTTCGTTTTGGAATACAATGGAGGATTAGATCTCGATACTGTGGTAGGTCTTCTTCCGGCGGCCATTTTGTGGAGGTTCGACGTTTAAGCAGTCAGTGAAATGTCGGTAATAAACGAGTAAATCTTCTTTATTAAACGCCTTATCGTGTCAACAGTTTATTTCTCGAGAACCACAAGTCGTAGAAAAAAATCACAGATTTGGAATCAGCGTGATCGAATTAGTCTAAGATCAAATTTTTGTCAACCTGTAAAAATTTTTTTTTTAAGTGACAAAAATTTTTTTTTTAATTTAAAATTTAAACTAGCAACCTTGTATTTAGTGAACTTTTGTAAATTTTACTAATTTCAAACCATGTAAATATGCGCTAAATATTAATATGTACTTTTTTAAGTCTTTATTATTAAATTTTATTAATCTATCATTATGTCGAATGTTTCGACAGGCTTATCTAGTAAAATGTGAATAATTGAAGTGAAAATCAAATGAACAAAATTAAGGGGTTAATAATATATAAATTGTTAGAGTGCAAATAAAATATCAATAACGAAATAGCTAGTGACGCACTTATGACACACTTGTGACGCACTTTTACATAGTTGTGACGCATTCTTGACGCATATATGACGCACCCATGACGCTTTTACGATGCATTTGCGACGCACACATGACGCACACATGACGCATCCATGACGCACTCGTGACGCACCCATGACGTACTCAAGACGAATTAGTGACGCACCCCCACGCACTCTTGACGCATTTGTGACACATTATTAACACATGTGTGACGCACACTTGACGCACTCTTCACATATTTTTGACGCATTCCTGACGCATTTTTGACGTACTCGTAATTTATAGATATTGAAAAATATAGCTTATAAAATTGTATACATTGGTAAAAACAAATTTGTGGTGCTTAATAAATTTATTTTGAGGGTACACCATTCATAACACAAGGTTCAATTACTCGAAAGTAGTCTGTAAACACATTTCCGGTAGAAGATGAAGGAACCTGTCCTAAAATCGAAACAATACCTCCCTCTGGTGCAAAAGCAACAGAGGAAACAACAACTTCCAGACAAACCACTTTAACCATTCAAACTTCGTTATTCGAAGAAACTTCTCGAAAACTCGTTGCTGGTTAACGAAAAACCGATACATATTTAAACTTGTCGCGTTTTAATGCTAACGCGTTAATTGCAAATATTTGAAAATAGTTTGAAATTTGGACTTCTGCAAATCTTGGTATTTGGAAAATATTTGAATATTTATTAATTTAATAGTTTAATAATACAGTATTACACAATATAATGTAATGTAATATAATATGAAATTATAGTCAAATTGGAATAATTTAATATTTCAAAATTACAGTATTAAGTAATTTGAGTTGAAGATTGAAAAATTAAAAAATTTAGTATTTAAAATTCAAGAATTTATCAATGTGTATATTTTGAAAATTGATATACAATAACCTTCAATAAAATATTAATTCCAAACCTTCAAAAATATTTAAATTAATTCTCCAAAATGGAAACAGTCCGTCAATCTTTAATGAACTACAATGAACATTAAAATTAACACTGTTGCTATTAAGACTTGCTATTAATTTCAATTGACCAATTTATACATTTCTTACCTTAACTTACATTTGTGCAATAATCTTGAAATCTGTAATTTCTCTCAAGATAATTAATTACATTCATTTATCCAGTATAATACTTGACACAAAAAGAAAGATACAATAAAGCATGTATTATACGGTAGAATCGATCGCACATTATCGATCTCCAACAATCTGGAACGAAGACAACTTAAACAGGCAACAGCTGTAAGACGTGCCGCCATGTTGTAGCATTCTCAGCCCTTAACGAAGCTAGCCGCTAAGAGAATACTCTTGTAAGAAAAGAAGAGACTGGCTCGTTTCCGGAAGTCTCAGACGGTACATAAACCGCAGAAAAAAAAGGAAAACAGCGGAGGCGAGAAAGTCTGAAAAATCTTAGAGGTTCCTTCGTTATGCTCGGTGAATTCATCTCGTGGCTGACGAGGAGATAAATGAAAAAGAAGATGCATGGTTTCATTAAGAGAACGTATAGCCAGCAGCCTAGAAACGCTGAACAAGCACGGGGTGGACAGTCTTGTTTCAAATTATCTCGGTCAGAAGCAACGTCGATCCGTTCGTGAAAAATGGGGAGGCTTACAGGGTTAGAGAGTTACAGTTCAATTATCGAGTAACTGCTTTACTGGCGAGTAAATCTCAAATCCGAAATTCCAAATTTCCCTGATTTTACAAATTACCAAATTCTCAAATTCCCAAATTCCTTAATTTCCAAATTCCAAATTTCCCAAATTCCAAATTTCCCAAATTCCAAATTTCCCAAATTTCAAGTTTCCAAAATCCAAATTTCCCAAATTCCAAATTTCCCAAATACCAAGTTTGTCAAATCCCAAATTTCCAAAA
The DNA here is from genome assembly GCA_963576845.1 of Megachile leachella. Classification (NCBI taxonomy): domain Eukaryota; kingdom Metazoa; phylum Arthropoda; class Insecta; order Hymenoptera; family Megachilidae; genus Megachile; species Megachile leachella. The sequence goes on along the minus strand of OY756252.1, from coordinate 7,427,446 downwards.
TCCAAATATCCCCAATTAGAAATTTTACAAATTCCAAGTTTGTCAAATTCCAAATTTCCCAAATCCCAAATCTTCCAAATCTTCCGAATTTCCCACATCCCACATTTCCCAAATTCCAAATTTCCCAAATACCAAGTTTGTCAAATCCCAAATTTCCAAAATCCAAATTTCCCCAATTAGAAATTTTACAAATTCCAAGTTTGTCAAATTCCAAATCTTTCAAATTTCCCAAATTCCAAATTTTCCAAGTTAGAAATTTATCAAATTCCAAATTTGCCAAGTTTTCCAAATTCCAAGTTTTCCAAATTTCCCAAATTCCAAATTTGTCAAATTCAAAATTTCCCAAATCCAAAATCTTTCAAATCTTCCAAATTTTCCATATCCCACATTTCCCAAATTCCAAGTTTCCCAAATTAGAAAGTTCCCAAATACCAAGTTTCTCAAATCCCAAATTTCCCAAATTTTCTAAATCTTTCAAATTTCCCAAATTTCCCAAATTTCCCAAATCCCAAATTTCCCTGATTTTCTTAATTTCCCTAATTTCCTTAATTTCCCTAATTTCCCTAATTTCCCTAATTTCCTTAATTTCCTTAATTTCCCTAATTTCCAAAATTTCCCTAATTTCCCAAATTTGAAATTTCTCAAATTCCAAGTTTATCTAATCCTAAATTTCCCAAATCCCAAATCTTTCAAATCTTCCAAATTTCGTTCACCCACATGTCCCAAATTCCAAGTTTCCCAAATTAGAAATTTCCCAAACACCAAGTTTATCAAATTTCAAATTTTCCAAATCCCACATTTTCCAAATTCCAAATTCCCCAAATTAGAAATTTCCCATATTCCAAGCTTGTGAGATCCCAAATCTTTCAAATTTCCCAAATTTCCCAAATTTCCCAAATTTCCTAAATTTCCTAAATTTTCCTAATTTCCCTAATTTCCTTAATTTCCTTAATTTCCCTAATTTCCTTAATTTCCTTAATTTCCTTAATTTCCTTTGATTTCCTTAACTTCCTTAATTTCCTTTGATTTCCTTAATTTCCTTAATTTCCCTAATTTCCCTAATTTCCCTAATTACCCAAATTCCAAATCCCATCGCAAAGATCTTCAACCCAGAAATCAAAAACCTAGACCCCGTACCACGAAACTCATCGCAGCAAAATACCTCAAACCGGAATACCTTCGCCGTTTCAAGGCGAAGCGCAATAATTTCCCAAAATTACTAAATTTCCATACATATAGTGAATTTGCTATACGTACAAGGTTAACCTTATCACTTCCCTCTTCAGTCGACCTAAAATATTCCTCTGCAGAAAATATCTGAAAGACGTTGGTGCAATTTCAGCGTCGTTAACGCTACACCAGTCAGAATGTCTTGACAATTCCAATTTAAAATTCTACGTTACTTTATTCTGCTCACTTTTGCATGAATTTTATTTTCGTTTATTCGAAATGAAAATAATTTTGCATCTACCGACACGTCGTTAAGAGTGATATTTGAAGAGAAAAGTATCTGTAATCTCTTTTATAAGTCAATTTTTAATTGTTAATTTTCAATTCTCCATTTTCAATTATTTATCATTTTTCAGTTATCAAATTTCAATTCTAAATTGTCAATTCTCAGTTTTCATTTCTCAATTTTCAATTTTTAAGTTTCAATACTCAATTGTCATTATCGTTTTTCAATTGTCAAATTTCAATTCTCCATTTTCAATTATCATTTTGCAGTTATCAAATTTCAATTCTAAATTGTCAATTCTCAGTTTTCATTTCTCAATTTTCAATTTTTAAGTTTCAATACTCAATTGTCATTATCGTTTTTCAATTGTCAAATTTCAATTCTCCATTTTCAATTATCATTTTGCAGTTATCAAATTTCAATTCTAAATTGTCAATTCTCAGTTTTCATTTCTCAATTTTCAATTTTTGAGTTTTAATACTCAATTGTCATTATTATTTTTCAATTATCAAATTTCAATTCTCCATTTTCAATTATCATTTTGCAGTTATCAAATTTCAATTCTAAATTGTCAATTCTCAGTTTTCATTTCTCAATTTTCAATTTTTAAGTTTCAATACTCAATTGTCATTATCATTTTTCAATTGTCAAATTTCAATTCTCCATTTTCAATTATTTATCATTTTGCAGTTATCAAATTTCAATTCTAAATTGTCAATTCTCAGTTTTCATTTCTCAATTTTCAATTTTTAAGTTTCAATACTCAATTGTCATTATCGTTTTTCAATTGTCAAATTTCAATTCTCCATTTTCAATTATCATTTTGCAGTTATCAAATTTCAATTCTAAATTGTCAATTCTCAGTTTTCATTTCTCAATTTTCAATTTTTAAGTTTCAATACTCAATGTCATTATCGTTTTTCAATTGTCAAATTTCAATTCTCCATTTTCAATTATCATTTTGCAGTTATCAAATTTCAATTCTAAATTGTCAATTCTCAGTTTTCATTTCTCAATTTTCAATTTTTAAGTTTCAATACTCAGTTGTCATTATCGTTTTTCAATTGTCAAATTTCAATTCTCCATTTTCAATTATCATTTTGCAGTTATCAAATTTCAATTCTAAATTGTCAGTTCTCAGTTTTCATTTCTCAATTTTCAATTTTTAAGTTTCAATACTCAATTGTCATTATCATTTTTCAATTGTCAAATTTCAATTCTAAATTGTCACTTCTCAGTTTCCAATTTCCAATTTTCAATTTTTCTGCTATAGTTTTCAATTTTGAATTATGAATTATGAATTATTAGTTTTCAACTGCACAGTTCAATTATCATTTTCAATTCTCAATTATCAATTATCATTTTCCAATTATCAAATTTTAACCCGAAATCGTTGATTAGATTTTTAGATAGGTTTATCGACGTTTTCTTAGAAATAAAGGAAATCTCAGAATTCAAAATTCACGTGATAATTTTGCAAAATTACTTTTCCTTCTTGTACTACCCCTAATGTCATTAATTGCAAATTTGTATTAAATTAATAACAAAAAAGCTTATACATCTCTCCATAAATAAAGCATATTACTTTTAAACAAGTTTTAATAAATCACTACATTTTTATTAATTATTATTTTTATCTGTTACAGGTAAGCGAATCAATAGAAGAAATTTGGGTCACATTCGGTCAGGTAAAATTAGTTCAAAATTAATCATGAACAAATAAAAACGAAACAATAAAAAAATACCAATTTAAAATTTGTACATCAAATAAGCCAATATAGCAATCCTAGTAATTTTAAACAATTTTAATAGACAATCTGAACAAAATTTTCTTTTAAGCACAATTGCAAAATGATTCAAATCATTATTCAAGACAAAACGTTTCAGCAAACCTTAAGTTACATTTACTGAAATGAACAATAAATCGCAAAGTTTGTAAAACAGATTTAAACGATGAAATTCGTAGCAGGAACGAATTGAATGTAATTTGGTGAACTTGTGGAAGATCACATTTCCCAATAATTAATTGAATAATTGTTTACTGATTGAATGTACATGTTACTGCAGCTGTAATTTAATTTAATTGCAAATTGAATGCTTTGGCTGACATGTTAACCAGATATTGATGAGGACTTGTTATTTAGATGTGGTTCGAAAATCTATCGTCCAAAATTAATTTTCACGAACTTTCATTTATTTTTGGTACTCGAACATATACTTCATTTCTTATTTCTTTGTAATTATTTTTTTCTTGAATTTTTAAGGTTTCATTATTTTTTTTTTTTAATTTTTAAGGTTTATTTATTTTTTTATTAAAGTTTTAAGGTTTATTTTTTTCTTCAATTTTTATGGTTTAAGTATTTTTTCTTCGATTTTGAAAGTTTAAGTACTCTTTTTTGAATTTGGAAGATTTAATTACATTTTTAAAAATTTCTATGGTTTATTTTTTCAAGGTTTAATTATTTTTGTCATCAATTTTTAAGGTTCAATTATTTTTTCTTAAATTCTCAAGGTTTAATTATTTTTGTCTTCAATTCTTAAGGTTTAATTATTTTTTCTTAAATTATCAAGGTTTAATTATTTTTGTTTAAATTTTTAAGGTTTAAGTAATTTTCTTAAATTCTCAAGATTTAACTATTTTTGTCTTGAATTTTTATAGGTTAGATTTTTTCTTAAATTCTCAAAGTTAATAATTTTTTCTTGAATTATTAACGTATAATCATTGTGAGTCACTCTGTATTTTATCATGTATTTCTACATTTGAAATATAATTAAAATTAAAACCTCACTCTAAACAGACTTGCAAAATAAAGTCCTTTATCTATTTTAATTATTTTCTACCTTTCATCTATTAACTACTAATGTATCGATTGCACAGTACAATCAAAATTCCTCCATAAATAATAAAATAATCAGACTTTGACGACTATGTTCTGATCACAGTCAATAATTAGTCTCTTTACGCGTTTCCGCGCGAATGATTAATACCCGCCATTTGGAATTCCGATAAACTAAAATGGCGGCGCGAGGAGTTGAATTTCACTGAAGTTCTTAGTCGAACGTGAATTATAATCTTTGTTCTATCGAATGGAATTCCATGCGATTGTATCGCATTTAATCCTCAACGTCTATCCTTTAGACTCTAGAAAAATAGAGAAAGCGAATAAAAATGGAGTGCCAGGGCAAAAACTGTGCAATCCTCTCGAGTTAAGTCCGTTTCTTTTCCTATCAAATAATGTTTCCCTCTAAATTAATGCTTCCTTTACGTTTAATAATTCAGTACTGTACTTTCAGTGCTCTATAGCCATTTTATAGTAATTCTATTTATGGAAAGGACAATTTATTGAATGTACTTAGGAACAGTTTAATTTAGAATACCATTGTAACTGAATTAAATATACTGCAGACTATAGTTTCATTTTAATTTTTTTGTTAATACAAATTTTTAATATTATAGCAATTTTTGGAAATTTTCGAATTTCCTAAGTTCCCAATTTTTCAAATTCCAAAATCTTAAAATTACAAATTACCCAGATTTCTGGTTCCTTGGATTCCAAATTCCCCAGATTTCAAGTTTTCTAGTTTCCAAATTCCCCGAATTCCGAACTTCTCAAATTCCAAGTTAACTAGATTCCAAATCCTCCAAATTTCAAGTTTCCTAGATTCCAAATTCCCTAGATTCCAAATTCCCAAAATTATAAATTCCCTAGATTCCAAATTCTCCAAATTCCAAGTTTCCTAGTTCCCATATTCCCAAAATTCCAAATTCCCCAGATTCTAAATTCCCTAAATTCCAAATTCTCCAGATTCCAAGTTTCCTAGTTTCCAAATTCCCCGAATTCCGAACTTCTCAAATTCCAAGTTAACTAGATTCCAAGTTCTCAAAATTCCAAGTTCCCTAGGTTCCAAATTCCCAAAATTATAAATTCCCTAGATTCGAAATTCCCCAAATTCCAAGTTTCCTAGTTTCCATATTCCCAAAATTCCAAATTGCCCAGATTCTAAATTCCCTAAATTCCAAATTCTCCAGATTCTAAATTTCCTAGTTTCCAAATTCCTAAAATTACAAATTCCAAAATTACAAAATCTTAAAATTACAAATTCCCAAGATTCCAAGTTCCATATATTCCAAATTCCTCAGATTCCAAGTTTCCTAGTTTCCATATTCCCAAAATTACAAATTCCCTAAATTCCAAATTCCCCAGATTCCAAGTTTCCTAGTTTTCAAATTCCCCAGATTCCAAATTTCCCAAATTCAAAGTTCCCCAGATTTCAAATTTCCCAAATTCCAAGTTTTCGAGTTTCAAAATTCTCAAAATTAGAAATTCCCTAGATTCCAAAATCTTCAAATTCCAAGTTCCCTAGATCCTAAAATCTCCAAATTAAAAATTTCCTAAAATTTCAAATATTCCCAAAATTCCAGAAACCCTCAAAATTCCCAAAATTCCCAAAATTGCAAATATCTCCAAAATCCCAGAAATCCCTAAAATTCCAAATATCCCCAAAATTCCAGAAATCCTCAAAATTCCAGAAATCCTCAAAATTCCAAAAATTCCCAAAATTCCAGAAATCCTCAAAATTCCCAAAATTCCCAAAATTGCAAATATCTCCAAAATCCCAGAAATCCCCAAAATTCCAAAAATCCCTAAAATTCCAAATATCCCCAAAATTCCAGAAATCCTAAAAATTCCAAAAATTCCCAAAATTGCAAATATCCCCAAAATTCCAAAAATCCTTAAAATTCCAAATATCCCCAAAATTCCAGAAATCCCCAAAATTCCAGAAATCCTCAAAATTCCAAAAATTCCCAAAATTGCAAATATCCCCAAAATTCCAAAAATCCCCAAAAATCCCTAAAATTCCAAATATCCCCAAAATTCCAGAAATCCCCAAAATTCCAAAATTTCACAAATTTCCACCTAAAAAAATTTTCAAAAATGTGTATTCATTTTGTGCAGTTCCACCTATGTAAATCAATAAAGATACATACGGCCACATCCTCTTGCACTGAAAGTAAATTAATTGTCTGTATAGTAACGCCGATTAATTAAGAAAATAATCCAGAAACAATTCTCCTAGCAAAAGATTTAATCGACGCAAAATTAAGACATCGGATACGATATAAGTTCTCTCGGTACAAGAAGCAAATTTATGGAATTTAATTAACGGAAAATAAAGATGCGAGCATAAAAATGCAGGAAGTTAATAGCAAACAGTCGGTCTGATGTAGTGCGTGTACAGGCGGCGAGTGTTCGATTCATTTTGTCCACGGTGTGATCGATTATGCAAAACAATTTGTACGCCGCTTGTTCCGTGAGATCCGGGGCTTAACGATATTTAATTTGCAAATATATTTCGGCGAACGAATCCGCGATTTTATATCCATCTTCGTTAGCTTGGTCGTGTATTAATGGAGAACAAGAAAGAAACGATAATAGAGCTACTGGAAGGAAATTTATTCTCGATATTGATGAGTTATTCGATTGTTATTATACGTGTATGAAACGAGTAGGGAATACTAATTGAATTGTCGGGGATGACGTATTTCGGTGATGGATCAAGTTATGTTAATAATATTTTAATAATTTGATATTTCATATTGTGAAGTTTGGAATTTACAAAATTTTAAGATCGTTTATGTGTTTACGAATATAAATTTATATATTCGAATTTATAATTTTATAAATTGAAATTTTATAAATTTTATAAAATTTTATAAATTTTATAAATGAGCTCACTAAACTTCCAGCAAATTTATAATTTTATAAATTCAAATATATAATTCGAAGATAATATTATAATTTAAAAATTTCGAAACCATAAATTTACTAAAATGAAAAAATGTACAGCTTTAGAGATATTTAAATTTTTCATATTGTTAAATGTACAAATTTATAGCTTTGAAAATTGAGAGTTGAAAATAAAAAGTGAGAATTGAAAATGGAATTGAAATTTGACAATTGACAACTGAGAATTGAAAATGGATAATTGAAAATTAAGAATTGAAAATTTATAGTTTAAAATTAATAAGTGATAATTCATCATTGAAAATTGAGAATTGATAGTCTAGAATTGAAATTTGATAATTGAAAAATGATAAATGACAATGGAGAATTGAAAATTAAGAATTGAAATTTGACAATTGGCAACTGAGACTTGAAAATGGATAATTGAAAATTAAGAATTGAAAATTCATAGTTGAAAATTAATAAGTGATAATTCGTCATTAAAAATTGGAAATTGTAGCCTCAAAATTGAAAATTGAGGATGGACAATTTAGAATTGAAACTTGATAATTGAAATATGATAATTAACAATTAAGAATTGAAAATATATAGTTTAAAATTAATAAGTGATAATTCGTTATTAAAAATTGGAAATTGTAGCCTCAAAATTGAAAATTCAGGATGGACAATTCAGAATTGAAACTTGATAATTGAAATATGATAATTAACAATTAAGAATTGAAAATATATAGTTTAAAATTAATAAGTGATAATTCGTTATTAAAAATTGGAAATTGTAGCCTCAAAATTGAAAATTCAGGATGGACAATTCAGAATTGAAACTTGATAATTGAAATATGATAATTAACAATTAAGAATTGAAAATAAAGAATTGAAAATATATAGTTTAAAATTAATAAGTGATAATTCATCATTGAAAATTGGAAACTGTTGCCTGAAAATTGAAAACTGAGAGTTGACAATTTAGAATTGAAACTTGATAATTGAAATATGGTAATTAACAATTGAGAATTGAAAATAAAGAATTGAAAATTTATAGTTTAAAATTAATAACTGATAATTCATCATTGAAAATTGGAAACTGTAGCCTGAAAATTGAAAACTGAGAATTGACAACTTAGAATTGAAACTTGATAATTGAAAAATGATAATTGACAATTGAGAATTGCAAATAAAGAATTGACAATTTATAGTTTAAAATTAAAATGTGATAATTCAGAATTGAAAATTGGAAACTGTAGCCTGAAAATTGAAAACTGAGAATTGACAATTTAGAATTGAAATTTGATAACTGCAAAATGATAATTGAAAATGGAGAATTGAAATTTGACAATTGAAAAACGATAATGACAATTGAGTATTGAAACTTAAAAATTGAAAATTGAGAAATGAAAACTGAGAATTGACAATTTAGAATTGAAATTTGATAACTGCAAAATGATAATTGAAAATGGAGAATTGAAATTTGACAATTGAAAAACGATAATGACAATTGAGTATTGAAACTCCAAAATTGAAAATTGAGAAATGAAAACTGAGAATTGACAATTTAGAATTGAAATTTGGTAATTGAAAAATGATAATTGACAATAGGAATTAAAAATTGAGAATGGACAATTTAGAATTGAAATTTGATAATTGAAAAATAATAATTGACAATTGAAAATTGGGAATTGAAAATTGAGAATTGACAATTTAGAATTGAAATTAGATAATTGAAAATAAAAATTGCGATTTGAAAACTAAAAATTTAAAATTTACTTGGAAATTAAGAACTGAGAACTGCAAATTGACTATACAGTATAGACATATAAACTCAAGCGTGAAAGAGGGGAAATAACCCGTTCGGAAGTTTTAGTGCTAAAGGATAGCAGAGGTTAGAGCGACAAAATGTAAGCATGTCGTAAGAAAATCGTGAAAGGTTGTAGTGGAGTGTTCGAGAATTTGATTTGTTGGATGAAGGTCCTCGTTTCGCGAATCCAGTGTGCTATAGACGGACTTTATAGCCTGCTGCTGCTAGCTTATTGCACACGCGTCTTGCATTCTGTTCCGGTTAAATTAGAGGATCCTGTCCCTGGGGCTGAAAAGCAAATGTCGGTTTCGTTCAAGGGAAAACAACAATCCAGTTAACTCGTAAAGTATACCAATGGCCTCCTCAAGGACTGTCGAACTTTTTATGAGCTCACTAAACTTCCAGCAAATTTGTAAGCCAACGGTTCGTCTTACGATACCCTGATTTCAAATTAGCTGCTTATTGCTAAACTTTCCCTTCGAAATTTTACATTTTCTTAACTCTACTTAAAATTTCACTTACAATTTTTGCTACCCGAGAAATTGCTTCTTAATTATGAGAGTGGAGATGACAAAATGGGGTAGGGGTTTTATGGACAAATATAACGTTGTAAACACATTATTAAATTGTGAAATTATGTTGTTCTTTGATTTTTTAGGGGGTTTAGAAGTTTGAGTTACGAAGTTGGGGCGGTAGAAAATTGAAATTCAGTGATTTTTAAATTTTAGAATTATTAAAATTCCAAATTCTAAATTTTCAGATTTCCAAATTTCCCGAATTCCAAATTTCCTAAATTCCAAATTTTCAGATTTCCAAATTTCCAAATTTCCAAATTTTCAAATTTCCCAAATTCCAAATTTCCTAATATCCAAATTTTGCAAATTAGAAATTCCCCAAATTCCAAATTTTGCAAATTAGAAATTCCTCAAAATCCAAAGTTTCCAAATTAGGAACTCCCCAAATTCCAAATTTCCTAACATCCAAAGTTTCCAAATTCCAAATTTCCTAACATCCAAAGTTTCCAAATTAGAAATTCTCCAAATTCCAAATTTTCCGAATTTTCCAAATTTTCCAATTTTTCCAAATTTTCCCATTTTTCAAAACTTTACAAATTTTACAAATTTCCCCATTTTTCAACATTTTCCCATTTTTTAAAATTTTACAAATGTCACAAATTTTCCCATTTTTCAAAATTTTACAAATGTTACAAATTTTACAATTTTTCAAAATTTGCCCATTTTTCAAAATCTTACAGATTTTCCAAATTTTCCCATTTTTCCAAATTTTACAGATTTTACAAATTTTACAATTTTTCCAAATTTTTCCAAATTTTCCCATTTTTCAAACTTTTACAAATTTTATAAATTTTTCAAAATTTGCCCATTTTTCAAAATTTTACAGATTTTCCAAATTTTCCCATTTTTCAAAATTTTACAGATTTTACAAATTTTACAGATTTTACAAATTTTACAATTTTTCCAAATTTTCCCATTTTTCAAACTTTTACAAATTTTTAAAATTTTTCCAAATTTTTCAATTTTTTTCAAATTTTCCCATTTTTCAAAATTTTCCAAATTTTTCAAATTCCACATTTCCCCAAATCCAAATTTTCCAAATTAGAAATTCCCCAAATTCCAAATTTCCCAAAATCTAAATTTTCCAAAGTAGAAATTTCCCAAATTCCAAATTTCCCAAATTAGAAATTCCCCAGAATCCAAAGTTTCGAAATTAGGAATTCCCCAAATTCCATATTTCCCACATTAAGAATTCCCCAAATTCCAAATTTTCCATACTGAAAATTTCTGAATTTTTTTCCATACTGAATATTCCATATTGGAAATTTCCCAAATTGCAAATTTTTCAAATTTCCAAATTTCCAAATTTTGAAATTTTGACTTTGTTGCTTTGGAACTTCCAAAACTATCAAACAAAAAAATTCTCAAATTTCCAACCATCGAAAAGAATCAGATAACCTGAGTAAATATTGAGTATCTGCTTATCAATATTCCAGCAGACTCCTAAGCCCAAACGCAATCCTCAAAGTATCCGGTCACTCTTAACCCTTACAAAGTTAATATCTCGTAGAATCGTGGGTGACGTTTAACGTCTCGAAAACTCGTAAATCTTCCTCGAATGCATGCTGCTTAAGTCTGTAGTAGTGGTCGTAAACCGTGAAAGGAGACTAGAAGACGCAAGTTCACGTGAACTGCCTGAACACTCGGTGTTCAAGCGACGAATAGCAGAGACGTGCCGATCGTAACATTGTTTTCGATGTGACCCTTTTATGTCTGCATCGAGCCTTCTTCGATTCTCGAAATGGATTAACCCTTCGAGAAGGGTCCCGAAGGGTGCGTCTTACTCGGAACTTCTGAACGGGAATTTGCGTTTCGAGTAATTTATAACTGTTTCGCGAGACTTACGCGCCAAGTCGTGCTTTCGCTGCGAACGGAATTTCCTATTGAAAGCGTTTGTCGCTCAAGAACGAGCCTGAAATTAGTTTCGCCTTGGAATCGGAATAAACAATCTTTCGTCTCTTAATCATTCCGATTTTAATTAGAAATGTGAAAATTCCGATGTAAGGAAGTGTACTCGAACTTCATTTTTATATTTTATTAATATTAGATATATTTGAGTTATGAATGTTCGATTATTATGAACTATTCAAACTGTATGAAGTCTATGCTATTGAGAAGCTGTTATTATAAATGAATAATTTCTATATTTTAAAAAATTTGTGTTGTTAGGAAATTTCAAAGAAAATTTGGAAATTTTATCATTTTTATCATTTTATTAATTTTTTCATTTTGATCATTTTGTTTATTTCGATCAGTTTGAACATTTTGATCATTTTCATTATTTTATCAATTTTTCCATTTTGATTATTTTGATCATTTTTATCATTTTTATTATTTTATTAATTTCAACAATTTTCATCAATTTTCATCAATTTTCATCAATTTTATCAATTTTATCATTTTTATTATTTTATTAATTTCAACAACTTTCATCAATTTTATCAATTTTATCAATTTCTATCAATTTCTATCAATTTCTATCAATTTCTATCAATTTCTATCAATTTCTATCAATTTCTATCAATTTCTATCAATTTCTATCAATTTCTATCAATTTCTATCAATTTCTATCAATTTCTATCAATTTCTATCAATTTCTATCAATTTCTATCAATTTCTATCAATTTCTATCAATTTCTATCAATTTCTATCAATTTCTATCAATTTCTATCAATTCTATCAATTTCTATCAATTTTATCAATTTCTATCAATTTTATCAATTTTATCAATTCTATCAATTTTTGTCAATTTTATCAATTTTATCAATTTCATCAATCTTCATCAGTTTCAACAATTTCATCCATTTTTGTCAATTTCATCAATTTCATCAATTTCATCATTTTCATGAATTGTCATCAATCTTCATTAATTTTGCTCAATTTTCATCAATATTCATCAATATTCATCAATCTTTATCAATTTTCATCAATTTTCATCGTTTTGATCATTTTTATCATTTTTATCATTTTTTGAGCTTCGTGACCATTTCTGTTATTTTTACAATTTTCATGATTTTGATTATTGTAACTAATTTCGTTCATTGTATCATTTTTATGATATTGATCATTTTTACTATTTTATTTAATTTTACATTTTTTATGATTTTGATCATTGCGATCATTTTTGTCAGTTTTATCATTATTGCCTTTATTATCATTTTCACCAGTTTCATTCATTTAACAATTGCACTGCCTACAGCTCTTGTATTAATAGCACACTGTTTTGCTCTAACCATCCTTCTAACAACTGCAAAGTCATTTTTGCAATTTTGCGCTTCGATGATTTTAAAAATTACCATCATCGACGAGTTGAATGAATAGTTAGAAGTACGAGTGCAGGTTTTATCGTCCTTTCGATTAACTTCGTCCTTTCTTCTTGGTTTTTTTTTTCGATTCGAATAAAGCTAACCAACGCGAGGGCAATTATCCACGCCAGCGAACGTGTATGTAACTTATTGAAGCTCGTGAATTAATTCTTACACTTTTATAAAGCGCCAAGCACCGTTTCGTATAACCGATATCGACCGTAATAGATGCCTGTACAATCGACGTTTCGTATAAACGATATTCCGATAGTTACGATTTCACCATGTAGCGAAACCGCCTCGAAATTAGGAAAATCAAGATCGATTTGAATTCGACATTAATTAAAACCCTTTGACTATGTGTTGCATTGTTCAATTGCGCGATTAGTTTGCCGCAAAACGATAGTATTCATTTATTTGAGTAAACAATGACTTAAATATTCTGACGTGTAAAATGTCTATTTGTCGAGCTTTGAAATGTTCTGCTTCTAAATTATTCGATTTTCGGTTTTCTAGTTTTCGAGTTTTCAAGTTTTCAAGTTTTCAAGTTTTCAAGTTTTCAAGTTTTCAAGTTTTCAAATTTTCAATTTTTCTGTCTTTCAATTTTTCAATTATTGAGGTTATTAATTTTTCGAGTTGTCCAGTTTTCAAAACTTTCAATTCTCCAGATTTTCAATTCTTCAATTATTCAATTGTTAAGGTTATTAATATTTTGAATTGTCCCATTTTTCAAATTATCAATTCTTCAGATTCTCAATTTTTCAATTTTACAATTCTTTGAATTTTTCAGCTTCTTAACTTTTCAATTCTTTCCATTTCAAATGGTTCAATTATGCAATTGTTAAATTCTTCAAATCCTCCAAATTTCAGTTGTTCAATTATGAAGTTGTCCAGTTATTCAATTCTACCAGTTGTCAATGGTTTAATTATTCAGTTATTAATTTCCTCAAATCCTCTAATTTTCAATTCTTCAATTGTTCGCTTGTCTAATTGTTTAATTCTATCAATTGGCAATGCTCCAAATGTTCAATTTTTCGATTCTTCCAGTTTTTAGTTGTTCAATTCTTGAGTTCTTAAATCGTTCAATTCTTCTAATTTTATGTGGTTCAATTATTCAATTTTTCAATTCTTTCAATTTTCAATTATTCAATTCTTAAGTTTTCAAATTGTTCAATTGCTCAATTGTCCAGTTGTTCAACTCTTCCAGTCTTCAATGGTTCAATGACTCAATTGTTTAATTTTTCAATTCTTCCAGTTTTAAGCTGTTCAATCCCTAAACTTTTCAATTGTTCAATTCTTCCAATTTTAAATCTTTCAATTGTTCAATTCTTCCAATTTTAAATGGTTCAATTTTTCAATTCTTTCAGTTTTCAGTTGCTTAATTATTAAGTTCTTCAATTTTTCAATTGTTCAGCTCTGCTAATATTAAACGGTTCAATTATTCAATTTTTCAATTTTTTCAATTTTCAATTATTCAATTCTTAAGTTTTCAATTTGTTCAATTGCTCAATTGTCCAGTTGTTCAACTCTTCCAGTCTTCAATGGTTCAGTTGTTCAATTGTTTAATTTTTTAATTCTGCCAATTTTAACCTTTTCAATTATTCAATTTTCCTGATTTTATATCCTTCAATTGTTTAATTCTTCCAATATTAAATGGTTCAAATTTTCAATTCTTCCAATTTTCAGCTGTTTAATTGTTATGTTCTTCAATTGTTCAATTCTGCTAATTTTAAACAGTTCTATTATTCAATTTTTCAATTCTTCCAATTTTCAATTATTCAATTCTTAAGTTTTCAATTTGTTCAATTGCTCAATTGTCCAGTTGTTCAACTCTTCCAGTCTTCAATGGTTCAATTGTTTAATTTTTTAATTCTGCCAATTTTAAGCTTTTCAATTATTCAATTTTCCTGATTTTATTTCCTTCAATTGTTTAATTCTTCCAATATTAAATGGTTCAATTTTTCAATTTTTTCAATTTTCAGCTGTTTAATTGTTATGTTCTTCAATTCTGCTAATTTTAAACGGTTCTATTATTCAATTTTTCAATTCCTCCAAACTTGAGCTGTTCAATGCCTAACTTTTTCAATTATTCAATTCTCCTTATTTTAAATGCCTCAATTGTTCAATTCTTTCTATTTTAAATGGTTCAATTTTTCAATTCTTCAGTTCTTCAATTTTTCAATTCACCCTTGAGAAAATTTTGTTATAAAACCTCCAATTGCTTATTGAACAAAATCTTTCCTTCTGAACTTTTCGTTTGTCACAAAATATAAGCATGGTATTCAAGACCGTCAAGATGGAACTACATATACACACATACATTATTCTCCTCTTCAACAAACTTAATTACATCAAACAACATAGTTTCACATCTTCAACGTGAAGCAATTTTTAATGAAAATTTTTAATCTAAAAATTTGTAGACTTCAAGTAATTTTTAACCACGCCATTCGAGAATTCGCGCAATTCACCGGGTTATTCGTGGTATAATAACCCGGCAATTTCCATTCTAATGGCACGAGGCCCTCGGGACTCTCGAATTAAATAACAACTTGCGAACAATTTCCATCTACGATAAATATCCGTCCGTTATCAGGTCTCAATAAACAGGAGAAAATAAAATGTTCGCCCGGGCAGTGGCTGCGGTTTTCACCCGCAGCTCGGTTAAGAATACCTTCAATTTGCATTAAATCCAACGAACGAGCTCATTTATCGACGCGAGCCGTGCAACTTTATTCGCGGTTGAATTGCAGCGTCGAACCAGACGCCCTCCGACGACGACGTCAGGGTGGAGAAACGGGGGTGGCCGGAGACACAGGGGGATGAAACGTATACCTGTGTAGCTCTCGAGGCTCGTCAGCGTCGGCTGCAATGACGAGAAGATTCAATGGATGTATTCAACGGGCCGCCAACACACCTGAGGACGTTCGAGAGCCCAGACGAGGAGTTTCCATTTGACAGAGCAAACGCGTGACAAAAGGCTGATGGAGGAAGTTAAACGAGGCATGCTTTGCGTTGTTAATCAATCTTCACGCGGACTTCTCACTCCATTTACTCTTAACCCTCTGTGTCTCCGGACGTTGGATCCTTCGGAAAAAAAATACCGTGGAATTCTGCCTGGTGCCGGGATGTGGCGATAGCGAAGGCTTGATGCATTTGCTTGGGAATTTTTAGAGTTTCAGATTTTTTTATTTATAGGGTTTTGGATTGTGGGTTTTTCGGTTTGTGGGATTGCAAATTTTTTAATAGGGATTTTTGAAATTTGGGAATTGTGATATTTGCGAAATTAGGAGAACGGAAATTCAAGAATTTTGGAAGTTTAGAAATTCAGGAATTGAGGAATTGAGGAATTGAGGAATTGAGGAATTGAGGAATTAGGGAATTGAGGAATTAAGAAATTAAGAAATTAAGGAATTAAGGGATTAAGGGATTAAGGGATTAAGGAATTCAATAAACTATAAAAATTCAAGAATTCAGACGTTTAGAGATTCACGAATTCAGGAATTCAGAAGTTCAGAAATTCACGAATTCGGGAATTCAAGAGTTCAGTAAGACGAGAATTCCTTAATTCAAGAATTCAGTAAGTCGAGAATTCCTTAATTCAAGAATTCAGTAATTCAAGAATTCACTAAATCAGGAATTCATTAATTCACAAATTTACGAATGCAGGAATTCAAAAATGCAAAAGCTCAGAGACTTATGAGTCCAGAAATTCAAGAATTCAAGAATTCGAGAATTCGAGAATTCGAGAATTCAATAATTCAATAATTCGAGAATTCGAGAATTCGAGAATTCGAGAATTCAATAATTCAATAATTCAATAATTCAATAATTCAATAATTCAATAATTCAATAATTCAATAATTCAATAATTCAATAATTCAATAATTCAATAATTCAATAATTCAATAATTCAGGAGTTCAAGAATTCAGTAATTCAGTAATTTAGTAATTCAGTAATTACAGGAATTCAGGAATTCAAGAATTCAAGAATTCAGGAATTCAGGAATTCACTAAATCAGGAATTCATTAATTCACAAATTTGCGAATGCAGGAATTCAAAAATGCAGAAGCTCAGAGACTTATGAGTCCAGAAATTCATGAATTCAAGAATTCGAGAATTTAATAATTTAATAATTCAATAATTCAATAATTCAATAATTCAATAATTCAATAATTCAATAATTCAATAATTCAATAATTCGATAATTCGATAATTCGATAATTCGATAATTCAGGAGTTCAAGAATTCAGTAGTTCTGAGATTCACGAGTTCAGGAATTCAAGAATTCAAAAGTCAGAAGTTCAAGAATTCAGCGTATTCAATAATTCAATAATTCAGAAATTCAGAACTTCAGGAATTCAGAAGTTTAAAAGTTCTGTAATTCAGAAATTCAGATATTCAGGAATTCAGTAGTTCAGTAATTCATAAATTCAGGAATTCAGGAATTCAGTAATTCAGTAATTTCAGGAATTCAAGAATTCAGAAATTAGAAAACGTTGAAATTAAAGAATTCAGAACCTTAAAAATGTTCAAATTTTGTTCAAAACATTCAATTAATTGATAAACCCATTGCTATCAAACTTCAAATTTCCCTAAACAAATTTCAAATAAACACCGCTACCTTGTTTCCCACGTCCAAAAGTCCCAAAAATCAAACATTTCTCTCAGTCAAATCCCAAAAAATCTAACCTGAAAAACGTTCCCAAATAACTTTCTGCAAACATTAATCTCCTCCAATATATCACGAATACAAACTACAATATTTTTATATAATAAAATTGTATCAAACTCTCTCGGTGATTTCATACGGCGCAACCTAATTAAAGATGGCGGCCATCGACCATCGGCCATATATCCCTTATCGATTTCACCGCCTAAAGGTCGCAAACTCGCCCAACAATTATCGATTGTCCCGTTTTGCCTCGGTTTGTCGATTGTCCCGTTTCGACTCGGTTTGTCGATTGTACCGACTCTGAAGAGGGTGCAACTACGAAAGGGTCCCGTTGTCGAGTTTCGTGGATGAAGTGCACACAATGTATTCGCTGTTGGAGATGTATCGCGGGCTAAATGCGTGGCAATAATGGCGTGCGTCGGGGCAAGGTGTACCGGGCAATAAAGGAGGGTGTAGTGTTTCGCTGTGGCGTAATTTCACCGCGGTACCGTAAGATGTGGAACAAAGGAACGCGAATAGGGCCAAGTGTCACGGTTAATTACGATTCCGCGCGAAATGTAGGCCCGATGATGAAGGAGCGATTGTTCCGCGTGAAAATCGCTCGAGTGCTTCGCGAATATTTCTGCTGAGACGCGGAAACAGCTTTCCATTCGTGCTGCCTCTGAATGGGATCAAGTTCGTTATGCACACTCGGTCGCGGTGTGGACTCACTTTGCGTTGAGCCGCACGTGAACTTGATCATTCTTTTAAACCCTTGTCTTATGATATCGTCGGCCAC
This sequence comes from Megachile leachella, assembly GCA_963576845.1. NCBI lineage: Eukaryota > Metazoa > Arthropoda > Insecta > Hymenoptera > Megachilidae > Megachile > Megachile leachella. The sequence continues at coordinate 7,409,117 of OY756252.1, read as the reverse complement.
ACGTGACGCGTATTGCGGTGCATGTGTCACGTGGGTAGCTCATATCTTAGTTTGGTCATGTAGGGATGTGCTGTCTGCACTGTTGAAATGTGACGAATCTACCCCATATTTTTAGCATTTTTTGTTTACTATTTTTTAGGAAAAGGCACTAGACCTAAATTTTTAAAGATTTCAAGATTCGTATATTTTTATCAGACGAATCCTTAGATCGTTATATTTCTATAAGATAGGTTTCTAGATTTTTGTATTTTGATAAAATAAATCTTTAGATCGTTATATTACAATAAGTTAAATCCCTAGATTCTAAACTGGGAGATTAAAAATTTCTAAATGCTAAATTACTAGATTTTGTTTCTGTAGCATAAAACCCTAGATACTCAAATTTCAATAAGTGAAAATCTCTAGATTTTAAATTTGCAAATCGTACGTTGGTAGGTCCCAAATAAAAAATCCCTAGATGTTCAGATTTCAATAAATTAAAATCCCTATATTTCAAATTTCTAGATTATGAATCTCTAGGTTTAAAATTACTACATTTTTAATTTTAAAGCAAAAATCCCTAGATTTCAAATTTTCAATTATTCAAAATCCCTAGATTCACAATTAGTAAATCTTAGGTCACTGGATGTTAAATTTCTGGAATATAAATCCCCAGATTTCCAAATTCCAACAACACAAAATTCCTATATTCCAAATTCCAACAGCACAAAATCCCTAGATTCCAAATTTGCAGATCCTAAGTCACCAGATCCTAAAATTCTGTAATATAATTCCCTAGATTCCCAAATTGTAACAATTAAAAATCCCTAGCTTCGAAATTAATAAATTTTAGGTCACTAGGTACTAAATTTCTGTAATATAAATCCCTAGATTTTCAAATTCCTACATCAGAAAATCCCTAGATTCCAAATTTGTAGATCTTAAGTCACTAGATGCCAAATTTCTGCAATATAATTCCCTCGATTCCCAAATTGTAACAATTAAAAATCCCTAGCTTCGAAAGTAATAAATTTTAGGTCACTAGGTACTAAATTTCTGCAATATAAATCCCTAGATTTTCAAATTCCTACATCAGAAAATCCCTAGATTCCAAATTTGTAGATCTTAAGTCACTAGATGCCAAATTTCTGCAATATAATTCTCTAGATTCCCAAATTGTAGCAATTAAAAATCTCTAGCTTCGAAAATAATAAATTTTAGGTCACTAGGTATTAAATTTCTGGAATATAAATCCCTAGATGTCCAAATTCCCACAACACAAATGTCCTAGATTCCAAATTCCAACAGCACAAAATCCCCAGATTCCAAATTTACAGTTTTTAAGTCACTAGATGCTAAATTTCTGTAATATAAATCCCTAGAGTTCCAAATTCCAACAACACAAAATTCCTAGATTTCAAATTCCATTAGCACAAAATCCCTAGATTCTAAATTTGCAGATCTTAAGTCACCAGATCCTAAAATTCTGTAATATAATTCCCTAGGTTCCCAAATTCCTACAGCTAAAAATCCCTAGATTCCACGTTTACAGATCTTAGGTCCCTAAACCCTACATTTCTAGAGTAAAAATCCCTAGATTCTTAAATTTCAATAACTCGAAATCCCTAGATTAAAAATTTGTAGATCTTAAATTACTAGATCTTATAAATAAAAAATTTTTGGAACACAAATCCCTGGTTTCTCAAATATCAACATGAGAGGCTACTTCTTAATTGTCATATCTCCCCTAGAAAAGCTAGATACGCTTTCAAACGCTCCAAATTTTGCCACTATTAAAATTTTTATAATGCAAAAATTTGTTAATCTTGAAATTTTGCAATTTTTACACTGTGCAATCTTAAATACCTGAGACTATGTTATAAAAATAAGTTAACAGTGTATAACAATAAATTGACTCATAAAACGATTATCTTGATGAAAATTAACATTTTCACGAAACCTTCCCAATTGTTCTAACTAAAAATAAGAAACCTAGAATCCATTATCTTGACATCCTACCCCGTAAATCTGCTGTTAACCACCCTTAAATCGAAGTGGCGGAACACGGAAGATGCGTCGGCCCGCCCTGGGCAAGTTCGAAGCCCGGAACCGTTGAGAGGTTCCGCAGGATGTCAGATGGCAACCCTCGGGATATGGGCAACCACCGAGTTTCTTCGCCCATCTTTCTCTGCCGATAGTCGTCTGCTACCATTCGCGCGTTACACGATTTTGGATTTAAAACGATGGAGGCGGACGTGTAAGAGCGGAAACTAGTCCAATGGATAGAACGCGTTCGATGGACTGGTGAATTTCTTTTCTTTCTTCGGTTTCCTTTCGTTTGTTCCGCGTTCGCGGCCCGCGGATGTGTCGAGGTTGTGTTTTAGGCGATTCTGGGTCGAGTGGATTCACGTGGTTTCTTTCGGAGGAAAGAATGTCTGAGGAGGGAATGCTTTTAACGCGCTGTTCACGGAAATGGGTTACAAATACCTTAACCTAGATATTACGGGGACGCGGGCGGGGATCTGGCGGTAGGTCGCGAGCTGATTTCGAGTGGGTCGTGTTAATTATTTAAATATTAAGACTTTGAAGCGGCACACCGACGGCCTTCATACAAATATTTGTTTGTAGTGCGAGTGCGAGGGCTAGAGTCTTGCAATGTGGAAGAGTTGAGATTCTTGGCGACGGATCTTTCAGTTTTTGCGTTTCTTGGTTTGGGATCTTATGCGTTCTTACGTTCTTGAATTCTTGAATAATTGAATTCTTGAATTACTGAACTTTTGATTTCCTGAATTCTTACATTCTTGAATTCTTGAATAAATGAATTCTTGAATTACTGAACTTTGATTTCCTGAATTCTTGAATTCTTGAATTCTTGAATTCTTGAATAATTGAATTCTTGAATTAGTGAACTTCTGATTTCCTGAATTCTTGAATACTCATATTTTGATATTGTCACATTTTTATATTTCGATAGTCGTACATTTCTAAATTCTTGAATTCCTGAATTCCTGAATTCCTGAATTCTTGAATTCTTACATTTTTACATTGTCTCATTCTTACAGTCTTACATTCTGACATTCTTATATTGTTGACTTTTTGAATTCCTGAATTCCTGATTTAGTGAATTTCTGAATTTTTGCAATCTTGCATTCTTGAATTCTTACATTTCTACATTGTTACATTGTTATATTTTTACATTCTTACATTCTGACATTCTTACGCTTTTGTATTCCCGAATTCTTGAATTCCTGAATTCTTGAATTCTTGATTTCCTGAATTCCTAAATTCTTGCAATCTTGCATTCTTGAATTCTTACCTTTTTACATTGCCACATTCTTATATCTTCGAATTCCTGAATTCTTGAATTCTTATGATTTTATATTGTTACATTCTTGAATTCTTACATTTTTACATTATCACATTCTATTATTATTATTACATTCTTGAATTCTTGAATTCTTATATATTTACATTAACACATTCTTACATTTTTGAATTCCTGAATTCTTGAATTCTTACGTTATTATATTGCTGCATTCTTGAATTGTTACAGTTTTACATTATAACATTCTTAAGCTCTTTAATTCTCGAATTCTTAAACTTTTACCTTATCATATTTTTATATTATGAAATTCTTGAATTCCTGAATTCCTGAATTCTGGAATACCTGAATAATTCAATTGTTACATTTTTACATTGTCACATTCTATTATTATTACATTCTTGAATTCTTCAATTCTTATATTTTTACATTATGACAGATTCGCATTTATGAATTCCGGAATTCTTGAATTCTTAAGTTTTTATATTGTTACATCCTTGAATTCTTTGAATACTTACAGTTTTATATTGTAACATTCTTACACTCTTGAATTCTTGAATACTTGAATAATTGAATTCTTGAATTCCTAAATAATTGATATTCTTAAATTTTTGAGGCCTTGCATTCTTGAATTCCTGAATTCGTAAATTCTAGAATAATGAATTCATAAACTCCAGAATAATTCAATTCTTAAATTCTGGAATCTTGTATTCCTCAATTCTTATAGTATAAAACTCTTCCAGTATTGAGTTCTTAAATTCTAACATTCTGGAATTCTTGAATTCTTGAATTCATTAACATTACTGAATTCGTATATGCTTGAATTCTTATACTTTAAAATTCTTGTAACCCAATATTACTGAATTCATGAACTCTTGAATTCTAACTACTAAATTCACGAATTCTTGAATTCTGACATTATTGAATTTATGAAGTCTGAAATTATTGAATTCTTGAATTCTTCCATTACTGAATTCATGAGTTCTTGAATTCTAACATTACTGAATTCTTGAATTCCTAACATCCTGAATTTGCTCACTCTTTTGAGTCGATGAATTCTAGTTTCTCCTAGACTGAATTTTTGCTCTTTGTATTCTTGAATTCTTGAAACCTTGTTTCCTTGAAATCTCACAGATGTATATAGTATATAGTACTGCAAACAGTTTTTGAACATAATATTACATATATTCAAATGGTATCCACCTACAGTAAAAAAGTAGCATACTTAATTAAATAATTCTTTCGATAATAATTATACAATACTTGTACCGTTAACAGAACGAAATTGTATAACCGAAATCCAATATTATTCTCCGATTACAATAAAACGGAAGTTTATTTATTCTCTGTAGCAATCGCGAATGTGCGAGTTAGTCGATTTAAACGGGTAAAATGCAAACGTATTTTATCTTTGACGTTAGTTTAAAGCGTGCGCCAACTCATGAATGCATGTTCGTCCCGATTTCTGTTGAATTATTTACACCATGCTAATACACTTTGTTAGTGCAATGAAACAAGAGTTTACTCGCCTGCGGTACCTAAAAGGTTAATACGCAACCCCCTTAGGCTTCGTTTAATTCATTTCCCTTTACTTCAACCGAATAGCATAGTTGCACGAATGTTTGTACTTTAATAATAGTGCGAATAGATTTGTAAAATGTATTATACAAACAGTTTACTTTGCCTAATTAATTATTCGATGATTATGGGTGTTGTGCGTTTGGCATTCGTTGTTTGATCATATTTCTGATTAACAATGGTAAGGTCTTGAATTATAATTTCTTGACACGAAATTTTTCGAGTTTTTAAATTCACTCAATTTTACATTTTCATATAAGCAAATGATCAAATTTATGCTCTTTTAAGCAGGCAATTTTCAAATTCAAAAATTCTATAATTTTCAAGTTATTAAAATTCCTGAAGGAGTTTGCTCTTCCCGCCTCTAGAAGGAAGCGCCACCTTCCTATCAATAGACTAAACCATTTAACGATCGATAGATCACTTCCTTCCTAGCAGCCAAATTGAGTACAACGCGCATATTTTGTATCTTCTTAATGTTGACTATTAATGTGAAATATATATATACGTGTGTGTGTGTTATCAAGCTTATAAAAGTATTATTATTTTCCACACCATCCCACAATTCCTTAAATTCTCTACAATCTCTAAATTTATTTAAATCTCTAGATTTTTCTAAATTTCTTAAATGATCTATGTTTGTGAAATTCATTAAATTCCCTAAATTTCCTAAATGTCACGCACGACTCGAGTTTTTAAAATTTCCTAGATTTCATCAATTCTTTAAATTTTCAAAATTTCCTAGATTTCTTCAATTCTCTAGATTCCAAAAATTCCCTAGATTTCTTCAATTCTCTAGATTTCTTAAATTTCCTAGATTTCTTCAATTCTCTAAATTCCTAAAATTCCCTAGATTTCTTCAATTCTCTAGATTCCTAAAATTCCCTAGATTTCTTCAATTCTCTAGATTTTTAAAATTCCCTAGATTTCTTCAACTCTATCGATTTCTAAAATTCCTTAGATTTCTTCAATTCTCTAGATTTCTCAAATTTCCTAGGTTTCATAAATTCTCTAGATTTCACAAATACATTGGATTTCCTAAATTCCAAAAATTCGCAAAATTCCCTAAATTCCTTAAATTTCATAAATTTACTAAAATTGTAATATTCCCTAGATCTCATAAATTCCACACATTCCCCTAAATTTCCCTAATTCCATAAATTCACCAAATTTTCTTAAATTTCATAAATTTACTGCATTCCCTTAAATTTCCCAAATACACTAAAGTTGCAAAATTCCTTAGATTTCCTAAATTTCCCTGATTCCCCAAAATTTCCAGAATTCCTCAAACTTCTTCAAATTTTCTAAATTCTCCAAATTCCTCAAATTTTCTAAAATTCACCAAAGTTGCAAAATTTCCTAGATTTCCTAAATTTCCCTGATTCCCCAAAATTTCCAGAATTCCTCAAAATTATCTAAATTCTTCAAATTTTCTAAATTCTCCAAATTTCTCAAATTTTCTAAAATTCACCAAAGTTGCAAAATTCCCTAGATATCCAAAATTCTTCAGACTCCCCTAAATTTCTCAAATTTCATAAATTCATTAAATTCACTAAGTTTGCCGTCATTCATCAAAACTCTAAAAATTTCCTTGATTTCCTAAATTCCCCAAATCCTCCAAATATGCTAAATTCTGAAAATTCTCTAAATTTCTTAAATTATTTAGATATCGTAAATTCTACAAATCCGCTAAATTTCTTAAACTCCCTAAATTCACTGCACTCTTTAAATTCCTCAAATTCTCCAAATTCTCCAAATTCTCCAAATTCTCCAAATTCTCCAAATTCTCCAAATTCTGCAAATTCTCCAAATTCTCCAAATTCTCCAAATTCTCCAAATTCTCCAAATTCTGCAAATTCTGCAAATTCTGCAAATTCCCCAAATTCCCCAAGTTCCACAAATTTCAAAAATTCTCCAAATTCTCCAAATTCTGCAAATTCCCCAAATTCCCCAAATTCTCCAAATTCTCCAAATTCTCCAAATTCTCCAAATTCTCCAAATTCTCCAAATTCTCCAAATTCTCCAAATTCTGCAAATTCCCCAAATTCTCCAAGTTCCACAAATTTCCCAAATTCCCTAAATTTCCTAAACTCTCCATATTCCCCAAATTCCACAAATTCTCCAAATTTCTAAAATTCCCCAAATTCGCTAAGTATCCTAAGTTCCCCAAATTCTCCAAATATCCTAAACTCGTTAAACTCTCTATATTCCTCAAATTCCCCGAATTCCACAAATTCCATAAATTTCACAAATTCCCCAAACTTCTCAAGTTCCCCAAATTCCCTAAATATCCTAAACTCTCCATATTCCCCAAATTCCACAAATTCCCCAAATTTCTAAAATCCCCCGAATTCGCTAAGTATCCTAAGTTCCCCAAATTCTCCAAATATCCTAAATTCCCTAAACTCTCTATATTCCTCAAATTCCCCAAATTCCCCAAATTCCCCAAATTCCACAAATTTTACAAATTTCCCAAATTTCCTAAACTCTCCATATTCCCAAAATTTCACAAATTCCCCAAATTTCTAAAATTCGCCAAATTCACTAAGTATCCTAAGTTCCCCAAATTCTCCAAATATCCTAAACTCCTTAAACTCTCTATATTCCTCAAATTCTCCGAATTCCACAAATTTCACAAATTCCCCAAATTTCTCAAGTTCCCCAAATTCCCTAAATATCCTAAACTTCCTGAATTCTTTACTTTCCCTAAATTCCCCAAATATCCTAAACTCCCTAAACTCTCCATATTCCCCACAATCCTCTCAGTCCCGCAAATTTCCCAAACGCGTTAAATTCCCCAAATTCTTGCTCCACTTTGAATATCGAAATTGATAATATGCCCGAGGCTAAGTTAGGTTGCAAGAACCATGTGGCAATGCGCTGCAATTGAATCACTTCCCTACACAAAATTAACCGTTTAACGATGTCGTTTAATGCGAACGACACGTAATTATGGCCCGTTGAACGTTCCAAAAACGTATCGATAGAATCTCACACTCTATCGCTGGTGCATTAACGTGCTCGCGGTAATTAACTATCAGTCAATTAATACAAGCTGCAAAGGGTGCCCGTTGCGAGATAGCCTGCGATCACCGTGAAACGATATTTAATAAACGAACACGTGTCATTTTGTTAAACATAACACGACTACATAATTTTATTCCATTCCGTTTATTATTCAAACGCCTCGTTACATTATTTCGCTCGGTTGTTTTATTGCGAATTAATTTCCTGTAATTTTTTAATTACCTTCCGCGTAATTGTTCGGTCTATCTCGCCTGATTTTTTAATGTTTCCTTTGTGAATTTTACGCCACTTTGCATTGAATCCATTTTATGCTACTTTTTTTATAAATCCAGTTTTCGTTGTTGTTTTTCTGGTGAATTCGGTTTACGTTCATTTTTTATGAATCTGGTCTGCTTGTCTTACATGAATTAATCTCGTGTAATTCTTTCATGAATTAATCCGATGTAATTCGTTCGCAAATCAATTTGATGTAATTCTTTCATGAATTAATTTTACGTCACTCTTTGATGAATTCGTTTAACGTCAGTGTTTAATGAACCATTTTTACTTTGTACTTCGATAAATTTGTTCTATGTAATTTTTTAATAAATTATTTTATATAAATATTTAATGCGTCAATTTTATGTCATGCTATAATAAATTGGTTTCTTGTCAACTTTTCATGAATTGCTGTTTTGTAATTTGTTAATTGATTGATTTTATGTCGTCTCTTTAATGAGCTGTTTTGACGTCATTTTTTAATCAACATATTTTATGTCACTTTTGTATAATTTAGTTTTTCGATATCTTTCAATAAATTAATTTTTTATAATTTTTTAATGAGACACTTCTTCATAATTCTTTAATGAATTCATTTTATATAATTTTTTAATGAGACACTCGTTCATAATTCGTTAATGAATTAATTTATGTGCAATATTTTAATGAAATCAGTTTAATGTAATTCTGTAGTAATTTAATTATTTGCAATTAAATACTGAATTAATTTTACGTAATTTAATTATCGTTTTCAAATACGTATGACTACGTGATGCGTCAATATCTATGATCATGATGTTTCAATAATTGATGAAGAGAATCGTGGTCAATCAATGAAAAAAATATTGTAATCAATCAATGAAAAAAATCATAATCACTCAATGACAAAAATCGTGATTAATCAATGAAAAAAATTGTAATCAATCGATGAGAAAAATTGTAACCAATCAATGAAAAGAAATTGGAATCAATAAATGAAAAAAAATTGTAATCAATCAATGAAAAAAAATTATGATCAGTCAAAAATAGAAATAGTAATTCATTAATGAAAAAAATATAATGAATCAATCAGTAAAAAAAAATAGTAATCAATCCATCAAAAAAAAAAAAATAGTAATTCATCAATGAAAACAAATATAATTAATCAATCAATAAAAAAAAATAGAAATCAATCTATCAAAAAAAATAGTAATTCATCAATGAAAAAAAATTAGAATCAATCTATCAACAAAAAAAATAGTAATTCATCAATGAAAAAAAAATTAGAATCAATCAATCAACAAAAAAATAGTAACTCAATCATGAAAAAAAAAATTAGAATCAATCTATCAATAAAAAAAAAATAGTAATTCATCAGTGAAAAAAAAAATTATAGTCAATCAATCAATAAAAAAGAAATAGTAATCAATCAATCAAAGAAAAATTGTAATCAATCAGTCAATAAAAAAAATTGTAATCAATAAATAAAAAAATAAGTGATCCATCAATGAACAAAATCGTGATGAATAAAAATAAAAAAATGTTTCATAACCGAAAGTTTGAGTCACCCCATATAAATAACCGAGATGTTGCTTGAACAACACATCCCCTCATCCCCCTTCATTCCCGCGTTAATATGCCAGTGAAGAAGCCCCTTGAGCTTGAACTTTTATTTCTCACCCCTTTAGATTAGCATGGTGCCGTTTAACGTGATGGCAGATGGTGATCGAGCGATCCGGTAACTCTTAACCATGCTTATTATGGATCTCGAAACGAGAGGGCATGTTGCACGGGGTCGTGTGGATTCGCAATTTGTCCCCGCGTGCACTTTTGACCCTTTCAAACACTAAATATTATGGGTTCGGACCCTATGCGTGTAAAGAGGAAACTCGTGCATGTAGGGGGATGATAAGTATCATTTCTGGTGTCCCAAATTTCGGGTACTTGTAGCACCCCCTATTTCCACTTGATATTATCCAGAATGTAATTGGAAAAAATACGTTCCAATTCGTTCTTTCAGGATTTTACGTTTAAACGATTACGTTTACACGATTAAAATAAGGATTAAAAACTTCCTGAAGCACTTCTACTGAATTTTAGGTATTTTAGGTATTGAGACGTTATGGGAAAGAAACAAGTAAAAAAACCTTCCTGTTGACGTTTCACATAAACATTTTAAGAATAAATAAATATACTTATTATGTTTGGAATCAAATTCATATGTTTGGAAATTTAGAAATTCATCAGTTTACTAATTCATCAATTTCGTCAATTTCATCAATTTCATCAATTTCATCAATTTCGTCAATTTTATCAATTTCGTCAATTTCGTCAATTTCGTCAATTTCATCAATGATATGAATTTTATGAATTTTATCAATTTCATCAGTTGCATCAATTTCATCAATTTCATCAATTTTAATCAATTTTAATCAATCTTCATCAATCTTCATCAATTGTCATCAATCTTCATCAATTTTGATCAATTTTCATCAGTTTCATCAATTTCATCAATTTCATCAATGACATGAATTTTATGAATTTTATGAATTTTATGAATTTTATGAATTTTATCAATTTCATCAGTTTCATCAATTTCATCAATTTCATCAATTTCATCAATTTTAATCAATTTCATCAATTTCATCAATTTCATCAATTTCATCAATTTCATCAATTTCATCAATTTCATCAATTTCATCAATTTCATCAATTTCATCAATTTCATCAATTTCATCAATTTCATCAATTTCATCAATTTCATCAATTGTCATCAATCTTCATCAATCTTCATCAATTGTCATCAATCTTCATCAATTGTCATCAATCTTCATCAATCTTCATCAATTGTCATCAATCTTCATCAATTTTCATCAATTTCATCAATTAAGAATTCCCGCACCATCAAATTTCCGAATTCCCTAATCACTAGTTCCTCAAATTTGTAGTTCTCCTCTGTATCCTTCTTTACAAACTAAATAAATTGATTCCGTTTAATCATTCAAAACGTTATAGGTTGCTGAATTTAATTGATACCGTATCGTTTTTTGCCTCCGATGATCCGATCCGATTCCGTGCCTTTATTAGCCCAATTAACGGTAATTAAGAGAAATATGATAGACAGAAACGTACGCTTGGCATTCGCGCGATATGCCAGCCGAGAAATCGATTTTTTCGATGCAAAAACAATCGTCGTCGTCCCAGTTTTGGCCGCGTGCCAGTAGAACCGCTTTAACGCAAGTAGTTCGTAGACTTTCCCGATTTTTTCGCCTCTTTGTCGTTAAACGGCGAGCTTTTTACGTTGAACGTCCCTAGTGTTTGAGATTTAACCCACTACGAAAGTTGAGGAGAGGAAAAAAGAGAACAGAGATCTCGTTTGCTCTCGGAATTATTCGCTTCGGGCAAAAATAATACGAATTACGTGACACTTATCGGACATTACAACATTTTTGATGTAAAGGTATTAGAATTCCCTAGGGAGAATGTTGGTGTGGGGAGAAAAAAAATAATAGTTACACTTTTCAAGATAACTGATTTGAATATTTTTTTTATTAAAAATTTGAAAATTTTTAATTTACAAATTACTAAACTCACTTTTACTAGATTAATTATTATTTAGTTAATTATATAGGGATTTTTAAATACCATTTTATTTCGTATTTTTTCAAAGATTGAATATTTCTAAATATTTTTCAGAAATAAATTTTTGATTCGACTGAATTTTTATTTCTGTCAGACATTTATAAGCAGATATTAATTTATTCTTTAAAAAAATTAGTTTTGTATTTATTATTATAAATTATTGTATATTGTTTATTTTTAATTTTACTCATGTATTCAAATAATATAATTATTATTAATTATTTCATACTAATTTTCTGCTGTTTAATTATATATTTTTTTATGTAAAATTCAGCCCATGAATAAATAGCTACATTTTTATTTATTTATATTTGCAGTTCATTTAAATAATTGCAAAAATTAAAAATGGTCATTTTTATCATTTTCAATTTTGATAATTTTTGTATCATTTTTAATTTTGATAATTTTTATATCATTTTTAATTTTGATCATTTTTATCATTTTCGATTTTGATCATTTTTATCATTTTTGATTTTTATAATTTTTATAATTTTTATTTTGATAAGTTTTATATCATTTTTAATTTTGATCACTTTTATCATTTTGGATTTTGATCATTTTTATATCATTTTTAATTTTGATAATTTTTGTATCATTTTTAATTTTGATAATTTCGATCATTTTTAATTTTGATATTTTTTGACTTAAATTAAAAATGATGATTTTTATCATTTTTACTGTTTTAATGAAAATTTGTATGAAGTCATGAAAACCATATTTTTATAATATTAACAAAGAATATAATATTAAATAGAATTTATAAAAGACGCAAAGTAGAAATATTAATGTTCACAATTCATAACCGCGTCTTTTATCTCTTCGCGTATCGTGGCCAAACAAAATAAGCCCAAGTCGAAACGTGTCGAGAACGCAGGAGCGGTCGTTGTACATTTCATTTCAGAATGGCAACTTTTTCGTCATTTTTCAGCTCCGTTCATATTCGGCGGATGAATGCGCGAAAAATTTCCCTCAAATGAGGTCACGGTGCATCCCATGGAAATTGGATACACGCACACGTGGCTAAAAAACTCAACGAAATGGATGGAAAACCGGTTTATTATGACCCGAAATGGTCATATTGGGTCCGCAATAATGTAGCCCGGAAGCTCGAGCAGAGGATAAATAAGAAACGGTGAAACAATGGATTTATAGAACCCAGGGAAATGATGGATATATTTCATGTATTGCTGATTATTAAGAAACAAGGTTTCAGTTATCAAATTTTCAAGTTGACAATATTTTAAAAAATTCTATTTTTAGTGTTGAGATTTTTAACTCAAAAAATTGAACCTTCAAACGTCTTACACTAACTGACCTAATAAGTCTGTGATTTTAATACAACTTCTTCAAATTATCTGACAATAAAATTCTTCCAAACTAGGACTTGTAGGACTTGTAACATTTCAGGATATTCCTAGACTTCATCATTTCATCCTTTTCAAATGACGTCAACCTAATGACCAATTGATCACACAGCAAATCACCTGAGTGAATCTGAATCATCTCAACAGCACAATAAATCCCCCAAACCATGAGGCACAATAAATGCACGTAATACGTCACATATTTAGATGGAATTTCTCCGAACGTAATCGGCAGTTCGCATATCGAAGGTGGTGACCAGTATTGTCGTCCGCCTCGCATTGTTTGCGGTGACACGGTTCAAGTATCGTTTGCAAACTTTGATCATTTGCGGTATTGTTCGAGCGTACCCGTACTAATTCTACCCAAGGTGTATCGACGTATTTATTCGAGCTGCGACAGGTTGGCTGGTGTATTGCCAGCAAACTTCCTCGAAGGGACTTTGGTAACAGTCGTCCATGATGGAAAATTAAAGGAGTAGCTTCATCGTTTTCGCTCCGTTGCTACGTAAACGCTCACTGTTCCGAGTGATTGTACGTACACAGTCGATCAAGAATATTATTTATTAGCAGGTTCATTCCTGTCGGGATTTCAGGTATCTTGTGGACATGGAGAAGCTTTTGTCGAGATCTTAATATGTGTCGAGATGGGTGGAACTTTATGGATTTATTTGAGAATTACTTGGAGGGAGAGATTGGAGATTTCGGGATTTTGGGAGGGTGGGAGTTAGGAAGCTGAGGATTTGGGGGTCTGGAGATTTGGAGGTGGAGGGATTTGGAGGTTTGCAGGGATTTGAGGATGTGGGAATTTGGAGATGTGGAGATTTGAGGATATGTGGATTTGAGGATATGTGGATTTGAGGATATGTGGATTTGAGGATATGTGGATTTGAGGATATGTGGATCATCCCCAGATCCCTACATCCTCAAATCCCTATATCCCTCAATTCCTACATCCCCAAATCTTTCAACCCCCAGATCGCTAAATTCCCAAACTAAATTCCGAAATTCTCACATCCCAAAACCCTGTATCCCCAAATCCCCAGACTCCCAACCTCCTATATCCAAAAACTCCTAAACTAACCCCCTAAAAGAAAGTTCAATGCAGCCCCAAAATAAACTTCACCCTTGCCTAAAATACCTTACATACGTATTATTTAATTATTTCCATAATATATAGTTTTACCTTGAATATAAGTGAACACTCATCCATAAATACAGTAATCTCAATATATCGCCGGGGGTCTCAATCATCTTGTGAACGTTATACGAGCTTCTTCTGCACCGAAATACGATTTCGATCAAATTTTTGGGTATTTAATTAAATCGTTGAAAAATGTTCTCGCGTGAGGTTCGTGTTCAAGCTCGTTTACACGCTTCGTTATATCGCACGGTGTTTTCCGTCGAGTTTCGCCCGGTGAACGCACGAGAGCCTTCTGTTCCATGCTCTGGGTCATTCAATTGTTTTTTTTATTCTCTTCTTTCTTTATTCCCTTTGCTTTCCCTGCGCACCTTTACTTTGCCTTTGACGGCTTTATTCTACTTCCGTGGATAAAGAAGTGTTACGGTGATAAGAATTGCTATGGGCAACAGGAAGTATCTTGATTTGCTTTGTGCTTTTTTATTCGAGGTGTTTTTGTACGGGATGTGTCGACAGTGGACGAGATATTTTTGCTGTGCGATCGTAGAGCATGTAGCACGGAACTGAGACTTGTTTTGTATTTGAGAATTAATTATTTTATTAATTTACTAAATGTGATAGGACAGATACTGCAAAGTACGGTTTTTACTGGGATGATAATAGTCAACTTTTTTTAGTCATAACTGAAAATTTGAAATTTACATTGATGAATTGGAACCTTGGTGAATTGATAAATTGGTCCAATACATACATACATCCTAAAATAAATGTTTAAAATTATGTTTAAGTTAACATTTAAAATCACACATATTCAAATAAACCGTTAAACTAAGTTTATCAGTATTCTTGCAACGTAAAAATTACGTCCCCATTGCGGTAAGGTTTAGCAAACGCTCACGTGACGCGCCGCCATGTTGAATCAGTAGCGCGCCAATATTTAAACTGCGGCTACCAAATACGTTCCATACTGAACTAATAACAGCAATTTCGAAGCGGATATTAAACGTCAATACTATTATCATTAAACACACTCGATCAAAGAAGCCGATTAACAGAAAAGTATAAGCGTGCTGAGTTAATTATCCGACATTAATTGCGATATAAAATCGTGCGCGATATGCACAGGTATCGGTTCGCAAGTAAATTTGCCAATAAGAATAGCTGCTGTGGATATCGAAAACACGCCATCAACGAGCGTCTCGCGATTTGAATTTCTGATAGCTGCGCCGCACCGGTCCAGATCGTGGCAACAAAAAACGCGGGAAAAAATGGAATGAGAAATTGGAAACGGTTACGCGTCCCCGGTGTAATATTTTACAATGCCTCGCCGGGGACGAGGTGTTCGAAGTCGTTGCACGTTCACCCGGCAGAGGAGAAAAAAAAACAGGAAGGTGGTTTGCTTTTAAACGAGAACGCGGTTCTTCGATCGCTATGTACACCGCCATTTT
Organism: Megachile leachella; assembly: GCA_963576845.1. NCBI lineage: Eukaryota > Metazoa > Arthropoda > Insecta > Hymenoptera > Megachilidae > Megachile > Megachile leachella. Next base: position 7,393,382 of record OY756252.1, on the reverse strand, counting down.
TTTCTACCTGCGTTCGTTCACAATGAAATGAATTTTTCAAATGATCTTACATATTCTGTTGATAAGTTGCGGTTAATAATGGCGGAGGGTTGTGAGGAATTATGGCGGGAAATTTGAATTTATTTTTGTTGATGCGGGAGTTAGTGTAGGTTTGGTATGTGAAATGGTTTTTATTATTTAAAATTTAAATTTTATAAGGAACTCGGAAAATAAGTATAGCAATTTTTAATAATAAATATGCTAATTTATACATGTATGTATATATGTATGTATGTATGTATGTATGTAAGTATGTATGTATGTATGTATGTATGTATGTTTGTACGTTTGTATGTATGTATGTATGTATCAATATAATTTATAGTAAACGATGTGTGATTTTTATTTTATTTCTAAACCAACTGATGTATGTTTCGATCACATATTATTGAACTGTTACAATTTTGAAAACTAACAAATCCAAAAATTAAAAAATTTATAAATTCAAAAACATGAATATTGAATAATCTAAAAATGTGACATTTAAAAATGATAAAACTGGAGGTTCAGAAAATTTAACCTAAATACTATAACACGAACGACGTACAATGAACTTTATTTAAAAATTATTTTTTCATGGAATCGCCTGAGTGCAATAATAAACGGAGAATATCCGCAGAAATTTATGATCGTTTTGACGTTGTTTTCAGGTTAATCCTTGCTTTATGAACGTAATCTGCTTTCGAAACGGGCAGAGAAAAACGAGAAATATTAAACAGTATATTTCGAATAAAAACAAGTTGCCATATATCAGAATATAATTATGTTTGTAACGATACATTGGGATCAGTATTATAGGAACTGTAATTCTGTCAAATTTATTTCGTTTGATACTCGTGTACGAAAGAGATTTCAGTTATAATTTAATCATGCAGGTTAAGAAGTAAAATAATTCAGTAAATGAGAGTAACGATTAAAAATTTAATATTTGCGAGGGACATATTTTATCGAATATGAGGATTCATTACAACGTTAAATTTCTCTGTTATTTTGCAGAAATTCTGCTTATTAATTTCAACGTCAACAAACAGAATAAATTTAATCCTTGTATTAATTTCAAATTATGGAGTGTACGTATTTTTTGTACTGCGCTTCCTGCGAATTTTTCATATTTCTAATTAAAGTATGAGAATAATGGCTATTCCATCGTTCGTACGAAATGAACAAAGCAGGATAAATCTTTATAATTGTATTTCGGCTCAACCCTGAAATCATTTCACCGAATTCCATTTTTTATCAAATATAATACATTGTCTTTTATAAATTACTGCTCTAATTTCTGTCACGTGGTTGCAATTTCCAATTTATATTTTCGGCGAATTTAATCATTTCATGGTAAAGTTTTTTGTGTGAATTTATTTTATCGAACGAAAAGTAATCTCCGTTCAGACTGGAAAATGTGATGGAATGAATTATATTCAATAGATGCTAAATGAAAAATATTTCATGAAATTTTATTTAAAAATTATTTTTCACATACCCTGTGTATAGAAGGTCTTTGAAACAACACACTGAAATATCTGAGAAAATATTAATAATAAAAGTTACAGGATTTTAGAGAATAAATTATGAAATAACACCTTTCCTCCATTATGGACGTACAAGGAACATGAAGCTCAAGTCCGGTTTTTTAAAATGAAATTCCATATTTCTTCCACCGTGTCTCTACACAAAAGTATCAAGTTAATAACAAAAAATCGTTAGTTATCATTTTAATACCGTCGTTTTAGCACAAACCTCCCCAAGTCGCCGTTCAAAAGTAGTCCTCCCGAATGCAGACATTTCGATCTCTTAACGATTCGACTCTTCGTAACGTTCCACGGAAATTTGTTGCCACGAGAATCTTCTCTTCCAGATCATTCGGTGTTGTACATTCTTTCGTGTAAACATTATCTTTTAAATATCCCCGCAGGAAAAAATGTAAAGGCGCCGGATCTGGTAACCTCGACGGAAATTCCATACGCCATCTCGTCCAAACGTTTGTTCACAAACATCCACGCAAACACAAGATGTCGGCCGCGATGCGTGCCAGCTACTTTCAAATGGTATTTCGATGCTAAAATAAAAATATCTGAACTAACGATTTTTCGCGGGTGACTTAATACTTTTGTGTGGACGGCTGCATCGGTGCAAATTTCATTTAAAAGAACCTTAACCTTCATATCTATTTTACCACGTACCACCAGATTTTCCTCCTAAAATCACTTTACCTAAAACATTATTTACATCAATATTTCCGTACCAATATTTTCGAAGAAGTACATCTTTTTTAATTCCGTCCCGCGCAGAAAATGACACCGTCCCATTAAAAACTGTCACCCTATCTATTTAAAAACCGGATCTGCTTAAAAACGAGAATTTTCTGGAATGTTGATCTCGTATTGCGGAAACCCGTCATCGTGCGCAGAAATACGCTGTTTCCTCGCTAATATTTATAAATTGCCCGTTCGTAATTGCCGCCACTACGAAATTGCGAAAATAAATCGTAACGTGTCGCGGTCGTGCTTTTACGGTCCTGTTGTTCCGTTTTTCCTTCCGTAATTTTCCTTTTTTTTTTTTCGGTGCACGAACGAATGGGACGAGCAATCTACGCGGACAGATAACAGTGAGATCTGATTAATGGTTAATTTTATTTTGTTCTCTATTTTCTCGTCACCTTATCAGGTACGGGCAATGTGGCAAGGTGCGAGCGAAAAATTCGATTATCTTGCACGAGGATGAGCGTACCCGGAATTTTTATGCCCCAATCGTGAATTTCTAGTCAGATTCCGGCACGTGCATATTCAGTGGTGCTTCGCTGGAAAAATGATAAAATAACTGAGATCACAGGCTTGTATTTGTGCTTTGTTTAGAGCGCTGATTTTGTGGAATACTTGTTTGGCATTTCAAATTTATTTAGACAGAATTTTGGTATTGTCTGCTGCACAATGTGTCTCTAATAAAATTTTGAAAATTGTAAATTTTAAATTTTGCAAGATTTCAAATTAATAAATCTGTTAGTTTCCAATAGTTAAATTTGTTAGTTCCCATAAATCTAGTTTTCTGTGTTGACTAATTTGTAAATAACTAAATTCACGAATATATAGATTTATTCTCCTAGTTTTTTAATCCTCAAATTATTTATTTCCCTAATTCCTAAATTTCTTCTCCATGCATAAATATACTTTCAGTTTGATGAGCAATTATTTATAGCAATTACTTTCTGAGCCGCAGCATCCGCAAGGTATGCCAATGATATGTGAACTATTTCAAGGATTAATCACACCGAGATGCTTGCAGAAACGAACATTCTTGCTTTGGTCGCAGGAATTCGTACGTTACCACAATCCTGTTTTAAAAGCCACGAATGCTGATAGTAATCCTCTATATGTAGAAGTAATATGCTGGTAAAATGATTTAGCTGCCTAACAACTGTCGTGGTGATTTAACGCTAGATTTAATGCCATACAGTTTAATTAGACATTTACACATTTCTCTTCTGTTCATCCTAAATTAAGGTGGCTCAAAACTTCTTCTCACATTCTAAAAATTTTGTGGATTACATAAAATCTTTGGGAGACAAGATCTATCATTCAACATCAGTTATAAAATTTATTCCACTGAACCTATTATGATTTCAGACTCGAAATGGAAGAAATCATTGCAATTACAAATTAATTCAAACCTTGAATCCACAACCCAAACTTCTAAGGCAAACAGTGCGCAACCGAAAACCAAAGTTGTGGTTATCGTTTAGAAACCTAGGTCTTAAAGTTGAGAGCAAACAACGTAAACTTTGAAGATCATCAACTAAAAGTCTAGAATTTACATAGAAAATAGAGAACATCTCGCGAAACTTGATCTTTCAAAGTCCACAATTTGGTAAATTTAGATGTCTTGATATTAAAATTTTGGGTTCTTTGAGAGGATTTTGTTTGCGATGATTAAGCCACGTGTCAGGATTCAACAAGTATAGAAGTGGATTCTCAACTTTGTATAATTTCATGGTGATTTTGATCAAGTTAAGTACATCCCCCTAACATTACTTGACTTTCCCACTTCTAAAAACACAGAAATATTGTACAGTAACACGCATTTAGATGATAAATAAAAATCGACAAATCAAAAGAAACAAATGGTAGTCAAAGCACAACGTAAAGATGAATATATGTCCGTCACAGCGTCAGTAAGTGACAAACGACCGTGAAATCGTTAGATTTCAACAGGTGAACATAACTGGATCTAAGAAATGAATTTGACTTCGACTAGAGTTTTTGCAACGTGATGACTCGAGCGTCTTCGAATTTTTACGTTTTACAAAAGCTCGGCTTTGTGACATTTCTGAGGAAAACAGTTTCTTTTCTACAGGTTTAGGTAAAATTCAGGTGGAGATGCAAATGCAGTTGACGTATGAAGTGGGTCCCCTAATGACCTAAGCAAGTAAAACGCAATACCTCGACAGGAATAGAAAACTGCGAACACTCTACTGCTAAGGTTAAGTTCACAGATGTCTAGCAATAAAAATCGCTGGACTCCTTGGGTCTTACCGCTGTGGGTGAAGAATTGATTTAAAACAACAAACAAAGGAACGAAAATCGCTAGAAACTTGTCTAACCCTCTCTTAATATGCATTCCACGACCTAACAGAGGAGGTAAACGGTGATTTGTCACGAGACACGTATGACTCGCGATAAGAGTTTGATAATGAGCGACGAACAAACGGAAAAGAATGATTTGTACGCAGAAGGGCTGGCTCTGAAAGCGTGCTCGCATTTGTGGCACAAAGAGTGGCTGCGGTATTAGACACTTTTAAAAAGCATCAAGAATAATACCTGACATATTATAGTGCAAGATTAACCTCTTAGGCACAGCTGAACAGTTTTTTCTTAGCACAGTTCTGTATAACAACGTTCGACGTCTATCACTCGCAAATACTACAAAGTACATAGAAGTTAACCGTAATAACACTGATTTCAATTTTAAAATAAATGACAAAAGTACAAGAGAAATGAACACAAACGAGTTATTTTCTATGTGGATTTTCGCGTTCAGTCAACGAGCAGAACAACTGTGTTTACGAAAGTAGGTCATGTTTGTGAACACAGGTCTTGTGACATGTTAAACATTAACAACATGAGATACCCATTAAGCTCAGTAAAAGCTGCACGCCGGGGAGGTGTTCTACGACATACTGATTCAGTGCGCTCGCTAGATCTAACGGCATTTGACTAACGTCTCTTTAGATACCATTGAAAAATGAAGTTTTATTGAAAATCAATAGCGATCGTTTAAGGTATGCAGGAAACGTTGTTGGTACGCATTGCGGGAAATACGGAAATGTATGTGGAGAGATATATTGGGGATGAGGGGTTTTATGGCAGTTTGGGGGAAGTTTGGGTGTTCTGGTGAAGTGAACAGTTGGAAATTTGGGATTTTGTGTAGTTGGAGACTGAGATGCGTGGAAAATTGAGGAATTTGGAATTTTGAGAGGTTGAAAATTTAAGAAATTTGGAAATTTTTAGGGGTTGAAAATTTGAGAAATTTGGAAATTTTTAGGGGTTGCAAATTTGAGAAATTGGGAAATTTTTAGGGGTTGAAAATTTGAGGAATTTGGAAATTTTTAGGGGTTGAAAATTTGAGAAATTTGGAAATTTTTGTGGGTTGAAAAATTTGAGGAATTTGGAAATTTTTAGGGGTTGAAAAATTGTAGAATTTGGAAATTTTTACAGCCTGAAAAATCGAAAAATATAGAAACTTTAAAAGATTGAAAGTTGAGAAATTTAGGAATTTGAATATTTGATAATTACAAAAATTTAATTCTGAATTTTTAAAATTCTAACATTGAAAAATGTTTAAATACTAAAATTAACAAACCGAAAAGAAAACCTTAGAGATTTGAAAAATTTGAAAATTTCATAATTTAGAAATGTAAAGAATTCATATAATTTGTGATTTTAAAAATAGTAATTTAAATTTATAAATATTAATTTAAAAAAAATTGTTATACGACCTAAAATGATAAATAAAATAACGCATTTATATCCATGGTTACGTAGTCGTAAAATTGACAACAAAAATTTTGTCCACGAGAAGGATATTGTTTTTCTCATGTAAATGAAATTGCATTTATAAATATTTGTACATGTCTGGCATTTGGAATGAAATTTTCCATGTTGAATAAAAAAGAAAACAGAAAATGCTTGTATTACATGAATATTCATCAACAAAACACATGTAATTTCAACGGCCATTTTTTTCGTGTTACTTAACTTTAAAATGTCTACATGTGTCTAAAACATGTTTTTTGGTTTTATGGAAAGGTGAGTTATTGTTGGTTGTGATAGTTGTTCTTAGTGAATTAATTCTTTATTTGGAATTTGAGAGACGTTAAATTCAATATTATTAATTAAGTCTGTAAATCAATTTAGTAGTAACAATTAAACAAAACCAATAAATAAAATCAATAAATAAAATCAATAAATAAAATCAATAATTAAAATCAATAAATAAAATCAATATTTTATTTATAATAAAAGCAATAATTAGTTTTTAGCAAAATTAAATTACAATAGGATCAGTAATTAAATCTCACTACAATTAAATTGTAAGAAAATAAATAATCAATTCTTAATAAAATTAAAATACAACGAAATTAGTAATCAATTTTTACTAAAATTAAATTGAAACAGAATTAAAAATCAATTTTTACTAAAAATAAATTGTAACAAAATAAATAATCAATTTATAACAATAATAAATTACAACAAAATTAGAAATCAATTTTTACTTAATTTAAGTTAAGTTAGGTTGTATCTGAATTTAAGTTTAGTGAGGTTGTATGTGAATTTAAGTTAGGTTAGATTTTATCTGAATTTAAGTTTAGTTAGGTTGTATGTATATTTAAGTTAGGTTAGGTTTTATCTGAATTTAAGTTAGGCTAAGTTATATCTGAAACACAACATCGGATACAATATTACACAAAAACAGCGACAAAGAGAGTAAAGTTATAAATCACGTTCCTTTCGTCGTAGAGACTATCGCAAATAAAAAGGAAAAAGACGGAAAAACTCTTTCGAGCTGTCACGTCAGTCCACAGTGAGAGTCGGCGAAAAAGAGAGAGGCAAACTCGTTCGCGTTTCCCTCCAAATTCGGATTTCATTCCGACAGCGAATACCCGATAGAGGATCTCGCAAGCCAGATGTCTCGTTTCACCTTTTCCGAAAGCTTTCAATTCCTCGAAAGCTGTCCTCGTCGCGGACATTCCAACCAGATTGAATAATCCCGGCGTGAAAACGCGATCCAACAGCGATATGATAAACGACCTGACCCCTCTGACACGTGGGAAGTTGCCGCGATCACGGAACTCCTCCGATCGGAACAATCCTGATCTTCCTGAATCCGGAAGAAAAGAACAGGGGATAGGGTTGTTAGGATTTACGAGGGAAACGCGATTCGTTCTCTCGAATCGATGCTTCTCGCTTTTTACGACGTTATCCGTCTTATTTAGCTTTTTTGGGAGATTCGGAAATATCGGGATAGATATTTCGGCTGCAAGCTTTGTTAAGACGAACGCGAAGTATTACGATATTTCCGATCTTATTTAACTTCTTTTTCTGTGGAATTCAGAAAAATCGGTGTTCGAGTCTTGGTATTTTAGATGAGAGAGAAGCGGAATATTGTGGAAGTTATTTAACTTTTATTCGCTTGACAGCACGACAGTAGCGCAAAGTCATAAAACAGGACCTCTCCATGGTCCGTGCTAAGCTACAAAAAGGGTACAATTTTAATTATAATGTGTTTGTGAACTGTAAACCCAGTTTAAAGTACAAGCCTTTGATAATTCACGCATCAAGGAATTAACCTCTTAGGCATGTCGAGCCACTATAGTGACACAAACGTCATCATAAGTTATATGAAAACACAAGTTCACACTTGTTACTCTTATTAAATAATATTTAAACTAAAATAATATCTGTTTTTTAATATAATTTTAAGTAGAAAGTTCGATGCGACGAAGTATGGAGCGTCTTGTCAAGCAGCGCAGTCATAAAACAGAACCTCTCCATGGTCCGCGCTATGCTACAAAAGGGTACCATTTTAACCTCTTAGGTACGACGCGCCACTATAGTGGCGGACCATATACGATGGTCCACTACAGTGGCTTTCGAGAACGTTATCGTAGATTAGCGCCATAGTGTCTCACTCTACCGCCTCACTCACCGTTTCAATTGAACGATCGTTTTCATATGTTTCGATTCGCACTTTTTACCTTCACCACGTTCCAGAGTATTAACAAATCCCACAAAAGTACATTACATGTAAATAAAAGGTAACGCCAAGTTTAGGCACCATGGGACCTCTTTGCACTAATATTGTCAACATTTAGAAATTATTTTGTGAATTTTCGAAAAGTATCAAGGTTAAAGTATATCTTTGGGAACAATTATAATTTAAAATTTATTCCACATAGAGAACACCCTTACGACAAAGGTATCCCAAATGAACGCAGAATCAGAAGCAGCGTATCGGATGTTAATAAAGGCTGTCATCCCTGATTGCCTAGATCTTCTCACGAAGCCAAAACCGAAAGCAGTAAAGAACCTCGAATTCAGTTTAGCAACAGACGTTATTCACATGGAGGGAGGGTGATCCGTAAGAAGAGGAAGGAAATGAACGACTTGAATCGCAGGATGTGAACGGGCGAGCCCCACGGAGCGCGAATGAGCTCGTAAGGAGCGTGGGAGCACGATTGTGTTCGGTCGCGGAAATGACGGGGCTCTAATAACTCCGCGGGCTGTTTACACCGGTGTCTCGATGCACGACGGAATTGCTTTTTCCAGCAAGAAAGCTTTGTCTGCCCCGCGTAATTGCTCGGCGAGGAGCCGACGACTTTCGCGCGGGACTCGTCCGTTCGATATAAGCGAATTTTGGCTTTGAACTTTCATATGATGTGCAAAACTCATAATTGACTATTTCCGTTCTATTATAAAATGCAGCTGTGTACAACTTTAATTCACGAATAAATCAGCTACTATGTAATGGTATACTTATAAGTAAAATATGGGGCACTTACAGAGTTATTATAGTTCATTATATATGTGAATTTTCTACCCTGATTCTACGTGTTTCCTACAATGGTTGTGAACAAATAAACCGACCATAAATAGACAGTAACGTCAGTGAACGATCCTATTGCAATTATAAAATTTATTTATTTTTTCTTCTTTTTTGGAATTAAACTGTTACCAACGTATTCGTGGTTCTTTCCCGATTAAAACGAGTCCACACACGACATAATTCGTCACATATTTACTTGTAATTTCAAGAGTTTCAGTTATGGCTAGATTCGCAGGTACTTCGGGTAACTTCGTTACTCCTCGGTGGCGCTCGGATGGTCACGTGACGCACCCGACTGTCGGAGTCGTACTCCTATCATTAAACTAGTAAATATAAATCGAATTATATCGTGTTTGGGCTCATTTTAATCAGAAAAATATCAGGAATCTATTAGCAAATGTTTGACAACATAAAAATCTTATTTTAACACGAAAATCTTGTTAAAACACTATAAAATCATATCTCAATCACTCACTCACGTACAGGCTAAACCGTGCAATATACGACTTTTTGTCAGAGGACCAAACTTTTTTAAAACGAGTCAAAACCCCTAGAAAAATAATCAAAAGTGCTGAAAGATGGCTAACAAAGGTTCCAGAGGGTTGGACACCCCTCAGTGAATGTAAAAGTTTTAATCAGAAAAATGTCAGACATCTGATAAATGTGAAAAATAAATCGATTTTATTTTTGCATACATATTATTTCACGAATGAAAATATATCGTGTACATTATTATCGCTCATATCAAAACGTATGTAACTGCTTACATCAAAACTTGATTATATCGAGGAAATTACTCGTTCAAAATATGTCCCGATTTTCATCCCCGTGAAAACCCGTCTTGCATCGCGACACCCGCGGGATGAGAATTCCTGCGGTTTATTTCCGAGACGTTCGCCGGATTGACGCGTCCTGACGAGATATTCAATTTTTCCTGATAGAACACTTTTTTCGACTGCAACTGACATCCTTAAAATACCCATTGGCATAGGTATTTTCCGGAGCCACTCGTTCACTTTACCCGCAGGCTTTTTAATTTAGAAATGGAGGATATAGGTTTTTGACCGCCGGTGGGTGCACTTGATGAGGATGGATAACAGAGTGGCTCATTTATGCAAAAAAAATCTCTCCAACTTTGAACTCAAAAATGAAAATTTTTTCATTTTAATACTTTCCGAACTTTTTTAGTCAGATATTTGGGTTGTTGAAATTTTGTATTTAAATTTATGGATTCTTTCACATTTTTGCAGTTTTCTTTGAGCGTCAAATATTTCTTCTAGCAAATTCATTTCGGGCGCCATGAAGTAAATGGAACGTTACTTTTTGAAGACTGTATCACTTTTAATTAAAAATCTTTTTTGAACACGAGAAATATGAAAAACCGATAACCGAACGTCAAAGCTTGGGCACCTTTTGTGTTTAACGATTTTGCTCTTTCATTTTTCTACCTGTTTCACGAAAAGCTGGCTTAATTAAGAATATTTGTTTTCTTTTTTAGTTTAGGCGAACGGTGTGGTATGGAGGTATGAAAACAGAGATTTTTCAAGAGTGTACTTTGTCAACAGTTTGATTAATTCTTTTGAAAAAAAAATAAGGAAATTTTATCGAAATATGATTAAATAAGTGGATGTGAGAAATGTTGGAAGATATAGTAATTCTCGAATTGTGAAATTTTGAATTCAAATTTGAAATTTGAAAGTTTTCGAAATTTTTGAACTTGAGTTCATATGTTGTTTACTCGAGTGTATATTGATTCTGGGACAGTTTATATTTACTTTATATTCGGAAGATGGAGAAAGTCAATTTCGTTCGCCTCTTGATAAAATGTGTGGTACAGTCTGTCAGGAAAAGATCGGAGAGGATATTAAAAAGTGAATTATTTTCTTTACTTGTATTATCTGTAACATTTCTAGGTTTTATTATTTGAGTTATACAAGTTTCACAAATTTCACAAATTTTATAAATTTACCAAATTGAAGTAATTTCAGAAATTTCAGAAATTTACTAAATTTACCAAACTTAACAAATTTTACTAATTACACAAAGTTAACAAATTTCACTGATTTCACAAAATTAACAAATTTAACAAATTTTAGAAATTTAACAAATTCTACAAATTTTACAAATTTTACAAATTTTACAAATTTTACAAGTTTTACAAATTTTACAAATTTTACAAATTTTACAAATTTTACAAATTTTACAATTTTACAAATTTTACAAGTTTTATAAATTTTACAAGTTTTACAAATTTTATAAATTTAACAAATTTAACAAATTTAACAAATTTAACAGATTTAAAAAATTTAACAGATTTAACAAATTTCACTAATTTAACAAATTTTACAAATTTCACAAATTTACCAAATTTCACAAATTTACCAAATTTACCAAATTTACCAAATTTACCAAATTTACCAAATTTAACAAATTTACCAAATTTAACAAATTTTACAACTTTTATAAATTTCACAAATTTCACAAATTTCACAAATTTTACTAATTTTACTAATTTCACAAATTTAACAAGTTTAAGAAATTTTATAAATTTCACAAATTTCCAAATTAGTCAATATTGAAATCATCACATTACTAGACATTTAAGTATCAAATGTCTCAAATGTCTAAAACTTGAAATTTCAAAACGTCCCTAACAAAATCCCTAGATTTCCAAATCTCCATATTTGAAAATTGCAAATTGGCCAAAACCCTAGATTCAAAAATTCTGATTTTCCCAAATCCCCAGAATCTCAAAAATTCTTATTCTTCCAAATCCCTAGATTCAAAAATTTTGAAGTTTCCAAATATTTATATTGTCACATCCTTAGATTAAAAAATTCCTAATTTCCCACATACCAACATTCCCAATTCCCTAGATTAAAAAATTCCAAATTCCCCAGATACCTGCTTCACCAAATCTCGATATTTCCAATATTTCTAAATCCCTAGATCCCCTAATCCCAAAATACCTAGTTCCCTAGATCCCTTAATTCCAAAATCCCTAGATCCCTAGATACCTAGATCTCTAGATCCATAAATCCCTAAATCCCTAAATCCCTAGATCTTTAGATCCTTAGATCCTTAGATCCCTAAATCCCTAAATTCCTAAATCCCTAAATCCCTAAATCCCTAAATCCCTAGATCCTGAAATCCCTAACTCCCTAAATCCCTAAATTCCTAAATCCCTAAATCTCTAAATCCCTAAATCCCTAAATCTCTGAGTCCCTAAATCCCTAAATCCCTAAATCCCTAAATCCCTAAATCCCTAAATCCCTAAATCCCCAAATCTCTAAGTCCCTAGATCCCTAACTTCTGAACTCTCCAAGACTCTACATCCCCAATATGTTGTTACCCTTAAAAGCATCTTGTTACTGAAAAAATCTCCTCCCTTTCACTTGAATCTAAAAAAAAAAAACTTACAAAAGCGTTGTTTTGAAACGGTATCGTGTATCCTTTTGTGGGCGACTGTAAGTTGAAACGATCGGTAAGTAGAATTCCTTGCAGCCGGTTGACGCTATTTCCGCGTTAAATTCGTATCCACCCGTTAAATATACATATATCCGTACTCTGCCGTTATTCATATAACGTGTCATTGCTCGGCTCATCAATTGAAGCAGTTGCGGGACATTAATTTGACGTATAACATCCGACCGAATATCGTCGCAAATCCAACGAGATTTATAACCCGGTGATATTCCTTCGAACATCGATATACACGTCAGAACAGGACGCGGGAACAGAGTGATTAAGTCGGCAACAATCAGAACTGTGTTTACATCGGGACCGATCATTTGCTCGTTGCTTTATGAACTCTTTTGTCCCTTTGTGTTCGGTGAATTATTGGTTTCGCACAAAAGGAGATGGGAGTTTTATTTGGTCTCGAGATTCGATACTGATTTTGGGTGAAATTATGTTATTAGTTGTTTCGTTGTAGTTTGGTTGAGATGATGGGTAGATAAATTGCTTTTTAAGGGGTTTTAATACAATTTTATAGCATTATTGTATGAAAATTTTAGGACTTCATTGCTTACTATTTTACTGTATTACTAGTTACTATTACCATTTCACTATATTTTTCTTTCACTAGTATAGTATTTTATAATTATACTAATTTAGTGTTTTGCTGTATAAGTATTTTACTATTTCACTGTGTTAATATTACACCTTTTTTATTGTAGTATTCTGGCATACTACTATACTACTATACTACTGTGCTACTATGCTACTATGCTACTATATAACTATACCACTATACCATTATACCACTATACTAACATACTACTATACTACTGTGCTACTATGGTACTATATAACTATACCACTATACCACTATACTACCATACTACTATACTACTGTGCTACTATGCTACTATACCACTATACCACTATACTACCATACCACTATACTACTATACTACTGTGCTACTATGCTACTATGCTACTATATAACTATACCAGTATACCACTATACCACTATACCACTATACCACTATACCACTATACTACCATACTACTATACTACTGTGCTACTGTGCTACTATACCACTATACCACTATACCACTATATTACCATACTACTATACTACTATACAACTATACTGCTATACTACTACACTACTATACTACTATACTACTGTACTACTATACTACTATACTACCCTACTACTATTCTGTTTTTTTACCAATAAAGCAGTATACTATTCTACTATTTGACTATTCAATTATTTTATTATATTAATATTATACTGTTTTACAGCTTCACCAGTTCATTATAGCACTATTACACCATTTCAGTGTACTATTATTGTATAATGCTACTATACCAGTACACTACTACATCACACTATACTACCATAATACTATTCTACTATGTTGTTATTCTATTATTTTATGATACTTCTATTATATTATTATAAAACTTCACCAGTTTATTGTAGTAGTACTCTAACATTTCAGTGTAGTATTATATTATAATGCTACTATATCAGTATACTACTATACTATACTGTACTTCTATAATACTATTCTATTATTTTATTATACTCCTATTATATTAATCTAAAACTTCATCAATTTATTTTAGTAGTACTATACCATTTCAGTGTAGTGTTATAGTGTAATGCTACTATACCAACATACAACTATACTGTACTATACTTCCATAATACTATTCTACTAATTTACTTTTCTATTATTTTATCATATTTCTGTTATATGATTCTAAAACTTCACCAGTTATTGTAGTAGTATTATACCATTTAAGTGTACTATTATAATATAATGCTACTATACCAACATGCTACTATACTGTACTATACTTCCATAATACTATTCTTCTAATTTACTTTTCTATTATTTCATTATATTTGTGTTAGATGATTCTAAAACTTCACCAGTTATTGTAGTAGTATTATACCATTTAAGTGTACCATTATAGTATAATGCTACTATACCAACATACTACTATACTATACTATACTCCTATAATACTATTCTATTATTTTCTTATATTCCTATTATATTATTCTAAAACTTCATCACTTTGTTGTAGCAGTGTTATACCATTTCAGTTTACTACTATGCTACTATACTACTATACTACTATACTGTTATGTTACTATATTACTGTATTACTATATTAGTATATTAGTATATTACTATATTACTGTACTACTATATTACTATATTACTATATTACTATATTACTATATTACTATATTACTATATTACTATATTACTGTATTACTATATTACTATATTATTAGTATTTTACTCTATTACTATTTTGCTATATTGCTATATTACTATGTTATTATACTACTATACTATTATACTGCTGCTAGTTTACGTCCTTACTATTGTACTATAATTCTCTGTTATTACCATGTTACAATATTACCATATTACTGGAAAAACTCTGAAATTCACACATTCTAAAATTTTGCAATTCCCAAATTTCCAATGCGCTCCCAAACTTTACCAAAAAAAGATAATTATATTCTGAAATTCTCAATTTCCAAAACACTCAACTTCTTAAGTTCCCACATTCAACAGTTCAACAGTTCTCATCCCCACCTCCCCAAATATCAAAACCCCAATTTCCCACCCTCCCAATACTCTAACTCGCATCAGTTATTCAACGTATTCACTCGATATAAAAATGCAACTTACGCGAATGCACTGAACCGTGGAGCCAATTAATCAGATCGATCGGCCGGCAACGCACGTGTATCCCGTTCGGTCCGCGGTGACGTCAAACGAGCGCGAATCGTTGTCGCGTTCACCTGGAATTCCAAGCGAACGACGCACCGATTGTCTCGCAACACGTAGACACGGTATCCGGTACACACAACTTGTCGACCCGATTATCCGAACACGGCCTATCCGCCTTTCGCGCGATCGCGAAAAAGTAGCCGGTTAAAGGTCAGACCCAAGGAACGCGTCGATTAACGGTCGTTTTCCTTTCCAGCCATGAATCACCCGGTTTCCGTTCGGGACAATCGAGCTATCCGCCATTGTTCGAATCCGGCATGGAAATACGCGTGGATTTGTTGTCGTCCGGCCGGAACGATTAATATCGTTCAAATTGAAGACGTCACCCGCAAAGGTTGCCACCCGTCGTTTTAATTGTGTTGCGTGACTGACTTCACAATGCCACCTGACGGATGTCGTAACCCTAATCTGAGCGTAACTCTGACGGCAACTGACCCAACTCTAACATCGTAAATCAATTTACTGATCGTAACAATGGGTGGCTGAGGAACGAGTTTGGGTCACTTAGCGAAAATTAGACTAATATGGGCAAGGTGACTCATAGGGAACTGGGTTGTATTTGGTGATTAGGTAAGCGAGAAGAGTTTGGAGATTTTGGAATTTGGGGATACTTGTGAATGTGGAAGTTTAGGGATATTTGTGGATGTGGAAGTTTAGGGATTTGACAGTACAGGTGTTTGATAGGTATTTGGGGAAACTTGAGAATGTGGGAATTTAGGAATATGGCAAATGTGAGAATCTGAACATTTGGAAGTATTTGACTTAGATAGATATTTGAGAACTTTGGAATTTGGGGATATTTGTAAACGTGGACATCTGGATATCTGGATGCAGAGGAGTTTTGGAAGGAATTTAGAATCTTTGGAATTTGGGGAAACTTGAGAATGTGGGAATTTAGGAATATTGGCAAATGTGAGAATCTGAACACTTGGAAGTATTTGACTTAGGTAGATATTTGGGAACTTTGGAATTTGGGGATATTTGTAAACGTGGACATCTGGATATCTGGATGCAGAGGAGTTTTGGAAGGAATTTAGAATCTTTGGAATTTGGGGAAACTTGAGAATGTGGGAATTTAGGAATATTGGCAGATGTGAGAATCTGAACATTTGGAAGTATTTAACTTTACGACAATACTATCTAACATATGAACCTAAATATATTATATAAATTGAACATTAAAGTCCTTTTTATTGCAACATTGCCAAAATTTTCAGTAAAATTCAAAGTTTTTCTTTAAAAGCCATTTCTTCGATTTTACATATTTTGCACGTTTCTGAGGTTTTCGAAAATGCAAAACAAAGGTGTCCTATACAAAAAAAATTTACAAATATCAGCTTATTTTCATCTGTCTAAAGGTATTGCCCCCCTTAATGTCTTTTATTTAATCAATTTTCATTCGACCCTTGTGCAATAACCGTCGCGCAATTAAGAAGACAATTAAGATCGAGTTTTTCTTTGTACGAAGAAAATTAATACGTCGATGCAGAAGAAAAATAGATATTTGATTAACCGCTTGATTTCCGACCGACTGAAAATAAAGAAAATTGCTTCCTCGAATGGAAATATTTGTATCCGCTGTTTGTCGACGGATTTATTCAATTATTTTTTCTTCTCTTTGGTCGATATGTAGCGTGTAACGAAATCAATAATCGAGATCAGATGTTTAAATTACAATTGTAAATACGTCGTAGCGAATATTCCGTGTTGGCTGAAATAAATCGAGCCGGCCAATTTTATACTTTTTAATCACCTCATTAACATGCAACGGAAATGCATGCATTCGTATTATTATAAATGCAATTTTCCGCTGCGCAGATAACGGAAGGTAAAACGCTGTGGTAGATACAACGACACGAAAAGTTAACTGAAAATTTGTTAATTAGAAATTCAATATTACTGACGTAAATATTTTGCTTAAATATTTATCAGTTTTTAATTAGTACTTAATGAAATTGATTACACGCGGAATATATTTGGGCAAAAGATTTAATTGGGTTTTATTGCACAGAGTTGTTGATTTTTAAATTCTTATATTGTACAATTTGCATATTCTTTAATTCTATTTTTCATTTCTGAAATTTCTGAATTCTTGGAATTTATCATTTATAATTTCTGAACTCAAACGCCTATTTTGTCAATTTTCCTTTTCAATTCCACAAATTTCTCAGTTTCCAATTTTTACATAAGTTGAAATGCAAACAGATTTGAAAAAAAACTGAAATAAACACCCTAAACGTATATGAGGTCATATTTCTCATCCACCACCCTATCTTATAAAATAATTATTTTAATTCCAATTCTCATATTTAGTAAGAACTACCGCTACAGAGAAATTACACTGAAATTATTCAGTGTAAACTGAATAATAATTACCGTAAACTAATATGTAAACTGATCACTAAACTGATGTGTAAACTGATCACTGTAAATCGATACATAAATTGAACCTAGCAAGTAATTTTCATGAACCACAGGAACTAATTAATTAATGCAAACTGATACATAAGAGATAGAAATCTAGAACTATACTTTTTTGATACTCTTAACCTCTTAAGTTTACAGATAATAGTACACGAAATATTTAAAGTTTTCTCTAAATTAGTAAGAAATAAATGGAAGTTTTAAACTGGAACTTAGCTACAAGGTATCGACGTCCTACTTTTAAAATGATATCTCGTTTTTAATGTAATCGTTAAGTAGGAAGTTTGATGCAGCATGAAGTGACGGGTGGACCTCTCCATGGTCCGCGCTATATTGCAAGAGGGCACCATTTTAACTTCATAAGTACGATGCACCACTAGAATGGCTTTCGCGAATGCTCTAATAGATTATATGAAAACACAAGTTCACATTTGTTACTCTTATTAAATAACATTTTAATTAAAATAATATCTCGCTTTTAATGTAATTTTAAGTAGAAAGTTCGATGCGACGAGGTACGGAGCGTCTTGTCTTGTAGCGTAATCAGGACTTCTCCATGGTCCGCGCTATGCTGCGAATAAGAGTTCAGAATTGTGACAACGAAGTTTATCAACCGGTATCGACATTCTGCAAAGTACAAGAATGTCAGCCGTGCAAATTCGCACGAATTGGTCGTACGTTTTAATATCCCTTCCCTATTCGATACTGTAGGAAATGTAGCTCGTAGGATGCCATGAAATAAATGATTCCATAATTCTTGTTTTACGTCGTCCTTGAACGGCATTTTTACGCAAGCACCAGTCTCGCACGTTGATCGCGCTTCTTTCTGCCTGTACGTGGCTGATTTTATTGAGAATTTTTCCGTAGAGTTACGAAGCAGTTTTCCCACGCGAAAGAAAATTTGTTCGCTGCTTCATAAAAGCCGAAGAAAAATTGCGGGTACATGTAACGTATAGTGCCGCAGCTTGCGGTTCGAATGTACCTCAACTCGGATAATACTTTTATCGAATTTATGAGCTGTTTATTAATTTCACCTGGCTTTTAGAATAACTAGGCTTTATGGCGGTGTTTGGTTCTTTTACCGAAGACAATTTTGAGGATTTTTAGAGGGTTTTATGCAGAAATAGATTTTTAAATGATACGGGGGTGGATTTTTTAGAATTTATAGTATTAAAATTCAGAGTGATGGCAATTTAAGTATTGCAAAATTTGAAATGTGTTAAGTTGGAAGATTTGGAAAAATACAGGTCGAATTGAGTAACCTCCTCCTTTTTCGAAGTCGGTTAAAAAGTGGAGTTTTGAGTAACAAAAATTTCGAAATTTTTCGAATTTAATAATTTGTAATTTTGAGTATTTTTCAAACTAAGAGTCTAAGTAATCAAATCTTAAAAATTCGTTAACTCAAAAAATGTAAGGTTAGAAAATACGTAACCTGCGGTGCATCCCCATTTAGTTGAACCGAGAGATCGAAAGCAATTAAAATTCTTGCACCGAAACGCGTCCCGCTCGAGCCATAACTTTCTCCCGAGGGAAAGCAATGCGAGAAAAGAGTCGGTACAGAAAACAGAAAAGAAAAATTTCGTTTTTCCTCGTGAGAAGATCTAGAAATAAAACTGGTGCTCGTTCGAGCGGCGTCGCTCGGAAGAAAAACACCGCCGCGAAAGCAATTACAAGTTCAAGGAATTTAATTTAGTCGACGGTCCGAATGGCGAACTTGTATGTACAAAGGTCTTGTGCACCGTTCTCAAAGTGTATGCCCCACAATGACGACATCGTCCCCAAGTGAACACAAACAACGGGACCTTATTCCCGGTCGCCAGTTTGTTATCCTTTATTGCGACTCGCTCGACCTTCGTGTAACCCGGTTTTCCATTCTGTTCTTCCCCTTTTGCGCTTTTTGTCCGACACTTTTTGTTTTTTCTCGATCGAGACGCGACTAATTAGGGACGCAAAGCTGATGCCGGAGAAATTGTAGGGCTCGAAATTGAGCGCGAAATTAGAGCACAGAGGATGCCTGAAAATTCTACCTTCCTTTAATGGTGAACTTGCCATCGTTCGGTCAACGAGCGTTAGGTGACGAGGGTAATTGCCTCACTGGTTTTGGACAGCGTTGGATACTTTGTGGGTGCTTTGAAAATTTTCGGTTTACGTTCTTTTGAGCTTTGGGGGTTTTAGGGGAATTTTTGAGGGTGGGTTTTTCGTTGTTATTGTTAAGATAACAAATTGTAGCGCGTTCATGAACCGATTAGCAAAAGACTGCAAAAGTACATATAGTTGATTTATGTAATGCGTGAATTCTGTCATAAAGTATCCTTGTTATATATTAGCTATCGTTGGATCGTTAAATAATTTATTGTAATATTGTTCAAATAAATTAATTGGATTACATCCAATAGAGTTGTGAATCGCTGCATAATTCTATCAGTTATGATTGGGAATACTGGAATTTTGCGATTTGAAATTATTGAAATTTTAGAAACTGAAGTTTTTGATTTTTGAAACTGAGTTATTGAACTTCTGAAGGTTGGAAATTTTAGAATTTTCTAAGTTTTGAAAATTTGGAATTTTGGATATTTGGAAATTTGGAATTTTGGATATTTGGAAATTTGAAAACTTGAATATTAGGAATTTTAGAATTTTAGAATTTTGGATATTTGGAAATTTGAATGTTAGGAACTTTGGAATTTTAGAATTTTGGATATTTGGAAATTTGGAATTTTCGAAATTTAAAATTTCAGAATGTAGGAAATTTGAAATTTGGGAACTTTGGAATTTTGGAATTTTGGAATTTTGGAATTTTGGATATTTGGAAATTTGGAATTTTGGAAATTTGAAAATTTGAAAATTTGAAAATTTGGAAATTTGGAAATTTGAAAATTTAAAATTTTAGAGTGTAGGAAATTTAAAGCTTGAGAATTTTGGAATTTTGAAATTTGGGAATTGTGGAGTTTTGGAATTTTAGAAACGTGAATATTAGGAATTTTCGAATTTTGGATATTTGGAAATTTGGAAATTTGGAAATTTGGAAATTTAGAAATTTGGAAATTTGAATATTTGGAAATTTGGAAATTTGTAATTTTGGAAATTTAAAATTTCGGAAAGTAGGAAATTTGTAGTTTGGGAACTTTGGAATTTGGAAATTTGGGAACTTTGGAATTTTGGAATTTTGGAATTTTGAAAATTTGGAAATTTGGAAATTTGAATATTTGGAAATTTGGAAATTTGAAAATTTAAAATTTCGGAATGTAGGAAATTAGAAATTCGGGCGCTTTGGAATTTTGAAACTAGAAATATTTAGAATTTTGTAATTTTGGATATTTGGAATTTGAATGCTTTTGAATTTTTAACTTTGAATGCGTACTAAAATTTCTTGAATCCAAGATGGCGGATCCAATATGGCAACTCGCATATAAAATGGCGGTAAAATCAACTCGAAATACGCGATAAAGATTTTTAGAGTGAATTCCATTGAGACTTCCTGCGTCAATGCGGCGAACCGAGTCATTACACCTCGTTTTGTACTTTTTATCGACACTTCCGTCACGTGCTCGCAATTTGACGTTCGAACAATCGTTTGCTGAAAATACTCGTGTAAATAAAACGTGTTCCGTGTTGAGCATACTTTGTGTTTGCATAGCAGCAAAGGATGACCAAACAAGCAGGAAACACGTTGGTTGTAATTAATAAGTTTCATGTTTCCAACCTTCATCGTCGTGCACGCGATAGCCGTCTAAAATTTAATCTCTTTGTTAATGGCTCGGCTGTGTCAAGATTAACCGCGTAATTAACCGGAATTTACCGCATAATTATTAATACGGGTTACAAAGGACCGGTGGGTTAAAGGAGAACAAATGTCTTCAGCGAATTTCGTTGGCTTCGGATACCAAACAGATCACGCGAAGATTTTGTCCACATTGTAAATCACCTTTCCATGCCCGATGAATTATTAAACGACGAACAAAATAAACTAATTGAAAAATAGAGTAAACGGGAGATTTGATATATCTTTGTTTATCGTTGTATCACACGGTGAAATAATTTTGAATGATACTGGGGGGAGAATTTATGGGGTGGTGTATTTATGAGATAGAATTTCGTTCGGCTATTCTGGGAGTGCTAAAATTTAAATGTATTTTCAGTTTTTTTAGTTGTATGTCAAAATCAATCAATTTTTAGGAAGAATTCAAATTTGTGAGGAAGGAATTTTATTTTGTTCCGAAGGTATAGAAGTTGCTTAAGGGCAATACCTTTAACAGATAAAAATAAGCTGATATTTGTGAATTTGTATAGGATATATTGCGTTTTGCATTTTCGAAATTTCAGGTATAATTTATTATAACTATTGCCTATTACAGAATATTTTCTGTTTTGCAAAATATTTCAAAATGGCCGAATTATGATAAGAAAAATTAAAATGCACAAAATTCGCAAAAATTGATTAAGTAAGAGAAATGAAAATGCACAAGAATTGCAAAATTGTTCAGTTGTAAAAATGCGAATAATTACTGAATGGTCGACTCGAGTAATATCGCTTTGTCTCGAATCCTAGTACGTTCGGGATCTTATATTTTCTGATATCCAGTTCTGCTTTATTGCCTCCCGTTTCCTTCGCATGAATCTTGCGAACGCAGAAAATTTGTAACAATGTAGCCGAGTTTCACAGGCCTGCTTTTATTTCGCGTGTAATAAATAAGCAAGTTTTTCTCGGAAATTGCAAGCCACGCGAAACTGTCACGCTGAGGCATTGCGCACTGAATAACCAAATAATTTCGCAATTTTGTGTTTCGGGTTCAAGTACCACTTATGCGGCTTTAAATCTTTGTGTTACGTAGATTTCTATTATATCGGTTTGTATAGAAATATAATATTGTACAGTGTTTTACAAAAGATTAGGATCAAAGTTACAAAAACATAATTTTACTGAAACAGAGTTGAACAATAGGTAAGGGTTTTTAAACAATAGGTCTGATTCGAATTTGTTTATCATGGAGAAATAAATGAAAATTACTTTCAATTATTTTGTCGTTAACTCAGTTTTGATGTGAAGACTTCTTATTAAAAGTTAGACTGTTCCGAGGCAAGGATGCTTGTTCACGTTCACGCTACACTCGAAGCTGTCACTCCCTAAACTTAATCTTCTAAACCAGGGATCGGCAACCTGCGGCTCGCGAGCCACATACGGCTCTTTGGATGTAAAGCTGCGGCTCTTCAGTTCCATACGCAAATATTATTTATTTTATCAAAAAAAAAAAAAACTAATTATCTAATATTGCGAGCGCTGGAATCGCAACGCATCGAATTACCTCGCGCTGGAATTCCAACGCATCGAATTACCACGCGCTGGAATTGCAATGCATTGAATTACCACGCACTGGAATCGCAACGCATCGAATTACCACGCGCTGGAATCCCAACGCATCGAACTACCACGCGCTGGAATCGCAACGCATCGAATTACCACGCGCTGGAATTCCAACGCATCGAATTACCACGCGCTGGAATTGCAATGCATTGAATTACCACGCGCTGGAATCGCAACGCATCGAATTACCACGCGCTGGAATTCCAACGCATCGAATTACCACGCGCTGGAATTGCAATGTATTGAATTACCCAGCGCTGGAATGGCAACGCATCCAATTACCACGCGCTGGAATTCCAACGCATCGAATTACCACGCGCTGGAATTGCAATGTATTGAATTACCAAGCGCTGGAATCGCAACGCATCGAGTTTCCTCGCGTTGGAATTCCAACGCATCGAATTACCAAGCGCTGGAATCGCAACGCATCGAATTACCTCGCGCTGGAATTCCAACGCATTGAATTACCACGCGCTGGAATTGCAATGCATCGAATTACCACGCGCTGGAATCGCAACGCATCGAATTACCACGCGCTGGAATTGCAATGTATTGAATTACCCAGCGCTGGAATGGCAACGCATCCAATTACCACGCGCTGGAATTCCAACGCAAATATTATTTATTTTATCAAAAAAAAACTCATTATCTAACATTGCCATATATATTTTATCTACTTTGTTGTGAAAAACACTACTTATATATGAAAAAATAGATTATTTTTTTTTATCAAAAAACTTTATTTATGCGAGTACTACTTATTGTTGGCAAGAAAAAATTTTGTGGCTCTTTAAAAGATTTGAAATTTTGTAAATTGTAATTTTGACTCTTCCGACTCAAAAGGTTGCCGACCCCTGTTCTAAACTAATGATTTTTTCAAATAAATAGATTAATACTCTTTTGTAAAGAATATGGAGTATCTAATGCAATAAAAAACATATGATTCTTTTTAAAAAAACATTAATGACCTTCATATGTCCTTTACACGTCCACAAAAAAATATACACCTCTGAAAACCATTCAACTTCATCTGAAACATTCTACGCTATGAGTAATAATAATGTCGTAAATCTACATTGGAAAGTATATAAATAAGAGTTGGTTAAACTTTGCAAAAAATTTGTAAACTGCAAACGCAAAAATTCGCAAAGTTGCAAAAGTACCATATGCACATACGTGATCCACGTCAATCCACGTGACAGCATCCGCCATTTGAGGAAAGGTTGAACAGAGAATAAAGGGCGAAGATGTTCGAGGAACGAAGAGTAGTAAGAAAAAGAAGTAGTAAGTTTAAATCCACATAAGAAAGGAGAAAGAATGTCGTTTCTCGCTGCTTATCCCGGAGATAAATGATTTCATGCTCAGCTTACGACGTGTCATCGTCGAGATCCTCGTTTCTCTTCGTCCCCTTGCACCAACCACTTCTGACAGCCACCCCTTGTTCTCACCCCCTTTTTGACGTCCATCGAACCGAGACACGTCGATGATTCTTGTTCATCCTGACGTATATAAATTTATACATCATTTTGTTCCGTGCTGACTTTCAACATGTTTGTGTTACTCGTTTGATCGATGCTTGATGATCTTAGGAGAGAGAGGTTGAGTTGTTAGTGTATTGAAGGCTCTACTGTAATTGTAATTATGGTATACCTATACTTACAGTTACAATAAGTATGTTATACAAAATTTTGGAAATCTGGAAATTCAGAAATTTGGAATCGTGGAATTTTGGAATTTTGGAATTTTGGAATTCTGGAAATTTTGAAATTTGAAAATTTGGAATTTTAGAAATTTTTGAATTTTCAGATTACGGAATTCTTATACATTTAAAAATTTTTTAAAATTTCAAAATTCCAAAATTTCAAATTTCCCAAATTCAAAAATTTCAAATTTCCCAACATCTTAATCTACAAAATTACAAATTCCCTAGATCCCAAGTTCCCTACATTCAAAATTCCTCAGATTCCAAGTTTTCTACATTCCAAATTCCCCACATTGCAAATTCCCTAGATTCCAACTTCCCTAGATTCCAAATACCTAGAATAACAAATTCTCAAGATTCCAAATTCCCCAGATTTCCGATTCCCTAGATTAAAAATTCCCAAGATTCCAAATTTCTAAAATGACAAATTCCCTAGATTAAAGACTCTCCCAATTTCAAATTTCTAAAATGACAAATTCCCTAGATGCCAAATTCCCCAGATTCTAAATTCCCTAGATTCCAAATTCCCCAGATTAAAAATTCCCAAGACTCCAAATTTCTAAAATGATAAATTCCCCAGATTCCAGATTCCCTAGATTAAAAATTCCTAATATTCCAAATTTCTAGAATCACATATTCCCTACATTCCAACTTCCCTAGAATCCAAATTCCTAAAATGACAAATTCCCTAGATTCCAAATTTTAAAAATGACAAATTCCTTAGATTAAAAATTCCCCAGATTTCAGATTCCCTAGAATAAAAATTCCCAAGATTCCAAATTTCTAAAATGACACATTCCCTAGATTCCAAATTCCTAAAATGACAAATTCCCTAGATTCCAAATTCCTAAAATGACAAATTCCCTAGATTCTAAATTTTAAAAATGACAAATTCCCTAGATTCCAGATTCCCTATATTAAAAATTCCTAATATTCCAAATTTCTAAAATGACATATTCCCTAGATTCCAACTTCCCTAGAATCCAAATTCCTAAAATGACAAATTCCCTAGATTCCAAATTTTAAAAATGACAAATTCCTTAGATTAAAAATTCCCCAAATTCCAGATTCCCTAGAATAAATATTCCCAAGATTCCAAATTTCTAAAATGACACATTCCCTAGATTCCAAATTCCCTAGATTCCAACTTCCCTAGATTCCAAATTCCTAAAATGACAAATTCCCTAGATTCCAAATTTTCAAAATGACAAATTGCCTAGATTAAAAATTCCCCAGATTCCAGATTCCCTAGATTCCAAGTTCCTAAAATGACAAATTCCCATGATTCTAAATTTTAAAAATGACAAATTCCCTAGATTAAAAATTCCCCAGATTCCAGATTCCCTAGATTAAAAATTTTCAAGATTCCAAATTTCTAAAATGACACATTCCCTAGATTCCAAATTCCCTAGATTCCAACTTCCCTAGATTCCAAATTCCTAAAATGACAAATTCCCTAGATTCCAAATTTTAAAAATGACAAATTCCCTAGATTAAAAATTCCCCAGATTCCAGATTCCCTAGATTAAAAATTTTCAAGATTCCAAATTTCTAAAATGACACATTCCCTAGATTCCAAATTCCCTAGATTCCAACTTCCCTAGATTCCAAATTCCTAAAATGACAAATTCCCCAGATTTCAAGTTTTCTAGATGCCAAATTCCCCAGATTCCAAACTCCCAAAATAATAAATTCCCCAGATACAAAATTTCCCTAATTCGAAAATTCGAAAGTTCCCGATTTCCAAAATTCCATAATTTTGAAAATCCTAAATTTCCAACCTTCGGGAGTTCAATAATTCATTTCCAAAATTACAAAATCTCCAATTTCAAAATTAACAAATTCATATTTCCAAAATTTCTAAAATTTAAAGAGTACCTACACCATAATTTCAAAATCCTTCACAAATCATTAAACTTACGCACCCAATAAAGTAAATGATCGCCACAATTCTAATCGTAATAACCGCTTCACGTAATAACCTTACATAATCTCGACATCCCGTTAATCGTCACCAGTCTGCAATAAAACATCTACATATAATCCATACCCGCATTACAGTGCATCCCTCAGTTCAGATCACCTAAATCATTTCTTGCACGCAGATAAAAGCAATCATCCTATCTGACGGAAATCTTAAATCGTCCGCAATTTCCTACTACGAAATAGATAGTCAATGACTTTACGGTGAATTTGCTTATCGTTTTGTCAAAATAAACGTGTACCTAGAATGATAGTGTTAACACATGATCGTGTTTCTTTCGTTACATTATTATCGTGGGGTGGTTTTTACGGAAGACAGAGAAAAAGAGCGATAACTGTTGGAGAATAGGTTGGAGACGATACTAAATCAATGTCCGGGTCGTAGATGGATGGCCGTTTAATTGCACGGCTCGTTAGGCGAGGCGTCAATGATGACTTATGTCGACGTCAGGTTGCGTCCCACAGGAAGCGTTCAACTCCTGTTCCGGTTGCGGATATCATCGCTGTTTTGTCGATGCTTACCGGTACATTAATTGGAATTCCATCATACTGATACCGGTTCCCTTTAATTTACGGACGAGGTTAGATGGTTTTAATGGGAAATAAAGTACGGTGAATGTCGTATGAAGTACGATTAATAAATTGATAAGATGGTTCTTAATCGAAATGTTTGTTTTTGTCTTTTTGTTATGTAAGTTATGAAGTTTTAGACTTTCGAGTCTAGGTATTGGAGTAGTATATTATTGAGTACTGGATTGTTAAATTATGGGATTATTGAATTAAAAAATTAGAAATTTTTAAATTAGGAAATTAGAGAATTAGCAAAATAGCAATTGAGGAAATTGTTGAAGTACTACATTACTAATTTATTAAATTACTAAATGGCTGCATTAAAAATCACTAGATCACTGGATAACTAGATAACTAGATCAATAAATCACTATATCACTAGATCACTGGATAACTAGATAACTAGATCAATAAATCACTATATTATCACTAGATCACTGGATAACTAGATAACTAGATCAATAAATCACTATATTATCACTAGATCACTGGATCACAATATCATGCATAACTATCTCACTATATCACTATATCACTATGTCACTATATCACTATATCACTATTTCACTATTTCACTATTTCACTATTTCACTATTTCACTACTTCACTAATTCACTATTTCACTATTTCACTATTTCACTATTTCACTATTTCACTTTTTCACTATATCACTATATCACTATATCACTATATCACTATATCACTATATCACTATATCACTATACCACTCTATCACTATATCACTATATCACTATTTCACTATTTCACTATTTCAGTACTTCACTAATTCACTATTTCACTATTTCACTATTTCACTAGATCACTAGATCACTGGATCAGTAAATCAATAGATCAGTAAATCACTAGATCACTAAATTACTAGATCAGTTAATTACTAGATCAGTAAATAGCTAGATCAGTAAATACCTAGATCAGTAAATCTCTAGATCAGTAGAGCACTAGATCAGTAAATCCTTAGACTAGTAAATCCCTGGATCAGTGAATCCCTAGATCAGTGCATCACTACATTAGTAAATCACTAAACCAGTAAATCGCTAGATCAGTAAATTAATAGATCAGTAAATCACTAGATCAGTAAATCACTAGATCAGTAAACACCTAGATCAGTAAATCTCTAGATAAGTAAGGCACTAGATCAGTAAATCCCTAGATCAGTAAATTACTAGATCAGTAAATCACTAGATCAGTAAATCCCTAAATCAGTGCATCACTACATTAGTAAATCACTAAACCAGTAAATCGCTAGATCAGTAAATTAAGAGATCAGTAAATCACTAGATCAGTAAATCCCTAGATAAGTAAATCCTTGGACTAGTAAATCCCTGGATCAGTGAATCCCTAGATCAGTGCATCACTACTTTAGTAAATCACTAAATCAGTAAATTAATAGATCAGTAAATCACTAAATCAGTAAATCACTAAATCAGTAAATTACTAGATCAGTCAATTACTAGATCAGTAAATTACTATATCCATAAATCCTTAGATTAGTAAAACTCTATTTCAGTAAAACTCTAGATCAATAAATCCCTAGTTCAGTAAATCTTTAGATCCATAAATCCCTAGATTAGTTAAACTCTATATCAGTAAAACTCTAGATCAGTAAATCCCTAGATCAGTAAATCCGTAGATCAGGAAATCCCTAGATCAGTAAATCTCTAGATCAATAAATTCCTAGATTAGTAAATCCCTAGATCAGTAAATCCCCAGATCAGTAAATCACTAGATCAATAAATCCCTAGATCAGTAAATCCCTAGATCCAGAAATCCCTAGATTAGTAAAACTCTATATCAGTAAATCCCTAGATTAGTAAATCCCTATATCAACCAAATCACCAAATTCCAAAATTCCCAAATCTCAAAATCCCCAAATCTCCAAATTCCCAAATCACCAAATCACCAAATCTCCAAATTCCTAAATTCGTCAATTTAAAAATTTTCCCAACACCCACTCTCCTAAATTTCTCAATATTTAAATACAAACCTTCTCACAATTTTAAAAAATCATCAAAAATAACATCTCCCAATTAACATTTCAGTACTGTTTCGGTGTTAATATATTTACCCTTTAGATAATTTACTTATTCAGAGTGGATGATCATCTAATTTGAGAAGTGTATTTCGCGTAACTCTGCACCGCGACCTTAATCCTGCTGTTCCTTACTCTGTTCTGTCTGTTCAAGAAACAACCTAATCTCCTAACTAGGGTAAACTCCTATGATTCTAGTTTCAGCTAAGGACCAAGCATGTTGAGAGAACTTCATTACGAAGACTGCGTAGAGCAAACAAGACTTTTCTTGAAAAACACTCGGAAGAATACTACCTTGTTTTAAACGCTGCAAATGAAATGTAATTACACGGTTTTCAGTGTTATTTCAGAAACTCTAATTCTACTATTCTCAAATATTTATCCTCCATTTTGAAGTACTAAAAATTTAACAAAACTGAATTTTCAAAATAGTTCCTCATTTTTTTATAGATTTGAGAAAAACTAATATTTATAATTGAGACCGATTAAAAAATTATTACCTTGATAGTTTGAAATTCCAGTGTCGCGATTTCAATCGAAACGGAATCACGAAAGAAAAATGGCTTTTGCTGAAACGGAAACACCTTCGGGTGATTTTGAAGCTGTTCAATCACGAAAGTTCATTAACCACGTCAACAGTAACGGGGGGGGAAGTCGATCAATAAAATTCTCCGACTAACAAGGAACACCTGGCTTCGTGTGAATTAACTGTAATTTCTGTTATTGTTGAAATTACGCAAGAAAGCAATTGTGCAACGTTATTGAAGTTCTGTCGACGTTACAAGATATCTTTTGTATCCAGCCGTGCGAGGAACTGTTTCTTGAATATTAAATCGCGTTTCCATTGTGTACAGCAAAATTATTAACTAGGTATTTAGCTCGAAGTGGTGAATATTCATTATCGTTTAAAACCGTAGTAATTATTATCGTTAGTTAACGCTTTGCCAGCTACGCGTTTCGCACGGACGTACGAGACATCATAGATTACACGGAAATTGTTTGGCAGTTATTGTGTTGTTGAGGCCATTTCGAGGTAATTAAAGTTGAATTTATTTCAGAGTATATATTTCATTTATGAGGAATATTGTCTGATTTGGTGACTTGGAGTTTTGGAGGTTTAGAGTTCTGGGATTTTAGGGTTTTGGAGTTTTAGAGATTTGGAGATTTGAGGATTTAGAGATTTGGAGATTTGGAGATTTGGAGATTTGGAGGATTAGAGTTTTGTAGTTTTAGAGATTTGGAGATTTCCAAATTTGGAGTTTTCAAGATTTGGAGATTTCAAGATTTGGAGATTACAAGATTTGGAGATTTCACGATTTCGAGATTTGAAGATTTAGAGAGTTGGAGATTTAGAGATATAGAGATATAGAAATTTAGAGTTTTGGAGTTTTCGAGAAATGGAGATTTAGAGTTTTGGAGTTTTAGAGATTTGGAAATGTGGAGATTTAGAGTCTTGGAGTTTCAGGGATTTGGAGATTTGGAGATTTGAGTATTTGAAGATTTGAAGATTTGAAGATTTGGAGATTTGGAGATTTGGAGATTTGGAGATTTGGAGATTTGGAGACTTGGTGATTTGGAGATTTGGAGATTTGGAGATTTGAGTATTTGAAGATTTGAAGATTTGGAGATTTGGAGATTTGGAGATTTGGAGATTTGGAGATTTGGAGATTTGGAGATTTAAAGATTTGGAGATTTGGAGGTTTAAAGTTTTGTAGTTTTAGATATTTGGAGACTTGAAGTATTAAAGTTTTAGAGTTTTTGAATTTTAGAGATATGAAGATTTGCAAATTTTCAGTTTGAGAGATATAGAGATTTGGGATTTTAGAGATTTGGAGATTTAGAGGTTTAGAGTTTTGTAGTTTTAGTGATTTGGAGATTTGGAGTTTTAAAGTTTTGGAATTTTAAAGATATAGAAATTTGGAGTTTTAGAGATTTGGAGATTTAGAGTTTTGGGGTTTTAGAGATATGGAAATATGGAGATTGGGAGATTTATAGTTTTAGAGATTTGGAAATTTGTAGTTTTAGAGATACGGAGATTTAAAGATGTGGAGATTTGGAAATTTAGAGTTTTGGAGATTTGAAGATTTTGAAATATGGAGATATGAAGATTCAGAGATTTGGAAGTTTGGGAATGAGCTTTGGAGATTTAAGGATTTTAAGGTGTAGAGTTTTGGAGTTTTAGAGATACAGAAATGTTGAGTTTTGGAGTTTTAGAGACACAGAAATGAAGAGTTTTAGAGATATGGAAAATGGAGGTTCTAGAGATTTAGAGATTTGGAAGTTTGACAATGAGATTTGTTATTTGGAAATTTTACGGTTTGGTGACTTGGAGATTTGAAGAGAATTGAGATTTGTGACTTTAAAGGTTTGAAGGTTTAGACAGTCACAGATTCAGAGATGGAGAGACACGAACATAACTACCCAGAAATAAATAAAAAAATATTAATAAAAATATAACTTGTCCCTAATTAATCTTGCAATACAACGTGAACCTTACCCTTATCTCACTATTCAATTCTTCATTCCCTACCGAATATTCAAATAATATTACTAACCTATTAAGAGTCCTCCATAGTTCCCCAAAAAGTGTCAACCAATCCCCACAATTTTTCCCATATTATTTTTCACTCTATTTGTAGAGTAATTGGCTACAGCATAGCCGTAACACGGTGGATTCCCCCATGGAACCTAATCACCCACTCCATATTTCTGCTTCACTCGGACCACCCTATCGTATCATCTTCATCCCTGGCTGCGCCATTCCCCATGGGCGTATTCGAAGGCAAACAGTCCGTGCACGGCGAGCCCCTTCAATTAAACACGGAATAACCATACACAGCGGGAAAACACGTCGTAAAAGGAGGGTTAGTTAGGGCAAACTCGTTCATCCAACCCGGCAATGGATATGAACGGTCGATTTCATTCGGTAAGAACCGGTCGTGCAACATTATCGTCGAGCGATACCTATTGCGACCGTAATCCCTTCGTTCGCCGAAACCGCAGATAGCGACGGCGTTAATTAGCCTTCTCGTGTTTTCGATCCTCGATTCCGGTACGTTCAACAACCGCCCACTTCTGAACGCGGCAGACACCGGGTTTAGCTGCCATTCCGCCCGAGGGAATTTCGGTTTCTGAGAAAACAGAGCCCGCTGGCGCTCCCGCCGCTCGGTAAATCTACCGGTACACATCAGATCCAGAATACGGCGATCCGCTTACGAACACAACCGCCCTTATTCGTCAAACAATGCTGCGAGACCACCATTACGGAGTTCGTCGCAACTTGCAACCCTCTATTAACGCATTATTGATCAATGACCTATGACCTCTTTTGCCACACGTTTCTTATGTAGGATGTGTTTATCAAAGATTTGATAGAATTCTTCATGTCAGATGACAGGTGACACATGTTAGGTCTAATGCCACACTGAGATGACCTCTTTTGATGTCGTACGCTGGCACATGTCAGATCTTTCGATACACGTATGTTGCTAACTGAATCGTTCGTCACATCAGTGCTAATGAGACGATACACATTATCACATACGTCGTCATCTAACTTTGACCATTTTCTCTTTCATATCAGTTATGCCATGTTTGACACACATTACTTAGACTCTTTGGATGTCGTTAGAGATTCCTTTGGTGGCAATATGTTTCTGTCAGATGACACTTTTGATAGCAAGATGTTTGTGATGAAATGACATGTGACTTTTGATAGCAATAAGTTTCTGATCAGATGACATGTGACTTTTGATAGCAATATGTTTCTGATCAGATGACATGTGACTTTTGATGACAATATGTGTTTGATCAAATAACATGTGACTTTTGATGACAGTATGTGTTTGATCAGATGACATGTGACTTTTGATGACAAAATGTGTTTGATCAAATGACATGTGACTTTTGATAGCAATAAGTTTCTGATCAGATGACATGTGACTTTTGATGACAATATGTGTTTGATCAGATGACATGTGACTTTTGATGACAGTATGTGTTTGATCAGATGACATGTGACTTTTGATGACAAGTTTCTGATCAGATAACATGTGATTTTTTATGACAATATGTGTTTGATCAGATGACATGTGACTTTTGATGACAATATATGTTTGATCAAATAACATGTGACTTTTGATGACAATATGTGTTTGATCAGATGACATGTGACTTTTGATGACAGTATGTGTTTGATCAAATAACATATGACTTTTGATGACAGTATGTGTTTGATCAAATAACATGTGACTTTTGATGACAACAAGTTTCTGATCAGATGATATGTGACTGGGTGTTGATATGTTGCTAACTGGAGTTGTTAGGTAATGTCTTTATATTCACAAACGATGTTAACTGAAGTTAGGTGATTATTTGTAAAGCCATATGTTACTAACTGAATATATCATATTATGACTGTGATGTTGCACTGATGATGTGATACACACGTTTGCTAAGTGGTGACATGTGATATTTTTCACACATATGTATTCCTAATATGAGAGGTTGTCTTTGCATCTTCATATGTGGTAAATGAGAAATGTCATATGATTGCTTTTGATGGTGATAGGTTTGTGATGTGAGGTGACATATGACGTATTGCTAATACAAGAGATTGTCTTGCATCTTCATATGTGATACATTAGAAATGTCATACGATTGCTTTTGATGGTGATAGGTTTGTGATGTGAGGTGACATATGACGTATTGCTAATACAAGAGATTGTCTTGCATCTTCATATGTGATACATTAGAAATGTCATATGATTGCTTTTGATGGTGATAGGTTTGTGATGTAAGGTGACATATGACGTATTACTAATACAAGAGATTGTCTTGCATCTTCATATGTGATACATTAGAAATGTCATATGATTTCTTATGATGGCGATAGGTTTGTGATATCAGGTGACACGTGACGTTCTGATCTATTTATAGCTAGCATTAAGCTAACGATAGGTGACCTCATCTGATACACACACTACGTGCTAATACATGCTAACTCGATACATTAGGTGACGATGCCATACATCACCAATCAGTGACATATAGGTATCAAAAGACGTGATATGAACTTTCTAGTTAGCAACTTGCTATCGTAAAACGTCATATAACATCTTCAGTTAGCAACGTACGGTATCGGAAGATTTTACATAGCATCTCCAATTAGTAACATGTAGGCATCAAAAGACGTGATATGAAGTTTCTAGTTAGAACTTGGTATCAAAAGACGCCATATAAGGTGTTCAGCGTATAGGTATCTAAGATATCACATCTTCAATTAGCTACTTGCATATCCAATCTCTAAAGTCTGACACCATCTCATATTTTAAAAACAGCTTTAAATACCCAAAAATCTTTCAAACAGAAGTTGCAGAATATCAAGATGTTCAGGTATGAAATAATCAGCTAATGATTAGGTAATCTCATCTTAGATGATCTGAAGATCGAACAAATTACCATCTGTACCTTGATATTCTATAACTTTAATTTTATGTTTCGGTGATCCAACTTTTGAGAGAGTCTGTATATGACATCAGCTCCCTATCCCTGCGGTATCATTTCGAGCTCAAGAGCAAAATACGGTAGTTCGGGCAGCACCTTTGTCGAAAGAATTTCTGCCGTCATTCATTCGCGTGGCTCATTACGCGGGCCAGGAAACCGCGGCAGGGACGAAGGAGCGGAAAAAACGCATTGTCTCCTTATTACGACGAGCCCGGGAGGAAAAACGTGGCACGCAGCCACGCGGGAAACAAGATGGACGGCTGGAAATTAAACGTAGCACACGATATCCTCCGAAGGAGTACGTGGACAGGAGACCGGTCAGAGGTCACGGTTGTTCGCTTGCTTTTATTGTCTGTCCGCTGAATAGATGGAACGCGAAGCCAGACGAACGCACAGGCAGAAACAGTTTAGACGACACAAGAGAAGCCACGTCACTTCCGCTCGAAACCCTTGGCCCAGACGTTCTTTCATCCGGTCGTTTTTACTCGTGAGTCACCCACTCGCCATGGGACGGCATTCCGGGAAACGGGAAGAAAATTCGAGTTGCCATTTTTTTGCGAATTAAGCGGTTTGCTCTTACCGCTTCTCTGACTTTCTTTGTTTCTAGGTTCGCTCTTTTTTTGGTTACTCCATGTGGAGGTGAAATTATAGGAAGGTTTGGTTATTCCGTATGGAGGTGAAATTATAGGAAGATAGGGAAGATTATATGAATACTAAGGTGATCAATAATGATGGATGCGAACACTAGTTTTATTTACAATGTTTCATTATAAATTATTAGTTAGACTTGCAGTTGAATCTGTAAGAGTGTCATGTGACATTCAGACGCCATAAAGAAGATTCAGTTCTAAATTTGATTCAATTATATGGACATTTTTTATCGGTGGCACGATGGGTTGCCGCCAAAATCTATACAGCTTTGGGCTGTCTCACGAGTCCAATCTCAAAATTTCGAGTGGAAAGAAAATTGCAGCAGACAAATGAACAAAGATCGAATCGTACTATAATTAACAGAGGTGATTATAGTGTAAGTAACTGCTTCATATATGGTCCCATTGACTTGTGATCTCCGAGACGATCGTGTGTGCAGTGTTGCGTGTTTTGTCGAGGGCGATCGCGATACTTCGCCAAGAGGGTGGCTGAGTAGCAAGGTAGATTTACATGGATGAGTGGAAAAGTATGGGAGAAGGGATCAAGGGTTGAACAGGTGAATCTTGAAGGGGAATAAGCTAGTCTACCCAGAAGCTGATGGTGTTTGAGCCGGTGACACAAGGTGATATCTCTCGCGAACTGATGTTTGACACTTCCGTTCTTGTTTTAAAGCTATTCTTCATATCCGGGGCTGTAAAGATAATTGAAATACAATATATGCTCTTGAGATATACCAGATGAAATTTTATGGCAGATACTTATTAGGGCTATAAAGATAATTGAAATACAATATTTGAATGGAATGTTATATTCTGGGTTCACTTGCAGAATATTGGAGATAAGATTCAAATTTTGGAAACATAGAAACTTAAAAATCTAGGAATTTCAGAATTAAAAATTTTGAAGTGTAGAAATTTACGAACGTAAAATTTAGAAATTTGTAGATGCAGAAATTTATAAATTAAAAAATATAAATTCAATGCGTAGTAATTCAACGCGTCGTAATTCCACGCGTGGTAATTCAACGGGTAGTAACTCCACGCGTGGTAGTTCAACACGCAGTACTTCCACGCGTGGTAATTCAACGCGTAGAAATTCCATGCGTGGTAATTCAACGCGTAGTAATTCCAAGCGTGATAATTCAACGCGTAGTAATTCCACGCGTGGTAATTCAAAGCGTAGTAATTCCATGCGTGGTAATTCAAGGCATAGTAATTCCACGCGTGGTAATTCAAAGCGTAGTAATTCCACGCGTGGTAATTCAAAGCGTAGTAATTCCACGCGTGGTAATTCAACGCGTAGTAATTCCACGCGTGGTAATTCAACGCGTAGTACTTCCAAGCGTGATAATTCATCGCGTAGTAATTCCACGCGTGGTAATTCAAAGCGTAGTAATTCCACGCGTGGTAATTCAACGCGTACTAATTCCACGCGTGGTAATTCAACGCGTACTAATTCCACGCGTGGTAATTCAACGCGAGATAAATTTCTATGCTTGATATTTCCATGCGTGGTAATTCAAAGCGTAGTAATTCCAAGCGTGGTAATTTAACGCGTGGTAGTTCTATGCTTGATAGTTCCACGCGTGATAATTCAATGCTTGATAGTTCCACGCGTGATAATTCTATGCATAATAAAATATTGAAGAAAATATTAGCAACAAGATGGCGTCCCTTTAGGAATGCAGAAACTCAAACTCTAGGAATTCAAAAATTAAATATTTGGACCTGTAGAAACTTACAAACATAAAATTTAGAAATTTGTAGAATTTGCAAAAATTTAGAAATTCAATCTTAAAAATTCGCAAAATTCAAAAGTTCTGACATTCAAAAATTTGAAAACCTAAAAAATTCCATGCCCGAAACTTTGCCAGCATAAAAAGAATGGTAAATTTAATAATCGTGAAAGGTGTCCCCGAAAATACATCCGCTATCCTCATCACCGCGCAAATGTCCAAAAAACGTCGTAAAAAAAGATTACACCCCGGCTCATATTCCGCGTGGTTATAAATATTTAAAAATGCATACAGCATAATGAAAGCAGGACGCGCTACGATAACAATTATTCAGATTACGAGCAGAAAAAGGTAAACTGGTGTGAAAATCTGTGATTTCGTAGCCGAGCAGAATCGCAGCAGCAATCGGTGTTGCAACCTCGAACTTTTATAAATGTATTTTTCTCGTCAATGAATTAAAACGCCTGCCTTTTTCAATGATGCACACCCGTCTACGCGTACGAACATCCGGCAAAGTGTGGCGACTCGTTTTTTATTCATAATCGCGTCGCACGAACAAACACACGGTACGAAGCTGAACGAGCGAGGGTGCAAATATGCAATATATATTTCAGCTCGCCACCGGACAAATGGAAGAGCCGAATGCGACACCTGCATACCTAGCCTGATGCATCTCACTTTCTGTCTCTCGTCGTGGCCGTTATTTATTCGAAAATTCGTACAGGAAACATCAGCTAGAGAACGTACCTACGGAACAACGGATCTCGATGCTACGCGAGATATACTGTTTAACAAAAATCTGCGAAATCGTTTTCTTCAGAGTTTATAAGTTTTTAGTGTTTGATGTTTGCCGTGTAGTAATTGCTGAATGACAAATTTTGATGAAATTATCAAATTTTATGGGTTTTTAATATCTAAGTTGTTAGACTTCTGAGTATACAATTTTTCAATTTTTCAATTTTTCAATTTTTCAATTTTTCGATTTTTCGATTTTTTGGTTTTTCGATTTTTCGATTTTTCAATTTTTCGATTTTTCGATTTTTCAATTTTTCAATTCTTCAATTTTTCAATTCTTCAATTTTTCAATTCTTCAATTTTTCAATTCTTCAATTTTTCAATTCTTCAATTTTTCAATTCTTCAATTTTGCAGATCTTCAATTCTTCAATTCTTCAATTCTTCAATACTTCAATTCTTCAATTCTTCAATTTTTCAATTCTTCAATTTTTCAATTCTTCAATTCTTCAATTTTTCAATTCTTCAATTTTGCAGATCTTCAATTCTTCAATTCTTCAATTCTTCAATACTTCAATTCTTCAATTTTTCAATTCTTCAATTTTGCAGATCTTCAATCATTCAATCATTCAATCATTCAATCATTCAATCATTCAATCATTCAATCATTCAATCATTCAATCATTCAATCATTCAATTACTCAATTATTCAATTACTCAATTATTCAATTATTCAATTCTAATATTACCAGATAAAGCTAATGTCATAACACGATCTTAACTCTTGTATTTTCAACGATTATTAAATTTAAAACGAATCCACTTTCCCCTCAACATACTTCAAACAATCGAGTAGTACGACCTCCGTTATGTTTTTCACTTTACAAAATTTTATTCCGAAACTAGTCCGTGTCACATCGTAATGAAATACACGAACCTCATTGAAAGCCAGCTCTTTATGATCGAACAATTCTGAAAGGATAAGCAGAGCAGTGATTCAAGTACTTTTTTTTTGTAAAGGGTGTCGATTAATTGAGTTAATTGGAAACAGACTGTTTTAATAGCACGATCCCTTTTGGGAGCAGAGGGTCCGTGAATTTTACCTTCGAGTAGCACTCATACTTGTTGAGTATATTGATTACGACACGGTTAATTGTTCATTGTTCGCCTAATGGCTTCTCTCGTGAACGCTATATAATTTTTAACTATTGTCATTAAAAATTAAATATTTCTCATACTTTAACACTTCCATGTATTTCATTGTAAATGTTCTATGAAATTGTTTCTTATGTTTAACATAAATAAATAGCAGGCTTTTTATAAATTATCGTGTTGGAAAATTTATTCAGTTAATTTTTAATAAGAAGCTGTATAAATGAATTCGATTAATTTTGAATAAAAACACGTCTGGAAGAATGTAAATGTGGCCGGCAACTAAACAGACAGTAATGAGCTTACGAAATCGTGCAAATGTTTGCATCGCAGTTGTAACGAGAATGATTAATGCAGATTTGTGGTTGTAAGAACTATACGTTCCACCTCAATCAATACGCGAGCGATCATAAACCTGGATTATTATGATGTTCCGTGGGATGACGCGGTACAATCATTCTATAAATTAATACCGATCGGTCTACTAAAATGCCGTGTAACACGAGTTGAAGTTTCATGGCGCGATATAGGGTTTGGTGGAATGATCGATCATGGTCGAATTGCTGTGTTGATTGGAAATGCGATATACCGTGTAACTTGGCGTCATAACTACGTAAATGTTTGTCGTGAGCTGAAGTAGCAAATAAAAGGGGATTATTAGGTGTTAGTGTACGGAATTTTTCTGCACTTGTTATATTGCATGATTTAGTTTTTATAACGTAATTAAGTAACTGTTACTCTTTTCAGGTGTACTGAGTTGAAGTATTGTATAAAAAGGAAGTGTATTAGTTGCAAGATGTTCAGTATATTATTTCTCTTTTTATATTGCATAATTCAATATTGGAAAATAAATTGCGTAAATATTTCTATGTTTGTATATTTGTATTCTGAGTTGAGGAAACATTGAAAAAGGGACTGTGTTAATAGTTAATGTTCAGTACATTTTGTCTCTCGTTATATTGCATAATTCAATATTGGAAAATTGCGTAAATATTTATATCTGTGTTGAGGAAACATTGGAAAAGGGACTGTGTTAGCTGTTAGTGTTCAGTATATTATTTCTCTCATTATATTGCATAATTCAGTATTATGAGTATAATTGCAAAAATATTTGTACTGAGTTGAATTATTACATAAAAAGGAGATTATATTAGCTGTTAGTGTTCAATATTTAATTTCTCTCATTATATTGCATAATTCAGTATTATGAGTATAATTGCAAAAATATTTGTATTGAATTGAATTATTACATAAAAAGGAGATTATATTAGCTGTTAGTGTTCAATACTTAATTTCTCTCATTATATTGCATAATTCAGTATTATAAGTATAATTGCAGAAATATTTGTATTGAATTGAATTATTACATAAAAAAGAGATTATATTAGCTGTTAATGTTCAGTATTTAATTTCTCTCATTATATTGCATAATTCAGTATTATGAGTATAAGTGCAAAAATATTTGTATTGAATTGAATTATTACATAAAAAGGAAATTATAGTAGTTGCTAGTGTTCAATACATAATTTCTCTTATTATATTGCATAATTCAGTGTTAAGAGTATAATTGCAAAAATATTTGTACTGAGTTCAATTATTACATAAAAAAGAGATTATACTAGCTGTTAGTGTTCAATACTTAATTTCTCTCATTATATTGCATAATTCAGTATTCAAGATATAATTACGCATTTGTCCTGAGTTGAAATAATTATTAAAAAGGGAGTCATTAAATAGCTAATAATAGCTAATTAATTATCTATTAGTTTAATATTTTATTTCTCTCTTTATATTGCATAATTCAGCATTGAGAATACAATTACATAATCACTTGTATTGAGTTGAAGTAATGACTAAAATGAACCATATTAGGTTTCTATTGCCTTTTTTCATCACTCTCCATATATTGCATAATTCAGCATTGAGAATACAATTACATAATCACTTGTATTGAGTTGAAGTAACGACTAAAATGAACCATATTTGGTGTCTATATGCTGTATTTTATTCCTCTCCTTATATTGCATAATTCAGTATTCAGAATATAATTACATAATCACTTGTATTGAGTTAAAGTAATGACTAAAATGAACCATATTAGGTGTCTATTGCCTTTTTTTATCACTCTCCATATATTGCATAATTCAGCATTGAGAATACAATTACATAATCACTTGCATTGAGTTAAAGTAATGACTAAAATGAACCATATTAGGTGTCTATTGCCTTTTTTTATCACTGTCCATATATTGCATAATTCAGCATTGAGAATACAATTACATAATTGCATAATTACTTGTATTGAGTTGAAGTAACGACTAAAATTCACCACATTAGGTGTCTAGTGCCACTTTTTATCATTCTCCATATATTGCATAATTCAGCATTGAGAATACAATTACATAATCACTTGCATTGAGTTGAAGTAACGACTAAAATGAACCATATTAGGTGTCTATTGCCTTTTTTTCTCACTCTCCATATATTGCATAATTCACTACTGCAATATTTTCTTTAATTCCTCATATCGACATGAAATGACTTTAATCTTCCCAAATACCTTG
Source organism: Megachile leachella (assembly GCA_963576845.1). Classification (NCBI taxonomy): domain Eukaryota; kingdom Metazoa; phylum Arthropoda; class Insecta; order Hymenoptera; family Megachilidae; genus Megachile; species Megachile leachella. The sequence goes on along the minus strand of OY756252.1, from coordinate 7,351,543 downwards.
CAAACACACACTTCCCACATTAAATTTCCCAAAATCGGCTTCTAACGATAGAATCTCCTTCACATCAATTTCTGCCCCAAACCACCAAACTGTGCATCACATTCACCTCAAAATCCCAAATACCGTTTTAATCTCTTCAAATCTCATTCGTAAACAAAACAACCCCCACCCCAGCACAGTAGCCACAATTTTGCAACCCCAGTTGTAATTCCGCGAGCCCGCAAAATTCAAGCTATCCAAAAAACCGTGTCCGTAAACCGCCCGTTACAAAACGGTAGAAAGAAAATTCGTGTGTAAAAAAGGGCGTAACAGCGAAGGTTACGGTGGTCTGAAACCGCAGAGGCACGAAACCGCACGGCCGTCCGAAACGTTTCTTTCGGTGTTGCTTCAATAAAAAGAGATTACCGTGGAAGAAAAGAATATTCGGGAAAACACGAGATTACGCGATCGTAAAAAAACCGTGTAACCGGCTCGTGAGAATCCCCGCGCGAACAAACTGGAAGCATGATTGAACAAGCTCGTTGAAATCGAAGATATATGGTATCGGAAGGAAGGGGCCACACAGGGACATCCCCTTGCCATGTGTCGTTTAAGTGTAACGAGTGTTTGTACTGCAAGGGGTTAAGCAAACGTGGCTACGTAGTTTGGTAACATTGTATGGAAGTTGAAGTACTTACGATGGGGGGATATGGTGGCCACCATGAATCATAAATGTCTCTCTGTCCCTTCGAATCACGTCCCTCTTGCTGTGTGTTCGCCGGTAAAGAGCAGAACTAACTTGATCGTTTGCGTACGTGTGCCGCAGATACTCGCGTTGGAAGTATGCAAACTTTTACCGCGCTTTTTTAAATATTTATGTGGCGAATTTTAGAGATGCGAACACTGTTTGTACTTTTGGAATTTTTCGGGAGTCTGAATTGATAAATTATTTGATTAGGTGGTTTAGAAAGACACTTTATGTTCGAATTTTTATGTAAATAAATTTTCCATGCTAAAAATATTTGTCATTCAATTAGAAATCATTGTATGTTAATTTTAAGTAATTTTGTTAAAAGTACAAAGAATTAACCAATAAAGTATCGTTAAATATTATAGAAATTGTTATGTAGATTTATTAAAAGTAATATTTGCGTTTGAGTGTATAAATATACATGCAGACGATATTCACACTTTTGGCGCGCTTTTTAAATGTTGATACGATGTCTAAGAACTAAAAGGCAATTATAAACAAAATTTATTCATACAATTTGAAATCTTTTTATGCTATTTTGTGTATGGACAAGTTGTTAGTTTATTAGAAAGATAATTTACAAGATTATTATTATTTTCAGAAGATAAAAATTGAAGTACCAGAACTATTATTTTTGTGACACAAACTTGTTAGATCTGTCACTTATTTCATTGTAAACAATTCTTAATTATAAATAAACATAATAATAATAATAAAATTATAAATAATATAATAAATATAGCAAAATTAGAAATAATATAATATTTATAATAAAATCATAAGTAATGTGATAAATATAACAAAACATAAACATAAACATAAAATAATAAATAAGGAAGTAATCAATTTTGTGAAACAATAAATTTATTATTTGTTTTACTGCAATTAATTTCAAGTTTAATTTACAAATAATCATATAAATTATTATATTCAATTGTTTTAGTACCTACACTTAACAGAAGCCAAAATAAAAAATTATTATTAACAATTTAATTGAATAAACTGTTAAATTATTGTCCTTCGTGATACTAGCTACATATAAACATTAAAAAAATGCAATATAAAAAACGAAATACAAAATTATACCAAAAAACCGTTTCTACACTCGAGCAGAAACAGAATTTCAATATAAAATCAATTATTCACCCGCAAAATTGTTCAAGAGTCTAAATCCCGTTTCGAATTGCTAAGCAAGTCGCGTAAAAAGCAGCAAAAGTCCGTTTGAAGCTCAAAAGGAAAGCCCGAGAAGGTGATCAACGAAATTCCGCCTTCGTCTGAAATTTACAAAGAAAACCACCGGGATCCTCATACGAATTCCACGCAGCGTTGCATATTCGGGCGTGTTCGAGCGAAAAGAGGAAGCGGTTTCGAGCTCTCATTATTTTGTGGATCGTTTAAGAGAGGTCTCGCAAAGTGGCCGAAATTTCGTTCCTTTCGGGCTCACCTGTTCACGACGAGAACCCTTCGCGATGCGTCACTTCCGCTTACGGATTCCACTTAAGACACCGCAAACAGTGGGAGACACCGAAAGATGGTTCCGGTGTGTGCCTCGTGTGGGATTCTCCCACGATACATGGATCCGCACCACCTTTTCTGTCTTCGAGACGCCCTTATCGGACCGCGAAAATCTCCACCATCGGGTCACGGCGATAATTAGAAGGCTAGACGTTGTTTTGCCGACGAAGGAAACAGTATGTCGTTAAATACCGCAAGGTTCGCCGAGAAAACTAAATTGGAACTTTTACGTTTAGCTTGCGCAGCGTTAGGTGCCTCGAATACGCGATCAGTCGATATTACCGAATTTCGGGTCACTTGTTTCGGAGGAGACATTTTCGCTTATTGGTGAAGGGGATTTTGCTTGTTGAAGGGAACATTCAACGCGTGGTAATACTATGCTTGATAGATCCATGCATGGTAATTCAATGCGTAGTAATTCCACGCGTGGTAATTCAACGCGTAGTAATTCCACGCGTGGTAATTCAACGCGTAGTAATTCCACGCGTGGTAATTCAACGCGTAGTAATTCCACGCGTGGTAATTCAACGCGAAGTGATTCCACGCGTGGTAATTCAACGCGTAGTAATTCCATGCATAGTAAATCCAAGCGTGCCAATTCAACGCGTAGATATTCCACGCATGGTAATTCAACGCGTAGTAATTCCACGCGTGACAATTCAACGCGTAGTAATTCCATGCTTGGTAACTCAAAGCGTAGTAATTCCATGCGTGGTAATTCCACGCGTGGTAACTCAACACGTAGTAATTCCACGCGTGGTAATTCAACACGCAGTACTTCCACGCGTGGTAATTCAACGCGTAGTAATTCCATGCTTGGTAATTCAACGCGTAGTAATTCCATGCTTGGTAATTCAACGCGTAGTAATTCCATGCGTGGTAATTCCACGCGTGGTAACTCAACGCGTAGTAATTCCACGCGTGGTAGTTCAACGCGTAGTAATTCCACGCGTGGTAATTCAACGCGTAGTAATTCCACGCGTGGTAATTCGACGCGTAGTAATTCCACGCGTGATAATTCAACGCGTAGCAATTCCACGCGTGGTAGTTCAGCGCGTGATAATTATATGCTCGATAGTTCCACGCGTGGTAATTCAGCGCATGTTAATTCTACACTTGATAGTTCCACACGTGTAATATTGTAATTTGTGTTTTTTGTTGAACATGATTGTTTGCAGAATGTAATTGAAAATGGAAATATCTACATCCCCAAATTCCTAAATTCCCAAAATCTTAACTAACGTATTATATTAATGTTTATTTAATTTCATCCTATATGTATATTCACCATATTTATTGAACCTGCATCTACAAGAAAAAAGTAAAGTGATTAATAACCTTCTTTTGATAATATTAAGTGAAAACTGTCGTCACGCTTTTCTTCAGTGGAAAATGGATTCCTTCGTCACATTCTACACCGTGCTTTTTAACAATTTTTAAGTAAATTTACTTGTATGTGAATTACGTCTTCTTCATTGTGATTTTACATTGAAAAATTTGTAAAATTATAATTTTAGTATTTAAATAAATTTTATTACTAAACTCATTGCAAAAATTGAAATTTTTGTAGACAATTGTTTTATTAAAAACAGTGTTCTATTTTGATAAATAAATTATTTCGAATAATTTGGCTATGTCATAATAAAGAAATTAAAATTTGTTAAATATTATTAATTATTGTTAAAAAATCATAACAATTAAATGCACTTTGTGAACATATAAAAATGGTAGATATTGTAAAATTCTTTATAATTTTCAGACACTATCGATATATTAAAAATGGTGTTCATTCTTGATAATTAAATTCACTGAGAATGAAATATTACTTTCTTTTAATATTCTTTTAATCTCAGAATAATTCAATATTCTTTCAGAAAAATTAATTGAAAATTTTTCTATAAAAAACCATATACGTAAACAAATTATTATATGACAATCAAAAAACGATCGAAAGGACTATTTTTTTATAATATTATTTGCAAATTCATTTTAATAAATATTCCACGAATTCCATCACAAAATAAAACCTCTTTTACAATATTCAAAAGCAGAAAAATATGTCCAATACGTTTAATAAAAGTATATTGAATTCCATTGAATACCCGACATACTAAATACGAAATAAAATTAAAGCCAATAAAATCGGCCCACATATTCGCACACTAGCACAAATTTGAGAACAATAAACCATTTCACCAAAGAGTGGACATAGAATTCCTAGAATGTCCGTACACCAAAATCACCAGGGAAATGGAGATATAACTCTCGAAATTAAGAAAAGTACCAACTGGAATGTGAGCATAATTAACTTTAACACAGGAGATGGAAAATGTGCTACGCCATTATTTATATGAGAATGTTCCAGGTATTTCAGTTATCTGTACACGTGTTCTTTACCATTTTCACTGCTATTCTTCTGCACAATTTACAAAACTTTTAAAAGCGTTTAATTTCTTTCACAAAGAATTTCAGACGAGTTATTTAAACACGCACCATCTTTCGGGCACATTTTAGTGTTTTAATAAAGATGGGGAATGCCTTTTTCTTCCGTTATTATTCTACTTTCTTTTAATTCTTATAATGTTAATATTATTATTAATAATTTAGTAAATGTGTTTAATAACGTTGGTGGAATGTTAAGTTGTTCTTTCATTATTATTCATTTTAATATTTTACATTAATTTTTCTGATACTAATTCCATAGTTGTTATTAAGCTTAAGTACAAAATTTGAATAGCATTATGTAAGGTGACAATCATTTTGTTCATTAGTTGAATGTAATAAATTGTAGGTGTACTCAAATTATGATGGAGGAATTGTGTGTGATGATTTATCACGCGGTCAATTATCGAGCGTGGATATATCAAGTATAGAATTATGACGCGCTGAATTATCACGTGTACAATAATAATGCGTTGAATTATCAAGCATTGAATTACGATACGTACACTTTTCACGAGTTGGATTATTAGGTATTCAATTATCACACATTGATCTCTTAAGCGGTGAATTACGACGCGTGGAATTACTACGCGTTGACTTACCACGCTTGGAATTACTACGCGTTGAATTATCACGCTTGGAATTACTACGCGTTGAATTACCACGCTTGGAATTACTACGCGTTGAATTACCACGCGTGGAATTACTACGCGTTCAATTACCACGCGTGGAATTACTACGCGTTGAATTACCACGCGTGGAATTACTACGCGTTGAATTATCATGCGTGGAATTACTACGCGTTGAATTATCACGCTTGGAATTACTACGCGTTGAATTATCATGCGTGGAATTACTACGCGTTGAATTATCACGCTTGGAATTACTACGCGTTGAATTACCATGCGTGGAATATCTACGCGTTGAATTACCACGCGTGGAATTACTACGCGTTGAATTACCACGCGTGGAATTACTACGCGTTGAATTATCACGCTTGGAATTACTACGCGTTGAATTACCACGCTTGGAATTACTACGCGTTGAAATACCATGCGTGGAATATCTACGCGTTGAATTGGCACGCTTGGAATTACTACGCGTTGAATTATCACGCTTGGAATTACTACGCGTTGAATTACCACGCGTGGAATTACTACGCGTTGAATTACTACGCTTTGAATTACTACGCGTGGAATTACTACGCGTTGAATTACCACGCGTGGAATTACTACGCTTTGAATTATCACGCTTAGAATTACTACGCGTTGAATTATCATGCGTGGAATTACCTTGCGTTGAACTACCATGCACTGAATTACTTTTCATATATGACTTACGTATGTTATACCACAACGTGTCTAATCCAGTCCTATTATGTTACAACCCATCACATAACAACACGTTAAATTCCCTCTCGTTATATCACTTTTACCTTCCCAACTAACTCATCTCTCCACCCTTCTTATTACTTAATATCAAATAAAAAACATTTCATTCACATCACCAATTTCCTCAATACTTCCCTAAAACCATTTCCCATTATATCTCTTTATATTATCATCCCATTCCAAATAACACGCCCTATTTCGAACAGCATATCATTCCCCGTATCTCGTTCAAACAAAATTCGTTCAGGTCTCGGAGCCGTGTGAGAAAAAGAAAGGAAGAATAAAAGGTGCGGTGAATTAATGAATTCCGGTCGCACGAGCGTGTAGGAAACCCGCGAAACGATCGGGCGATAAACGTCGAAACGCAGGGGTTGGGTTTTCATTCATCGAGTTGGCCTGTCAAAGGCCAAGGGTTCGTTCCGCTCGGCTGGTTGCCCGCGGGTGAAGCTGCGAGCCCCGGGGCTTCCGCGGACGATATATCTTCTTGCTCCATATCTTCTTTTTTTACCACCCGTTTCCTACCCCGCCAGCCAGGGTTGCACGGGTATCTCCGGTTAAGGTGGCTGAACACTTCAGAATTTTCTCACGCTCCGCCGGTATAAATATTTACAGCTCCGCTGCGAGCATTTCCGGGGACGGTTCACCTGCAAGAAACTGCTCCTACGACTTGCTCGCGACGTGCCCGCTTTTGCCCGTTTTCCACTTCACTTTGGTCCTCCATGTTCCCCGCACGTTTCGCAATTTTCTTCTTTCTTGTATTTTTGCCAGCCGTTAGAAAGTAACCTTATTCTGGGTGCCGTTTATGTGCGAAATATTTAGAGACTTCTCTAAATTCTGATAATACGGGGGGCTTGGTTATGATTATGACGGATAAAGGGCGTTTGCTTTTATCCCTTTTGCGCTTATTGATATAATTTATTCTGGTTGTAGATAGTACATGATATATTTAAGCTGCTTTCTGAATTAGTAAGAAAATAGGATTTGTAAATAATTTTATTTCTGGTCTGTCTCTTGAAGCAATTTCCACCCAGCGTTCATGGCTGAAATCGGTTGTAGTGATGCGTTAGTTAACCTCTTAAATACGAGGATATATAGCTCCACCATAATAGCTTTCGCGAAGATCATCATAAATTATATAAAAACACAATATTATATTTGTTACTCTTATTAAATAATATTTGAATTAAAATAATATCTCATTTTTAATGTAATTTTAAGTAGAAAGTTCGATGCGATGCAGTACAGAGCGTCTTGTCGGTAGCAGTCATTAAACAGGACCTCTCCATGGTCCGCGCTATGCTACAAAAGGGTACCATTTTAACCTCTTTGGTACAACGCGTCACTATAGTGGCGGACCATCTCTCTGTACGATGGTCCACTATAGTGGCTTTCGCGAACGTCATCGTAGATTAGCGCCATAGTAACTCACTCTACCGCCTCACTCACCGTTTCAATTGAACGATCGTTTTCATATGTTTCGATTCGCACTTTTTGCCTTCACCACGTTCCAGAGTATTAACAAATCCCACAAAAGTACGTTACATGTAAATAAAAGGTTACGCCACGTTTAGGCACCATGGGACCTCTTTGCACTAATATTGTCAACATTTAGAAATTATTTTGTGAATTTTCGAAAAGTATCAAGGTTAAAGTATATCTTTGGGAAAAAATTATAATTTAATTGTGAGAAACTTCGTTCAAATGAACTAGTAGAGAACTTTGCTTTACACAGAAGCAGGGTTCTAAGAGGTTAATTACAATTAGATGAGCGGCTAATTTATTTAAAATTATGTATATAATCAGACTTTTATGGCTGTGGAGTGGTGATCAGTCACTGGTAGTCAGTTGTCTTGGTTAACGTTTCGGTTCCTAAGTTCGAAAATCTTGATTTTGAGAAACAAATTAATGTACCTATACAATAAATATTAATCGTATCCGGATAAACCTAGTGTCTCAAAACAGTTTCGGCTTTCTCCGTCATAAGACGTTACATAAACAGTTTTGGCTTCATCCCGTCATAAAACGCTCCTTGTGTCTACGCTGTTCCGCGCACGTTTCGCCATTTTCTTCGCCGCCATTTGCCCATTCTCTTCCGTTAGAAAGTAACCGTATTCTTCCGTTTGCCGTTTATGTGGTAAATATTTGTTGACTGTTGTAAATTTGAAGTGATACGAGTATTTGGATATGGTTGTCATACATACTGGGTATCTCTGAAATATTCATACTTTTCCTTTTCTAATTTTAGTTTCATCGAGATTTGTTGAGATATTTATTAGGATGTAAGATCTAATGTAGTGGTAGGAGGTAATGTGTTCTAGATCAGAATATCTTGATAAATATTTATTTATTTACACAAGTTTGCAAATTTTTAATTTGAGTGAGGATATTTTTTGAATATCCGTATTTATAAATAGATTGAGTTAAATATCAAATAAACTAGTCACAACATAAAATAAATTAGTAAGAGTATGAAGTAAACTAGTCACAATATAAAACAAATTAGTGATAGTATGAACTAAACTAGTCACAATATAAAACAAACTAGTGGTAGTATAAAATAAAGTGCTTCATTGCTAAATTATTTGAACAGTGATCATACACTATACGTACACTATGAGTACACTATTTATACACCAGAAGCTCATTATTATTCAACAGATAAATAAATAAATGACTATACGATTCAAACTCTGCCAAATATAATCCCCCACAAAACATGTCATTACACACGTCACGAAAAGCACTAAAAAAATCCGTTTGACCCAGAAATAACACTCCTTATCCCCGTCTTAAAGGTATATAGCCACTAAAGCAGTTCAGTAAGCTTTCATCTCGTCTCTCTCGCTCTCCATATTTGTCGTTCTGTATGTTTTTCGTCGGTGGTTCCCTCTCGTGTCGACGAGGCTTAGCGGCTAGCCCACACTCTCCCAGTTTCGAGTGGATATCTACAACGTGTGTAACGTACAATCCTCTCAGAAAGCGTCCCCCACAGGCTATCTTACCATCGCGCTTCTTCCTTCTTTCTAAGTTCACCCCGGGGCTCGGTCTAGACTTCTGACCTTTGCCCTCCCCCTAGACGAACGATTCTCTGGGTCATCGAGGGTCGCGAATAGTGCCTCGTTTTTTACGCCAACTAAACGACTACTTGCTAAGATGATCCTCGAACATCTTCGAGACAAGTTTTTATTTGGACGGAGGGGACGATCGGGAACGATGATTGAAGAGCTTCTTGCGAAGACGTTTCGGGGTCACTGTGTTGTTTCTGGGAGAAGGGGTTTATGTTCCTGGAGGATTATTCGAATATGGCCTTTTGGGATTTGTGGGGTGGTTTGCATAGGTGGGGGTTTAGAGCTTATACTCTTGGGGGATTTGAGAGTTTAGGAATTTTTGACGGTTCTTGCAGTTTTGGAGAGTTGGAGAGTTGGAGATTTGAGGATTTGGAGATTTGGAGATTTGGAGATTTGAAGATTTGGAGATTTGAAGATTTGGAGATTTGAGGATTTAGAGATTTGGAGATTTGGAGATTTGGAGATTTGGAGATTTGGAGATTTGGAGATTTGGAGATTTGGAGATTTGGAGATTTGGAGATTTGGAGATTTGGAGATTTGGAGATTTGGAGATTTGGAGATTTGGAAATTTGAGAGATTTGGAGATTTGAGAAATTTGTAGATTTAGAAATTTGGAGTTTCAGAGATATGGAACTTTGAAGAGTCGGAGATTTGGAGATTTGGGGATTTGGAGATTTGGAGATTTGGAAATTTGAGAGATTTGAAGATTTGAGAAATTTGTAGATTTAGAAATTTGGAGTTTCAGAGATATGGAACTTTGAAGAGTCGGAGATTTGGAGATTTGGGGATTTGGAGATTTGGAAATTTGAGAGATTTGAAGATTTGAGAAATTTGGAGATTTAGAAATTTGGAGTTTCAGAGATATGGAACTTTGAAGAGTCGGAGATTTGGAGATTTAGAGATTTAGAGATTTGGAGATTTGGAGATTTGGAGATTTGGAGATTTGGAGATTTGGAGATTTGGAGATTTGGAGATTTGGGGATTTGGAAATTTGGAAATTTGAAAGATTTGGAAATTTGAAAAATTTGGAGTTTCAGAGATATGGAACTTTGGAGAGTCGAAGATTTGGAAATTTGAAAGATTTGGAGATTTGAGAAATTTGGAGATTTAGAAATTTGGAGTTTCAGAGATATGGAACTTTGGAGATTTGGAGAATTGGAAATTTGAGAGATTTGTAGATTTAGAGATTTGGAGTTTCAGAGATATGGAACTTTGGAGATTTGGAGAATTGGAAATTTGAGAGATTTGTAGATTTAGAGATTTGGAGTTTCAGAAATATGGAACTGTGGAGAGTCAGAGGTTTGGAGATTTAGATATTTGGAGATTTGGAGATTTGGAGGTTTGGAGGTTTGGAGATTTAGAAATTTGAGAGATTTGGAGACTTCATGGATTTGGAGATTTGGAGTTTTGGAGTTTGAGAGTATTGATATTTTGGGGTTTTTCGGCTTCGAGTTTTGCATCGTCAAGTTTTCGGGGTTTTTAGAATTTATAGATTTGGGGAATTTCAAAGCTTAGGAATTTTGGGATTTTAAGGTTTTATAAATTTGGAATTTGTGGAAGTCTTAGATTCTAGTATTTTGGGATTTTTAAGATTGGGATTTTGCATCGTTGGGTTTTCAGGGATTTTAGAGTTTATGGATGTAGGGAATTTGAAAGCTTAGGATTTTAGAATTTTAAGGTTCTGGAAGTTTGGAATCTTTTTAAGTCTTAGATTCCTGTATTTTTGGGATCACTAGTGTTGGGATTTTGTATCATTGGCTTTTTGGGATTTTTAGAGTTTATAGATTTGGAGAATTTGAAAGCTTAGGAATTTTGAATCTTTGGCACGTTTGGAGTTTAGTATTTTATTATTTTCAAAGTTTTGGAAGTTTATGATTTTTTGAAATTTCAGATTCGAGGATTTCTGGAAATTTTAGATTTTGTCATTTTTAGATTTTTAGAATTAGTTTGTATCGTTAAGATTTTGGGATTTTTAAGCTTATGAATTTGGAGAATTTAAAAATTTAGAAATTCTGACATTTTTGCTAGTTTTAAATTTTAGGATTTGAAATTTTTGGAAGTTTGGGATTTTTTAAAGTTTTAAATTCTGGAATTTTTAGAAATTTTAAACTCTGAAATTTTGCAATTTTACATTTGTAGAATTTTTCAATTTTGAGATTAATGTAATTTTGTGCTTTGGGAATTTTATGGTTCCAGGGTTTTAAGTTTTTAGAATCCTAAAATTTTGGATTTATACTTAAAATTCTGAAATATTGCAATTTTTGACTCTTGATACCTGTTTTGAAATTTTAAATTAAAAACATTAAAATGTCATAATTTATAACTTTAATTTTATTATTATTTATTACAATATTTATTTATAATTTTAAATTGAAAATTCTTATTAATAATTGAACAGCCTCATAACTGAAAAAAAATTGAAGAGACTTAATAATAAACAAGGATCTATAATCTATCAATTTCAATTACCTTCACCTCTAATTAATTTACCATATCAGAAAATATTGTTAGTATACCTAATGTCTTCCTGCATCATTACCATTGAATCGTTTCTCCCCAAATAACGGTACATTAAATTTATATTTATAATTCATCCCGTCTCTCTGGTTTCGTGCATAAAAGATTATTCCGTTACAGACGAAAAGTAATAAATGTCGAGCAATTAATTAACAGTAATAACACTGGGAATATGTACGCGATCCCGTCGCATTAATTGCAACCGCGATATTACATTATTAATAACCGTAATCAGTTCCCATTATCTAATACCGTCGTTCTCTGAAATTCACAAAAATTTCGGAACTTTACGCCATTATCCGACAGAGCGTACACGCAGAAAATGGCGTCGGCACAAAAATAATCCGCGAAGTTTAAATATGCGAGATATCATCTGCACGAGAAACGCATACAACATTTTTTTATCAATACTTGCTTTTTTCGTGAGTTTTTTTCGAGGCTCTCTCCTTTTTATTTTGAACAATGTATATCTTGCGTATTGCTGATACGACGGAGTATTTGTATTTAATGTTTGGAAAATATGGCCCGCGGAACTGGATTGCGATTTATGGAGTAGAAACTTCTTCATTTATTTGCTACGTTCGAAAATATTTTTGCAGATTTGTCAGGCCTTTTTTTGTCGATGTTTTGCACGAGCTTTTTATTTTTCACGTTGTTTTAGGTTTGACAAAATCTTTTAGCTGTTTTTCAGTTTATGGTTGACATACTTTTTTAATTATTATTTAATATACTTGTTTAATAATTATTTTACAAAGGAACTTGTTTAATAATTATTTTACAATATACATACTTGTTTAATAATATCTGTTTAAATTATTTGTTATATTTGTAATATTTCTCTGTATTTTTATTTTATAATTAAAGTTTGTTACTGTGAAAAATTTATTCATATTTGTATTTTATGATTAAAGTTTGATACTGTGAAAAATTTATTTATATTTGTGTTTTATGATTGCAGTTATTGTGCATTGTTGTTTATTTTATGATTGTAGGTTTTTATTATGTGAAATAGATGTAATTTTTAAGGTTTATAATATGTACAAGATATAAGTGAAAATGTATTGATTTACTTTACAATTTTATTAAATTTTATTGTAATTTTTATTTTTGTGATTTAAGTAACAATTTTTCAGAATTGTAATTCTTAAGGTTTTAATATGCTCATGATATAAGTGAAAATGTATTGATTTAATTTTATTGATTTACTTTACAATTTTATTGAATTTTATTGTAATCTTTATTTTTGTGATTTAAGTAACAATTGTTCAGAATTGTAATTCTTAAGGTTTTAATATGTTCATGATATAAGTGAAAATGTATTGATTTAATTTTAGTGATTTACTTTACAATTTTATTAAATTTTATTGTAATCTTTGTTTTTGTGATTTAAGTAACAATTTTTCAGAATTGTAATTCTTAAGGTTTTAATATGCTCATGATATAAGTGAAAATGTATTGATTTACTTTACAATTTTATTAAATTTTATTGTAATTTTCTATTTTTGTGATTTAAGTAACAATTTTTCATAATTGCACTTTTTAAAGTTTTAATATGTTCATGATATAAGTAATAATGTATTGATTCAACTTTATTGATTTACTTTACAATTTTATTGAAATTAGTATTTTTGTGATTAAAGTAACAATTTTCCCTAAGTCCCTATTTTGCAATAATATATTTGTATTATATGTGAAGTCGTAAATAAAAAAGACACCCAAAATCTAAAAAATTTCGAACATAAAATTTCCAATTCCGCGGCTCTCCGCGCAGTCATAGAGATAACAAATAAAAGGGTGTTTCATGAGGAGATAAATTTTACCCCTTGGAAAGGAAGGAAAAAATCTTTTTATAACCGACAACTTTTTGTAAACAGCTTTCGGATACGTTGGCCCTGTTGGCTATAAAGAAATTATGCCGGTATCATGAATCATTTTACGTATAAAAAGAATAAAGGAGATAAGTTAAGAGGTGAAAATAACTGCGGTGAAAGAGTACATTTAACTTGTTTTGTTGAAAATATGCAATATAGTGAGAGGTAAATTTGTTTGAAAGTTTGATATCAATTGTGTCATATGGGGATTATTAAATGATTACTGTAGAGAATATTTCTCTAAATTACCAAATTTTGAAATTATTACATTCTCTTAGATTTATAAGATTGTTATATAAAAATAACTGAATTCATTAAAAAATAATATTTGTTTATGTTTTCAGGTATGTGTCAGCAGTTTGGTTTCTTACGTCCTTACTTCAGCGTTTCATACTACGGTACAGTAAAATTAAGTTTTAACATGGTTACTATATTATACAACATTTTCATATATTGCAATTTTACGTTATTGCAAAAATATTGAACAAGCGATAGAATTCATAATATCCATCAATTTTTATATTAGACACAGTTCATTTTCACAAAATGTAACGATTACACTTCGTATATTGCAGAAATGCCAATACATTTCATATATTGCAGAAATGCAACTACATTTCATATATTGCAGATATGTGTAGCAAGTGATTAAATATTTAGCAATCTCTGTATCCAATGCATTTTATTTACGTATAAAACATACGTTTTATATATTTTGAATAATGCAGAATAATTACATTCTGTCGCATTTCGTATATAGCATCTTCATATATTGCAGAAGAGTGCTAATGATTAATTTGCCATTATACAACAATTTTTGTGATTCAAAAATTTCATTTTTGTGTAGAACTTGTATTTCAATTCTGCTTGATAAACTATAGCAATTATAGTCTGTCCTATTTCATATATGGCACCTTTATATATTGCAATTCAGTATAATAAACGAAAAAATTCACAATATTCGCCTATTTTTGTACGAAACGCATTTCATCTACATTTCATAAGATATGACGGTACCACACATCATCGCACTTCGTACATAGCCCCTTGATATATGGCAGAAAAATGAAAATGGTTAAATTGCCATTATACAACAATTTTTGTGATTCCAACGTTTCATTTACATATAAAACTTGAAATTCAATTCTGTCTGCTAAAATATAACAATTGTATTCTGTCCTATTTTATATATGGCACCTTTATATATTGCAATTCAGTACAATAAAAGAATAAGTTCCCAATATTCGCCTATTTTTGTACGAAACGCATTTCATCTACATTTCATAAGACATGACGGTACCACACATCATCCCACTTCGTATAAAGCCCCTTGATATATGGCAGAAAAATGAAAATGGTTAAATTGCCATTATACAACAATTTTTGTGATTCCAACGTTTCATTTACATATAAAACTTGAAATTCAATTCTGTCTGCTAAAATATAACAATTGTATTCTGTCCTATTTCATATATGGCACCTTTATATATTGCAATTCAGTACAATAAAAGAATAAATTCACAATATTCGCCTATTTTTGTACGAAACGCATTTCATCTACATTTCATAAGATATGACAGTGCCACACATCATCCCACTTCGTATATAGCCCCTTGATATATGGCAGAAAAATGAAAATGGTTAAATTGCCATTATACAACAATTTTTGTGACTCCAACGTTTCATTTACATATAAAACTTGAAATTCAATTCTGTCTGCTAAAATATAACAATTGTATTCTGTCCTATTTCATATATGGCACCTTTATATATTGCAATTCAGTACAATAAAAGAATAAATTCACAATATTCGCCTATTTTTGTACGAAACGCATTTCATCTACATTTCATAAGATATGACGGTACCACACATCATCGCACTTCGTACAAAGCACCTTGATATATAGCAGGTGCGACCGGTTAAATTGCCATTACCCGCAAACATGAAAATCCTGGGTGTAAACGTGACAAAAGTAGGAAAGCACGCGAGGTATAGAACGATGATTTCAAGCAAGGCGTATGAGAAAGGTCGGTGAAAGAAAGGGAGCAGAAACCGCGGAGAATGGTTTCCGGAACGACAGAACTTTTAATTCCGCGCGTTATCACCGTCAGCCGGCCAGGATGTATCTTTCGTTAGCTCGTTTCTTCCGTTTCTTATTCTTCTCCATCCTCGTTTCCGTTCTATCAGCATGAATTGCCGCAAGTTTTTCGGAACGAGAGTCGTTCGAAGTTCGAGGTCTCGGAGCGAGAAAGGGGGTTGAAACACGGCCGGGGTTAATCACCGGCTACGAGGGATGCGTTTCACCCTTTCAATCAAACAGCCTGCCCTTTGCGTTCCGATTCATGCCCCTCTTCATGGGCTTTCGACGGCCTTTGCCGCTACCCCATTCGTTCTTCCACATTTTCAACCCCTCTTTCTACTTTTTTCCCCTAGCGCCAGACTACTCTCGCGATTACTCGCTTGGCCTTTTGCCGCGCGCTCCTTTCTTCTTGGTCTTCGTCCTTTTTCTGGAGACGTTCGGGAATTTCCCCGGTTCTCAATGCTTTTCGGCTTCTTCCTTTTTTATGGTTTGCGCGTTCACGGAAACTAACTACCGAGTTTACGGTTTTGTGTGCTTGTAAATTTACGGAGCGTTAGATTCTCAATTTTCTAGATTTTCCACTTCTTCTCTCATGGATTCCCACATGAGTTTCTATATTCTCAAATTTACATTATTCGCAAGTTCCAACCTCCTATTTTAACAAATTTACAATTTTTCAATTTTATATTGCTCAAATCCAGCAATTTCTTAAATTTCCAATTCTCAAGTCACAAATTTAAAAAATTACAAAATTGCTAAATTTAAAAATTCATGAATTAATAAATTTTCACATTTTATAATTATAAGAAAAAAATAGCTGTAATATTTTAAATTACGCAATAAGTATATTGGCTGAAAATAAAGTGCGAACTTTCCAAATGGAATTAAAGCTTCCCCACGTCCTCGATGCCTTAAATGAATTTTTTTAGTTCATTACTTTCTCCCTTTCTTTTTTGTTCGAAAGTGTACAATCGCCGGACCAGGTGCGCTATTAGCAAATTTCATTTAATATCACAGATATTGAAGAAGTGTTCCATCATTGAGCTTAAAGTTTTAAACACAGTGATCGATCGGGCTCGCTAATTTTCACGATCGGGTAACGTTAGTTCGTGAGGCAAGTTTTACATAATTTTTATTTGAAATTTCAAAGACTGATATTTCTCGTGATGAATATTAATTATACTTTGCATGAACTACTGTTGTAGGGTTATGCAGTTGTGGATGCCAAATACTATGTCAAATTTCATTTTTATGGCTGTAATGGTCATATATGGAATGTTGTATTAGTTCAAAATTAGTTAAATAAGTATCAGTTCTAAATACTTTTGACGTACTTGAAACGCAATCTTGACGCATTTGTGACGCACTGTTGATGCATTTGTGACTCATTATTAAAACATATGTGCCGCACTGTTTACACATTCGTGACGCGCTCAAGATACACTCGTGACGCACCCGTGACGCATTCAAGATGCACTTGCGACGCACCTAAGACGCAATGATGACGCATTCATGATGCACTCGTGACGCACCTAAGACGCGATGATGACGCACCCATGACGCACTCAAGATGCAGCCGTGACGCACCTAAGACGCGATGATGACGCACCCATGACGCATTCAAGATGCACTCGTGACGCACCTAAGACGCGATGGTGACGCACCCATGACGCATTCAAGAGGCACTCGTGACGCACCCATGATGCATTCACGATACGCTCGTGACGCATCCATGACGCATTCAAGATGCACTCGTGACGCACCTAAGACGCGATGATGACGCACCCATGACGCATTCAAGATGCACTCGTGACGCACCTAAGACGCGATGATGACGCACCCATGACGCACTCAAGATGCAGCCGTGACGCACCTAAGACGCGATGATGACGCACCCATGACGCATTCAAGATGCACTCGTGACGCACCTAAGACGCGATGGTGACGCACCCATGACGCATTCAAGAGGCACTCGTGACGCACCCATGATGCATTCACGATACGCTCGTGACGCATCCATGACGCATTCAAGATGCACTCGTGACGCACCTAAGACGCGATGATGACGCACCCATGACGCATTCAAGATGCACTCGTGACGCACCTAAGACACGATGATGACGCACCCATGACGCATTCAAGATGCACTCGTGACGCACCCATGATGCATTCACGATACGCTCGTGACGCATCCATGACGCATTCAAGATGCACTTGCGACGCACCTAAGACGCGACGATACGCACCCATGACGCATTCAAGATGCACTCGTGACGCACCTAAGACGCGATGATGACGCACCCATGACGCATTCAAGATGCACTCGTGACGCACCCATGATGCATTCACGATACGGTCGTGACGCATCCATGACGCATTCACGGCACACTGGTGACGCACTCACGATGCATTCGTGACGCACCCACGACGCATTCACAACGCACTGGTGACGCATCCACAATGTACTTACGATGCATTTACGTTGCACTTACGACGCACCAATGACGCATTCGTGACGCACCCATGTACTCACGACGCACACTTGACGCACTTCTGACGAAATTGTGAAACACTCTTTATGCAATCTTAACGCATTTATGGCGCACTCGTGACGCACTTTTGATGTATTCGTCCCTCAGCTGTGATGAATTTTGCTCAAATTTTTAATACGCTCAGTTTGGAGTTCAAGTCCAACTTTCTACAAGATCTTTATTATAAATGACAAAATCTGTATTGATTTTCATCAAGATAAAGAATTAGTGTTCTAATTTATGTTTTGTCGTTTGTTCATTCACTTTTTGACTCCGTTTTTCATTTGAGATTAAGTACAAAGCTGGTAGGTTTAATACTAAGACATATTAATGTTATGTACAGTAGTAATGGTAGCTAACAACTTACATCATTACAATTTGACCTTTTAATGAAAAATTCTAAAAATTTATGGTCATTCCGCCAAGATATAAAATGTAAAAACGAATTTAAAACAACTCTCTTAAAACAAGAAATTCTTCCCCTGCGAAGACGTGTCAGAATTTAAAGAAATTTAACAGTTCGCTAAAAATTTCTGAGAAAAATTTGAGAACATATAAAAGAGAGAAAGAAATAAAATTGTCACCGTATAATTTTACCAAAGAATATCGTGACGAATTAATGTTGACATTACTTGAAACGAATTCAAGCTCCAATATTGATTTCCTGCGAACTTCCGTTCATTTTAAACTTGATTCGTAGCACGCTAATGTACATACCGATAGCTGCACTCAACTTTCCTTCTATTACGTTGGCAAAAGTAAAAATTTTTCTCGAGCTCACGTGTTTCCTTTTCGAACGTGGTCGGTACACGGAAGCGTCGAATGGAGTTTCGTAAAAATTAAAATCCAATTCCATGGGTCGCTATTCATTCCGGAGAATTTAATAGCAGCTCGGAAATAAGCGAGCTTTCCGTGTCTGCGCGAAATCGATAATCGTTCATGATTTCAACGATTCACCGGACTTGCTCGATGAAGCGAACACGCGTAGTTTTTTCCAGTAAAATATTTTTCGGAATTTTCACCGATTCGTAAATCATTTAAAAGTATGGTACATTCCTTGCATTACGCGCTGAAATATCTGTCAAGTAAATGTTCATACTCTACCGGATTTTTACGTTTACAATGATTAACATTTGAAACTTTAAAAGGTACACAATTCGGAAAATGTATTTGTATTTTAGAGAATTCGTGGGTTTCAAATTGTTGTACTTCAAATTTGTTCAAAAATTCACATATTTAAAGATTTTAATAAAAACTTGAGAAGCTATATTCAGAAAACTACTAATTTAAAATGTTAGAAACTTTTTAAATTAACTTGCGAAGTTCCTGAATTAAAATCGATAAGACGTACCCTGGATAGTTGATAGAAAACTACAATTTTCTGCAGCGTCCAATAGCCATCTATCTTTTCGCATGACCCGAGCTCGTCTGTTTGTAAATACAATAATTTCTGGTGTAAAAAAGACCCTGGCAATACACTCCGCAAAACGGGCAAGTGGAACATAAAATTACGCGATCGCACGTGTAACATCTTCCAATTTTCTCGAAACAACCCCTAGTCCCGAACGACGAAAAGGAAGGATCCCTGAACAACCTTACGACTTCCTAAGGGAACAGGAAATTCCGACTGAAACTTCTCTACGACGCTAATTTTGCTCATTTCCTCTTATTGAACCGGCAACTGAACGTTTGCAAAACATCTTCCTTTCCTTCGGACGGTCTAACTGTATATCGGTCTGAAACTCTGCTCGTGGCACTATCGATTCGCGAGTTCAAAGTCGAGACGATAGAAATCTCGTTCGATGCTTCTCCTTTTATGGAGCACCGAACAGCAGTTTCTATAGGGACTTTTTAAATTAAGTTTCCTGTTAAGCATTGGTAAAAAGCGAGGACGCGCGATGTCGTTTACTCTTTCGGTGTTTATGACGAGTATACTCGTCGTTATTAAATACCAATCTTGTTACGATTATTGGTGAAAAGTAGCTTTTGATGTTTAAAATAAAATTTAAGAAAAACTTTGTAGTCTTTCTAATACTTGTGATGTCTACCTTTCAGTGTTTATGACGAATATACTCGTCGTTATGAAATACCAATCTTTTTGCGATTATTGGCGGAAAGTAGCTTTTGACGTTTAAAATAAAATTTAAGAAAAACTGTAATCTTTCTAATGTTTGCGATGTACACTTTTTTTGGTGTTTATGACGAGTATACTCGTCGTTCTAAAATGTCAATTTTTACGACGATTATTAGGAGAAAAGTAGCTTTTGCTGTTTGAAATGAAGTCTAAAAAAAACTGTGCAATTTTTATAATATTTGAGGTTGATTTTATTTTTCGTTTAATGACGAGTATATACGTCATTGTGAAGAAGTAACATTTGCGATTTAAAATGAAATTTGAAACTTTATGATACTTGAGATACTTATTTCGAGTATATTCGTTGCGAAAGACAAATTTTTTTAACGACGAGTATACTCGTCAAGGTGGAATAAAGTAATTAAGAACAAATACAATATTATATATGAAGTAGTTCTAATGCACTAAATTAATAAAACATAAAATTACCATAAAAATAGTCTTGTAAAATACAAAAGCTTGTTAAATAATTATTTTATTGTTTTCCCACCAGTAAAGTTTATATAAAGATACCTCACGTAATCGTTGACGTTCGCGTTTGAAATCTCCATCGAACAGCTATTAATTTTGCGACGCATCGAGACAAATGTGTATCTATTTGTCATTGCATAACAGAAAGAGAAGGAAAATGACGTAGAGTAGAAATGAAAAAATAGAGAGGTGTAGGTGTAACCGTTGAAGTGCACTCACTGAAATTGACATAAAAGCGGATTCGATCGAACGAAAAAGCTTGAAAAATGCGTGGCTAAAAAAAAAAAACAAATAGATTTTCATCGGGTCGTTCGTTGCTCGATGGGAAAACCAATTATCACGTAGACTTGTATCACGGTCATTCGCGTGTGTCGCTAATTGCACCCTTTCGAACGATGTTTCTAATTTTTTTCCAATCAGTGGGATCGATCGCTATACTATCAACGTGCGCATTACACATTTATGGCGATTTCTCTTCGTTTTCTTTGCCTCTTATATATTCGAATTTCGAAACGTATGACACATATGACTTATGAACTCCAAGTGATAAAACTCAGTATAACAAAATAGTGAAGTGAAGTTTCTCACAATTAAATTATAATTTTTCCCAAAGATATACTTTAACCTTGATACTTTTCGAAAATCCACAAAATAATTTCTAAATGTTGACAATATGCGTGCAAAGAGGTCCCATGGTGCCTTGAGATAGTCCGCGACTATAGTGACGCGTCGTACGTAAGAGGTTAAAATGGTACCCTTTTGTAGCCTAGCACGGACCATGGAGAGGTCCTGTTTCATGACTGCTACCCGACAAGACGCTCCGTACCGTGTTACATCGAACTTTCTACTTGAAATTACATTAAAAACAAGATATTATTTTAATTAAAATATTATTTAATAACAGTAACAAGTGTGAACTTGTGTTTTCATATAATTTATAATGACGTTCCTGCCACTATAGTGCCTTATAACAGGTTAATTCCTTGATGTGCGTCATCAAAGACTTGTTGTCGTTAGAACTGGGTTTACAGTTCTCAAACACATTATAACGAAAGTTAGTCCGTATTTCGAATGACGAAAACGAGTAACTATTTGCACGTAACAGAAAGTTTACGTAGTCGAGGTCATTTATTGGGGAACAGCTCCACTGTTCCTCTCTCTCTGCTTCGTTTATTTCGTTCGTTCTGTGATTGCGATTTATGTCGTTCGCATGTACACACCCCTGCATTTGTTTCTCATTGCCCCATTTATTTTCACCGGTGAACTTCCATCCCGTGACCTTCCATTTTATTGTGTTTCGTCGACTGGTTCCACGAAGGAACGGAGCCATTGAAAAGCGACGTCTCCTTATGTGTGTTTCCCGTTCACAGAGCGTACAATTGCATTCGGGTCCTTTGATCGCGTTCGATAAATACGGAGATTTTTGTTTCGTTTAAATCGCGAGCTACTGGCTCGGAAGTTCGATTATTCCGATCCAAGTAAAGCTGTAATTTCTGCTTGATATAAATACGAATCTTACAATTGAGCACTTGAATATTTTCACATCTTCAAACAATTTTATATGAATCTACACCTCTTAATCTTCACATTCTCAAACCTCTCCAAAAGAAAACAGGTTTTGGCCTACCCATTAGCAAGGCTACTCGCGCCATTTACTGCCATAGTGTACATCCTTAGGGACCAAACATGTCTAGTCGGGTTCCTATCAGAGAACGGCAATGGCCACGGAAACATGGTTATGGTGTTTTCCGCTTTCCATTTATTGCAGATGCGACTTGGACATTTAGGGTCGCGTTCTTGCAATATCCTTGGTATTCCGTTTGAATGAACCAACGTTTCACATATGTGAGGAGTCATTCTCACAATCAATAAAATTTCACCATTTTTATAGTAGTATAGAAGTATAGCAGTATAGTAGTATAGTAGTATAGTAGTATAGTGGTATAGTGGTATAGTGGTATAGTAGTATAGTAGTATAGTAGTATAGTAGTATACCAGTATAGTAGTATAGTAGTATAGTAGTATAGTAATACTATTCAATGATATAGAAATACTGTAGTATATTATAGTAAAACTCTACTATAACTATACTACCAACTATACTACTATAACTACATGCAATGTAATGGTATAGTACTAAGTCAGTGAACCAATAATTTCGATGAATTACGATATAGTGAAAAAGTGCAACAGCAAAGTAATAGTACCCAAGTTTAAAATTAAAAAAGTTGAATTACCGAAACGATATAAGCGGTACAATAACTCGCTAAAATAACGAAATAATTTGCATTAATAACGTCGCTGAAATTTCAAGCGTGCTAATTTCCTTCCGTTCGCCGGTGTAAATTACAAGGGAAAAGTTGAGCAACCTCGTGAATTTTCCAGCCGAACCTTTCAATAGGTCGAAATTTCGCGCGTAAAACGAGAAAAAGAAACGGCACGATTAAGTGGCAGAAAGATCGAGGTTTGCACGCGGTGTTCTTCCTCAAAGAAAATAAAATTCCTCGTCTAATTTACTCGTTCGAGGCAGTCGAGGATTGATCGCGGGAACGAGAAGCCTTACTCCATAAAACGAAGCCAATTTACGGGCACATCGTTAACGATCAAATCCAAACACTCGCGAGCACGCGATTGCAAATTGTGGTCCGAGGTGAAATTATTTTCGGCAGCCGGGTAATCGACACCCCTATTCTTTTTCCGCCAAGACGCTCCACTGTTCCGCGGAAGTTGTTCGAAAAATTTTATGGACGAAATTGGGTCAAGTCGGGGCTTCAATTTATAGACGCAGTTTTTCATTTAGAACTTCTCGTTCACTCGGTGAACGTGATTCGAATGTGTTCACTGAAGCTTAGTTTTGGACATGGTGTCCCGTTAAAAACACATCGTTCAATGTATGAAACCTGGAAAATATCAAATATAAATTGTTTAATGTAGATTAATTGTTTAATTAGTATACTACTATACTACTATACCCCTAGACTACTTTACTACTATACGACTGCAAAGTGGTATGCACTGAATTATAGTACTACTATACTACTATACTGCTGCGATACTATACTATTATACTACTATACCACTAGACTACTTTACTACTATACGACTGCAAAATGGTATTCACTGAATTATAGTACTACTATACTACTATACTGCTGCGCCACTATACTATTATACTACTATAACATTAGACTACTTTACTGCTATACGACTGCAAAGTGGTATGCACTGAGTTATAGTACTACTATACTACTATACTGCTGCGTCACTATACTACTATACTACTATACCCCTAGAGTACTTTACTACTATACGATTGCAAAGTGGAATTCACTGAATTATAGTACTACTATACTACTATACGGCTGCGTCACTATACTATTATACTACTATACCCCTAGACTGCTTTACTACTATACGACTGCAAAGTGGTTTTCACTAAATTATGGTACTACTGTACTACTATACTGCTGCGCCACTATACTACTATTCTACAATACCACTAAACTACTTTACTACTATACGACTGCAAAGTGGTATTCACTGAATTATAGTGCTACTGTACTACCATACTGCTGCGCCACTATACTACTATACTACTATACCAGTAGACTACTTTACTACTATATGACTGCAAAGTGGTATTCACTGAATTATAGTACTACTATACTGCTGCGCCACTATACTACTATACTACTATACCACTATATTACTTTATTACTATACGACTGCAAAATGGTATTCACTGAATTATAGTACTACTGTACTACTATACTGCTGCGCCACTATACTATTATACTACTATACCACTAGACTACTTTACTACTATACGACTGCAAAGTGGTATTCACTGAATTGTAGTACTACTATACTACTATACTGCTGCGCCATTATACTACTATACTACTATACCACTATACTACTTTATTACTATACGACTGCAAAGTGGTATTCACTGAATTATAGTACTACTGTACTACTATACTGCTGCGTCACTATATTACTATACTACTATACCACTAGACTACTTTACTACTATACGACTGCAAAGTGGTATTCACTGAATTATAGTACTACTGCGCTACTATACTGCTGCGCCACTATACTACTATACTACTATACTACTAACTTTTTTTCTAATTTTGCACATTTTATGTCTTTTTCCCATTGCAATTTCTTTATCCTCCTATTACTGCAATATAATAATCAAATTGTAAAATTCTTTATGAAAATTTAATTTTAGTACAACATTTCGACCTTCCTTTCATTTACGTGGAAATTATATTCTCCTTTTGTTACCACGATGTATTATTTCAATCACAAAATCCTTTATAAAAATCCGTCTGTAACAAAATATTTCACTTTTCATTTAATTCGCGTCGAAATTTCATTATCGTTTCGTTATTTCAGTGCACTGATACGGTAACAAAATCCTTCGTGGAAATACGTTTTTAACGATATCTGAAAATTTTATTTGTATTGGATTCGTCCTGATAATACTGCAGGACATTAATTTGGATATTGTTACTTTGCTGTTTCACTATTTCACTATTTAACTGTTTCACTGTTTCACTATTTCACTATTTCACCGTTTCACTGTTTCACGGTTCCAATGTTTCACTATTTCACTATTTCACTAATTCACTATACTACTATTTCATTGTTTCACTATTTTACTGTTTCACTATTTCACTATTTCACTATTTCACTATTTCACTATTTCACTATTTCACTATTTCACTATTTCACTATTTCACTATTTCACTATTTCACTATTTCACTATTTCACTATTTCACTGTTTCACTATTTCATTATTTCAATGTTTTACTATTTCACTATATCACTATTTCACTATATTACTATTTCATTGTTTCACTATTTTACTGTTTCACTATTTCACTATTTCACTATTTCACTATTTCACTATTTCACTATTTCACTATTTCACTATTTCTCTTTTCCACTATTTCACTATATTACTCTTTCATTGTTTCACTATTTTACTTTGTCACTACTGCACTATTTCACTATTTCACTATTTAACAAGTGATATAAATTACTATTCCACTGCCTCTATTAACTCTTCCAGAATTCTGTTGTCGCTGTAATACTATACTAGTACCTTACATGTGGGTATAGTAGTATTTTGCTATGCTATAGTATTATACTAATATGTATGTTGCTAGGCTGAGACACTACTTTTCTTCTATAGTATTACATTAGTATACTACTATACTACTATATCACAGCTCTATAGTACTACTATACTACTATACTACTATACCACTATACCACTATACCACAATACCACTATACCACCATACCACTATACTACTATACTACTACACTACTATACCACTGTACTACTATATCACAGCTTTGTCGTACTACTAGAGCACTGAATTATAGTACTATTATAGTATTATTGCACTGTACTACTATACTACTATACTGCTATACTACTGTGCTGCTATACTACTATACTACTATACCACTGTACTACTATGTCACAGCTTTGTCGTACTACTAGAGCACTGAATTATAGTACTATTATAGTATTATTGCACTGTACTACTATACTACTATACTGCTATACTACTGTGCTGCTATACTACTATACTACTATACTACTATACTACTATACTGCTATACTGCTATACTGCTATACTACTATACTACTATACTACTATACTACTATACTACTATACTACTATACTACTATACTACTACACTACTATACTACTATACTAAGTCTACCATTTTTTTTAGTCAATCATTTCTGCAATAAAGCAAATATCTCAAGTTACAATTCCGAATAGCAGTGCCTGATATAATTACGTTTATCAGAAATGCAAACAGTACTCATATACACATGTCCCACTTTTTTATGACCTTCGAATATGAGGACTTATTCGGAACCTACTGATTCAATGCATCATTTAACCGTCACTTAATATTGCATGACGAGTGTGACTTTACATATCAAATAATTAATATCCAGAAATTTTCGATAAAATTTTGAGTAATTGTCATTGCGTATATCTTTTGTCCCCTATCTGCATATTTCTGACAATGCAAACTGTAACACGTACATCGAAATACTGGAACGTCACCGATGAACGAGGAAAATCAAA
This sequence comes from Megachile leachella, assembly GCA_963576845.1. Lineage (NCBI taxonomy): Eukaryota > Metazoa > Arthropoda > Insecta > Hymenoptera > Megachilidae > Megachile > Megachile leachella. Next base: position 7,324,660 of record OY756252.1, on the reverse strand, counting down.
ATTGGGGCCATCGTAAATATTTCCCAATACCAACGAATTCTAATCTTAACCGACAGCGTTCGAGACGGATCGTTGATAACGACAAGCCGAGAATTAAAAAGCATGATAGAGCGCGTACAAGATACGTGTGCATACGCGTTATGCACGCGGACGGGTACGAATGTGACAACCGTGGAAATTTATTCGCAACTGGAACCAGCGAATTTCACGATTTACAATGCGCGAGCCTCGTCTTCGAAACAGTATGTCATCGCCCGAGAGACGTCCATGACGCAGTCTCGTTTTTATTCCCGCTATTCGAGTCGCTGGAAAATTGGTTTGACAGAATGAAAATCGCGGTACGCCATTAACTTAATCTCGCGGAAAATCTGCGGCCCGGTTTTGCGCCGAGTTTTCCTGCTAACGTTTTTAAATGCCGCGCTGCTGCGCTGCCTTCCCGTATTTTTCGTTATCGGTTGTAAACGATATTGCGTTGATACGAGATTTTATTGGGGTTTGGCAAATAAAGCAAACATGAATTTTGCGTTAGTTTAACTGGAATTGCTGGATTGGAAAACATGCTGGGCTGTTTTTGAGGGGGATAGTTTACGGAGTTGTAGGTTTTGAATTTTAGTAGCTTTGAGGTATTGAGTTTCCGAGTTTTTCAGGTTTCAGATCTTCAGATTTTTGGATTTTTATGTATTTGGATTTTTAGGTATTTGGATTTTTAGGTATTTGCATTTTTAGGTATTTGCATTTTTAGGTATTTGGATTTTTAGGTATTTGGATTTTTAGGTATTTGGATTTTTAGGTATTTGGATTTTTAGGTATTTGGATTTTTAGATATTTGGATTTTTAGATTTTTAGACTTTTAAATTTTTAAATTTTTGGATTTTCAAATTTATGGATTTCTAAATTTCTGGATTTCTAGATTTTTAGATTCTTAGATTTTTAGATTTTCAGATTATCAAATTATCAAATTATCAGATTTTCAAGTTTTCAGGGTTTCGAGTTATTGAGTCTTCGAGTTTTCGAATTTTCACGACTTCAGATTTTCAGATATATAGGGTTTCATCGTCAAGTTTAATCACTATCAAGCTTAAAGCCCCAAGTATCACGTTTCATATATCAAGTTTCAAATATAATGTTTTAAATATCAAGTGTCACACGTTACGTTTCAAATATTAAATTTCAAATATAAAGTTTGAAGCTTTAAATACCAGGTTTAAAGTTCTAAATATCAGTATTAAATTTCAAGCATCAAGGTTCAGACATTAAGTTTCAGGCATTAAATTTCAAGTATCAAGTTTGAAGTATAAAGTATTAAGTTTCATGTATCAGGTTTTATGTATCAGATTTCATGTATCAAGTGTCATGTATCAAGTGTCATATATCAAATTTCATCTATCAAGTGTCATGTATCAGGTTTTATGTATCAAGTTTCATGTATCAGATTTCAGGTATCAAGTTTCATGTATCAGGAGTCATGTATCAAGTTTCATGTATCAAGTGTCGTGTATCAGATTTCATGTATCAGGTTTCATGTATCAAGTGTCATGTATCAAGTGTCATATATCAAATTTCATCTATCAAGTTTCATGTATCAGGTTTTATGTATCAAGTTTCATGTATCAGATTTCAGGTATCAAGTTTCATGTATCAGGAGTCATGTATCAAGTTTCATGTATCAAGTGTCGTGTATCAGATTTCATGTATCAGGTTTCATGTATCAAGTTTCATGTATTAAGGTTCACGTATGAAGTGTTATATATCAAATTTCATCTATCAAGTTTCATGTGTCAGGTTTCATGTATCAGGTTTTATGTATCAAGTTTCATGTATCAAGTTTCATGTATCAAGTTTCATGTGTCAGGTTTCATGTATCAGGTTTCATGTTTCAAATTTCATCTATCAAGTGTTATGTGTCAGGTTTCATGTATCAGGTTTTATGTATCAAGTTTCATGTATCAAGTTTCATGTATCAAGTGTCGTGTATCAGATTTCATGTATCAAGTGTCATGTATCACGTGTCATGTATCAAGGTTCACGTATGAAGTGTTATATGTATATCAAATTTCATCTATCAAGTGTTATGTGTCAGGTTTCATGTATCAGGTTTTATGTATCAAGTTTCATGTATCAGGTTTCAGGTATCAAGTTTCATGTATCAGGTTTTATGTATCAAGTTTCATGTATCAGGTTTCAGGTATCAAGTTTCATGTATCAGGAGTAATGTATCAAGTGTCGTGTATCAGATTTCATGTATCAAATGTTATGTATCAGATTTCATGTAACAAGTGTCATATATCAGATTTCATGTATCAAGTGTCCTATATCTAGTGTCATATATCAAGTGTCATGTATCAAGGTTCATGTATCAGATTTCATATATCAAGTGTTCTATACCAAGTTTCATGTATCAGGTTTCACGTATCAAGTTTCATGTATCAAATATCAAGTTTCTAATTTCAAGTCGTATCGAGCTTGCACACTACCTGTTTTACAAAATGTTATAAAATCTTGAATACATTAAGATAGTATTACAACATTTATCATCTGATAAATATAAGTAGTAACTCTGCAAACATACCATCTTTAACATAAGCATGCAAATGTTTATTATTATTTTTCCCTATTTTATACTTCTCTAGTATTCCTATACTACCCCACATTTTCACTTAAATAGGGAAACATGAATACATTGAATTTTAAGCCATTCTCCTTGTAGCATTCAACGTGTTAATAATTCGTCTTACAATGTGTGCAACCACACACGCCAATCTTCACTGTGGCAGTCATCATGCTAAGTGAATGCACCAGTGGGATCGGGACCTTTAGACCCAGTAATAACGGAAATCCTGTAAGCAGGGATGTCAGTGGACGATAGCCTAATGGCTGTGGTAACGTGCCATAATCTCCAAGATCAAGCTTATATTCCTGGTACTTGAAATTCTCTTTATGTATTTTCCACGAATCTCCACTTTGGAGTTTATAAAAACTGTATTGTTATAATTTTAATGTTACAAGATGTTTATATTGTAAATTTTATAGTTGGAGATTCAGAAATTTTTAAATAGTGAAGGTGGAAATTTAAGAATTTTTAAATTTTGAATTTGGAGATTTAAGAATTTTTAAATTGTGAAGTTGGAAATTTTTGAATTTTTCAATTCTGAAGTTGGAGATTTAGGAATTTTTAAATTGTGAAGTTGGAGATTTAGGAATTTCTAAATTTTGAAATTGGAGATTTAGGAATTTCTAAATTTTGAAATTGGAGATTTTGGAATTTTTAAATTTTGAAATTGGAGATTTAGGAATCTTTAAATTTTGAAATTGGAGATTAAGGAATTTTTAAATTTGGATATTGAAGATTTAGTAATTCTTAAATTGTGAAGTTGGAGATTTAGGAGTTTTTAAATTGTGAAATTGGAGATTTAGGAATTTTTAAATTATGAAGCTGGAGATTTAAGAATTTTTTAAATTGTGAAGTTGGAGATTTAGGAATTTTTAAATTTTGAAGTTGGAGATTTTGCAATTTTTAAATTATGAAATTGAAGATTTAGGAATTTACAAATTTTTTAAGTTAGAAATTTAGGAACTCACAAATTCTAAAATTACAGATCTACAGTTTTATAAATTTTCAAGTTAGAAATTTAGAAATTTAGAAATCCTGGAATTAGAGATTTACAAATTCAAAATTTTTAAAATTTGATGAATTTTAAAATTGGACATTTACAAATTTGGGAATTTGAGATTTTGGGAAAATGTAATTACAAATAGTAATTAAAAAGAACATAATAATTGTTTATTAATAATAATTGTTTATTATTATGTTCTTGTTAATAAATAATAATAAACAATTAAAAATTAACAATTTATAAACAATACTAATCATTACAAATAACAATTTAAAACTTTAATAAAAAATTGAAAATTTGAGAAATCAGAAATTTTGAAATTTTGAAAAAATAAGAACTAGTAAACTTGAATACGTAAAAACTAAAATATCCAAAAATTTGACAAAATAATAATAAATTTCGCAATATTCAAAATATTAAAAAATTTTTAACATACCAACAGTTTTCCCAAACAAATCATTTTCTAAAATAATAAATAACCAAAATTTTACGAAATAAATGAATCGAAATCAGTTTGAAAATCAGAGAAGCACAATTTATCGGATAGTAAAATTACCTGATCGGTTCGTTTGGACGATGATAGCCAAGAAATGCGGTTGTTTCGAGAGATCGCGTGCCATGGCGGAATTCGGGACACGTCGAAGGAAATCAGAATCAAAATTACAGTCAGCTAGCCTCGACAAGGTTGCAATTTCGTGCTAATACGACGTAATAGGGGATACAGAGGAGCTCTGAAGGAACATCGTCGATAACTAACCGGAAATGAGAGCATTCCGTTCGTGGTATTGTACTAATGACGAAGAACGATCGCTCGTAGAATTATTATCGATAATCGAGAAAATACGGCGACGACAGCGAAAGAAAACGAAACGATATCCTACGAAGTTTTACACGTTCTTTTATATATTTCTTGCTGTTTGGTGTTTTTACAGTTTCATCGCAAATTTCAAATTTATTGTTATTTGTAATTATTAAAATTTAATCATCTAAAATGTACTAAAAAGTGTTAACTGATACCGTAAATAAAAATTGCGTACGAAGTCCACTCAATTACTTCAATTCCACCGAAAATAGTTGAGAACTTTCCATTGAAGCGAGACAAACGCTTAATTATTCCCTAAGAGATGAATCTGAAACTAAATAGAGTGAGTCTGAGACTCCTAAGGGTTAATCGTCGTTTCTCGTTTAAACGCGACAGAGGTTCCGCCATTTTGGGCGCGAGATGAATTTCATTTGGTGGATGGAAACTTCAGTCCCGTAGTTTAAGAGTTAAATGACTTGCAAGGATTAGATTTATTTCGCCTTGACGCAACGGCGACCGACACAAAGGCGATCAAAAGAACGGAACAAAGTGTCAAACTTACCTTGTAGCCTTACAAAGATTCTCACCCCTTTCTTTGTCCACGGTCGTTGTGATGTATCGAAAACGGGAAAACATTGACGTAACGGGGTTGATAAATTACGAATACATTTAAATATTTATGCATACGTTCAGTTATTTGCGAAATCAATATTGTTTAAATATGTGGAGTAATTAAATTATGATTAAATATTACTGTGTGTAAATTTAATTATACAGGGTGTCTCACAACTCGGAAAGGGTGGAGGACGTAATTCTGAATAAGAGTTTCCTTTGCAAAAATGGGGTGTGAAGCTTCGTTTTCGAATTATTAAGCAAAAACGCGGACCAATCAGAGCGCGAGGATTACGCCCTGTCGGCCATTATTCTCGAACGCGTCGCTCGCGCGACTGCGCGCTGTGATTGGCGCCGAATCCTCGCGCTCTGATTGGTCCGTGTTTTTCTTTAATAACTCAAAAACGAAGCTTTAAATCCTATTTTTGCAAAGGGAAATCTTGCTTAGAATCACGTCCTCTACCCCTTTGCAGAAGCTACACGACTTGTGAGACACCCTGTATTTAAATATGACTAGGTATTGTTTTTAACATGACTGTATGCAAATTATATTTTATTTAAATATGACTATGTATAAATTTAATTGTTTTTAAATATGAGTTTGTGCAAAGTATATTTTATTTAAATATGACTATGTATAAATTTAATTGTTTTTAAGTGTGATTATGTATAAATTATTTTATTTAAATACAATTATACAAAATTTAATTGTATTTAAGTACAACTATGTGCAAATTTAATTATGTGTAAATTTAACTATTTACAAATTAAATTTTACTAAATTTGACTACCCAGAAAAATGAATTATAAATAAATTCGAGTAACGATAAAAAAAATTATAAACAAATTTGAATCTTCGACAGAAATAAATAATAAACAAATTCGACTACCAATGAATTAATATATAAATAAATTCCACTGACCACAAATAAAATTACAAATAAATTCCACTACCCACAAATTAAATTATAAATAAATTCAACTCTCCAGTAAAAATAAATTATTAACAAATTCGACTACTAACAAATTAACGTATAAATAAATTCCACTGACCACAAACAAAATTACAAATAAATTCCACTGCCCACAAATTAAATTATAAATAAATTCGACTCTTCAGTAAAAATAAGTTATAAACAAATTCAACTACCAACAGATTAAATTGTAAATAAATTTGACTCTCCAGTAAAAATTAAATAATAAACAAATTCCACTTTCAAGAAATAAAATTATAAATAAATTCCACTACCAACCAATTAAATCATAAATAATGTCCCCTAACAAATAAAATAATAATTAAATACGATTATGTACAAATTGAATTACGTTTTCGATTCATAACCGGTATCTTGTCATTCTCGCGAAATTTTCACTCGAAGATTTGCATTTCATATAAACCCCGTGTACGTAGGTATTCATATATCTATTCTCATTTTTCTTTTTTCTTTTCTTTTCTTTTTTTTTTGTTCGCATTTCATATTTCAACGAATTTCACTTCCACTCCGTGAATAATTTTTCTCTACGCGGTGCCTTGGAAAAAAACTCCACGAATTAATCGCTTTTCGCGATAATATACACGACGCATTGTACCGTTGAGAACGGTTTTTTCTTTGTTGATTAAAGATGGATTATTTTGGGGAGATTTAATCATTTCTATTGAATGTTAAAACGGTTTTATAATTGCTTTTTATTTTTGTCGTCTGTGTTAGGTTTTTTGTGCGTTCTTGCTAATTAAAATTAAACTGTTTATATATTTGTAAATTATTTCTCGTAGAACAATTCGTTAAAATCATTTTATTATACGTATTTTTTTATGAGACAATTTTAAATTACAACTCCAATTTTTGTTTAGTGGTTTTGTCAATTTTTAGGTTTGTTGTAATTTGAAATTATTTTTTGTCTAATTTTTAAATTAGAATTTGATGAATTTAAATTTATTTTTTGTCATACTTAAATAGATTATTAATAGCATTTGTTATCTTATATTGATAAATTTATTAATTTGTTAATGTGTCACATAATATGTCATATCCTTAACATATGAACATGATAAGATATACGTATATATATATTGTCACATATGTTATAAGATTTATTGTGACAAATTTACATATGGTGACACATATGTCATTACATATATTACATATAATGTATGTATGTGTGACACATGTGATAATTATATGTGACAATTATACATGTAATCATGCATATAAGAATGATGTAATAACGTATTACACATGTAAATCTATCACAATAAACCTTATAACATATGTGACAATATATGTGACACATGTGATAATTATATGTGGTAATTACATATGTGATCATGCATACAAGAATCATGTAATAACATATGTGTTACATATGCGTCACATATGTTATCATATGTAAATCTGTCACAAGTAAATCTTATAACATATGTAACAATATATGCGACACATGTGATAATTATATGTGGCAATTACATATGTGATCATGCATACAAGAATCATGTAATAACATATGTGTTACATATGCGTCACATATGTTATCATATGTAAATCTGTCACAAGTAAATCTTATAACATATGTAACAATATATGCGACACATGCGATAATTATATGTGATTACACATGCAATGCATACAAGAATGATATGTGCTATCATGTGTGAAATGCATACATATATCTCAGCCTGTAATCAACGAAAAAAAGTCCCAATTCAAATCATTAATTTCTGCGTTAAAGAACACTTTTGTCCGAATATCATCCCGTCCAGTAAATCACGTTGGAACGAATTTCCACGTCCGGTCGACGGCGTACCGGAAGAGCGTCGAATCGTTGTTTCCATCGAAATGGAGCTCGATCAAACAAACGGAACCCCTTAGAGCATCCCCTCGACCTTCATCCATTTTTCATCCACAGGATGGATCGCTCGGGGGATTCATACTTCACGTAAGGTGGCCTCGTCGATAACGCGTGCCTCGCGAACTCTGCCAAGGTAAACTGCTCCTCTCAGCTTCTCTCCGTGTATCGTGTGCCAGCTTCGCGGAAATTTCATTCTATCGAGCGAAACCGTGCGTGCCTCGCGATCGTGTCTTGTCTTTATCTTGGCCGAGCGTTGTCTGGCCGCGTTCAAACTATTAACGAGGCACACATAGCTGGGCCAGGTCTAAGAAAACCTCGATGAACCGGCTTATCTTCGGCAACCTACCGGGACCAACTTCCCTTATCGTCTCGTTCATCGTCCTCGGCGTCCCACCAGAGAGAGAGAAGTTTGCTCTACGGATAACGAGCGAACCCTTTAAGGAACGCCTGCAGACATTCGGCCAACTATGAAAACGACTGCGTTTCAACGGATCTGCTGCATTATGGCCAGATGAACACCTGCTTCGAGCGATTTCTTAGAGGCACAGCTGGGTGTGGAGATTTTTTGTGCGAGTGAGATATGGGATGTTTGGGTAATTGGAAGTTGTTCTAGAGATTTGGTGAGGTTAGATATGTAAGATAGGGACATATGTATGAATATGTGGATGATCAAGTTTGGTACATATGTGATGTTTATGTATGTCATGATATGTGACTATTTGTGTGTGATGGAATATGTATATGTTGTATGATACATATTGTGACAATGCATGTGATGCATATGTGTGATAATATATGTTACATGTATGTGTCATATGACGTACTCATTTTGACCATATGTGTGATAACATAAATATATATGACAACATATGTAATAGTATGTATGATGAATATGTATAATAATATATATGACAATATGTATGATGAACATATGTGACAATATATGTTACATGTATATATCATATGACACATATGTTACATGTTATATGTATGACAATATATGTTACATGTATATATCATATGACACGTATGTTACATGTTATATGTATGACAATATATGTTACATGTATATGTCATAGGACATGTTACATACATTGTCATGTACATATATTCATCACACATATTGTGACATGTTATCACACATGTGGTCACAGTGTGTATGTCATATAACATATACATGTTACACATATTGTCACACATATTCATCACAGATATTGTGAAATGTTATCACACATGTGGTCACAATGTGTATGTCATATAACACATACATGATACACATATTGTCACTCATATTCATCACACATAGTATGACATGTTATCACACATATGGTCACAATGTGCATGTCATATAATGTGTTACACATATGGTACACATATTGTCATACATATTCATCACACACATTGTCACAATACGTATCATAAAACCTATACTTAATCCTCAATTAGAACTTCATAAACCAAGAGAGTAATCCTAACCCCGTTAATCAGAAACATTATGTTCCCTTCGCATAAAAGAATAATATTCCTTTTTATCTAAACAAAGTTTCATCGTCAAGCGTGGTTTCTTCGATCGTAAAATTCGCGGGAATCTTTCGTTACAATCTTTCGCCATAAATCTCCGGCAAGCTTTCTTAATCCGAACGCTTATCTAACACGAAACAGGCTGAAAATTATCTTAAACCCGCCGCTTATCCGGTACAGCAATTAAGAAATTTCTTTGTTTTATTTTATCGCAGCATTGTCGTTAAAAAAAACTCGCTGTGTAGCCATGAACGTGTACGTAGTTCAACGGTTACCAACTTTGCCTTTGAAAAAGTGTAGTTAAAAAATAAATTAATTAACAGTATTAAATAAATATTAGACAACACAAAAATGCACTACGAATAAATATATTTAATGTTTTTCTGTAGAAAATAATAAATAAGCAAATTATATTTGAAGAGGCACTATTTCCCGCCAAAATTTGAATTGGCTAACGAAGATTTTCAATACGGCGTAAAATAATGAAATGTCATAGAATTTTATTGAAGTATCAGAAGTATTCTTATGTATTATATACTCTGCTAATAGTATATAATAGACTAGATCAAATAATTATAAATATAGTATACAGGGTGTTTCATTTTTGTCTTCCAAAGCAGATATCTTTAGAAGCATAAAAGATACGGAAAAATGTTTCGAATGAAACTTGTATTGTTTCATAAGAGAAATATTATACGCCTATTTTCTTGACCTTGAGATGACCTTGAAAAAACCTGTAGAGGTCAAGTATAAATTTTGAAATAGGATGATACAAATTTCTTTATGCATAAAGATTCCTTGTAATGTTCCAAACAAAAAAGTATTAGGGCACAATATCAAAAAAATTAACACTTCACAAGATATTTCAATTCTTATTCACCAAATATGTAATTTTTCAATTTGAAATATCTCGCAAAGTATTGATTTCTCAAACATAGTACCTCAATACTTTTTTACGTAGAATTCTTCATAGAATCGATCTGTGTAGAAAAAGATATAGCATCGTATTTAAAAAATTGAATCTGACCTCCACAGGACATTTCAAGGTCATCCCAAGGTCAAACTGATGGAAGTACAGTATATATCTTTTGAAACAGTAAAAGTTTTGTTGGAAGGATTTTTTTATGTCACGTACAGTTTCCGAGATATTTGCTCTGGAATATTAAAATGGGAACGGTGTTCGTTATGGTTGGCAACCCTTACCGCCCTTTATTTTCCTTTCTCGCCGAAACCCTATAGCTCGAGATTGCACGTGCTCACCCTTATCGTTGCATTATGCACGTGTGCAGAACGTATATTAACGACACTTATCACGTCATGGCACTTACGGGCCGATGAAATATTGAACAGCTCTGGTTAATATCTTACTCCGCGGCGCGACTGTATGTATGCTGGATCGAATCGTGTCTACTGTATATTTGGATACGTAACCTTTTTTTAGATTCGCGAGATCTTCGCAATTTTTAGGTTATTAAATTTTCAAGGTTTTTTATTTATAAATTTGTGGAATTTGGAATTAGGAAATTTTTTATTTTCAGATCTGGAAATCTAGGGATAACTATATTTGGAAATTTTCATATTTTTTAATTAGCATATCCTCAAATTTCTGTGTTCTCAAATTCCTAGATGTTAAAATTCTAATATTTACAAATCTCCAAATCACCATTATTCAAATCCCCAAATCTCTGAATCTCTAAATCAGCAACTCGTGAATTACTAAATCAGTAACTCACAAAGCCTCAAATTTCTATATCACCAACTTTCAAATCACCAAATCCACAAATGTCCAAATCCACAAATCTCCAAATCCATAAATCCCCAAATCCACAAATCACCAAATCCATAAATCACCAAATCCACAAATCACCAAATCCATAAATCACCAAATCCACAAATCACCAAATCCATAAATCACCAAATCCACAAATCACCAAATCCATAAATCACCAAATCCACAAATCACCAAATCCACAAATCACCAAATCCACAAATCACCAAATCCACAAATCTCCAAATCCACAAATCACCAAATCCACAAATCCACAAATCACCAAATCCACAAATCCACAAATCCCCAAATCCACAAATCACCAAATCCACAAATCTCCAAATCCCCAAATCCATAAATCCCCAAATCCACAAATCCACAAATCACCAAATCCCCAAATCCCCAAATCCTAAAACCTCCCAAAACTCCAAACTTCAAAACCCCCAAACTCTCCAACTACCCAAATTCCCAAACGTCCCCGCAAATCCCTAAAAAATCGACAAGTGTTCCTCTCTGTTCCTTAGCGTACTCCCCTCCGGGAATGTTAGATTTGTCGTCGACTGTACTCTCAGCGGGCTTCGAGCCGTGAGCGAATTTCGTAACAATAATTTAATATTCCTATCGATTCGGGGATATAAATCACGGCTCGTGAACGAGACAGCGATTGCAGATGCAGTTACGAAGATTCCACTGCAATTGCGAATTATCGAACTACACGGCCCCCTGGGGCGGTGAATAAAGAGGAGCCAACTTGCAACATATTTGGACGAGCCTCTAGATAGACAAGTCGATTAACTTGTATCGACAAAAGTGGATCTGCTACATTCATACTTGAAACTCAACTACTGACATATTTGCTTTGACATTTTTTCTTTTCATATTGGGACTGCATTTTTTTGTTTTGATTTATTTATATTGTTTATAGAACTGTAATTTATTTGTAACTGAAAGCAGTAAAGAACCTGGAATTCAGTTTAGCAGGACATTAATAAAGGTACATTTGTCTACAGATCTCATGAAACAAGTAGTATTCATAGTGGGTTTCGAATGTCATCATAAATTATATGAAAACACAAGTTCACACTTGTTACTCTTATTAAATAACATTTGAATTAAAATAATGTCTTGTTTTTAATGTAATTTTAAGTAGAAAGTTCGATGCGATGAAGCACAGAGCGTCTTGTCGGGTAGTAGCCATGAAACAGGACCTCTCCATGGTCCGTGCTAGGCTACATTTTAACCTCTTAGGTGCGACGGCCCAGTATAATGGCTTTCGTCATCATAAATTATATGAAAACATAAGTTCACACTAGTTACTCTTATTAAACAATATTTGAATTAAAATAATATCTCATTTTTAATGTAATTTTAAGTAGAAAGTTCGATGCGACGCGGTATGGAGCGTCTTGTCGGGTAGCAGTCATGAAACAGGACCTCTCCATGGTCCGCGCTAGGCTACAAAAGGGTACCATTTTAACCTCTTAGGCAGTGGTGGGCAGTCTCAGCGCATGCGCAGTAAGCTATTCGCAGAAGTTCTCAGTAGCGTATACAGTTTGATCAAATATAAGGTATCATTAGGCCCTAATGAGGAAAAAAAATAAATCTGAAGAAAATTGCAGGAAAGAGAATAAAATGGTTAAGTAATATAACAGATTATATATAATAAAAGTAATATTATTTATTTATGACTATTAAATTATTTAATAATTTAATTTATTTATGATTATTATTTTATTTATATTTGTTATTATATTAATTAATTAATTAATTATATTATATTAATATTTGTTGCAAGAGCAAAGGAAAAAGATACCGCTCGACTTTTATCAGATCTTTGCATGTTAACAAAATAAAATCCATTTCTTTCTTATTGTATCTCTGATATTATAATTTTCGCACGTAAGACCTAAGTAGTACAAGCGTATTATATGGTCAGACCATTCAAGTAGTATAACCATATTATATGGTCAGACCATTCAAGTAGTATAAGCGTATTATATGGTCAGACCTAAGTAGTATAACCGTATGATATCGTCAGACCATTCAAGTACTATAACCGTATGATATGGTCAGACCTAAGTAGTATAACCGTATGATATGGTCAGACCTAAGTAGTATAACCGTATGATATGGTCAGACAATTTAAGTAGTATAACCCTATGATATGGTCAGACAATTTAAGTAGTATAACCCTATGATATGGTCAGACCTAAGTAGTATAACCCTATGATATGGTCAGACGGTCTGACCATATCATACGGTTATACTACTTAGGTCTGACCATATCATAGGGTTATACTACTTAGGTCTGACCATATCATAGGGTTATACTACTTAAAATGTCTGACCATATCATACGGTTATACTACTTAGGTCTGACCATATCATACGGTTATACTACTTAGGTCTGACCATATCATAGGGTTATACTACTTAAATTGTCTGACCATATCATAGGGTTATACTACTTAAATTGTCTGACCATATCATACGGTTATACTACTTAGGTCTGACCATATCATACGGTTATACTACTTAGGTCTGACCATATCATACGGTTATAGTACTTGAATGGTCTGACGATATCATACGGTTATACTACTTAGGTCTGACCATATCATACGGCTATACTACTTAGGTCTGACCATATCATACGGTTATACTACTTGAATGGTCTGACCATATCATACGGTTATACTACTTGAATGGTCTGACCATATCATACGGTTATACTACTTAGGTCTGACCATATCATACGGTTATACTACTTGAATGGTCTGACCATATCATACGGTTATACTACTTAGGTCTGACCATATCATAGGGTTATACTACTTAGGTCTGACCATATCATACGGTTATACTACTTGAATGGTCTGACCATAAAGCGCTTATACTACTTGAATGGTCTGACCATAAAGCGCTTATACTACTTAGATCTGGTCATACAGGGTGTTCGCTTTCAGGTGGAAATCCTCTTGAGGGGTGGTAGCTGGTGTGATTCGGAACAACTTTTTCCTTTACCAAAATGCTGGTTTAAGCTTAGTTTTTGAATTATTAATGAAAAACACTGACCAATCAGAGGGCGATAATAGCGCGAGCTCGGATGCGAGAGCGACGGGTGCAAGCGTGACGGTTGGCACTGGTCGTGAACAAGCAAATCGCGCGACATCGGTAACGTAGTTACCACCGATAATGCGTCAGCCGGTAAGTAGTTACAAAATTTACTAAGTATACATTTATTAACGGAACTAAATGTATCGAGGAAACGAAAATGAAGATGAACATTCAGAGCAATTTTGTATAATTCACTCTATACATACATATATAGTTGTATAGTTTTATACAGTCATATATATAACTAACCTAACCCAGCCTAATGTAATCTAACCCAACTTATACATTCATAGTTTACAGTGCAATTATAAGAATTTTTGAAAAATTATGTAAAATCATTAAGGTGCCTCTTATCAGTCACCACTGCATGTACCGGCTAGATACGGCACTAATAGCAGGCTGTGACGTCAGCTGACGCATGCGCAGAAAGCTCTCGCGTGAGATAAAATCTCACGACTGCCCATCACTGCCTCTTAGGTACGACGCGCCACTATAGTGGCGGACCATCTCTCTGTACGATGGTCCACTATAGTGGCTTTCGCGAACGTCATCGTAGATTAGCGTCATAGTAACTCTACCGCCTCACTCACCGTTTCAATTGAACGATCGTTTTCATATGTTTCAATCAGCACTTTTTGCCTTCACCACGTTTCCAGAGTATTAACAAATCCCACAAAAGTACATTACATGTAAATAAAAGGTAACGCCAAGTTTAGACACCATGGGACCTCTTTGCACGCATATTGTCAACATTTAGAAATTATTTTGTGAATTTTCGAAAAGTATCAAGGTTAAAGTATATCTTTGGGAAAAATTATAATTTAATCGTGAAAAACTTTGTTCTTGTAGAGATCATTGTCACACGTGCTGCTTATGAATGCTCTTCAAGAAACAAAGTCCAAAGAGGTTAAGGTAAAATGTTTCATTGCATATTAAGTTTCTTTGTAATAGGAGATCTCCGTTTCTTTCAAATAGACTTTCATAATGAAGTTATGATAATGATTTTAATATCTTGAAACACGCCTAATCCTAT
Organism: Megachile leachella; assembly: GCA_963576845.1. Classification (NCBI taxonomy): domain Eukaryota; kingdom Metazoa; phylum Arthropoda; class Insecta; order Hymenoptera; family Megachilidae; genus Megachile; species Megachile leachella. Next base: position 7,309,346 of record OY756252.1, on the reverse strand, counting down.
CACAGCGAATTTCAAGGATCCTGCGAACGAGTACAAAGGAATAGAGCGGAAGATAGGAAAGGATCAGGCTCAGAATCGTGTTCTGAAGGGAAAAATGGCTGAAAAGGAATCCGATGATCCTCAAAGAAGACGAACTAATAACAATAATGTAACAGGTTCAAAGGCACCATTGACTTCCGTATTACAAGCATCACACTTCGTTTATCACTGGTACTTCCGTTTACTACTTTGTAGCTTTCAAGCTTTCGTTTGCTATTTACGTTTATTAGCTTTAAAGTATTCTCCAGTTTTATTGCAATTGTGCATTTCTTGTGGTGTAAAGTGTCTTTTGTCGCGGTGACTCATCTTTTATTCAAATTCACTGTTAATCCTAATTTTCTTTACTTTGGCTTTGCTGATTGAGGAGCAAACTAATGTTTATGGTAACAAAATTTTTAATTTGAAAATTTTGGAATTTTGGAGTTTTCAAATTTGGAATTGGGGAATTTTGGAATTTGGAAATTTTGGGATTTGGAAATTTTGGAATTGGGAAATTTTGGAATTTGGAAATTTTGGAATTTGGAAATTTTGAAACTTAGAAATTTTGGAATTGGGGAATTTGGAAATTTTGGAAATTTTGGAATTGAGGAATTTTGGAATGTGGAAAATTTGGAATTTGAAAATTTTGGAACTTGGAAATTTTGGAATTGGACAATTTTGGAATTTGGAAAATTTGGAATTTGAAAGTTTTGGATTGAGAAATTTTGGAATTTGGAAATTTTGGAATTGAGGAATTTTGGAATTGAGGAATTTTGGAATTTGGAAAATTTGGAATTTGGAAATTTTGAAACTTAGAAATTTTGGAATTGGGGAATTTTGGAATTTGGAAATTTTGAAACTTAGAAATTTTGGAATTGGGGAATTTTGGAATTGGGGAATTTTGGAATTTGGAAAATTTGGAATTTGAAATTTTTGGAACTTGGAAATTTTGGAATTGGAGAATTTTGGAATTTGGAAAATTTGGAATTTGAAAGTTTTGGATTGGAGAATTATGGAATTTGGAAATTTTGGAATTGGGGAATTTTAGAATTTGGAAATTTTGCACTTTACCTCAAAAGTACAAAACAACCCAAACTAAAAAAGAAAAATCTTTTCCCATATATAAAATGAAGTATACTCAACATCTCCAACACAATACACATTCCATAAAAACAAAAGCTGAAAGAAATACGTTGTACAGAACAAAGTTTTCTTTTACCAAATAATTTGACTACAGTATTACAATAATACATTCTAAATAACTGCAACCCGAATCGAGGAGTCGATAAATTACTTTGAACAGTCGCACTGGTAGGAATTTTATCGTGACAATAACGATATCCAACAATATTAACGACTGGCAATATATTATGTTTCGTTTCAATTTTACGAGGGAACTATCGAATGAATTTTTAATAACGTGTATAGCAGACACGAGGTGTTTTACGAGCTTAACAACGGCGAAAGAGAACTGCAGGGTTTATTAAAGCAATAAATGAAGTTATGATAATGCGTTAAACTTCACCGAACGTCAGTGTTGGTTTAAGAAGTTCACGGAAACCGATGTTAATTTCTCGGACGAGGATCAAAGTGGAATGGCGCGAAACGTGCAAGACACGGGAATTGAAATTACATAAGAAAGTTAGGTATGCAATGTGTTATCAAGATCCTTCGATGTATCGTTCATGAAATATTTTATATTTCACTCCTTTGTAAGTGATTTATTATTTGAAATTTGTTAGAGAAGGTAAAAATAATAAGTATAACGTATTTTGAATAAAATATTGTATAAAAGATGTAATATACGAAGAGTATTTAATATAGGTTAAGAATACATGTGCAGTTTTAGGCGGGAACGAAGAAAAGCAATATGGCGTCAGTATCGGTCGACGCGCGGGAAATATGAAACGTGTTATATGTAGTTTACGTACTTACAGTAGTAACTGTATTTTTAATTGAAATAAAATTTAGTTTTATATCTAGTAAATCACAATTAATATTTAATTTCATTCTCCAACTAATTATAGTTTTTATAGTTGCAAACATAACTTACTCTTTTAATTAAATTTATTTTTATAGTAATATAATAATGAAACCTCACTTGAAGTAAACTTTTACAATTTGTTTCACTGCATTGACAATTCTTTTTTATTTAATATATGTTTTATTTTTATTCATTTTATGATTATAGTTAAAATCAAAGAGTGACGAATATGTACGTCAACAGCAAAACAGATACTCCCACTGAAAATAACGAACTAGTTCCTTAACTAATTTTGTGAAAATTTTAATTCTGCACGAATATATGTATTAACAACGTCAATATAAAGTTTTAGGTTGACGAATATATACGTCAACAGCAAAACAGATACTCTCATTGAAAATAACGAACTAGTTCCTTAACTAATTTTGTACAAATTTTAATTCTGCACGAATACATGTATTAACAACGTCAATGTAAAGTTTTAGGTTGACGAATATATACGTCAACAGCAAAACAGATACTCTCATTGAAAATAATGAAATAGTTTCTTAACATATTTTGTATAAACTTCTATTTTACACGAGTGTACGACAACGTCAAAATGAAATTTTAGGTTGACGAATATATACGTCAAATACAGAAGAATGCTAATATGATTAATTAAAAACTACATTTTTAGCTAATTTCTGGTTAGTTTTTTATTTTATACCAGTACAAATGTAAATTGCACCAAAATGATGTTTTCCATTGACGAATATATACGTCAAGCACAAGGAGAACAATACTATTACCAATAATGCACCTTTTTAGATGATTTTCGTTCATTTTTGTGATTTTACACCAATATACACGTCAGATACTCTAACATGACGTTTATGGTTGACGAATATATACGTCGAACGCAGGAAAAATACTCCTACTTTCATTAATGGAGTACTTTCTAAGCTACTTTTCATTTGTTTTGTTATTTTAAAAGAGTACGAACATAAATCGTTCCAAAATGATGTTTTATATTGACGAATATATACGTCAAACACAAAGAAAATAGAACTACTGTCAGTAATATACTACTTTTCTATCTAATTATCGGTTATTTTTACATTTCATACAAACATACACCTCAATTATTCTTAAGTGAAGCTTTTACCTGACGAATATATACGTCAAACACAGAAAACTACTACTATTATCAATAACAAGCTACCTTTTTATGTAATTTTCAGTTATTTTTGGATTTTACACGAGCATCCATCTCAACTACTCTTAAGTGAAGCTTTTACCTGACGAATATATACGTCAAACACAGAAAACTACTACTATTATCAATAACAAGCTACCTTTTTATGTAATTTTCAGTTATTTTTGGATTTTACACGAGCATCCATCTCAGCTACTCTTAAGTGAAGCTTTCTTCTGACGAATATATACGTCAAACGCAGAAAACTACTACTATTATCAATAACAAGCTACCCTTTTATGTAATTTTCAGTTATTTTTGGATTTTACACGAGCATCCATCTCAACTATTCTTAAGTGAAGCTTTCTTCTGACGAATATATACGTCAAACACAGAAAACTACTATTATTATCAATAACAAGCTACCTTTTTATGTAATTTTCAGTTATTTTTGGATTTTACACGAGCATCCATCTCAGCTACTCTTAAGTGAAGCTTTTACCTGACGAATATATACGTCACACACAGAAAACTACTACTATTATCAATAACAAGCTTTTTTTTATGTAATTTTCAGTTATTTTTGCATTTTATACAAACATACACCTCAACTACTCTTAAGTGAAGCTTTTACCTGACGAATATATACGTCAAATGCTACTATTATCAATAACAAGCTACTTTTTTACGTAGTTTTCAGTTATTTTTTTATTTTACACTAACATACACGTCAACTACCCTGAAACGAAATCTCCCTTGACGAATATATACGTCAAAGGTAGTTAACTAGTTAAATTATCCAGCTACAAACCAGCTTTCCCAGAGGCAGGGCGAGAGAAAAAGATGGAGGTAACACAGTGCGAAATCAGGTCCGTAAATTCCGAGAGACACCCTATCGCTACAAGCAAATACGCTCATCGTTTCCTCTTATCGTTCACGCGCACGTGACATCCCAAACATCCGAGCGAAAAGGAACGGTTCATTTGTCCCGTTCAATCCGTTCGATCCCCCGAACTTTCGTAGTCCCTTTGACAGATCGACGCCTCGACGAGCAACGATCCGTTAACTAACCGTGAAAACGACTGGCCGTGTTAACTTTGCATCCGGCCTTCAAACGAGGTGACCCGTCCTGCTGAAACTCGTCGAACCTCTGCACTGAATTTCCGTCCACGGAATTCCGCTCGGCACATTCCGATCCTCTTCTGTCGCGAGAGAATTGCTCCAAGGATTAGCTGGCAAAATTTCCTGCTACAGAGAGATTTAGTTATAAACCAGTGACGTGAAAATCTGACCAGCGGTACTGTAACTGGCGGCCATTTAGGGGATCGCTTTTGACGTTGCGAAGGGAACGATGAAATTTTCATGAACACGTGCTTTTAGCTGCTATTACACCTGCTGTATTTACACTATTAATTACAGATTTTTGTATTGGGACGTTTGTGGGATTGGCAGGATGATAATTTGGAAATATGAGATTTACAAGGTTTTGGGCTTGTGACTGAAATTACAAGAAGAGTAAATTATTTATTAAGGAAATCAGGAGAGTATGCTAATACTTGTACGTCCCTTCCTAAATGACCAAACGTTCTAAAATGGCTAAGTGGTCTAAGTGACCAAACCAAACAATTTACCAAGTTATTTTATCCAAGTAAATTTGAAAATTATATGATGACTACAAAATTTGTAATATTTGCAAATGTGTTGAATGTTCTGACCAGTTTCGTAACAGCTTTTTTGCAGCAATTCGAGGGCCATTGCACGGAATGTACATGGCCACGCAAAGATCGCCTGCGATCTCGACCTGGTCATCGGGCAATTAAGTGCCATGAAACATGGCTTGTCGTCTACTATGCGACCGCATACCAAGTGCATTACTAGCGAAACACGGGCTCAACGATTTGAATAAGGTGTAGCTATCGTACTACTGTGGCTCACGTCACTGTACTATAAAATGTACTAAGTAATTATGACGTTATACTGATCACGATCGCACAACCCCAGCGAGCCTTAATTACAAATTTACATTTTCAACACTAGTATACTTGTAAATCCAATGATTGATGTTTTTCACTGACTCCTAATTTCATTTTTAATTTTATGCATAATGTTGTTTATACATTATGTAAATTACAGGGTGTTTCATTTAAAGGGGTCTATTCAAACATCTTCAATATCGACGATACGTTCGATATTATCGGAGATATGAGTAGGTCGAAATTAGGCAATATAGTAAAATATTGTCAATGCAGTTAAATGCATAGGATAACGCACCAAAATAGCTTCCTAACAAGTTTCTTCTTTTAATTCAAAAAGTTTAAGGCAGTTTTCTTGTAATTTCATCGAAACTCAAAACGATTTTTTGCAAAGTGACTTATAATACTTTTGTGTGAATGCATCGATGCAAATAATTCCATTTGAAAAAACTTAACCTTCATATCTATTTTAACATGTAAAAAAATCTTCACCAAATGTGGAACCACGTAAATTTTGAACGAATTTAACTTTTCTCTTCAATTACTTAATTTCTTTGAAATTACCTAATTAATTTAATAGACGGAATATAAAATGAAGCTGATTCGGTTATTTTAAACTATTTTACTGCGCACAGAATTTTATACTGTTAATGCAGTATTTCAAGTTTCTAACACGAGGAATATTTTTAAATGGCATTCATTAAATTCCTCAACAACTGCGTTTAATGTGAAATATTTCTTTGCAAAGGGGATTTTCAGTCTCATGCAGGATGGAATTTTGTTTAATAACTGAAATATGCATGAAAATCATTTATTTAATTGCGCAAATTAAATTCTTCGACAACTATGAGAAATAAAATAGCGTGAAATCACAAGAATTCTCTTGTGTTCAATAATTAGAATATTTAAAAATTCTTGAATATTAACTACAAATTTTATTTTAAATTAATCTTGCAAAGCTTGATACTAAAAATTTATTTTCTTTCCATTTGCAACACCATTTTCAACATCTTCTAAACATTGCAATGTGTATTCTCCCGGGATTTTCGATTACGGAAGGTTCTCGAATTAATTTATAAGTTCCTTCCTCCTGGGTATACCCTCAACACCTTCGGAATCAATTACGTAAATGGCCATCCAATTTAATGCAAACTATCAACTATGTTCTGTCTGCGGTGTATTCGAAAACAAAATTCACGCGAAACAGTTGCGGAATATTTTTCAATTTACGTCCACTATGATTCTCAGTTAAAAGTTGCACATCCGCTAAACTTTCTAATGGATATTAAAAAGTTAACGCAGTATCATTTTATGGCAGTTATATTAACCTCCTACGTAAACAATGAATGACTGATTTTACGTTTTTCATATTAAATTATGTGAAAATTGTTGAATAATGAAAATGCGGAGAATCTAGGTTAGGAGATGAATTTACGTTAGTAGCGATACTTTTGATGACGTACTTTGTGGCGGTTATAATAATTGATAAACGAACGGATTAACGCTAAGTTTACGTCCTTTTAAAGAAGATATGAAATATGAAAATTAGAAATAATTTGATACTTTGACAGCTTGATAATTGGGTCACCTAATCTAGATGCCAGCCTGGGTGCTAATCTAACCTAGATGCCGACCAACCTGGATGTTAACCTAACCTAGATGGATGCCAGAAGCTTATAGTCTACCAGGTGCCAGAACGAGTGCATTTCAAATGTCGAGATACCGTAAACATATAGGTGGAACAAGAGACGCAGAGATTTTAAAGTCCAAACGTAAACGTGTCCGAAACTATCGAAAACGATACCGAACACGATTATTGTTGATTTCACGACGACCGAGTATTGTCGACGATGAATTACAGAGCTTTCAACGTGCTTCCAGTCGATCTGTGTGAAAAATTATCGAAACCGAACGGTTTTTCATCGATTCGACGGGTTGCCGCCAAAAATACAGCAAAGGCTGTCTCCACCCTCAAAATTTCAACTAGAAAATGGCGGGCTGTAGCGTGTAGACAAACGAAAAAATACATGAAGCTTGTACATCACATGAGAATTTCTATATTTCACTGCTTCTTCACCTTTTCCGAAAAAAGAAAATTCCCTGGAAAATGATATTTGGCAAAGTGCAATCTACCCGGCACGAGTACATGAATCAGCTCTCGCGAAGGAAAAAAGAAGAACGAAGGAAAAAGAAAGACTCGTTTCCATCTCTAATCCGAGAGCTGGCACGCGAAATCTCGATTCTAATCCGTTTGGTAAAAAAATCGGGTGTCGCCAGGAAGTTTCCTAATTTCTCAGGAAATTTTCGCCGTTCTATTACCCTGTTCAGGAAGGTCTATTTAAGGGTGGTACATTCCCCGATTATTCCCGTGCCGACGGCTCGTTTCCAGAAACGATAAGACAAAAATAATCCCGGTACCGTGTAAAAGGGAATGAGACAGACACTGTATCTCGGCCCAACAGCTCCTCATCTAGTTTTCTGGCTTAAAACGGCTTGGCTCTGAATGAACATACTGTGACACGCGAATGGAACGCGTACCGTTATATTACAATTTTAGGGTTAATGGAGAAATTATTTTTATATCAAAATAAAATTGAATTCTTGTGAGAATTTTGTGGTTAGGTTAGGTTCGAGGGAGGGGGACTTTTAATGAAGGAGAGATTAAAATCATATGTGATATGATATGTTATACATATATTAGATTTCATATTTGACGTATCATATATGATACATTGTACATTGTACATCACATAACATTTATAACATATACAGCATATGATAGCATACGTGCATATGTTAACACATATCATATATCGTACATTATTTGTCATGTATCATATGTCACACATGGTACATCATGCATCATATATCATTTACATCATATCAAATAACAGTTGTGCAACACATATCATATTTCATACATTATACATCATGTATCATATGTCACATATCATATTTCATACACAATATATCATGTATCGTATGTCACATATGGTACATCATGCATCATATATCATTTATAACATATCAAATAACACACGTGCAACACATATCATATTTCATACATTATACATGATGTATCATATGTCACATATCATATTTCATACACAATATATCATGTATCGTATGTCACATATGGTACATCATGCATCATATATCATTTATAACATATCAAATAACAGTTGTGCAACATATATCATATTTCATACATTATACATGATGTATCATATGTCACATATATTTCATACACAATATATCATGAATCGTCACATATGATACATCATACATCATATATCATTTACGACATATCACATATATGATATGTATCACATTTCATATATCATACACCATGTAGCTTGTATCGTGTACCATGTATGAATATCATACAACATATGCTAAACGTATACCACATATTACATACCGCAAACCTCATATCACAAATGAACGACATACTAATAACATAAAACATTCCTAATAAATAAAATACATAACAAATAAAATAAATAATAGTATAAAAAAATGAAACGAACAATTTTCAATTAATAAAGTAAAATACATATCAGATTAGTAAACTAAAGTGAATAATAATCGAACACGTAATCAGGAAGTTTGCAGATGAAAACAGGGTAGATTTCACTCGGTCCTGTTTACGTGGGCCAATCTGTGGTATCGCGTATTTGATCGTGTCTCGTCTTCGAATAGTTTCTCGTTTCGCTTCTACCGGTAGCAAGCAAATTGTTTGAAACACTCTCCGTCGGCAAACTTATAGAATCCACACGGTGCACCACAGAGAAAGTCGCATAACAATGCAGTCGCGTCGTAAACAGTTAGACAGTTAGTTCAGTCTCTAATAGTCTTTGACTTATCCGACATCAAATTAAATTAGAACAAAGGAATCGATTGAATTTAGAACGCGATACGAGGTATTTACTCGTGGCGGTGTTTGCGTTGCGTGTATCTGTGATTAATTACGCCGTGTACCAGGTATTATTACTGCGAACAACCGAACACTTGCCAAGTTACGTCAAGGTAATTATTAACGTATAACGGTGTCTTCCGTCCTCTAGCCCCTTTTCTGCGATATTACACTGCTTTCATATTGTTTATTAGTGGATTATACACATAAAATTAAATATAGTAAGTCGGACAAATTTATATCTCCCCTATTAAACACAGTCTGTTTGTGAATTTTTGGTGAAAGAACAAGTTTTTGTTCTCCAACATCCTTTAAAGCTTGACTTATCTCCATGTAATTACTCCCTTTTTCTAAAACTGATGAAATAATCATAGCTTTACAGCGAGATCGAGTCATAAGACGGGACCTCTCCATGGTCCGTGCTAGGCTACAAAAGGATACCGTATGAGCGTTACAGGTACGACACGCCACTACAGTGGCTTTCAAAGGTATGATCTGTATAATGGTCCACTGTAGTGGCTTTCGCAAGTATAATCTCCCTGATTTGCTATAAAAGAAACTTTTCTTGACACTGTTACACATGTAAGTCCAAACAGTTGTGAGAAGGGTGTTTGAAGCGATTGCACAAAACGAAATAAAATATCATTTCCAAATGTCACCACAGTAAGTAGCACTTAAAAGAATGATCGGAACAATGACCACGGCAGTGGACTTCAATAATAAACAACAAAAGAATGGTTCGGCAGAATAAATTATGCAACCATCGATGGTCGTCAAATCGCGCTAAATTAGCAAACAAAAGGTCCAAGGAAATCCTTGTAAATTCGGTAAGATAAAGGGGCAAGATATAGGTAGGTCCCGAAGAAGTAGGTGCACACTGAGGCGAGATAGTGCTTTTGACATAGCACCGCCAGCGAACCTAATGACTCAGGCCACTCAGAGAATACACTAATTACCATGAAAGCGTCCCGTACACGCTTCCGGAAGACAGGCATTTTACTTGCCTCCCACATCTCTCTGTTCCCATACTTAAGGTAAGGATATTAGTGCCGAGGAGCAGTGCCCTCCTCGAGCAAGCTTGAATTTTAGACCAAGTTTCCTCTTCCGTGTGCACCGATGGTCGTTTAACCTGCGCCAGACGCGGCTCGAACCTGAAATTCTTACGTCTACGAACTTCCGAGGATTTCCTAACCGAAAAACTTTGGTTTGCTCGAATGACTCGGGTTTTGTGGTTAATTTTATATTGGAGGGTGTGGCGTTAACGTATCGTGATTCTAAAAGACTAAGACCGTTACTTTAGATTGTGTTAAACTACCTAATTTCAGATATTACAGTTTTATGCAGATCGAAGCTCGTTTAAAGCACGAATTGTGAATCCAGAAGACGGAGATGGATTGCTAGTTTAGATTACGCTAAAGTGGTTAATTTTAGGTAATAGTTTCGTGTGAGCCAAAGTGATATTTAAGGGTGCACGCCTGTTTAATGCACGAACTCTAGAGGGCTACTGCTTTCTTCAATTATGCGAAAGTGGTTAATTTCAGGTAATATTGCAGTTTTATGGGGATCGAAGGGGTAATTAGAGGTATACACGAACTATAACTCTAGAGAGTGTACTGTTTCCCTAAATTATGTTGATATGGTTAATTTTAAGATGTTACATTAACATTTTATAGAAAAACAAATTTTGTAATTTTCTAAGATACTAAAGGCATTGCCCCTCTTAGATAGAAGTCGTTCGTCATTGGTCGAATGTCACGTGGTGCAGCGTAACGCGCATGCGCGAATAATTCACGAGGTCAATGGGCGTGGCTAATATAAACGAGCGTTCCAGTGCAATGAACTGTGTACATTCTATTACGTATACAATACATAATATTATGATTTTTCCTGCAAATATATTCAGTTCAATCAATATGAAAAGTACTGAATATAACAAAATAAAACGAAAATACAAACGTCTACAACTCATTTCTATGGATTTAAATGAAGAAAAAGATCGACGATAGAGGATCTAAAGAAATGACTTGCTAATAAGACAAAAGTGCATTTGAGAGGGAAATGCATCGTCCGATGCAGAAGTTTCAGTGAAAGATAAAATCTTTTTTATATTTATGCAATTTAAAGAGCGTAACTTGAAGTTAAGGATACTCGAGGGACTGTTTTTTCAGGGAACAGTTTATTCCTATAAATATCAAAGATACAAACACTGAGATACTTGAAATATGAATAGTAAGAGATATGTTCGTCTGTAAAAAAATTCCCTATTATGCGATAAAACAAGAGGGAGTAAATTTTGTTTAAATTCGAACAAAATTAGGTTCGAGTTGTGTTAGGGTGAGTAATTAAATTTAGGATAGATTTGAATTATACTAGCATTTGTATATGGTTAGGCTATTTTTACTCGAGTTAGATTAGAATTAGAATAAGTTGGGTTCAATTATTCTTAGTTATCACCAAACCAAATTAATTCCAATCAAGAATGAATAAAAATTACTAGAGTGAAACTTGTTGAAACTATAAACATCAAAGAACTCTATATCTCCCAGATATTTTTCTAATCGCTCGAATTCGTTTCCAAAGTTTGGTCGGCCAGTTATCACGCGCGGTGTTATCGTTTCCACGGTTGACGCTGAAATTTCCAAGCGAATCGTTCGGCCGTTGTTGCTACGTCGTCGAGCAGGCTGGCCGCAAATTTCGCCGCGTTGTTTGGACGCGTTTCGCAGAAGAACGACGCCGAATTCGCGTCGGCCGATTGATTTGTTCGTCGACGAAAAATATTGGAAACGGCCCCGACGTTTCACGCGCAATCGGCCTACACGGCTCAGCGACGAAAGAACTCCCGTTGTGTTTCGCTTCGATTTCCTCTTCCCTAGTTATTTTCTTTTTTCCCCTACCCTTCGCATCCTCGCTTCGGTCAAATTGATCTTAAATTACCAGCCGACGTCAACACGGCCCGATATTTCGACGCTGATCCGTCAAAGGAACAGAAATTTGCGCGCGCGTCGATTAATCGTTTCCCCGGCCAATTTCGACCCACCGGTTCGATCAAATTGTTCAAGCGGACCACGTGCACGGCCATTTTGTTTCACGCGTGTTACGTAGTAATAACGATCGGCCAAATTTGATGAGCTTTTAAACGGACAGTTTACGCGAACAATCGAATCGACAACTTTATCGCTGAACGCACGGTTCTGCCAGCTGAATCTACCTAATGGCTAACGGCACCACGTTCTGCTGATTCAACCTGCGAATTTTGTCGTATGTGCGCCAGCTCCAACTTGCGGCTAATAAATTTACAGATTTCAACCGCTTAACAGGAACTCGTTACGATCGACCCATTATGCTAAGTCCTTGTTTGAATTATTCCGATGATGTTCAGTGCTGCGGATATGCATGTGGAACAATTTTGCTTTGTGGAATTTCGTTCGTGTGCAAATAACCTTGTCATGTGAAGATTAATACTTTAAGTAAGTACTTCCTTAAGTACTTTTAAGTTGAAAATAACGTAAAACAATAAATAAGCGCAGTTTGAATGTGGAAGGCCTAGCCTATGTTCAAATAGTACTTTGGGTGTCTGGGTCATATCTTCACATTTGATATTTCTACACATTCAATGTGCACCTAGACTCAAAGTTTTCATACATTACTAGACTTATAAATACCTTGATTTAGACAGCTAGGTAAGGTAACTATTCTGATGATTACTGATGCTCGATGTGGATGAATGTGGATCTCACACATGTGGAGCTCGAATAATTTTGCCTCGAAGAATTTTGTTCGTGTTCGGCCATATAATCTTGTCTGATGTGAAGGTTAACACTTACTTTTAGCTTGAAAATCATCTGAGAAAGTAAATGAGCAAAGCTTGAATGTGGAAGGCCTAGCCTATGTTCAAATAGTACTTTGGGTGTCTGGGTCATACCTTCAGATTTGATATTTCTACACATTCAAATCCAATGTGCACCTAGGCTCAAAGTTTTCATACATTACTAGACTTATAAATACCTTGATTTAGACAGCTAGGTAAGGTAACTATTCTGATGATTACTGATGCTCGATGTGGATGAATGTGGATTTCACACATGTGGAGCACGAATAATTTTGCCTCGAAGAATTTTGTTCGTGTCCGGCCAAATAATCTTGTCTGATGTGAAGGTTAACACTTACATTTAATTTGAAAATCATCTGAGAAAATAAATGAGCAAAGCTTGAATGTGGAAGGCCTAGGTCCTAGCCTATGTTCAAATAGTACTTTGGGTGTCTGGGTCATATCTTCAGATTTGATATTTCTACACATTCAAATCCAATGTGCACCTAGGTTCAAAGGTTTCATACATTACTAGATTTACGTAAATTTGCAGATACCTATGTAAGGCATCTAGGTATATAGATGCATCCTCATTTATCTAACTTCACTCTTATCTGACACCACAAGATTCTGCATTTCTTTCTGCTTTCTATTTATCATTTATTTTTCAGTGTATGTATTTTGTCACCGACCAACATTTTTAAACGTAAATTTACAACACAATATAAATTGTAAACCTTAAAAATTTGCAAAGTAATCCTCTTTCACTCCCGTGTGAAAACACGAAGGTCCAGAAAATTTCTTGTTTGCGAACGGAATCCTCTCATAAGAGCTATTTTTAACGTTCGCTGCAAATTTCCGGGCAGTCATTTTTTATCGATGCCCGAAAGTCCTCTTTTTCCGATCCTCGGGAACATCCTGCAGAAAGATAGATGTACGAGTTGTCACGGTTCGTTTCATATTCCAAGGCCGGCCCATTCTTTTCCCCTCTTTGTCTGTGTGTACCGATACCTCAGTGCGAAATTCGAGTTTCCATTGGAGCCTCGCAAATTGAACGTCCACCGTGTCGAACGTGATCTTTTCATGTGCAGAAATCCTGGACATTCGGTGAATTTTTCACCGTGAAACGGAAGTTGGATGCTCGATTACGATCCAGTGGCACGATTTTCGAACGGAATCGACGCGTCGATGAAAAACCGAGACGGTCATAGACGGAGAGGCAATCTTCCGCGAGGGAATTTCTGGACGTGGCGCGTTGCATAATTTATCGAATAAGGAAATTTTGGAGAAAATTGTCTTCGTACAGAGATTTTGTCGGTTACTTGATGTAAATTGATTTTCCGTCTTTTTTTGGAGCCAGTAGAATTAAATGCAATTAAAATAAGGAAGTTTGTAAATTAAAAATAAATTATGTTAATTATTAATGAGGTGAAATTAACATAAAATGTATATTATACATTTATTTTTTAAATTTTCATATCATATAAATATTATATAAATATAAAATTAATTTAAAACTCAATAAATTCAATAAAATTGACGTATTAATTAAGTCTCAATCAACTGCTATTAATATACTGATAAGAACTCAATAAGGTAAAAATAAAATATCGATTAAAAGTCAATAGAGTAAGATAAATATATAAATAAAAAATCAATAAAGTAATATTGACTTGTCAATTAAAGTTCAATAAAGTATAATTAACGTATCAATCAAAGCTCCATAAATTGAGATTAATATGTTGATAAGAACTCGATAAAGCAGACTTAATATATCGATTAAAAGTCGATAAAATAAGAATAACGCGTAAATGAAAATTGGATAAAATAAAATTAATGTATTAATTGAAACTTGATAAATTAAAATTAATATAGTAATTAAAAGTTAATTAATTAAAATTAATATGTGAATAAAAAAACAAATTAAATAAAATTAATATATTAGTCAAAATTTATAATCAATTGTCAACTTACAGTATTCGAGTAGTTCTAGCTTTTCTTCTTTATTCACTGGATGCAATAACAGCTTCGCTAACAAGATTAAATTTGCAAATTTCAGTACTAGGAAAATTGAAAAATTCGAAAAATGGAAAAACTGGAAAACTGGAAAATTGGAAAATTGGGAAACTGGAAATTTGGGAAATTGGAAACTTGAGAAATTAGAAAATTGGAAATTTAGAAAACTAGAAATTTGGAAAATTAGAAATATGAGAATTTGGAAACTTGGGAAATTAGAAAATTGAAAAACTGGAAATTTGGAAAAATGGAAAACGGAAAAATTAGGAACCTGAAAGTTTGAATAATTAGAAACTTGAGAAATTAGAAAATTAACAACTTGTTAAATTGGAAAATTGGAAAATTTTTTAAATTTAGTCACGTTACTAAACTCAAGCCGTACTAAAATGGAACAAAGCAGATAGCTTTAATCCAAACACGATTTGAACAAAAAAATTCGCAGAATATTTTGAAAAAATCGTTCTATTTTCAATAAGTATGAAACTTCGTACAATTCCAACATTGTCCCCGCGCTCGAAATTAATCCCGTTTGTTATCGACGTGAACCGTTGAAAGTTTATCGAACAACAAAAAGGACAAAGGGATGAAAAGCGAGAGGGACGTTCGAAAGCGAGGAAAACGCGATGCTGGAAAGACTTTGTTCCCTGCATAACGTCGGTTTTCCGTAGCAGCGAATGACTACAGGCTTCTGTGGAAAATCATGGTGGAAAAGAGCCCTTCAATTACGCGTTTTTGCCCCGCACGGATCAGAAATCTAGAATAAAGGCGGCCATTTAAATCGCTTGAAACGCGACGAAACAGGTGGCAAGTCGCGATATGAATCTCAAAACGGGACAGACATTTATACATATATACAAATATAAAAGAGAGAGAGGAGGTCAATAAATTCCTGGCGGAAACGCGAGCCCCATTTTCAAAAGCATTAATTGGGTCGTAGCGAATCGAGGCGATAAAAAAGTTCTACTGTGCATGTAATTCGACCTCGGAGATTCGCTTATTCCAAAACAGACGGATTATGTTAAAATGAGGATGATCAAAGAGATATACGTTGTGGCAGACGATTAAACGACGTGTTGTAGGATTAGATAGGAGAGAAAAGGTATACAAGGGAAATTATTCAAGATTTTGTAGAAAATTTTTGGTACAACTGTTAAGGTTTTTCAATTTTTCAATTTCTCAGTTTGTCAATTTTTCAATTTCTCAGTTTGTCAATTTTCAATTTTTCAATTTTTCAATTTTTCAATTTTTCAATTTTTCAATTTTTCAATTTTTCAATTTTTCAATTTTCCAATTTTTCATTTTTCCAATTTTCCAATTTTCCAATTCTTCAATTCTTCAATTCTTCAATTCCTCAATTCTTCAATTCTTCAATTCTTCAATTCCTCAATTCTTCAATTCCTCAATTCTTCAATTCTTCAATTCCTCAATTCTTCAATTCCTCAATTCTTCAATTCTTCAATTCTTCAATTCTTGAGTTTCTCAATTCTTGAATTTCTCAGTTCTTCAATTTCTCAAGTCTTCAATTCTTCAGTTCCCCAATTATTCAATTCTACAATTTTCCAGTATTAATTCCAAATTTTCAAGTGCTTAAATTCAAAAGTTACAACAGAGTGAGGAATGCATGATATGTATGTGTGCCATCCTTTTCTGCAATAAATTTAATTATATCGGACATTATAATGCTGTAGTAATATTGTTTTCACCTACTCGTGTTGTAGTAATATTCTCAACTTCGTATAATTTAATGGTCGTTGTATTTTGATCATGTTAAGTACACCCCCTAACATTACTTGACTTTCCCACTTCTAAAAACACAGAAATATTGTAGAGTAACGCGCATTTAGATGATAAATAAAAATCGACAAATCTTACAATCAAAAGAAACAAACGGTAGTCAAAGCACAACGTAAAGATGAATATATGTCCGTCACAGCATCAGTAAGTGACAAACGACCGTGAAATCGTTAGATTCCAACAGGTGAACATAACTGGATCAAACAAATGAATTTGACTTCGACTAGAGTTTTTGCGACGTGATGACTCGAGCGTCTTTGAATTTTTACGTTTTACAAAAGCTCGGCTTTGTGACATTTCTGAGGAAAACAATTTCTTTTCTATAGGTTTAGGTAAAATTCGGGTGGAGATGGAAATGCAGGTGACGTATGAAGTGGGTCTCCTAATGACCTAAGCAAGTAAAACGCAATACCTCGACAGGAATAGAAAACTGCAAACACTCTACTGCTAAGGTTAAGTTCACAGATGTCTAGCAATAAAAATCGCTGGACTCCTTGGGTCTTACCGCTGTGGGTAAAGAATTGATTTAAAACTGCAAACGAAGGAACGAAAATCGCTAGAAACTTGTCTAACCCTCTCGTAATATGCATTCCACGACCTAACAGAGGAGGTAAACGGTGATTTGTCACGAGACACGTATGACTCGCGATAAGAGTTTAATAACGAGCGACGAACAAACGGAAAAGAATGATTCGTACGCAGAAGGGCTGGCTCTGAAAACGTGCTCGCATTTGTGGCACAAAGAGTGACTGCGGCATTAGACACTTTTAAAAAGCGTCGGCATCAAGAATAATGAAGCGCAACGATATACCCCTGTCTAAATTCCTTTTATCCGAAAGTACGAAAGTCACTTGAAACTTGATTTATTGCATTAAAAATGATAATCCTACAGAAATAACAAGGTAGCGTGAAAAATAGGTGCAAATCGAGGTATCAGTTACACAAGGCTAACACAAAGGTGTCGAGCTGCGACGTTCCAAAGTTCGAGGAAGCTCATTACCTCGTCAGTTTGTTCACCGAGGTAGAAAGTGAATCGTAATTACGAATAAAGTTGGCCGTGACAAAGGTCGACGTGATTTTTCCTTCTCGTTAACGAGAGACAAGTTTTTCCGAGTAGCCGTCAAGGCATCCATTAAAGCATCCCTCGACAATTCCCGGTAAACATCGGATGGAACCGGTCGATGAATCAAACCGGTTCGATCTACAAAACTAACAACCTACTGACGTATCGCTTTTCCATTCAGGTTACTTGTTCATAATGGAACATCCGTTTTCGATTAATGCAAATATTCAGTCTCTACGTGTCATATTCATGACAGCAATTAAGTTTCTGTAACGAGAGCTAATTTGTACCTTCGTGTGCTTGAAGGTAGGACATTTTGATGAGGACTTAAGAAGTTACAGGTCTATGAATATAGATACCTATGAAGTTAGACATCTATGAGTGTAGGTGTCTTTGGATGAGGCTACTTATGAAGGTAAACATCTGTTAATGTAGATATGTTTAGACCAAGCTACCTATGAAGCTAGACAGCTATTAACCTAGGTATGTTTGGACCAAGCTACCTATGAAGCTAGACATCTATGAATGTATGAAGGTGTCTTTGGATGGAGCTACTTATGAAGTTAAACATCTATTAATGTAGATATGTTTAGACCAAGCTACCTATGAAGCTAGACAGCTATTAACCTAGGTATGTTTGGACCAAGCTACCTATGAAGCTAGACATCTATGAATGTATGTAGGTGTCTTTGAATGGAGCGACTTATGAAGTTAAACATCTATTAATGTAGGTATGTTTAGACCAAGCTACCTATGAAGCTAGACAGCTATTAATCTTGGTATGTTTGGGCCAAGCTACCTATGAAGTTAGACATCTATGAATGTATGTAGGTGTCTTTGAATGGAGCTACTTATGAAGTTAAACATCTATTAATGTGGATATGTTTAGACCAAGCTACCTATGAAGCTAGACAGCTATTAACTTAGGTATGTTTGGACCAAGCTACCTATGAAGCTAGACATCTATGAATGTATGTAGGTGTCTTTGAATGGAGCTACTTATGAAGTTAAACATCTATTAATGTAGATATGTTTAGACCAAGCTACCTACGAAGCTAGACAGCTATTAATCTAGGTATGTTTGGACCAAGCTACCTATGATGGTAGTTATCTTTGGACTTAGCTATCTACTGACTTAGATATCTGTGAGTCTATGTATATTTGAACGTAGGTACCTATTGATCAGGACATCTGTAAATGTATGTATCTTTGTATCTAGATATCTATGCATCCAGATAATTTAGGACCTATATACGTGTGGATCCAGGTAGCTGTGAATCTAGATACCTAGATATCTGATGAACATCAACTCCCTTGAACCTCAGTCTCTATGGATTTGACTCTACATCCACATATTTGTAAATCTGGGAAACTTTCTGACATATCTGTGAACTTACTTGAATGTCCCAGTATCTCTTAGCACCTATGAAGAGCCTATGAACACATAAACCCACAAATGATCCAAAATTACACATCTCCTTTAACAACCACCCTCTTTAACACCACACCCTCCAAAACCCTCCCAAACCGCTCCTCAAAAGATACCAAAATAAACCTCGGAGCCCTCAACACTTCAAGTTTCCTAACTACCCCTACGACTCACTCAAAAGTCCCCAAAAAGCAATCACTCGAAACAGCCAAAAATACCTCGTATCCAGCTATGATAAAGATCTTGGCTCCGCAATGCCGAATAAACTGTCTCCATCAGAACGGAAAGTTTGGCCATCGTCGCTTAAATACGCGGTTATGCGTCGAGGACAAAGGACGGGTCTAGGGTGGCCCTCAGCGACGGGTGACAGAAGGGTGGCCAGAACAACGGAGCGTATGCGTCGAATTATGTGCATCGATTCACCCGAAAATGGGAAAACTTTTGCGACGCTCGATCGTCTGGGGCGTATCTTGTTGGCCGGCCAAGTTCAGAGCCGGTGCAAAAGTGGCGTGGTTTAGGTGGGGTGGTTTAGGTTGGCCACCCTGGCGTACAGTTGCGTTCGTCATGTTACCTACGTCTGGACGAGCATGCTTCGATGCTTTACTGGTCGGTTAACGATCTGTCCTGTGGACAGGGATTTTGGCAACGGACTACGTCGCGTCCGATACACGGCCAGACTAACGTTCATTACATTGCGTTCGACTGCGAGTTGCAGGGTTTTGGTTGTTTTGTTGGTTAGAGGGGGTTTCTTTGGGGATGGTCGCATGAGAGGTTTGATTATTCGGGATTTTGGGAATTTGGGAATTTGGGAATTTGGGAATTTGAGGATTTGGGAATTTGGGAATTTGGGGATTTGGGGATTTGGGAATTTGGGAATTTTGAAAATTTGGGAATTTTGGAAATTTGGGATTTTGGGAACTTGGAAATTTAGGGAATTGGGAAATTAGGGAATCGGGACTTAGGCAATCGGGGAATTAAGGAACCGAGGAATTAAGAAATCGGGGAATTAGGAAATTGGGGAATTAGGGTATCAGAGAATTAGGGAATCGGAGAATTAAGAAATGGGGCAATTAGGGAATCGGCGAATTAGGGAACCCAATAATTAAAAAATCGGGGAATTATGGTAATGGGAAATTAAGGAGTCGGGAAATTAGGGAATTGGGCAATTAAGGTCTCGGGGAATAAACGAATCGGGGAATTAGGGTATTTGAAAATTAGGGAGTCGGAAATTTAGGCACCTGTGAAAATATACAATTGGGAAATTAGAAAATTGGGAAACTAGGAATTTAGATAATTGAGAAACTGGGAAATTTGGAATATGGAAAATTAGGGAATTGGGAAATTTGAGAATTTGGAAATTTGATAATTGGGTAATTAAAGAATTAGAAAATTTGGTACATAGGAAATTAAGGAATTGGGAAATTTGAAAATTAGGAAATTACAGAATAAGGAAATTTGGAGTGTAGGGAATTAAGAAAATGGGAAATTAGAGAATTAGGAAATATGGAATGTAGGAGATTAGGAAAATGAGTAATTAGGGAATTGGGAAATTTGAGAATTGTGAAATTAGAGAATTAGGGAATGTGGAATATGGGAAATTAAGAAAATGGGAAATTAGAGGATTAGGAAATTAGGGAATTAGGAAATATGGAATGAAGGAAATTAGGAAAGTGGGTAATTAGGGAATTGGGAAATTTGAGAAACTGGGAAATTTGGAATATGGGAAATAGAAAAATGGGAAATTAGGGAGTTTGGAAATTAGAGTATTAGGAAATTTAGAATATGGGAAATTAGGGAATTGGGAAATTTGAGAATTGGGTAGTTAGAGAATTAGGAAATTTTAAATATGGGAAGTGAGGAAGATGGGAAATTAAGGAATTGGGAAATTTGAGAATTAGGGAATTAGGAATATAGGGAATTAGAAAGATGGGAAATTAGGGAATTGGGAAATTTAGAATATGGGAAATTTGAGAATTTGAAAATTTGGAATATGGGAAATTAGGAAATTGGGAAATTTGAGAATTGGGAAATTTTAGAATTGGGAAATTAGAAAATTCGGAAATTACGAAATTATAAAATTAAAAATTTGGGGATTTGAAAATCTAAGACCTTAAAAATACATAAATCCAAAAATGCAGAGAATTAGAAGTTTAGAACCTCGAAAATACAAAGACTTGAAAATTTGAAAATATAAAAATTTTTGAAACTTGAGATCTCCTAAACCTCTCTGAAAAGAAAAGAATGGTCTGACCATACACTGACTAATACTACTGAATTTCATAAAAATTCTTCTTTCTTACTGTTAAAATACTATTTTTATTAAATAATTGATTGTATAATATTTATCAAGTCCATTGCTGCTTTTTTGAAGCTTTCTGAGCGTATTTTCTACTTAATTTCAGAAAGAGCATGGTTGTAAATAAAGCAACGAAACACATTCGCGAGAAAGGCAGGCAGTAGAGAAGATTCAGACAAGTGACTGACAGCTGTCGATCGTGGTCAAGATTGATCGAACCGAGAAAAAAGCTGCTTGCTTTTTTACTCACTTTTCATCTCCCCTGAAAATTGCTCGGGAATAAACATTTTATGAGATTCAGAAAATGTTGGCAGCCAAAATTGAGCTTCTCATACATTTCGCTTCGTTTGCAACACAATTTTAAAACAAATACTTTTATTTAAATCTTTCTGCATTTTTTTCCAATTTTTTGTAACAATTTTAAAATGATTTATTGATCCGTTAAATTAAAATTAAGGGGTTAAAATAAAATTAAATTTAAGAGATTAAAATAAAAGAAAAATTAATGCATTTAAGTTAATGAACTCATTAATTAAATTGAAATTAATATACTTAATTTGGAATTATTTTTGATTAATATTTAGAAATAATCATTGCATATTAATTCAATTAAAATTAATTTACTAAATCCTAATTAATTATCAAAGTAAATTTTGAGTAAGCTAAAATTAATATTGTAAACATAGACAGAATTTCACACCTCCAATTTTCTTTTCAAATTGAATTTCTTATCTCGAACCAGCGAAGATCCTTTTACGCAGTATGGTAAATTCTTAAAGTACGAGAGAAAACAAATTTCTTCTTAAGCCCCATTGTGTACATTAATTTCCATTTAAGTATCGACGAAACAAACAACTCGACGAATTTTTAATGGACGCAATTTATCCGCTTATTAGCCACAACGAAATTGTCCGTTTCTCTCCTTTTGACATTCCCTTTTTCCCCTCATCTGACAATTCTCCCCGCAGATGTTTCATTCTCCGCGATTCTTTAGAATTAGTCCGTCTCACTCGGTTTTTTTTCGTCGCCTGGTTCGCGGTAAGAGTCGCAAAGCCATTCAAACGTTTGAAAGCTATGGCCGCTTCTTTTTAAAGTGTTCCGCTTATTCTGAATCACCGGCAGCTTTTGTGGGCGTCGGATGACGTCCCGTGAAAATTTAGACGTCGCGATTAAAAAATGCCGGCTACCAGATTCATCTCGAGGAACCGTTTCGACGATCTGTGATTTATGTTCGAGTTAAAAAGTGTGGCTGCAGGGTCTCTTAATCTCTTGGGCTGAACTCTGCTTCTATGCCAAAGTTCGACGCGAGCAGTACGTGACAATGTTCTCTACGAGTGGAATGAAGTTTTTTACGAAGAATGAAGATTAAATTATAATTTTTCCCAAAGATATACTTTAACCTTGATACTTTTCGAAAATTCACAAAATAATTTCTAAATGTTGACAATATGCATGCAAAGAGGTCCCATGGTGCCTAAACTTGGCGTTACCTTTTATTTACATGTAATGTACTTTTGTGGGATTTGTTAATACTCTGGAACGTGGTGAAGGCAAAAAGTGCGAATCGAAACATATGAAAACGATCGTTCAATTGAAACGGTGAGTGAGGCGGTAGAGTGAGTTACTATGACGCTAATCTACGATGACGTTCGCGAAAGCCACTGTAGTGGACCATCGTACAGAGAGATGGTCCGCCACTATAGTGACGCGTCATACCTAAGAGGTTAAAATGGTACCCTTTTGTAGCCTAGCGCGGACCATGGAGAGGTCCTGTTTCATGGCTGCTACCGACAAGACACTCTGTACTGCATCGCATCGAACTTTCTACTTAAAATTACATTAAAAACGAAATATTATTTTACTTTAAATATTATTTAATAAGTGTAACAAGTGTGAACTTGTATTTTCAAATAAATATGATGACGTTCGAAAGCCACTAATAATAAATAATTATTAAATAATACTGAGGCGTCGTACCTAAGAGGTTAAAATGGTAGCCTAGCGCGGACCATGGAGAGGTCCTGCGCTACTGGACGAGAGAGTTCAAGTAGTATTAGTCAAGATTTGATCAGACATCTTTGTCTTCAGTATTTAATGCGTGTTTCTTTACTCATATATAACCTGTGATATTTGTATAATTACACATATGTGTATAATATGAAACATAGATATAATTACACCCATATGTGACGTTGCTAAAATTATACATATGTGTATGCTAGCGTCAATACATTTTGGAGAATCGTTGTCAATCAGCTGTCGTTATTTTGTCTTCGAACGATTTATGATTGGGAACGATGTTCGTTATGGATCTCACTTATTTCTCGAAACAAAATATTGACTCTGGAACGCTAATCACTCTATTTAACTCCTCGCAAATGATCAATATAATACTCCTATGATTACACATCTGCATAATTTCGTACACGTGAATTTTTATTTTCTCACAAAACATGTCATCTTATAATTTCTTACAGACTTCTGCATCTCTTCAAAATTACATATGTAAATATAATACCAGAATGTCCACAGCATAAAATACTAAAATTAAGTCCAACAATAATTATTGTACGTTCTAATCATCCCGTATTTTCACACGAAGTCGAAGCTGTTGAAATGTGGTTAATCGGCAACCTGTCGACCGGAATCTTGAAACCACGAAGCCGAGAAAGGAAACGACTAAATGACCAGTCCCGTTTCCGGTCGTACATCAATGCAGGAACGCCTAGTGCGTGACTCGGTTTGCTTACGTTTTTCGACGCCTTCACGGGTCAATTTGTCTGCATAGTCGATAATTAGCACGAACGTGGTTTATCGTTTCTTTGATGAATGTCCTTGAACCAACTGCGAATCGATCGGAAATTGAATGTCATTTCCTGGAACACGGTTCTTGTCGACAGGCATTCTCGGGAAGAATGATGACTGATGTTTCTTTCGAATCTTACTCTGTTTGGTTTCAATTATACGTAACCACTGAGTGCGGTTAGTTGGTATCAGTATGTGCTATTCTTAAATGGTACTCTTTATTTACACTTTTGTTTGCAAATATTACTTTATATTTTATTTCATAAGCGGTAGTTTTGAATTTGAGGATTTAAGGGTTTTAGGAATTTTGGTTGTGGGGATTTTCGATTTAGGGAATTTCAGAATTGGAGATTAAGGGATTTGGGAAATTTTTGATTTGGGGATCTACAAGTTGGGGAATTTTGGAACTGGGCAATAATAGAATTGGTAATTGTGGAATTGAGAATTTAGGAATTGGGCAAACTTTGGAATTGGGGATTTAGAAATTTGGTAATTTTGGAATTGCTGATGTTGGAATTGTAGATTTAGAAATTTCGTAATTTCGAAATTGGAGAATTTTGGAGTGGCTAATATTGGAATTAGAGATTTAGAAATTTGGTAATTTTGGAATTGGCAATTTTGAAATTGAGGAATTATGGAATTGGCAAGCTTGGAACTGGCAAATTTTGGTATTGGTAATTTTGGAATTCAGGGATTCTGGAATTGATAATCTTGGAATTGGGAATTTAGAAATTCAGTAATTTTGGAATTGGTAAATTATGGAATTTGAGATTTAGAAGTTTTATAATTATGGAATTGGCAAGTTTGGAATTGGGAAATTTTGGAATTGGCAAATTTGGAATTGGGGAATTCTGGAACTGGTCATCTTGGAATTGGAAACTTAGAAATTTTGGAATTTTGGAATTGGGGAATTATGGAATTGGCAAGTTTGGAACTGGCAAATTTTGGTATTGGTAATTTTGGAATTCAGGGATTCTGGAATTGATAATCTTGGAATTGGGAATTTAGAAATTTAGTAATTTTGAAATTGGTAAATTATGGAATTTGAGATTTAGAAGTTTTATAATTATGGAATTGGCAAGTTTGGAATTGGGAAATTTTGGAATTGAGAAATTTTGGAATTGGCAAATTTGGAATTGGGGAATTCTGGAATTGGTAATCTTGGAATTGGGAATTGAGAAATTTTGGAATTTTGGAATTGATAAATTATGGAATTGGAGATTTAGAAGTTTTATAATTATGGAATTGGCAAATTTGGAATTGGTAATTTTGGAATTGGGAATTTAGAAATTTTGGAATTTTGGAATTGGTAAATTATGGAATTGGAGATTTAGAAATTGGGAATTTAGGAATCGGCAAATTTGGAATGGGGAAGTTATGGAATTGGAAAGTTTGGAATTGGGGAGTTATGGAATTGACAAGTTTGGCAGTAGGAAATTTAGGAATTGGGATATTTAGGAATTGAAAAATTTTGAAATTGCGGAATTATGGAATTGAGAAATTTCGGAACTGGCAATTTTGGGATTGGGGAATTGTGGAATTTCGGAATTTGGGTATTGAAAATGTTAGAATACTGCATCATGTATCTCATAAATTATACCATTTATACCGTCCTTCCAAATCTAAAAACGTGAAAAATTCTGAAAATTCTTACGAATAATGCCGTATGCATTATAATTTTTGAAACTTTCTAAGAAGACCCTTATAATTTCCAAAACTTTCCAAAATGAAGCTACCATATAATTTCCAAAACTTTCGAAAACCTTAGAATTTTTGAGGAACGAACTAAAAATTTATCCTCGAAGTGCATTCAGTCCGGTTCGCAATCAGGATAACCTCTTTAAGGGGAAAAGTTTTTATCGGACCAGTTCCTCTAACTAAAACAATTTCATTAAATCCCCCGACCGATAATCGCACCATCAAATTCCCATAACGATCGCATCACGTTAGCCAACGAACGATAATCACGTTACAGGAGAGTGTTCGATAATTCCATCCACGCTTGAAATTATTAAAAAAAAAAGGAAGAAAATAGAGAGGGAAGAAATGAAAAATCACAACGTCAAGCCCCGAGTCTAATCGAGGTTGGAGCTTCCAAACCATCGGAGCCCGACGATAATCTCTATCGAGACCTCGAACAATAACTCTTCCATCGAAGCGCCACGACAATTACACCGTGAATGTCGAGTGATAATTACACTTCGACAACTCTCAAACAATTACACTATCGAACGAAGGATCAGAAGGTAGAGCTCATCGGAAGATTTAATGTCAATAAGCCTCTTTTCTGTCGTTTGGATGACGGGACTCGATTCGACGGTTTGCAATTGGGAAATTAAGATATTAAGGAATTGAGGAATTAGGAAATTAGGAAAATAGAAAATTGGGAATTAGGGTATTAGGAAATTGGAAAATTAGGAAATTAGGAAATTAGGAAATTAGGAAATTAGGAAATTAGGAAATTAGGAAAATAGGGAATTAGGGAATTAGGAAATTAGGAAATTAGGAAATTAGGAAATTAGGAAATTAGGAAATTAGGAAATTAGGAAATTAGGAAATTAGGAAATTAGGAAATTAGGAAATTAGGAAATTAGGAAATTAGGAAATTAGGAAATTAGGAAATTAGGAAATTAGGAAATTAGGAAATTAGGAAATTAGGGAGCTATGGAGTGAGGAAATTAGGAAATTGAGGATATAAGTAATTAAGAAATTAGGGAGTTATAGAGTAAAGAAATTCGGAAATTAGGGAATTTGGGAATTTGGAATAAAGGAGATTAAGGAAATAAGGCATTAAGAAATTAGGAACTGAGGAATTAAGGACATTAGGAAATTAGCAAGTTGGGAAATTGGGACACTACGAAATTGGTAAATTAGGAAATTGGGAAATTTGCGAATTAGGAGATAAGGAATTAGGAAATTAGGGAATTATGGAGTGGGGAAATTAGGAAATTACGGAAATAAGAAATTAGGAAATTAGGGAGTTATAGAATGAAGAAATTGAGAAATTAGGGAATTAGGGAATTTGGAATTAAGAAAATTAAAGAAATAAGACATTAAGAAATTAGGAACTGAGGAAATAAGGAGATTAGGCAATTAGAAAATTGGAAAATTGGGAATTTGGGAAAAAAGGAATTGAAAAATTAGGAGATTAGAAAATTGGGAAACTGGGAAACGTAGAGAATGGGAAATTAGAAAATTGAGAAGTTATGAAACTAGGAATTTGGGGGAATTACAAAGTTATGAAATAGAGATATTGAGAAATTAGAAAATTGGAAAATTGGAAAATTGGGAAATGGAAAATTAAGCAATCGAGAAGTTGGAACACTAGAAATTTGGGAAATTAGGGAAAGTAGGGAATGGGGAAACTGAAAAATTGAGAAGTTGGAAAATGGAAAACTTGAAATTTGGGAAGTTAGGGCTTTAGAAAATTGGGAAATTCGGACAGTCGGAAATTAGAAAATTGGAAGATTGGAAAATTAAGTAATTCAGAAGTTGAAAAACTAGAAATTTGGGAAATTAGGGAATGGGGAAGTTGGAAAATTGGGGAATTAGGAAACGGGGAAATAGGGAAATAGGGAAATTAGAAAATTAGAAAATTGGAAGCTTGGAAAATTAAGTAGTTGAGAACTTGAAAAACTAGAAATTTGGGAAATTAGGTAATGGGGAAATTGGGAAATGGGAAAATGGGGTAAAGGGGAAAGGGGGGAAATGGGGAAAAGGGGAAAGGGGGGAAATGGGAAAATTTGGAAATTCGGAAATGGGGAAATTGGGATATTAGAAAATTGGAAAATTAAGTAATTGAGGAGTTGGAAAACTAGAAATTTAGAAAATTAGGGAATGGGGAAATTGAGAAATTGGGGAACTGGGAAATAGAAAATTAGAAATTTGGGAAGTTAGGGAATTGGGAAATTGAGAAATTGGAAAATTGCGACATTGAAAAAATTGGAAAATTGGGAAATTGAGAAAGCGAGGAATTAGAAAATTAGAAAATTCTGAAATTCCAAAACCAGAGATTTGAGAAATTACGAATTCCAAAATTCTTCAGTTCGTAAACTACAAATTTCAGTAGTTAAAAAATTTAACAATTCCAAGAACAAAAATTCAGCAAAATAAGAAAGCCTCTCCAAATCAACCGGTTCTCAACTTTCAATAACCAAAATCCTCAACGCCTGCCGTCAATTCTCCAATATCAAATCAATTCGTTAACATTATGCAGAAAGATTAACATTATTTATCAGATATCTCGATGGCAGCATCTCATCCGATTTTCCATAACGAGGATCCCTTTGGCTGGGGCAAACGTGCAATTTCGAGCATTACCATGGCATCTAATACAATCCGCGGCGTCTTTTGTGTTCGCATTTATATTGCTCCTTTTGTAGAACGGCGCATCGACGAAGACGCTTTCGAGCAGCGAGCTTGCAGAAGAGAAAGAAGCCAGAAAAGGAGAAGAAATCATCCCCGCCCCCGGTTTTCGCATCAATACCCTCGCCACCGATTCCATTCAGTTCTGGTCTGCTCGTAGATAGCATATCGAGTGAGAACGTTCGTTTATTCGCCGTACAAAGGGATGAACGCAACCCCCATTAGCATGCGCTACCATCTCCTATTTGCGTTCGTCTACTTTCCTTCCTATTAAACGGTTATAATAATTCTGAAAAAATACAGAAAATCTGCCAGTTAATATGTACTTCAAATTTCGGAATACCGTGAACATATAGTTCAAACAAGAGTTGCAGACCATATCATAACAATTGATGAACATCCATCTGAATTAACGCTAGCTTCTAATGGATATTAAAAAGTTAACGCAGTATCATTTTATGGCAGTTATATTAATCTCCTACGTAAACAATGAATGACTGATTTTACGTTTTTCATATTAAATTATGTGAAAATTGTTGAATAATGAAAATGCGGAGAATCTAGGTTAGGAGATGAAATTACGTTAGTAGCGATACTTTTGATGACGTACTTTGTGGCGGTTATAATAATTGATAAACGAACGGATTAACGCTAAGTTTACGTCCTTTTAAAGAAGATATGAAATATGAAAATTAGAAATAGTTCGATACTTTGACAGCTTGATAATTGGGTCACCTAATCTAGATGCCAGCCTGGGTGTTAACCTAACCTAGATGCCGACCAACCTGGATGTTAACCTAACCTAGATGGATGCCAGAAGCTTATAGTCTACCAGGTGCCAGAACGAGTCTCTATAACCTTGTATCCCATAATCAATATTCCTATAACCTTGTATTCCATAACCAATGTCTCTATCACCTTGTATCCTATAACCAACATCCCCATAACCCTATATCCCTATATTGTACTCCATAACCTAACTCAACCTTCCCACATCCTAACAACTCTACATTTCAATCTCCTTACCCCCAAACATCCTCCACTCCATATACTATACTCCAACCTATACCCCAACCTAACTCAACCGCACAACCCAAATGCCAATACCCCCGTCAGAATCAAACAAATAGATGAAAATGCCGAAGAAGAGTTAAATAGATCGATCTTGTGTTCATAGTCTGTTTGCAGAGGGTAGTTAAGACGTCCCCCTCCTGTTTGCGAGGGTGAGATCGAGACGGACTATCCCGGATAGTTGAAAGGTTCTCGAGTAACATTTTCGATGGGGTAACAGATTCGATGGAGTTGAAGCTTTTTTTAGGTGATTTCCAGCAGCTACGTGTAGGCTGAGGGGTTGACGTAATGTTATGTTCTGTGTCAGTAGGTTTAGGGGTGAAGAGAGCGTGTTCCTGACGCGTAAGTAGGCTTACGTAATAATCTTGGCACACGGGGTGGAAACGAGACGCGAATGAGGACAAGGGGTCCCGGTGTGTGTCTGTGTGTGCGAGAGAAATGTCACCGAGGGTTGCAAAATTATTCACTGCTCTTTTAAATAAATGGTTTACGTGAGTGATCAAATTATAGTGATCCCTTACGAATTATGGTCTTTGGAGGCTGAATGGAAATGGAGGTTGGAAATGTAATGGAAACACTTGTTAATTGTGATGAATGTTTTTTGGTGTATTATTGGTGTACTTGTATAGGGAGTTTTGAATAGTTGGAAAATTATTTGGAGATTTTTTGTGGGAATTTAGTTTGGTAAGGAATGTAATTAAGTTTTTATTTATTATTTAATGGTGTAATTTAGTTGATTATAAGTTGGGAAAATGTGGAATTAGGAAGGTGGGGAATTGGGAAATTAAGGAGATGGGAAGTTAAGGAGTTGGGAAATTAGGAAAATAGGAAATTAGAAAAATGGAAAATTAAGTAATTGGCAAATTAGGGAGTTGGGAAATTGAGAAGATAGGAAGTTAGAGAGCTGGAAAATTAGGGAATTGGAAAATTAGGAAAGTGGGAAATTAGAAAAATGGAAAATTAGGGAGTTGGGAAATTAGAAAGTTGGGAAATTGGGGTGTTGGGAAACTAGAAAAATGGGAAATTAGTGAGTTGGGAAATTAGGAAAATAGGAAATTACTGAGTTGGGAAATTAGGAAAATGGGAAATTAGGGAATTGGAAAATTAGGAAAGTGGGAAATTATAAAATTGGGAAATTAGAAAAATGGAAAATTAGGGAGTTGGGAAATTAGGAAAATGGGAAATTAGTGAGTTGGGAAATTAAGAAACTGGGAAATTAGTGAGCTGGGAAATTAGGAAACCAAACAAATAAAAATCGTTATTATCAAAAAATTCCCACCTCAATAAATTATCTCACCAAAATAATTAAAAACTAAATAAATTCTGAAAGCATAAAACAAATAATTAATGCAGTTCCCTTTTCACTAAACTACTTAGAATTTTTATTTGACTATCCAACCCAATCTAACTTAACACAAAATCGGTTATTTAATACACGTCAACCTAAATAGTTTAAACAATTTCATACCGTTCAGAGACACATTCTCCCTGCGGTTTAATGGATTCCCTAGATTGCATAATGCGAATATTCGCGAATATTCTCGGGGATTTATGTTTGCTGAACGCACGATCGTCTATAAAATGACAGGTTCAATTTAATTTCGAGTGATTTCATAGCAATCCTGCTTCGTCGCTTCATGTTTCATTTATGATCGTTTGCGACGGTTAAAGTGTTTTCAAAGTCGGTTTTTAGATGATTTCATGGTATTTTAATGGTGATTTTATGGTTCTATAAATGTCCACCGCTGGAACACGTAATTCTTCCTTTTTAGCGTTAACCGAATTATTCTTCGTTTATCGTATAATCATTCAATTATTTAATTTCTTGGGTTACGAGTTTCATTTATTGACAGCTTGAAAATATCTGTACATTGACAATTCATTTCGAAATAAGCATTTTAAATAATATTTTAAACAATAATATTTCTTTGTTTGAATTAAATGAATGCTTGATGTAGTATCACTCTATTATTTTATTTATTCGATAACAGGCGTTGTTGGTACAGTTTTAATAATTTTATACTTCATTTTTAAAGAAGAATTTATTTAGAAGGAAAAGAGGAAAGTGAGAAATAAATTTTCCAATTTTCCAATTTTCCAATTTTCCAATTTTCCAATTTTCCAATTTTCCAATTTTCCCATTTTCCAATTTTCCAAATTTTTCCAAATTTCCAAATTTTTCCAAATTTTCAAATTTCCACATTTCCAAATTTCCAAATGTCCAAATTTCCAATTTTCCCATTTTCCCATTTTCCAATTTTCCAATTTTCCAATTTTCCAATTTCCAATTTCCAATTTCTCAATTTCCTAACTCCCTAATTTCCCAATTCCCTAACTCCATAATTTCCCAACTCCCTAATTTCCCAACTTCCTAATTTCTCAATTCTCTAATTACCCAACTAGCTAATCTCCCAACCGCCTAATTTCCCAATTTCCTATCATTAATGAATTTCTTTGAATATTCATTTAGTAAATTTAGTACATTATTTTACTATATTTTTCACAACTTTTATTCACTGCATTCGGTACACTTTTCACTACGCCTTTTTAATTTTTATTTATTTTAATATATCACTTTTAAATATGTATTTGTACCAATGCATTTTCAGTATGCACATTGCATTTCATTGCTGAATTTATACTGCACCTGGATAATGTATTCGTTTATTTTTAATACGTTATTTTATATTACATAAAAATATCGTTTATTAACTTCAATTACTATATATATAAAATTTATCCATTTAATCAAATACCCACTTCAATCTCTTTTATTGAAACATTTTATTACTTTTTGTTGCAACATTCATGAAATTCCTATGTTTATATATCCTGCATTTAATTTTGTTGCAGTATTTCTTCAATCTTTCATTTACTTTTCTGTAGAAGAGGTCGAAACATTATTTTATGTTAGGTTGAGTTTTAGGTTAGATTTTACGTTAGATTTTGAGTTAAATTTTAGGTTAGATTTTGGGTTAAATTTCAGGTTAGATTTTTGGTTAGGTTTCTGGTTAGATTTTGCGTTAGAGTTTAGGTTAGATATTAGGTTAGATTTCAGGTTAGATTTCGAGTTAGATTTTTTGTTAGGTTTCAGGTTAGATTTTGAGTTAAATTGTAGGTTAGATTTTAGGTTAGATTTCAGGTTAGATTTCGGGTTAGATTTTTGGTTAGGTTTCAGGTTAGATTTTGAGTTAAATTTTAGGTTAGATTTTAGGTTAGATTTCAGGTTAGATTTTGGATTAGGTTAGGTTAGTTCTAGACATTCTTTCAAGTGAAATTTAATAATCCACTTTTTCAAGTTACTTAATTCAGTATTTTACTAATATTTTCAATTGAACAATTTTATATTAATAATATATTTTATTAATATTTCCAACAAAACAATACCGAAAAGTCAATTACTAGAATTTCGGTATTTATTATGAACCAAATTCGAAATGGCAGCCGCAAAATGGTATTTGAACAAGATTTACTGTAGCTTCAACGATAATGATTCTATTGAGACACTCTGCAACACTGGTCTCATTAGCGAATAAATCAAAATTATGGCTTATTATCATAATCATTATTGAAATTCGGCTATCACACTATTTAACTGCAATTATAAAGTCATTATTCGGCCATGACATTTCGATCACACGTCGATGGCCAAGTTATCATTGAGTTTTGATGGCGTAATTAGTATTTAGCTTCGATCATGTTCGAAAACTTCAATAGTACGGATAACGGTAAGTGTCGATGGGATAGTTATCGAACGCTTATTAATTATTCGAATCGGTACAGCGAAATTATTAATAACATGCACTGAAATTGAATAATCTAAATAATTTTTAATTTAAATCATTTTTATGGTAAACCTAACATAACATAAATTCAAACACGTTTAAGTTAAACCTAACATAAATCATTTTTGAGTTAAACCTAACGTAACCAACGTAAATAAAGTCATTTGTAAGTTTAACCTAACCTAACTTTATCTAACTTGAATTAGTTTTAAGTCAAACCTAACATAATATAACCTAAATCATATTTCAGTCAAACCCACCCATCCTTATGCAACTTCAATCGTTTTAAAGCTGAACCTGACCCAAGCTAATCTAACTTATGTCATTTTAAGTTGAACCTAACTTGACTCAAATCATTTTAAGTTAAACCTAACCTAACTTCAATCATGCTTAGTTAAACCTAAACTAACTTAAATCATTTTGAGTTAAACTTAACCTAACTTTAATCATTTTGAGTTAAATTTAACCTAACTTAAATCATTTTGAATTAAACCTAACCCAACTTAAATCGTGTTAGATTAAACCTGACCTAACTTAAATAACCGTAAGTTAAACCTAACCTATCGTAAACCATTTTGAGTTAAACCTAACACAAGCTAAATCGTTTTAGATTAAACCTAACCTAACTTAAATAATTTTGAGTTAAACCTAACCTAACTTAAATCATTTTAAGCTAAGCCTAACCCAACTTAAATCATTCTACGTTAAACCTAACCCAACTTAAATCGTTTCAGATT
This sequence comes from Megachile leachella, assembly GCA_963576845.1. Taxonomy (NCBI): domain Eukaryota; kingdom Metazoa; phylum Arthropoda; class Insecta; order Hymenoptera; family Megachilidae; genus Megachile; species Megachile leachella. The sequence goes on along the minus strand of OY756252.1, from coordinate 7,275,109 downwards.
AAACCTAACCTAACTCAAATAATTTTAAGTTAAACCTAACCTAACTTAAATAATTTTAAGTTAAACCTAACTTAACTTAAATCAATTTTGATTAAAAATTATCTTCAAAAAGGAGCATAATTAAAATTAGAAATGTATTACTTAATGTTTACATTTTTTTTTACAACTAATTTTGCGAATTTAATTTCAAATTTTGCAAATTTTTTAAACAATTTAAAGTAGAAATTTCAGCTAATAAAATAGTACGAAATATTTTTGAGGTTATGTTGCGCTCTAATTTTTCTCTTCAAACGCGGAAAGAAGGGAATAATTGAAAGACGACTATGAAGAAGAGAGCAAACAACGTTAATTGGACTTTGTTTTGTAACAATGCATCGAACAGTGACGCCGATCATAATGCGAGAGTACAATTATGTTTCATGCTTCGTTAAAAGCGAATCTCTTCGAAATCGATGACCGATCGTCCATCGTGTTTCAATAATCGTTTCGTTGGTTATTGAAATAATTAGCAGATAATGTCGTCATTGTACGATCGTGAGCGTATTGGGGTCGCATAATTGTTAGAATTATTAAACGCTGTAAATGGAAATTGGATATATTGCAGAATATTTAGGCAGGTTTAATGCGAAGCTTGGTCAAAACTTTTTAGAGAATTTTGTTTGGGAAGATTTGCGAAATTTGAAAATTTCAAACCTTGAATTTGCAAGTGTAAAAGTTTTCAAATGTAAAGAATTCAAATATTATAAAATTCAATCTTGCTGATACTAATGATCTATTATTACCAAATAATAGCAATAATAAATAAATAATCTATTTATTACCAAACAAAAAATTGCCATCTATTCGCGAAAAAAAATAAGTCAAAAAAATTTAGTATTATCAGAAAAGAGTTCTCTGCCTTTACTCTCCTTTTACCTCGAAGGTCTCATCTTTTTCCTGCAAAAAGAAGTATAAAATAATAAAAGATGTTAGAATGCTTCTTTTCTGTCCCCTTTACATAGAACGTTGGTGCGTTTGTCCTTCATCTGTATGCAAATTTTGCATTAACAATGTAGGAGCAGTTCTTGCGAACAAGAGGAAAACTAGCAAGCCTAATGACGAAGCTCAAAATTAAACATGTAGCGACTAAGATCAACGTTGGAACACGGTAATTTCGAAGTTTCTTTTCTCTAAATTTAAAAATCTAAATTGCAATTAGTACTTTTAAAAATTTCAATTTCAATGCGTGAATATCAACACTGAAATGTTTCTCCGTTAAAAAACTTTTGAACATAATAGAATTTATTCGTTTGGTTGCATGCTATAGGCCGCCATTTTGTAACAGTTCCGGCCATCTTAGGTCCACGTACGAGAATACAGGTTTAGGATTATAATTATATCATTTGTGGTCAAAATTGTTTTAGAGTAAAATTATTACTGAATACTTTTGACGCATTCGCGACGCACTCTTTAGGTTCCTATGACGCACTCTTGACGCACTACTGACGCACTACTGACGCACTCTTTATGCAATCTTAACGCATTTTTGACGCACTCCTGATAAACTACTGACGCACTCTTAACACGCTCTTTATACAATCTTAACGCATTTGTGACGCACTCCTGATAAACTACTGACGCACTCTTGACACACTCTTTATGCAATCTTAACGCATTTGTGACGCACTCCTGATAAACTACTGACGCACTCTTGACACACTTCTGACGCATTTGTGACGCACTCTTAATGTTCCTGCGACGCACTCTTGACGCACTCCTGACGGACTACTGACGCACCCCTGACGCACTGTTTATGCAATCTTAACGCGTTTGTGACGCACTACTGACGAATTACTGACGCACCCCTGACGCACTCTTTATGCCATCATAACGCATTTATGACGCAATCTTGATGTATTCGCGACGCACTCTTGACTAATTCATGACGCACTTTTAACGTATTCGCGACGCACTCCTGACGCACTCTTGACGTCCAAATGACGCACTCTTTACCTCCCTATGACACACTCTTGAGGTTCCTGTGACGCACCAATGACGCACACTTAACCTTCCTATGAGACACACTTGACGTCCCTATGACGCACCAATGACGCACTCTTTATGCAATCTTAACGCATTTGTGACACACTCGTGGTAACTTGATACGTTGATAATTTAGATACTTGGTAACGTGGTAAGTTGATGCCGTGATAACTTGGTAACTTGATACCTTAACAACTTGGTAACTTGATACTTTTATAACTTGGTAACTTAGTAACTTAATAACTTGGTAACTTGATGTTTTGTAAATTTGATACCTTGCAAACTTGATACTTTAGAAACTTGATCTCTTGGAAGCTTGATATCTTGGAAACTTGATACCTTGGAAACTTGATACCTTGGAAACTTGATACCTTGGAAACTCGATACCTTGGAAACTTGATACCTTGGAAACTTGATACCTTGGAAACTTGATACCTTATAAACTTGATATCTTGGAAACTTGATCTCTTGGAAACTTGATACCTTGGAAACTTGATACCTTGGAAACTTGATATCTTGGAAACTTGATACCTTGGAAACTTGATACCTTGGAAACTTGATATCTTGGAAACTTGATATCTTGGAAACTTGATACCTTGGAAACTTGATACCTTGGAAACTTGATACCTTGGAAACTTGATATCTTGGAAACTTGATACCTTGGAAACTTGATACCTTGGAAACTTGATATCTTGGAAACTTGATCTCTTGGAAATTTGATACCTTGGAAACTTGATACCTTGGAAACTTGATACCTTGGAAACTTGATATCTTGGAAACTTGATCTCTTGGAAACTTGATACCTTGGAAACTTGATACCTTGGAAACTTGATATCTTGGAAACTTGATACCTTGGAAACTTGATACCTTGGAAACTTGATACCTTGGAAACTTGATATCTTGGAAACTTGATACCTTGGAAACTTGATACCTTGGAAACTTGATACCTTGGAAACTTGATACCTTATAAACTTGATATCTTGGAAACTTGATCTCTTGGAAACTTGATACCTTGGAAACTTGATACTTCTGAAACTGATACCTTGATAACTTGGAAACGTCATGCCTTGATATCTCGTAAACTTGATACCTTGTAAACTTCGAAATTTGGAATTAAGGATTCCAAAATCTTTTTGAAATTTGAACGCCATAGAAAATGTCTGCCTATTCAAAGTTTACGACTCTTTCACATTATCGAAGTTGAAAAGAATTACAGATATTTAGAAAAATGAAGATATAGACCATATGATCAATACAGAGCATGCAACTGTAACCAAAGCAGAAGAAATACAAAATATTAACATGTGTTAATGTTACGTACAGTATCATGGTAACATGAAAAATTCTGAAAATGCACATCGGTGACTATACAACCTATATTACAATTATGTCCTCCAAATTCCATTACAAGCAAACGTCTCCAAATACCAAAAACCCCTAACATTCCCTCACAACCCCCAAATTATACAAAACATAAAAATACCTCCTCTCACCATTAAAAGCAAGCAACAGCCAGAAATCTAAACACGAGAAAACATGTCCGACATTATTCGACACAGTTCACCGTGCGATTTCACGGAACTCGGCGATCGAACGCGAAATCGCTGGAATTCAAGGAACTCGGTGTCCGGAGATAAACCAAGAAACGAGCGCAAAATTCAGCTCGATATCGTCGAATTTCAGGGCAGAAAGGAACGGAACAATCGGTTATTGTATCGGCGCTCGTTTCGGGGTTCGCTTAACGGCAAAAAAGGCCGACAAACAGCGACATAAAGCGCGCATTTACCTACGCTCGGTATGCAAATCGCACGGTTGAAGCTGCACATGAAAAATGAGACGATTTACCGAACGTTACCGAACACTTTTTCAGAAACACTGGCGATATCGTGTTTGAATGAACTTTCCGTCGGAATTTTTCAACGATGGACGCGTTACCTCGAGGCTGTTACCATTTTTCATATTTTTTTCACCTCGGTTCTTTTTTTTTTGTTTGCAACATGCGAGTAAAAATTGCCAGGTGGTTCGATATCGTGCATGTTCTGTCGAGTTTGGTTGTACTTGTGTAGTGTTTTATTATTTTGATAAGAGTACTGACGTTTGTGAGTGTTGGATCAGTTTTGGTTTTAGGTTTATTTAATGTTAAATATTCGTAATTAGGTTAGGTGATTTATTGCTTTCTTAAATTTATTTACCTCAATAATTAACTAATTTACAAATTTATGAGTTCTCAAATCTCCTAAATTCTACAAATCACTCACATGCCCAAATTGGAGTCTCGAAATCCCCTAAATAAACACACTAAAAGAATCATCAACAAACCAGCAGATAGTTTATTCGAGCAGTGACTAAGAAAGGAAGAAAAAACGGTACATTCAGTTTCCCCGGATCAAGAGTGCTTAAAACTGTCCAAATCATTAAAAATTCAAGTTGAAACGGAAAAGAAACGAACTTGTTCCATCCTGAAGTTGCTAACACTTTAAAGAATTATCTGAAGGAATTTTCTCTTCGAAGTTTAACGAAACTCTCTCTGGCAAATTTCTGCTGGGAGTTTGTTTAATACCCGTACAGTGAAAAGTAAATCTGGTTTCCCTGAGGATAATATGGCAACTGAGGAAGAGACGATACTAGTTCATTTTTAGGGATTTTTGGGGAATTTTATAATTTGGGGATTCTGGAAATTTTGAGGATTTTGATATTAAGAAGTTTTCGATATTTGGAATTCTTTTATTGAGTTATTTAGGTTTTGAAATTTGGGAAATTTGGGAATTTGGATATTTTGAAATTTGGAATTTTTGGGGAATTTTGTAGAATTTGTGAAATTTGGGAAATTTGTGGAATTTGTGTAATTTGTAAAATTTCTAAAATTAATAAAATTAGTAAAATTAATAAAATTTTCCAAAATTTCTAAAATTTCTAAAATTTCTAAAATTTCTAAAATTAGTAAAATTAATGAAATTAATAAAATTTCTAAAATGAATAAAATTTCTAAAATTAATAAAATTTCTAAAATTAATAAAATTCCTAAAATTAATAAAATTAGTGAAATTAATCAAAGTAGTAAAATTTCTAAAATTAATAAAATTAGTAAAATTAATAAAATTTTCAAAATTTCTAAAATTTCTAAAATTTCTAAAATTTCTAAAATTTCTAAAATTTCTAAAATTTCTAAAATTTCTAAAATTTCTAAAATTTCTAAAATTTCTAAAATTTCTAAAATTTCTAAAATTTCTAAAATTTCTAAAATTTCTAAAATTTCTAAAATTTCTAAAATTTCTAAAATTTCTAAAATTTCTAAAATTTCTAAAATTTCTAAAATTTCTAAAATTTCTAAAATTTCTAAAATTTCTAAAATTTCTAAAATTTCTAAAATTTCTAAAATTTCTAAAATTTCTAAAATTTCTAAAATTTCTAAAATTTCTAAAATTTCTAAAATTTCTAAAATTTCTAAAATTTCTAAAATTTCTAAAATTTCTAAAATTAATAAAATTTCTAAAATGAATAAAATTTCTAAAATTAATAAGATTAATAAAATTCCTAAAATTAATAAAATTAGCGAAATTAATCAAAGTAGTAAAATTTCTAAAATTAATAAAATTAGTGAAATTAGTACAATTAATAAAATTAATGACATTAGTAAAATTAGTAACATTAGTAAAATTAGTAAAATTTGTAAAATTTATAAAATTAGTAAAATTAACAAAATTTCTCAGATTTCTTAAATTTCACAAATTCCTAAAATTGTAATCTAAATTTTGAAATTTTCAACAAATTTTAAAAATTTGTAAAATTGTGAATATTCAAGAACTCTAAAATTTGAGATCTCACTCCTTCAGAATATTAATATTCCCAACAGTACCATTCAAAAATCACTCCAAAAAATCTCAAACCGTATAACATAAACCAAACCAAAAAATCAGTACTAATAAATTACAGGCGCTGTTCCGCAAAATGAATGATACATATCTCGTTGTAAAATTGTCTGCAATTTTCGCAGCACCTTTATTCGCGGTGTAAAATCTGCAACCCGTGCCTCGTTAATTTATGGGATTGCATAAGGCTCGTAAACGGCAACGTTCACGGAAGATTTAAAATAGAAACTGCGAGTGAATATTATATTTTACCGGTGGAAATCATTGGCGGATGCAGTGCTGCCACTTTTGTAAAAGAATGGAGGCCATAGAAAGCGCTGGTAAACATCGCGACGTTGAATCCGGTGAAATGTTAATAAAAAAAAAAATAAGAGCGGAGAGAAAGGAAGAAATTCGTGAAATGGCGAGGCAAGAATGTTAGAGCCGGTATTTGCGATATCGTGAAATGGAAATCGATGAAACGAACGTCGGAAGACACAGAATGCCAACATTTTACAGTTTCATAAAAAAGAAATAACTATGAGCGAGCTGATCGAGAAGAAATAAATGCACCGATGCGTTCGTTCTTTCTGAAAGAAGCCTAAAAATCTCAGGCTTTTTATCGTGGTTGGAATAATGAGGCCGAATGAAAGCAATTGAAGTCTCGAGCTTCTGGCCAGATATTTTTGTTGTTTTTCTGTGGGGTTATTTCGAGAAGAATTTCGAATTTCAAATTCGGGAGATTACTTTAGATACTTATTAGTGAATTTTAAGAATTCAAGTTTGAAACTGAATTTTAAGTTTCAATTTATATAATATATTTCCGCTTATACTACATTTGTATTATGTTGTGTTAACACCTATTATGTCATATTTATACTGCAGCGCCTTCACTCTTATAAGCCTTCAAATTTAATTAAAAAAAAAAAACACCTTATTCTACAGAAAAGTGAAGTAATACTAGAAACCTTCCGTAACTGAGCGTCGTAAGTTCGGACGCGCTCACTTACGGTGAGAGTAGCCTTAAACACAGCACCCACACATCATTGTCCACTTTTCTTCACTCCCATATCTACCTCCATTACTTCTGACTTAGAAAGTTAGTTCTAAACTTCAGATTCTCAAACATTCAAATTCGCAAGTTTCAAAATTTGTATTACATTTGTTCGTATGCAGCCATATATATCATTTTTATGCCTGAGCACCTTCACTCTTATAAGCTATCAAATTTAATTAAAAAAAACCACCTTATTCTACAGAAAAGTGAAGTAATACTAGAAACCTTCCGTAACTGAGCGTCGTAAGTTCGGACGCGCTCACTTACGGTGAGTCTCCCCCAAAACACACCATCCAAGCCTCATTTCCCACCTTTCTCCACTCAAACCTCTATCTCTACTACTTCTAACGTAAAAAATTCCTTCTAACCCCTAAAAAAAATCCCGTACCTGCAATACACGTTACACCCAAAGCAATCCGCAACAAGGTACCTCGTAAATCAAACGCATCGATCGTAAACACGTGTACATCAAACAATCGGCGGGATTCTTTGTAACAACGTTGCTTTGCGTTCACGGTCGCGTTAAGTTGATCCGTTTAAAGGGATCGTGTACAAGGGAGCCTAGTTGTTCGCAACGTAACAGCCAGCACTGGCTGTATATTTCATGAGGACCGGTCTATTTAGGCTGGATTGCGCAAATTCGAGCAGCAGGTGACCACGAACGCAAACGATGTACAAAGGCAAACGTGTAACCCTCGCCGCAAGTACACAGGGACGCGAGTCGTGTAGGTTCTCGTACACGGACGAGGAAAGTCAACCGAGCATCGATTCCATCCACAAACGACAAGCAGATTATGCCGATCGGGCTCCTGTCTTTCGAACGGCCGTTGTCATTCGATCGGTAAGGCTTTTGGACACGATGCTGGCTCGGTGTTCGGAAACGAGGTGGTAATTGTTATTTCGGGTGCTTTGCGAAGGGTTTTACGAATTTTGGTGTTTCTTTTTAATGGAGGAGAGTTTTTAGAGGTACAAAGTGAAAGGAGGGGCGAGATTGTGTTCTGAGTCGCGTTACGCGCGGCCATATTGGTTAGAGCGCGCCAAAGTTTGATTCTTGAAGAGAGGCGACGTTTCAAAATGAATTTTGTACTGTATTCAAGCATATTAGACATTCTAAAATTAAAAAATGAGGTAGTAATTGTTTTGTGCAATCTTTTATGATGGATTTCAGTGACTTTTTGTTTAATTTCGAAAAAGAAGAGCTCTGTTATAGGTGTAAAGTGAAAGAAGAGATGCGAAGTCACGTGACGCGCGGCCATGATGGCTGCAGCGCGCCAATATTTGAGTCTTGAGTAGCAGCAACTCTTATAAATGAACTTTATACATTATTAACTGACTTGTATTTGTTATAAGTTTGGATTTGTAGATAACAGAAATTATAATAATTTGTTTAAAATTTGTGTTACAGGGGAAAGAGGACAATATTTTCGAGTGCGACCGACAAACAGCTCTGTTCTCGAAGGCAACGAGGTGACAATACCTTGCGAAGTAGAAAATAGAGTGGGTATCGTGCAGTGGGTCAAAGATGGCTTCGCCTATGTCATTCAACCGAGTGAGTATTTAAATATTTATTAAATTTCATGAATTAAGTTAAGAAATTAGGGAGTTGGGAAATTAGAGAGTTGGGAAATTAGAGAGTTGGGAAATTAGAGAGATGGGAAATTATAGAGATGGAAAATTAGAGGCATGGGAAACTATAGAGATGGGAAATTAGAGGGATGGGAAATTAGAGAGATGGGAAATTAGAAGGATGGGAAGTTAGGGAGATGGGAAATTAAAGGAATGGGAAATTAGAAGAATGGAAAATTAGAGAGATGGGAAATTAGGAAATAGGGAAATTAGAAAGTTGAGAAATTAGAGAGATGAGAAATTAAAAGGTTGGAAACTTAACGAGTTGGAAAATAGAGAGATAGGAAATTAAAAGGTTGGGAACTCAACGAGTTGGGAAATTAGAGAGATGGGAAATTAAAGAGTTGGGAACTTAGCGAGTTGGGAAATTAGAAAGATGGAAAATTAAAGAATTGAGAACTTAGGAAGTGGGGAAATTAAAAAGTTGGAAAATTAACGAGCTGGGAAATTGAAGAGTTGGGAAATTAGCGAGCTGGGAAATTAGGGAATTGGGAAATTAGGAAATTAGGAAATTAGGAAATTAGGAAATTAGGAAATTAGGAAATTAGAAAATTAGGAAATTAAGAAATTGAGAAATTGGGAAATTAGAAAACCAGAAAATCTAAAAACCCATAAACAAAAAATTTTACAAATATAAAAATTGAGAAGTTTAGAATCTTTCCAATAATAAAACTTAAAAGTATAAAAATTTTCAAACTCACATATCAAAGTATTGTATTAAAAACATTTCCGTCTATCAATTGAAATAATTCCACCATCTAACAACGAATATCCGAACGCTTCGATTATTTCATCGTATCACACGAACAGAGCAATTCCACGAACTTCGTCACATCGAGTTCTCGCAATAGCACCTACCAATTAACGTTCGTATCGATTTCAAGCAATTATCAAGTTTCTTGCTCTCCTCGGACGCTAAGTCGAGACGTGGATGCAGTAGAAACTCCCGTCCTTTGCGTTAACGGAATCTTTAGAAGTTCGTTTAGTGACTTCATCTTGGTCTCATTAAAACGAGGGCCATTAGTGGCTGTGACGTAAATGGAGTAGAACGATCTTAATATCCCGTACGATATTTTTGCCGGGGGATGATTTAATCTCATTTAGAGGACTGTACCGTGTGACGGCCGCGTCATTTTTCAACAAAAGTGTCTCGCGCGACCCACAAAAGCTACACCCTCGTCAGTGTCACTGCTTTCAGTAACTTGATTCACATTCGGTGGCTCAGGAGACACAAAAGAAGAATAATTAGACCCTTGACTATCGAAACCTTCATTAGACTCGTTTTTCAACACTCTTCACGACCTACATTCAACGGCTAACCGAAGTTGTGTGTTTTTTCTAGCTTTATCGGGGATCTGGTGAAATACCGTACATTTTTTGGTTAAATGGTCATTTGGTTCATTGATTGTCGTGAAAATTATTTATAATTGTGAGGAGACACGATATTTGATAGTAAAAAGTACGTAGTGCGTTTAGTTTCGCGTAATTCGTTAGATAGGTTATGAGGCGCGTACACCATGAAAGCGCGCCAAATTTGAATCGCAGTTTGAATCATTCGGTCAAAACGCATCGAAACAAGTCAAATAAAAGAAAGAAATTAATGAATTGAACTGAAATATAAATTGAGATGTTTATTTGAAGTTAAATTAAAAAATGGAAGTAATAATAATATTCTTGAAATGTTAATATTAAATGAAGATATGTTAATATAACTGATGTATAAAATTAAATTTGTGAGGAAGAATTTTAATTCTTATAATAGATATTATTTATTTTTTATTTATAAAATTTGAAAATTTGTAAACTTAAAACATAAATTTTAAAATTGATCATCCGGAAATAAAATCGAAGTTACATAAAAAAGTTTTCAGCTTCATTTGAAGAAAGCTTTCAAATATTTAAAGTACGAAATACAACCGATGCCAAGTTAGTGTGCGAAATATGTCTGACAGTAGACGGACATTTTTCACTTGCTGACTTCTACATACTTCTCTTCTCTTTTGCCTTCAAGACCACTTACATGTCAGTCAATCTTGATTCACAACATTTTAGTCTACCTTTTAATGCTCCTCTGTTTGAGAAAATGTACGTTGTTGAAGTTTCTGTTGATGCTAGTCGGATTAAAAGTGAAGTGAAATGTGTTCTAACTTGTGTTGGTGATGCATAGTAAATAATGAAAGTTTTATTTTGTGGTTTACAGTGTAACTATTTGTAAGATTTGAGATTTGAGAGTTCTACAATTAAACAAACTCTCAATATATTGCCGAAAACCACATTTGGTACTTGAAAACGTGGAAATCAACCCTATATAGTTATATTACTCATTATGTAAAGAAAACTGACTTTAGAATGCTATTAATTGCTCTTACTAGACAAACTCTCGATATATTGCCGATAAACCACATTGGAGACTTGAGAATGTATGAATCGACCCTATATAGTTATATTACTCCCTATGTATAGAAAACTGACATCAGAATGCTATTAACTGTTCTTACTAGACAAACTCTCGATATATTGCCGATAAACCACATTGGAGATTTGAGAATGTTGGAATCGACCCTATATAGTTATATTACTCCTTACTTGGAAAACTGAGATCAGAAACCTATTGACAGGTCTTACATTTAGACAAACTCTCAATATATTGCCGATTGACCACATTTGGTACTTGAAAATGTGGAAATCAATCCTATATAGTTATATTACTCCCAATGTATAGAAAACCGACATCAGAATGCTATTAACTGTTCTTACTAGACAAACTCTCGATATATTGCCGATGAACCACATTGGAGACTTGAGAATGTATGAATCGACCCTATATAGTTATATTACTCCTTCTATAGAAAAATGATATCACAAAGCTATTGACTGCTCTTACAATTAGACAAACTCTCAATATATTGCCGAAAACCATATTTGGTACTTGAAAATGTGGAAATCAACCCTATATAGTTATATTACTCCCTATGTATAGAAAACTCACATCAGAATGTTATTAACTGTTTTTACTAGATAATCTCTCGATATATTGCCGATAAACCATATTGGAGACTTGAGAATGTTGGAATCGACCCTATATAGTTCTATCACTCCCTACATAAAAAAATGACATCAGAAAGCTATTAACTGCTCTTACTAGACAAACTCTCGATATATTGCCGATAAACCACATTTGGAACCTAAGAATGTGGGAATCAACCCTATATAGTTATATTACTCCCTATGTATAGAAAACTGACATCAGAAAACTATTAACTGCTCTTACTAGACAAACTCTCAATATATTGCCGAAAACCACATTTGAGGATTTGAGAATGTTGGAATCAACCCTATACACTTTATCATTCCTTACATAGACAAATGACATAACAAAGCTATTAACTGCTCTTATTAAACAAACTCTCAATATATTGCCGAAAACCACATTCGTCAAAATTGAAATTACACCCAAAAATTTTTGATATTGAAACTGAAAACATTCAACATATAAAAACAAGTAAATTTAGAAATGTACAGATTAAAATTAAAAACATCCAATATGAGAAACCAAAAATATTTAAAAATCGTATAAAATGTAATATTTATATTGTAACATATAATTTTTTATAATTTCAGACGGAGAAATAGTTGGACATCCTCGGCTACGACTAATCGGAGACCAGAACGCCGGAATTTACAACCTGAGGATCACAGACGCTTCTTTGACCGACGATGGAGAATATCAGTGCCAAGTTGGTCCATATGTACGGATTAAACCGATTCGAGCCAATGCTCATCTCACCGTTATCTGTAAGTACTCAACAGATTTTCTTTTTTACTATTCACATATCTGTTGATAGAAATCAAGTTTTATTCCCTTTTGCTGAAAAATTGGCAAACACGAAAAATGCAGGTAGTTAAATCTGTGGCGCAGGTGAAAAAAAATTGAAAAAAAATACTGGAATACTTTTTAAAGATTTTTTTTTAATTAGGAAACCTAACGAGGTTTCAGGGAAATTTGAAAAATGTGGATACATTTTATAGAAAATTTGACAGAAATATGTAAATTTAAAAATTAAAATTTTTTACTTAAAATCTTTATAAAAAATTTTTGTAAAAATATTTCTGAAAAGTTATTAAAAAATATGTATATACATTTTTAGAAAATTTGAACAAATTTAAAAAAAAGAATTACATTTCCAAAAAATTTGAAAAATTTGTTAAAAATTACACTTCTAGAAAATTTAAAAAATTTGTTAAAAATATTTTTAAAAAATGTATGTTCATTTGTAGAAAATTTTGCAAAAGAGTCTATGCATTTCTATAAAAATTGACAAAAATTTATGGCTGCTTCTAAAAAAGAATAAAATTATAAAATTTTATGAAAAAACCATTTATAGTATAAAATAAAAATTTTTAACTCCTAAATCTTGTCAATTTACAAATTAACAATTTATCAAAGCATTCAAGAGTGACCTTAAAAAAAATATAAATAAAATTTTGTAATTAAAATGAATTTTTAAAACTCCCCAAATGAACTAAATTAAAATTGTACAAAAAATATCAATCTTCCTCCAAGATTAAATTCTGACAAATGAAACAATTTAAATATTGACCGAGACGCGGATCAACATGATTTGAATTAAGAGATGCTTTTGCATAATTAAAAAGTTCTTTCATTTCCTGAAAGACGTTTCTCTTTCCCTTTATATAATTGTGATTGTTTTCTTGAAGGACGATCTTGAAAGCATATTTCCTTGGAGAGTATTCTTTTCTTGGACACTTCCTGTTTCAGGTATTCTGAGAATCTTGTTAAATTTTTGTCTACTTCGGAAACATTATGAGTTTGTATTATGAAATACATATAAAATAAGTGGTTGATGTATTTTTCGTTGGGTAATGTATTTTTATGGTTCACGCATTGTGATCGGTTTCAAGTTTGGGATTGTGTAATCCCAATTGTATGTTCGTTTAATATAGATTTATTTAAAGAATTTTATTGAGGAAAAATATTGTGGGTTTTTGAAAATTACTTTTTGGGGAGTTTTTTGTTAGGATTTCATTTTGACTTTAGATTTTTAAATATTGGATATTGAATGTTAGGTGTTTGGTTTTGAATAGTAAATGATAAATGGTAAATGGGAGATTAGGGAATTGGGAAATTAGGAAGTTGGAAAATTAGAGGTTTGGGAAATTAGGAAGTTGGGAAAGTGGAGAGTTGGGGAATTAGCGAATTGGGAAATTAGCAAGTTAGGAAATTAGAGAGTTAGAAAATTAGTGAGTTGGGAAATTAGAGAGTTGGGAAATTAGAAAGTTGGGAAATTAGAGAGACGGGAAATTAGAGGTATGGGAAATTAGAGAGATGGAAAATTTAAGGGATGGGAAATTAGAGGGACGGGAATTTAGAGAGATGGGAAATTAAAAGGTTGGCAACTTAGCGTGTTGGGAAAATAGAGAGATGGGAAATTAGGAAGTTGGGAAGTTAGAGGTTTGGGACATTAGCAAGTTGGACAATTAGAGGTTTGGGAAATTAGGAAGTTGGGAAAGTGGAGAGTTGGGGAATTAGCGAATTGGAAAATTAGCAAGTTAGGAAATTAGAGAGTTAGAAATTTAGTGAATTGGGAAATTAGAGAGTTGGGAAATTAAAAGGTTGGCAACTTAGCGAGTTGGGAAATTAGGGAGATGGGAAATTAGGAAATTGGGAAAGTAGAGAGTTGGGTAATTAGGGAATTGGTGAATTATGAAATGGGGATTTTTTGGAATTGTAAATTCAATAGAATTGTACAATTTTACAATTTTTCTATTTCTCAATTTTACAATTATTCAATTCTACAATTCTTTAGTTCTGCAATTCTTCAATGATTCAATTACTCAATTATTCTGTTATTTTGTTACTTTGTTATTATGTTATTCAATTATTCTATTATTCAATTACTTAATTGTTCAATTATTCAATTATTCAATTACTTAATTGTTAAATTATTCAATTATTCAATTATTCAATTATTCAATTATTCAATTATTCAATTATTCAATTATTCAATTATTCAATTATTCCATTTTTCAATTATTCAATTCTTCAATTTTTCAACTCTGCCAATATCCCAATATCCCAAATTTAGAAATTTATTTTTTTCTTCATACAACAATACATATTTATTATTATTATTGTGCAATAACACTAACTTAATATTATCACAATATAATAATAAAAATAAATCAATGTTATTACACAATAACAGATGCTTCTATCATATCTTATAGTATACTTGACGTTTTTATTCAACTTCAAACTATATTAAAACCAACATAACAGTTATTTAAGCATCTTTTAATAAATTCGAAAAGTATTTTAATTCCCGAAAATGATCAAAATTCTTTGTACATCTTCCTCCGCATCCATGCACATACTTGATATCAGACGTTTTTTAAAAGCCTCACTGCTGCGAATTTTAAATATTTTCCTCAAAATTGAACCCGAAGAACGCAGAATTTTTCACGGTAAAAACCCCGGAAATTTTCGAACGAAACTGTACGAATGATTTTTAACGACGGGCAAAGAATTTCTCTGATAAAATGCAACGCTTGTATTCCGTAGCGAACGCGAAAGACGTTTTCCACTATTTTCTCCGAATGATTGAGATTCCGCCGTGTTTTCTACCTCCGTGATTTTTCCGTCCATTGTTTCGCGCGAAAAACGAAGCGACAGTTTGATGGTCGTTACACGAATAGATATAAAATTACTGACGATACTTTTCGTCGCGATGGTTTGACACCTTTAAAAAAAAAAAAGACTAAAGAAAACACGAATAATTTTCGCGGCCGGAGAACGATTGTAAGTCGCGCGCATTGTTCTGTCGAAACAGTAATTTTTCGAAACAATAAGGCGAATCGTTGCCTGTGTTTTTTTTAGAGACGGTCTTCCGCGCGAAATCAGATTTTTTCGGGAAATTTTAGATGTAAATGTTATGAATAATGTAGGAAATGTGTTATGTATTAATAAAAATTTATATAGAATTAGAGAATTAGAGAATTGGAAAATTGGAAAATTGTAGAATTGAATCATTGAATATTTGAGTACTTGAGTCCTTAAAATTGAAAAATTGAAAGATGCAATAATTGAAAAATTGAAGAATGCAATAATTGAAAAATTGAAAAATTGAAAAATTGAAAAATTGAAAAATTGAAAAATTGAAAAATTGAAAAATTGAAAAACTGAAAAATTGAAAAATTGAACAATGCAATAATTGAAAAATTGAAAAATTGAAAAACGCAATAATTGAAAAATTGAAAAATTGAAAAATTGAAGAATGCAATAATTGAAAAATTGAAAAATTGAAAAATTGAAGAATGCAATAATTGAAAAATTGAAAAATTGAAAAATGCAATAATTGAAAAATTGAAAAATTGAAAAATTAAAAAATGCAATAATTGAAAAATTGAAAAATTGAAAAATTGAAAAATTGAAAAATTGAAAAACCGCAAAAACCTGAAACTACGTTGCACCGTCTAAAAATTCAAAAATTGCTCTTAGTTACTCCAAATACCCACCTCATAACTCCAAAAAGACTCGACCCTGCAAAACTGTAAACCTAAAAATTTCTTCAAATAAAAATTCTCCATCCAATACCCAAGAACTATTTACCGACAAATATAATTACCGTATAAAATGCATCGAGCAAACCGGCATCGCAGTTACTTAAAAATCCGCAATTAACCGATTACATAAAAAGCGGAAAATATTTTTGAAAAGCCAGAAGGAGATTTATCTTTGTTCCAGCGGTAAAGGATTAACGCTAATTAAGGCTGGCTAAACGAACCACCACAAAAGGATGTTTAAAAATAAGAGAGCTCCTTAAAGCACCGTCGAGCTCGGCAATTTCAATGCTTTGTGCATAAGTTGAACACAGGGAACAATGGCGTTCTCGGTGCATTATTAAGAACACTTGGACGAATCTAACCGGAATAGTTGGCGCGAACTTTGAAAGTTCGATACAATCGAGTGCGGGACTGCGGGCGTCGATGCGGTCAACTTCCCGCGTTAACAAAGACATTCCCCTCGAACTTATCCGGAAGTCGTTGGCAAAGGTGGTAAACCGTGATTAGCGGTGACCTGGCGTAAATCTTCCAGAGTAACTAGTTCACGAGTTTAGAAAATGTCTTCCTTCGTGTATACCGTGTCATGAACATCGACGCTCAAAATTTTCTTTGGAGTTAACATGACAATACACTTGTATGATAATGCCTTTAGTATCGATATAAGTGGATATTTTGTTCGTGGTAAGGTCAACGAGAAGTGGTACGAACATTTAGAAACGGACAGACGGAAGAAATTTAGAAGTTTAGTGATTTATAAAAATAAGAATTTGGGAAATTAGGAAATTAGGAAGTTGGGCAATTAGAAAGCTGAGAAATTAGAAGATTGAGAAATTAGAGAGTTGGGAATTCAGGAAAATTAGAGAATTGGGAAATTGAGAAATTAGGGAATTGGAACAATAGGGAATTAGGAAATCATGGAATTGGCAAATTAGGGAATTGAGAAATTATGGAATTGGTGAATTATGAAATTGATGAATTATGGAATTGGGAAATTAGGAAATTAAGGAATTAAGAAATTAGGATTTTGGAAAATTATGGAATTGGAACATTATGAAATTGGTAAATTATGGAATGGGAAATTAGGGAATTGGTGAATTATGGAATTGATGAATTATGGCACTGGTGAATTATGGAATTGGAACATTATGAAATTGGAAAATTATGGAATTGGGAAATTATGGAATTGATGAATAATGTAATTGGTGAATTATGGAATTGGGAAATTAGGGATTTAGGGAATTATGGAATTAGGAAATTATGGAATTGGTGAATTATGGAATTGGGAAATTATGAAATTGGTGAATTATGGAATTGGGAAATTAGGGAATTGGTGAATTATGGAATTGATGGATTATGGCACTGGTGAATTATGGAATTGGAACATTATGAAATTGGAAAATTATGGAATTGGTGAATTATGGAATTGATGAATAATGGAATTGGTGAATTATGGAATTGGAGAATTATGGAATTGGAAAATTAGGGATTTAGGAAATTATGGAATTGGTAAATTATAGAACTGGGAAATTATGGAATTGGTGAATTATGAAATTGGGAAATTATGGAATTGGGAAATTATGGAATTGGTGAATTATGGAATTGATGAATAATGGAATTGGTGAATTATGGAATTGGAAAATTAGGGATTTAGGAAATTATGGAATTGGTAAATTATAGAACTGGGAAATTATGGAATTGGTGAATTATGAAATTGGGAAATTATGGAATTGGGAAATTATGGAATTGAAAAATTAGAAAATCAAGAAATTTGAGAATCGAGAAATTATAGAAAACTTCTATCCCTACATGCCAACATGCCTGCACACCTTAGTTCACATTTAACCAACCGTAAATAATTACTCCGTGTCATACAATTTTACAAAACCTCTAACTGAAAACAGTCTATTGATCGAATTATATTTGGACGGTGTGTGCGCCAGAAAGTCATTAATTCGCGATTTATCCGCAATAAATGACGCAGTAAATTCGAACAGTGTCGAAGCATATGCATCACGAATAAATGATGCAGATCGAGGTGTAAATATAATTAGTAAGTTAATATAAACCGTTCTATAGACTCCGAAAATTATTTCATTCGCTGACCTGGTAATTTGTTGCGTCCGTGGAATATCATTTTATTCAATCTGCTTCTTTAATTTCTGTCTTTATAAAACATTGAAGGTCATACAAATTATTGTCATGTGACATTAAAAATATATATGCAATAACCTCGTTCAAGACTAGTATTAATAAAAATATAAAAATTTATGCAAAATTGAAAATTTATATTAAAAAAATTAATTTGAAAAATTATCACTTTCTTGGATTATTTTTATTTCTTGAAAAATAATGCATATTTACAAAATCGGTATACGTCATTTTGTTCCTAGTAAAATGTACTACAAATTTTTCCTTTTCCACTTTTTAAAATTCCTATTATATTCGATACAAACTTGCAACCTAATCTAACTCACTTTGTTGCACAAATTTACATTTTGATGTTATAATTACTTCATTTTGTCGGTTTATATGGAAATTCCACAATTGCTATTACCTTCTCAGGATATACATATAATAAATATTTAAAAAATCTACCTAACCTAACCTAACCTCACTTTGTCTGTATGTCAGCGTCATATGTATTTTATTTTGTCAGCTTACACAACTACTATTGGTGAATTCCATAATTCACCAATTCCCTAATTTCCCAATTCCATAATTCGCCAATTTCATAATTTCCCAATTCCATAATTCACAAATTCCATAATTTCCTAATTCCGTAATTCACCAATTTCATAATTCGCCAATTCCATAATTCCCCAATTCCCTAATATCCCAATTCCATAATTTCCGAAATCCATAATTTCCCAAACCCCTAATTTCCTAATTCCATAATTCCTCAATTCCATAATTCACCAATGCCATAATTCATCAATTCCATAATTCACCAATTCTATAATTCGCCAATTCCCTAATTTCCCAATTCCATAATTCACCAATTTCATAATGTTCCACTTCCATAATTTCCCAAAACTCTAATTTTCTAATTTCCCAATTCCATAATTCATCAATTTCATAATTTTCCAGTTCCATAATTTCCTAAATTCCTAATTTCCCAATTCCATAATTCCTCAATTCCATAATTCACCAATTCCATTATTCATCAAATCCATAATTTTTCAAAAGCCTAATTTCTTAATTTCCTAATTTTCTAATTTTCCATTTTCATAATTTATCAATTCCATAATTCACCAATTCCCTAATTTCCCATTCCATAATTCACCAATTTCATAATTTCCCAATTCCATAATTTACCAATTCCATTATTCATCAATTCCACAACTACTATTCTCTTTCCAATGTCCACATAATAACTAACTAAAAATCTTCCCCAATTCTACAAAATGTCTGAAACCACCCTTAAAATTAAATAAACAATACCTCAACGCAAAAATTGCACACTAAATTTAGTGTACGATCACGCGTTTGAGTCCTCGCTCCGCAATATTCGAAACGGCTGAGAAAAAAAAAGAGGAGAGAAGAGAAATAAGGAATATCCTAAGGCGACGACGAGAACGGTTTCTCGCGAGCTTGAATCTCTTTCGAGACGTTCCTTGTCTATTTTCACCCTCTTCTTTTTTCCCGCAACGCCTACGGCCACGTGTACCCAGCACAAACAACGACAACGATGCTCGGTGGTCAACTGGTTTCCACGCTTTACGGAAACGACGACAGGGTTCACCGGAAGGTGAGTGACGCTCCGGCTAGTACAGTCGAGAGCAAATTTTCCCTAGGGAAAATGTGACGTTGTTCGTTATAGTGGAAGGAAAGGAAATTGTGTCTTGTTGATTTTGGGGATGAGGATTGGAGTGTCTGCACTTTTGAGGATATAACTTTTTGCAGAGGGTTGAGAATTGGGATGGTGGGGAATTTGAGGAATTTTACATATGGGGATATTGAAAGTTTGAGGAGTTAGAGTGTAGGTGTAGGGATATAGAGATTTGGGGGTGTAGAAATATAGGGGTGTAGAAATTTGTGGATGTTGGGATTTGGAGATTTGGGGATTTTTGGATTTGGAGATTTGGGGATTTTGGGATTTGGGAATTTAGGGATTTTTGGATTTGGAAATTGAAGGATTTTGGGGTTTGGGAATTTAGAGATTTTGAGAATTAAAAATTTAGGGAGTTTGGGATTTGGGAATTTAGGGATTTTTGGATTTGGAAATTGGAGGATTTTGGGGTTTGGGAATTTAGAGATTTTGAGAATTAAAAATTTAGGGATTTTTGGATTTGGAAATTTAAGGATTTTGGGGTTTGGGAATTTAGAGATTTTGAGAATTAAAAATTTAGGAATTTTGGGATTTGGAAATTTTGAGATTTTGAGATTTAGAAAATTAGGGATTTGGGTATTTGAGAATTTAGGGATTTTTGGATTTGTGAATTTAAGGATTTTGGGGTTTGGGAATTTAGCGATTTTGAGAATTAAGAATTTAGGAATTTTGAGATTTAGAAAATTAGGGATTTTGGAATTTGGATATTTAGAAATTTTGGAATATAGGAATTTAGGGATTTTGAGACTTGGAAATTTAGGAATTTTGGGATTTGGGAATTTGGGGATTTGGAAATTTTGGGATTTTGGGATTTGGGAATTTAGGGATTTGAGATTTAGAAATTTGGGGACTTTGGGATTTGGGAATTTAGGGATTTTTGGATTTGGAAATTTAAGGATTTTGGGGTTTGGGAATTTAGAGATTTTGAGAATTAAAAATTTAGGAATTTTGGGATTTGGAAATTTTGAGATTTTGAGATTTAGAAAATTAGGGATTTGGGTATTTGAGAATTTAGGGATTTTTGGATTTGTGAATTTAAAAATTTTGGGGTTTGGGAATTTAGAGATTTTGAGAATTAAGAATTTAGGGATTTTGAAATTTAGGAAATTAGGGATTTTGGTATTTGGGAATTTAGGGATTTTTGGATTTAAGAATTTAGAGTTTCTGGGGTTTGGGTGTTTAGGAATTTTGGAATTTGGGAATTTAAGGATTTTGGGACTTGAGTCTTTAGGGATTTTTAATTTTGAGGATTTAGGGATTTTAGGATTTGGGTATTTAAAGATTTTGGAATTTGGGGATTCTGGGATTTGGAACTTTATGAATGTTGGAATATAGTGATTTGGGAAGTTAGAGAGTTTGGAATTTGTGGATTTTGGAGTTAGCAAATTCAAGATTTTGCTAATTTAGGGATTTTGGAATTTGGAGATTTAGGGATTTTAGGACTTGAAGATTTTAAAGTTTGGTGATTTGGGGATCTAAGAATTTGTGGATTTAGAAATTTGGCGATTTTCTGATGTAGACATATAAGGATTTAGGAATTTGGGAATTAAACAGTTTGAAAATTTTGTAATTCAGAAATTAGGGACTTTCTTATAAATTTATAAATATATTTTATAATGTATTTACTATATTTTATGCTATATTTTATACTATATTTTATAAATATATTTTATAAATATATTATTAAATTTATAAATAATAATAATAGAACATTATAAATTTATAGATTTAGAAAGTAAGAAATTTAAACATTCAACATTTAAAAACTTGAAAAGTGAGAAACTTTAGTAATTAAAAAATTGTCAAATATAATTATAAATGTCCCTATCGAAAGCATAAGCCACGTTGCACTCGAGTGTACTTTCCCGAGACACTCTCGTTTCGCGTGAAATATTAAAGGCTTGTCTGCGAATAACCGCCTCCAGACGACGCTCGCGATATCCAGAGGGCGCCCGTTTCAATCGAGGATAGGGAAACGCCTCCTCGCTTCCGGTATAACCGATATCCCGTCTTTTGCGACACCGGACGAAGGAAGACTGGCGTGTAATCGTGGCGTCCTTTGATGCCGAGAACCGACCTGACGAGAAGGCAATCGTCTCCAGCTGATTCTCACGATTTGTATACTTCGAAATTTCATGTTCTGGGAATTTTCTGGTTCCAATCTTTGTATATTTGAAAAATTTGAGAACTTTCAGGTTTTACATTTTTCTATTACAGTATTTTATAATCTTCCAATTTTTGAATTTATGTATTTTTACATGTCCGAATTTTCAATACCAATTTTTTAAATCTCTAAATTTTGTAGAGAATAAAAATTATAGCCTACGTTCTCAATAACGCATAAAAAGAAATTCGATCACAATCACCGATCCGTGTTATCTAATTTTGTCTTCGTCCTACAATCGACTGAATTTATTCCACGTCCCTGAACGGCGGAAGAAAATTCTCGGTAGAAAACTTTCGTGTTCTCCATAGAGTCCGTCCTCCATGTGTTCTGACGTGGGCTACGTGCACCATAAACTTTGATGTTGCACCCATCATAAATGCATGTGTACGCGACGTATTACTACGTAGACGTACACGAACGTAATACTACGTGAACGTAGTAACGCGACACGAGGGTAGTCCGTACGTGAGCATTCGAAATCACGCGCACGGAGCACGTGGCGACCCCGTAGCGCCTCCGTAAAATGGCACGGGGTCCACGTAGCGAACCCCGCGGAGCGTACGTGTTCGGAAAAAAGAATGGGGCGAAGGGAAGATCGCGGAAACAAGGGGAAAAGGAATAAGGATACGGGAAACTGATACGGGAGTGCGATCGACAGAAAGTCGGCCAGGAAACTACATCACCTTTCTACGGATAAATATTTTATGAGATTCAATCCGGTTGCCTTCTTTGTCCCCGGTGTGCTGTGTTCCTCCTTGTTCTCCTTTTGTCCCGCAGTGTGCGAGACAAGAGGTCTGGAAGTTTGAAACGCGTTGGAGGAAATAAACGAGGGGAAATCGAAAATGTTTTTCAACGATGTAACGGAGAACGATCAGATCTGCCCATTTAAATGGGGAATTTATGGGACTTTTGAAGTGACGGTAATGGCTTCGTGTTTAGAAGCCGTCTGACGGGCACCCCTCGAGATCGGAAGTTGAATACCTTCGATCGATACACGGTCCACAGTTTTGATGGTGTAATCGAAAAAGTGAATTTATAGGAAAAAAGAAATGGAAAATGTATCGTACAAGTTTTTATCAGGAACATTCATTTATGAGTAAATACATGCATACTGTATTTTTACTCCGATAACATTATATAGGATCCTAGAATCCTATAATACTAGATTCTTATATCTTGTATATCTACATTACTATGTGACTATACTGCTGTATTCCTATATCACTACATTACATTATCGCCATATTACATCACTATATTACTTTATTCGTAGGTACTTATATGTCTACATGACTGCATTCTCGTATCGCAGTAATTCTATATTATTACATTCTAATATTCCTATGTACCTATATCCTTATATTATTATATTGCTATACTTCTATATCCCTATATCACTGTATCATTGTATCACTACATTGCTGTATCACTACATTACTGTATTATTACATCACTGTATCACTACATTACTGTATTACTACGTCACTGTATTACTATATTACTGTATCGCTATGTCACTGTGTCACTACACCACTGCATTATTATATACCTATATCACTAGATGCTTAGTGATATAGTATCTCTAGTATAATACCCAGAGTATAGTATACATATACTATCTCTTGTGTCACATGTATAAGTACTTGTAACATGAATTGATTCCAACGTTACCAAATATCTTGTTCATTATTCAATTACAAGTATGCTAGAGTGATTATAAATTTCTACATTTGAAAAACTATATGGATTTAAAGTCAATAACGTAACCCTAATAAATCTTTAATAATCCAATATCAATAATATTCTTCCATTTGATGAACCCTTTACATTCAAAAGGTGCCTCGCACTCACCATTTTTAATATAACAATGTGTTATATTGAACTTTTTGATATAACAATTTGCAATAGGCGTTTTTACTTAAACCTGTAGCATTATACCAATGTATAAACAAACTGAAACAGACAAGAGTAAAAATTAATAATAGAAAAATAATATGTACACATTTATTGGTTCTGTATTATAGTGACCCGTTAATGATTATAGTTATTCCTTGAAGTGTGAAGAGAGTGAACAGTGGTTGCAAGTGATGTTGTGTGTTTTATAATACCAAAAGAATTTATCAAACTTCAATTAAATGTTTAAAACTGCCAACAAAACCTTTGGTAAAGAGGTATTTTAAACACATTTTCATTACAGACATAGCTACTTCTGCTATAAACATAATTATCCTTGGCGAAATCGCCCGTGTAACTCAATATAATTGCACAGACACGGCGTTAATAACATTCTTAAACTTTATGTGGCCCGAAACGGTGTCGTAAGGCTATTAAAACACTCGTGCGACATCCGATCTTAATTAAAAAGCGTAGCACCGTCGGAAACCGAACTTAAACGATCTCACCCGAACCCCGCCGATCAAATCATCCGTAAGTTATTAACCGTTTGTAACCGCGGTTGAAAAGCGACGCCAGTCGATTCTTTTTCGTTTCGTTTGTCCATTATCGTCCCCGTGGGATACTGGAAAAGAGAGCGGAAAAAAAGGAACGAGAGGAAACGCGAGACGTGTAACGGTAAATCTTTCTTCCAGCTAGAAAAGTATCCCGAAAAGAGTAATAAATGCCGGCCGTGCAGCCAGTCGCTGTTCCTTTACTGCCAGAAAATTGGACCTGAAAGAACATTGGCTACGTAATTACATGTTTCTGAAGGGAAAGAATGAGAACTGGAAAACAACCAGCCATCAACCACACCTTTACCCATAGAAAATAAAGTTTCACGGGGTTGATGTAATTTTCTATTCCTGATCGATTTTACGGTACGCACTGTTGACACTCTTCGATAAAAACCCTTATCGAAAATTTTCTTTCGAGCTTTCAGAATTGAATTTTGGACATTTTTCATGGACGAATTACTTTTACTCACTGGGTCGTTACTGAATTTTCAACGTGCTGCATTTTTGGTTTAACTCTCGCTGTGATGTCACGTGACATAACCTCTTCACTAGAATTCTAATCTAAGGACATAACCTGTTAATAGTGTGAGAAAATAATAGATATTTTCTTTCTTTAAATATGCTTCTACCCACTGATTTATTCGGTATATTTTATTTCAGTAAAAACATGTGACATCTTAAAATGGTGAAATAGAAGCAAGACACTCGATATTGACATGCAACTTCACGTACCGCAGTACACACACGTACTGTGACAACTCCCAGCGGTCATTTTATAGTGAATGTGAATTTTGAAGGTGAAAATTTTCTTTGAAGCTTCAAGAATTGATGTATATTTTTAAAGTTTGATTTGTGAATGTCATTGTTACCTACACTGTCAATCAAAGTATCAAGTATTTCAATACTCAAATTTTTAAATACTCAAATTTTTGAAGTGTCAAGTTCAAAAGTAAAATATTCACGTTATCGAATTTTTAAAGAAAAAAATTCCTAGCAGCAAATATTTCCGTTTTATGCAATGTAACAAGTTTGCGGCGGCAAGCCACCGCTCTTGACGGTTTCACGAATTGTTGGCAGACCACAAAAGCTGGCTTTTAGCGAGTCGCGTTGTTTTTGTGATTATCACAACTCCCATGCGATTTTAAGAGCATTACGTTTAATCTTCGTGCTCCGTGCAGTTCTTCCTTGAACTGCGGTTCCGTAGCGATGATCACTATTACTATGTTCAAACTATGTTCTTGTGCTTAAATGCAAATTAATTTTCTTGACACTTACGTAACCCCTATCTGTGGTACTAATTTTAGTACCTGGTGATTACAGAATCTGTCTTTGAACAGTGAAGCAAAATTTTATTCTTATACAGTTTATAAAATTTTATTTTTATACATTATTTATAAAATTTTATTTTTATACATTATTTATAAAATTGTATATACACTTGTAAATTGTTTCTTAACAAATTTTTCATCTTTCAAGATGGATCGATGAGATCGAAATACTGATAAGTGCTTTGACAACGTATCAGCCACTTCGAAGAGGGATGCTTTGCTCTTTTCGGCGTGCGTTTGACAACTTCTAGCAAGAATGCCATCTTCTGGAGAAGAAATTTCGAAATACGATACGCTCTCGAGCACACAGCGTCTTGATCGTCGTTTTATCAGCCGAGTTACACAGTTCGCTGCACACAAAGACATCGAGTGTCGCGTTCATTTAAATCTTGAAAATGGTAACCGCAAATATTGACCCAACTGTGTCATGGCGTGTTTATTCACAAAATCCAAAATAACTGTTTATTGAAATTTTTGTGGAAATGTTTGTGATACGTGGTCAGTCAGAGGAACAGGTATAGGTTAGGTTAGGTATACGTTAGTATATGTCAATTATGTTATATATATTAGGTATAGGTTATGTCTAGGTTATGTTAAGCATATGTTAGGTATAGGTTATGTTATTCTGTCTTCCGGAAACAAAAAAAAGGTATAGGTTATGTTAAATATATGTTAGGTACAGGTTATGTTAAGTATATGTTAGATATAGGTTATGTTAAGGATAACGTAAGCTTAGGTTAGTTTTGACTCCATCAATTTGAACCAAATATACATCAAACTGATTTTAGAACTAGATTAAAAGTAATCAACAAAAAAGTATATCTATTAAGTAAATAATCCTCTGAACTGTTTACTGCGTTTCCATTGCGAACAATTTCCAATAAAACGCACTTCATTAAAAGTGGTGAAAAATTGAATTTGATCCCGTGAAGTGAAACAATTTTATCGTTTTAATGAAACAGCCTGACGTTATTTTATGGTGAAAGAAAGCCGCAGATTTAACGGAAAATTAATTATCGGAGCGTGCCGGTAGCGTAGGGTAAAAGTTGGTCAACAAAGGTTAAATGAACGTTGCTTCACGTTGCTTAATTACTTTGTTCGAGCTCTCGATCCGTTTAATCGGTCTATCGTTCGGCAGAGCAGCGTCAATGACCGGTATGTTGTTATTAATTGTCGGCATTAATTAGCAGGATTATAATTGCGACGATCGTCACGTTGTAACGCATCCAATGAAACAGCTTCGAGCGTTAATATTTATAGTTCGATGAGCGGATTTATCTGGTTTTAGTAAATCGACGGGGATTCGTTAGGCGGTGGACAAAATGGCCGACTTTGCAAATGGCGGATGCATGACTTAAAAGTACTTCGAAGTGGCACTTATAGTACAAGTGGTACGTCAATTTAAAGCTTGAAGTTTAGAGAAAGCTACTGTGTGAACGTTTCTCGTTTTACTACGCATTCAAGATGGCGTCCGATCAGTTAGGGCGAACAGTGATCGATTGTGACGAGCAGATAGACTGACAGAACTTGATGACTTAAAAGTATTTCGAAGTGACACTTATAGTACATCAATTTAAAGCTTGAAGTTCAGAGAAAATCACTATATAAACGTTTCTCGTTTCACTGCGCATTCAAGATGGCGTCCGATCAGTTAGAGCGAACAGTGATCGATTGTGACGCGAATAGACTGTCAGAACTTGATGACTGAAAAGTATTTCCAAATGGCACTTATGATACATCAATTTAAAGCTTGAAGTTCAAAGAAAGTTACTGTACAAACGTTTTTGTGGGATCTTTAAAACAAAATAGCTGACTGACAATTACAGAAGACATCAACTGATTTTGAGATATGTAAATTTTGATGGAATCTAAAAATATTATAGTACCATAAAATGGCAGCCATTATGTGTCAGATTACAGATCAAAGTCTGTAAAAAGTTGTAACTTCATTACTTCTTTAATATTTTTTAATACAAATGGCTGACGGTTACTGTAAACTTTGTCTAATTTTGAAGTGCAAGAGTGACATTTGGTGACACAAAGATATCACAAAATGGCGTCTCACCTAACATAATGGTCTTAAAACAAAATGGCGGACTATCAGTTATACTAAACGTATTGATTCTGAAATATATGAAGTTTAACACAATTTGATAATATGAAGATGTTACAAAATGGCGTCTCACCTAACATAATGGCCTTAAAACAAAATGGCGGACTATCAGTTATACTAAACGTATTGATTCTGAAATATATGAAGTTTAACACAATTTGATAACACTGTTCAACAAATTTTAACTTTTTTTGTGTTTTGCAATACCCACTATGTGATCCTTGTAGAGTTTCTCGTCCTGAACAAGAATCCGAAAACCGAATTGCTCTATCACCCTCAGTTTTTGAAAAACACGAGCTTTTGTAAAAACACGTGTTTTGGGTAGAAAATGCGATATTGCGAGGAAACTAAAAAAGCTAGGTCATTCGAATTAGTTTTAAAAGATAGAGGAGAGTCTCCCGAATAAATTGGTATATATAAGTGTAATATTGCATAATTCTAAATAGGTGTAAATATTGATGAAAGTTTAAAAAACGGCGGTTGTACGCATTTCCGACGTGTTATTTTTGCAGTTTTAGAAAAAAGTATATGTCTAGCGCGAATTCTCTATACAGGATCGAATTCTATAGACATTTCTGATTAAAAAACTATACGGGGTAAGTATCGTAGCTGTATGCAATTCCAGTAAATCGAAAAAATATCTGCCGGGAGCACGCGTGCGGCGTTTTGCCGCGAAGCGGCCATAGCACGCTCTCCTCGCCAAGTCAGTGCCGTAGCTACGCGCAATCAACATCAATGACGGGGCCTAATATACATTCACTTTTTATATGTACAATGTATAATATTTTTTAGTCTTATTATTTCATAATTATTATTACTGATATTTTGTTATTATTCGTTATTATTTTTAGTTACCAATGATACAATTATAAAATATTATAATTCGAAATTTTTAAATCAAATGATTGAGGACAGTTTTGAGGACCTGTTTAAAGTATAACTGTTTAACTGTTTAAACAGTATAACTGTTTAATGGTTTTTTACAAATATTAAAACATTGTATTTTGTATGGAAATTAACGGTCGCGGTATTTGAGGATCGTTAAGTAACTCAACGCTATTTTAAACTGTGAATAATATGGTTTATTTAGCAGGTAACTTTCTATTGTATACGTTGTATTTTTTCTATATTATAAACAGATTTCAACTGTCCTCAATCATTTGATTTAAAAATTTCGAATTATAATATTTTATAATTGTATCATTGGTAACTAAAAATAATAACGAATAATAACAAAATATCAGTAATAATAATTATGAAATAATAAGACTAAAAAATATTATACATTGTACATATAAAAAGTGAATGTATATTAGGCCCCGTCATTGATGTTGATTGCGCGTAGCTACGGCACTGACTTGGCGAGGAGAGCGTGCTATGGCCGCTTCGCGGCAAAACGCCGCACGCGTGCTCCCGGCAGATATTTTTTCGATTTACTGGAATTGCATACAGCTACGATACTTACCCCGTATAGTTTTTTAATCAGAAATGTCTATAGAATTCGATCCTGTATAGAGAATTCGCGCTAGACATATACTTTTTTCTAAAACTGCAAAAATAACACGTCGGAAATGCGTACAACCGCCGTTTTTTAAACTTTCATCAATATTTACACCTATTTAGAATTATGCAATATTACACTTATATATACCAATTTATTCGGGAGACTCTCCTCTATCTTTTAAAACTAATTCGAATGACCTAGCTTTTTTAGTTTCCTCGCAATATCGCATTTTCTACCCAAAACACGTGTTTTTACAAAAGCTCGTGTTTTTCAAAAACTGAGGGTGATAGAGCAATTCGGTTTTCGGATTCTTGTTCAGGACGAGAAACTCTACAAGGATCACATAGTGGGTATTAAAAAACAAAATTGGTGTTGAACAGTGTAATATAAAGATGTTACAAAATGGCATCTTGAAATATAAAATTGTACAAAAATAATTACACAAACGTTTCTGTAATGGTTTGAACATAAAATGGCCGACTATTAATTATAGTAATTGCATCGATTATTTCAGTATACGTCTGACACAAATAAAGCATAAAATAGCGATTATGTTAAGTTTAAAAATTTGAAAATATACAAACAAAATAGTATATCTCAAAGATCCGCAATAAAGAAACGAACGTAGAATCTTAGAAATCATATTTTCGAAGTACGCAGAGTAAGAAGAAGTAAGTACATACATACATCCTCGTCTCACCCTATCCATACGATGGAAAAGGGGTCAAACCAGCTTACAGCGTCAAAAACCACTACCTTCATCGTCCTAAAGAAACACGTTGAAAAATCTCCGTTGAGACGACTCGGAGAAACTCGCATAAACCCCCGTTTCCAGTCGTTCTGAAAGAGCAAAAGGAAATTCGGACATTCCCGAGTGCACTAGCCCGTTTTGCCTCCCGCTTTTCGCTCGCATGTTCCCTACGAAAGATCATATGTTGTGTCTTATAAATTGGCAAAATGGTCCAGTTCAGAACTAACCAAATATACCTGTTTGTAAACCGGAGAAATAGAATTACGTTGGAAGAAATTCACTTCCAGACATTCGGATTTATGAATGCGGAAGTGGAACTGTAATAACTGTTCATGCATTTGCTTGAATAAAACTTTGAGCTCAGTTGCATACAAATTTTCAAATTGTCAGGTTTTCCCTGCTTTAAGATTATACTTTTTTTTTCATAATTTATGAAATTTATGAAATATTACGAAATTTATAAAATTTAACAAAATGTACGAGTTATTGTAAGGTTTATGAAATTTGTGAAAATTTTGTCTAGTTATTATCATTATACAGTGAGATCACCGTAACTGATCGCTAACCTCCCTCCGTAAGTGAGCGTTGGTCTCCATGAAGCGTTAAGTTTCAAATTTTCAAATAAGTTTCTCAACTGCTTTTTCCCAAATTTCAGTAAAAAAGAATAAGTCGAAGAAAGCTGGATCAGATAATTATCCCAGTGTTTACAAAAGGAACTAAAAAATGTTCCGCGGTAAAAGTGCAGAGGTCTTTGTTTCCGTCGAAACGCCAGAAGCAGGTTCGCCGATAAAATATATTCGGGGTTAATTGATAGAGAATTGGGGTCAGGCGGAGCACGTGTTGAAGTGACTAAATATGCCAGCAACTTCTTGCTCTTGTTCCATCGTCCTTTTTGCCTCTCTCTCTCCGAATTTCGTATCAAGCTTTTTCTCCCGGTCAGCTTATCGATTTCACGCGTCCACGATATTCTGTCGGGCCCGGAACAGCTCGGTCGGTAAATAATATTCGTACTTCCGACGTCAGAGTGTAACGCGTGCACGGGAACTTCGGCTGATAGTTTGAATTAATTTTCAGCAAGTTTGACACCGGTTCGCCGTTCACGCTTCGCCAGGTCCGCTTCAAAGGGCAGGAGACGCGGCAGTACGCTGTTTTCACGTAATTAATTTTCAACCTGTTACGTGATTGTTCCGTTATTGTTGTTGTTAACGCCCGTTGTCTGCCGCGCGAATGCAATCGACGTCAGTCAGACATCTCGACGTATCCGCGTGTTTGCAACGATGTTACGGCAAAAGGAATTTCGACGCGACGCGGAAGAAACAATTAAACGATGGGGTATTTGTCCCGGGTTATTGACGGAAAATCGATTTGTTTGTAACTCTGTTGCGAGTTAATGCGAGCTGTAATTATTTTGAGCGATGCATTAACTTTAGTCTATGCAGTAGATAATAGTTGGATTTGGAGCGATTTAGGGTGATTTGGATGGATGTGGATTGATTTAGAACGATTTGGGTCGGTTTTAGTTTGTTTGGATTGAATTGGACTGATTTGGATGGGTTTTAATATTTTTAGATTGAATTGGACTGATTTGGAACCGATTTTGACCGATGTGGGTCGAATTTAGCTGATGTGGGGCAAACTGAACCGAGTTGGGCCGATGTGAGCCGAAGGCAACCGAGTTAGATCGATGTGAATCGAAGACAGCCGAGTTAGACCGATGTCAACCGAATGCAACCGATTTGGTCGAATGTAGAGTGAATTCAATCGAATTGAAGCGATGTGAACCGATTTGAACCGATGTGAACCGATGTAAACCGATTTGAAGTGATTTGAATCGATGTGAACCGATTTGAACCGATTTGAACCGATGTGAACCGATGTAAACCGATTTGAAGTTATTTGAACCGATGTGAACCGATTTGAAGCGATGTGAACCGATTTGAACCGCTGTGAACCGATTTGAACCGATTTGAACCGATTGGAATCGATTTGAACCGATGTGAACAGATCAGTCGAATAAGATCGGCTGAAATCGGCTCAGTACGGCACAGTTCGGTTCAGTACGACTCAGTATGACTCAGTTCGGTTCAGTTCGGTTCAGTTCGGTTCAGTTCGGTTCAGTTCGGTTCAAATCGGTTTAGTTCGGTTTTGGTTCGGCTCAGTTTGGTTCAGTTCGGTTCAGTTCGGTTCAGTTCGGTTCAGTTCGGTTCAGTTCGGTTCAGTTCGGTTCAAATCGGTTTAGTTCGGTTCAGTTCGGTTCAACTCGGTTTAGTTCGGTTTTGGTTCGGCTCAGTTTGGTTCAGTTCGGTTCAGTTCGGTTCAGTTCGGTTCAGTTCGGTTCAGTTCGGTTCAACTCGGTTTAGTTCGGGTCAGTTCGGTTCAACTCGGTTTAGTTCGGTTTAGTTCGGCTCAGTTTGGTTCAAGTCGACTCAGTACGGCTCAGTTCGGCTTAGTTTGACTTAATTCGACTGAAATTCGTTTAATTTAACTTGCATTGAACTACATCGGTTAACATCGACTAAATTCGGCTCATATCGGCTTACATCGACCCACATCGGTCCACATCGATCCACATTGGTCCACATCGCTCCAAATACATCAAAATCAATACAAACATATCCAAATCACTTTCAAAAGATCAAAATCAGTCAATCAATCCAAAAACCTTCAATCCTCTAAAAGCCATCCAAATGAATTCAAATCTCTCCCAATCGATTCCACTCTACCCAAACCACCTCAAACCACATACTTCATCAATTCCCCCTAACCCAATAATTCAACTAATCTATCATGTCTAAAGATCAATTAGTAAGCCAAGATCAGCACTCGGATCGATAATAGTCATCTTTCTAAGGTTAATCACGTAAACTCAACCACCTTGTTAAATGAAGTTCCCCAGAAGATTTCATGAAGCTCGAATTCCCCGGCCACGTTCCCGATTACATACTCAATATTCTGAGGGTTAACGATGGCACGCGCGAGTATTTCATCCTTACCGTGGAAATATGTGGAGCAGAATGTACCTACACGAAGGAGCTATGCCAGACACGGTCCGTATCGGGTATCATTAGTGACGACGGTATTCGAAGTTACATCGCGCGAATTAATTCGTTGCATCTTTCAGTGGGCATGAGAGCTACAGAGCTTTGATCATTTTCGAACGGTGTGCAGGGTTGTTATTGGGAAATTAGGTGGTATAGGGTGGGATTTGTGTAGTTGTGTGAAATGTATCTTTTGGGAATTAAGGTTTCGAATTTGAAGATTTGGTATTTTTGAATTTTTAATTTTGGGGTCTTCGAGTAATATTGTGTCCTCACATGTCTGTGTCCCTAGATCTTTAGATCCATTTTATATAATAAATCGCACACTACACGATCGAAGTCTCAACCCAGAATTAGCATCCCAAAAATTTTCTGAAAGATAAGATCACGCTAGATCGCCGTCAAATCGTACATGACCGTACACTCGTCGGGCAGTTTTCAATTATCGCCATTTACCGGCGGAAATTCATTCTCGTTATGAAATACGAGAGCCACCAGCGTCAACTGCGCTCACCGCGGCCGCGTTTCCTGTCAGCCGTCATCGAGGCGAACGACAACTTCGTCGTCGTATATTCCCGTAATGCAATCGAGTCGAATCAGCGAAGCGTGAAAACGCGAGCGAGTGGATCGTTTCAGCTTGTGACGACGATAAAACGCGAGCCACCGGCGTAGACGGTCCGGCCAGACCGGATGTAATATTCGGCTCGTCGTTTCTCTCGTAATTGTGTTCCGATGCTTGACGATGCACTTCAGTTCGACAATTTTGCGCGATTAACGCCTTGTTAAGCCCTAAAGTTACAGCGTTCTTTGGGAATGTGATCACTGTGCACGCTCGGTGGATGAACGTCAGATAAATGACCGCTCGGTACGGTCATACCAGATTGCCTTGTAATTGAAGCACTCGAGTGTAATATAGGCTTCTTCAAATAATTATTACATACTTATAAACTTGAATATTTTTAAGTACATATACTTTATATATTCAAATTTTTTGATCCATAATTTATATTGTTTAAAATTTTCAGATTATCGAACTTTGAAGTTAGAGAGTCAGTTCGATAATTTTATACCATTAATGCATTGTTGAGCCCTAAAGTTACATTGCTCTCTGAGTGGCAATAATTTTGCCAGCGATTATTGTACTCGACGAGTACCCGCTAGATAAATGTCCGTCAGACAAATGTCCGCTAGATAAATGACCTCCAACTAAATGTTCTCTAAATAAATGACCGCCACGAATTTTTCAAAATTTCAAAACACGATTTCCGACTGAAATACCCTCTCACAAGTCACGGAATCCTTCAAACCCTTAATCACAAGAGTATCGCCCGCTGCGTGAAAGCAGCGCTTTGCAACGTCGAAAAATCGCTCACAAAGGTTCGCGGTCATAAAAGGGACAAGTGAAATGAACAGAAATAATTGTTAGACTAACACAATGGTACCTTTTCGAGGAAAGAAATGAACCGCGTAATGAGTAGCAGCCTGGCATCGACATTTAATTCGCTTATTAACAATTCTCACGGTGAAGAGCCAATTGGACTTTGTTTCACCGTAACTGCTTCTGGTTTCGAATATTCATTCGCCATTGAATAATGCGAATACCCTAGAGGCTGGAAGTGCTGGCTGAATGCGTTTAATTATAATACGCGTGCGATTCATGACTGAGCTTCGACGAATGACGAACACCGAATGCAAATGCATATTTTTCGTCCGGACTAATATCTTAATGCGTTGTGTATTTCTCCTCATTTTCGATATTATCGAACGAATTGTTCGGTGGAATTATAGAGGACTCCATTGTGATCGGTTTTGAAATCCGTTGCCGGTTTTAATGGAAATGGAGAGGTGACATGTGGGGATTTTGGACATTGCTCTCTATATTCTCAGCATCCACAAATTTCTACATTAGAAATTCTAGACACCAAATTTCGTCATCCTCTAATTTTCTACGTCCCCAAATCCCTAAACCCTCAAATCTGTATATCTCCAAATCCCTGAGCCGTCGAATCTCTATAGCCTTCAATTCCATCGTCATCAAATCTTCCACATTTTCAAATCTCTAGACCCCCAAATCTCTACATCCTCAAATCTCTAGACCCTCAAATCCTTGCATCCTCAAATCTTCTATATCCCTAAATCACTAAACCTCCAATCCCTTCATCCCCAAATCTTCTACATCTCTAAATCCCTACATTCCCAAATCTCCAACCCCCAAATTCCTTAATCCTGAAATCCTCTAATGTCCAAATCCTCTCCCCTGAAAACAACCCTCTCTCCCAACATTTGACACACAAATTAATAAATTAAATACTCATTAATTAATCTCCCATTGCAGACCTACCGCCTCAGTAAATTTAGTTGAAATCAACGAACAGCAAGTCGAAAGCCCCCTGTCGGTGCAGCAGTAAGAAGGTTCTAGTCGAAAGCCGTTTTTCACATCGAACAAATTGAATCTTCAATAAATCCCAGTATCCCGTCGATCACTCGATGAAATCCGCTTAAAACGTTCGACGAGGAATCAGGCTCGATTAAAAGGCCACGCCCCGGTACATGTTAATTCTTCGTTCGACAGCATTAAACACGGCGTTGTTTGACGTCGCTCGTTGAAATACGGGGCATCATCATCGAACGATTACTCGCGATTTACACGCGTCGAAAGGCTTTCACCCTCGTTGTTTCACCTTTTTCTGTCTCCCTCTTTTTTCACGGACGTTACAGATTGTCGAGCGTGTCTTAATACGATGAAATATCGTATCGTACGGGGCACGTATCGAATCGGCGAATATAAATCGTAAATATTTATCGTGGAACGTTCGGGAAGTTCGACAGTGATTAAGTTATACGACTGTAAGGATATTAGCGAGCACAGGTGTATCTTCGATCGTCAAACTGCAGGGGAAACAAGAAAAATCGGAAACTGAATGTTTGCTTGGGGCTTTGCCGAGCAATTTTATTTGGACGTGTCCGACGATGTTTATCTCTGTTTCTCGAAATTTAATTCACGTAGACATTTAAAATATAACTTGTTCCTATTTTGTGAGTTGGTTTTTATTTCGAGGTTTACGTATTTAAAATATAATTTGAATTCGGGGCCCAAATTTAATTACAGCCCTGGATTACATTTGTAAAATTGTTTAATAAAATTTAGAATATTTTGTTTAAAATAATTGTCTTAATAATTTGGCTTATTTTAATTTAACTTTAATTTAGCTTTAATTTAAGTTACTTGAAAAATCGTGATGCTACAGGCAATTATTTATTAGTGATATTTAAATGATTTAAATAATTAAATAACAAGTAATTATTATAATAAATAATCGTCTTGCGTATAAAATAAATAGTTATTGAATACTAACTAATTTTATTTCTATACTAAACTAATTTGTTTCATCTCTATACTTGAGTCAGTCATCTTACGATTCAAATCTCCCGCTCTTGACGTATTCAAAATGGCCGACACATAAGTCACGAAATGAGACAATTTTCCACCTCACAACTTTAACAATACTTTTTACATGAACAAAAGGGTTATATTTACACAAAAGTACATACATTATAAAATCTGTGTGGCACAATTTGTTCTATTATACATATTAGTATATTAATCACACATATATACATATATGGAACAATGCATTATTCTGAAATATTTTAATCTTGACGAAATAAAATAATTAAATAAACTGTAATACTAGTCAAGTTATAACAAAATAAAATAAGATTTTAATGCACTTCTGAAATTTCTAATGTATACGTTTCAAAATTAGGGTCACATACAGTGAAAAGAAAATAAGCCTCGTATTGTAAACCGGCCAAAAATAGAATATAAAAAGGCAATCAACGTCATAACTCATTAGGTACATGCGATTTCCTGGAAAAAGCATCAACAGTAACAGTTTTTCTCCGTTCACCGATCAAAAAGCAATCAATCGAGCGCAATCGTTTCGGTATCTATCAGGCATAAACGAAAAAGGATACACGCGTAGCGTAATTATCAATTTTCCAACGGATCATAGAAACGTTTTCTGCGCCCATCACATATCGCCGCTTGCAAATCGCGCGTTCTAACAAACGGTATTTTTAGACCGAACAATTTCGGATGCCACCTGTATCCCTGTCGAATAAAACCGTGCTGATATAAACCGTCTTTTTCTCTCTCTTTCGACCGTTCTCTGTTCCGGTTGTGCCAGAATTAAATTCGAGGCAGGTCCGAATGGACGATTTTCACCGGAACAATTAAATTTCCCCGTAACGAGGTTATCAAGTCGGACAGTGTTTATTTTTTATAGACACGTCGTAACGCGATATACAAAATGTTATAACGGCGAACGGACTCGTGCGGAAATGGGACGGAGAAAAATTTGTTGAAAATATTTGGAAATTTAGTGTTATTACAGGATGATATTGGGTTTTACGGATTATATCGGAACGGTGTAATATATGGCCACGCGTTTCTATTATCATGCGTGGATGTAATTACACATCGCATAGCTGCGTATTATAATGCTACGATATATGACCACGTATTTCCATTACCGTTATTTGACTGCATATTTTATGGACACGGGTATATATTTTCACTCCTTACATGACTGAGAGTATTTATTTCCATGCGTTATATAGCCACATGTTTTTATTACCACACGCTATATGGCCTCGCGTTATATGGCCATGTGTTTTTAATAGTACGCATTATATGTCTACGTATCTCTGTTTCTACGTATTTTTATTTCCACACGATATATAGCCACTCGTTTCTATTACTACACGATATATGATCTCGCGTTATATGGCCACACGATTTTAATAGCACGCGTTATATGACGACATGTTTTAATTTCTATGTGCTGGTATTACCACGCGTTTCTAGTTACTACACGGTATATAGCCTCGTGTTATATGGCCTCGCGTTATATAACCATATGTTATTAATAGTACGCATTATATCACCACGTATCTCTGTTTCCACGTGTTTCTATTTCCACGCGATATATAGCCACTCATCTCTATTACTACACAATATATGGTCTCTCGTTATATGGCCATGCGTGTTTAACAGTACGCATTGCATAACCACATATTTTTATTTCCACGTCATCTATTTCTACTGCCATGTAATGACCACGCGTTATATAGTCACATGTTCTTATTACCTCGTGTTATATAGCCATTCGAGTCTACGTTATTCGAAGGTAATTCAAATTGCAATTTGAATAATCAACTGTAGAGTGTAATTCTACATATGCCCATTTGCACTGCAGTACTTAACACGTAACTGCTACTCCTTCATTCTACCAACAATGTCCGTCCAGATACCAACAGGTATATAAAATTACAAAGCTCATGAATTCCGTGGAACGCACATGTGTCAAAGCGTTAGCGTCCTACAAACTAACGAAGATGAAAAATTTGTTCATAATTTTTTACTTAAAAATATTGTGTGATATTGATTGATGATTTCTGTTAATTAAATAGTAAACTATATATGATCATTGTGAATTAAATATAATAACATGCTTTTGTTTATTGTAAATTAAATTTAATAATATATATTTGTTTATTGTAAATTAAATTTAATAATATATATTTGTTTATTGTAAATTAAATATAATGATATATATTTGTTTATTGTAAATTAAATATAATGATATATATTTGTTTATTGTAAATTAAATATAATGATATATATTTGTTTATTGTAAATTAAATATAATGATATATATTTGTTTCTTGTGAATTAAATATAATGATATATATTTGTTTATTGTGAATTAAATATAATGATATATATTTGTTTCTTGTAAATTAAATATTATTGTAAATAATATAAAAGTTGTTGTACCATGTAATAGATAGAATTTTACGTTCCTTCGAAAAGGTCAATAAGTAATGACGTGACCTTTGGCATTTGCGAACGCTGTTGGTTTATCGTGGATGTTTATAAACGGGCCACGTTTTTCGGTCTGATGAATATTTGTCGTTCGTCGTTCATGATAAATGGTGCACAGCATGGAAACGCGTTATTCAGGCTAATGGGGACACTTGATTGGCACAGGATTAGGGAATTTTCGTGCGATAGAAATGAACTCGCGTAAATAGAGAAGCGTGTTCTATAGGAAAATAATTTATTTCTGGGTTAATCGATACTACAGGAAGAGTGTTTAGTGGGTTAATTACCTATTAAAATTATTATTTAGGCTAATTGTGCGTAAAGGGACATGCAAAAATTATTATTTCATAATTACAATTAGCTAGTCTTTTCACTTTTCAATGTTTCAATTCCATTCAACAACTTTTTAATTTTGTAAACTTTTATTTTTACAAATGTTTAGATTTTTAAGTTTTTGATCTTTCAAGTTTTCATATTTAATTAGCTATGTTTGGAAATTTCTACTTTTGTACTTGCAAGCGCTCTAGATCCCTAGATTTCTTTATTTCTGGATTTCCCAAATTTCTAAGTTTATTAATTTCTATACTTCCTAGATTCCTATGTTCCCAAATTCGAAGTTCCTAAATTCTTAAATCCCTCAAATACTCAAATTTCTGTATCTACGTCCCTTCATAAATGATCGTTATAAATATCTACATCCCTTCATAAATGATCGTCACAAACATCTACGTCCCTCCATAAAATCGTCACAAATATCTACGTCCCTCCGTAAATGATCGCCACAAACATCTACATCCCTTCACAAAAGATCGTTACAAATATCTACGTCCCTTCATAAATGATCGTTATAAATATCTATGTTCCTTCATAAATGATCATCACAAATATCTGCGTCCCTCCATAAATGATCGTCACAAACATCTACATCCCTTCATAAATGATCGTCACAAACATCTACGTCCCTTCATAAATGATCGCCACAAACATCTACGTCCCTTCATAAAAGATCGTCACAAATATCTACATCCCTCCGTAAATGATCGTCACAAACATCTACGTCTCTTTATAAATGATTGTCACAAATATCTACATCCCTCCGTAAATGATCGTCACAAACATCTACGTCCCTTCATAAAAGATCGTCACAAATATCTACATCCCTTCATAAATGATCGTCACAAACACCTACGTTCCTTCATAAATGATCGTCAGAAACATCTACGTCCCTTCATAAATGATCGTCACATATATCTACGTCCCTTCATAAATGATCGTCACAAACATCTACGACCCTCTATAACTGATCATCGTCTTCACCAATTTCTGAAACTTGATTCCTAACAAATCAACACCAGCAAACAAAAATATGATACAATGACTATAATTAACCTGCTCACATCCATGGATCGCACACATAAACTGTACATATGTTTATAATAACAGAGAACATATCACACACGCGATTCTGTGCCGCGAATACATCGATCACAATCGCTGTACGATGTTTCTTTGTTTTCGTCGACGGACGCGTTCCTAAGACCCAATGCACACGAGTGACCTTTTTCCGTGCGATTTCGCTGCGATCGTATGTCAGTTTTCGTTGCTTTTCGCTGAAAAAACAAAGGAAGACTTATGATCACCGTGAGATCGCATAGAAAAAAGTCGCTCGTGTGCATTGGACCTAAACGGAGCCACTCTCGCGATAACTGAACGCTCAAACTTAAAACGACGCTCAATTAGGGCGAGTTCAGTATCTGTTAATAGTATTTCGAGTATAGTGAACTGAACTGCACATTGCTTTTAACTTTAATAATCGTTTAACTTGAGTAAATAATGTATTCAATGTAAATGAAGCAACACTCGCGATAACTGATCGCACTTAAACTTAAACAATGCTCAGTTACGGTGAGTTCACTGTCTGTTGATAGTATTTCAAGTATAATGGACTGATCTACACATTATTTCTAACCTCGATAATCATTTAGTTTGATTGTGAGTGAATAATGTAGTGAATCTAAAAGTAGTCACTCTCGCGATAACTGAACGCTCAAACTTAAAACGACGCTCAATTAGGGCGAGTTCAGTATCTGTTAATAGTATTTCGAGTATAGTGAACTGAATTACACGTTGCTTTTAACTTTAATAATCGTTTAGCTTGACTAAATAATGTATTCAATGTAAATGAAGCAACACTCGCGATAACTGATCGCACTTAAACTTAAACGACGCTCAGTTACGGCGAGTTCACTGTCTGTTGATAGTATTTCAAGTATAATGGACTGATCTACACATTATTTCTAATCTTGATAATCATTTAGTTTGATTGTGAGTGAATAATGTAGTGAATCTAAAAGTAGCCACTCTCGCGATAACTGATCGCACTCGAACTTAAACGCTCAGTTACGGCGACTCTTACAGGCAAACCAGTACATTTTTCACTGTGAACCTCACGCACCAATTCCTGGGTCATCTACGGTATTCAGTACCGTTATTTCTAGCAATAATTTGTCCTAAGATGAATCATTATACAAACGGAAAATGGAATGTGTCAGGAATCAGCATCCCGCTCCAGCCTGTTTCTGCCGTCCCCGACAGCCGTGTTCCGTGCATGACGGATCGATCTGGCAGGAAAAAAAGGCAATTCCCGTTCAGCGGGAAAAGGGAGCAATAATCTCTGGTCCCGATTGCTGATTCGAGGCACGGCGCACCGATCGAACGCCATTTCAAAGGGTAAATCCGATTCGACTGTCCGCAACGGCGGCGGATCATAAATAAACGCTTGCCGAGGCACGGATACCCCGGTGCCGGTTTGTCATCCGTGGAGGTCATCCCGTAGTCCTGACAAAGCGTTCGTCGCTATTTTAAAAATGCACGTCACGCAGCCACGGGTTATACATGTCTTCGGTACAACTCGAAAGATCCGACCGAGCCGTTCATTAATTCACCGCTTCTACCGTGGCTGTATTTGACCGGTCACGTTGACAGTTCGCGTCCGTCTTCTTGTGGGAATCGTAAATCATAGGCTGATGGACAAGTTGGGAGAAAGACTGGATCATTGATGTGAATTTTGCTGGATAATTTCGGACTGTTCGGTGATGATGGAAGTTGCGGTAACAAATGCGGTGGCAGGGCCGGCGCTATTTCACCGGGCGCCCTGGGCAATTTTCGTGCCCTTGGGCACTTGGAGGTTTCTTACTGATATTTTTTAATTATCATTCTTGATGGTATGTGCTTGAAATTTATTTCTTTTAGTATGTATTTTATTTGGAATAAAATTATTTAAGTTTACAAGTTGGAAGAAGATTAACACGAATCTCCGCAAGGAATTTAACGCGAGGCAAACTTTTGAGCGAGTATTCTGAGACTCATTTGCATTCAAAAGAGATCTCGGCATATCGTGAATAAACACGATGCCTATGTGCGAGAAGAGATTTCACCGCGGGTATTAGTTCGATAATCCCTTTCCGATGAGGAGACGATCTCTCCCCATTTATCCGCGAATAGTTATCGAAAATCGCGTCTACGTGGAATTAGTTTGAAATTTATTTTCAACAGAGCCGACAACATTTCGCTTTTCGGTTCGTTTGCGTTTTCCAATTAAATCTGTTTGCCGACAAAACGAACGTACGCTCGTTTTGTCTTTGCCGTTTGAATTAATCACGCCGGAAAGTATAAGAGAGAAAAATCCAGAGGAATTAAATTACTAAAGCGGCGCTGGCTGTTTTTTTAATTATGAAAGTAGTTCGAACAATTTCGTTCTTTTTAATTCAACGAACAAAGTGCGATATATTTTAATGGATCTGGGGGAAAATTTGAGGTATTTGGGGCTAATCAAATATTGACGTATTAAATGATTACATGGGATTACATATGTAATTATGTTATTAGCAGGTATTTAAACAATTTATAAAAAATTGAAGAATGTAGCAAATTTTCAAAAATGTAGCAATTTTAATAATTTTCAAAAATGTGGCAATTTTAATAATTTTCAAAAATGTAGCCATTTTAACAATTTTCAAAAAGTTGAAGAATTTGAGAAATTTTCAAAAATGTAGAAATTTTTTAAATTTTGAGGGGTGATCATTTAACAAATTTTTATTGCATATAAAAATTATATACATAAATACTACAGTGAAATATTGTAATAAATAACACTGAAATATTGCAGTATATTATTATAGCAAATAATACTCAAATATTGTAATATAATGTTACAGCAAATTTTGTAATAAATTCTATAGTATATTGTAGTAAATAAATATTTTACTATATTACAAAAATGTAATATATGAATTGGGTGGTTCCAAAAATGTGTTTCACCCCCTAAAAATATCCCCTTTACTGACCTATAAATTTAAAAAATTTTTTAAAAATTGAAATATTTGAATAAATTTCAAAAATGTAGAAATTTCAATAATTTCCAAAAATGTAGAAATTTTAATAATTTACAAAAATGTAGGAATTTTAATAATTTTCAAAATTACAGCAATTTTAACAATTTTCAAAAATGTGGCAATTTTAATAATT
This sequence comes from Megachile leachella, assembly GCA_963576845.1. NCBI lineage: Eukaryota > Metazoa > Arthropoda > Insecta > Hymenoptera > Megachilidae > Megachile > Megachile leachella. The sequence goes on along the minus strand of OY756252.1, from coordinate 7,231,375 downwards.
TCCAAAAATGTGGCAGTTTTAATAATTTCCAAAAATATAGCAATTTTAATCATTTTCAAAAACATAACAATTGTAATAATTTTCAAAAGTGTAGGAATTTTAATCATTTTCAAAAATGTAGCTACTTTAACAATTTTCAAAAAGTTGAAGAATTTGAGAAATTTTCAAAAATGTAGAAATTTTTTAAATTTTGAGGGGTGATCATTTAACAAATTTTTATTGCATATAAAAATTATATACATAAATACTACAGTGAAATATTGTAATAAATAACACTGAAATATTGCAGTATATTATTATAGCAAATAATACTCAAATATTGTAATATAATGTTACAGCAAATTTTGTAATAAATTCTATAGTATATTGTAGTATATAAATATTTTACTATATTACAAAAATATAATATATGAATTGGGTGGTTCCAAAAATGTGTTTCACCCTCTAAAAATATCCCCTTTACTGACTTATAAATTTCAGGAACTGAAACCCACAGCACTTCTTCTACACGCTATAACTTTCTATAGAAAAAAAATTGTTGAGCTATATAAATAATATAACCAATACCAAATTACTTTGTCTCCAAGTACCCTTAATGCACCAAAAAGAAAAATGTTCCAAAAGTAACAGTTTTAATCTCATAAATAGAAGGAACATAAATCGCAGATCTTAGTTGAAATAGTGTTTAAGAGATTTCAAGAGATTTTGCGTCTCTGCAACCCCTTTAGTGCGATATGGATTACTAGGTCACACCGCGAGGAGCTGAGTGCAAGAGTGACCCACTCTTTCGACCAAATTCCAACTACATTTTCATTACACACGCTCCCAAGCTTCTCGCGAACGACTAAGAATTTTTATTACAAAAATTATTTGATATAATCTCAGCTTTCAGCGACGATCGGAAGGCTCGTTAAAAACGCTTCTTTGGGAATTACTCGTAAGCCAACGTTGCTTTGATATTTTTTTAAAATCTTCTACTCACCGAAATTTAACGAACAGAAAAACTCGGATGCTGTGATCCGAATGTTTCTCGTTTAGTTGGAGGACTCTGCAGAAACATAGATTGTATACATTAATTTTTAAGACGTGGAAATAGAAGATGTATAAACAGAATAACGAAGAAAAAAATATTGGTTCGATATAATTTACGTTTTGAGTAAAAACTAAACTAACTTAAGAATAAATCAGAATATTGCATGTGACTAAATGGAGTTTGAAGAGTTTAAGAAAGGGAAGAATTTAAAGACAACAAAATGGAGGGCGAATGAACGGAACAATAGAAACAAATAAAATTGCTTTGAAAATCAAAAGGTTTTATTAAAATGCGCGTCGAAATGTTGTAGCCGAAATTTACAAATCGACGGTAAATCATTTTGCAAAATAGTGTGATACGGTAACAGATAAGTGTCAAATATTAATGTGAGTAACTGTATACGTGCATACAGGTGATTCTAAACGCGCTCTAAATTACTCGCGAAGTATTAAAAAATAGTTGTAACAAAAGTGACGCGATAGAAGCGTAGTAATAATCAGTATCGCCATTTGACCTTCCCGCGACACGGAGGTCTTTGGTAGTAACAACCACAGTTTAATGACGCAGTTAGAAAGAGTATCAAACGCTAAATAAAAAAGTATTAAGGCACACAGTTCCAAAAATGAATAATTACCGATATCGGTGTTAAGCTTCGGTCCGACCGCGTTTTAAAACGGTCCGAAGTTCGACCCGTAAAATAATGACCGAAATCAGTTTAAAACCGTCCAAAGTAACAAATACGAACAGTGTCCGTATTAACGAAAGTATGCAAATCTTCAATGGCCCCATCGAAAAATAATTATCGACGCGACAATTCACGGCGAGGGTTTAAAGGAACAACCCCCGGTTTCATCGATACGTCGTCCATTTTCTCTAATTGCGAGCCGTTTGAATATTTATGCGCCGCCTCTACTTACGGACGACAAACAGCAACACGGATACGTAATAACCGTTTGAAACGCGATAATGATCGACGACACGGTTACTCAAACACCGAAAGTCAAGCTTAACGAACATTCGTGCAGAATTGTGCTGGATTAATAAATATATACGCGTACGTGTACATCGTCGATAATCGCTCGAAACGTACGGTTCATCAACGTGCTCTTCGTCAACGTTTCGGAACACGGCAAAGTTTTAAATACCCTCGTTAATTATTGCTAATTGCCTTGCGCGAGACAGCAAAGCGGACCATTTTCTCTTGTGGATCAACGATACGTATCATTGTTCAGTTTTTCGCTCCTTTTTTATGGGGAAATTCTGGTCCACTGGAACGATAATCTGTTTAAATTGCGACTATGTCGCAGAAATTGGATTATGTTCGATAAATCATTTATTTCGGTACCAATTTTAAATAAATATTTATACAAACTTACAAATTGAGAAATTTATAAAATTCTCCTGGAGCTATTTCTGGAAATTTGTCGCGAATTATTCTCGATTCCCCAGAGTTGAACGCCTGAAATAATTTTCCGTCCCCTCTAAAGTCTTCCGAGGAATATTATTCGCAGTTCTATCCGATTTTCACTTGGAAATGCCGTCTCTGACAAAAAATTCTCTGTCTTTCGATATATTGTCGCGGCGCGTTACGACACATTCGCGTCGGCGAAAAATTTTCTCAACTGCTTTCTCGAATTCCCTGAGCTTCGAGATGGGCACGGGCTCATCTTAAATCTTCCACGCAAGAATTCTGGTTTGATATTCCGTCTGTTTTCGGAGCTACATTCTGCTTTATTCTTCTATCGATTGCTCAAGGGAGCGGAGTCGAGAAAATGGAACATCTGCGAGCACTCTGTACTCGCTTTCATTAAAATTATTTTATTCCCTGCCGAAATTATTCTGTGCTAAATACACCGTGTAGAAATCTCTTTCGACTTCAATAAATATAAACGTTGATGTTCACATTTCGAGTTTGTCTCATACTTTCTGTGGTATGTCTAGTTTCAGATAGTTGAGGTTCTTTTCGATAGAGTTATGATTGTATATGTTTATCCATTCATCTGAAGGGTTTAAATAATTAGATTCATGAACCATACTCATATGCCGCTTCCTCCCACTGTGGCCTGCCTTCCTCCATATCTTCACCGTTAGCCACCTTACCGCACTTTTGACAACCTTTCTATAGTTTTTGGCCCATTCTGAGAAAGTTTGATTCTCTGACAAAAAGTCGTATCTCGCACGGTTTGGCCGGAATCGATATAGGCATGTATGACGCCGGCGGATCCAGCCCACTTCAACATCTCCCACATCAGTCACCTTACAGCACTTTTGACAATCTTTCTATAGGTTTTGACCCATTCTGAGAAAGTTTGATTCTCTGACAAAAAGTCGTATCCCGCACGGTTTGGCCAGAATCGATATAGGCAGGTATGACGTCGGTGGATCCCGCCCTCATCAACATCTCCCACATCAGCCACCTTACAGCACTTTTGACAATCTTTCTATAGGTTTTGACCCATTCTGAGAAAGTTTGATTCTCTGACAAAAAGTCGTATCTCGCACGGTTTGGCCGGAATCGATATAGGCAGGTATGACGCCGGCGGATCCCGCCCTCATCAACATCTCCCACATCAGTCACTTTACAGCACTTTTGACAATCTTTCTATAGGTTTTGGCCCATTCTGAGAAAGTTTAAATCTCTGACAAAAAGTCGTATCTCGCACGGTTTGGCTGGAATCGATATAGGCAGGTATGACGCACACGGTGCGTCCGTATGTTTCTTGATGAACATATGCGTGAATAGTATAAATTCGTTAGTATTTCTATTACAGAATTCATACTGTACATAAACTTGTATTAAATTAGCAAACTAGAGGGTCCATATAATGTACCGTTATGGAGTACATGCGTATGCACAGTTATGGAGTACATGCGTATGTACAGTTACGGCGTCCATACGTACGTACAGTTATAAAGGTACTTGGTACCCGTACTTAAAATGGCGACGAAATTTTATTAATCCTAAAAAACTTGCAATAGTCCAAGAATAAAACCTGAATAAATACGACAAACGAAAGAGGAAGCCTTCTTAATTTTCTCAACCACCGTATTTTAATTAATTCGTTTCGTTAAACGTATATTTAACAGCGGTCTGCAAACAATATTTGCAAGCATTCTCCGTTCTTCGTCGTATACTTTCCATCATTTTACGGAATTATATTCCCCAAATAATAAGCCGGGGCTTGTACACGTTGAGACGAAACTGCTGAACCGTCATAAAGCCTTAACCAACCACGAAAACTTCGAACGATTAATTAAATCAAACATATCCTCCGAGCGAGTCTTCGGATCGCGTAATGGCCGACGGTGTACGTGAAAATAGTTCTGCTTCCAGGTGAAATTTTCTCGGAACACGAAACTTGAGATTCGGGTATTCCTTGATACGGAGCGGTTATGGTAATTGTAGGGCGGGTTATGGTTAGATAACGAAATTTGGTAATTTGAGAATTTATGGATTTTAGTGGTTTGGGAGTGGGGAATTCGAAGGTTTGAAAGTTTCGGGATTTTGGAAGGTAAAAATATTGGAATTTTGAAATTTGGAAAGGTGAAGACATAGGAATGTGGGAAATTTGGGAAGTTTGGGAAATTTGGGAAACTTGGAAAATTTGGGAAACTTGAGAAATTTGGGAAATTGGAAAATTGGCAAATTGGAATTTTGGAAATTTGGAAATTTGGAAATTTGGAAAATGGGGAAATTGGAAATCTGGAATTTTGGAAAATGGGGAAATTGGAAAATTGGAATTTTGGAAAATGGGGAAATTGGAAATCTGGAATTTTGGAAAATTCGGAAATTGGGAGATTGGAAATTTGAAAATTTGGAAAATGGGGAAATTGGAAAATTGGAAAATTGAAATTTTGGAAAATGGGGAAATTGGAAAATTGGAATTTTGTAAATTTGGAAAATGGGGAAATTGGAAAATTGGAAAATGGGGAAATTAGAAATGTAGAAATTTGGAAAATTGGAAATTTTTTGGAAAATTAGAAAATTGGAAAATTGGAAAATTGGAAAATTGGAAAATTGGAAATTTAAAAAATTGAGAAATTTTGAAAGAACCAACAAATTAAAAACCCTATAATTTCCCTATACCCCCAAAAATCCCCCCAAAAGTTCTCTCAAAAATTCTTCCAAAAAAAAATTCAAAAAATCTGGAAAAACTTCAATAAAAAAAATGACATTGTGGAAATAGTTCTCTCACCGTTCATTTTGAAAGCAGCAGTTTATCACTATACTCGTAACTTCACAGCAAGCAATTACTCGAACGTGTAGGGGCGTAGCGATTCGCTCGATTCCTCCTTTGTTGAATTGTGCCCAAGTCTCGAGCGACGTGGCAGAATTTTCCGCCAACGAAGTTTCGCGAACACGCGTATTAGGACGAAGTCGCTGATTTTCACTCGTTGCGATCTCGTCGACGACGTAATCGAGTTAATGTAACATGTACGAGACTGCATTCGGGTGTGAGGATCAATTTATGCAACGTGAGGATGGTCGTCAAAGGATTAAAATGGATACTGTGACTATTTTATTAAACTTGTTAATGATTGCTGACAATGTTGGATATTTTTGTGGAGATTATTTTAGGGTAGATAGTTTATTTGCGGGTGCGTTTGTTGTTTGTTCAGAGATTTGTATTTTGGTTCGTGGATGCTTGCGTTCAAAATGGCCAACAGATGGTTATAACAGTTATAGATAGTGAAATTTGCTGGTTTGTAAATTCACTATTTTAAACTTTAATAATTTACAAATTTATAAATTCTTAAATTTGAAAGTTCTCAAGTTTAGAAATTTTCAAGTTTAAAGATTCTTGAGTGTAGAAATTTTCAAGTTTAGAAGAAACTTCGTTACTGTTACCAACACAAGATGGCCGACAGAAGGTTATAACAGTTATAGACAGTGAAATTTGCTAGTTTATAAATTTACTATTTAAAAATTTTACTAAATTACAAATTTATAAATTCTTAAATTTGAAAGTTCTCAAGTTTAGAAATTCTCAAATTTAAAGATTCTTGAGTGTAGAAATTTTCAAGTCTAGAAGAAACTTCGTTACTGTTACCAACACAAGATGGCCGACAGAAGGTTATAACAGTTATAGACAGTGAAATTTGCTAGTTTGTAAATTCACTATTTCAAATTTTACTAAATTACAAATTTATAAATTCTTAAATTTGAGAGTTCTCAAGTTTAGAAATTCTCAAATTTAAAGATTCTTGAGTGTAGAAATTTTCAAGTCTAGAAGAAGCTTCGTTACTGTTACCAACACAAGATGGCCGACAGAAGGTTATAACAGTTATAGACAGTGAAATTTGCTGGTTTATAAATTTACTATTTCAAATTTTACTAAATTACAAATTTATAAATTCCTAAATCTGAAAGTTCGCAAGTTTAGAAATTCTCAAATTTAAAGATTCTTGATTGTAGAAATTTTCAAGTCTAGAAGAAACTTCGTTACTGTTACCAAGACAAAATGGCCGGCGAACAGTTATAGCAAACTGTGACTGATTTTAAAAGTTCTGAACTGAAGATACCAAATTAATGCAACATAGCACTTATATCATGTATAAAGCTTACAGTTTGCTGAAAATTTCTGTATAAAGTTTCATTAATATTATCAACACAAAATGGCGGACAGTTATAGCGAACAGTAGTTGATTTTGGAAAATATGTGTGATAGTCTTTAATCGTATAAAAATGAGATAAAATAATACTTATGGTACTTAAATTTCATGCTTGAGAGTCATTACAAATACATGAACGTTTTATCTATATTTATAATACAAAATGGCTGATGACAAATAATGAACAATTTTTTAATTTGTGAAGTCAAACATATTTTCATGACATAAAACTACCACGGAAAAACACTTATATTATATCAATCTTTTGTTCAGAGTTTGCTGAATATTTCTGTATAGACATTTCATGAATATTCATACAAGATGGCGGACGTGCAGTCACACCAGTGTTCAATATGTAGAAAAATATAATATTTCAAAATTCATAAGCAATATTTTAATATTTCTATCAAAATACATAATGTTCGATTTGACAATTTAATCACGTTTTCCTAAAAAACAACTACAAATATAAATATTACTATGTTATTAAATAAAATTAAATGCTACTATGTTAATCCAAAAGAGTCTATTCCATCGACTACAGAAAGCAGCAAACTACTTTCCTCCTTCGTTTTTCCTGTATATTCAGCATTTATGAGAAAGAACGCTGGTTAATTGCTTCCACAAACACGCTATCTACTAATGCATATTAATGAAATAAATATTGTTCTCTATAACAAGCTCTTTCGGAAGCTAACCGTTTAAGACGACCGTAGTGAAAGTGTACTGTTTGAAAAGTGAAAGTAAAAACGCCTTCAAGCAACACTTTAATCAAGAATATTATTTATTATACATTTACTATTAATTTTAACAAATTATTCATACATTATTTTCTTAAAATTGCTTCAAAATATTTTATGGAGCAATCTTCAAAATTTCTCATATTTCAGAAACTGCATAAAATATGAAAAAATATTTCAAGTAAAGCTTGTAGACAACAATTTAAATAAAATGATAACAATTTGACTTTGCATGGTCTGAACATTTAAGTTACTTAAATAACTACTCCATTTTCAATTGCATATAGATCTCATTTCAAAACGCTATCTATGTTTCTTGGTGCATGTGATTCCTAAGGTATGAAGCTTCAAAGTTGACACCTAGGTGACGTCTGATCGTTCAACCTTCACGGTGCACTTTGGGTAATGGGAATACGATACGTCAACTTTGAAGCTTCATATCTTGGACTTGTACAGAAGACATAATGTTTGGAAACGTGAGATTCTCAAATTTACAAATTCTCAAATTTATAAATTCTCAAATTCACAAATTCACAAATTCACAAATTTACAATTTTACAAATTCACAAATTTGGAAATTCGCAAATACACAAATTCACAAATTTACAAATTTACAAATTCTCAAATTTACAAATTCTCAAATTCACAAATTCACAAATTCAAAAATTCACAAATTCACAAATTCACAAATTCACAAATTCACAAATTCTCAAATTCACAAATTCTCAAATTCACAAATTTACAAATTCTCAAATTCACAAATTCACAAATTCACAAATTCACAAATTCACAAATTCACAAATTCACAAATTCTCAAATTCACAAATTTGGAAATTCACAAATTCACAAATTCACAAATTCACAAATTCACAAATTTACAAATTCTCAAATTCTCAAATTCACAAATTCTCAAATTCACAAATTTGGAAATTCTCAAATTCGCAAATTCTTGCATCTACAAATTCTCAGATCCTCAATTACTCACACTCCCCAATTCTTACATTCCCAAATTCTCACATCCCCAAATTGTCACATACCTAAATTCTCACATATTCAATCACTCACATGTCTCTAAATCCTTACATTCCCAAATTGTCACATACACAAATTCTTACATATCCAAATTGTCACATACTCAAATTCTCACATATGCAAATTGTCACATACTCAAATTCTCACATATGTGAATTGTCACATATGCAAATTGTCACATACTCAAATTCTCACATATGTGAATTGTCACATATGCAAATTGTCACATACTCAAATTCTCACATATGTGAATTGTCACATATGCAAATTGTCACATACTCAAATTCTCACATATGTGAATTGTCACATATGCAAATAGTCACATACTCAAATTTTCACATATCCAAATTCTTACATATCTCCAAATTCCCACATCCTCAAATTCCCACATCCCCAAATTCTCACATACCCAAATTCTCACATTCTCACACAGAGCTACAAGTAACCAAGCTTAATATTTTCATCCCTTATTACTCGCAAATTAAGCGAACGTCATCTTTAAATAAAATAGGTAATCAGCTACTGCTATATTTACGTGTAGCAATTAAACAACGCCGGAATCGTAACAATGGCGTCCGCTGAACAAGCTTCTTTCCGTCGACAATGGAGAAGATAATACTGCAAATTTCTCGAGGAAATTCATCTCCTCTGTCTTCTTCCTCAGATATTTTCATGTCGGCGCACAAGTTTCTGTTTAAAAACTCGGACAATTGTTCTTTATTAGATGTGTATACAAGGCTGCGACGACGGACAATGGACGACGTGAATATTGTTTTCAGCGTCGTTTCGAATGGCTACGGTAGAGAGACTGCTCGAAAACCGGATTTTCCTTTAATTACGACTTCTTCAACGCGGATTCCTACGGGAGAGGTCTCCGAAAACGCACGATCCTTCGTTTGATGTTACTACGGTGTCTCCGGTGTACCAACTCTTATATTAGAGGGATGGATTTAAAATGGAAAAATGTTTCGGATGGAAGTTGTGGATTAGACATCCTGGAAATGATTTCAGAATTTAGGGGTTTCAGAACTTGGTGATGGGAGAATTTGGGTACGTGACAATTTAGGGGTTTGGAAATTTATGGATCTGAAAATTTGTGGATGTAAGAATTTAAGGATTTGAAGGAGGTAAAATTGTCCATTTGTGCCTGTCCATTAAAATTACCCTAACGACAACAAATTCAATTCCAAAGCAATTTAAAAAAATATACAAATAATTTGAAAATCGGTATCAAGAAAATATCTAACATGTCCTTAACAAGATCCAAAAATATAAATCTTACCGATTGTATCAGAATTAACATCGCAGTTCAAAAGAGTCAGCTTCGTTGTTAAAAAGCATCCACAAACCACGGCCAGGACGACCTATTTACCAACTGATTTAATTAACGAGCAACTTATATGCAAGTCAAAATACATGATTAACTGCAACGATACGTGAAGTTGCATAAGCCAGGTTCGCATCGAGTTTCCCGGTTAAAGTTCAACCGAAACAGCTACCTTCCTGAATATTTTATCTCGACGATGCTGCTAAAGCTGCCCCGTTACAAACGGACACTCGCCTTGTAAGAGGCAAAAATTGCAAATTAGAGCCGAGAAAAGCTCGGAATCAGGATCCATCTCGGAAATCGTTGGATATACGGAAACAACTTCGTCCACTCGTTGGTACACGGTAAAGGTTCATTTATGCGAATGGAATTATACGAAAGAGGATATGAATGTGAGATACGGTTGTTAGTCTCTGATCTAGGGAGGAACGGTTATAAATGCGGGAATTAAATTTACTTCACGGTGAAATATTTCTGGGATATTGGTTGAGTGGTAATGGAGATTTAAGGTTAAGTTAGGTTAGGCCAAATTGTCAAATTCTAAGATCATCAAATTCTCAAACACTTAAGTTCTTATGTACCCAAATTCTCATGTATGCAAATTGTCACATACTCATATTCTCACATATGCAAATTGTCACATATCCAAATTCTTACATATGCAATCACTCACATGTCTCTAAATCCTTACAGTACCAAATTGTCACATACCCAAATTCTTACATATCCAAATTGTCACATACCCAAATTCTCACGCATGTAAATTGTCACTCGAATTCTCACATATGTGAATTGTCACATATGCAAATTGTCACATACTCAAATTCTCACATATTCAAATTCTTACATATCCAAATTGTCACATACCAAAATTCTCACGTATGTGAATTGTCACATACTCGAATTCTCACATATGTGAATTGTCACATATGCAAATTGTCACATACTCAAATTCTCACATATTCAAATTCTTACATATTTCCAAATTCTCACATCCCCAAATTCTCACGTATGTGAATTGTCACATACTCGAATTCTCACATATGTGAATTGTCACATATGCAAATTGTCACATACTCAAATTCTCACATATTCAAATTCTTACATATCCAAATTGTCACATACCAAAATTCTCACGTATGTGAATTGTCACATACTCGAATTCTCACATATGTGAATTGTCACATATGCAAATTGTCACATACTCAAATTCTCACATATTCAAATTCTTACACATCTCCAAATTCTCACATCTCCAAATTCTCAAACTCCCAAATTCTCACATATATCCAAATTTTCACATCCCCAAATTCTTTCCAAATTCTCCGAAAAAAATTCCAAAGACAGAATTTAACTGAGACAATCACCTACCGTCAATTGATTAAACGTTTTAATATTGGTTTAAAAAGATTAATTTTGTTTAACAATCGTTTGAAGATTGAACCGGGGAGGTTTTCAGGATAACAATTTCTAAATGGAAAGTTTCGAGTGAAAAGGAGACTACTGATTAAGCAAAAAGATGATAATAACAACGGTACCGAGTTAATTACGTCAGGAGTAAAGGTTAATAAAGTGTAATCGTGTAAAAGCAAGCTTTATTACTCAGATTTTAATTAAACTGAAATGTTCATAAATTGTGCGAGGAATTTTGCTGGCAATTTTGCGAAACGTGGACGAATATTAAAAAAAGCCTTGATTGAAGGAATGTAGGGTCTGCGTATAAAAATATGTACATTCAAGTCTCTTTTACATTCGTATTATTTAGTTGATTAGTCAAAGAGATCCGTGGAGAACACTGGAACAATTAACACGATATTTCTAGCAAAATAAAAAATTTTTACAAAATATGTAATCATTTTTTATTTATCTCACAAAAGACCATGTTATAACTATAATTAGACTTTTTTCCTAACTTCATTTTGTTGATCTACTTTCTTCAGAACACGAGCTCTTTGAATTCCAAATATTTTCCAATTCACATTCCCTTCGTCTCATTATCTAAAGTTCAATTTTCTTCTAATTCACTTTCTCGTACAATTCATCCTCGATAGAGCATTGGTACGTTCACTTTTAGCAACGATTCGTCCGCCATTTTAGAGCTACGAAAAAGAATTAGGTACATCGATATACAAAATGGCCGCGATGACTACGTTACGTCGGCCATGTTCATATCGCCAGCGCGATTTTCCTAAGAAAACGTCGATAAATCTATCTAAATATCTAATAAACGATTTCGGGTTAAACAGATTACAGATACTTTTCCACTTCAAGTACCAGTCTTGATGTATCGTATGAGCGATACAAAATTTTCATTCCGAATAAACGAAAAGATTCATCCATCACTGCAAGAGTCATTCGAACAAAGTAACGTAGAATTTGAAAATGAAATTGTTGAGTCTTGGTAGTTCTAGCGTTGAGCTATACTGAAAGCTTTTCGTATTGAGGCTTGTAACGAACGGGTTAGCGTCGGTAGGCGACATTGAAAGTCGCGATTTCTGAAAAGGAAGAGCGATCGTTACTTCGGGGTAAAAGTCTGTCGAGTCTCGTTCCGTGATCATTTAAACAGTGTCTACCGATGGGGTTTGTAACCTAACCATGTGAACAAAATCTAAAAACATCAGTTAACCTCTTAAAAGATTAACCTTCCTCAGTTAACTTAATTTAACCTCTTCGCCTTGAAGATCACTTAATTTGCACAAACACGATTCACGATTTCTACCAATTCTCAGAAAGAGTCATTTTGAACACAGTAGATCCGCAACAGTCATAAACTTGATTCGACCGTCATAAACCTTACAAAACACGGTTCTTACGAAAACAGCGATATCGATTTCTTAACGCAAGTCGTTCGATACAGGATAAAAACAATCCTCGTTCCGATGGCAATAACTGAAACTCGCTGCTATCATCGGCAATATTTTATTAGCGTGACAGAGAACGCTGGCAGTGTTTACAGACGCGAAGAAAATGGCGGAGAAAATTGACGGAAAAGCACGTAACGAATGATAGAAAGTTGCTGCGAATTGAAGGTAAATATAAATAGTCGAAATGGCTGTGTTTGTTCGTTTGACGCAGCTATTCAAGATGAATTTATAGAACAACGATGAGGGTATCTCTGTTGGGAACTTTCGAACCTTCAGTTTCTGTTTGTTCACAGATGAAACCCTTGTAACGAATCTGTTTCCGTTTTTGCTTAAAAATTTCACCTTTTTGTAAATTCAGTTACTGAGTTTTCTTAAGAATTAGCTTGATGGAATTTTAGGTCACACTTTTAGTGAGATATGATGTTCTTTGTAGTTATGAAGAACTGAACAGTAATTTGTTCAATAAAATAACTTTTATTTAAAAATGTAAGATCATTTTATTTATTAAGCTAATTAAAAGTTTGTAAGAAAGTTTAGAATTTATATAAGAACGTTTTTTAAATGAGTTTCTCCAGTGAATGACCTTGAAATAACCTTTATGATGCCTCACATACAAGAAATATTAAATAACATTCTATATAAAATTTATTCACATTATTATAAGTAATAGAATATTGAAGATGTGGTTATTGAATCACCCTGTATAACAATTTAAATTGTAGGTGACAGTAAAATGTTTCAATAACAAAATTTTGATTACATCTTCACAATATAAAAATTTCCTTAAGACACATAATTAAATAAAATTTAAAGTAGATCGTGAAAGAGAGCTAAACCTCTTTTGAATCACCCTGAATAACAAGCTGAGTTGACTATAATTTGCTGCAATTTGAATTTGTTATAATTTGTTACACTTTGAAATTCCAATTAAAAATGTTCATAAAGTTTTTTCACTCTGAAGATGTGATCACTGAATCAACCTGTATAACAATTTAAATTGTAAATAACAGTCAAATGTTTTAATAACCAAATTTTTATTAAATGTTCTCAATGTGAGAATTTGTATAATAGGACACATAACTGAAGAAAATTTGTTCTTGAAAAGCAGTTACACCTCTTTTGAATCACTCTGTATAATTTGAATTTATTACAATTTAAATTTGTTATAATTTACTATAATTTTGAGTGTAATATTCTGAAATAATCAGAGAGTAAACCATATCAGGTAACCTCTAATTTGCTTATCCTGATCTTGAAAAGGATGTGAACCTCTTTTGAATCACCCTGTATAATAAGCTGAATTTATTATAATTTCTTGTAATTTGAATTCGTTATAATTTACTACAATTTTAAGTATAACGTTTTGAAATAACCAAAGAGTAAACCCCATTATGTAATCTCCCATTTGCTTATCCTGATGTAGATCTTGAGAAGGAGCTAATCCACTTTTGAATCATCCTGTATAATAAGCTGAATTATAATTTCTTGTAATTTGAATTTATTACAATTTCAAGTGTAATATACCGAAATAATCAAAGAGCAAACCCCATCAGATAACCTTCAATTTGCTTATCCTGATATAGATCTTGAAAAGGAGCTAAACCTCTTTTGAATCACCCTCTATAATAAGCTATACTTATTCCAATTTTTTGCAATTTGAATTCATTATAATTGATTACAAGCTGAACTGCAACACTCTAAAATAGAGTAAACGACCACAGATAACCTTGAAACACCCCAAAATGTCCAGATACACTTGAACCTGTATCGAATAAACCTGTAGAATTAACAACCTAACCGTGTACTAAAATCTTGATAGCACGAAATGTAGGAACGGGCGTAATCAGCCGTTAAATTCCCAAGAAAATTAATTCAGAGGGTGTCCTTATCGTGCTGCCTGAATGTATCCCGAACAAACAGCCGTCGAATAGGTGGCCATATAGCGGTACAATGCCTATTTTCCAGGAGATTACGTAACAGGCCATAATTAGATATTTCCAGCGATCTCCATTTAGGAGTGGCGCCAAAGGAGGCCATTAATAACGCAGATCCGGCAGAGGGATAATCTGCGAGTGGAATTGGAGGATGGCTACAGGCTTGAAACGCAGCGACCAGTCACCCTTCAGAGATTGAACGGACCCTGCTGTTGCCTGATGTGGGTCTTCCATTTCGGACAAATTATCGTATGTTCGCCAATCGGCAACAGATTCTGCAAATGTGTCTCCAGCTTTGATCGAGATACGGGAATCGGGTTCTTACGGATGCGTCACACGTCTGTCACCGACGATGCATATTCCACGAAACGTAAACGTGGCTCCCTGAAGCCTTGAGACAATGACACAATACTGTCTGTTAGTTTCACGCGCAATTATGTCCGTGCATTTCGCTCGCGACTACACAATTTACAGGGTCATCTAGCTAAATCTCCTGGGAGCGTGGACAGAGTACGGATATTTAGATTATTGAAGGTTTTGGGGGTTTGCTGTGGGATTTTAGGATTAATTTAATTTGGGGGCAACTTTAATTTTAATTTTTTGAGATCCTTAAAGATATTTGTGGATGGGTTTATAGATGGAGGTTTCAAGGTTAGGTTTAGAAGGCATATCTGAGGTTTCAAGGTTAGGTTAGGTTTAGAAGGCATAACTAAAGTTTCAAGGTTAGGTTAGATTTAAAAGGTATATCTGAGGTTTCAAGTTGAGGTTAGGTTTAGAAGACATATCCGAAGTTGCAAGATTTGGTTGAATTTAGAAGACATATATAGGTTTATATTATTCTATAGTTTTAATTCTAGTTTCGATTAAATTATGAGGAGTTTCATTTCGAGAGTCCTTAACGATATTTGTGATTATATTAGATTAAGGGGAGCAATATCTTTAGAATCTTAAAAAATTACAAAATTGTTTTCTATAAAATGTTAGTGTAACATCTTAAAAATATTGTCTCAAAATTTTAAAGAGAAATACGAAGCTCTTTTGAAGTTATGGCCGATTAGCGCTGCGGGTATACGCGTTCAGTGCGGAGGACCGAAACTTTAAACGCGTTTTTTTCAAAACTACGTTCTTAAAATTGGCGTGGTTAACTCAAAAACTAGTTTATCGCGCTCAAATTTTTTCCACATATCCATGACAATACTATCTAACATATGAACCTAAATGTATGAAATAAATTGAACATTAAAGTCCTTTTTATTGCAATATTGCAAAAATTTGCAATAAAATTCAAAGTTTTTCTTTAAACCATTTCTTCAATTTTACATATTTTGCACGTTCTGAGGTTCATCTAACTGTGAATGTTAGTTTTCGAAACATTGTCTGCAAACTTGCTTCAGAATATATCTAAAACTAGAACCCACGATTCACGAGACGCGCCAAAACGCTTCCAGAAAGGATTGTCATAATTCGGCCATTTTGAAATATTTTGCAAAACAGAAAATATTCTGTAATAGGCAATAGTTATAATAAATTATACCAGAAATTTCGAAAATGCAAAACAAAGGTGTCCTACACAGAAAAAATTCACAAATATCAGCTTATTTTCATCTGTCTAAGGGTATTGCCCGCTTAATTGTAGTTTCGAGGAGATTAAAGGACGTTTCATTTTGAAGGTCCTTAAAGATATTTGTGGATAAGTTAGGTTAGGTTATGTTAGGTTAAGTTCGCTGCTAGAAATATCAAGGTTAAGTTATGTTTATAGAAGTAGAAGGTTATTGGTGACATATTTATTTAAAATGTCTCATTCTTCAAGTTCAAACTGTCTATTATTGCTGCAATACTGTCTATAGCCTATATAAACTGTCTATATTACTGCAATATTTTGTTCATAAATTATCTAACTGTCTATTAAACCCTGATTACAACAAACTCTAAAATAAAAATATATCTAAAAATTTTGAAAGTCGATATTAAGAAAACATGATATCGGGTAGCATGTTGTAATAAGGAACGAGTTAGAAGCTGGTACGGATCTTACGTATGCAAATAATCCTCTGTATATTGTACTAATAATGCACCATATGGCAGACGCTATACGATGTTACATCGAGATAATGCGATACGCATGTAAATTCGGATAATACCTATATCTATACACAATGTAGAAATTCTCAAAGATACAGCTGAATCGTCCGATATTATGGAGATAATAATTCGTGAATTGAATGGCAAATGTAATATACGAGAATATTGGAACAATAACCGATGTGAATGAACAGCTCCGCTGCAGAATTAGCCCGATAACCGGGGAGAATATTGCATGTGACTAAATGGGGTTTGAAGAGTTTGAGAAAGGGAAGAATTTAAAGAGAACAAAATGGAGGGCGAATGAACGGAACAATAGAAACAAATAAAATTGCTTTGAAAATCAAAAGGTTTTATTAAAATGCGCGTCGAAATGTTGTAGCTGAAATTTACAAATCGACGGTAAATCATTTTGCAAAACAGTGTGATACGGTAACAAATAAGTGTCAAATATTAATCTGAGTAACTGTATACGTGCATACAGGTGATTCTAAACGCGCTCTAAATTGCTCGCGAAGTATTAAAAAATAGTTGTAACAAAAGTGACGCGATAGAAGCGTAGTAATAATCAGTATCGCCATTTGACCTTCCCGCGACACGGAGGTCTTTGGTAGTAACAACCACAGTCTAATGACGCAGTTAGAAAGAGTATCAAACGCTAAATAAAAAAGTATTAAGGCACACAGTTCCAAAAATGAATAATCACCGATATCGGTGTTAAGCTTCGGTTCGACCGCGTTTTAAAACGGTCCGAAGTTCGAACCGTAAAATAATGACCGAAATCAGTTTAAAACCGTCCAAAGTAACAAATACGAACAGTGTCCGTATTAACGAAAGTATGCAAATCTTCAATGGCCCCATCGAAAAATAATTATCGATGTGACAATTCACGGCGAGGGTTTAAAGGAACAACCCCCGGTTTCATCGATACGTCGTCCATTTTCTGTAATTGCGAGTCGTTTGAATATTTATGCGCCGCCTCTACTTACGCATAAGAGAAGAAATAGGGAGTATCCAAATATTAACGTCAGCGGCGTGACATAACGTAACTCGATATGTAATTACAAGGCAAGAGATTAATCCTCTCATCCGGCGAAACACGTGGTGGGCCGGTCCTTTAATAATTCACAATTCGCCGAGGACACGCATCCTCTGATGCAACGTATCATTCTCGTGTCACGAGTTTATTAAGTGTATTAAGCACGGGTCCTCTATCCGTTGACCCGGATAATGCACGTATCCACAATGCACGCTATTTAACGAGCGCATAATAAGCGAACGCGCGGAGCTTTCTGTTTCGCACGCTGCGTCACGTGCTCGATATTTGTTCTCCTCTAATAAAGCCGCGTCCCGGATAAAACCGGAGGATCAACCTAGGGAAAGCCTTTGGGGATCGAGAAAAGTTTCTCCGAGGGATGATCGTGGCTGGAATTCGCGAGTTGCGACGCGACTTCCGATTCGTTCGTATCTTTCAATCGTAATTGTCGGGATCCTGTTTGCCGATCTGAGTTTACTTTAAGCCGTTGATAAAGGCGGATGGGAGATGAAATGGCCGATCGTGGACCGGAATTTTATCGGCTTCCATGGCAGAACCGAGTTATCGTCTGCCAAATTGAGACGATTCAATTGTAAGTTCACGAAAGGTAAATGTACACATTACGAATCCCTCCATTAAGGTTATAATATTTATTTATTTAACAAAGTTACGTATTTCCCTACTAGTTAAATTCCCGTCAAGAATTTATTGTCTTAAATGGAAAGGAAGGAACGTTTGATTAAATTAGGTTTGGTTTTGTTAAGTTATGCACTTGGTCCATCAAGGTTATAATACTTATTCATTTAGCAAAGCTTGATATTCTCCTGCTAGTTAAATTCTCGTCAAAACAATTTTTATTTTCTTAAATGGAAAGGAAGGAACGTTTGATTAAATTAGGTTTGGTTATGTTAAGTTATACACTCGGTCCATCAAGGTTATAATACTTATTTATTTAGCAAGGTTTGATATTCTCCTACTAGTTAAATTCCTGTTAGAAAATATTTATTGTCTTAAATGGAAAGGAAACGTTTGGTTAGTTTAGGTTTGGTTATACTAGGTTGTGGACTTTGTCCATTAAGATTGCAATACTTATTCATTCAGCAAAGCTTGATATTCTCCCGCTAGTTAAATTCTCGTCAAAACAATTTTTATTTTCTTAAATGGAAAGGAGAGAAATATTTGGTTAAATTAGGTTTGGTTATGCTAAGTTATGCACTCGGTCCATCAAGGTTATAATACTTATTCATTTAGCAAAGCTTGATATTCTCCTACTAGTTAAATCCCCGTCAAGAAATATTTATTATCTTAAATGGAAAGGAGGGAAACATATAATAAATTTAAGTTATGTGTAACATTTGATCTAACATTCTCCTATTATTTCTTCACGTCCCGCCTTTAAAGCCCCCAGCGCAGGAAATTATCAACACCCCAAAATTTCTTAAACCTAAAATACAATTTTAAATAATTTAAATTCCTAAATTTTTGCACCTCCAAAATCATAAAAATACATTTCTGCATATTTACACAATTTTATCAGTGTAAATAATTATGCAACCAAATATTTCATCCAGAAATATCACACATAAATTCATTTAATAAAATCAAAACGTGAAAATTTTACCTCGGGGTTATAATAATAATGATGATGACGATAATATATAATAATTATAATTGCCATTAACGTCGCAAATATTACAGAACCCCAAAGTGATAAATCAGCTTGAATTTTTTCGGATTTAATATTTTTCGGGTAAACTTAAAAGTCGGCAAACATTTCCACGCTTTTTGGGATGCGGGAAACATTGGAGCGGAAAAAACGGACCTTTGACATTTAGCTCAGCGTATATTTACTCAAAAATTGATTTTTTTTACGACCACTCTATTTTAATTACGCTTTTACTTCAAATAACACGAAAATGGAAAATATTTTAATAATAAAGGAACGATGAATTTTGTAATTACTTGCGGTAATCGGAAACTGGACTTGAATGAAAACCGAGGAAAAATTTTTTAATTTATTTTGAAGAAAATATCATTTTTCTTATGTTATTAATAAATTACTAGTTTTCTATTTTTTTTATTATTTAAATATTTACAATTTTTATAAATTTCAGTAAAATAAAAAAAAATTAAATAGAAACGTAATTAAAATCGTAAAATCGTAGAAGTTTAACAAAAATTATAATTTACAATGAGAAACGGTAAAAACATAGAATAGAATACTTATAAAATGTTCGAAATAAATATCCATTTCATATATCGCCGTTTTTTCGCCGTTTTCCAACCGCATTTTTCTCAGTATTTTTCCTGTGCGTTCTACCAGAAAATAAAAAAAAATAGAGTATCCGTGTTAGAACAGCATAAAAGATACTCTATTTTCTTGAAGAATCACACAACGAAGACCTGTCCTCATTATAAGCCAACAATTCTTCCAATATCAAAAATCATCCGCTCCCCGAGTTTTCCTAGTTTTAACAAAATGGAACGAACGGCAGTCTTTCACCTACTCTCGACTCGCTCGGGTTAAGTCCTCAAAATAAAAAGTCATCGCTCTAAAGCACCGACTATTGTTCAATCGACCTATATTTCTCTAACCGGGACGAGAACTCAGACAATCTCTCGGAAAACACACTTCCTGTGCGTCGTTATACATCATATCAACCAAATAATTATCATAATGAAAGAGATACAAACTTCTTTGTCCGGAAAATGTAACCGGTTCGGCAGCCATCTTGTTTGGGGGGAGCCATTTTGACTTTGATGACGATTCGGTGGAATTGATGGTATGAAGGTTTTGGGGAGGAAGAATAAATAGGAGAGATTTTTGAAAGCTTTGTTTTTTGTTTTTGGGGAATTTTTTAATGTTTTAGATTTGAGAACTTCATGATTTCTAGATTTCGAATTTACGAATTATCGAATTTCCGAATTATCGAATTTACGAATTATCGAATTTCCGAATTTCCGAATTTTCGAATTTCCGAATTTCTGAATTTCACAATTTTCCAGTTTCCAAATTTTACAATCTCAAAATTTCTAAATACCTTAAATTTTGCAAAGTTCGTAAATTCGATAATTCATAAATTCAGTAATTCGATATTTCGTAAATTCAATAATTCTTAAATTCGACAATTCGTAAATTCGATAATTCGCAAATTCGGTAATTCGTAAATTCGGTAAATCTTAAATTCGATAATTCGTAAATTCGATAATTCGCAAATTCGATAATTCGTAAATTCGATAATTCGTAGATTTGTAAATTCGTAGATTCGCAAATTTGTAGATTCGTAAATTTGTAGATTCTTAAATTCGTGATTTCGTAAATTCGTAAATTCGATAATTCGATAATTCGTGATTTTGTGAATTCGTAAATTCGATAATTCGATAATTCGTGATTTTGTGAATTCGTAAATTCGTGATTTCGTGATTTCGTAAATTCGTGAATTCGTGAATTCGTGAATTCGTTAATTCGTAAATTCGTAAATTCGATAATTCGTTAATTCGTAAATTCGATAATTCGATAATTCGATAATTCGATAATTCGATAATTCGATAATTCGTGAATTCGATAATTCGTGAATTCGATAATTCGTGAATTCGATAATTCGTGAATTCATAAATTCGATAATTCGTAAATTCGATAATTCGTAAATTCAATAATTCGTAAATTCGTAAATTCGATAATTCGATAATTCGTGATTTTGTGAATTCGTAAATTCGTGATTTCGTAAATTCGTGAATTCGTGAATTCGTGAATTCGTTAATTCGTTAATTCGTAAATTCGATAATTCGATAATTCGTTAATTCGTAAATTCGATAATTCGATAATTCGTTAATTCGTAAATTCGATAATTCGATAATTCGTGAATTCGATAATTCGTGAATTCGATAATTCGTGAATTCGATAATTCGTGAATTCGATAATTCGTGAATTCGATAATTCGTTAATTCGATAATTCGTGAATTCGATAATTCGTGAATTCGATAATTCGTGAATTCGATAATTCGTGAATTCGATAATTCGTAAATTCGATAATTCGTGAATTCGTAAATTCGTGAATTCGTGATTTCGTAAATTCGTGAATTCGTGAATTCACAGATTCGTAAATTCATAAATGATGAATTTGTAAATCCCTAAATGTCTACACTAAATCTCTACATCCCTAAATCCCTAGATCTCCAAATCCGTAAGTTCCCAAATTTCCACCCTAAAAAAATTGCTCCCTCTAAAACCAAAAAAATTCATAAATTCGTAAATTCCCAAAATCCTCAATAAGAAACCTCACAATCCAAAAAGCCCGTAAAATGTAAATGTTTAAACACTGAATTACTGTATCCTTCCAGAAAAATGAAATTAAAACACACTGCCCGGGGCAAATGCCCCGTTTGCCCGACGTCAACAGCGGTACCGAACATCTTCAACTTCTCTTTTCACTCGCGAAAGAAACAACAAAGCAGAAAGTAGTTTCGCAGACAACAGAAGTCGTAAAGGACGCTTTCTGTGCTTTCACAGAACCTAATAAAGCTGCAAGCATGTTTTATCTTGTCGTTTTCGCTGACTCTATTCGCCATGCTTTCCTTACCGTAAAATTTTCAAGCATAAAGCTTATTACAACCGTTAAGAGCTTCTTTGATCCGGGAATGCTAACCTTTCCCACTATTATCGTTTCAACTTCTGAATTTGTGAATTATCTGTTTAATTATTCGCTTAATTATACTTTTCATTATCTTTCCTGTTGCTTATTTTCTTATACTTTAATTATCTGGTAAGCGGTATTATTAGATTATCTATTAAATTTATTATTATATCATTTATTATATCATCTATTAAATTATCTATTAAATCATTTGTTATATCATTTCGTATATCACCCATCAAATTATTTGTTGAATCATTTAAAAAATCATCTACAAGATCATCTATTCTATTCTTTAATTATCTGGTGATAGGGATTATTAGATCATATATTAAATTATCTATTAAATTATTTATTATATTGTCTCACACATCATCTATCAAATTATCTATTAAATCATTTGTTATATCATCTCTTATATCATCTACCAAATTATCTATAAAATCATCTAAAAAATAATCTATAAGATCATTTATTCTATTCTTCAATTATCTGGTGATAGGTATTATTAGATCATCTATAAAATTATCTATTAAATTATTTGTTATATCATCTCTCATATCATCTAATCAAATTATCTATTAAATCATTTGTTATATCATCTCTTATTTCATCTACCAAATTATCTATTAAATCATCTAAAAAATAATCTATTAAATTATTTGTTATATCATCTCTCATATCATCTAATCAAATTATCTATTAAATCATTTGTTATATCATCTCTTATATCATCTACCAAATTATCTATAAAATCATCTAAAAAATAATCTATAAGATCATTTATTCTATTCTTTAATTATCTGGTGATAGGTATTATTAGATCATCTATAAAATTATCTATTAAATCATTTGTTATGTCATCTCTCATATTATAAGAGAGCACACAGTGTATCTTGAACTTTAGGACAATATGTGCATTTAATTGGTACCGCGCTTAATTGGTAACGTTTCATTAACTTATTTTAATACGAAGTCTTGCATTTCATTCCACGTATAATTAACTGGCAATATTCATAATATAAATGCCCGATGGAATTGGTTCAAGTGTCTCCGAACCACGTTCCACTCTTATTATAAACAAACAATGGAAATTGCGGATATTTTCTGGTGGTTTCGTTAGTTGCATGTCTTCATTACTACTTTGTGCATTTCATTAAAGGCACAAATTAAATAATTGAAATTTCAAAAATAGAAAAAATTGTAATTTAAAAGATGAAAGAAAATTGGAAGTTATAAATTAGTGGAATTAAAAAATGACCTTTCGTTGAAATAATCCCACTTGTACAACAATTCATGGACGGCTGTTGACGGCAGAGTCAAGTATCCCCGTCTGAAGCGACTTTAAATTTCCCGGGCACGGTACATTAAGCTTTCGGATTTGCATTTCTAGTTTTGCTATCTTCAGCTCGATTAAATTTACGTTTTTAGCAGATAGTTCTCCCGTTACGGATAAGTCGTCGGATCTCGTGCATTCGTCGTGCAGCTTTTACAAGATTAATATTTGGATTTTAGGTCTCTCATCTACTTATATTAAACTTGGGGATTTTACGTTCCCGCTTCCTTTTCCTCTCTCCGTATCGTATTAAATGTAGATTTCGAGCCTTTCCCTCGTTCCACTAAAGTTTCGTGTTTGTCTAGTACCTCTTACATTACAAACAGACTTTATACCTGCTTCTACTACATTGAACTCGCAAATTCCGCCGCTCCTTTGTTCCCTTTAAACTTCTACTTATAATGGTGGACCCTCCTTTCATCGTATTAAGCTTTTACCATTCGCCTCTATCTTCTCTAATCGATGCACGCGTTTTGTTTGCCGGATCGAACTTTACCTTTGTATCTTCCTTAATATCGCTTCAAATTAAATCGATACACGTGGGTTTCGGTGGTTTCTTCGTTTGCGTAGGCTGCCATTTTGTTGTGGCATTGGCCATCGAATACCACGCAAAATTTCACTTTTGTGGTTTTAATTATGGCGCATATGGAAAATTGTGTTAGGTTAAAATTATTACTGAATACTTTTGACGCATTCATGACGCACTCTTGACGTATTCGGGACGCACTCTTGACGCATTCGGGACACATTACTATTATATGTGCGACGCACTCTTGACGCATTCGTGACGCATTCGCGACACACTCATGACGCACTCCTGACATCCTTATGACGCATTCTTGACGCACCCTTGACCTTCCCACGACGCACTCTTGACGCCCCAATGACGCACCTATGACGCACTCTTTAGCTCCATATGACGCACTCTTGAAATCCTTATGACGCATTCTTGACGCACCATTGACCTTCCCACGACACACTCTTGACACCCCGATGACGCACCCATGACGCACTCTTTAGCCCCCTATGACGCACTCTTGAAATCCTTATGACACACTCTTGACGCACCATTGACCTTCCCATGACGCACTCTTGACACCCAGAAGACGCACCCATGACGCACTCTTTAGCTCCCTATGACGCACTCTTGAAATCCTTACGACGCATTCTTGACGCACCATTGACCTTCCCACGACGCACTCCTGACGCACTCTTGACGCCCCAATGACGCACTCATGACGCAATCTTTAGCTCCCTATCACACACTCTTGAAATCCTTATGACGCATTCTTGACGCACCATTGATCTTCCCACGACGCACTCCTGACGCCCCAATGACGCACTCATGACGCACTCTTTAGCTCCCTATGACACACTCTTGATGTTCCTGTGACGCACCAATGACGCACACTTAACCTCCCTATGAGACTCTCTTGACGTCCCTATGACGCACCAATGACGCACTCTTTATGCAATCTTAACGCATTTGTGACACACTCGTGGTAACTTGATACGTTGATAACTTAGTTACTTGGTAACGTGGTAAGTTGATGCCTTGATAACTTGGTAACTTGATACCTTGACAATTTGGTAACTTGATACCTTTATAACTTGGTAACTTAGTAACTTAATAACTTGGTAACTTGATGTTTTGCAAACTTGATACCATGCAAACTTAATACTTTAGAAACTTGATCTCTTGGAAGCTTGATATCTTGGAAACTTGATACCTTGGAAACTTGATAACCTGGAAACTTGATACCTTGGAAACTTGATACCTTGGAAACTTGATACCTTGGAAACTTGATAACTTGGAAACTTGATACCTTGGAAACTTGATACCTTGGAAACTTGATATCTTGGAAACTTGATGCTTTAGAAACTTGATACTTTAGAAACTTGATACTATAGAAATTTGATACCTTGGAAACTTGATAACTTGGAAACTTGATACCTTAGAAACTTGATACCTTTGAAACTTGATACTTTAGAAACTTGATACTTTAGAAACTTGATACTATAGAAATTTGATACCTTGGAAACTTGATAACTTGGAAACTTGATACCTTAGAAACTTGATACCTTTGAAACTTGATATCTTGCAAAATTGATACTTTAGAAACTTGATACTTTAGAAACTTGATACTTTAGAAATTTGATACCTTGGAAACTTGATACCTTAGAAACTTGATATCTTGCAAAATTGATACTTTAGAAACTTGATACTTTAGAAATTTGATACCTTGGAAACTTGATACCTTGGAAACTTGATATCTTGGAAACTTGATACCTTGGAAACTTGATATCTTGCAAAATTGATACTTTAGAAACTTGATACTTTAGAAACTTGATACTTTAGAAATTTGATACCTTCGAAACTTGATACCTTGGAAACTTGATACCTTAGAAACTTGATACCTTGGAAACTTGATATCTTGCAAAATTGATACTTTAGAAACTTGATACTTTAGAAATTTGATACCTTGGAAACTTGATATCTTGGAAACTTGATACTTCTGAAACTGATACCTTGATAACTTGGTAACTTGAGCGTTTTCGTTAGAAGCATCGGTGGCGCTAAAACTGAAATTTGAACGCCATAGAAAATGTCTGCCTACTCACAGACTAGTTCACAACTCTTCCACATCATCCGACTTGAAAAAAATTCCAGATATTTAGGAAAATAACGAAAATATGAAACATATCATGTATGTATACAGAACATGTCCTAATAACATACATCATTACAATTTGACCTTCTAATACAAACTTGAAAAATCCCTAAAAATTTCTACTGGTAATGGCCAGAGACTACACGTTTGGTTATAGATAACGGAAAAAGTTTCAAATTTTTATAAAGTTGAAATTAAACCGATACCTCTTAAGGCTAAGTTATACGTCGTTTAGTTATAAAATATGGGATTGGAAAGTTTCAAATTTTTTGGAAGTTAGCGAGCTCGAAAACCTTCTAACATTTTATTCATGGAATTTTCGTGTTGGCAAAGTAGACTGTTCTTGAGCTTCGGAAGATTTCGGAACTTGTTTTGTTGTGTACTGCGAGATACTTAGCACTTGCATAAGTAGGAGATTTACAAATTGTTAATCGCAGAAGTTTCGTAGCTTTCTGATTTGAGAATTGAGAAGTTTGCTAATTCTTAGAACAATGTGCTTATAAGTTTAGAAATACTGGAATATACAGGTTTGAACATTCGAAAATATATAAAACTTGCAGATTGAAAAATTAAAAAATTACCAATAAAATTAAATTTTCAAGAATCCACAAAGTTAAAAAATTCAAAGCTCCATACTTGCCATATTAAAATAAAAAATGTCTAACTTTGGAAATCTACAACAACGTAAACATTGAAATCCCAACATCTTCAGCATTCAAAACGCATAAAGTTTCCAATTGCCGCGTTTTCAACTTCTTAAATCGTGAAAGTACTCGCAAGCTGTGAGTTATCAGTGTTAGTATTTCAGATGCTGCAATTTTTAGATCTCCTCCGTGCACGGAATACCATTATTTTTTCTCCTTTTTAAAGGCACCGTAACGGTTGACCTTTTTTTATTCATAGAACTCCCTGTTTATAGAACGCCTTCGATACTCTTTATTATTCAGATTCGCACACGTCGCTCGCCCCTCTCGCGGAGAAAATTGCGAAAAAAAGAGGCTGTATTATCTCGGAAAGCATGCTGGACTGGACTGGTTTCGTTGAAAAAATTTTCATGAATTCCGTGACTGTCTTATTAAACTTTAGACAGATAAAGGGAACAAAGTTCCTACCTATTCTTATCGTGCTTTATAAAAATTCATGATTCTCGGATAGTAACGCACGAACGGATAGTTACGAACCTCTCTAACATGCATTTGCTGTGTGCCGAAAAAAAAGAGAATTCCTTCTGTCAGGTATCACGAGAACTTTTACCAGAACTACCGTTTTCTAAGAGCCTTCTTTCTTTAAAGAATTGCTCGAAATATTCTTTTGAAACAGAAACTTTCACGGTATAATTTTACGGAAGCAAAATGCTGGTTAAAAGGTTAATCTTCCTGGCTTCCGACCTTTCTTCTTTCTTGAAATTTTTACTTCAATACGAAACAATTTTTGAGGGTTATATTTTTTCTACGTTTCATTTTAGTAGACAAATATATCTTAGGTATATTATACTTTGTAAAGGTATAATAAATTTCAATGTAGGACAAATGCTTGTTATTAATTATGAACAATTAGACACGCAGAATATAGTGATATTTATTATTTATTTACATTATTATAATGTATTATAGTTCAGTAACAAGCTTACTATGCGCAGACGTCTACTGCGCAGCCTAATTATGCGCAGGAGTCTACTGCGCAGACTAATTATGCGCAGGAGTCTACTGCGCAGCCTAATTATGCGCAGGAGTCTACTGCGCAGGCTAATTATGCGCAGTCGTCTACTGCGCACGCTGATGATGCGCAGTAAGCTACTGCGCATGATACTGATAGAATATACGTATAATAACAATACGTATTATTCACATATATTATTATAGTATTCCTTAAATCCATATGAACTTTACATACACAAACAAAAGCTCTCAATTGCAAATATTTCGGTTCAATTAATTCCACTATTTACCTACGCACGACCGAAGCGATCTACATTTTTCCCTTTTGTTTCGTTCCCATCGGCTGTAACGGAATTGAACGATGATTTGTTTTACGATTTCCGCGTTGCATTTTCTAGGATAGTGAACCGGAAGTACCGCAATATTGCCGGATCGAGGCAGAAATGAAACGGTGAGGGTGGAATTCGCGCGTTGCGTTTGGGAACGAAATAGGGAAGTGCAGGAAACTGTTTCAGGCTTTAGTGATAATTGAATGAGCGAATACTGAATCGCCACGGGATTTGGGGACGATATCGAGTGCACGAGGTGTGCACGTCTCGAAAGTTTCTCGGATTGTTTGAGCAACGGAAAATCGCAGGGAAAAGAAGAGAGCTTTGCCAACGAAACTCTTTTCGCGTCGCGGTGGAAAACTAATAATTTCCCGTCTGTCAAGAGTCAAGAGCTTCTCGCCCTCCATCTTGTTAAGGAAGTCTCGTTGCAGCGACGTTGATGGCGCTGCAATTGATTAGATTCGTCGATAATCGATCGACAGTTTATTTTTATCCTAGATACCGAGAAATGTGATCTGAATTGCAATTGAGAAATACACGTTCGACTTTTTTGTATTTTATGCTGCAAATATTTTTAATTTGCGTTTTTTTAATTTTATATCAAATTTCATGGTTTTAATTAAGGTTGGAGTATAGGAAGTTTTAAGATTTAAAAATTTTTAAGTTAATAAATCAGTAAAGTAGTGAATTTGTAAATCCTGAAATTCCCAAATTCTCTAAATTTACCAAATTCTCAAGATCCTCAAATTTCCTCAAATTCCCTAAATTCCCCAAATTCTCAAGATCCTCAAATTTCCACAACTTCCACAAATTTCCCAAATTCCCCAAATTCTATAAATTCCCCAAATTCTCAAGATCCTCAAATTTCCCCAAATTCCCTAAGTTCCTTAAATTCTCTAAATTCTCTAAATTCTCCAAATACTCCAAATTCTCCAAATTCTCCAAATTCCCAATACTCCCCAAATTCCACAAATTCCCCAAATTCCCCAAATTTCCCAAATTCCTCAATTTTTCCCAAATTTCCCTAATTTCTAAATTCCCCAAATTATCAAAATCCTTAAATTTCCTCAAGTTCCCCAAATTCTATAAATTCTCCAAATTCTATAAATTCCTCAAATTCTCAAGATCCTCAAATTTCCTCCAATTCCCTAAATTCCCCAAATTCTATAAATTCCTCAAATTCTCAAGATCCTCAAATTTCCTCCAATTCCCTAAATTCCCCAAATTTCCCAAATTCTCCAAATTTCTAAATTCCCCAAATTATCAAATTAAATTTCCTTAAATTTCCTCAAATTCTCTAAATTCCCAAAATTCCCAAAATTCCTAAGTGCCCCCAATTTTCCAAATTCCCCAAATTCTCCAAGTTCCCCAAATCTCCAAATCCCCAAATTCTCCAAAAATCCCCAGAATTCCCAAATTGTCAAAACTGCCCTTTAAAACTCCTTCTCAGCAATTTGCAAACCCAAGAAAGCATTTTAATAAATTAACCAGCGAAGAATAGTGAGGCTTTTCTTTACATCGCCACTTTTTCCCATAGAACCTAATGCCCGCCACTGTTCGTCCGCCATAATGCTATAGCAATGGCGGTATAATTCTAAGCCAAGTGGATAAATGCGCTTTTAGGCTGCAACAACAGTGCTTAACGTGCGTTATACAGCCATTGAGCTCTAAACTCTAAGGGTTAAACGTATGAAACAGAGAGCAACGAATAACAACAACAGTATCAGCTTTTATGAGGCAGCTTCACTTCGTCCGACGTAATCGACGTTAGTGTGATGTTCCGTCAAGTAATGCAAAGTATCCGTGAATAATGCATGTGGCCAGGTGTGTTCAGATACACACACACAGAGTAAATCGTAACATAGCCCGGTGTAGAATGATTCTGAATAAAAAAGTACGTCTAAAATGTACAATAAACTTTGTTTATCTGCAACATAATTTTCGAGGAAATCGAGGTTAAGTAATCGTTGACTCGAGCACTCAAGTTACCGGTATGATTGCGAATAATGCAGGGAATTTTTTCCGACTCCGTTGTAACGATATCGATTACAAGCACGTTATGACGAGATACGAAAGCATCAGCTCGATGAGCGGCCATTTTGTATTGCTCGTCAAGATGGCGGTGATACCGTTTGTAATATTCTGCTGCAGCGGTGTCGTAAGCCCATGCACGAATCTTATCGGTGTATCCGATTGCTGTATCTTGTCGTTTTAACAGCTTCTGCTGCTGATTCTTTAGTAGAAATGACATGGGTCCTGCGAGATTAACGGTCTTTATTTTGCGTGTGGACAAACAGTTACAAAAATTGGGTAAACTACAAGCTTGCTGCTGATCGAGTGTGTAACGAATATTCTGACTCGATTTTCACGGAAACAGATGTGCGAAGATTTATGGAACACTCTGTATTTATTTTATGTGGTTTAAGAGAACTGTCGGTACATAGTCAGAAGATGCGAGTTTTTGTAGTGGACTCACTCGCAAACGCCTGATGGTATTTTCGTATTTCAGTGTTCGATAAATGGATGAAAGATAACTCTTGATATTAATTATGAACTAGTATTATTAATTTATTCGTTACACTGCGAATGATGAAGTTTTACTCATCAGTTTAAGTTATTTATTTCAAATCGCGCGCTGTCGCCATGTTGAAACACGTGACCAATAATGGCCGACACGAGAGGTTTTATAATGAACGTTCAATCTCTTTTTCTTTGAAAGTTTCGGAAGAAAAAATTTCCACGTTTAAAACTTTCTCACATAAAATTCCCCGGCTGTATATTTACGGAACACCCTGTACGGAGACACGTAGCTTGTAAGTAACACATTAACAACGGTGCACGTGGTTGGACATTAAACCGATGGAACACTCTTGCTGAGAAAATAGGTCAGGAGTTTTCCGGTTCTCTCAGCTTTTCCTTCAGAATAGAGGTCGTTTCTTTTGCCGTGACACGGATATGGCCAACCGTTGGTAAATGCCGTATTTTCACCGGTCTGGCCGTGAAATAAGACGATTGCAGGGGTACGAGTTGTTCTGTAGTGGGTGCTGTACTTTCCAACTGGTCTCGAACTGTATAAAGCTTACTCGTCAGTACACTTTTCCAACCTTTACATTCTACAGTTTCCCGTTTTGAACGCTCTGCTCTAAAGTGGAAACCGTCGATACGTAACAACATATACTGTTGAAGATATGTACACAGTTGTAGCGTATCGTGTGACATTGCAAACACCGAAAATACGATACTTTTTTGTGGCGTGGGAGTGTGATTCAAATAAATTCCGAATTTATCGGGGTGAGAAGTCGGAAGGTTGGTGAGTTAAGTGTTGGGAAGATTTGGGACTTGGTGATTTGGTAATTTCATAGTTTGATTACTTGGTAACTTGGTAATATGATGACTTAGCAAATGGGTAACGTGATATCTTCATAACTTAATAACTTGATTACTTAGTAAATTGGGAACTTGATATCTTGGTAACTTTGTAACATGATAACTTGATAATTTAATTATTTGGTAACTTGATAGCTTTATGACTTGGTAACTGAGTAACTTGATAACTCAGTTATTTGGTAACATAATAACTTGCTGACTTGGTAACTGAGTAAGTTGATAACTTAATTATTTGGTAACTTGATACCTTTATGACTTGGTAACTAAGTAACTTGACAATTTGATTACTTGATATTCTTGATAATTTGATAGCTTAATAACGTGCTAACTTAATAACTTTCTGACTTGGTAACATGGTAACTTGGTTAGTTAATAACTTGATACCTTGATAACTTCGTAACTGAGCAACTTGATAACTTGATGACTTGATTGCTTGGTAACTTGGTAACTGAGTAACTTAATACCTTGGTAAATTGGTAATTGAGTAATTTGATAACTTGATAACTGGGTAATTTAGTAACTTCCTAACTCGATAACCTGATAACTTGATAACTTGGCTACTTGATAACTTGATAACTTGATATCTTGATAACTTAATAATTTAATAACTTAATAACTTAATAACTTAATAACTCGATAACTTCCTTACTTGGTAACATGATACCTTGATAACGTGCTAACTTAATAACTTTCTGACTTGGTGACATGGTAACTTGGTTAGTTAATAACTTGATACCTTGATAACTTGGTAACTGAGCAACTTGATAACTTGATGACTTGATTGCTTGGTAAGTTGGTAACTGAGTAACTTAATACCTTGGTAAATTGGTAATTGAGTAATTTGATAGCTTGATAACTGGGTAATTTAGTAACTTCCTAACTCGATAACCTGATAACTTGATAACTTGGCTACTCGATAACTTGATAACTTGGTAACTTGATACCTTGATACCTTGATAACTTGGTAACTTAATAACTTGATAACTTGGTAACTTGGTGACTTGATATCTTGAAAACTTGATACCTTGGAAACTTGATATCTTAGAAACTTGATACCTTGGGAACTTAACACCTTGTAAACTTAATACTTTGTAAAGTTGATATCTTGGAAACTGAGTACTTTGGAAACTTAATACCTTGTAAACTTAATATCTTAGAAACTTGATACCTTGGCAATTCGATATCTTGGAAACTTGATACCTCGGAAACTTGATATCTTGGAAACTCGATACCTTGGAAACCTGGTAACTTGGTAACTTAATAACTTGCGAACCCAGTAATTTGATAATTTTATAATTTGTAACTCTCTAACTCAAATACTTAGTAGCTACCTATCCCCAAAATATAAAACTTAAAAATTTACTAATTTCCAATAACGCACTACTCAAAAAGTTCCACACCAAACTACCCAAAGTCAAAAGTTGGAAAAACCGTCTTAAAACTCCTATCTCGTAACAATCCAGATATTTTTCAAAGAGAACGTCTTCTTCGTGCTCTGCAAAGATTAAAGAAGAAATTGCACTCAAGAGAGTCGCCGGAAGACACGTTCAAAAAGCGCGCTCGCGGAATATCAAAATTACACGCCAGTTCAGAAAATTCCACGGAACATCAGTACACTAATTACATCGCATATCGCGCCGCAAAAAAAGGAGAAGCAGCGGCAAATCGTAGCAAAAAGCTTCGAATGAAACGGACAAAGTTAATAAAGCCTTTCAAATTATGCTGCTCAAAGGATTCGTTCCACGGAACTAAAAGCCACTAAACGCGTCCCTCTTCAGAATTTCAGCGTCTTTTTTCGTTTTTCCGGTTTTCCGATCCTTTTTTTCTACCATTTTCAATTTTTCAACGTGCTCAGATGTTTTTTTCCACCCGTCAAAGTTTCAGTCCGGCTTTGCTCGCCGCCGCGAGAGCTACTCGGTTTATGTACGAGATCTCGTTTCGACGTTAACGTTTCCACGCGTTGAGCACACACGCGAAAATGGACACATCGCCCCACCGAAACGTTCAGAAAGTTTCTTAACGAGTACGCCTCGTTAGAAGGAAATTAAAGCGCGGTTCTGTAGGAACGTGGTCGAAAAACAACGAGATCGCTCGAGAGATCGGTGCGTTTCCGCGTCTCCAATTAAAATTCTGCTCAACCGCGTTGTGTCAAGCTTCGTTTAGACTCGGAAGTTGAATCGATCGACATAATTAAAGCGATAATTAACCGAGGACTCGATTCGGACGCGACCGCGTTTAAATACCGCGGGCTCTCTCCATGGTCCGTCATCTTAACCGGCGCGAAATTTGATTTCTATTTAATGAAACATGAGAAAGGAATATTTATAACAGAATTTAATTATATGAAAATTGTAATTCACATTTTTTTTTTAATTTTAAAGCCGAATTTTCAGCCGCGGTATGAATTTTCGTTCAGCTTTAACGCGAATATGTATTAATCTGTTATATCAAAATTCATCGGAAATTTCCTATATTTGCAAACTATTCCAGGTTCCGTTTGTTATTTCGGTCGATTCGGTCGATTGTGCATTTCGCATTAGCAAATATTAATTTCTGTATAAGGTGGCCGTATCGCAAACATGATTTATTATGAAATTCCTTCAAAATTTAACCGGTATCGTGTACACAGCCGATGAAATATTAAAAATTCGGACCGGAATGACAACTGCATTTCGAATGATATTTAACGTGCGTATAATGGAAGCGTATGAACGTTTGTAACGGAGAAAATTTATAAATGCAATTTGCCACGAATAAACAAATGAACGTATGAATAAAATAATTTACAACAATAAATAAAATTTTAATAATTGATGCAATAACGAGAAATGCAATAATTAAAATTATAACAATTTTTAGGTTATTTCTTAAGAAATGAATGAGACATTTGGCTCGTTAAAGTTAAGGTTAAGTGAAGACGATTAGTCCCTCACATTTGATATATTGCATATGCAACTTAAACGTTATCTTTCGCATTCGTTAAGCTCTTAGTAACCACAAACGCTTTGAAATTTTAAATAGCCGTTCAAAGAGGCTACTTTTATTAATATTCCACGTTTCATCGCATTGAGTTCACGTAGCACGGAAATTCCTTGCTGGCAAACATCAATAGCTTTGAAATATACCGTGGAAACTAATTACATCGCTCGAGATTCTTCGTGTTACATACTTGGGGAGTTAAACAGCTCGCTCGCGGCTGTAACAGCTGTTAACAGTTTACCCCGGTGTCCAAAAGGTGAAAGCCATCCTTTGAGTCCTACGATAATTGCGGATAATTATGCATAATTCGACACGCAACAGCGAAACGTATGCAAATCATGTGATAATAAAACGCTTTGATGGAGAGAACCGGTTCGGATGAAATGTGTGTGGGTTGACTTTGTGTTTCGATAGTGGAGATCTAGCTTTCTGGCGACAGAACGTCCGGTTCTGAGAAGTGAGATCATTTTTCAGATTGCGACTTTGTGGAGAATTGGATTTTTGACGTTTGAGATTTTGGGAGTTAAGATTGTAAGATTTTGGGATTTTGGGAGATTGGAATTTTGGAATTTTGGAATTTGGGATTTTGGGATTTTGGGATTTTGAGATTCTGGAATTTTGGGATTTTGAGATTCTGGAATTTTAGAATTTTTGAATTTGGGAATTTGGAATTTTGGTATTTTTGAATTTTTGAATTTCTGAATTTTTGAATTTCTGAATTTCTGAATTTCTGAATTTTCGAAGTTTTAAATTTTTGAATTTTTGAATTTTTGAATTTCTGAATTTTTGAATTTTTGAATTTTTGAATTTTTGAATTTTTGAATTTTTGAATTTTTGAATTTTTGAATTTAGGGTTTAAAGAATTTTTGGAATTTTTGAATTTGGGAATTTTGGAATTTTGGAATTTGGAGTTTAGAAAATTTTTGGAATTTTTAAATTTTCGAATTAAGGATTTAGAGAAATTTTGAATTTTGGAATTTTGGAATTTTCGAATTTGGGATTTAGAGAATTTTGGAATTTTACAATTTTGTAGTTATGAGATCCAAAATTCGAAATTTTTTAATTGTTAATGATAGCATAATATTGTTACATGATAATAACAATACTAGTAATATCTAGCAATATATTATAGTATCATTACTATTAACAATATACTACTATAATATTATGCTAGTACAATTAATAATGTACGATACAGATATTATACTACTGCAGAATATAGTATACTTCCATAGTAATATAGTAATACATGTATTATAGTAATACTATACCAGTATAATAAATAATATACTAATCTAATACTATACAAGTTTAATATTAGTGTAGTACATTATACTGGTACTATATAGTGCCATTACAATACCACTACTATACTACTATACTACTATACTACTATACTACTATACTACTATACTACTATATTACTATATTACTATAATACTATACTACTATATTACTATATTACTATAATACTATACTACTATACTAATATACCATTATACCACTATACTACAATGTTGCCATACTACCATACTGCTATTCTGTTTTTTACCATTATAGCACTTTACTATTCTATTATTCTACTATTCTACTATTTTACTATTCTATTATTTTATTATACTACTATTGTATTATTTTACAACTTCACTAGTTTAGTATAGCACTATTATATCATTTCATTGTACTGTTATAGTATAATACTACTATACTACTGTGCTACTATATTACTATACATACTATATCACAGCTTTACAGTGCTACTAGAACACTGAATTATAGTACTATTGTAGTATTATTGCACTATATTACTGTACTACTATAGTATTATATTACTATATTACTATATTACTATATTACTATGTTACTATACTACTATACTACTATACTACTATACTACTATACTACTATACTACTATACTACTATACTACTATACTACTATACTACTATACTACTATACTACTATACTACTATACCAGTATACTACTATACTACTATACTACTATACTACTATACTACTATACTACTATACTACTATACTACTATATTACTATACTACTATACTACTATACTACTATATTACTCTACTACTATACTACTATACTACTATACTATCATACTACTATACTAAGTTTGAAAACTAATATAAAAATTCTAATATTGTCACCACCTACTATAAAGAATGATTACACACTAAGAACGTAACAATATAAAATAAATCACGTACACGACCTTCCTCAATCACCAAACCCAAAATTATCTTGCAGTACCTATATGCACCAAGCAAATACGTGCAAAGAACAGCAAAGTCAGAATTAACAATGAAAGAACATACCGAAGGTCGAAACTGATGAGCTGAGCATTGGTAGCCGTCGAAACGGAAACACTATAAACGACGTTAATAATGCATGACGTGAGAGGTGCAGGTGGACGACAAAGCAAAGTGGTTTCGTCACCGGTATAAACCATCGACGAATCTCATCAGGAAGTAGGGTGGATGTTTCGAGTGTGTTTCGAGCAAACATGCTCGGCCATGCAGTGTCAACCTTCGGCAAGTCAGGCTGGTTATGGCGCAGAATCGAAATCTGGGTCGCGCCAATTAATATTATAATTCGTGGTGGCCACGAAGCTGGATTGAAACTATAAATCGAGCCGACGCTCTGGAACCATCGTTACGATCTCCATTATTCTGTACGCGACGACGTTAATGTCGCATTGGAAATATAGCTGATGATGAATGTCCTTTGTCTCTTTTAGGGGTCCTTTATCAACGGCCACCCGGGAAAAATGTCGCTGCAGAACCTACGAACGTCTCGTATTCGCCGGGTAGAGATTTCACCGGGGACGAATTTCTTATTGGGGCTCCATCGACGTTTTTAGCTTATTTTTACATGAGGGATGATCTATCATGCATGCTGGGTGCAGGTTCAAAAATTTTGTAACAGTGGGAAATGGGAAATTAAAGAGTTGGGGAATTAGCGAGTTGAGAAATTAGGGAGTTGGGAAATTAAGTAATTAGGAAATTAGGGGTTGGGAAGTTAAGGAGTTGGGAAATTAGCGATTTGAGAAATTAGGAAATTAGGAGTTGGGAAGTTAAAGAGTTGGGAAATTAGAGATTTGAGAAATTGGGGAATTAGGAGTTGGGAAATTACGGATTTGAGAAATTAGAGAGTTGGGAAATTATGAAATTGGGGAATTAGGGAATTAGGGAATTTGGGAATTAGGAAATTGAGAAATTATGGAATTGGTGAATTATAGAATTGGTGAGTTATGGAATTGGGAATTACGGAATATGGAAATTAGGGAATTGGTGAATTATGGAATTGGTGAATTATGAAATTGGGAAATTAGGGAATTGATGAACTATGGAATTGGGAAATTATGGAATTGGGAAATTGGGGAATTGGTGAATTATGAAATTGGGAAATTAGGGAATTGATGAACTATGGATTTGGGAAATTATGGAATTGGGAAATTGGGGAATTGGTGAATTATGGAATTGGAAAATTGTGGAATTGGGAAATTAGGGAATTAAGAAATTGTGGAATTGAGAAATTAGGAAATTAGGGAATTAGAAAATCAGGAAATCCGGAAATCCGGAAATCCGGAAATAAGGAAATAAGGAAATTAGAAAATTAGAAAATTAGAAAATTAGAAAATTAGAAAATTAGAAAATTAGAAAATTAGAAAATTAGAAAATTAGGAAATTAGGAAATTAGGAAAATAGGAAAATAGGAAAATAGGAAATTAGGAAATTAGGAAATGAGTAATTCCAAGTTTTGAAGACTCAAAAATTTGCATTTAAAAAATTCAAAAACATTCCTCATCTAAAATATGCCTATTTAATAGTTACTTTATAAATTTAAAAATTAATTATTTCAATCACCCTTATCTATATTCCCCTCAATATCCCCACAATATTATCGATATTATCGAATTTTATCTATAATCCCACTTACACTTCCGTAAGCCGTCAAGCGAAAATTTTTGTTTCCTTCAAAAGGAGTTGTATACACGTTTAATCCCGTTTGTTTTCAAGGGACAATGAGTCACGGGAATGAAGCGTAGTACAATTTCACGGTGATATTGTCCCCTCGATTTTCCGAAGGTTCCCGTAATCCACCGTGAAAGAAATACGGCACGAGTCATCCGAGTAAATGGTACTGAATCGCTTGCGAAGGGAGTCTTGTTTTTAGTGAAATCGGTTCTGTCTTGTTGGGATGAAGACGTTGGGAATAATTTCAGTGAAATATTTTATATAATCGGGGAAAAATTATATGGATCAAGTTAGTGAATTTATTGAAATACATTAATTTATAAATTAGGGGAGCAGATAATTTTATTTTGGGAAAGTTGTTGTTGAAATTGTGGAAATTTAGGGGGATGTTTTAGTACTTTAGAAGTAGAGAGATTCAAGTATTCAAGTATTCGAGTATTTAAGTATTCAATCATTCAAGTATTCAATCATTCAGGTATTCAATCATTCAAGTATTCAATCATTCAAGTATTCAATCATTCAAGTATTCAATCAGTTAAGTACTCAAACATTCAAGTACTCAATCATTCATGAATTTAATCATTCAAGTATTCAATCATTCAAGTATTCAATCATTCAAATATTCAATTATCAAGTATCCAATCAGTTAAGTACTCAATCATTCAAGTATTCAATCATTCAAGCATTCAATCATTCAAGTATTCAATCATCAAGTATTCAATTAGTTAAATACTGAATCATTCAAATACTCAATCATTCAAGTATTCAATCATTCAAGTACTCAATCATTCAAATATTCTGTCACCAAGTACTTAATTAGTTAAGTACTCAATCATTCAAGTATTCTATCATCAAGTACATATTTAATTAGTTAAGTACTCAATCATTCAAGTACTCAATCATTCAAGTATTCTATCACCAAGTATTTAATTAGTTAAGTACTCAATCATTCAAGTATTCTATCATCAAGTACATATTTAATTAGTTAAGTACTCAATCATTCAAGTATTGAATCATTCGTGAATTCAATCGTTCAAGTATTCAATCATTCAAGGATTCAATCAGTCAAGCATTCAATCATTCAAGTTTCTCAACGATTCAAGTACTCGAATTTTCAAGTATTCAAGTATTCAATTCTGCAATTACTAGATTATTCAAGTATACAACTATTTAAGTATTTAACTACTCAATTACTGAAGTATTCAATTATTCAATTTTTCAAATCTGGAAAAATTCTAAAATTCTAAAATCAGAAATATCAAAATGAAAAACAACAGTACTATAAAAAAATTATAATTAAAAATATCTACTAAATTCCCATTCGATCCCAGTAATCTCCACGAAAATATTTAATAAAACCCACCCCGCAATTTTTCACTCCCTTCCCGAACGTAATCAAACGCACCTGCAGTAAAGACCGCGTAGAAGGAAGCAGCCGCCATTAAAGAAACAAGTAAGAGAAGAAAGGAGCGTCGGTAACGGAGAAAAAGTGACGCGGGCGAAGATCCTGGGCGGAAATACAAGATGGTTGCAGATGGAGGAGCAAAGCGAAATTAGGGGTGGAAAAAGGAACGGTCGTTTAAGCACGCGGCTACGGAGAATGGGAAACACGGTCTGGCAATGCTGTTATCGCGGTGGACACCGAATGGAAATATGGCGTCTATTATTCGCCGAATACCTTTACGTTTCCGTGTAATTGTCCCGCGAAGAACAAGCCGCGTTCCCAACAGCTTTCTTCGCGACGAAAATGGAGGTCAGAACATTCGTCTGCTTTCGTTTTTGCGCGTTGAAACTGTAGGTCGTCTTAAGCGCGCGGATTAAGAGGAAAAAGTCAGGAAAGGAGGGAATCTTTAATTTTTCCACGGGTTTTCCGGCCATTTTTTGCAAGTGGCGGTATATAAGGATCTGGGCTGTTATCGATAGCCCGCTACTAAGGGAATTAGGACTGCAACGCGATAAATTCTCGCGAACGCTCGGACAAACCGCTGAAAAAGGGCAACCTCGTTTGTTAGGGGAGGGATCGCGTTCAGGATGATATATTCGGTAATTGAAATGGGGAATGGAATTCGGTGTACCTAGGTCTACAAATGAGCAATTAAACTGGGAGGAACGGGGGAAGTGGTTGAAGAGTCGTTTCAAAGTGGTTTGTGATTGCATGAGGTCCGTTGGTGATTTTTTGATATTTTTGGGTTCTTTGTGGTTTAAGTTTGCGGATTTTTTGAAGTGTGAATTTTTGGATTTCTAATTTTTCAATTTTTCGATTTTTCGATTTTTCAAGTTTTCAAGTTTTCAATTTTTCAATTTTCTAATTTTCCTATTTTCCTATTTTCCTATTTTCCTATTTTCCTATTTTCCTATTTTCCTATTTTCCTATTTTCCTATTTTCCTATTTTCCTATTTTCCTATTTTCCTATTTTCCTATTTTCCTATTTTCCTATTTTCCTATTTTCCCATTTCCTTATTTCTCCATTTTCCTATTTTCCAACCTCCTAATTTCCCAGTTACCCAATTTCCTAATTTCTTAATTTCGCAGTTTTCTAATTTCTTAGTTACCTAATTTCCTAATTTCCTAATTTCCTCATTTCCTCATTTCCTCATTTCTTATATTCCTAATTTCCTAATTTCCTAATTTCCTAATTTCCTAATTTCCTAATTTCTTAATTTCCTACTTTCTCATTTCCTTATTTTTCCATTTTCCAATTTTTCAACCTAATAATTTTCCAGTTACCCAATTTCCTAATTTCTTAATTTCGCAGTTTTCTAATTTCCTAGTTACCTAATTTCCTAATTTCCTGATGTCCTAATTTCCTCATTTCCTGATTTCTTAATTTCCTAATTTCCTCATTTCCTCATTTCCTCATTAAGAAATGATTTAATTTCTTAATTTGCTAATTTCCTAATTTCCTACTTTCCCATTTCCTTATTTTTCCATTTTCCAATTTTTCAACCTAATAATTTCCCAGTTACCTAATTTCCTGCTGTCTTAATTTCCTAATGTCCTAATTTCCCAATTTCCCATTTCCTTATTTTTCTATTTTCCAATTTTCTAAATTTCCAATTTCTTATTTTCCTAATTTTCGAATTGTTCTATATTCAAATTTTTCAATTCAAAAAATCAAGAAAGTTCCCAATTTCCTAAATTCTAAATTTCCAATATTGCAAATTTCTCAAATCCTTAAATTCC
Source organism: Megachile leachella (assembly GCA_963576845.1). Taxonomy (NCBI): domain Eukaryota; kingdom Metazoa; phylum Arthropoda; class Insecta; order Hymenoptera; family Megachilidae; genus Megachile; species Megachile leachella. The sequence goes on along the minus strand of OY756252.1, from coordinate 7,189,540 downwards.
CAAATTCCATAATTTCCCAAAATTCGACTTGTTTTCATTTTCAATTTTACAATTTCGAAAATTACCTAATGTGAACATTTTTTAATTTTTGAATGTTTGCAAGTTTAAATGAGAATATGTATACATTATAAGCATACATAAACGTACATGTGCATACGTACATATGAACATGTGTATACATGATATGATTATACAGTATACATTATACATGTGTGATTGTACATATATGTATATGGCATTATTAGGCTGTGAAGTATCATGACACTGTATTATTATATTATACATATAGCTTTATTACATTGAACAATTTTATTATTATTACTATTTACATTATTAGACTATTACTATTGCTATTATTATTATTATTATTATTATTTACATTATTACTATTACATTATTATTACTCTTGACAGTACTATTGTTCAGACCCTATAATTATAGAATATTGTTACGTATTATAATTGTATAGTATTATTGCACATTACTATACTGAACAATATTACTGTCTAATAGTATAATTATACAATAATAAATTATTAACGCTTTCTAACCATGAAACATTGTTATACAAAACAGTATAATATTAAAAAATTAAAAATTAATAAAAATGATTAAAAATGATACAGACATATAATGTTATAAGTATATAAACCGGTATAATGACGCTATATAACAGCATCAAACTCGACAATATGATCGTAGCAGACAGTAACATATTATTACACGATCGCTATGCAAAATCAAAAGAATTTTTCAGCGCTCGCATCAAAATCTCTCGCGGCCGGAATGAAAACTAGACACGACGTAGATGAATGAAAGGGAAGATGAGAGGAGGGCCCGCGAAATAAAACAGGCGAAATTCAAGAAACGAAGGGAAGATTGAATTTCATTGAAACATGTCTGCTGATGGATAAATGATGCTTCGCCGAGAGGAAAAAAGAGGCACCGTTTGATTCGACGCGCGATTTAGAACACGGTTTTCCTGGAATCGAGAGAAATTGTTCTTCCTCGTTCTCTCTTCGAGGACTGTTAAGAAAAATGAAATGGGGTGAAACTAATTTCTCACGTTCAAAGGCGTTAACTGGAGCCTCGGGCGTGTTTAACGGATCTGGAGCGGATATTAATAATGCGAAACGATAAGAGGAGGAGAAAAAAGGAAGACACTCGTTCGATCATTTATTAACGCGAACTTATTGGCGTGCTTGATAATAAACACTTTGTACATCGTAGTTGAAGTATTGGGAAGATGTTTGTTACGAACGTGGATGGGACGACTCCATTTTGTCTGTGGGCCGCCATTTTGTGGTCTGGGTAACGACTCCCGCGTAAAATTTTAATTTTAGGTTGTAATTATGTTGTATGGAAAATTGTATTAGGTCAAATTTAGTATTAGATACTTTTGAGGTATTTGTGACGCACTCCTGACACATTCGTGAAGCGTTCTTGACGCATCCTTGACGCACCCTTGACACACTTTTGACGCACTCTTGGGGTTCCTATGGCGCATTTTTGACGTCCCTATGACGCACTCTTGACATTCATATGACGCATTCTTGACGCACTTCTGATGACTTACTGACGCATTCCTGACGTCCCCATGACGCACTCTTGATACACTATCGACGTCCCTACGACGCACTCTTGACGCATTTCTGATGAATTACTGACGCACTCTTGACGCACTCCTGATGAATTACTGACGCATTCCTGACATCTCTGTGACGCACTGTTGATGCACTCTCGACGTCCCTATGACGCACTCTTGACGTCCATATGACGCACTCTTGACGCACTTCTGATGAATTACTGACGCATTCCTGACGTCCCCATGACGCACTGTTGATACACTATCGACGTCCCTACGACGCACTCTTGACGCATTTCTGATGAATTACTGACGCACTCTTGACGCACTCCTGATGAATTACTGACGCATTCCTGACATCTCTGTGACGCACTGTTGATGCACTCTCGACGTCCCTATGACGCACTCTTGACGTCCATATGACGCACTCTTGACGCACTTCTGATGAATTACTGACGCATTCCTGACGTCCCCATGACGCACTGTTGATACACTATCGACGTCCCTATGACGCACTCTTGATGCATTTCTGATGAATTACTGACGCACTCTTGACGCACTCCTGATGAATTACTGACGCATTCCTGACATCTCTGTGACGCACTGTTGATGCACTCTCGACGTCCCTATGACGCACTCTTGACGTTCATATGACGCATTCTTGACGCACTTCTGATAAATTACTGACGTATTCCTGACGTCTCCATGACGCACTCTTGATGTACTCTCGATGTCCCTATGACGCACTCTGGACGCATTTCTGATGAATTACTGACGCACTCTTGACGCACTCCTGATGAATTACTGACGCATTCCTGACATCCCTATGACGCACTTTTGATGCACTCTCGACGTCCCTATGACACACTCTTGACGCACTTCTGATGAATTACTGACGCACTCCTGATGAATTACTGACGCACTCCCGATGTCCCTATGACGCACTCTTGACGCATTCTTGATGCACTCTCGACGTCCTTATGACGGACACTTGACGCACTCCTGTCGAACTACTGACTCTTGACATACTCGTGACGCACTCCTAACGTACTCGCGACGCACCCATGACGCACTCTTGACACATTCGTACCTCAGCTGTGATCAATTTTACTCGAATTTTTAATACGCTTCTTAACGCATTTGTGACACACTCGTGGTAACTTGATACGTTGATAACTTAGTTACTTGGTAACGTGGTAAGTTGATGCCTTGATAACTTGGTAACTTGATACCTTGACAATTTGGTAACTTGATACCTTTATAACTTGGCAACTTAGAAACTTAACAACTTGGTAACTTGATACGTTGGAAACTTGATATCTTGAAATCTTGATATCTTAGAAACTTGATCTCCTGGAAATTTGATATCTTGGAAACTTGATACTTTAGAAACTTGATACCTTTATAACTTGGTAACTTAGTAACTTAACAACTTGGTAACTTGATACCTTGGAAACTTGATACCTTGGAAACTTGATACCTTGGAAACTTGATACTTTAGGAACTTGATACCTTATAAACTTGATATCTTAGGATACCTTGGAAACTTGATACCTAGGGAACTTGATACCTTGGAAACTTGATATCTTGGAAACTTGAAACCTTGGAAACTTGATATTTTGGAAACTTGATACTTAAGAAACTTGATACCTTTATAACTTGGTGACTTAGTAACTTAATAACTTGGTAACTTGATGTTTTGTAAACTTGATAACTTGCAAACTTGATACTTTAGGAACTTGATACCTTATAAAGTTGATAACTTAGGATACCTTGGAAACTTGATATCTTGGAAACTTGAAACCTTGGAAACTTGATATCTTGGAAACTTGATACCTTGGAAACTTGATACCTTGGAAACTCGATACCTTGGGAACTTGATACCTTGGAAACTTGATATCTTGCAAAATTGATACTTTAGAAATTTGATACCTTGGAAACTTGATACCTTAGAAACTTGATACTTCTGAAACTGATAACTTGAGCGTTTTCGTTAGGAGCGTCGGTGGCGCTAGAGCTGAAATTTGAACGCCATAGAAAATGTCTACCTACTCAAAGACTAGTTTACAACTCTCCACATTATCCAATTTGAAAAGTATTCCAGATATTTCAAAAAATGAAGATATAAAGCAAATAATCAGTGTATGAGCAATGTATCTCTTTATCAGAATACCTATACTTATACTTTGTCAGAATACCTGTACCATATTAAATAATCTATAAAAAATATTTCCTTCCATAATAAATATCTTATCCTAACATAAATATCGTAAATTATCTAAATTTAATTATCTAACCCTTATCCTAAATTACATTTGTACTAACGTAAATTGATTCGTTCTTGTTACAGCACGTCCCCAGAAGGTGGAAATCAGTAATTACCCAAACAAGAAGAAGATCGAGGTAAAGGTTGGCGAATCCCGTCGTTTGGAATGCGTTGTCAGGTCTGCGAAACCTGCTGCGACGATCGTTTGGTATCGCGGAAACGTGCAGATCAAAGGGGGTGACACTACGATCACACCGATCTCCATAGAGGGTGGTAAGTAAATTTAAACCCCACCTTTGTGTTTCGACCCTAAAGTCGATAAAATCTCGTTGCAGAAGCTCAAACTTCTTATCTTCGACGTAAGAATCGACGACCAAGTCTCCCTCCTTTTTTTTCTTTATCTTTAAGAAGCCAATTTACATGAAGGCTTTTGTTATCTTAAATAGCCATTTGCATAAATTTTGCTGGGGGCGATACAAAATGTACATATAACATTTTAATGTACGTTATAGAAGGTTGTATTTCGAAACCTTCAGAATTCTTAAATTTCTCCAAATTCTCAAGCTTCTTTTTCCCCACATTTAACAAATTTTGTACTTCAGTACAAATATAGTATTTACAGAAAAGTGTAATGACCGACAGAAAAAATATTACCGCAAGCAGATAGAAAAGAGAGAAAAGAAGAACTCGAGATCCGAGAAGATAGATCGAATAAAAATAATTAACAAAAGCTGACAACCAGGACGCGAACGAGACGAATGAGTTTTCTTGTCGAAATTAAGTCTCTCCCCTCGCGCGCCTCGAGCTATGATTAATCTTTGTTTACTCGATCACAGGGTAAATTTTATTTTCGTTCACGAGGACCCCACGGTGCTTCTTCTTGTCGTCCTCATTAGTCAAATGTAGCGGCGGGACTTTTAAACGGTCGTTCCCGTTTAAAAAACGCACCCCTTTATTGCGCGGTTCGAGATAACAAATTAGACTCGTTTGCGGGTATCTTCATTAAGCAAACAGCCTTCAATTGCGGTGTACTTTAATCGTTCGACTAACTGTAATTAACGAACTATTGTCGGGGTATTGCGAAATTCGTTGAATCGTTTTAAAGTTTAATTTTGAGGTAAATGTTTTGGTCATGTTAAATAATTGAATGAACATTTAAAACCTTAAGAACCTAACCTAATTTTAGATAAAATATTCCTAAGGTCAGGTTAGTTTAAATCAAACTTCCAATATCTCAAAATAAATTGTATTTAATATTGCTACTTAAATAATTGTTCACAACTCAAACAAAAAATGTTATACAAACTGTTTTAATAAAAGAATATCCCAACATAAAATTTGTAAATGAAGGAAGTAATGAATAACGTAAAATTTTGTACAGATTCTAAAATCCAGAATATTTCAAATAATTTAACTTAATTTCCAATTACTGTGGCACTTTGCTCATAAACTTTAAATACCGTTAGCTGCGAACCGCTAAATGGTTTCATTTCAAAAAGCTTTATTCATCAATTACTGTTATGACGTTATAATATTATTCATTAGCAGCTAAATGGTTCGAATTCCGGAAGAAATATTCATCAATCACAATTTTAATATCACAAAGTCGTTCGCCAACCTATAAATACAATTTGTAAAGGTGTCATTCATCGCTGAATTCAGATTTCTACGTTCTGATAGCGCTCTGTTTTAAACCGTTCGTTAATTAACAACCAGTTCATTAATGTTCACAAAGTGGCTCTTTAGAAGACTCGATCTGATATTTCAGTTTTATTGTTCTTTCTCAGGAAATATTGGTTGAGCTTCGTTTTTGTTCTTTTCTGAAAACAAGAATAACGTTTGGAACCAAACACAATGAAACTTTACTTAAAAACTATTAAATGAAATGTTCTTAAACAATGAAATTGTTAGAAAGAAGAACAAAATCTTCTTGAGAAAGTGAATAAAATTTTGAGGAAGAAAAAGAAATTTTCTAAAAAAGATCAATATTTTTTCATAAAAAAGGAAACAAAATTTTCTAAAAAAAAAGAAGTAAATTTTGTTAAAAATAAAAACAATGTAATTTTGTTAAAAATACAAATAATGTAATTTTGTTAAAAATACAAATAATGAAATTTTGTTAAAAATACAAGCAATGAAGTTTTGTTAAAAATAAAAGCAATGAAATTTTGATAAAAATAAAAGCAATTAAATTTTTTTTAAAATAGAAGCAATGAAAGTTTCTTAAAGATAAGATCAATTAAATTTTGTTAAAAATGAAATCAATGAAATTTTGTTAAAAATGAAATCAATGAAATTTTGTTAAAAATAAAACTTGACAAATTTTGTTAAAAATAAAAACATTGAAATTTCATTAAAAATAAATTCAATGAAATCAATTTCTTCTGAAAATTATGCAAATTACCAATAATAAATAATAATAAAGGTTATACAAATTATAAACTTGTAAAAAATAACCTAACCTAACCTCATAGATTTTGACAGACTAAAATATTACAAACTATAACAATATATCTAATTTTATACAATTATATAAAAAATCATATTCCATAACGAAAATGATATGAATGACAAAAAGTCTCAAAATATAAAAATTTATTGTTCACCTGAAATCGCTATAACCTCAATCTCCCAATTACACGCCCGTTAATTTCCCACCGCAGCATCTTAAATCTTAATATCAATTCCGCAAGTCAGATCGGTGAATGGTTGTTTTGGTTGAAAAACCCTTCAATTCTGAATCGTTCCTCGTTTGCATTATACATCGATAATCGCAATATCGTTTCCAACATTCATATCGATATTTTATTCGCAGTCAGCATCGTAAACAGATCTGGTTGATTAAATCGCAACACAGGGTTATAAGGCAGGATTTAAATAAAGATAACGAGCCGGTCCGTGTCGCGACCGTTCCGTTTCATATTCATTAATTATTTCATAGAAACGGGGAAGAAAGCTTCTCTAGAAACGGTCTTTGCTCGTCGAACCATTATGGCCTCTTTTTCCATCGCGTTCTGCCTATTACTTCTGCTCCCGCAGCACTCATCTTTTATAGCCGTTTCCCTCTTCCGTTCCGATGTTTTCCTTTATCTCGAAGCGCGTGTTCCGACTGGGGATCGATACCGAAGCGATTTCGCTCCTGAAAATTGCTCCTTCTTCGATCGAGCTTTTTTCACGAATTGTTGTTCCTGGCGTCGCAGACGTCTGCGGCTTTAATTGTCGGTAAAAATGGATTAACGGGAATTAGGTTCTCGGGTTGAATCGAAACGAGAGGCTTTCGAAGACGTTTTTGCGCACCGTCGATTCACCGCAATCTCGACTTCCGTTTCACCCGCGGAATTCGTCTTGCGAACCGAGAATACCAAATGGGTGAAATCTTCGGAGAAAGTAGTAGATTCGAATGGGAATTTACGGTCGTTTCATGAACGAATTTATTACGTGGATACGACGCCATTTTTAATATTCACGTTCGAATTCTTTTATTATTTTTTACTTGCGTTAGATTACGTTTTTAAATGGGTTAGGTTAGGATTTGGATTTTTTTAGTTGGATTAGGTTTTGTACTTTTTTATTTGGGTTAGGTTAGGTTTTGTACTTTTGTAGTTGGGTTAGGTTAGGTTTTGGACTTTTTTAGTTCGGTTAGGTTAGGTTTTGTACTTTTTTATTTGGGTTAGGTTAGGTTTCGGATTTTTTTATTTGGATTAGGTTAGGTTTTGTACTTTTTTAATTGAATTAGGTTAGGTTAGGTTTTTTGCTTTTTTAGTTGGGTTAGGTTAGGTTTTGGACTTTTTTAGTTCGGTTAGGTTAGGTTTTTTACTTTTTTATTTGGGTTAGGTTAGGTTTTGGATTTTTTTAGTTGGGTTAGGTTAGATTTGGGACCTTTTTAGTTGGGTTAGGTTAGATTTTGGACTTTTTTAGTTGGGTTAGGTTAGGTTTTGGATTTTTTTTGGTTGGGTTAGGTTAGATTTTGGACTTTTTTAGTTGGGTTAGGTTAGATTAGATTTTGTACTTTTTTAGTTGAGTTAGGTCAGGTTTTTTACTTTTTTAATTGAGTTAGGTTACGTTGGGAATTTTTTATTTGAGTTAGGTTAGGTTTTGTGCTTTTTTTATTGGGTTACGTTAGGTCATTTTTGTATTTTTATGATTGGGTTAGGTTACTTTTGTACATATTTAATTGAGTTAGGTTAGGTCATTTTTGTATTTTTATAATTGGGTTAGGTTACTTTTGTACATATTTAATTGAGTTAGGTTAGGTCATTTTTGTATTTTTATAATTGGGTTAGGTTACTTTTGTACATATTTAATTGAGTTAGGTTAGCTCATTTTTGTATTTTTATAATTGGCTTAGGTTACTTTTGTACATATTTAATTGAGTTAGGTCAGGTCATTTTTATATTTTTATAATTATATTAAATTACTTTTGTACATATTTAATTGAGTTAGGTTAGGTCATTTTTGTATTTTTATACTTAGCTTAGGTTACTTTTGTGCATATTTAATTGAATTAGGTTAGGTCATTTTTATATTCTTATCATTATACTAAATTACTGTTGTACATGTTTAATTTAGTTAGGTTGAGTCATTTTTGTATTTTTATAATTATATTAAATTACTTTTGTACATATTTAATTGAGTTAGATTTGGGTCATTTTTATATTTTTATAATTTTATTAGGTTACGTTTGTACCCTTTTAGTTGAAATAGGTTAGGTCACTTTTGTATTTTTGTAATTGGGTTAGGTTATTATATACAATTTATTCTGATGTATTACAAGTTTGATTTAAACTAACCTAACCTTAGGAATATTTTTCTAAAAGTTTGGTTAGGTTATGTTAGATTAGATGGGTTATTAAATACAATATACTCTGATGTATGATAAGTTTGACTTAAATCAAACTTAAGAATATTTTTTCCTAAGAATATGTTATATTGAATTAACTTAGGTTAGGTTATATTTACTTCTATTATGTTAGGTCAAATTATAGACAAAATTATAATACAAAATAAGAATTATATTATTTAAAAACAATTGAGCTTACCCTCTACTAAAAATTATTACAAAAGCACATTCAGAATTTGTTTAAAGTTCAAACTTTTTAATCTCGAAATCTGTTAACTTTCCAAATTTTAGTGTCACTTAAAATCTTTCGGTTCTATCTCCGAAAAATCCTCGTTAAAAAGAAATAAAGTGAAACTAGAACATCGGAACTCCTCCCAAGACCCATTTCCTCAAAGATAAAACATAAATCGGCCAAGTAATTACAATTAATATCCCTTTCAACGTAGCCGAGATATTTTTATCACCGCGAGAAGGGCACACGAATTACGAAGGAAAAATCTTCACGCAAACCTGTACGGCTATAGATAAAACTTTCAAGCCGCTGGAACAGCTACTGTACAAACCATAGTTACGACCCTGGGGATCATGAAACGTTAACTATGTTGGAGCGGCACGAAAAGAAGAATATATGGACCAAGCATAGAACTAGTGGAGCGTATTGTTGGAAAGGATATAATGGAGCAACTAAGACACTCTATTAAGTTATTCTCTAGTGTGCTTTCAAAAAACACTACGCGGAAGAATGGCGGCCCAGTTTAAATATTAAAGTCGGACGGGAAAATGGCGCGGAACGGCTATTCGGAGATAAACTGTTGATGTTACGTTTCCAGTTAACGTTTGGTACAAGTGGATGATTTTAGAGATATTTATTGGGGAATGTATTGACACGTGATATAGATAGGGGCAGAAATGTGAAACGGCAGAAAATAAAATTCATCCATAGGTAAAATTAAGGTTTGTTCTTAGCAAGGTTAGGTTAGGTTTCAAAATTGAAATTTATTATTAGGTAAAATTGCAGTTTTTAGTAAAATTAAAATTTGTTCTGAAATGGAATTGAAATTAGTTATCAGTTACAATTGAAATTTATTGAAATTTGTTCTTAGGTCAATTTAAAGTTCGTTCTTAGTGTGGTTAGGTTAGGTTTCAAAATTGAAATTTATTATTAGGTAAAATTGCAGTTTTCAGTAAAATTAAAATTTGTTCTGAAATGGAATTGAAATTAGTTATCAGTTACAATAAAAATTTATTGAAATTTGTTCTTAGGTAAAATTAAAGTTTGTTCTTAGCAAGATTAGGTTAGGTTTCAAAATTGAAATTTATTATTAAATAAATTATTAAATTAGCAAAATTACTACTTTATCTTATCTCTCCTACTATACTTTCCGCCACCTTCTCTAGAAAATTGTTACATTCTCTCCAAAATTTCATGAAAATTTCTATAACCTCTAAACCTCAAAAACGTAATAACATTACGTTTTCACAAGTTCAAAAGCATCGAAATTATTGCATTGTTAAACAAAACCACAGCACAGCAAATGTAATTTCCTCCCAATTACACATTCGAAGCACAGAGTCTCCGTCGAAAATTTTCAGATAAATTTTCATGAGTGTTCCATTTGTCGAGATCGAATTAGAATACACGAAACAAATGTACCTCCGTTCTCCATTTCGCGTTCGTGTTGATTTTTAATTTTTCAAGAAATTTCAATTTCCCATCCGCCCCCGGTATTTTCATTCGCACGAGATAATTTTTCTCCCGCAAAAATTATTTTTTCCATTTCGACAGCTGAAAATTATTCCGTACCTTTTTTTTTCAATTTAATTTCCCGTCTAAATAAAGTAATCGCGCAATCTTATTTCACCAGCGAATATTTGTCGAGTTTGCCTTTTGTTCTATTCTCGATACGAGTGTACTTTCCTTACATTATTCAGTGTCTCTTTGTTATATTTTAACGCGATAACGAGCTCTCGATGCGGCTCGCGATTGTGAACGGAGATGTATTATAATAAGGTACAAGGCACTCAATTTATGCAGTATACGCTCGTTATCATTGCTGTATCAAAACTTGGGTAGTCAGAAAACGAAGAATCACAAGTGTCTTTATAACCTTTTAAATTTCTGCACTTTCAAATTTTTAAATTTTCATAATTTTTTATTTTTAGTTTTAGGAAATTTGAATTTCCCGCGTTCTAAACTCAAATGGTTTTATCCTAAAGAAGTATTACAGAAGTTTCTTTTCATGTCTGTTTAAATTTCTAAACTTCTATTTTTTCAATTTTACAAATTTTCACAATTTAAATTTTACGAAATTTGAATTTCCCGCGTCCTAAACTCAAATGGTTTTATCCTAAAGAAGTATTACAGAAGTTTCTTTTCATGTCTGTTTAAATTTCTAAACTTCTATTTTTTCAATTTTACAAATTTTAACAATTTAAGTTTTACGAAATTCAAATTTCCCGCGTCCTAACCTCAAATGGTTTTATCCTAAAATGTATTACACAAGTTTGATTTCATGTCTGTTTAAATTTCTAAACTTTTACTTTTTCAATTTTAAAAATTTTAACAATTTAAGTTTTATGAAATTCAAATTTCCCGCGTTCTAACCTCAAATCAAAAAGTATCACAAAAATCGCAAGCTCAGAAACCTAAATACGATAAAACACAAACAGTTGCGAAAATTTCTCGATAAAAGTTGCTAAAGTGTTAAAAGGATCGTGTCACGATCGATGTATCGAAACTATTTAAAATCCAATGGAGTGCTCGCAAACGAAATCGACTTGTCGGACGCTTTAAACGGCGAGTTTGCAACGACGCTCGTGCATGCTCGTTTCTCAATCGGATTTCACACTTGGAGACAAAATTTCGGTGGTTTACGACTAGTTTACAACTAAGTCTAAGTAGTTTCCTTCTAGCTGTACACGTGCAAGTTTCCTCTGTCGTTTGCACACGTTCTGTCGCGTCAGGAATTCCGAAACTCATCGTTTTCTGAGTCAATACACGCTTCTCGTTGATTGCATCCATCTCACCGTTTCGTTCGATATAATTTAATAGTGTCACTCACTGGTGACGCAATATTTCATATTTTCCTGCGATATTTCCTTTGTGATCACGGTTGATTGCACCTTTGCTATTTTTCGCAAATCGATCTCTGACATCAAAGGTGTCAAATATTTTTCTAGGGAGCGTCCATTTTATTTACTGGTGCATGGACCAGTCTGTGGATTTTCATAATTTTATAGTTCATTTTTGTTGCTGAACAATTATTTTTAATTTTTAGTTGCTGATGAAATAATTTATTTGAAAAATAAAGATTCAGATATTAATTTAGTAATGTAAATATGACGTTTATAACATGTCAACGCTTAAGATTTGAAGTATATAAAGCCTCTGTTCAATACAAGATGGCTTCCCACGAGTTATGGAAGTGACATTACTGATCTCAAAAATAAATTTTCAAATTGTGACATTTTATTGTTATCACAGCATTGGTGCCATCTCAAGGAACTTTTCTATCGCATTAATATTCGTCTATGACTAAAATTCTCTTGTAAAACTGAAATACAAAACGCGAGGTGGAGTATCAGAAACCAATATGGCGTCAACGCATCCTACAAACAAAAATTATTTAATACAAATATTAACAGTGATTACCTACAACAAATACCCACAATTTGCAGACAAAAAAGTATAAAAAATCCAATAATTATTAAAGTCGTTTTAAGTAATTGTAAAAAATTAAAATTGCGTTCATTAAAGAGATACTGTTATTACTTTATTAAACAGATCGTACAGAAAGTAATATAATTACGTGTCCGTGTAATTTCTGTCTGGTGTTGGTAGAAAAAGAACGCACGAAACAGAGTTAATTTGCCTTATTGTTTGAATAATTAGTTTTCATAACGCAACAGCGAATGTTCGAACTTTATGTGCAACCATTTTCCAGCGTGTAACATCGAGCCACGTGTAACGAACTCGTATTACCGAAATTCACACCGTGTTAATTAAATTTCAGATTACGTGCCGCGTTTCAGCGGTTCACGCGTTCACGGTGTAAATCCACGATAAATCCCGATAGAAAATGCGGTCGAAAAACGCAAGATTAACGGGGACTGAGGTGCAACTTAATCGTCCGTTTTAGCGAGGGAGATTAAAGAAAAATTCTAGTATTATTCCTTAATGTGTTTGATAGAAATGAAGATGTGGAAGTCGGGTAAATGGAATATTTAAATGCACTGAATTTTGAAGGAATAAATATTGAAAGCTTCCATATTTCCAGATTTGTTAATTTACACATTTGTAATTATTGAAATATATAGGTTTTAAGGTTTTGAAGTTATAGTTTCATATTTTTTAATTTTTTAAATTTTCAAATTTACAAATTTACAGTATTTAAATATTTAGGTTTCCAAATTTTTTATTTTAAAAATTTACAGTCTTTGAATATTTAGATTTACAAATTTTCAATTTTATAAATTTTCAAGTTTAAAATTTTGAAATTTACATGTTTACAAATTTACAAATTTACTAAATGGTGAATAAGAAACTTTCAACTATACTAATTGATAAACCAGAAGTTCACGAGTTTCGTTCTCCGAGAATCGATAACAAAATGGCGGAAGATAACAAACGCCAACACTCCTCAAACAACCAACAATAATAAAAGCACAAAATTACATTACCAATTCGTCTCTAAATTTCCCACAATTCCTACAATCATTAAAAAACGCCTAAAGACGTCCTTTAATCAACTTTATCCATGCAGATATCTCATTGTACACCATTTAATCCTCCCTGACAATCCCATAATGCTCCCTCTAATTCGTGCGAGTTAACTTTTCATTCATACGCTTTGCTGTCCATCTCTCTCCATTCATACCTTACTCCGTTTAATTTAACACTAAACCAACTTTATAAAATACGTAATAATAGATTTTTATTTATCTCACAAAAGACTATATTATAACTATAATTAGACTTTTTTCCTAACTTCATTTTGTTGATCTGCTTTCTTCAGAACACGAGCACTTTGAATTCCAAATATTTTCCAATTCACATTCCCTTCGTCTCGTTATCTAAAGTTCAATTTTCTTCTAATTCACTTCCTCGTACAATTCGTCCTCGATAGAGCATTGGTACGTTCACTTTTAGCAACGATTCGTCCGCCATTTTAGGGCTACGAAAAAGAATTAGGTACATCGATATACAAAATGGCCGCGATGACTACGTTACGTCGGCCATGTTCATGTCGCCAGCGCGATTTTCCTAAGAAAACGTCGATAAATCTATCTAAATATCTAATAAACGATTTCGGATTAAATAGATTACAGATACTTTTCCACTTCAAGTACCAGTCTTGATGTATCGTATAAGATACAAAATTTTCATTCCGAATAAACGAAAAGATTCATCCATCGCTGCAAGAGTCATTCGAATAAAGTAACGTAGAATTTGAAAATGAAATTGTTGAGTCTTGGTAGTTCTAGCGTTGAGCTGTACTGAAAGCTTTTCGTATTGAGGCTTGTAACAAACGGGTTAATAGCGTTGGTAAGCGACATCGGAAGTCGCGATTTCTGAAAAGGAAGAGCGATCGTTACTTCGGGGTAAAAGCCTGTCCAGTCTCGTTCCACGATCATTTAAACAGTGTCTACCGATGGGGCCTCTAGGAACACTTCGCTTGATAGAGAGCTGTGAGCTGGATATCGAAACACGATATTCGGTTCGAATTTTTTTTTAATTTAATAGGAAGTTTTTTCGGAAATATGGAGTTGGAGGAGGTTTTAAATTATTCATAGTTAGTCTGAATTGACAAAATCATGCAACGTTCTAAATCATTGAAATCCTACATCCTCAAAATTTTATGTATTTGTTCAAAGTCCAAGTGTCTTCAACATCCTAAGTCCTTAAAGTTGTGAATCCACAAAATTCTACCTCCTCAAAGTTTTACTTTCTCAAAATCCTGAAACCACAAAATCCTACGTCCTCAAAGTTCTACATTTTCAACATCCATCATCCTCAAAATCCTACATCCACAAAATCTAAATTTCTCTACAAACAAAACCCCAAACTCTAACATCCCCAAGCTACCATATTTCTCCAAAAATATCTCTTACCAACCCAGACAGAATTTCGCATTTCTATCTCAAGTTTTATAATGTAATACATATGTTCCATGTTTGATGTTTCAGATAAAGAAGTGCAGAAAGCAAGCGAAAACAAGAAAGAGTTGCTCAAATACGATACTCATGGTTCCATTACCATCATTCCCACTGCGGATGACAACGACATGGATTACACCTGCGAGGCAAATCACCCTGCAATACGTATCGACATGCCCTTGAGGGCCACCATCAAGCTTTCTGTTTTCTGTAAGCTCTTATTTTTTTACCTTCACGTAATTAAAATCAAATTGAGTTTGACAAAATGAATTTTCTGAACATTTCAAGGTTTAATAAATTTCATCTCCATTCGACTCAAACCTTTTATCTCAAAGCTTCAGATAATTTTCCCTTTACTACATTTTTAAAGGGTGAGGGAATTTTTGTATCAAACTATAACAACATTAAAATTAAAAATAATTAATTATAATATCAAGTTGAAAATATAATAAAATATAATATTGTAAGGTATAATAAATAAGAACAAACTATAAAAACAATTCATTATCTCCATAAAGACCACAAAGCTTAGCACAGAGTCCACAAAAAATTTTGCAATGCAAAATAATAAATTAATGAATCTATAAACCTTGAAATGAAACTCCTAAAATCCTAAAATCTCAAAAACCGAAATTTCGAAAAATTAACCTAAATTTGTTGAGCTCTTAATGACGAGCAAATTGAAATAAAATAAACATTCATCACACCTTTTTATTCATCGGGTTGTGTATTAATTTACTGCCACCTGTTTCCCGTTCCCAGGTTGGGAAACTTTTATTAAGAAACTTTTTCCATTACCAAAAGAACAGAGATTCGAGGCGTGCAGGGCCTTTCTCGTTGGACTTGCATGATTGAATAATTTCCAGACCCACCTGGTATGCCGTACATCGAGGGATACACGGAGGGCGAAACGGTGAAACGCGGGCAACAGTTGGAGCTAACTTGTCGATCGCGCGGTGGAAATCCGCCTGCACAAATCGTCTGGTACAGAAACGACGAACAGGTGTCCACCGTGTATCGAACGGAGGGCATGTTTTCTGAGAGCGTACTGTCGATCATCGCCAAAGCGCAGGACAATAATGCGCAATACAGGTGCGAGGTGTCGAACATCATGAGCGTCGAACCGATGAAGGTGCACGTCGATTTAACCGTCTTGTGTGAGTAGCGTTGAATCACTGTTATTACTTGACACTTTGATGGCACTGGGTCTGCTTCGATTCTTTTGCTTTTACGATGTTAGTCCTTACCTCTTCTTTATTGCGTCGAACGCGATTTGAGAAGAGAATTTTTAAAGACGATGAAGTATATTTATTGAGGAAATATTGAATATTGCTGGGGTAGTAATTAAATGATTTTGAGTTTGAATTGGTTTCATGCGATATATTGAGAGCATTATGGAAATTGCAATATATCAAGAGCGTCGTTAAAAATTGCAATATACCAAGTGAAACCAAAAATATTTACAGACCACCGTATTAACCGATCCCTGTATCGATATTTAATCACCCATCGTACCAAAAAGCAATTGATTGAAGGAATTACCATCGTTTGCAGTCGCCCCATCGGGAGTAACGATCACCGGACCAACCGAGGCCAAAGCGGACGAACAAGTGGTGATCACTTGCACGACGGAGAACTCGAACCCGCCAGCGGACATCAAGTGGACCGTGGACGGACACAATTTTGAAAGCAACGCGTCGCGAACGGAACCGGCTCCTCAGGGTGGTTGGATCACATCGTCCAACGTGACATTCAACATTAACCGCACGAGTCGCAGTATCGTGGTGATATGCGACGCCTCTAACGCCAAACTGACGGAGAACGTCGTCAGAACGCACACCATAACCGTGATTTGTGAGTACACGAGCAGGCAATTGGGTGAATGAATGCGATGTAAACGTAATCCGAGCACAATCTGGACTTAGACCGGGATTAATATCATGCTAATCCGCAGGCAAGCTTAGACTTTGCTGCGCCGTTTACCTCATATCTTATCAGTTTAAACGGGATCTATGAATCCCGATCTGTCGTAAATCCGGGAATACGAATCTTCCCTGGAAATTAATTCTAACTTAATCCGGAACATCGTGTTAAAAGGCTTTGTTCACTCTATACGTGAAACTTGTCATTTTAATACCACGTTTGTAACTTTAGCCTCGTCTTATTTTGCCAGATCCACCATCAAAGCTGACCATCACAGGATATGAAGAGGGAACTACCATTGATGCGGGAACTGTTCTCAGACTTATGTGCACAGCCATGTCTGGCAACCCTTTGGCTACATTAAGTTGGTACAAAAATGATAGGAAGGTTAGCAAATATATTGTACTTAGTTTGCCTTACTAATTTATTATTTTATTGTCTGTGATGATAGATACATTATTTACATTATGATAGATACATTATTTACATTATGATAGACACATTGTTTACTTTATGATAGATACACTATTCACATTATCTACGCATTAATAAATAGTTATCTGTGAAGCGTAAACTCTACAGTTTAACATATAACCAAGTTCATTATCAGGTATTCATCATAGGTAGATACTGATGTGTCCATTGCTTATATAACCACTTTAGAAAATAGAAACTTGATGTTACACTCATTGTGAAAATAAAACTGGTGAACCTGGAGCGACACATAAATTCAATTAAACTAATGCTATTCTCTCAGAAATTATCAACAATACTCAATTCATACAGAATTATGCAGTATATAGATCTATAAAAATATACAAACTTAATATTTCTATGAATAGTACCTAAGAATTGTTTGTAGGTTGATTTTTAAAGATGTCATAATCAAATTTTTCAAGTGAAACTATTTCTTGTAGTTTATGTTAGTCGTTGACAAGATTTTGTATGAAAATAGGATACTGAATAACTTGGACAGTAATAACATAAGTTTTATTATTAATGACTTGTACAACTTCTTATATGACATTAACACATAGAAGTTTATTAATTAAGATACACATTTAATATACACATATTTATGACATAACGTTAAAAGACAAATACTTCTTATATGACAGTATACACACATTTGTAATACAATATTAGTATACTCCTATTTGTTTTATATAAAAATATATACGTACCTGTGTTTTAACATTAATCTACACTTGTTATATGACGATATACTCATACTTATGATATGACATTAATATACTCATACTTACTTTGTGACAATATACACATGCTTGTTGTATGACGATATACTCATACTTGTGATATAACAATATACACATGTGTTATGATATTAATATACTCATATGATAATATACTCACCCTTATTATACATGTGTTATAACATTACATACACATACATGTTATATGACAATATACCCGTACATATCATATAACATTAAAATACATTTCACTAAAAAATACTGCATCAAAGTTGAAATTTTGTCTAAAGCATATAAATAAAAATACAAGCAGAAACATAAACGAGTGAACATATTTACCTAACCGCACATTTTCTGTTTTAGGTACTAGGAACGACCAGAACCCGAGACCATGCAGTTTCTAGTGAGCTGACGATACTCGTAAACGCTTCCGACAATAATGCTCGTATACGATGTGAAGCGTCGAATTCAGCGACTGAAATTCCTCTGCTTAAAGTCCTCGTTCTGAAAGTGAACTGTAAGACCCAACAAAACGTATATTTCGACGCATTGTTCTTGGCTTTTAGGTTAAATTAACTCTTGAACGCGTAACAGTCCGATCTTCGTTACTGTAGTATCATTGGCGTAACTTGAATTGTTACGCGAGAGGGAATTACCTTAACTTTTATTTAATCTAATTAGTAATATTTTTTACTATTTAACTTGATATAATTTTTAATATTTTTTAGTATTTAATTTGATATCACTTTTAATATTCTACAGTACTTTCATATAATTTTTATAGTGTCGCCATAGCAACCTTACATAGTTGCCGCCATATTGTAACAGAGCTCTCATCTCGCGAATTCATGATTTCATATCTTCCTTATAGTACAAAGATTTCAATTACTAATGAATGGAAAATCTTTTGCAGAAGTGATCAAATGTAATCATATAATAATAGTGAAATTTTGAAGATAATAGAAATTCAGTTAAAGCAATGTATATTAGCTTTCACAAGGCTAACCCTAAAAACTCTTTTTTAACAAAATGTTTCACCGTTCGTTTATTTCTGAAGGGTGTGCTAGGTTTAGTATCTCTTCCAGATAATTTATTTCAAGTTTATTTTTCTCCCCCAGTTCCCCCAGAAAAAGTGAAGATCACTCGCGAGCCTCAGAACCTGCACGCAGGCCAAGAGGGTCGTATTATTTGCGAATCGAGCAGCAGTAATCCAGCGGCAGAGATGTCATGGTGGAGGGGTGGTATTCCCGTTCAGGGCACCAAAAACGGCACTAAACCCGGCTTACATGGTGGATTTCTGTCGTTCGTCGAGCTCACGTTGGATGTGACGGAAGAAATGAACGGGGAAGTGTACACGTGTCAGGCGAGAAACAATCAAATGGAGAGGTCAATTCACGATGCCACCACCCTCGACGTGCTGTGTGAGTATACGAGCAGCGAAAATTGGGGGATCCATGAAATATCCATTGCTATTCTTTCGTACATATTTTATTCCTTAAATAAATTTAAAGGCTTGCAAAAATAAAACATAACGAATGTATTAATTTTAAAAAATTATTTTTTTAATAAAAATTGTGGTCTAACTGCTGAGACTTTGACGTTGAAATTTTTTGACCAGGGTTCAAATCCAATTGAGACAATTTTTCTTTTGCAACAAATTTTGTAAAATTTTGTTGTAAATCATAAGTTATGGATATACTGTTTTTTATTTGTTTTTAATATAACTTTTAAATATGAAATATATTATTTAATTGATAATAAATAGGAAGAGTCTATCTAGACTTTTTGAGAAAATTTTTACAATTTTCAAAGCTAAATATTTGCAAAATGATTAAGTAGCAAAATTTGTTAATATTAAAATAAAATATTATTTAGTAATATTGAAATAAATTTGACACTGTAAAATTCAATAATTAAATTAAAAATTTAAGAAATTTTTCAAATGTAACAAAATTTAAAATGTATTTAATTTTTTAGATTAAAAAATTATTTTTTGCAATGTATTATTTTTCTATTAATAATGAAATATCATTTAGATGAAATTAATATTGATTTACAGACAAACCGATATTCTTCTCGATAGTACCGTACGAATTAATTGGAATGGAAGGTGAACCTTTCATACTTTCCGTCTCTGCCAGGGGAAATCCTAATGACATAAAATATACATGGACTAGAGATGGTTTGCCATTAGTCAGTAACAATAGAAGAATATCTGTTCGCGGTTCCACGTTGAATATTACTAAATTGGACCGCCATGATGCCGGAACTTACATCTGCGAGGCGATTAACGAGGAGGGGACGACATTTTATCAACTGAATTTAACTGTTCAATGTAAGTGATTATAAGGAAATGATTAAATATATGTAATTAAATTTTCTATGATTTTCAATTAAATACATTGATTTGATTAAATATTTTAAAACATACTGATATTATAGAATTTTATTAACGTGCAAAAATATAATTAAATATATTATAAATAGTATTTAATTGATATATGAATCAATAATTAGTTTTAAACTTTTGCTAATAATTATTTAATTTTTAAACTTTCAAATTTATAATTTTTTAAATTCAAAAATTTTTAAATTACAATGTTTATAAATATTTAGTTATTTGAACAAATTTGGTGGATTTCAAGGTTAGTGTGGAAACTCAAATCCCTGGGGTCCCCAGATTCCAGATTTATTTATTTCTAAATTTTTGAACTTGCAAAACCCAAATTCCTCAAATTTCAAATTTTCCAAATTCCCCAAATTCCCCAAGTTCTAAATTTTCCAAATTTCCCAAATTCTCAAATTCCCCAAATTTTCAAGATTCTTAAATTTTCCTTAATTCCCCAAATTCCAAAATTTCTCAAATTTCCCAAATTTTCCAAATTCTCTAAATTCCCCAAATTCTCAAGATTTTTAAATTTCCCTACATTCCCCAAATTATCCAAATTAGCCAAATTTCTCAAATTTCTCAAATTTCCCAAATTTCCAAATTCTCATTCCTTAATTTCTAAATCTCCCAATACTTAAATCCCTAATCCCCAAATTTCCAAACCTTGAACTCCCAATTCCTAAATTCACCCAACATCCAAATCCCAATCGCAAAATACCTAAATTTCAAAATCCCCAAATATTAAACCTTCCTTCCCAAATTCCAAACTACCCACTCCCCCAAATACCTACACTCTCAATACCTGCACCCCTTGATCACCCCAAACGTGTCTATCACTCCAAATGTATCCTTGATAAACCGAAGTATCAACCTAAACATCCCCAACTGCTACATCGACCAACAATTCCCAGTCTCCACATATCAAAATATTTGTAAAGATATATCAAGAACAACACTCCTTTGTATCCGAGCGTTTAACTTGTTAAACTTTACCACGACGTGTACATCGTTCGTCTTTCAGACGCGGCGAAAATTAAACGTACCTCGGCCTCGGGAATAGTATATCCTCCAGGAATCGAGGCGAAATTGTTCTGCGAGGTGGACGGTAGCCCCATAGGAGACGAGTACGTCACATGGCAGAAAGTTGGTTCGAACTCGGAGCTCTCCGGGCGATATTCCACCTCTTTTATCAACAAAACTTCCTATCTACACATCGAAAACCCTGATCAAGAAGACGTCGGAGAATATCAGTGCAAAGTTAACAATGGGATCGGTAACGTTACCTCCGAGCCAATTCTATTCGTAACCAATTGTACGTACTCCCGTTGAATCAATATGGACCGCACGACGCGACCGTTCTATCCATTAAAATATATTATTGCGTTACAGTCAAACCGCAAATGATGAATACACCGTTAACCAGGAGAGCAGCTGCGAACAAGGGCATAAACGTGCAACTGTTTTGCAAAGCACGTGGTTCACCTTTGCCACGATTCGCTTGGACTTTCGATGGGAAAACTTTGTTACCCAACGTTACGGAACACAAGTACAGCATCACACATACGGACGTAAGTACCCGACCTACACGGTGTTTCGTTAGTCCTGATGTACCATGAACTTCATTCGAAGCGGTTTCGAGAAATCAATGTTGAATCAAGTTACTACTATTATTACGAACAATGCAAAAGAATTTTTTCACTTCGTCTGACGTAATCGACGTTAGTGTGATGTTCCGTCAAGTAATGAAAAGCATCCGTGAATAATGCATGTGGCCAGGTGTGTTCAGACACACACACAGAGTAAATCGTAACATAGCCTGGTGTAGAATGATTCTGAATAAAAAAGTACGTCTAAAATGTACAATAAACTTTGTTTATCTGCAACATAATTTTCGAGGAAATCGAGGTTAAGTAATCGTTGACTCGAGCACTCAAGTTACCGGTATGATTGCGAATAATGCAGGGAATTTTTTCCGACTCCGTTGTAACGATATCGATTATAAGCACGTTATGACGAGATACGAAAGCATCCGCTAGATGAACGGCCATTTTGTATTGCTCGTCAAGATGGCGGCGGTACCGTTTGTAATATTCTGCTGCAGCGATGTCGCAAGCTCGTGCACGAACCATATCGGTGTATTCGATTGCTGTATCTTGCCGTTATAGCAGCTTCTGCTGCTGATTCTTTAGTAGAAATAACATGGGTCCTGCGAGATTAACGGTCTTTATTTTGCGTGTGGACAAACAGGTACAAAAATTAGGTAAACTACAAGCTTGCTGCTGATCGAGTGTGTAACGAATATTCTGACTCGATTTTCACGGAAACAGATGTGCGAAGATTTATGGAACACTGTGTATTTATTTTATGTGGTTTAAGAGAACTGTCGGTACATAGTCAGAAGATGCGAGTTTTTGTAGTGGACTCACTCGCAAACGCCTGATGGTATTTTCGTATTTCAGTGTTCGATAAATGGATGAAAGATAAATCTTGATATTAATTATGAACTAGTATTATTAATTTATTTGTTACACTGCGAATGATGAAGTTTTACTCGTCAGTTTAAGTTACGTATTTCAAATTACGCGCGTTATGTGTCGCCATGTTGATACACGTGACCAATAGTGACATATGAAAAATTCCAAACCTTTTTGTTAATTAATTTATTCTCATATTTTGAGACAGTAATTTTTTTAAAGTACAGTAAATCTACAAATTTTCTTTATTTTTACTTTTAGTAGTTCAATGTTTAAATATTAATTATTTTCGTCGAGTAATGAATATTTTACCAAGCAATATTTCCTATAAAAACAGTATATTTTTTTTATTTGGTAATTTCAGATAGCAATTAAAAAGATCGACGAATTAATTTCAGCAATTAACAAGAACGACAAATTACTTCCAGATAGCAATTAAAAACGACCAATTATTTTCTTTATTCCTCACACACTCATAACAAACACTGTAATTTAAAATTCATTTGCTTTTCAATTTTAAACGTATCAACGTAGCAATTAGTACGACCAATTATCTTGTTTATGCCGTTACCATAGCAACATCACATAGTTACCGCCATATTGTAATAGAGTTCTCACCTCACGAATTCATGACCTCATATCTCCCTTATACTACAAAAATTTCAAGTACTAATAAATGGAAAATTATTTGGAGAAGTGATCAAATGTAACCATAACTTGTTTTCGCAGAAAAACACAAATATAATATATAGATACGTATATGCTATAGTCACTAATTATAAGTATAAAGTTACTAATAATGTTACTAATAATTGCTGCTCTTAAAAATAAATATAAAGGCAGCATTTTCATAAAAAATTCATATGAAATTTTCACCTGATTTTCCAGCTGAGCGAATTAATATCCGAATCGTCGTTGACAATTTTCCGCGTGACGTCACACGACTACGGCGAATACGAGTGTCGTGCAATGAACAAAATGGGACAGTCGACGGATACCATATATTTGGACGTGACATCGCCGCCGGACAAACCGACCGATCTCGAGGTTTATAACGTCACTCACGACTCCGTCACCCTAATGTGGAAAAGAGGATTCGACGGAGGCTTACCGACATCTTATCAAATTCGCTGGAGGGAAGCGCTCGACTACGAGGATCGGTATCACTACCTGGACGTCTCCCCCGGAGAATATAAAACCACGATAACAGGCCTGTCACTCGGGACTTACTATGTGTTCAGTGTGAAAGCCATTAACGAGAAAGGAGACAGTGGTTTCCTGCCAGACGTTGTCAAGGTCCAAACGTTACGTAAGTCCTGCGAATCATTTCTTTCAGACGGTTCTAACGATGCTGTGTGCTATTAGCTTTTAAGTCGCCATTTTGTTTAGCTGCTATTAGGACATTTTAGAGTAATTTGAGTATAGTTTGAGTTGTTACTAACCAGTTAATATGGGTATGACCAAGTATGGATGTTGATGTGTTAGGAGATGCTTTTTATTATAACTTTTCAAATTTCGAGATTCAAAAATTTTTAATTTTGTAAAATGTCGAGTTTCTTTATTTCCAATTCTATAAATTCCCAAATCTCTAAATTGCAAGATTTCTAAAATGTCAAACTACTAAATCCACAACTCCTTGAATAGTTAAATCTCCAAATCCCTAAAATACAAATTTTCTACATCCATAAATCCCCAAATCCCTAAAATATCAAATTCCACGCTCCCAAAATCCCTAAACCCCAAATTCCCAATTTTCCACATCCACAAATCCCCAAATCCCTAAAATACCAAATTCCACGCTTCTAAAATTCCCAAATTCTCAAGTTTTCATTTCTTTTAATGGCGTCCAATGACGCACCACCTGGCGGATCATTTACGAACTAAAAATTGGCGGGAAAACTTGGTCACACCATATTTACAGTAAAACCTAGTTATTTTAAGTATTTTACTAGATATTATTCATTCAATTAACGTCATTGATTATTAAAAATTATTCAACAGTCAAAGTATATTTATTTATAACAAATTAAATAATTTATTCATATTAGATCAATTTACAATAACCTAACATAACCTAACGTACTTTGAACTGTAGTAAATTTTGAAATAATCGAATTTTGAGTGTAGTTGATTTTAGAACTAGTTCTAGTTATTATTTTAGTTACCAGCTTGTAGAAGGCTTATTTATTTTCAGTAACACTTCTGAAGCATATCTGAAAATAAAAATTTTCAACTGCAATATTCATATATTAAATTTCAAACGGAGATTTATTAAGAACAATATAAAATTAATTAAGTAACCGTTGAATTAAATTTAATGCGTTTAATTGCTACTCGTTGAAATATTTGCTTAATTAAATTAATCACGAACTTCGGGAAGTGATTATTAAAACTTGCTTACGTTTAAAAAGTATAATTAATTGCCTGCCAGATATGCTTCATAAACAAATTAGTAAAGTAAAAACATCTTAATTACAGCTTTCTATGTTATCAAACAACCGCATTCCGCATTACATTGATTCTGCATCGATTTTGCGCTTGATCATTGCATTGCGGTATCCATTTCATCAGAAATTCAATTTCATGAAAGATTTTTACTAAAATGTTTTAACTTTTCGCGGGCGGTTTCAATTTGTTGATGGATCTATTTGTTTGTGTACGTTGTGATACTGCAGTTTGAAATATAAAATATTTAAACAGTTTTAAGATTAAAATTGTTAAAAATTTTATAGTAATTTTCAAATTAAAGTTATTAAAGTATTTTATATTTTACAATAATTTTGAGATAAAATTATTAAAATGAAATTGTTTTATAACAATTTTAATAAATTGTTATATGCAAAATTATTATAAAATAATTTCATTTTAATAATTCTAAATTAAAATGTATAAAATATAAAATATTTTAATAACATTCATTTGAAATTTATTATAAAATTTTCTAATCTTAAAATTATAAAAAAATATATATGTATAATAATTTTGAATATGTATAAAAATATATAATAATTTTACATTAAAATCAGTAAAAAATTGCAAAAAGTGTTAAGATAAATTATTTATGATGGAATCATTTGTTTTGTGATATTTTATCTTGTACCGCAAAAAGTTAATGAAGGCATGAGACAAAACCAAGCGTGTCGAAATACGGATTAACATAATCGCGATTTATTGGAGAGCATATCAAAATTTTATGAGCGAGAAGGATTACTGATTATGAGCTTATACGTGGTAATTAAATGAATGCGTAGATATAATTAACACATTCGCTGCTGCAAGGATATATTGACCGCTATTAAGTATTCTTGTATAAGAGAAAATTTTTTAAAAATCTTTAATTTTTATTTCTTTTTTAAATAAAATTTTTAAATGTTTTTAAATAAACTGCGAGTTTTTTTATCTCCATTAAAGTTTTGGAAATTTTTTTACAGTTTTTGGTTCGTCAAAGTAATTGGGGTTTCAAGGTTTTAAATCTTCAAATTTTATAGTTTAAGAATTTTGAGGTTTTCAAGGTTTTGAACTTTCAAATTTTGTGGTTCGAAAAATCTCATGTTCTTCAGCTATAAAATTTTCAAAATTTCTAGTTTGAAAATTCTCAAATTATCAAATCTTAAAATTTATAAACCCTTCTAATTTTCAAATTTTTAGTTTTCCAGTTTTTGAATGTACAAGTTTACAAATTTTCAAACTAACAAGTTCTTCCATTTAGAAACTCAGAAATTCAAAAATTTACAAAATGTAAAAATTAGGAAATTTACATTAAATTAACAAACTGTAACCAATGTGTAAAATTTATATATTCATAATGTTCATAAATTCCAAGGTTAACTAGCCACTAATTACATTTAAACTGAACTGGAATAAAAGATGATAGCTTATTTCTTGTCTCCACAAAAGTTACTACAAAAACCAAAACCTGCTTAACAATATAATTTCAAAGAATAACTTGTAGAACAATTTAAAACTCGAAAAATGTATTATTCACAACTTAATAGCCACCTAACATCAACGATAAAACTAACCTAAATCTAACCACAACCTAACCTTGACCTAAAACTCACCTTGATCTAATCCTAACATTGACCTAACCCTAACCTTGACCCAGCACTATCGTTAACCTAACTCTAACCTTAACCTAACCCTAACCTTAACCTCACCCTAACCTTGACCTAACACTAACCTTGACCTAACCCTAACCTTGACCTAATCCTAACCTTGACCTAATCCTAACCTTGACCTAATCCTAACCTTGACCTAATCCTAACCTTGACCTAATCCTAACTTTGATCTAACCCTAACCTTAACCTAACCCTAACTTTGACCTAACCCTAACCTTGACCTAATCCTAACCTTGACCTAATCCTAACCTTGACCTAATCCTAACCTTGACCTAACCCTAACCTTGACTTAATCCTAACCTTGACCTAACCCTAACCTTAACCTAACCTTAACCTTAACCTAACCCTAACTTTGACCTAACCCTAACCTTGACTTAACCCTAACCTTGACCTAACACTAACCTTGACCTAATCCTAACCTTGATCTAACCCTAACCTTGACCTAACCCTAACCTCGATCTAGCCCTAATCTTAACCTAATTTAACCTAAACGTAAACCTAACGTAAAGAAAAGCTAACCCCAAAGAGACTCTTTACCTAAAAAATAAGATGTATAGCAGCGAATGCGTTAAGAAAAAATCGATCATGCTAAATGTAACTAACATCGTAGAGTATCATTGCATGAATAACAATTCGGTGATGGGGCGTTGGCTTGGCTTACAGGGGAGGCACCACCTACCGACGTGACATCCAGCGAGATTAATTCTTCCTACATCATCGTCATTATCATCACTGTTTCCGCCTCTGTATGCCTACTCATTGCTGCGCCCATTGTCTTTGCTACATTAAAATCGAAAAAGAAGGCCCAACGTTCCGGTAAATATAATCATCCATATGTATTCTCGTCTTTTCTGATTTATCCTGCAGGACCGAATAACGCGGAGAACCTGCCGGACGTTCTCTTGGAAAAGGGGGATTTTACAATGAATTATATCTATACGTTCGCAGCAACGTCCCTCATCTTTTTTATCATTAATATCTTGGTCGTCGTGTTGTGGTACATTATGAGAAAGAGAAATAAATCTAGTAAGTTAATTCTATAAGGATTTATCGCGGGCGAGTTCGTTGCCGTGAAATATTTACTATGCTAATGAAAATGTATTTATTTTGACGTTTAGTTATTGATATTTTCACGGAAAATGCTTAATCTACCTTTAGAGACTATGCGTTGATATATGTATGGTCTACGTTTTGATATAAGTGAATCTTTTTGGGGAATTTGAAAAATATTTTAATAAATTTCAGTAATTGTAAAATTTTTGTATTTTGCTGTCTTTCTGCAGAAAGATATTTTGATTAATACTACTTCAGTTAATAATAATTTTAATAATTATTGCAGAATTTGTGCAATGTAGAGAATTTATGTAGAATTTACATATTGTGTTGATTAAGCATTTTCTATTTCCCTTTCTATGAGTATTAACTCCTGAACGGTGACAGATACCTAACCTAACCTAACCGTTAATTAAATACATACTAAAGTTTAAGAATACAAGAATTTTTCGAGATGATAAATTTTCTGTCTTCAAGTTTTTTAATTACTTTTCAAGTTTTCAAACTGTGAAGTTTCTAAATATTTAAATTTGGTTGTAAGATATTTATGATATTAAGGGTATCATCGCGTCCACCATGTTTGTTTTCTATGTCCGCCATGTTTGTTTTCTACGTCAGCGTCCTCTGAGAACTTCTTACAAATTTAAGACCACCGTCCAAGAGTTAATACAGAGTTATTCCAAGAGGTTTAGTGTCAAAATACGCCTAGTATAATTTCTAAGACTTAAGACTTAAAACTTGATGACTCTAAAGACTTCATAAATACTTAAAACTTGATAACTGTAAAGACTCCATAAATACTTAAGACTTAAGACTTGATGACTAGAAACACTCTACAAATACTTAAGACTTGATAACTCTAAAGACTCTACAAATACTTAAGACTTAAGACTTGATGACTTTAAAGACTTCATAAATACTTAAGACTTGATAACTCTAAAGACTCCATAAATACTTAAAACTTAAGACTTGATGACTCTAAAGACTCCATAAATACTTAAGACTTAATGACTATAAAGACTCTACAAATACTTAAGACTTAAGACTTGATGACTCTAAAGACTCCATAAATCCTTGAAACTCAAAACTTGATGACTCTAAAGACTCCAACAACCCTTATCTTACATACTTATCACAATACTCATCAATTTTTCTTACCAGACATCCCAAAAATCCCCCAAAATAATGCTCGGAGTATTCGCTGCTCACATTAATCGGCCAAATTCCAAGAACACCCTCTTTAACTCAACTTTATTTCTGCGCAGGAATAAACAAATCACAGACAGCGGATATGTACGCACCATCGACCGTCAACGGAGACACAATGACCGGCGAGTTAAGTTCGGTTTCGGATGAGAAGAGCGACGTTAACTTCGACACTAATGATTACGTGGTCAGTGCGATCAGTCAGTATGTTCTTAGTAACAAGTAATGCCGGAGGGTAGGTTTGAGTTCTATTAACACATTTCTGTTTCATTCTACTTCCGTTTGGAACCCCTTCGCTTCTGTTACTTTGTTTTAATTTATCCAAAGAAACGTTAGACTAGTTGACCCAAGAATTAGCGCGTAGGAGGCTGATGACCCAGGTGCTCCAGTCAGAATAGAAAAACACCTACATTTTCGACGGTATCGGTCACTATTGAGTCAAAAAACAAGTCGACGAACGTTTCGAGTGGAGACTACGGCCCCAATTGGTCAGAAGAGAAAAATGTCGCCTAGACACATGTTTTTTCGGCGGTAGTATTGAATCTCACGGTCGCTAATGCAGGCAGAGCAAAACTGCTACTGACCTACTGACTACTGAGTTAACCTACCTATGTAAGGCTACCTATGGACTGCTGAGTTAGACTACCTACTAACTACTAAATAAGACTACTTTGGACCTTCTGATTGTCGACTGTTGTACAAATCGTCATTTTGTCCGCTGCCATTTTGTTCGCGCCCGCCGCCATTTCGTGCGCAACGGTATTCAGACTTGTCGCTCGATTTTGCTATTCGGTTACGATTTAATGACGCTCAACAGCACTCATTATTCTTATTACCATTATTCTGATTAACCTAACCTAACAATATGTCGAAAGTGTCCACAATGCAATAGATGGAGTCTCCTCCACTCTGGGTCAACCTCCTACGCGCCACTTCTGCGTTGACAGTACTCTCCTTACCTCTTATACTTCAGTGACAGAATTTCTGTTATTTTTTTTTTTCATTTAATTAGTAACGATCCCTCTGGAGCTTGATCAGTAGTAACTTGGTATTCTTGTTCCTCTCGTTCGTGAATATCTTACTTCTTACGGGGTAGGGCTTTCGGGGGTAGATTTATTGAAATGTGCACGTAGGGAAGATTGGGATACTTCGTACAGTTTTTCAGAATTTTGCTTGACGATCTGTGTTGAATGCTTGTAGAGTATGTTTTGTTATGTCGGTGCTACAGATTTGCGGTTACTGTTGTTTGTGGACTCGACAGGTTTCCCTGGGGATAATGGCGATACTCGTTTGTTCTGATGGATAAATTTATTGGGACAGTTGTTTAGTTTCCAAAGGATCCTTCAAGTTTATATATTTCCTAATTATTGAATTAGGTGAATTTATTAATTTCTAAAATTCTTTTAAGGGTTAAAGATTTTAGATATTTAATTCTTCAAATTTTTAAACTTTTACTTTTCAGCACTAGAAATTATCCTCACTATCAAATTTAATTTTCTCATCGTCCAGTGGAAGCCTACGTTGTCACAAAATCAACTCCAAAAAAGAACCAAAATTGATCACGAACCCTGAAACTAACATTAAACGAATAATAAACTACTTATCAGAAATCTATTTCTCGTAGAAAGCTAATAAAACTTGGACAATTTGAGTAGCTCAAACTTTCCTTGCACGTGACTTCTCAATAAACCAAAATATTCGATATCGAACCTAAACGTCCATCGACATCGAATCCCGGTCATTTAAAACACCTTTACATTTTATTCGCCCCGCAAACGTAGCCATCTTCCTCCGAATCTCTCGTAATGTATCAGGATGATATTGTTTTAACATAAACGTCGATACACGAACTGTCGCTTCGATGATGCATGTAAAACCGGCAACGTACGCGTGTACTTCATACTGATACGCTACGAACGTTGGAAATACGAGACTCGTGAAATTACATTGTACGCGGTTCGATATACGTTGCATTAACGATTTTGATAGGCACGTTGCAGGTTTATCTGCTTGAGGTACTGTTGATTTAACAAAACGCTTTCTCTCTCTCTGTGTGTAACGCCAATAGGACGAGGGTAGGAAGACAGCGGCTAGCACGTATTTAATAGATCAAACTATGCAAGATTTTGGGAAAGGGAACATGGAAATGCAGGTACACCATCAGGGAACCCTTGGTCGTCGTGGCAACCACATACAACCACCCATGAGCATGGACTCACCTCCGCAACGGACTACCGCCAGTGGAACGCTTTCTGGTACATCTTTTTGTAACGGTATTTATTATCATCAATTTTCAATCAACCATTAGTCTTAGAACCTATAAACGCTACATGTACATCGGTATGACACAACACGTCGAACATCTGATCAATACATCAGATCCTAGCTTTTCAGAAACTTGAGTTTGAAGGAAATTCATATCTGACACTCAAGGAGTCATCATCCAGCTCTAACATCTGGCTAATAAGTTAGATATATGGTCAAACACGTTTAAGCCTCAAGAAAATTAAATAACTTCAAGAATGGTAGCCTATGAAGTCTAACAGGTTACACTGCCTCTCAAAGTTCTTTACTGTCAGACCATTTGCTTAACTACTTTCCTTGTTTAAACATAGAGACACATTTACAGTAGGAAAGTACTCAGGTAATTAGTGAAATTATATTCAGTTAAGCAAAACCAAGCCCAGGCTGCCAGGCCTCATAGGCTACCCACTTATTTAACTAGATAAGTCTGTACTTAGATAAGTAATCAGACTTGTGCTGTTTAAATAGAACCTAAAGATGAATTTACACTGGGCAAGTTATCAGATGTGTACCCAGATTCCAGTCTAAGAACATTGAGTTGAAGGTAGCCCATGAAGTCTGACAGGCTACTTGCTCTCAAGTTTAATTGAACGCATCATTTGTGTATTTTCGTGGTTTAAATATGAACTAAAGATGCATTTACGTTGGTCAGATAGTTAGATAATTGCAATTAGTCAATGGAACTGGAGGAAAGGTAACCACAGTCATAGGCTACCTTGTGTCTGTTAAGTGACTTGACTGCTTAGGATCTATTTGTGTAACTACTTGTCTGGTTTGGACAGTTCCTATGAACGTCTTTACAGTAGCTAATTAGCCAAATTGTACTTGGTGAAGCAATAAATAGGATGGAGCATAGTTAGGCCTCATAGGCTACTATCTTCCTCTTAAGTTACCTGACTGGATGGAGTCTATATAGCTCTCTGATTACTTGTCTAGCTTAAATAGTTCCTACAAACGTATTTACACTGAAAAACTAGTCAGATTCTACCTAGTTAAGCAATAAACAGGGAGTATAACATGGCATCCCTTAGACTACCATCATCCTCCTAAGTCATTTGACCAGATAGGATCTATATACTTGTCTGCCTACTTGTCTACTCTAACCAGTTCCCAAAAATGTATTTACACCAAAAAAATAGCCAGACCTCTGTTCCTACAACAAATAGGGTGGACATAAGCTTCCAAGCTTCATAGGCTACCTTCTTAATCCTTGATGTCACTTGACTGAAATCTGGGTACTTGCCTGACTAGTATAATTACTCATAGGATTCATAGGGTTTATTTAAACTACATGAACAGACAGACAAGTGTACATCTTATTTAGTCCCTTAGAATCTTCACATAGTCCTCCAGAACATAGTCTAAAGCCTCAGAACGTCTCCTTGCAGACACACATGTCTCTCTCATATAATCACAGATGAATAATAGTGTCCTTAACATAGACCCAGTTTGACAAGGTGCGAAGTCTAATATCAAAAGTATGACCCTCCCACTTGAATTCCAGTATCGAAATCAAGCTACATCGGAAACCCGAGTCCAGCCCCGCCGAACGACGTGAACTTCTACAGCGTGGAGATCGACAACGGTCGCTACATGGGATACGAGACGAATCACAGCCCGATACCGGTGGTGAGCGAGCCCGGCTCCGGCAGCTACTATCCATCCATGAGTCCCACGGGACACCTGATGTCGAGTCACATGAACAGTGGAACGGGAACATTGACGCGTAGCAGAACCCTGCCACGTCCAGTCCCACCGCCAGACGTGACAGTGATGACCGCCGGCTCGAAGTCTCCGATCCCGCCGTCGGTGCCCCCGCCACCTACGACCTTCGCCCGCTCCGTGGCCAGCAACGCGCACACCCATGGACACCCGTTGTCGACCTTCACCCCGACGCCCGCCTACTCCGACATCGACGGCCATCTTGTCTGAGGATCACCGATATTCGGCCCCAGTTCGGTGCGCGGCAAGTACCGCGCCGTTCCGAGGGACGAGACTGTTACCGTTACAGAAAGAACCACCCGGCTCTAATCCCGCCTCGAGGGTGACCTCGAACCTTTGAATCATCGGCCTCGTTCATCGTTTCCGGCGTCACACTCGAGACACAATCAATCAGCAAGGACTGAGGACGTGAAACGTTCGCTGCTCGACACCGCGTGAGTTTCGTGTGGGTGCTCCAACGACCTTCTCGTGTATCCTCCTTGAACCCGAATGAAAGAAAGTAACGAAGCATGTACATAAAATGGCGCCGTCAGCGGTGGCCGATCTGATAATTTTAAGAAGCACGCGCCCGTGCCGCGGATTAGAATGCATTCCTTATATTGCTGGTTTAGTTACACGGACTAGGTATATACCTCAAGTTCACGCACGATCGTATAAGATTACGTTTCGCATATCACGTGTTGAAGAACGGTGAACCAGGAAGATATCTTCGCGTAACAGTGATTCTTGTTTCGTGAAGGATACATTTATGGACTCTAAGTTGTAAGCCTCTTTTCAGCCGCCTCGAGAATTGACCGCGAGGGTCCAGATTCGCGGTCAGATCTCGAGGGGACTCGACGTGAGATATCTTTCGATGGCAGCCCTTTTGAAAGTAAATCCCTCTCGATGGAATGCTGCTCACCGTGATAATCGCATATTCGCGTGTTTCCTTCGTTCTTTCACGAATACGTACGACCGTCCATGGTTTCGTTTGCGAATTGGTTGAAGGACATCGGTCTACCCCGATATTTGGCGGGCTCTTGTTTGAATTTCTGAAGGAAGCGAGACAATCGTTTTACACAGGGAAACAGTTGACGAGGTTTGTAAACGATAGCGATCCAACTGATTTCCTTCTTCCCTGACCCTCTTGCTCACGACGCTGTCTTTGTTGAGGCTAGTTAAGAACGGCTGGATAGCTACTAGGCAACGTTTAGATAAGAAAGTTTCTAACGCACGTACAGCTTTCGTCCTCTCGAGCTTATCTTGCGTTTCGTGTCCGCGAACGCGTTCGAATCTCCCGCGCTTTTCGCGGACCTTCGAGGTTAGGTGAACTTCCGAATTTTTTAAGACTTTTCGACGTTCCGTTGTTTACGTAGAAAACAAAGTTTTCACTGCCGAATTCTGAAGTCAATACTACGGATAATTGGTTATTTACACGTGTTGGGACAAAATGGCGTTCTGTTTCGTTCGGCAATTTTCGTTTTGAAATGCGAACGATGAAACCATGACAAAGGTTGGGAAAATATCCACAATAGGGTGAACAGTTTTCACGTGACGTCACTGAGTTTGTTAAAGATGGCGTTCACGAGTAACTTCGTTTATAATCAAATGATTTTGTACGATAATTTTAGAAGAAAAACGGATGCCAAATGTTCACGAACGATGTTTGTGAGATTAGTTAGTAAGCCTCTTGTTTAATACGATGTAAGAAAGATTTTTACTGCTTTCACTTTCCACTGCCTAATTTTCTATTTCGTGCCGCGATTTTTTACAAGGATCAGCACGTGAAAGCCGTTGACTTGTTACGAGATCTCGTTAAGATGGCGGCGGCCATTTTCCTACCGAGAATATCGCAACGAAATGAACTCAAGAATGAACGAAAGAGGTAAAAGTGAACGTCTTGGAGTAGTGATATCTTGAAAAAAGACAATAGTACATAAGTTTAATTATGCGAGTATGAGTTTAGTTAAGAGTAATCTATTCTCCCTGGCACAGCCAAGTTAGAAGTTGCATTTGCATAAAAACGATCTTTATGCGAGACGATAAAGGCAGAAATGAAACGTAGTTCAACTAAATGTTTATACATATATATTTTTGCAATTTATTTCGATTGAATTGATTATCCTTGTACATAGTGCGATATCAGCGTTTCACACACACACACACACGTACACGTACACGTTGCAGAAACAAATGAAACAAAAAAAAAAAGTAATTAAAATGGATCATATGAGGGTCTCACTTTACCTAAGCTATAATAAAGTATTTGTATAGGGTTATGCTAGGCCACGTATTGTATCTGAGAAACATTATTCCAGTTATCGGACGAGACAACGTCTTTCCGTTTATCGAAAGCCTAAGTAGTCGACATATATTTTTGAAAAGAAAGCAGAGAAAAATGATAGAAAAATGATCGCATGTTTGGCCTATCGTATGGGAGAGACACGATTTGTTAGAGATGGGATTTAGGTATATTGCAAGTTACTACATTTCAAATTCTTTGCAAGGATTTTGTGAAAGAGGAATTTTTGTAAATGGATTTTTATTTGGGAGAGATTGAATTTTTTATTGATTTTTACATTGGAGGAATCATATGTGATTTGTGGTATATATGGCATGTGTGATATATAGCATACGTGATATGTAGCATATGTAATATGTGACATATGTGATTTATGGCATATGTGCTATATGGTATATGTAATATGCGACATATGACATAGGTGATTTATGGCATATGTGGTATATGGTATATGTAATACGTGACATATGCGACTTATAGCATATGTGATTTATGGCATATATGATTTATGACATATGTGACATATAGCATATGTGTTATATGGCACATGTGATATGTGACATATGTGATATATAGCATATGTGTTATATGGCATATGTGATATGTGACATATGTGATTTATAGCATATATAATATATGGCATATGTGATATGTGACATATATGATATATAGCATATGTGACAATGTATAGTGACTTATTTACCACATATCCTTTGAGAAATTAAAAATTTTGAGATACTTTGATTAAGTGTTATGGAGGATCTCTCATTTAATTTTAGGAAATATGCAAACTTTAAAATTTAAAAATTTCAGAATTTTTGGATTTCTAAATTGCAATTACAGGTTTTTATATTTGAAGCTCATATATTTACAAATTTTTAAATTTACAAATTTCCAAAATTCCCAAAGTCTAAAACTGCAAATTTCCAGAATTCCAAAATTTTTTAATTTCAGAATTAAGTAAAAATCCCAAGTTTATACATTTTCAAACACTAAAACTTCTAAATCAGAAAATTTCCAAATTCTGAAATTTTATACTTCCCAAATTTTACATTTACAAATTTCAAAATTTGCAATCTGAAAATCCCCAAATTTCTAAATCTCAAAATTCCTCCACATCGAATATTAAAATTTCCCTATGAACAAACTAAATCCTCTTTCTATATCGCCATTTTAGAGAACCCTCTACAAAACCTACACACGAAGACATCTCACAATCTCCCTAACTATTCATTCAACTAAAAAAAAATACATAACTCCCATCTCTAAACGGCACAAAGCCAGCAGCGAAATACTTAAAGTATTGGTCGACAATGTGTAACTTTCATTCGATTCCACGAAGATCGTACAATCGATACGCTCAATCGAATTTCTTTCTTTCCGTTGCTTGACAAGAAGAAACGTATCAACGTTTCATTAAAAACTCAGTGACACGTCTATATAAATAACTGTCGTTTCACTTCTAATTTGGCTCGCGTATTGTGCGACCGTAATCTAAGATTAATCGGTAAGATTGCTCCAGAGATACCTAAGCAACGTATATTTCGAGCAATCGTACTGTACGGAGAGGCGTCCGCCATTTTCTCTACGTACGCGCTCCGCTTGCGCGGGAAATTCAAACGATACGTTTTCCCGCGCGCGGGAATTTCAAACGGAGAAGGAAAAGTCGCACGAGAAGACGCGTGTTCACACGAATATCGTATACTTTCCGCACCGTTGTCATGTGTGTTTTATGCTTGAGAAACTGTTTGAAAGTTTTACGAATATAAAAGTTTTCCGTAGCATGCGCTATTGTTATTTCATTGACGGAGGAGGAGGAGAGGAGGAAGTGGAGAAGCGTGAGGAGGACACTGATTTGTTACGGTAGATTCTACAAAAGCTTAAAGAAACAAAAAAAAACGTGTATTGTTAACCGCTGCTGTTGTGTATGGAGCCGCACAGTTCGGCTTAGACTGATGATAAAAAAAAAAATTCACGTATGCTCAATTAGAGAACATGTTTGCGCATAATTAAGAATTCTATTTACATATACATGTTTTATATTTGTAATTAACGAAATCATCTATACTTAATATTACCTGATATTAAATTAGATTATGTAATCTCCAAAGTATTTGCTCATCAAAGTGCTAGGCATGTTAGACGGACCGATATTCGTCCAAAATGGTACCTTGGAGATGGACATACCATCTAACAGTACGATATTTGATATTTTACACAATAATTAATTCCGTTGATTATTCTAAGACATAGTCAATCCTAATTATACAATCATTAAGGTACGAGGATATAAATTAACCGTTTTACATGTATATAATGTAAATATACGAACTTAGATAGACAAGATGAAGATGAAGGAAGAAGCGACGATGAAAATTCAAATGCATAACGAATTATATCAATTTAAGAAATACGATCGAGAGCTTTCGTAAATAGGTACTAAAAATGTTCGTATCGAATTTTGATGTTCTTTCTTCGTACTCGTTTTTTCTATTCTTTCCGATTTTTAAGCGCCAAAACTCGCCGATTATATTGTACCGGTGTCCCGAGTTCAAGAGAACAGGGACGTTAAACCACGTGAAATTGCCACGAGAACGCGCGTGTTTGTATATCGCCGAAAGTGACGTAACGAATTTTACCGTAACGAACTTATCCGTTCCAAATTACCATTTCCACAAGAGGCGAAGACTGGTCGTAACACCGAGCCGTTTAATCGTTTTCAAATGGCGTAAGTGACGACGAGATTTTATATTCGATTTCGATTTCTTGGTCGACGGAGATAAGTACGAGGAACTTCGATTGATTGGTGGGGGAGTGTAGGGTGGAGAAGGGGGTTTGTGGGATGGGTGGCCATATATGGAGTCAGAGTTTTCAGATTTTTGGGGAGTGGAATTTGGAAGGTTAATTTGGAAAATTATATATTAAGGAAATTACACATAAGAAGACTGTAGAGAGAAAATTGTAAATTTGGAAAATTGCAAAATATGAAAAATTGCAAATTGGGAAAATTGTAAATTTGGAAAATTGCAAAATGTGAAAAATTGTACATTTGGAAAATTGAAAATTGGGAAAATTATAAATTTGGAAAATTGCAAAATGTGGAAAATTGTACCTTT
The DNA here is from genome assembly GCA_963576845.1 of Megachile leachella. Lineage (NCBI taxonomy): Eukaryota > Metazoa > Arthropoda > Insecta > Hymenoptera > Megachilidae > Megachile > Megachile leachella. The sequence goes on along the minus strand of OY756252.1, from coordinate 7,150,893 downwards.
AGAAAATTGCAAATTGGAAAAATTGTACATTTGAAAAATTGCAAAATGTGAAAAATTGTACATTTGGAAAATTGCAAATTGGGAAAATTGTACATTTGGAAAATTTCAAATGTGAACAATTATAAGCTTGGAAAATTGCAAATTAGGGGAATTATACTTTTGGAATATTGCAAGTCCAAAAAATTGCAAATGAAAAAGATAGTAAGTTTGGAAAATTTCAAGTCTAGAAAATTACAAATTAAGAAAATTATAAATTATAAAATTGACGAATGAAAAATATTGTGTATTTTGAAAATGTTTGAACTTAAAGATTTGCAAATTTTGAATTTTAAATATATAGAACTTTGGAAGTTTGAGCATTTAGATACTTGAAAAATTGAGAATTCTAAAATTCCAGAATTTTGGGAGTTTTAAAAAAAAAAACTTAAGACTTTTGGAAAATAAAAATTTTGAAATGTGGAGAATTTTAAAATACTTCAATTTCAAAATTTTATAATATTTAAATCTGCAAACTCCAGTTTTGAGAATTCAAAAAATTTGCATATCAATTACAAATTTTTGAATTTTTGAATTTTTGAATTTTTGAACTTTTGAATTTTTGAATTTTTGAATTTTTGAACTTTTGAACTTTTGAATTTTTGAATTTTTGAATTTTTGAAAATTTGACAATGTAGGAAATATGGAATTTTGGTAATTAAAGAATTTGTAGTTTTAGAAAATTTGGGATCTCTGATATTTAAATTTTTGAAAATTGGAGCTTATTGAATTTATGATTTTGGAAATTTAAGCATTTGGAAATATAGAATTTTAGAAAGTTTGTAAGTTTGAAGTTTGCAAATTCATAACCTAAATAATTTTCAAATTAAAAAAATGTTGAATTTGGAAGTTTTTGTGCTGGATTTTGGAAATTGAATAATTTGTGAATTTGAAGATTCAGAAATTTTTAAATTTAGAGACATTTGAGAATTTAAAAATTTGAAAGTTTAGAAACTTAGAAATCTAAAAATTTGGGTAGTAGGAAATTAAAAACTACATAATTCTGAAATTTAGTAATATAGAGATCTGGAGATTTAAGAATTATAAAATCTGAAAAATTAGAATTAAAAATTTTGCAAATTGAAAACTTGAAAACTTGAAAACTGAAAAATTGAAAAATTGAAAAATTGAAGAATAGAAAATTTGGAAAATTGAAAAATTGAAGAATGGAAAATTTGGAAAATTGAAAAATTGGAAAATTGGAAAATTGGAAAATTGAAAAATTGAAAAATTGAAAAATTGAAAAATTGAAAAATTGAAAAATTGAAAAATTGAAAATCCCCAAACTTGCAAACTTGAAAACTTAAAAACTTGCAAACATGAAAACTTGAAAACTTGCAAATCTGAAAATCTGAAAACTACTAAACTTGAAAGCTTGCAAACCTGAAAACCTAAAAACCTGAAAACTTGAAAACTTAAAAACTTGCAATTTATAAATTTCCAAATTTACAATATAAAAAATTTGAAAATTTATAAAGATTAACCTGCACCACCAAAAATCGTCAACCCATCAACGCAAATGGCCCTCTAGTTACCCCCCACCGAATAAAACTATCCTTTGATCTCGACACAATCGATTGTTTCATTTGTAACCCATCAGCGAGTAATTTCAACGCTGACGAGCTCTCGAAAGTAGTCGATTTTAAAGAGCTACATATATTTTTGAATCGCTCGGCAACTCTCTCACGAATGTCAACTTTAATTTACTCTCCTCGATAACTAAAGAACTAAAAAATCCGGGTAAACTCGTGTCAAAAGAAAAAGCTAGATTTCTTGCTCCAAATTTGTATCGAGCGAACTAAACGATATATCGTTAACTGTTAAGCGTATCATCGGATATATGTTGCTTCCGTTTGTGTGCCAACAAAAATCGACATTCTTGGTGTGTAAAAATAAATGCGATACATTGCGAGGCGACGTTATATCGCCGGTTGCATTTTTCCGATCAGAATTTCTAAACGCGTTGTAATTCTTTGGAGCAATCGCTGTTCGTAAGTACAACCGATAAATGAACGACCGATAAAAAGAGGACAGACCGACATACGGTAAAGAAGCTCTCCGATGATTTAAATTTAAAGAGACAGAAACTTGTAATATAAACTAAGGATACCGAGAGTGGTATGCATTAATTACTTGTATATATACATAGTATTTTTACATTCTAATTCTAAATTACATTTCCAATTCTAAATGGTATACATTACTCTGTGAGCTTCGCTTGTCGTCTGTGTAAATCGTTCACGTTTCGTGGAAACGCCTTCAAGCGTACAAAATGGCGGAAGATGTTACGTAAATTATTGTGCTCGTTTCACTGCACACTTTGCACAAGTCTCAATAACACACGCCTCGTGCCTTCATCGCACTTAAAGTTATAACACGTTCAACTTTTTGGTCACACGATGTTTTAAGTTCAGGAGTTTTATTTTGTTTTGTCGCGTTATATTGCCGTTTTTGTAACGATGGAGTTCAAATTCTTTATATCTTGAAAAATTGCAATTTGAGGATTAGTGAAAGTGAATGTATTGTCAGACTAGGTTTTTACTACTTGGAAGCAATATAACAAGAGTTTGCTATAGCTGGAGGAATTAGATCGCGTTATATTGCCATTTTTGTAACGATGGAGTCGAAATCTTGTGTATCTTGCTAAAAATTGCAATTTGAGAATTAATAGAATTAAATGTTATATCAGACTAGATTTTCGCTGCTTGGAGGCAATATAACGAGAGTATGCTATAGTAGGAGAAAGCAGCGTGGTTGTAAATTAATTCTATTAACTAATTAATTGCATAGGGTAGAATTATTTCAATAGTGAAATTATTAGTGTTAACTTATTTTTCTTACTATTATTTTTAATACCAATTGTAATACTCTCTACTTATTTTACTTTACATTATTTTTAGCGTCTATTTAAATAGTGTTAGGTTAGTTTAGTTAGGTTAATAGTATTGTTAATAGTATTCTAATTAATAATAATAATTGAATACAACACGAATCCTCAGTGTCCACAGCAAATAATCTTCCAATACAAATTTCAATTGAAACAAAATACTTAAAAATAATACATAACCTATTTTCATAAAAACTTATTAAAAAGTTTTCGAGTAAAATTCAACTATTTTAAAAATATTGAATAATTTTTAATTCAATTGAAACAAAGTATTAATTTAGTTTAAATAAAACATTTTTTACTATTAGACTCACTTCGTTTTGTTCGGAACTTTTATTTAACTCTTCAAGTATACTTTCGATGAAAAATATTAACAAAAAATTTAAAAAATAATTCTTTATTCTCAATTGTATGATTTCTTTAATGTTTCAAATTTGTATTTGAAGATTATTCGATCAGAATCATCAAATTTTATTAATTCAACGATGATTCTGGTTTATGGAGGCCATTTTGAAATTGACTGTCCTCAAAATGTCTGCCAGACTTATGGCGCCAAAATTTGAAAGAGTTCACAGTTTTAAACGTTTTCACAATTTTACAACCACTCTATATTACTTCCTCCAGCTACGCAATATCTTAAAAGTCATTTACTATTATAATCATTATAAAAATACAATAAATTCATAAATTAACCTCGCGTAAAAGATTGATATGTGACATTATGATACTTAACCCTTAAAATTCACATCAGTACAGGCACACTGGGATAACTTAAGTCCCCAAGCACTAAAAATGTTTCTTACAAAGAAACTATTCAATATTTTAACCTAAAAAAAATTATAATCAATCTTGAAAAATTATTTTAACATGTTTCACAGCTGATTTCAGTAAATTTACACGTTGAATACAAAACAATAAATTCAGAAACATGAAAAAGTTGGTTTCACAAAAAAATTCAGAACTTTTTACAATTTTAATTTAGAGAGCTAAAATTTTATTCAGATTTTCAAAATGAAGTAGTTAAGATTGAAGCTCAAATATTTTAATTGCAGCTTAAATACCTGGGGTCGTTTTATACCCACTGTGCCAATTAAGGGTTAAGACCGTATATTACTGTCGGTTTCAGACTTTCTTTACGATATATCGCATAAAATATATTGACAGTCTACAAAATATTTCTTTATACAGCACTCATGAAAGTTTTAAGTTCTTACCTTCGCCAAATTGCTGTTTCGTTAATCGGATTTCGTATAATTTGATTTCTGAAGGATTTTACGACCTCGCTACGTCGCCGCTGTGAATATGCAAGTACCATAACTTTCGAAACTCGGATTTGGTCCAAACTTTGAGTGGTTATAGTTCTAAAAATATCGACAGTTTGATGGAGGATGTCGCATATTTGTGACTTTATCAAATGACATTTCAATTTAATTGCCTACTTAATACAAAATAATTTTCGTAATATTGCTTTTCAATTTTTTATTTAATCTTTGGTGTGAAGTTCTTTTGGAAATTGGTAATCTTAGATGTTAGATGTACATTTAGAAATCTTTAATTGTATTCATTTCAAAATTTTTAATTGTGTACATTTCAAAATTGATAATTTTGGAAATTATCTACATTTCAAATTTTTTAATTATTTACAGTTAAAAATGAGTAATTTTGTCATTTGTCTATATTTCAAAATTTCTAATTATCTAAAGTTGATAATTTTGAAAATTATCTACATTTCAAATTTTTTAAATATTTACAGTTAAAAATTAATAATTTTGGCAATTATCTACATTGCAAAATTTTAAATTATCTACATGTATTTCATAATTAATACATTTGGTAATTGTCTAAATTTAAAAATGAATATTTTTAACAATTATCTAAATTTATTAAAATAGAAATTGTTCAAAGTTTGAACCAAATTTATTTTATATTAAAACAATTCCAACCACATTCTTTGAATTGTTTTTAAAATTTGAATTTTTCTTATTTTTTTTTTCTTACTTGATATGACTTTTAATATATTTATTGAATTTTTTGCAGAAAGCTGGATGTAAAAATGCATCGTGTGACCATACATATGTTTGTTTAGGAAAAGGAATACTAGATTATGTACAGTTATGTGCAATTTAGGTTATTGTATGTAAATTATAGGGTAGCGTGGAGGAAATGTAGGAATGTCCAAAATTTTCAAATTCCAAGTTTCCAAAATTCCAAATTTCGGAATTCCAAAATTCCTAATTCTAAAATTTGAAAATTACAAATTTCAGAATTTGGAAATTTCCACTTCCAAAATTCCCAATTCCAAAATCCATAATTCCAAAATTTTCAAATTTCAAAATTCCAAAATTCCAAATTTCAGAATTGGAAAATTCCCACTTCCAAAATTTCTAATTGTAAATTTCCCAATTCCAAAATTCCAAAATTCCAAAATTCCAAAATTCCAAAATTCCAAAATTCCAAAATTCCAAAATTCCTAATTCCAAAATTCCTAATTCCAAAATTCCTAATTCCAAAATTCCCAATTCCAAAATTCTCAATTCCAAAATTCCTAATTCCAAAATTTCCAATTCCAAAATTCCCAATTCCAAAATTCTCAATTCCAAAATTCCCAATTCCAAAATCCCAATTCCAAAAATGTCAGATTTCAAAATTCAAAAATTTCCAAAAGTCCCAAATCCCAAAATTCCGAAATCCCAAATTTCCCAAATCCCAAAATTCCCCAATCCCAAAATCCCAAAATTTCCAAAATCTCAAATTCCCAAAATTCCCCAAATCCCCAAAATCCCCAAAATTCCCAAAGTTCCCAAAATTCCTAAAATTCCCCAAATTCTTAAAATTCCAAAAATTCTCAAAATTCCAAAAATTCCCAAAGTTCCCAAAGTTCCCAAAATTTCCCAAATTCTCAAAGTTCCAAAAATTCCCAAAATTCCCAAAATTCCCGAAATTCACAAAATTCTGAAAGTTCCCAAAATTCCCCAAATTCCCAAAATTCCTAAAATACCAAAATTCCCAAAATTCCTAAAATACCAAAATTCCCAAAAATCCTAAAAATCCCTCAAACCTCACTTCCAAAGAACGCTACCCCAAAATGAATCTACATTGCACCTGTACATAATCAACTCGCAACGTATTCGATATTTATATACGCATACTTGAACTTCTACAAAGAAACTAATGCTCACAGCGTATGTGATCATATTCCTCGAATACCATCGCATCACGTAACTTAGCCGAAGCGCAACCATCATCGACACACGATCGTCCTAATCATAAAACGATCACAAGATCATGATAAGACGATACCGTTGCTGCTTCAGAACACGTTGATTTCCAAACAAACAATCTAATTATATCGCCTCATTTCAATTGTCTTTCATTTTGTTACACTTTTTACACACAAAGACAGAGCGAAGCTCAACGTACTAGTCCTTACTTTAAAACCAAAGTAAAGAGAAGAAAAAAAAACATTGTCTAGCTTTTAAGAATCTCCATTACGTATTCACACCTGTGTGTCTATACAGAAGACATAATTATAATTAACTAATTCAATCATCGTAATTAGGTAAACGACTAACGGATAAGAGAATAGATAATGGAAAAAAAGATGATGGGATAAGCCACTCGTTAAGTGTATCGTTTTATTTTAATTCATTTTTTACTACACGATTAACAACATTTTATCTAGCAACTTACGTCGGCTAGGAATGTAAATTCTGTATCTGTACATTGTTTTCCTATTTCAACTATTAAAAAGTGAACGTCAACTAAGTGTTGCTGTTTTTGTTTTTTCACCCTCCTTTTATCGTCCTTTAGATATATGGCCGTTCTAGGTTATGTACTCATTTATACATGGAAGTGTGTTATAATGATTTTATTCATATTTTATACAAATTTTTGTCTTCATTTTCATAGCAATTTTGTATATTTTTAATTTCATTTTCATAGAAATTATTTTTATTTTCATTTTTATAAATATTATTTTTATTTCTAATTTTGTAAGAATTATTGAGGACTTTTTTTATAGAAATTATTTTCTTCTTTCATTATTATTTTCTCCTTTATTTTTGTAGTAATCATTTTCACTTTTATAAATATTATTAATATAGTTAATATACATAATATGTAATAATATATAATAAGTATAACAATTATTTTTTTCTATTTCTAATATTACTTTTGTAGTACTGTTTTAAATGCAGTAAATCTTGATATTTTCCTGCGCTGGGGGCTCCAGGAGCGGAACAAGTAAAATCATAACACAAAATTTTCCTTCCTTCTCGTCAAGTGAATTAATAAATTTTATAATAACAATAATTCGTCAAAGTCTATCTACTTTATAAAACAAAATTAAATAACAATTCATCAAGTAAGTAAATTAAAAAGAATTATTAAATTAATAAATTTTATATTAACAAAAGTTCACAATGTAACATAAAAACGCATTACCTTCTTTTTTACGAATACTAAAATTCGTTTCAAATTTCAAGTAGCTGTCTGAGACGAAAACACAGTATTCACATTACAATTTCAATTTTCCTATTATTACTCGCATTACAAGTTTGAAGTATTTAATATTGCACGCGAGAACAGCGAGCACTCCATTATCAGAAAATTCTTTTAACACGCTCACTGCCATGGGAATCTCCGATATCTGGTTCTACGGATTAAATTTAGTGGAATAATTAAAACCTGAATAATGGAAGAAGTTTTTTCGGTATAATACCGCGGGAGTTACATTGATCATTTGAAACGACAGAGAGAAATATTTCAGTTTAACGCTGTTACATATTTTCTGTGATCGATATTGATGTCAGGTTGTTGTAGCAAAAATTTGATTTAATATTAATAGTATTTTGTTATAAAAATTATTTAATTTAGAATTAACATTAATTTGTTCAGGTGGTGAATTTATTATTAATTAATATTAACGTGTTCTGATAATAATCTAACCTAGACATAACCTAACCTTACCCAGCTATAGCTAGCCATAATCTAACCTAACCTAGCTACAAATACCCATACCCTGACATAACCTATGTGAATTTGACGTGATTTAAAGTATGGCGCTTTTTTTGAAAAAAGGTAAATTGATTATGGTTCCTTAAGATCAAAACATGCAGAATTTAATTAATATTCCATTCTGATGGAGATTGAGGTCTATTGAAGTTAACTAAAACCAAAAATCAGTGTTAATTGAATTTTTCCGAAAATGGAACCAGTAGTGCCATCTCTTCGGCGAACAGGGTGAACTACACACTTTTCTAACTGTACTTTCATTAGTTCCAAGACTCGACCGTCAGATGGCGCGACGTGTATCATTTTCCGTTCAATTCAATGTAGCTGATTTTATTAGCTTAATTGAGTATAATATGAACCGAATTACTTTACAATGCAAGACTAATTTGAATTGTTTTTACTTGACCAAGCTATTATAAATTTTTAACTATTCTTAGCCTAGTCCTAATTATCCTGAGGGTTTATGTCTTATATACCGCCGCCTAGCGATAGAAGATGAAACTAATTAAACTACAGTTTCAAAAGTGCGTAGTTCACCCTGTTCGTCGAAGAGATGGCACCGCTTGTTTCATTTTCGTTGATGACGTCACTATTTAAAAAACCGCGCGTAAATTTGAATTTTTAACAACGTAAGAATGAAATTTTTCGAAAAATATGAAACTATTGTGTGTTAAAAACAGTTCGTACACTATACCGAGTCCCTTCGATTATAATTACAAAGAATTACATAAAAATAAATTTGAATACAATAATTCGTAGATAATTTACAAGACATTCGCGCGAAAAATTATGGAAATAATGAATTACAATGATTAATTTATGTAATAATGAGTTACAATAAAATATATCGTAATATATTAATTAACAATCATTTTGTAACATATCTGCTAGAGTAAGTTAATAAAAAACGATGAATTTGAATAATTACAACAATTTCATAAATTAATAACTAAAAAATTATTAATTACAATAAAATATATCGTAATAGATTAATTAATAATCATTTTGTAAAATATCTCCAAGAGTAAGTTAAAAAAAATAATAAATTTAAATAATTGCAGCAATAAATTTGTTAATAATCAATCGAAAAATATAAAATTATAAAATAATTATATCACATCCAATCACAATGGTTGCACGCTAATGGTCAGTTACATGTCTAATTGGTTACTGTACACTACCAATCATTCTTACACTTGAAGAAATCGAATTTGATCTGTTGGTAGATTATATGATGTCTAGTTGGCTATTGAATGAGCTCATTTGAGTTCAATGTTTTAATAAATACATACGCAAAAGAAAGTGTAATAAATGAAACTATAATTAATAATAAAACGTAGCTCTTAGCTCGATATCGTTTTCTAAATTTCGTGAACAATATTTAGAAAACGATACCGATTACCAGGTCACACCACGTGGAGGTGGCTACGATAGTGACCCACCCTAACTCCAAATCCCTTCCACCCTCCAAATGCAACCTCATTTATCGGAAGGATAAATGAGTACTGACTCTACATAACTCATAGGCTCGCATATACAAGTTCTTTACCACAATCCAGCAAAGAACTTGTATCACTTACACACACACATACATTAACTTAATACTAATCGCATGGGATCCCACACATACGCATAACTTAACCTAAACGCCGCAGGGTACCTCTACTTCTAAGCTTGCACTCTTATGAGCTATGCCGAAGTCAAAAAGCAAAGGGGCAAAAAAGAAAGTTAGAAGAACTTTCTACTAAAACAAAAGAAAGTTAGAAGAACTTTCTACAAAAAGAGAAGAAAGTTAGAAGAACTTTCTGTCAAACAAGGGGTCAGTATTTTTCGCCAAGTGAACCTCGCCTTCCATGGGTCAAAGGGTAGTCCATAGTGGCTTACGTGAACCACGAGACAGAGGTGAACCGAAAATACTGGCAAGAACGAGTGACACATCCGCGGAGGGTCTCCCATTTCTCCCCGCTTGCGTTTGAAGCAAGGCTGACCGCAGAGAGGAAACCCCTACCGTGAGGCAGCAGATCGAGATGGTACATCAATCGATCGGCCCCGCAGAGATGTGTCCCTGGCGCTACACCAGCACTTGCAGCCCACCTCTGCCGCGTGTTCACAGCGCTATGAACCCCCAATGATCCACTTGGGCTTGGAACAATTGACAAAAAATAACTGGGTATACTACAAACTAACACGCGTACAAAGATTGAGAATTGTCAAGACGAGTGCAAGTTGGAAGTAGAGGTACTTACAAGGACCCACCCGCCCTGCCCACGAGCACACTTAACCACGCATACACTTAACTTAAAACTAACGCATTAAATTAGCTTAAAACTATTACGCGCATCCCTCGATGATCCCACGATTATCGATGTCTTCAATCTTCGCGTATACGCAATTCATACACGCACTCACTCATACTACAATTTTTTCGCAATCGACGCAACTTAAAATTAACTTAAAATTAGCGCATCCTTTTCTTCTGTAAAATTCTTCTCTGAACCACCTATGCTGTAACAAAGGGAAATAATATCTGAAAGCATTAATAAATGTAAGATTAGAATATGCGAATGAAAAATAAAACTGAAAATATGAGAAATATACCATAATTAACCTAAAAAGAAAAATTATTTAACTTAAAATAAGAATCTGAAAAATATAAAAATAATTAAGACATATATCAAACATTAAAAATTACTTACATAAAATATAAACCTGAAACATACAAAAATAATTAGATAAATATGAAACATGAAAAATTACTTACTTAAAATAAAAACCTGAAACGTACAAAAATAATTAAGCACATATGAAACATTAAAACTTACTTATATAAAATAAAAACCTGAAACATACAAAAATAATTAGATAAATATGAAACATTAAAAATTACTTACTCAAAATCAAAACCTGAAACATACAAAAATAATTTAAACAAACATGAAACATTAAAAATTACTTACTTGAAATTAAAACCTGAAACATACAAAAATAATTTAAACAAACATGAAACATTAAAAATTATACACTTGAAATTAAAACCTGAAACATACAAAAATAATTTAAACAAACATGAAACATTAAAAATTACTTACTTGAAATTAAAACCTGAAACATACAAAAATAATTTAAACAAACATGAAACATTAAAAATTACACACTTGAAATTAAAACCTGAAACATACAAAAATAATTTAAACAAACATGTAACATTAAAAATTACTTACTCAAAATCAAAACCTAAAATATAAAAAAATAATTTAAACAAACATGAAACATTAAAAATTACACACTTGAAATTAAAACCTGAAACATATAAAAGTAATTTAGACAAACATGTAACATTAAAAATTACTTACTCAAAATCAAAACCTGAAATATACAAAAATAATTTAAACAAACATGAAACATTAAAAATTACTTACGTGAAATTAAAACCTGAAACATACAAAAATAATTTAAACAAACATGAAACATTAAAAATTACACACTTGAAATTAAAACCTGAAACATATAAAAGTAATTTAGACAAACATGTAACATTAAAAATTACTTACTTGAAATTAACACCCTGAAACATACAAAATGTAATTAAGATAGAAAAACGAAGAACCACGAATGAAATCTTTTTTATTCGATGCAGAACTTGAAAAATCGAAACTGAGTTTCAAACCTAACAATCCGAAATGAAATTTCGTGAAGATTCAGAAACCTCAAAACTGAGAATGAAATTTCGTGAAGATTCAGAAACCTCAAAACTGAGAATGAAATTTCGTGAAGATTCAGAAACCTCAAAAGTGAGAACAAAATCGCGATGGGGTTTGCAAACCCCAAACCCAAAATAAAATCTCGAAGAGATGAAAATCTGAAAACCGAATTAAAATGAGAAAATCCAAAAATTGCGAAGCTCCAAATAAAGTGAAAGTACAACACAATAAAATTCTGAAAAGTAAAATGTGAGTACAGGATGCAGGATACATTCACTCTCTCACTCATACAGTAATAGAATCTTGAAGAGTTAAAAATCTGAAAACCAAATTAAAATGAGAAAATTCAAAAATCACGAAGCTGAAATGTAAAATGTGAGTACAACACAATAAAATCCTGAAATGTAAAATGTGAGCACAGGATGCAGGACACATTCACTCTCTCACTCATACATTAATACATAAATGGCCTAACTGTACCTCTTATTCTAAAATTGCACTCGTATATAACTTTGTAAAGAAACTTTGGGAAAGGAGAAAAAGGGAAGAAAGTTTTAAGAACTTTCTTCTAACTTTTAAGAAATTAAGAAAAAAGACAAACTATTATTAAGCAAGACTAATAAGTAAAAAAATTGTGAGAAAGATGAGTGCAATTTAGAATAAGAGGTACTTACAATATGCGCAGGCTTTTCGCCACAAATTGTGACGAAAAACCTGCGCCCGAGCCCACCCTGTCCTCCCACAGCTCGGAATAAATGTAAAACTGATACACTCAATAGGACTTACCAAAAATTAAATGCTGAAACATACAAAAATTTATTAGCATAGAAATTTCAGAACAGAGAATAACTTACCAAGAATTAAATTCTGAAACAGACAAAAATTTATTAACATAGAAATTTCAGAACAAGGAATAATAACTTACCAAGAATTAAATTCTGAAACAGACAAAAATTTATTAACACATAAAGTGGGAGGAGAAGGAAAATTTTTCTTTATTTCATACAAAAATTTGGATACATAGAAAACGCAATGAAAATTGCGGATTTGAGAAGACAGAACTTACCAAAGAAGAAACACTAAAACAGACAAAAATTTATTAACATTGAAATTTTAGAAAAGCGAGAAACCAAATTCTGAAACATACAAAACTTTATTAGTACAAAAATTTGAGAGGAGAGGACAATGTAAGAACTTACCAAAAAATAAATTCTGAAACATACAAAAATTTATTAGCATAGAAATTTCAGAACAGAGAATAACTTACCAAAAATTAAATGCTGAAACAGACAAAAATTTATTAACATAGAAATTTCAGAACAGAGAATAATAACTTACCAAGAATTAAATTCTGAAACAGACAAAAATTTATTAACACATAAAGTGGGAGGAGAAGGAAAATTTTTCTTTATTTCATACAAAAATTTCGATACATAGAAAACGCAATGAAAATTGCGGATTTGAGAGGACAGAACTTACCAAAGAAGAAACACTAAAACAGACAAAAATTTATTAACATTGAAATTTTAGAAAAGCGAGAAACCAAATTCTGAAACATACAAAACTTTATTAGTACAAAAATTTGAGAGGAGAGGACAATGTAAGAACTTACCAAAAAATAAATTCTGAAACATACAGAAATTTATTAGCATAAAAATTTGAGAGGAGAGAACAATGTAAGAACTTACCAAAAATTAAGTGCTGAAACAAACAAAAATTTATTAGCACAAAAATTTGAGACAGACAAACTGAAACAGACAAAATTTTGAGAACACAGAAAATTTTACGAGAAGAAGTGAAACGACCCTATCCCGAAACAGAAAACACAATGAAAATTATGAAAGATCAACCAACAATAAAACAATTTATACAAAATCAATTCCTGAAACAGAAAAAAATAATTAACACATAAAATTCAGAAAAATTAAAATCGCGAAGGGATATAAAAATCGCGTATCTCAAAATTTAATGGGGAGGGGTATAAAAATCTCTAATTTCGTAAAATTGCAAAGGGATAAATCTCTAATTTCGTAATAAAATCGCGAAAGGATAAATCTCTAATTTTGTAATATGATCGCGAGGGTATCTCGAATCGCGAAGGGATGCAAAGACTCTAATTTCGTAATAAAATAGCAAAGGGACACAAAAATCTCTAATCTCTAAATTTAATCACGAAAGTATAAAAATATCTAATCGCGAAGGGATATGCAAAACTCTAATTTCAAAATTTAATGGCATAGTTATACAAAAATCTCTAATCACGGAATTTAATAGGGAGGGCATAAAAATTTCAAATCGCGGGTGGCTTTGCTCGTAAAATTTCGAGCAAAACGATACATTTCGTATCGTTCAAAAAAGTACATGTAAAACACAAGAAAATAATAGCGAGCATAGTGACAAAATGAATGTCCATCCTAAAATCTTAGGATGGACATTCATTAATAGTTCCCCTCTTCTTTGGCAAATTTTGCCGGGGCTCTTCGGCATATAGCCTCTTCTCTCTTCGGCATAGCCTCACAAAAATCACTCGCGAATTTTTACGGTAACTCGGATATTCTTTGCTTTCAATTACATAAATTCTCGATTTCGCTATCGATCTCCACAAACAGATTGCAGTCACACATTTATAAAAATAAAAGTGGACCACTATCTACTTGCTTCGATCAATAACCAAATCAAAATTTTATGTAACAAAATAATTCTCTACTTTTGTAAAAATGAATAAACTTCATGACTCGAAACTAGAAATTAAAAACTGTACGACCAGCGATTCTCAGAATGCGCTGTCCGTAAAAGAATATCCGAGCAGAATATTTTATTTCACTGCATTTCACTTCACTTCACTGTATACTTCATTTTTGCAGTCGGATCTAGAACCCGACTACGACTTACAAACTAAAAGGCCTGGCCTGAACGAACAATCGAGTTCAAGAGAATATTAAATAAATTCATATTTAATATTTTTCTCTTCTCGATTTTTCGTGAACCCCCCAGATGCAAGCATCTCACGTGTGAGAGAGGAGGACAGAGAAACGTGAAAGCTTGCTCTGGCCCTACCTACTTAAAACTAACTCATTCACACCAGAAGTAAGCTACCTGCCTGCCTATCGCTATATTTAAAAAATTGCAAAGTCCATTCTCACAAAAACACACTCCACGGTTCTCACACATACCACCCGGGTGCAAAAAAGCCTAATCCTAGGGAGTACGTCCCGGGACGTCTCCGACACCCGAGTTCAATACAACATTCACACTCTAAGTCATACCTTTTTGCTGAAATCGATCGACAATCGACAGTGAACACACATATTTCATTTTCGTACTCTTTCGAATATTCAATGCAATATGTACATGTAATAATTTAAACTACTCTTACAATTTTCTAACTTAATTTATAAAATTTTCAAGTGACTCTACTTGCATTTTGTATGCATTCTCAAATGACTCTACTTGCATTTTGTATGCATAAATAAAATTTGCAAAATGTAAAAAATAAATCGACACAAGGTCCACGACCTAACCACACACACACGTGTAACTTGTGTCGATAATTCACTGTCAATTGTCGATCGCCAATACATCTTAAAACTAAACCGTGTCCACCTGCCCTAACTCATGCGAGTAGCAACTAAGCACGCGCATGAATTTAGAGCATAAAAATGAACACGGCCACATGTATTTTGACCTACCAGTTTTCTTCATGTGTGCTGAAAATCCTGAGCTAAAAAACTTGATTAGAAACATGCTAATAAAGTGTCTTCCAGCAAAAAAAATCTAACTTTAAAAAATTTTCAAAATGGAAGATCACTTTGCAAAAATCTAAGTATATCGGTAGTTTCATTCTTAACAGATTTGTGATATCAAAGTAAATTTCTAAATGACTCAACATTCATAAATAACTTTGATATCGAAATCTGTTTCTCGCGATACTTTCTTGTACATGTGTAAAATTTAAAAGTGACTCTATAATACTATGACTCTACAACTACTATGAAATCGGAGGGTCATCCGACTTCTACGTAGTTTTTAAAATTGATAAGAAAAGAAAAAATGTACAAGAAAACCCTGACCTGAGCTAATAAATAAAATAAACAGTTTGTACGAATTTTGCACGATCGTACAGTCGTGGTCACTATGCTCGCTCAAAAATAAAAATACAACCAGTTCCCGTGTCGCTTCGGACCATTCGTCCTACGACATGATGGGAACTGGAGGAATCGTAAAACATGCGACTCACCGATCGCTGACTTGCGCCACTGCGATCGCTTTACCGGTAGATTCGTGCTGCTTTGAACTGGTTTGAACTGGTTTGGGCTGCTTTGGATTGGTTGGAACTGCTTTGGACTGCTTTGGCAACGTCTGGATTTGGCAGTTGTCCATTGGATTGGCAGCGTGACCTTCTGTAATCATAGCAAGACAACAATTTAGTAACTGTCTATCAATTTGCATTTCGATTGGTTTTTGTGACTTTAAAAAACATGCATGCAAAACTACGTACAACTACATTACAAAAACTGGTAATAAATTTGCAAACGTGTATCAAAACGTATAGTCACTCAGTCAAACTTTATAAAATATTCGAAAAAATATGTCAAAGCACTTCAATAATTATTGTATGGTATAGGTTAGAACGTTTGCAAATTTATACCAGAACACATAGCTAACTACATTGCAAAACACTTAAAAACACCAGTACAAGTATGCCAAAACAGTTAAATAATCATTCCATAATACACAATAAAACAACAGTAATAATATGTCAAAACATTTAAATAACTACTTCACATAATGCAGTAAAATACCAGTAATACTATGTCAAAACAATTAAATAACCACTCCACATAATACAGTAAAACACTAGTAATAATATGCCAAATCATTTAAATAACCGTTGCATAAAGTACACTAAAGCACCAGTAACAGTATACCAATACATTTAAATAACCGTTGCACAAAGCGCACTAATACCCAATAACAAATTGTAAAAACACTTAAATAATCACTTCACAAAATATACTAAAACACTAAAAAATTAATAAAACATTTAAATAACCGCACCATAAAACACACCAATAAATCCGTATTACATGCATAATCACTTAAGCAAACACACTAGTAAAGTTACTAATACTTGTAGAACCACACCATACAATTTGTTAATACACCCCCTTATTTAATAAAAAATATTTATTAAAGGACACTAAACACTAGTACTAGTACACTAGGTACACTAATATATCCGTATATGCATGCATGTAACACACATGTAAAGTCACTGACACTTGTTGAATCACACCATAAAATTTGTTAATACACCCCCATATTTAATAAAAAATATTTATTAAAGGACACTAAACACTAGTACTAGTACACTAGGTACACTAATATATCCGTATATGCATGCATGTAACACACAGGTAAAGTCACTGACACTTGTTGAATCACACCATAAAATTTGTTAATACACCCCCATATTTAATAAAAAATATTTATTAAAGGACACTAAACACTAGTACTAGTACACTAGGTACACTAATATATCCGTATATGCATGCATGTAACACACATGTAAAGTCACTGACACTTGTTGAATCACACCATAAAATTTGTTAATACACCCCCATATTTAATAAAAAATATTTGTTAAAGCACGCTAAACACTTATTAAAGCACAGTAGGTAATACAGGAACAAGCACAATATCAGTTAAGTGAATCCTCGACTCGTACCGGTAAGTGTTGACAGGCGACGTCCGAGCTCCTTGACTTTCAAAATACGACTGAGAACACTCGACCTCCCTCCAGTGTAAATGTTATTGGTAGTTCACAACAGCCAATTAGACATCATAATAATCTACCAATAAATCGAATTCGATCTTTTCAAGTGTAAGAGTGATTGGCAACGTGCAGTAACCAATTAGACATCATGTAATCGACCAATAGCGTGCAACCATTCTGATTGGATGTTGTATAATTATTCTAACAATAATTTTTTTATAATTTTATATTTTTCGATTGTTTATTAACAAATTTATTGCTGTAATTATTTAAATTTATTATTTTTTTTAACTTACTCTTGGAGATATTTTACAAAATGATTATTAATTAATTTATTACAATATATTTCACTGTAATTAATAATTTTTTAGTTATTAATTTATGAAATTGTTGTAATTATTCAAATTCATCGTTTTTTATTAACATACTCTAGCAGATATGTTGCAAAATGATTGTTAATTAATATATTACGACATATTTTATTGTAACTCATCATTATATAAATTAATTATCGTAATTCATTATTTCCATAACTTTTCGCGCGAATGTCTTGTAAATTATGGTGTATGGGAAAAAGATGGTGTCGCCATCTTGTAATGAACTGTGAAACTATCAAAATGGCGTTTCACTTTAAAATGACTTTTTCTCATGATACGTAGAATATCATACGCTTTCAGCAGAACCAAGAAAATATTTTTACAGTATTCTGAATGCGTCAGAAAATAAAATAAAAAATAATTCCATTTTTTGTTTTTTTTTTTATTTAATCACTAATTATAATGTATTACATGTTGTTACAAGTGTACGCCTTCCACTGTCAAGGTTACATTTATCTCTAAACTTTGAAACTTGTTCAAAAAGCTAATGTAATATTTAAATCTTTGGTACATTGAAAATAGCATACAGACAAAAATTAAAGTGTAAAAAATTTCTAAATTTAAATGCTAATTTTTCAGTTTAAAAAATTCTTTTTACAAACGATGCTATATAATCAATCACTGTCATCCATAATTCCAACTTGTAACCTCTGTCACCTCATGACACGTGTGCGTCAGTATTTCTAAAGATATCCTGCAAGAATCTTATTCTGACAAGAAATATTTAAATTACGCGCCACATTCTGCAATGGATACGTGTATCAAAATATGATTTCTGTTCAACAAGAGATGTTACCCAAGTTGCGCATTATGGCTAACTTCAGTAGTCTCCCTTCCAGTTAATGTTGCGGAACTGTCATAGGTTTTCCACATCGTTAACCATATATAGGGTGGCGAAAAAAGAAGGAGATTTTTATGAGTATAGAGAAATGAGGTAAGGACGTACTCTAAACATAATCAAAATGACTCAAGAGTCACATTCGATCATCATCAGAATCCTATTTTGAAATTATTAAATTTCCACATAACAAAATCTCTAATTCACTCAATTTAAATAACCTATTTCTAAATTACGTAGTCTGACAATGAAAAATCACTAGATATACACGTTTGGCATCACAAAAGTCACAAATACGCACGCGCAATGTATTCGCTTATAAAGCACACGGATCCAATCGGGATTAACATGCGCAGACCGCGCAGAAATTCGTCATATGACGAGTATGCTCTTCCGGGGAACAAATAATGACTAAAAGGTGGTGTTCGTAACCAATTTAGCCAACTATTTCCGGAATAATAAGTCGCCTTGAGGTGACGTTTGCTGTTATTGTCTGCAAGGTGTGTTCATGCGAATCATAATATCGTCAGACGCAGTACAGTGACATGTATATAGTTCCACTCAAATTTTCCAAACAATAGGATATCAGTTTGAATATTTCCACATCAAGTGTCTTCCCAAACAAAATGGGCCTAACAATCAGTAGCCTGCTTACTCGGCTTTTTGGTAAAAAGCAAATGAGGATATTGATGGTGGGTCTGGATGCTGCTGGCAAAACTACAATATTATACAAGTTGAAGCTTGGTGAAATTGTCACAACAATACCTACCATTGGATTCAACGTTGAAACTGTTGAGTACAGGAATATATGTTTCACGGTGTGGGATGTTGGCGGCCAGGATAAAATCAGACCACTCTGGAGACATTACTTTCAAAATACGCAAGGCCTCATTTACGTTGTTGACAGTAATGATCGTGAACGTATCGCAGAGGCTGAACGTGAATTAGCAAACATGTTGAAAGAAGATGAACTGCGAGATGCAGTTCTCTTAGTTTTTGCTAACAAACAGGACCTACCAAATGCCATGTCTGCGGCAGAACTTACAGATAAATTAGGACTTAATTCGTTGCGAGGACGTCATTGGTATATTCAGAGTACCTGTGCTACTCAAGGACATGGATTGTACGAAGGACTTGATTGGTTGAGTAATGAACTTGCTAAAAAGTGATAAAGCATTGTCGTTATTCATAATCTTCACGAACAGTTTAATCATTGAGCATGGACGTAGAAGACAGGTTGCAGTTTCCGTTTTGTCAGATTACGCACTATGTGTACATGTTTAATACCACTGTGATTGTAATTTCTAAGATAAAAATTGCTTGAAATAATAGAGTATAACTTGACCGACATAACTTACATGATGCTTATATTGGTTTCATTTTTAAAGTGAATTTTTCAAAAAAGAAAAAAATATAAATTAGATGAGTGTGTATGTTTACCAGTTCTGTATTATTTGTACGTGATTTATAATTCCATTTGAGAAAGTTGTAAGTTCAATTGGAAGTGTATCTTGGATTTAAAATAAACATGGAATATTTCTACATTAATTTTAATATATAAGTTGTTTTTATTTTGCAATAAAACTATTATACAAAAAGAAAAAAAATATAAGCAAGTTTTACACTTCTATGCACTTTACTCTGCGTCTGTGCAGCAAATTAAAAATGAAATATATATTGCGTAATTTACAATTTTTATTATCCTGTTTTTTGAATAAATAATAAATTATAGAACAAGTAATGATAATAATAAATTATGAAAATTTTTAAAACTTACCTGTTTTCCCTTATTTATAATTTTGTCGTTTTTTTTTTTTTTTAGAAGTAGACTAATAAATTTCTATTATTGCGTTTATGTTTTTATAATAAGATTTTGAAAATGTATTTTTATAACAAGGAGATGCAAAAACAATTATGTTTTATAATCTTATTGGGTAACTCAAAGTAATAATTTTATTATAGTACAAAACAGTACATTATCAATACATGCACTGTATAGTGTATAATGTATCAAATAATTTGTTAATATGCAGTGTTATTTTTATGCACCATAAATTTCTATTCCATGTCTACTTCATAAAAGACAATTAATAAATTACAGAAATGTTGTCTACTTATGAGTAATATGTATATACAGTACTTTTAATATATGACAGAATAGAGCATTGATTTTAAAACATTTTAATATGAATATCTTATTTATAATGTGTCAAGTGTTAAATTTTTTAAATTAATTTACACAAAATTTGTTATTATACAATGAATTATTGACTTCGTTCGCTATATGCATTTCACAAAATTATTAGTACAACCATTTGATAACAAATTTTTTTTATTTTAGGCAGCAATCACACGGGTCATTGAACAAATACCAAGTACAACATGGTAATTTGTTCAAACTAAATTTTAATACTATAGTAACTGACCATTGGAATATGTACCATGTCTTCTGTCAGTAATTGTTAAATTAATTGATTATTTTACACTGATGCCAACCACAAAAATATTTGTTCAGCATATTTCCTTTATTGGTAGCTTACAGTCTGGGCAGAATTTGTAAATTAATTACAGGAAGAGATCTATTACTCATTTACGTACCCAAGAATTTTTTTGGTGCGGGACATTTTTGCCCAATGGTGGAAAATGATTTTCTAATGTATGACTAGTCATATGCGTTCGAAAATCGGAACCATTTTTCAAAACTTGACCGCAAGTTGCACAAATTTCTAAACCCTTAATCTTATTGCCACTCTCCTTTTTGTGAACTTTAAATAGTTCTTGCTGCTTTTCAATGTCAGGTAACAGAACCAAAAGTTCTGGAAATACGTTCTCGAAAGCACTGAGACCCATAGCTTCGCGACAACGTGTGTAATAATCTTGAGCGTTACACGTTCCTTGACGAAACAATCCGCTTATGTACCGAAATTCCTCGATTTGATCGTGTTGCATTAAAACTTCGTTAACTTTAGCTACAAGACACCTGTTCCGTTTCTGAAATTCTGGAGGAGGTACATAATTATATGCACTGTTGTGCTTGCTATTATCTGGCAAGATAGAATAACTTTCTCCAGAACTGTTTGTAAAAGTCAATCCATTACTGCTGTTCAATTTATCCATGCTATTGTATTTTATACAAAATCCAGGAGGTGGTGGAGTTGTTGTACCAAAGCCAGGTGGTGGATTTGTAAATCCAGGTGGTTTAGAACTACTACCGCTTAAAGCTGGAAATTCTTCTAAATGGCGAACATTTCTGTTAGTAGAGTTTAAACTATCTATTTTTAATTCAGTACGTTTCCTCTGTACTCCATTGGAAGTATTATTATCAGTATCCGTATTTACAACTGCTTCATTATCCATATTTTTATGCTTTTTCTTATCCTTCTTATTAGTTTGTTCTATCTCCTTCGAAGATTGTACACTTATATTTTTTGATGTATTTACACTGTTGCTCACGTTATCTGTGCTTTGCATTGATTGTGAACTTGACTGTACAGCATCAATGTTATTTTTACTGTTTGCGCATGAATTTTTAGACGTCTCGCATTCTTTCTTGACAACGACAGTACTTACATTTGTTCTCGAACTGCTAGTCTCGCTTCCATTAACGTTATTATTATTACAATTTTGTTTAACCTTTTTCTTTTTCGTTTTTCCTTTCGTTATATCAGTGGTTGTTTTCACGTTATTACTGTTATTAGAACTTTGCGCCTGACTCCAAGAAGGTACCACGGTGATTGTTGATTGCTTCTTTGATTTAGATGATTTTGATAGAGTAGGAAAATCTTCTCCAGATTGGATAGGTGGAGGAGAAGGTACTAATGGCGGTGATGCAACCTTTTTAGGTTTCGGCACAGATGTCGATGCTGATTTAGAACAAGTCCATTGTAGAACTTCTTTCCAATGAGCCAAGTTCGTATTGCTACTAGTCGATGGTTCTGATGAACCCAGTGCAGGAAAATCAGATTCCATTGAAAGTTGAGCAGGACGAATTTTAATATTAGGACCTGAAACTTTTGTAGTGACAGTTCCATTTGATTCGTGGTTTACTTGAATAGATACATTGGAAGTTGTCCCCTTTTGGGCTTGAGTACTTGATCCTGAAGAATTACCACTTGACACGCTGAAATTAACAGTTTTAGAAATACTTGTACTCCCTGATTCCGGTCCCAATGCAGGGAAATTTTCATCTGTAACAGCAAGAGGCTGAGGTCTTATGGTACTACGAATCGTTACGTTACCTCTACCTTTACTTTGGTTTAAGGTAGGTACAACAGGTATAATGTTACACAGCGTTGGAAACTCTTCAGTACTTTGTACGTCCACGGATGGTTGCTGTACAAAAGTAGGTTCGTTGTTTGACACAAATACATTTGAAGTATTTGGTGTAACTGTTGGTTGATATTCCCTGAGATTATAATCTCTCCCACCGTAATCTCTTGAACTTCTGGAAGTTGATGCACCTAACATTCCTCTTCTGTTCATCCGATTTTCACCACGTGGAGCTAGGGTGAATTCTAGCTCCAATGTTCTTGCTTGTTTAGCAGCTGCCTTGCTCAATTGTTTACTATGAACACTTGCTTTATGTGCTTTAAGATCTATATCAGTTCTAAAGACACTTGTAAATTTTTCCTCAGCACACATTCCCTCTTCGCACAGAAAATGTTCTTGTCTGAAATGATCTCTGAGGTAATCATAAGAACTATAATATTGATGCAAACCGTCTGCATCGCAAAAATGGCAATATAAATGATCTCGTCTTAAATGTCGAAACAACTCATCGTTATCCATATAACGTTGATCACAAAATTCACACAGTGGATGTCCTTTATGACTTTTGTCATCAATATCTCCTTTCCTTCTATGTTGTGCAAGATCAGATCTTGTATAACAACGCCTTTCATGAGAAAATATCTGTTGTGAAAAGAGAAACAACACTTAAAAATCACAAAATCATAAATATAGAGATAAGTTAGATAATGGTAACGTACCTTTAAATTTTCCACACAGAGATCACAATAATGCAATTCATGCTGATGTCTCATATGATCTTTCAAACTATTAAAATTATTAAACACTGGTTTTTCTTTACAAATATTGCAACTATTAGCCAATAAATCATAAAATTTACTTTGAATGTCAGGTGTATCAAAATGAATATTATATCTGGTATCTAACAAATTGCCTTTATGTAACTGGCGAAAAGGTTTTATCTCCTTGGTGAATACAACTTTTGGTAAATCTTGACGACAAATAGGGCACTCGTTTTGACAGCAAAGTACCCTCATTCTGGTACTACATTCATAACACACGGGATGTTCACACATACCGATACTATAAATATCAACATTTTTGTAACACACAACACAGGTGTTGTTGTTGGTACTTTCATTATTACCAGACATTCTTTGTATCAAAATTTCACTTGAAAATACTAAGTTCTATTAATACACACTCTGGCCACAGAATGTAACGAATTCTAATTTTGTTTATTCGATCCCTTCCGATTTCAGATTTCGATCGTATAAATTATGCTATTTTGTACAACGTCGTACACAATCTGCAACAAAATTATTATTTCAATCTCGATACATTTATCGCATACGGATATAATCTTAAACCATTACAACTGATACAACTTTCATAACAACTTTGATCAATTACTACGGGAACTCTTCATTTAAAAGCTCATAAAGTATCACATGAATATATCAAATTATCTCGGCACAATTTTTATGGTAAAATAAAAATGTACGAATTCTGATACTTCACAATCACTATAGAGTCTCGATAGAAGAAATATTTTGTGGACAAGCAACTGTTTATATTTCAAATACTATCCAGATTGAAGTGTTTTCTCATAATATTACCAAGACTATCTTCTCAAAAATTAATATAGGAAAATTGACAATACCCTCTGGAAAATATTCCAGCAAGCAGATGGTAAAATCTCACAGGATGTCCCTGAAAGAAAAAGGTTATCACGATTTATATTCTAGCACAGACGAGGTATAGGATAGACCAATCACTTTATGTGAGTTCGTGTCACACGATCTGAAATACCGACATCACTTCGATTGCGCACTCTACGATTACCAATGGCGATTTTAGGAACTATAGTGACCGAATAATCGCGGTTGGTTAGGTAATACAGATGTCACTGGATAAGTGACCGTTGTACAAATAACTGTTATGAACAGAACTTCGCTGACACGCAATTACATGTATGTGGCGGGTACTTATCGAACATCGGTACTTTGTATCAAATACGTAAACCTTTGAAGAGTTTATTAAGATGGAGACTTATGTCATCGCATCTTAAAAATGATGAATCATCTACAGGTCATTTTACAGGTCATTTCTTGACAGATGTCTTTGTAATGTATTGTTTTTTAGGTCCCAAAATTTGGAGTCATGGAAATTTCTGGTAGAATAAAGAATGGCCGTGATCACCAAATTCACAATATTTTTTATTGTTTGAAAAACGCTGATTCTCAAATTCATCGTGAACTTAAATCACATGAGACATATAGATTGCACCAACTATCATCAGTTTGTATTTCATTAGTCCAATAAAAGTACGGCGATAACGCACACAAAAGGAAATGGTATACAATAAGACAGGTAGAGATTTCTCGTATGTTCACATTAGTTGTACAATTAGACATTTGAAATTCCTTGCAAATATTTCTAAACGATAAAACTGCGTGTAAATCGTACAGAATAAATTCTAGAAAAATGAATCTCAAAAAGGAATCGGGCCTCTCTACTTGAAACACGTTTCTATACACATAATCCTATATTCACTGTCCTTTCGCCTCTCGTATGTAGAAAGTAGGCCATTACATCTCCTTTGTACGGTTTCAATAAGAAACTCTAATTATTTTATCAAAAATTTATTTCAAACTATTTACCATTCAACAAGTAAAAAATTGAACAGAAATTGCTAAGTTACTTTTTCAAAGTATATAATAATTTTCAAAAGAAGACAATTTTACAACATAATTTATAAAACTTGCAAATACTTCCTAATGTGCGTGCTAATTTATACGACCTCGAAGCAAAAAGACAGTCTTTGACAACGCGTTTCGAGTACGGTCCGATATTTTCGCATGTGGGCTGTACCTTGTTTTTTTTGTCTATGTAAATATTCATCTTTACAAGAATCATACTTAGAGATAGCCGCGCTTCGTTTTAACGTCTATTCGGATGCGACACGCGTAATATGGTTTGTGTGCTTATTACATAATTAGAATGCAATGGTGACATTCAGAATAATTAGGGACATACGCTGTAAATTCATTGAAGCAGTGCTTAGAAGTCAAGTGAGAGCCAATAATATTTTACAATGTCTGAAGACAGATGTTATCAGAGTATATTGCTTTGAGAAATTTAAAAACAACTGGCACCGCAAACTGACCAAAACTTTCCTTTTTACATTATTATAAATATACTTATTGCTGGGTAAAACATCTTCATATTAATAAACATTAACAAATTCATTAATAAACAATTTATGGAGATTTTTAAGTATTCATGTTGATTTATCAAGTACAATTGCAATAACTGATCATAATTGCAATGCTAATCTTTAAACTTTCTACAAGCGACTCCAAAGTTATAATTTTACAAATTTATACTTTTACAAAGTAAAAAATGTTCAAAGCTTTTTAGCATCAAAGTAACTTTGACAATCTTTGCAATCCAAATTTTTAAATATTTAAATTACAATTTTTTAAATATTCAAATTACAATTTTTTAAATATTTAAATTACAAACTTTTTAAATATTTAAATTACAAATGTTTTAACATTTAAATTTGAAAATTTTCAAAAATTGTGAGTGAAAGAACCTTGGTTCTTGTAATTGAATTATAAAATTGTTACATTAACAAAATGTATAAGATGTTTTACGCCTCAGCAATAAAGTATCATAAAATATGTACAATAAAAGATAAAAACAATGTATAATCAAAATAAAAGAAAGGTCCCTCTAAAATTATCGATATCGAAAACCAGAGATAAGAATTTTATATTAATGCAGAAATAAGTCGTATCACGAGGTAGTTGAGATCTTATTTAACGTAACACTTTAAACCAGTGCTCCCGAAATTTGGGACTAAAATTCTGATACTTTCATGACAAACTATTTGTACTTTGAATTTTCTATACGTTTGTATACAGCAAACGTACATCATTTAACTCTTCCTTCAATTTTGAACAATGTTTTTTTCACATTTTATATTCTGACGAAATGCAACCATGGATAAAAAGAAATATAAAAATACAGAATTCTGGATTGACTGGCTTAAAAATGAAAGTTTGTTACGTATAACAAACATGAATTTTTTAAAACTTGATCGTGTATAAAGCGAAATATGATTGTTGTGGTCAATTTATCTAAGTGTCTACATTTCGATTTCGATCATAGAGATTTAATACACGTTTCAAGTATTCTCAAATGTCAGCCCGCACGCAAATGCATCGCTGTTCGATTTCGTTTCTATTTGTAAACTCGCAAGAATATCGCGAGCCTAATCGTGTCGTGTAATCTATCTCGTTTCTCGAAATAATAAAGTGCAGTTTGACTTGAAAATTTATTATATATTACATGTCTTCCATCAACGCTAATTATGATATTTATTAATTACGTTATTTGCACCGTCCTCTGAATTATTTTTCGTTTATCATACAACTAATTCTCAAAAGAAGTGACATTGCTTCAAAAGCAAAATCGAATAACAATATAAGCGAATTTCTCGGTCTTTATCGTTAGAACTTTTTTTTCTCTTTTCTTTCACTAAATTTATACATTATGTTTGCGTATATTTTAAATTTATACATTATGTATGTGTATACTTTAAATACAATATGCAATGGACCAATGACAGGATTGGTATCTTATTCATTTCCCATCTCGAGGATTACGTTCACCTTAACCAGTTATTTATAATGCTATTTAAAAGTCGACTTGTCTAATTAATTTAAACGGCATTGCTGAATTGTTTTTACGTTCGTAAAGCTTATGAAATATATGTACATCGTACACATGTGTTCACTGACCGTGGAAACGCAAGTTTTGCAATTGATTATATTGCAACTCAATCAATGGAGCCACACACTCACAAATGAATAAGATACATTAGCCCTCAAATTCCAAACGCTCATATAGTTTTGTATTCATTTTCACAATTTTGATTACCTAATAATCTTTATATGTACATACATGGATAAAATCATGTAAGTTGAGAAACAACTTTCTCGTTCGCGTTTTGTGCAATATTCAACGGCCGATGCTTAAACTAAATGCACATATTTCTGAAGACCGAATGAAAAAAGAAAGAAATCATACGATTCTTAACAACGCAATTTATCTTTGGTTTTACCAAAAACCAAAGGGTCCCTTCACGTAAAACAATTTGTAAGGTATGTCACTGTATCATCGTAATGTAAATCAAGTTCGTGTATCGATACCTTCATTCAATATACATCGTGCTAATATGATTCATAAAAATCCCCTTTCTTAACGTAGACACAAATTTATATTCCCAATAATACATTTCGACACAAAATATAAACTATAAACTATATTAAAATATACGAATTCAGATTTGGTGAAGTGTAAATCATAATCATCTATCTCTTAGTAAATATACACTTTGTCCATAATCTTTGAAAAAATAAAATAATACATAGATAAAGCAAGTTTATACATAATCCAGACTTATCAGAGTAAATAAGTGCTATTTCTGCTTCTCAAAAAAAAAAAAAAAGGAATATATGCTTGAGTGGCTAAATTAATAATTCAACGTCACCATAATATGATCAATTTTATAACAATGAATTATACTGGCAATTCATTGACACGATTTGAAAATGAACTACGCTTAAAAAAATCTTGTATCTCCAGCCATAACGTATTTTCTTTCTTTATGAATCCATAGATTCGATAACAGGACAAGGATTTACAGTTGAGGGCACTTTTTTTCTCCGCCTGTTATTAATATAGCCGCTGGACCATTCGTATGCTATTTTTCAAACAGCAAAGATTCAGCGTAATGTACAGATATTGTACTTCTAAATCTACCGATCTATAACTTGGAGATCGATAATCCACGGATTGTTCTCATCTTTTCGTACTCTATTTTTCTCTGTGTTTTCCTCGTTTCTTTTTTTTCGTAGAGTACACGTAAGCCCCAGACATATATATTTGTACATAGCTATCATATCCAATGGAAAGTGTACATTAAACGCAACTGAATCACGTACAGTTCACTCACAACATCAAAAATAGACTATTGCAAGAGTGCATTAGCATGTGACACCCTGTAGATATTACTCAACCAAGGTACCGTTCCCCATACATTCCGTGACTTTCTTCTCCTGTTGGAATCTGAAACGTAGACGATATGTACAAATTTTTAATGATATCACAATATCACTCTTATAAGTCTCTGAGTCTTTTTTCCTTTTTTTTAAATGCGATTTATCGCACAGTTATATAAATTGTTGATCCCACATTGTTGGACTATAATATAATGCAGCATCTGATAGATATAATAATCTTGAGATCACATATATTACATTAAAAATTGATCGCGATTTTTTAAGAGTGTTCTACGTGTACATATTGCCTACGATGCAGATTCTGTTCTAAATGTAGTACAGGAAATACACGCAAATTACGTTAATCTTATGCTCGTCCACGTGGCTTTTTTCGGGGAGTTGTCTCTTCGGTCGCCTGAATTCCACTTGCTGTTGCTGTACGTTTCGGACGTCCTGTTGCTTTGTTATTTTGTGGCGGGCTCTGTGCAGGCGCTGAAAGTAGCGTTAATATTTTATTATTCTTTTAACGGTCACATAAAATCATAGCACTAAATATTCTTACCCCGTAGTTTTGTCCTTGAAACAGCACTTGCAGTATTATTACTTTGTTGCTTCGTACCCTTTTTATTTTCACTTTTTTTAACTTCGGTATTATTTTTAGTTGCATCTACCGACGCTGTGGTATTAGTAACAGTAGTAACAGCAGTTGTAGTTGTGTTGGTAGCAACAACGGTAGCACCTTCGTTCCCAGACTTTGTGTTTCTGTTTAATGCTCTTTCCGCTCTACTGGATCCCTTTGCGACGGACTTAGCAATCGCTAATGCTTTATTCACTGTTCGTTTTTTTGAACGACTTGATTTAGGTGATTTCTTATCGGAGTCTTCATCGGCTGTTTCATCTTCGGAAGAGCTTTCAACTTGCTTTGATTTCTTACGTAGATTTTGTTTTTGTTTGTGCATATTATAATTTTTTCTTTTCTTTAACTGTGATTCATCCTTGTAAAGTGAAAGGTCAACTGTGGATAAGATATTGAAATTTTAACGTTACATTATTTTTATATAATTTTAACAATACAAATAAACAATTTCGAATAATATTTCAAATAACAAGGTTCGAAATATGAAAATACTAACGGCCATCAGGATGTTCTTCTGTCACTCGAGGTTTTTCAGACACGCCGGCTTCAACATCAATTGCTCTCTTTAAAATATTCTCAGTGCGTAAAAGCTCTATTTTGGTTAACTGGAATTTGTTTTTATCGATTTTATTCAAATTTAGATTTGTTAATATACAATCAAAATCTGAAATTTAAAAGAAAGATTAAAGTATGTAAATGAACTCTTTACATTATAAGTAATAAGATTTATACAGCAATATAACAATAAAACTAATTCAAAGTTTTAAAAAGTATAAATCTAGTAATTACAATTGCAATTTTAGATAAAATTACCTATGAAATCATAAAAATCTGGTGAATATATTTCTCCATTGTTTTTGTCTTGAGAAAGCCAACGTATACGAATTCGTCTGCTCGATTTGTATATATTTTGCATTGCTTGACATACATAGAAGCTTCCTTCTGCATTTCTCACAGCCAAAAATTCATTTCTAATAATAAACATCAACAAAAGTTAATTTATGTATGGTATTAAGCCAACATTACCAATTTAATTAATAAAAATCATGTATTAATAAATGAAAATTAATGTAAAAAGTTAAAAAATTTTATTGTTATTCACCATTCATGTATGTATTTTCTATCCTTAAAAAACAAACGATTCTCATACTTACTTATAGAACACTATAAGTTTGTCATCGGAAGCTTTTGATGGTGGAGGCTTATTCAAATTTTTGACAAGCAATGCAATTTCTGGCAATGGACTTTGATAAGGCTGTGTTTGAATTCGATTTCTTTTTGGTTTACTTGCTCCATCTGAAGCTACTGGTGTTCCTTTTAAATCCTTTAATTCTCTAGATTTTCTTTTATTTGCTTTTGGTGAACCAGTACTCTTTGTTTCAACCTTTGGTGGATTATTTGTTTGTGACGTTGCTGAACTATCTGGTACATGTTTTATACTTTGAGATGTGGCTTTTGGCTTTTGACTTTCAGCTTTTGTCGATCCATCTTCGGTTTTGTGGGTGGTTAACTTTGTTTGTAAAGTTGTGCTGATTGGAATTCCATCAGAATCTTTTGAACCGTTGTTTACAGGGGTCTTCTTTTCTTCAACTTTATTTTGCAGTGGTGGACATAATGCTAAAGAAACATATATATATACATATATCATATACATATTTATATGCATCACAATGTTAATGAATTTGACATTCATCAAGAGATTGTTATCTGTGTTATAAGAATTACATTTAACATTCTAATGTAAAAAATTT
The DNA here is from genome assembly GCA_963576845.1 of Megachile leachella. Taxonomy (NCBI): domain Eukaryota; kingdom Metazoa; phylum Arthropoda; class Insecta; order Hymenoptera; family Megachilidae; genus Megachile; species Megachile leachella. The sequence goes on along the minus strand of OY756252.1, from coordinate 7,119,555 downwards.
AATAAATGAAACAAAATAACAGAATTAATAGAATATGTGATGCTTTTACTAACCAGGAAAATCTAAATTAATAGATGTCATCTCTTGCTCTGATTGAATTTCTTTCTGTGATTCTTGAGTAGGGTTATCTGGACTTAAATTATTGTTTCTGTTAGATTCACTCTGTTTTATAGTAGCAGTTATATTTTGCTCCGTTTCTGTTTTTATGATCTCAACTCCATTAGGAATCAATTTATCCATGTCAGATTCCTTTTCAGAATTACTGCTTATGTATGGAGGCGTTTGATATACAGAAGGTCTATGATCTTGCACTAAGCTTAAAGGCTGACTGGGTGGTTGCAATGTAACATAACTTAATCCAGTTCCTGATAAAGGCTTCATAGATCCTGGTTCTGATCCTGATACAACTTTTTGCGCCATTGCATTCATAGGTAGAATAGAATGACTGGTAGACGTTGGAGAAGTACCTACTCCGGGTATCGTTGATTTTAAGGCCGATGCACTCATTTTCGCTAAATACGTCTCTAAATACTTATAAAAAATTGGCATCAATTATGTGAATTTATCATATAAATACAATGTATTTAAAAACACACATCTTGTTTAAAGCTGGAAAGATTGCTAATGGAAGAAATATGCGTCTTATTGGTTATATCATAGAACCATATAGGTATGATTCATGCATTTTTGTCATTTATTCTAATGGTCATATCTACTAACAAACTCTTGTAACTTTAAAGAATCAGATGGTATGAACGAAGTCTCTTACTTTTATATTACTCTACAAGCAATGTTTCCAGCACTGTATAGTAGATTAATGTTTCTGATGTGACGATCAATTTAACTTTTATTTTGTATCTAATAATTTGATAGCAGCAGCTATAAAAATATCAAAAATTACAAGAAATCAACAAAGTACTGCATGAAAACATTCCAACAATGAGTAAGTACAGTAGTTTGCTACTTATAGTTTGGTTAATAAAACAATGTAAATAAAAGCAAGCTTCATAATAATAGAAGAAAAACACAGAATGCTAAGATGTAGCAGCAATGTATGAAAAAAAACGAGGGAGAATTGAGGAAAAACTCAGGTACAGAGGGTGGTCGAGGAGGGAGGGGGTAATTAGAAGAGTAAACATAAACACGAAGGAAACTTTTGCTAGTTTAAAACTAAATAATACCAAGGAGCCCACGTAATATTTTTGTTCTTAGAGATTAACTGGAAATTACCTCGACGTTATCAAGTCTTGAATACGGGTATATATTCTCTTACTAAACTTCCACGGATAGTTGATCGCTGCGCGTTAACACACGGTTAACTCATTTTCCCACACACTTCCTCGACGCGTGAACATTTCTTTTCAGCTAACATTTCATACAGTGTACGCGTAGCATAGTCCATTTATCGAAGATATTCACTTAACTTACCGAATTCTACAAAACAAAACGATAAAGGCTTGCGCGCTATAGAAAGCCGTGATTTTACCCGCACGAAAAAAAACAGGAATGCCAGACGTTAGATGGCGTCGGTTCTTGGACGCCATGTGTGGCGCAAACTTGATTTCATATTCATTCTGATTGGTTCCACAACGATAGCTTCGTTTCTTTTGTATTAATTTCTTCGAATATAAAAATTATTATGCACCTGTAATATTATTTACTTTTTACGGTTGACATCTGATTAAAATTTTTTCGATTTAAATACAATACTTTTTTCACGCCGTTTTGTTAATAGGTAAAAAAACATAAAGCTTCGTCTTTTTTTCGTTAGAATGTTATGCTTTGAAAAAAGTCTGTTCGGTACTTATGCATTGATATGATATCGTAAAATGTATCAAATATATTAAACAATTACATAATGTAACATATAAACATATGTGTATTTTTTTACCAAAAATTCTGCAATTTACAAAAAATATTTTTGTTACGTCATTTGTTATTCAAATATTGTATAATATGAAATAGTTTCTGTACTTATAATTTGATCTGAAATATTCTTTCTGTGGAAGAAATTAATAAATAGTTGTGTAATACTAATTAGTATTTATATAGTGGACCTTTAATAATTCTTTCAGATGAAATCATTTATTGTGTGATATTTATAACGATATTGGTACTGAAACTTATAATACTTACAAGTGAAGACTATAACAAATGTGTACAATGCGTTACTTTTTCATAATGAAATAATAGCAGTATTATTATATAACGAAACAATAGAAACAATCTATATTATGTGTGCGAATTGTTTCTTTATTTTTTCATTTATTAAAAACACGTTACGCGCCATTTACATGTCATAAGATTAAAAAGATTTAGTAGTACTAAAAATAGAAATGTACAACTCTATTAATTGTTCTTAAAATATAACATATTTGCTCACGTAAATGAAACTTCAGTTTTTATCTATCACAGATAGATCGAGATTCATGACAGAAGTTTTTGCAAAAAGACAGATTATGCTGGCCGTAATCTTATATTGATATAAATGAACCAATCAGAAAAAATTGGAAACCGACGTCACCACGGCCAAAAAGTTTGAGCTTCGGTTCTTACTATTTTTTACAAAGTTTTTTGCAATTATTTAATTGAAGATACAATTTTGTATTCTTATTAGAAAATCTGAAACGGCCATATTTTATGACGTTTACTCACATCAGCGCAAACTGCATGAAAATATGTCCATGAAATGAACGTATTGTAATTGTTATCGAGAATGAAATGAACTTTAGACTATTGTCAACAAAGTGGTCCCGCCACACATAAGAAACGCTGTACAGTTCTATATAAACATATTGTGGTATATATTGTGCATAGGAATTTATAATTTACAGTTGTATAATTTATCGATTTCTTGATTATTTAGTTAACGATGGCGCGTGCACTCGTAGGTGTAAAGAGAGTTATCGATTATGCAGTTAAGGTATATTTGAAAAATATGCTACAAAATTCAGAAGCAAGAAATACTAACAAAATTACTGTTTTAAATATTTGGCCTGTTATAAAATAATGAATGTACTAATATTTAAATATTATATAATTTCATGTCACACAAGAATTTACTTTATTATAAGGAGTAAAATATAAATTGTATGATACTTTCCAGATATGTTCTATGCATTGTACAGTTTATGTAACATATATTTTATTTTTTTTTTATTTTCAGATTCGAGTTAAACCAGATAAGACAGGTGTTGTAACAGATGGAATTAAGCATTCGATGAATCCTTTTGATGAAATTGCAATTGAAGAAGCTGTACGAATGAAAGAAAAGAAACTTGTACAGGAAATAATTGCAGTTTCATGTGGACCAGCACAATCTCAAGATGTTTTAAGAACTGCACTTGCAATGGGTGCTGATAAAGGAATTCACGTTGAGATATCTGGGCCTGAATATGAAACTTTACAACCTATTCATGTTTCTAAAATTTTAGCCAAATTAGCTCAAGATGAAAAAGCAGATTTAGTAATTGTTGGCAAGCAAGCCATAGATGACGATTGCAATCAAACTGCACAAATGATTGGAGGTCTCTTGGATTGGCCAACTGGTACATTTTGTAGTAAAGTATGTTAAATAATTGTAATTTAGTATAATGCTATATACATCTAGTTTTTATGCAGTGCAATGATAAAGTTGTTTATTTATCTTATTATAATAGGTAGAAAAAACTAATGGTGAACTAAATATTACACGTGAAGTTGATGGAGGTTTAGAAGTTCTTAAAATGAAAATGCCAGCAGTTTTAAGTGCTGATCTTCGTCTCAATGAACCACGGTATGCCACATTACCGAATATCATGAAAGCTAAAAAGAAACCAGTTAAAAAGATGACTCCAAAAGATCTTGGTATAGATACTGCTGCAAGAATTGATATTTTGTCAGTTGAAGAACCACCAGCTAGACAGGGTGGCGTTATTCTACCAGATATTGATACTCTAATTACAAAATTAAAAGAAGGTGGACATGTTTAGTTGCATGTCACAACAAAAATGTTTTACAGTGTTTTTTACTTGTTATACTTTTTATTAAATTTTGCTGTATATAGAACAACTTTTTATACACTATGAGATGTTGCATGTTATATTTCAATAAATTTTTTCTGCAGAAAATAAAGCAATAGGTCCCTTTATCATATAACTGATAGTCATAATAAAATAACATCTTATATATATATTTATATATCTCTTTGGTAAATAACAACATTGTTTTTCTACATCAAATTTGTACTTCTACGTTTTCATACATTATTGACGTCAACTATCGCGTGCTTGTACATTGTATAGACATTTTTATTATTCACTAGGTTTCATAGACTCTCATTTACACATATTTATGATAAGTAAAGTTTACTTAACACATCGGTAGTAAATAGTAAATGTTATATATCCCTGCATATATTTTTCGTTACATATAACAAATAACAAATTGACAGAATATTATTAATTTTGATTATAAATTCTTTGTCATCAATACTATATATTTCACCGGGAATGTGAAACTTATAAGAATATATCTCTTTAAAAATTATTCTACTAAAATATATAATTCATACGGTCGTTAATCTTTTTTAAAGATACGTACTACATGTCTTCATAGAAAAGATAGAGTTAAATGCCAATACCCGTATTTATTACCCTACAAATGTTAATTCTTTAAAGAATCGAATATTAATAATGTAGTATTATTACATTATAAGTAATCCAATCCAGAAAATAATTCTCTTAATACTTATTTTCTCTTTTTAATATACTTTGTATAAACTAATACGTTACAGAAAACTTGTTAAACAGTCTTTTATAATTAAGGTCTATTTATATATGTCAAAAGATAAAAAGAAGTGAATGTTACTTAAAACTGTACTTATTCCTTATAATAATACTTTCCAATCAAATCTAGTATTACTGGTATGCGTTATAGGGGGGAATGGAGGTGGATAAAGTTGCCAGCCATCCATCCCTTCACGCGCTGTTAGACATGCTAAATACGGTACTTTTTGAGCTAATTTAGTAACTTCCGAAGCCGGTGGTATTCCACCACCTGTTAATTGTCTAGTACAAGCTGCTAAGGATGCAGCATGAGCTACAATTAAAATATTTCCTACTGTATTTTCAATAATTTGTTTGATTAATTCATAACTCCTTTCATAATACTGTGCTGCATTCTCTTTTAGTGGAAGTTCTTTTGTTTTGATGATTGGATCATAGGTTTTATCTATGTTAAAGCCAGCTTTTATTAATTCTTCGGATGTCATCCAAACTGGAACACCATTTGGATACCATGCCAACCACTCTATAAGACCAGGCTCTATTTTCATTGGAATGTTTAAATCTAACCCTTTTAAAATGTGAGCTAACGTTTGTATACATCTTAACGACGGCGATGTAAAAGCCACATCTATTTTAATACTGGATGATTTCATAGCTTCTCCTACCAAACCTGCTTGCACTTCACCTACAGTAGTTAATGGACTGTCATTTCGGAAGTCTTGTATATTTCTCGATGGTATCTCTTTTGGCATGTTCAAATCTCTGCGAACATATGAACCATTTGGTTCAAAGCAATAACGAATCCATGCTCCAAACGTAAAATCTACCCTCTCCCCGTGGCGGCATATAAAAATTTGTCTTGAGGAACTTGAAGGTGCTTCAGAAGCCTCCATCTATACAGAAAATAACATTAAAAATGAAATAAAAGTAAAATTAAATAAGTATAAGGATAACACGAAATAATATAATTTACTGGTTCATTGGTTGTTGCAATTCCATCAGGACTATCTACAGAATCACTTGATGATAATACTGGTGGTTTACGAGTGACAGGTATTTCTTCCTTTTCTATTTCATTCCTATTGTCAGTAATTGGTATAGTAGTATGTAAGGTCCAAGAATCTGATTCAGCTGTACGTTTTGTATGATTTAAAGGTAGATGACCAGAAGTACCAGTTAACCAAGATACACCTTCAACCCAGCCATCTGTAGATAAATTACATGCCCCTTCTGGAATATAAATGTAATCTCCCACTCTTAATTCTAATTCATCATGTTCTCTAGGCATGTGAGCATGCGTAACTTTATGTACATGTGCATTTTGCAGTCTAGAATCTCTAGAATACAATCTGAGTTCCCAATTAGTCGGAGCTGTGAGTGTCAATTTTTCTACCATTAAACGTAGCTGTTGATATAAATTGCCAGGAAATTGATATGCTAATGTCAAATGCAATGATTTTATTTGGGGTTCTGCTGAAATGCCTAAACTTGTAAGTTTATTTACATAACGGACAGCAATATTTTTCAGCCATTCAGCATTTATTTCTTTGACAAAAAGACCCATAAAATTGGGTGAAATGTAAGTTTCTAATTCAATATTGTCTAATAATTCATTCTGGTTAACTATATTTTCGAGGGCGTTTACTAATTCTTCTGTAGATTCGTCTGGTGCCTGTAAATGCAATATTCCTGTTAGTTCACATTATTTTACATATTAATGTTATTGTAATATCGTACATTAAATAATGACACAAGTGTTATATGTGGTACATAGTTATGTGCTCCATTCCATATCAGTTCTTTGCTCTCTGCCCAAAATTTCATAAGCTCCTCTGCTAATTCACCCGTAGGACAAGCATATAAAACGTATTGTCTATGGGTATTGGTATCCAAAGTAGGATCTCTGACATGAGCCACTAGCCAATCGGATGCAAGTTGAATACCTCGATGTCCTGTAGCGGCTAATGCTTTTTCTCTGCAAAAGCAACAAATATCTACTTTAATTATCTCAAGTTACATAATTAATTCTATGAGCTTTAATCACACCTCTCTTACATAATAAAATACAATATATTTACGACATAACGTGTATTGTAAATTAGTCTACAATGCAAAAGAAACAATAAACAATATGAACTTAAATAATATCACGAAAATTAATGAAAAAAAAAATAAAGAATCGTGACAGTCTAAGTTTGACAGCTGTTTGTTTACAATGTCTACTTTGTGATCATTTTAAATTGCTCGTAAAATGAAAAAGGAATTGCAACATTCTTATAATTATATTACACTATAATACTCACGCTCGGTGTTTTGGAAAACCCAACTGTAAAAGCGTTTGCAAAGGGGTTAAATGCTGTTTTAAAATTTTCGTTGGAGTCGGATTTTTCCGTGGTGGTAACGTCGCCATGACGGTACATTACATTTCGGTAGATGCTACCAACATAGTTGCGAAGAATACTTCAGCCTTCATGTATCGATTAAATCGAATCGAATTTCCGATTCGATTAATTCGAAAGTTTGAACTTTTGTTATCGATTCAATGATCAGTAACGAAATCTCAGTTTCGGCAATGGTGGTTGTTTGAAGAGTGGTGTATGAAAGTTAATTAATCTTTAGAAATCTTTGAATAGGAGTGAAATTTGCGATCGTAAAATATAAATTGGAGTCATCACGTGTAAGTACATAAATTATAAATATGAGTTAAACAAATGAACGGAATTTATTCATAAGTAGATTGCGTATCTTCAGATACAATGTTGCGGACTTTCGCGCTATAAAATATGAGTGAAGTCAGCATAGATACTTACTTTTAGTATAGATATTTATATCGAACAACTCGTAATTATCTGACGTCAACATTTTTCCTGTATAACAAATTTTATTTTTAGTTCACTTTCATTCAGTATAAATAATAGTTAAACAAATATTTTCACAAAGAAATAACTTCTTACAGTATACTTCATCGATTAAAGTAGGAAAACGAAATATAAAATAAATAAATTAGCAGATGGATTGGGAATAGATTTTTGACATGAGTTTTGTGGTGATTCGATGTGGAGCATATTTGAGCTCACGTGTGTACACAAAATTATAATTCGAATAACTGTATTTCTTCATATCCAACGCATACTCCATAACAATTTTAACAATGGCACACGACCAGTATATTATGCAAAGTTAGTGTAGAAAACAGCGATATGTTTACATATGTTCATTCGTTACAACATTCGGTTACAAACATTCTTCGCGTTGCAATATTACAATAAACAAGTAATAAAAAAAACTTCGTAACTTAATCAAGGATCATTTAAATTTTCTCTCTATTCATTCTATTTTAATATCAAGAATATATTCAACAAATTTTTAGCAATGTTATTTTTTCGATACAAAAATTTATTTTTGATACAAATTTTTTTTACAAAAAATTTAAACGATCCTCCCCTTATTACACAATTATGTATATATTATATGCATACACGTTGTATATAAAATAGAACCAACTGCCAATCTCAACTCTTTACATGAAACGTTCGAACTGTACAAACATCTTGAGCTTCTCGTTACTTAATTACATGAAGTTAAAGTACACATCTCTTCTTAACGTTATTTGTGCACATTCGACTTTGCGGTTCTGGAAACACTTTCGTTCAAACTTAAGAGAAGTGTAGCACCAAAGGTAGTAAGTTTGCAAAATTACAGCGCGCAATTTTTGGAAATAAAATTAAGATTCTTGTTTGACACTGTAGTTTGCATTTGAGGGAGAAAAGTATCAGACGAAGCGTGGTCTCATGGGAAGACGCTGAATTTACTAAACGAGGGGTCGCGAGTTCAAGGCTCGGTGAAATTATTAAAAGAAACTTTTTTTTTTAATTTATTTGTAGTTTTAATTTTTGTTTTAAATTGACAAAATTTATTTTCTTTATTGTATCAAATAAAGGGAAATTTTATTAATTTAAAAATTAATTAATTTGTTCAAAAATATCCTTGAATTATCATTAGAAAAAAATAAAAAAAAAATTATGCGAGTTTTATGAGATTTGAACTCGTGACCCTCGGTTTATAAATCCCGCGTTTTTTCATTAGACTAAAACATAAATTTTTCTTCCATTCTAAAATAAATTACAAGAGTTATAAATGTCTCTCCCGTATTTTACAGAATTTCATTAATTTTACAGAATTTTTTCGTTATGAATTTGCAAAGTTATTTCTAAAATTCTATAAAGTTTAAACGAAGTGTATCAACCTAACAAAATTATGTATTACAACCTTCAGTTTTTCTATCGAAGCTATCTGAAAGATACTTTCTCACATCTTTCTTTGGTATTCCAATAAAATTCCGCTTTAATCACATAACGACGTAAATCATACGAAAATTATTTTTCGTTATTTCCACTCACAGATTCTATTCCAACGCAAATCATTCTCTAATAGCACACATTTTCCGAGCGATAATTATTTTGCAACATTGCACGGTGTTATTAAAAGAAACACGTACAGAAATTCAACAAGAATTTTTTGAGAAGGTACACCATTTTTTATGATTCAGAAAAAGTTCATGTCCAATATTTGTTTAACAAATTTATTTAATTATCAAAAACTTCTTACAAATTTTTCGTAAATTATACTTTCCTTAAACGTTAATTTAGACATTGTATTAAATAGATTGAAATAGAATTTTTTTACACTTTCAGACTAAATTGAAACAATTGCAAAACACTAATTTTATCAGTTGAAAATAATGATTTGAAAAAAATTATAAATGCATAACAAAATTTTTTGGCAATTTGTTACACGAATAGCACCATTGAGTTAATTTTTTTTAATAAAAATACAATTGTGTTAGTAGAAGAAAATAGTAATTAAAATTTTAAGATAAATTAAAGGTGAAATATTTTTCGAACACTCGCAATTGAATTATAAATTCTCAAGAACAAATCGAGGGAAATTTTTCTTTCGTTTTACGCCGCTTTAAGACGTAAACCGACCACGGTAGCGAAAGGGTTAATTGGAACTAGTTTTCGTATCTAAATTCTTGTAGCATTGATATCCGCGGACTATTTAAGTGACCGGCGTGATATACGCATATAAATAATTGCAGTATTTGCTTATCGATTTAAGAGGCGAAGCAATGAAATGTTTCACTAATCAACTTTAATTACCGTCGGTAAAAAATTGTAGATTACGTGTCTCGAGTATTTGGTGCATCTTCTGATTTTTGATAACAGTTATGTAAGTGATAACACTGAGTCATTGAACTTGATGACTCAGATCTTCTATTTATATTTTTAACATTTTCGATCATTTAGAAATGAAGATGTTACCAAAACAGTTTTAAACGGTTTTACAAGCTTAAAAAATTAACTTTTAATTTTTTCTATTTCTGCAATTACAAAAATCATCAAATTTTATTTGGTAATTTCTAAATTTTTTCTAAGTTCAACATTTTTGTTTTGGAAAAATTTGGTTTATAATTTAGTCAACATCTATTGAGGGAGTTTTTGATGATTTTGGTAATTTATAAATTTTTTATAATTTGAAAATATTTGTTTTGGAAAATTTTTGGTTTATAATTCAGTCAAATCCAATTGAGGGAGTTTTTGATGACTTTAGGTTTATCATATTTGAATTTATAGATTGGTAAACTTGAGAGAGGTTAAATATGGTAGAATATTTATAATGATAAAAAGATTGATTTTGTAATTTTTTGAGACAAGAATTATTTTCTTAATTTCTTGAAAGACACTGTTTTGCAAAATGAATTAAATTAAATTTTGCAAATTTGATGAAGTAAACTAAACTTTGCAAACTTGAGGAATTAAATTAAACTTTGCAAATTTGACAAATTTAATTATTTTTAAACTTGACAAATTAAATTATTTTCAAACTTGATGAATTAAATTATTTTCAAACTGGACAAGTTAAATTACTTTCAAACTTGATAAATTAAATTATTTTCAAACTTGATGAATTATTAAATTCTTTTCAAACTTGATGAATTATTAAATTATTTTCAAACTTGATGAATTATTAAATTATTTTCAAACTTGATAAATTAAATTATTTTCAAACTTGATGAACTAAATTACTTTCAAACATGAATGAAATTTCTTTCAAACCTAATCAGTTTAATTTCATTTCAATCTCAATAAATTAAATTAATCTAAAACTTAATAAACTAAGTTAATTGTAAAGAGATTCCAAACTTTCCATTTATCTTTCATTTTTCCAAAATAAAAGAAATTTTCAATTAAAAATATTTCACAAAATTTCGCACTTTATTAAACTAATAGAGTCAATAGATTAGTGACTTAAATTCCTTTATATTCACAAAATAAAAGTAAAAATAATTCGATAGTGCTATCCTTGTATAAAATTGCAGATATATTTATTAAAAAAAAGAAAAGAAACAATACAAATTCATCGCGAGTTATTTATAAAAAGCTGATAATTTATTTTCATATAGAGTGCATGATAAAAAATACTGTTGAATCAATATAGTCGATAATAATGCGTTTATCACTATTAAGATATAGTTAATGATTATTATTTATCTGATATAAATTGCTATCCTCACTTGTATTTAATCGATTGAACGATTCGATTGATTAGCTTTTATTAATCTCGAAATGAATGATCTATAAGAAAGTGATAGAAATTCTAATATTTTTGTAGTTTTCGAGAATTATTTCGACAAGCTAATAAATAAAACGTTCGATAAAATTTCGGTTGGAATTTGATGTTAGTCGAATAATTTTCGAATGTGAATTTAAAATAGAGATGCTTGGGAATAGTTACGAATGTTGTAAGGAAAATTTATTCGAAAATTTAGAGTTCATTGTAAAAGTAATTTTAAATAATTTTTAATTTTATTTGCATTGAAATATAGGTAGTGTTGAGTCAAATATAATATTTAAATGAATAATACAATATTTGAATACTGTATTTGAGTAATATGAATATTTGAATATGTAAATGTTTAAATATTTAATTGATATTGAAATATTTGAGTAATATTTTAACACGTTTAATATTTATATATTGTTCAAATATTAGTGAAATGAATGTTGTACAGATATTACTCAAGTACATATTGTTCAAATACTATTCAAATAAATTGTTTTTCAATGGTACTCAAATAAATCTTCGGGCATTACTCAACTGAATATTATTCACACATTACTCAAATGAATAGTGTGTACATATTACTGGATGAAGTATTAGTCAAATACTAGTATAATACTACTTAAGTAGATATTATTCAAGTATTACTCAAATGAATATTACTCCAATATTCCGAAGTAAATATTATTCAAATATTACTCAAATGAATATTATTCAAATATTACTCAAATGAAAATTACTCAAATATTACTGAAGTAGATATTATTCAAATATTACTCAAATGAATATTATTCAAGTATTAGTCAAATGAATAGTACTCAAATATTACTCAAGTGAATATTATTCAAATATTACTCAACTAAATATTATTCAAATATTACTCAAGTAAATATTATTCAAATATAACTCAAATGAATATTATTCAAGTATTACTCAAATGAATATTGTTCAAATACTACTCAAATGAATATTATTCAAATATTACTCAAGTAAGAATTGTTCAAATGCTACTCAAATGAATATTGTTCAAATACTATTCAAATGAATATTACTCAAATATTACTGAAGTAAATATTATTTAAATATTACACAAATGAATATTCTTCAAATTCTACTCAACTGATTATCACTCACATATTACTCAAATAAATATTATTCAAATATTACTGAAATGAATACTATTCAAGTATTACTCAAATGAATATTACTCAAATATTACTGAAGTAAATATTATTCAAATATTACTCAAATGAATATTATTCAAGTATCACTGAAATGAATATTGTTCAAATACTACTCAAATGAATATTACTCAAATATTACTTAAGTAAGTATTGTTCAAATGCTACTCAAATGAATATTGTTCAAATACTATTCAAATGAATATTACTCAAATATTACTCAAGTAAATATTATTCAAATAAACAATATATTCATTGCTACTTCCAATATTACTTAAACAATCAGTATTCTTATCATTATTTACAATGCCTTTATTACAGTTACAACCACAATAAATAATAATAACTAACACATTTACTGAATTAATATTGTATTATTCAAATAAACCTACGTCTCAACAAGTTTCTATTCAAATTAAATATTTTTTCATTACTTTTAGCATAAATGAACTCTACTTTTCTTTTATATAAATCATCTTCGATTATTTTATTAAAACATTCTCGAACATTTTCAAGTGCTTTATTAAAAAGTCTTAGTCATTTTATCAAAATATTTTCCAATATTTCATCAAAAAAACCTTCGAATATTTAAATAAACCATTTAGATGAAAAATCATCCCTATCTTCTGAACAATCTCCCATTTCAAAAATTTCACTTCGAAAATTATTCGAATAATCACCAAACCGATGTACAATCAGCAGAGTTAACCAAAGATCTTTGGTTAATCGCACTTTCGTATTAAAAAATATATCGACTATCTTTCCTACAATTCAAAGGAAGAACAACCTGTATTGTTCGTTTTAAAACCACCCTGTAAGATTAAGAAGTAATCGTCGCCCTTTGAATAATCGATGTTTCGATACTTTTCGAACAAAATTCCTCAACAACTAGGATCAGAATGTTGGGAAATAATTTAACGATCTAATGATACCGCGTCGAATTCCCTCGTTATTTTGCGGTCTAATTGGCAAAAGAACCGTACAAAAGTCGATTAATTCTATCGATCGTCACTATCGCATTAAAACGCGGTACTTTTTTTTTAAAATGTGCCTCTAAACCGGTGGTGAGCGAAATAAGTGCCCTGTGGCGGGCATACGTGTGCAGAGAGTGGCAGTGATCAGATCTGAAGATTTATTGAGAATTTTGGTGGTTAAGGAAATTTGGGATGTGATTTAATATTTTTGGGGTTTGATCGTTTGAAAATTTCAAATTTTTTAAAGATTTGGGTAGTGGAAATTGATGGCTTGAGAATTTGAATGTTTGAGTGTTTGGTAGTTTAGTAATTTAGATTCGGTAAATAAATTGGGTAATTTGGGTATTTGGGAATTTGCGGATTTGGGGTTTTGGGATTTGGGATTTGGTGTTTTGGAATTTGGGGTTTTGCAATTTGGAATTTTGGGATTTGAGGATTTTAGGGATGCGACGAGTTTAGGATTTTGCAATTTTGGGATTTGGGGATTTGAGGATTTTAGAGATGCGACGAGTTTAGGATTTTGCGATTTTGGGATTTGGGGATTTGAGGACTTGGAGTTTTGGGATTTAAGGTTTTGGGATTTGAGATGTTAGGGTTTTGGGGTTTTAGGATTTTAGGGTTTTAGGGTTTTAGGATTTGGCGATTTTGGGTACTTGGGAATTTGGGAATTTGGGAATTTGGGAATTTGGAAATTTGGAAGTTTGGAAATTTGGAAGTTTGGGAATTTGGAAGTTTGGGAACTTGGAAGTTTGGGAATTTAGGAGTTTGGTAATTTGAGAATTTGGGAATTTGGGAATTTGGTAATTTGGGAATTTGGTAATTTGGTAATTTGGGAATTTGGGAATTTGGTAATTTGGTAATTTGGTAATTTGGTAATTTGGTAATTTGGGAATTTGGGAATTTGGGAATTTGGGAATTTGGTAATTTGGGAATTTGGTAACTTAGGATTTGGGGAATTTAGGAATTTGGGAATTTAGGATTTAGGAATTTTAGTAACATACAAAAATTTAGAAAGTTAAGAAATTACTAGTTTACTAGTTTACTAATTTACTAATTTACTACTTTCTAAATGTTTAAATTTCGGAAGTTACTAGTTTATTAGTTTACTAATTTACTAGTTTACTGATTTATTAGTTTAGTAGTTTAATAATTGACCAATTTAATAATTTACTAGTTTACTAGTTTAATAGTTTACTAATTTACTAATTCACTAATTCAAAAATTTAGAAATTTAAAAATTGAGAAATTCACCAATTTATGAAGTTTTTAATTTCCTCAGCTAGAAATCTAGTGATCTAAAAATCTAATAATCTAATCATCTAGTAACCTAGCAATATAGTAATTTAGTAATCTAGTAGTCTAGTAATCTAGTAATCTAGTAATCTAGTAATCTAGTAATCTAGTAATCTAGTAATCTAGTAATTTAGTAATTTAGTAATCTAGTAATATAGTTATATAGTAATCTAGTAATTTAGTAGTTTAGGAATCTAGTAATATAGTAATTTAGGAATCTAGTAATATAGTTATGTAGTTATCTAGTTATCTAGTTATCTAGTTATCCAGTAATCTAGCAATCTAGTAATCTACAAATCTAGGGATCTAGGGATTTGGGGATCTAGAAACCTAGAAACCTAGAAATCTAGAAATATAAAAATATAATAACCTATAAATTTAGGAATCTTGGTATCCAAAAATCTAGGGATCTAGGGATTTAGGGATCCAGAAATTATTCGATCTAGAGATTTAGGGATCTAGGGATCTAGAAATCTTGCGATTTAGGAATTTAAGAATCTAGGGATTTAGAAATTTAAGAATCTAGAAATCTAGTAACCTAGAAATTTAGGGATCTTAGAATCTAAAAATCTAGGGATCCAGAAATCTAGAAATGCAAAAATTAAGGAATCTTGGAATCCAGAAGTCTAGTGACCTCGAAATCTAGAAATTCCCGAATCCTCAAAACTAGAAATCCAAAAATCTAAAAATCTGCAAGCCTACAAAATTACAAAATCACTAATTTACTAACATAAAAAGTTCTACATCCCCTAATGATCGAATTTTTCTGAAATTTAAAAATGTACCAAAAAAAAAAATTTCAAATTTCCAAACTATCATACCTTGAATCCTATCCATCGCTCCCAAACGCACCGCCATTTGCCCGCCACCGGCAACTTGCCCATCACCGCTCTAAACGATTCTACCGTGAAAAAATAACGAACGACTCTACCAACAATAAATTCACGAACGCTAAAACACCTCGAGGTCGAAACTCGTGAAAAATTACTCCGTGGAACGTTCGTTGGGCTAAAAAGTTTGACTAGTATTGCACGAGAATCGATCGAACGCCGGTAACGAAACCGAGTATCTAGTCATCAAATTTTGTCACAAAATACTCTTATTAATATCTGGTACCTCTCGTAAAAAATTGAGAAACAATCTTTATTTCTTAGCTTAGGAGAGACTTAAGAGAGGATTTTTAAAAAAATGCAAAAATGTGAATTATTTTAAAATTTTCTAAGGAGTAATATTTTGTTATATTTTCTTGTTTGGGATATTATTTATACGTTAAACAGTGTATAGGACTAGTTTTGCTTTAAAAATTTTGTTAAAAGTAATTTTAAAAAGAAAATTGCAAAATTTACTTCTCATCCTATATATACTGAAGCAGTTAAAAATTGTGTTATTATAATTTTTGTACATTTTTGCAAATTTTCCTTTGATCAAAACGCAAGGTCTTCAATTTTTAACTTGAGGTACCAAAAGTGCTTGGTATCTTGATACCTTGAGGTTGCTAAAAGTATTTTGTCACCGAACTCGACTTAACGAAAATATCAGAGCTTTATGAGAAAGCCTTCGACGGATCCGTTGCAATTTGAGTTCATTCTCTCCGTGAAACTCGAACGAGGATTTTATTAAGGCAAGACATCGAACACGCTCGCGGAAAATACAAATGGCGAAGAATGTCTCCCTGCGGACGCGTTTTACCGTCGGCTACCACGAGTGGAGACAGGATCGAGTTTAATGCAATTTGTACTTGTGATACGAATTCGTTTGTGGGGTAGAAATTTTGTTGGGTGAAGTTTGAATGGTTGGGGAGACTTTTAGAAGTGTAATATGAAACTTTGGTGAAGTAATTATTAATTTAGAAGTTGTGGAAAGTGTTACGTGAAATTGTTTGTGAGTTGTAAGACTATGTTTTGTGTGAGACGGTTGTGATTTATAAAATGTTGTGGGTAAAACTATTTTAGGTGAATTGTAAATTAGCAATGTTTTGTGCTAAATAATTTTTTATGAAGTGTAGAATGTTTTTTGTAAAAGAAGTTTTTGTAAATTGTACAACGCTTTTTGTAGAAGAATTTTGTATGAATTGTACAACGTTTTTTGTACAAGAATTTGGTATGAATTGTACAGCACTTTTTGTAAAAAAATTTCTTATGAATTTTACGTTTTCAGCAAAAGAGTTTTGTATGAATTGTACAACGCTTTTTGTACAAGAATTTGGTATGAATTGTACAACACATTTTGTAAAAGAATTTTTTAATGAATTGTACAGCGTTTTCTGTACAAGAATTTTTTATGAATTGTACAACGTTTTTTGTACAAGAATTTGGTATGAATTGTACAGCACTTTTTGTAAAAAAATTTCTTATGAATTTTACGTTTTCAGCAAAAGAGTTTTGTATGAATTGTACAACGCTTTTTGTACAACAATTTTGTATGAACTATAAAGCGCTTTGTATAAAACAATTTTTAATGAATTTGAAATCCACAATTTTCCATGAAAAATCAAGCAAAAAGAATGAATAATCTGACAGATAGATTCAACACAGTAATATTGCAAAATGCTTATTTTACAATGGAGACTACAAAAATAGACGTGTTCAATATTTCTGCACCAGCATTAAAAATACAAATCCCAACCACTCAAGATCTCCAACAAAACATTAAAAATAATACGTAAGTACACGTTCCTCACGTATTTTCTATAAAATTACCTGAGTCAGATCAAAAGACTATCGTCCCTCGTAGCACAGTTCCAAACTAATTTAAACTTCTTCAATAATGCGAGTACTTATACTTTTATCCCATCTCCACTTACGAATGCAATCGATACATTCTGTAACAGAGTGCTTTGGTGCACAAGTTTAAACTTGGAGAAGTCTCGGGAGTCTCAGGACTCAGATATTTGTGGATCTGAGCAAATCATGTCCCTCATTGTAGGTGATGGCAGATCATCGTAATTAGTGGAAGATTGTTAAGATTAATGGGAGATCTTCATAATTGAGGGGAAATTCTTATGAGAGTAGATGGGAGGATCTCTGCAAGAATAGATGAGAGGTCCTCACCAAAAATAGAAGAGATCTTCATTAGGATAGATGGAGAATACATTAGAATAGATGAGAGATTCTCAGCAGAGTAAATGTGAGATCCTTGTCAAAGTAGATGGGAGATCCTCAGCAGAGTAGATGTGAGATCCTCAGCAGAGTAGATGTGAGATCCTCATCAGACTAGATGGGAGACCCTCATCACAGTAGCTGGGAAATCCTCATCACCATAGATGGGAGATCCTTATCAGAGCAGATGTGAGATCCTCATCACAATAGGCGGGAGATCCTCATCAGACTAGCTGGGAGATCCTCATCACAATAGATGGAAGATCCTCTTCACAACATCTGGGAGATCCTCCTTACAACCAATGTGATCCTCATCAGACTAGCTGAGAGATACTCATCACAATGCGTATAAAATCCTCATCAAAACAGCTATACCTTCATCACAAGTAATGACAATCCTCATAAAACATGCCATCCTTACAACCAAGAGATCATACTCAACGAATCTCTATAATCTCCCTCCCATCCTCAATCGACGAGATCCTCATGATCTCATTGACCATAAAAATCAATCTCCCAAAAACCGACAATGATCATAATTGATGAGATCCCCAAGAGACATCAAAGTCCTAAAATCCCGAGCCTCCTCCCGAGAGCATCCAGGTGGTACGCACGCGACGGACATCAAGTTCGCCACCTCGGTCGAACTGATGATCGATCGAGATGTTAACGATGCATCGACAGTTCCTGGATCACGATGACACGTGTCACTCGCGATCTTTGCTGAGGTCCGATGGCAGGTCGCAGTTGGACGTCGGCGATCGAGGAGACGGCGACAGATTCATCCTGGACGCGACAGGAAGCGACAAACCTGCGGCACTCATCGCCACGTTCAACGGTATCGTGATGAACGGTTGGTTACTCTGGTTCGAGTTCGACGCTGTGCCTGCGAAACAATGCGAAAACCTCTACTTGGGAAACAGGAAGGACCAGGACCGATCTCTCCGTTGCGGAAGGATGGCGGATGCGTTTTATGGGAAGCCCGGGGTTGATCATGGTTTCTCACCTCCTTCTTGAGAGATTTGCACTGGTTGACCGTTTTGACCGATGCCGAGCAGGACACCGGGACTCGGAGAGTAAATCACTGTCTGGGGCATCTGGTACATTATACCTGCGAACAGAAATAAAGAATCAAGCTTGTAAAGCTTGATATGTCGTATTGATAAGGTAATATTGTATGAGTTGCTATTTTAGCCTCCGTTAAAGGTTAACATTTTAACCTCCGTCTAAATTGAATAAAAAGAAACATGTATAAACATAAAATTTAGTGAGAAACTGGATAGACTTCTAACACAAACAAATTAAACAACTTTCATTTACTATTATTGATAATACAAAGTGGTAACAGGGGGTGTATACGTAAACCGTAATTATTTACGTTATTATTGTATTACTGAAAGGTAGTAGGCTTTTTTCATTTATTTTAGAAATCTTGGTTCTGTTTTAGACTGTTTTGAAATGAGTATAGGGGAGAAAAAGTTGTAAGAAGATGGGAGGTGAGAGTTTTTGGTGGGAGCGCGAGGGACGCCATTTTGTAAGTCCGCCATTTTGAGTAACCTTCTTAGAGGAGATTAGTAAGTAAGTGTAATAATGTAATAATGTAAAAATGTGATAATATAATAATATAATAATGGAATAATGTAGTAATATAATAATGTGACATTAATATAGTAATATAATAATGTGACAATAATATAGTAAAAATATAATACTGTGCCACCAATATGTTCTTAGTATAATACTATAAAATTAATATAACAATAATCCGACAATAACGTGACAATCACACATTTTCACAGCAAATATAACCAAATTATACAACATAAATTATTAACATACTATAATTATATATAATATAATGAAATTATTTAACAACCTAACAAATTAAAAATAAATTTGTCCATCTGTTATAAAGGTATAATAATTATTAACGTTCATTATTATAATTTTGTTGTTAAATATGATTTATAGTATTTTAACGCGTCAATGAATAATAAAGTATGCTCGAAGGAAAAATAGTTTCGTAACTTTCTTATATTTCCGTCGACGGAATTAAAAAATGCGAGTACTCCTTTGAATACGAATATGAAGTCACGTTCTCAGGTATAATATCTTCTTCGAAGTTTTTAGTTCTCGAATAGAACGATAGAACGAATTTATCGATGAGCAATTTCTTTTTTTATGAATCTTTTACTAGTTAAATTAATTCCGGAAGCGTCGCTAAAAATATACATTTACGTGGTGAACATAATATGAAGCTAGATTAAGCTTAAGTGGATAGGCAAAGCGGTGCGGGTTTTAATATGAAATTGAACATATGTTGCTTAGATTAACTGGTAAAAAATTACAATGACTACAACATATTTTGAGACAATTAATGAACAATGTATTTACACTTGAATTATTTAAAAATAAATTAAGGTATGATTTTAAAATCTTGAACAGATGAAATTGATGTTTTTTGAACGAAGGACAAAGTCAAATAAAAATCTTGTATTAAAAAAAAATGGTATAAGTTCTTTGATTTATTTTTTAGTGTTATGTAAAATATTTGTAATAAAGAAGATTTGTATTTATTTTAGTAATGATACATAAAATGAACACAACCTTATTTTATAGTAAAACTAACAAAAGGTTCATCAAATGATAAATACAATAAACCAGTCATTGTATAAATTAATAAAATATTTATTCTATAATAAAATTAATAGAACATTTATTATACAATAAAACAAATAAGACATTTACTACATAATAAGACCAATAAAATGTTAATGTAACAATGAAACTAATCAAACTAATAAAATATTTATTACAAGTCAAACTAACCCCAAAATTTATTTCAACAATTGCAAATATTTTTTAAACAAATCGTCGCTTAATAAGTATTATATAATAAATATTAATTATACAAATAAAAGTGCTAACGAACATAATGTGAATATCATGTAACAATATATATGAAAGTTTTATTTAATTAAATTGATATTTCCACAGAAAAACCTAAATTCCCATGTATCACAGCAAAAGTCAGATTGAATCCTGTCAAAATTAAGTGTGTACTTTCTCTACTTAAAAGTAGATAGCAGTATACATTATTCTGTATATGTACATATGTATTTCTCTTCGACAGAAAGAACTTTCGGTTTATTGTTTCTTCGTGTACCTAAGAAAAACACTTTAACTGACTAATACCCTAAAGTTACGTACTCTCGCATTTTATTGTGCCATTTTTGGTCTCAAGTTTTTTTTATTCTTTATTTAGTAGTTATTTAGTTTAATTGAATAGTTGTAACATTTACTGTGACTATAGTATCATTTTTTGGGGTTATTTGCTATTTATTTTTATTTGTTGTTAAAGTTGTAATTTACTGTAATAGTTATGATTAATTTTTAATTTGTAATTTAGTAGTTATTTGTGGTTATTATATTTTATAGATTATTGGTTATTTATGGTTGATATTTTGTATAATTTATTATTTAATTATGGTTGTTATTTGGTATATTTACTATTTATTTATAGTTATTATTTAGTGTAAGTTACTATTTATTTATAATTACTAGTTCCTATAATTTACTATTTATTTATAGTTATTATTTGCTATAATTTACTATTTATTTATAGTTACTATTTGTTATAATTTACTATTTATTTATAGTTACTAATTTGAAATAATTTACTGAGATATATTATTTGAACCTTTGTTAAAAATATAGCACTATAACATTATTTTTTATTCACTATAATTTATTGTTCAAATACCTATCAGAACATTATATCATTAATTTTAATTTACTATAATTTATTATTACTATTAACTACAATTTATTATAATTACAGTACTATCTAAAAAATTTTGATTTTTAAGAATGAAAGTACAATTAGAAGAATTAAATACATAAATAAATAAATAGAAATTAATGTATTAAAAGTTACACTTTATAGGTTAGAATCTTAAGTCACATTTACTACCCCAAGTAATAATACTAAACATAATCTCATTCTAAATACCAAATCAACAAAATAACTTTGTACAAATAATTAATATTACTGTATAAATAATTACTACTACAATAAAACTCAATAATAATCCTACTAAGTCCAAATATTCAGTTCCTCAAACCTAATTTTGACCACCACAGAAACTAACTTTATTCTCCTATAAAATCCACAACAGCATCAAACTCCTCTAAACATCTCAAAAAATCTCCTCAAACTGCTCTAAACATCTCAAAAAATCTGCAAACCCCTAAAAAAATATAAAAACCGCGCGCAAAAAAGGAGAACCACATCCGAAGCGAGCGTCCCGTTAATCGTCTCCCCGAAGAATTAATTACCGGAGTCGTCCAATCAACTAATCGACAACGTTCAATGTCAGCGAAGAAGAACCGGAGTAGACACCTCGTGAAATCGTGTACGAAAAAAAAGGGCATCGAAACAAGGTTGAACGACAAAGGAGCAATTGGAACGCGATCGTCCGGGGTAAGATCGTCCGGGTCGGATATCAACGTTATCAAAATTCCGGCATGGACAGTTTGTGCGACGGAGGAACAATGGCGAGGCGAAAGAAAAAAAAAACTCGTACGTCATGCTGGCGATCGGTAAGTCGGATGGCATCCACTCCATATATTAGCATCGATATTTATGTGTACACCTGCATCGGAGCGCGGCTTTCGACCGGATCTTACTTCCCAGTTAGGCAGCGCGTCGTTGTCTTAGTTTGGTCATCGCGGCCCGTACAACTCCTTATGTACTCCCCTACACGGATAACCTCGTCATCGCTCGCACACTTTTCGCATTTTAAGTGTCCTCTTTCCTTTATCTTCTCCCTCTCTGTCCGTTTCTCGCTCCCGCCCGAGCTACGCATCATACGTTTACCTCTCTGATACCATTCTCTCGTTTTCTACAACGATCCTCTCTGTCCGCCGACCTAAACTGACTGATTGCACGGGCCTCTAACGATTTTCCACTTTTGCCCGCGGACACTGCCCACGTGCGAATTCGCTCGCACGCGAAATTCCGATGCCGACTCAGCTGCACGATAACGGTGCCGACGACTTTTGGTAACCATTGTTCTTTTACCATTGCGTAATCGGATACACGATGTACATGATGTAAACGTTTTGCTGCCACGAAATGTTTCAACAAGTCAGTTTTCAATGATCTGCTTTTATTCCAGGTTTCAGATTAGATTCCTCAACTGCTTTGGTTTGATTAGATCAAATTTTTCAGTTTGGATTCACTTTATTTTGGGTTGGTTTGATCAGGTATGGGGTTTGGTTTGGTCACATAGTTGATTTCATTTGATCAAATATACAGTTTAGTTTAGTTTGGATTATGCAGATACCTAGTTTGGTTTAGGCTGATCAGATATTTGGCTTAGTTTGGTTTGGTTTGATCGCATAGTTGGTTTGATTTGATCTGATATACAGTTTGGTGTAACTTGAATTGCATAGATATTTAGTTTGAATTGGTCTGATTAGATATATAGTTCAATTTGATCTGGTTTGAATTGCATAGATACTTATTTTGATTTGGTTTCATCAGATATTTGGTTTAGTTTGGTTCGGTTTGATCAGGTATGTGGTTTGGTTTGGTCACATAGTTGGTTTGACTTGATCAGATATACAGTTTGGTTTCAATTCCATAGATATTTAGTTTGGATTGGTCTGATCAGATATTTAGTTCAATTTGATCTGGTTTGAATTGCATAGATACTTATTTTGATTTGGTTTCATCAGATATTTGGTTTAGTTTGGTTCGGTTTGATCAGGTATGTGGTTTGGTTTGGTCACATAGTTGGTTTGACTTGATCAGACATACAGTTTGGTTTGGTTTCAATTCCATAGATATTTATTTTGGATTGGTCTGATCAGATATATAGTTCAATTTGATCTGGTTTGAATTGCATAGATACTTATTTTGATTTGGTTTCATCAGATATTTAGTTTAGTTTGGTTCGATCAGACAATTAGTTTAATATGACTTGAATAGCTTAAATATTTGCTTCAGTTTATTCTGGTTTCAATTCCATAAATACTTAGTTTGGTTTAGTCTGATCAGAAATTTGGATTATTTTGATCTAGTTCAAACTGTTAGTTTGATTTGGTTTGAATTACTTAGATATTTGGTTAGGTTTAGTTTGATCAGATATTTACTTTGGTTTGAATTATTTAGATATTTGGTTAGGTTTGATTTGACCATATAGTTGGTTTGATCAGGTATGTGGTTTGCATTGATCATATAGTTGGTTTGATCAGGTATGTGGTTTGCTTTGATCATATAGTTGGTTTGATCAGGTATGTGGTTTGGTTTGATCAAGTGTGTAGTTTGGTTTAATCAGGTATGTGGTTTGGTTTGATCACACAGTTGGTTTGATCTGAATTGCTTACATATTTACTGTAACTTGATCAAGTATTTAGATTGGTTTGGTTTGTATTACTTAGCTATTTAGCTTGATTTGATCAGATATCTAATTTTATTTGACATGCATTTTGCTTTGATTGGATTTAATGTCTGCTTTGGTATAAATTATTTTAGTTTAACTTAATTATACATTTTGTTTGGTTTGATTTGATCAGATATTTGGTTTAATTTCATTTGATGTCTAATTTGATTTTATTAGACGTTCAGTCTCATTCATTTTAATTAGATATTTGCTTTAGCTTGATCTGATGAGAAGTTTCATTTGTTTTGATCTGATCAGATGTTCAGTTTAAATTGTTTTGGTTAAGTTTGATTATATGTTTAGTCTGTTTTCATCAGAAGCTTGATTTCATTAAATATTAGCTGTCATTCAATTTGAATATCCCTTACATTTAACCTGATTGGAACTGTAATTAAATTTGAGAGAATGACACAACATTGACCTAAAATTTTCCTAAAGTATTTTCGTACTAGAATCTCCAGACAGAATACGTCAATAGGTTAAATACACTTACCGGAGTGATTTTTTGAAAGATCCTTGGATACCGGAGAGTCGCCATCGCTGGTGTCTCCGTCGCTTTCGTTGGCACAGACGTCTGACCTAGGTGAAGTGCCATCCTCCTGAAACAGTGAAATGTGACTTGTTTGGAGGAGAAATGACTATTCATACAATGTGTAAGTAGAACAAATATTCATCCAAGAAAAATAAATCAATCAATACATCATTTACAATATAAATATTTAGCATGAAGCAGATCCTGCGTGTAGATCAAATATTTATCCTCTACATAGATAAATCATCTAAATCATCTACTGTTTTTTTTAATAATTCCACCATTTAAATGGGTAAATGAGTTTGTTCATCAAAATATGTTTATCAGAAATTTTCATCTATCATATGCGAGTATAAACTAAGTACCCACAAATGACGATAAATGAAACAAGTGTTTGAACCTTTTTTCTAAAGATTATCAGAACAATGTGAACAGATGAACTATATAAACAGACGAACAATTATATAAACAGATTATCAAATACTCATCTACAATAACATATTCCTCCACCATTTAAA
Source organism: Megachile leachella (assembly GCA_963576845.1). Lineage (NCBI taxonomy): Eukaryota > Metazoa > Arthropoda > Insecta > Hymenoptera > Megachilidae > Megachile > Megachile leachella. The sequence continues at coordinate 7,094,120 of OY756252.1, read as the reverse complement.
CAGAACCATTCCACCATATAAATCAACCAAATATCCATGTTTATTCACATTTGGATCAAAAAACTCCATCACATAAAACCATCAATCAAGATGTTCAACCACCATGTAGGTAGATTAACCAAATATTCATTCATCATTTCACGTAGATAAATCAACCAAATGTTCATCCACCATGTAAATAGAAACTATCGTGTAAGTGGATCAAACTATCATGAGTAGATCAGTCAAATAATTATACACTGTGTAAATGGACTAACCAAATGTCTGTTATTCGTCAGGTCGACAAATTATTGAAATATTCGTCGGGTAGACACGTCATCCACATATTCGTTAGGTACACAAATTATTAAAATATTCGTCAGGTAGACAAATCGTCCAAATATCAATTTGTCAGTTAGATAAATCATCCAAATATCAATTCGTCACTTAGACAAATCAATCAAATATTAATTCGTCAGGTAGACAAATTATCCAAATATCAATTCGTCAGGTAGACAAATCATCCAAATATCAATTCGTCACTTAGACAAATCCTCCAAATACTCGGCAGGTAGACAAATCATAGAAATATCCATTCGTCACTTAGACAAATCGAACTATTCGTCCATGGTGTCGACCATTGCTTCACCACGCAAACAGGAGCAAGTGTTGATCCAGTAAATATAGGATCCAACAAATATATCAAACTGGCAAAAGATGACTACAATGCACGCTAGTAAACAAAGTATGCAACGTAAAAGAAATATTCATGAAATGTCATGAATCATCGCAAGGTTTCTGCCTCCACAATCGACAGTTCCAAGAATCGTACTTCCGTAAAGCAGGAATTAATTAACCATAAAGTAACGCGCATCTGGCAACAAAGTAACCCAATCAAAAAGCGATTAACTGTTAGCAAAACTAGGCGACGATATAGAATCGTACGGGTCGCAAATACCAGATCCTTAACGAGTCGCATAAACGAAGAGAAGATCCGCGGTTCTCTCGAACCTGTAAATCGTAGATAACGCCTCGGCAATAATATCGGCGAGCCAATCAAACGGTCAACTAACCAATCAATCAACGAGCTTCTACCGACCGACCAACCAACTAAGCAAGCAACGAAACAACCAACGAACCAACTTACCTACCTACCTACCTAGCAGGGAGAGATGCGCGAGCTTGTTCGCGCACCATATATGGCCATCCGCGCGGCCTGAACTCGTACTCCGCGCTTCCACGGGAGATTCTCACAAATTTACGCAGGACTACGGTTTCCCCGGGTGACTTTCTCTCCCTCGACCGCCACTGAGAATAGTTTTTTCCAACGGCGAAACCGTGAACGGGCAACCTATGCGTTATACATACATTTCGACTCCTTCGTTAGGACGCATACACATGTCCGGATACCAATGATCGTACGCCTACGGAGAAAGCGAATCACGTCGCTACCGTACATTACTGCCTGTCTTTCAAATCCTTCGAGGACACCGAGATTTTAAAAAACGATTTATCCTTGTGCAAGTCTACACCCACGTTTGGCATAATGAGAAGGATGCGCCGGGAAGTTTCATTTCATCAGTTTTCTTCAAAATCTCAAACCTTGACGAGAGATTGTACGAATGTGAACGTCCTTTATCCTCGGGAGACGGCGACCATTAAGGAGATCTCTAACGCGTTCCAAAGGTTCTGAATTCCAAAAGCAGCGAGAAGCATTAATCAGACTACCCTACTTCCGAACAATTATCGAGCGGACCTATCAGCGTTATCCTTCCACCTCGCTTCAAAACTGCCCCCACCACGGGTCATGTCCTTCGGTGAAACCTGTCCGTCAGTATCGAAATGCGGATACCGGGAAAAACAACTTCCGTGGTCGCAAGCTCCGTCCAGGGATTTAGGGAGAGGGCGAAGGGGGAGCGACCCTTGTCCCGGGAGCCAACAGGCGTTGTCGGCGATCACTTCCGAGTCGCATTTGTACCCTCCATTACCACGGGTGTGTATAGAAGGCGCGACAAAAAGCAACATTCCTGATTCTTAAGTTGGACTCTATATAAGTATCTGCCATCGCGAACATTGCCTGTATATGGCGACAACCAGGCTTTGACAAAGGTGACCGTATATGGTATTCTGCTTCCACCTTCCATACCTTCTCTCTCTCTTCTTCGCCGTCTCTCCCTCTCCCCGCCATCTTTCTCTTTCCCTTCTCCCTCATTCCTCCCCACCTGTTTCTGCCCTTCTCTGCCATGCAGCTGCCTTCGTCGTACCAAGCGACCTCAGGGTGCCTCCTTAGCGAAATACATCATAATCGTTAAGTCGTTACGTCGTAAATCGTCTTCGAACCCTTCTGCACCCTAACAAAATGGCGGAGCGGGGAGAGATATTTTATTGCTTCTTTAAAATAATTACTAAGCAAACCTACCTGGATGGTGAAGTCGGTGATTTACAAAAATCTTGCCCAAAAATTTGTCATAACTTATCGAGGATAAGGTCTTTGAATTGCTGGGTACATCGCACACAACAAATGCTTCTCAAACGAGAAGTAAAAGCGTTTAAGCAACAAACAAAAAAAAAGAAACGAAATGCAACATCATTAGCGAGAGCATTCTTTATAACTTTCTTTCTTCAACAATGTTATTAACTACATCGAGAGCTGGACCGGAGTCGCTCAGTTAGGCTGGATTGTTAATACCTAACTGGAACCAGCTCGTTTTCTTTAATCTTCTCGACGCAACTAGTTCAGCGTTTCACGCGAAACTATTACCTAATCGCAACGAATTCCTTCCATTTCGGTCGGAAAAAGGATCTTCTCTAAAAAGATACCTACCTGTATAACTGGCACCGTAACTTAAACGTATCGCAATCGCAAAAATTAAACATAGTAATAATAATTATAATAATAATAATAATACACGTACGTGTAATATAAATATTATCACAGTATTTTACAAGTACACTATTTACACATGTGATATACATAATCTAAAGGCACGCCAGCCGTACATTCGTTTTACCGTTTAGGATTATCGTAAACGTAATATTAATATATTATTTGTACTTTGTGCGTCGATGGGAGATACACGGATTACACACATTGTATTTCCAATTTCTCCCTTGTGTTTCGCGTCCTCCGTTTGCACGTGTTACGTCTAATCTATCATCTATTTTTTTTTACGTCCAATATTATAAAAAGGAAAACAACACGCAACGTTCACGCACACACACCGGACGTAAGCATGCACGACGTGTGGAGGGTTTCTTTTTCGTTTTCTTTCTCTACTTCACAAAGTAAACGGTAAAGAGAATCGGAGAGGAAAAGAGGAAGCAGATCCTGGGGAATTTTAAATACTAGCTACTTAATCTACGGAGAAGAAAAAAAAGAGAACAAACAAAAATACTACACATGCCACTTTCAGCACAACACAAAATGCACACAACGTATGAATATATATATACATGCGCGTATATATATATTTAATGCACAACAATGCCAAGCACCGCCGGGTCTACTGGCTCGGACTCGCACCCACGTACTATTACGGTTTTCTTGCTCCCTCGTTGGCGCTTTTTGCCACAGGGAAAGGTGGAACACTTCGACCTGAACGACATGAGTATTCAAAAAAAGGATAGGAAAAGGGAAAAATGTCGGATGCTTCGATTTTCCTCGGATTCCCGGCCTCGCGAATCTCACGGACTTAGGTACGATATTAGGTACGTATAAAATACGAGCGGAACCGAGGCGAACCAAATCGGAACAAAATGGCGCCCGAAATACCGGTCAGAAGCTACACATTTATTTAGTATAACGTACAAATTGATTTAAGTCCTTTTTTATTTATAATTTTAAGTCCTTAGGTCACAAAGAATTTTATAAAATTCACCAGGAAAGGTTAGGTGACTCCTGACCGGGTTGGGCCTCGAAGTTGAAATAAAACAACATATTTCTGCTTGAAACTTTTATGCAATGTTTTGAATTAAACCAAGACTTGAATTAATTTTAGTTCAGAGAGTCCGCCATCTTGTCTTCAGGTTAAGCTTCAGTTCCCACATCGACGATCGATCAATTTACAACGTATGTACAGTTCTTTAAATAAATAAGAATGATCTCGTCGTAAGGTATTATAAATACGAGCGGACGAGAAAACGGGACGAATATAGAAAATACACGGGTCCTCGAGTATTTCGTAGCGCGAATTAATACCCTAAGATTAACAATTGTCCCTATACTTTCTCGTGCTTTTTATGTTTCTCGTTAAACGATTAAATCTCATACGTGTCCTGTGATACGGTTTCCCGTAAAGGAGTACGACTCGAACGGGCACAATGGCGCCCATGATACTTACAGTATCGTAGAAAAAGTCTTTGGACTTCGATTAACGTATAGATCTAGCCATCCATTTGTTTTTCTTTCAAACGTCTTACATTTTTCTCTGGTTAGACGTGATTTAGATAAATTATAAGAGAATTGTATTGTATGTTTTTTGAGGTATTTTAAATCGAACTTGATCAGGTATAGAAATAATTGTTATGGAGTTCGTGATTTGTGTATTATATTCTTTTCATTGTGATTTGTTTGAAATAATTGAGTTTGGTTAGGTTCAGTTTATAATCTGTGTATTATATTTTGTTCACTGTTATTTGTTTGAATGAGATAATAATTGAGTTTGTTTGAGTTCTTAATTCATAATCTGTGAACTATGTTTTTTCTCAAATAATTGAGTTTGTCAAGTTATTGATTTTGATATCTTAAAATTGTAATATTAATAAAAAAAAGAATTGTAATAAATAAAGAAACTCAAGATGGTTGTATTATATGCAGTTTCTACAATTTCTTTAAAATTTGAGTAATATCGAAAGACTAGCACAGTTTCGAAAATGTTAAGATGGAGATCGAATTATCTACAGATATAATTTAAATATAAGAGCACTGCAGGTACATTTGTAATTAAAGGAATGTTTAAATATTTTGAAAGAACTACGAATTTATATGTGGAAGGTCGTAATTTGAATTGTTTGAAAATAGAGCAATGGCTGACACTATTATTGCAAACTTAGTGTCAGAAACTTGCAATTATTATTGTTTCAGTTCTACAACACATTTTTTGGGTTTCCAAGCTATTTTATCTAAATTATTTATAAATACGTATAGCACAAGTTTAGATAAATTGTAAAGAAAAAAGAATTATGGTGAATTTGAATAAGATATTGTATGTTCACCTAACTGTGAGTAGTTTGATTTTTATAAATTATATTTTACATTTAACAATGTACTAGTTAGAACAATATACTACATTTAATAATATATTAAATATCAAAATAATTTAGTTATACAATTTTGTACCATAAAGACCATAATCAACATACACAAAATTTATACGATAGTTTCGTTTTACTCTTTTTCGTGTTTTAATAAATTTTTAATTTTAAAATTAATTCAGAACACGAATGTTAAAGCTAATTTGTTATTCAGACAATAATTTAATAATAAATAGTAAGCTTGTAAAGTATAACTTAAATGATACTTCATTTACGTTTTATTAGAATTAAGTGACCGCCATTTTGTATGGTTCTACTACTGCAACAGAAAATGTGGCGATTAGCTTTTGAATTTTAGAAATAAACAGTTAGGAAAGTGTCAAGTACTGTTATCGATATTGTTATCCCATTTGTGTTTACAGATTGCTTAAAATATTTTTTTTACTAGTTTTACTAGATTTTATATTATTTTTACAATTTTTAGGATAAGTGCATGCACTGATTGATAAGAATATTTCTTATTGAGTTTATATTACTTTTGTGATATTAAGAGTGTTTATTACTTTTCTAATATTTTTAAAAGCTTGTATATTAATTTTCTAATATTTTCACAAGTTTCTATATTATTTTTGTAATATTTTCATAAGCTTGTATATTATTTTTGTAATATTTTTACAAGCTTGTATATTATTTTTGTAATATTTTCACAATCTTCTATATTATTTTTGTAATATTTTCACAAGCTCATAAATTATTTTCCTAACACTCTTACAAGCTTCTCCATTATTTTCCTAATGCTTTTAAACAACCACCTATTCCACAAAATTTTCACAAGGTTCAAACCCACATTGCACCTCAAACTAATTTTACATTAAATATCAATAAACATTTCTGACTAACTCTTCATCAAATTCACAGATCTGTTCATCTGCACTCCACTGTTGCAATACAACCACCTTAAATCCATTTACCTCCATCATTTTCTCCTTTTTACACTATCTAAACTCATTTACAAGTACACTTCAAGTCAGTGTATTTGTAAATATTTTGCAAAATCTATTCTATTATAATTCATCTCAGTTCAACTAAAATGAAAATTTACAAATCTCATTTTGTAAAATTACAAATTTTTACTCTTGCAATTATTAGAACAAAATATTCTCTATTCAGTAATTAAACTTATTTTACTGAAACAAAGAATTTAGAAAATCACTCAAAAATTTTGAGGGAGAAAAAAATAGAAAGTTAGATCAACCTTGACTCAAATTTTCAAACTGTTCAAACAGAATATACATAAATTCTGTGACGAATATTATCTAGTATCAACAATTTCAATAGTTATCAATTATTAACAGTTTCAACAGTAGACAATTATTATTAACAATTTCAACATTTGTCAATTATCAAAAACTTCAACAGTTGGCAATTATTATTAAAAAGTTCAACAACTGTCGTTTATCAAAAATTTCAACAGTTGACAATTATTATTAACAATTTCAACAGTTGACAATTATTATTAACAATTTCAACAATTGTCAATTATTATTAAAAAGTTCAACAGTCGTCAATCATCAAAAATTTCAACAGCTGTCAATTATAAAAAATTTCAACAGTTATCAATTATTAACAATTTCAACAGTTGTCAATTATTATTAACAATTTCAATATTTGTCAATTTTTATCAACAATTCAAACAGTCATCAATTATTATGACCAATTCCAACAGTAGTGAATTACCAACAATGACACACACACGCAATTTCTCAAGGCACAAAAGAGCCTATGCCACAGGTCTTCTTGTGAGCCGCGAGGGTCCACAAACTCCATAACCATATTTCTCAAAAATCGAACGATGTTAAATTCAACACCCAACATTAAAATTTTGTTAAGAAGTTGACATCGGTAGTAAAAATTTTGTAAAAAGTCGACTAGATTTATACGTAGATCACGCGTACAATTCCGCTCCGGTTTTCATTGAAAACACCATGACACGCCCGGTCAAAGAACCGATTCCCAAGTCTCCCCGTAAGGCACATATCGTGGGACATTTAGTTCGCATATTAAGTACATTTGAAGCTGGCGATGACAGGTGTGCCGCGAGCGAAGGCATCGTTCGCAATACCGAGTCGAAAGAAGAGTTAATTGCTCGAACTCTTCTGAACGAGCCAGCCGTGGCAAAACATCGTTCCGATTGTCGTTACAACTGTACTAGGATTTCTGCCCGTCTCGATGCCATATAAGAAGCTCGCGATTTTACCTCGTCGACTGATTTGGTTAAATCTTTTTTTACCGCACCTGCCACGCGTAATTATGCTTGCCGAGATAGCAACGCGTTCTTTCGTCTCCGATTAATGGCGATAAATTTATACGAAAGATGGAGAACCGTCGGAGGATTTTGCTGGGAAACGAGAACGCCGGAGATTTATGAAACGCGGACCGACGGAAAGTTGCAACCTTCTGCTGGGAAAGTTACTAACTACATTGGCGTAACTAGCAAGGGACTGGGTGATATTGGGTTTTATATAGGGTTATACATCGCGATAGAATTTAGGAAATTTTTAGATTTTTCAGTTTATAAGTAAATTTTATGATTTTGGGATTTTCCAGTTTATAAGTGAATTTTATCATTTTCAGATTTTCCAGTTTATAAGTGAATTTTGTAATTTTCCGATTTTCTTATTTATAAGTGAATTTTATAATTTTCAGATTTTCCAGTTTATAAGTAAATTTTATGATTTTGGGATCTTCCAGTTTATAAGTGAATTTGATAATTTTCAGATTTTCCAGTTTATAAGTGAATTTTGTAATTTTTCGATTTTCCTATTTATAAGTGAATTTTATAATTTTTCCATTTTCCTATTTATAAGTGAATTTTGTAATTTTTCGATTTTCTTATTTATAAGTGAATTTTATAATTTTCAGATTTTCCAGTTTATAAGTGAATTTTGTAATTTTTCGATTTTCTTATTTATAAGTGAATTTTATAATTTTTCGATTTTCCAGTTCATAAGTGAATTTTATAATTTTTAAATTTTCCAGTTTACAAGTGAATTTTGTAATTGTTCGATTTTCCTGTTTATAGGGAAACTTTATAATTATTCGATTTTTGTATTTGTGGTCCGATTTTCGAATGAACTGTTCCATCTTTGTGTATTTAGATTGAGATGGTACATTTTCTAAATGCAGTTTATAAATTCCCTAGGGTATACATTTAAGAAAATCTAAATTGTGAAATTTTCAAGTTCTTACATTTCGGTATGTTTGAAGTCCTCAATTTTCTATTTGAAAATCATTAAATTTAGATCTTTCAAAATTTTAGAATTTTCAGTTTTCTAAATTTTCAAATTATTTGGTTGGTAACTTTGAAATTTCAGTTTTCTAAGTTTTCAATCCTTCAGTTTTTTAAAGTTTGAAACTTCAAAAATTTCAAATTACTTAATGTAAAAAATAGTGAAACTACAAGTTTCGAAATTTTATGTTCCCTAGATCTAAAGTTGTTGAGTTCCTAGATTTCAAAATTCCTTAGATCTTATATTTTAAAATCCCCAACGTTCTGGAATTTTTAAGTTCCCAAACTTATAAACTCCCTAGTTATTAAATTTGCAAGTACTCAAATTTAAAAATTCCCTAGTTCTGAAATTTCCAAGTTCGCAAACTTGAAAATTCCCTAGTTTTGAAATTTCCAAGTAATCAAACTTGAAAATTCCCTAGCTATTAAATTTGCAAGTATTCAGACTTGAAAATTCCCTACTTTTTAAATTTCCAAGTAATTAAACTTGAAAATTCCCTAACTGTTAAATTTGCAAGTACTCAAATTTTAAAATCCCCTAGTTATGAAATGTCCAAGTTTCCAAACTTGAAAATTTCTTAGTTTTTAAATTTCCAAGCACTCAGACTTGAAAATTTCCTAGTTCTTAATTTTCAAATAATCAAACTTGAGAATTCTCTAGTTCTTAAATTTCCAATTACTTAATCTTGAAAATTCCCTAGTTCTTAAATTTCCAATTACTCAAACTTCATAATTTCCAAGTTCTTAAATTTCCAAGTAAACAAACTTGAAAATTCCCTAGTTTTTAAGTTTCCAATTACTCAAACTTAAAAATTTCTTAGTTCTGAAATTTCCAAGTACTTAATCTTGAAAATTCCCTAGTTTTTAAGTTTCCAATTACTCAAACTTAAAAATTTCTTAGTTCTGAAATTTCCAAGTACTTAATCTTGAAAATTCCCTAGGTCTTCAATTTCCCATTACTCAATCTCAAAAATTCCCTAGTTCTGAAATCTCCAAGTACTAAAAATTGAAAATTCCCTAGTTCTTAAATTACCAAGTATTCAAACTTGAAAATTCCCTTAAATTCTAAGATTTCAAAAACCCCAATTTTCAATGTTCCCTAGATCTTAAATTTCGAAGTGCTCAAACTTCAAAATTCCCTAGTTTTGAAATGTCCAAAATCCCAGACTTAAAAATTCCCTAGCTCTGAAATTTGTGAGCACTCAATACTTAATATATTTCCAAATTTTCAATCTGCAAATTTTCCAAATCCCCAAATTTCTCAAATCCATTCAATAATTCCCTATATGAGTACTAATATTAATATCCACCACGAATACTAATATCAGTGCCTAATATCAACACATTACTATTAAAACTAAACTCCGTAGCTCACTCCAAAAAAAAGTCCTTCCCAATTACGCCAATGCAATTTCAATTATCTAATTCCTCAACGATCCGAACGCCCGACGATTAACAGTAAACTAACGTTCGTCCCGATCAAATTTACGTCAAATTACGCGCGAACGCGCTGCGCACTCGGCATAATAATCCCGCGAGTCTCCACGTTGTTCACGCTCCGTACGCAATATTACTATCCTCGCCGCGCACGAAAAGAAGATAACCGTACTTTCATTGATACCGGATGCGACGCGCCTCATCGAGAATTTCGATATTCGATGTCCGGAAAAGAAAGTCGGAAGTCATACGGAACTTCCTTCATCAAGTCGATTCTTATTCAACTTGCGTAGCACACGATTTTACGTCAACGACGCTCCCGATTGCGAAACATTTATTGTAAGCCCTTGCGATACGACGTTTGAATTCGACATCGTCTCCCGCGTTGAAGGTCTAAGGCGACGCGCATGCGCCGTGGACGGAACCGGCGCTCGGAAAAATTTCGCGAGCGAAAAGAGGCAGGATGACTTCAGAGATCTGGCAAACCTAAGACATCTAAAATATCTTCTAACCGATCTTAGTTCCCCGTCGCAGTTTTGACGAAGTTTGAACTGTCTAACCCCCATTGGGCACCGTAGACGACATGGCTGGTGTTTTTGATGAGGTATATACACTTGGATGTTCTGTATTTTGTAATAAAGTTTAATATTTTGTAGTAGGTTTATTGAGAATGCCTGGTGCGAACTGTAAAAATTCTGGAAAATGGCGAAGTTTTAGTGGTGTATTGGTGGCCACATTGAGGTTAGTGGAAATACACGTGTACATGGAAATTCTTATGGTAATTAAAAAGAATGTATGTCAAGATAATTCCTATTACTAATCAAAATGCACCTTGTTTTTTATCTATCGTATGTCGTATGTCTGTTTTACGATTATTTTAAAGCAATAGAAATTTTAACATGAGAGTTACGTTAAATCGCCCGCCATTTTGTGAAACATTGACTACGACACACGAAAGATATTTTAATAGAGTTTTAATAGTCTATTCAATTCTCTTGCTTAAAAATATTAGACAATATCTATTTCTTTTCTGTATGTAACCAAATATTTTAATTTTCAGAAGTTACTACAAGTCACGTGATTATAATAATCACCATAGCAAACTCAACTTCTGCAGTTAAGGATACAACTCACACTGGTCATTAACAAATTATTAATACTGAGTTTTGGACGGAATAGGTTACAGCATACCTCTGCAAGTACACTGATATGTACATAAAACGCAGACTAACTTTTATTACAAATCTTTAAATTAAGTAAATGTCTAGTTAACTAGATGAAACTAAAAGGGTCAATTCTAGCAAAGATATCATCACTACCATTTTAGATGACCCCTTCAGCCTATATCTTCAATGCTACTCCACCATTTTGCAGTATTTTTCCATTTAAAAAAATCTTGAACCTTTTCAGAATGTGTATTCAATCACCAAACAGCCTGCAGTAATTTTCCAAATGAAAACCTTCAAAAGACTTTATCTAGTCTTCCTGAAGCCTAGGTGCATATACCTTCTTCACCCTCTGGAGTCCACATTTAAGTACATATACTATGTCTATAACTTTTACAGAAGTTATACTTGTCAAAAATATGACATGGAACACAAGTCCCAACACATTAGGGCAAACTTCCACTTGAACTAGGATTGTCAGTATTGTCCACATAACATCGCATCACTAGATGATACTCCACCGATTTGCATGACGTTATGTCATCCATTTTAATTAGTACAAACTATCATGTATAATAGTACTGAATATGTATAAGTTACAGTAATGGTATGTAGCTCTATACAGCAGTACATGAGCAGCTCAGGTGCAAACTCCTTATCATCCTTTATACAACTTCAACATCAAAGCATGCGACGACACACCAAAAGTATCACTTTCCAGCATCTGACTCCAGCGAACGGCTCACATACAGCTGTACATTTGCCTCTGAAGACAACCTTCATCTGACAACCCTTCTACACAGTTGCAACTTTCAGCATGGTTGCAATTTACCGGAAGCATGGGACTCCAAAGGGTGCAATTTGAATTGCCACAGCCAGAGACGAGTAGCGGCGATAAACGCGTATAATTGCTATTAGGTCGGCGACGGTGCCCGTGACGCGGGTTATCGTCTATCTACTCCAGGGATATCCACGGTGTTCCATAGTCGATCGTGGATCGATCATGGGAAGCAACACGGTAGCCAGCAAGCGGTAGGAGGCGCGGACGCGTCTGGCGCGCGAAAAGAGCCGGGGGACAATTGAGTGCCCGTTCGAGTGGGGTAGTACTACCGTTGGGGATGCGAGTGCGACATGTGAGGATGATAGGTGTGATGGGGCGGCAGAGGCGAGGGACAGGACTGCTGATAGGGGCCCGCGGCGAGCATGGGCCCGGGACTGGAGCAGGGTACCAGGTGCGAGCTCGGCGAGGCCGCGTGCGCATGCGCAATCAGGTGCGCGTGCTGCGCGTGCGAGGGTGGCCCGTGCTGCGAGCCCGGCGGCGGTGGCGGCGGGGGCTGCGGATGCCCAGGGGGCCCTCCGGTTGGCCCACCGCCCGGATATCCGCCGTGCAACGAGCCACCGTGCGGCGAGCCATACACCAGTTGCCTTACTTTCTGCTCGTCGTCGGCTATGTTGTACGTCAGTTCGGTCTCCTCGAAGCCGGTCGCGGACATCCTCTGGTCCCCGGACGAACCGGAAGCTGGCGGGTCCGGGCTGTTCAGGCAGGTCTGGATCAAAGCCTTCCCGGCTTCGCTAGTTATCATCGGCTGCAACTTGCGGGTTGCGAATGTGTACACGTGACCGGTCTCGCTCGCTACCAGCAGCATCACCTGTGTACCTGTCAGCGTCGACAGCTCGTAGGCCTGCAACCAGAAACAATCATTAATTAAGGGAGAGACTCTTCTTTCGATCATCCTTCAATGTTGTTTGTGCTCCCCCTTTCCATGTGCTTTTTGTGAACTCGTCTGCTGAAAGACTTGTAGGGAAAAGTGAAGGGACCTAGTGAATACTTGAACTTTCAGGAAGCTGACTCTGACTTTTGCTAAAAGTGGAGGTGCAGCAAACCTTCCTCTATTCACAGTAAATAGACTGGGAAAGTATTTCAGTACTGAATAGATAAATGTCTGAATATCTAGCTAAGTACCCACTATATGTCTGATCATTGTATCTACTTGGCTAACTGTTTGTCTATTTTTCAGACTACTTGTTTCACCATTTGTTTGTCAACTTGTCTGACTACATGTCTAAATATCTGGCTATGTATCCACTGTGTTTGACTATTCATAGTTTCTATGTATGCATAGCTGGGTCGATGGTCTGACTACTTGGCTACTTATCTGCATAGCTACTTGGTCATTGGTCTGACTACTTGTCTGATTGTACCCAGCCACTTGTCTGGTAGATGACCAACTACTTGTCTACCCTGACCATTTGTCAGACTCCTTACTACTTGTCTGACCACCAGCCTGATCAGTCTGGCTACTTGCATTACTACTTGTCTAGCAGTCTGATTCAACTTACTTGCATTACTTGTTTATTTGATTAATGCCTTTAGGTACTTGTCAATTTACTTTGCTACTTGTCTGATCTGAATGTTTGCCCAACCACATGTTTAACTACTTGTTCAGCAACTCATTTAGCTACTTGCTTAGCTACATGTCTAATTACTTATCTAGGTACAAGCTTAGCCTCTTATCTGGCAACTTGTCCAGCAACTTGTCTAACAACTTATTTAGCTACTTATCCAACTGGTTATTAAGTACCCCAAATAAGTGTGGTTGCATTTGATGATGAAGTCAACGACTACAATTTAGATAAAGTTTCAAAAGCAAAGTTGAAACTTGAGTAAAAAATCAGAAATTGTGATTTGTAAGTTAAATCCTTGAAGAACGAAAGTAATATTTCGCTGGCGGACATTTGAACGGTTAACCGGTATCACGTGCACCTGATGTATTCAGATCTTTATAGAGCGCACTTATGCAGATTCCTGCCGCCTGCGCAACCATTAGTGTGCGATTTTTATAAATAATTAATTCGAAACGCGCGCGGAGAAAAAACTGTGTTTACACTCCTGTTCCCGCGGAGATCATTCCTTTAACGACATTATAATTACCAAGGTTTTCTGAAGCGTTTACGCGATGCAACTTATATGGAATTCTTTCTTTTATCAGTGAAAACCAACGCTCATTGGAGAAAACCTTGTATATATAATTCCAATCTGAATTGTAAAATTCTGGTAATGAGAAACCACACTGCTTGAAGGAACAACGTAACGAAAATGAATAATCATAGCTGGACATTATGAAATTCTGGTCTCTAGTTTATTAGATCAGCATTTGCTGTTGAAGAAAGTGTTCTGCAAAAGAGTATGCAAAGTTAGATATTAAATTGACATTAATTGAAACTCATACTTTTTCTACATACCACAATTTTACAGCTATTTTTGTTTTGTTACAACTTCTTTTTTATTGTAATATATAAGTTATTACTTGTTATTAATTATTAATTAAAAAACTATGATATTTTCTATATTTTATTATTAAATGCTTTAATCTGTGTTCATTTAATTAAATTAATAAATCAACAAGTATCAGTATAAGCTAATTATACTTGCTTATTTAATTAATTATTAAGTTAGTAATTATTTTGATACATAAATTAATTTATAATAATAAATAATTTGTCATAAGGAATTACATTAATTGTATCTATCAAAAATAAATAAAAAGTCACTTCAAATATTTGACAAACTCACCAAAAGCTTGAAACTAAATTTATACCAAATATTGTACTTTGTTTATATTTTTATATTTTCAAGTATTCATTTCAATTATAATCTTCATAATACTCAACTTTTGTTCAGTACTTTACCCAGTCTAATTTCAGTGTGTTTAAATTTATAATTTATGTTATTCCTTTTTATAAATAAAGTAAAGTTTAAGTAAAGTTCAATTTAGGTTATCGTTTTTGTAATGACGTTGTAAAGCAATTATGTCAGTTTCGTGTCAAAACATGGCTAATTATAGAGACCCGTCTTTAGAAAAGGGGAACAATCTATCTTTGGTTTTCTATATTCGTATGAAAGATGCAATTTGCTTTAGGTTCTTCTACGGATTCAGATACCACGAAACTTGGATCAAATAAACATCTGCAAATAAAAACGATAAATTTAATTCAAAATGATTCATAGACGCCTGCTTTATCGCGTTAAAAAAGAGATACTTAAAACAGCACATTTTTCTAGAACAAACATTGAGAATACCTCTTTGAAGACGTAACAATAATTTGTCGAAAACAAGGAAACATAATTTAATTCAATACGCATTCTATTATTCAACCGTAGTCCGTTACCTGAAATACAAAATAAACGTTAACATTGGGAGTTGCGTTACCGAGAACAGAACCTGAGAATAAAGGTTTAACGAGCGGCAAAAAACCGTCCTAGAACGTGAAATTCGATCCAGTATATTTTCGACGAGCGTCCACCGAACGGAATTCGAATGATAACGGTCGATTTTCTAACCGTATCGTTTCCTAATCGTCAGAATTTACCACAAGCTTCCGAGCATTTTCCTGATCGAAAAGAAACACGCGCTGCGTACAAAGTAGCAATTTTGCTCGGTATATTTTAATCCAAAATACGCGGATACGTTGTTGGCGTACAAATACACGTCATCGAGGCACAGTTGTCACTCATAAATCGCGCGCTCCCGGCGTGCTCGCTAAACTCATCAGTTCGGTGCACAATTCGCGTATCCACACGACGATAATGCACGTTTCTTTTTTGTTCTACGTGTCACGAAACTGACTTTTAATTTGCCTCGTGTAATCTTTTCCCCTCGATACTTCCGAATGTTGCGAAGTAAACTGCTATCGATTATCGATACACCGTTGATATCGTATTAATATTTAACGATATATCGATAAACTATTGGTACTTTAATATTTAACCATGTATCGATGTACGAATGTATTACTGTTTATTACTGTTTGTGATACATTATTGATATTTTAATATAATATTTATGCATGCATCGATATAATTATTTAACAATACATAACGATATATCGATTTAATTATTCAATGATATACCGACACTACCAATACTTATTAATATTTAATGACATATCGATACATTAGCAATAGTTTAACATTTTACAATGTATCGATTTACAAATATATCGATACTCTGTCGATCTTATTATTTAACAATATGACTATCAAATATTTAACGATATATCGATAACTGAAATAGAATGTAATACGTTTACCATAACTCAGTCAAACAAAAATCAAAAGTTGAACAATAAAATTGTGCACCGGTTAGGTAAGGTTAGGTTAGTTCATTTAAATTTATATCCAGAGCAGTTAGATTAGTTTATATTTAGTTTCATTCTGTTGCTAGTTTAAATTTTATTATTCGAATGTAGGTTAGGATAGAACCGGTAAAGTTAGTCAGGTTAGGTTAGATTTAGACTATATTGGTCAGATTTCATCATACATGGAAGTGTAGGTTAGGTTAAATTAGAATAAGTTAGATTTTATTATTCAAGTTTATTAAGTTAGAATAAAATTAGGGGTTAAAATCAAATTAATTTACAAATTTAAATTATACGAAGTTTCATCATATCTATTAGGTTAGATTAGCATAAGTTAAGTCAAATAATTCAAGTTGATTAAGCTAGATTAGTTTGGATCATTAAGTTTGATTCATCTCTGTTTATTCTCGTTTCAATTAGAAACATAACCGGACTTTCAAACAGGAATCATTAAATTAATACAACAAAATTCCAAGTTTCCGCCACTCCAATTTAAACGATATCATCGATGTATCGAATTACGTATAATCGAAAAACAGCAGTTCCGAACACTTTACGATCGCACAGATCGATCGCGGCGATCGATAGTCGACAGGTGACAGACATTCGAACCGCACTTTTTATTACGCGAACGTAAATACGGGTCGACAGGTTTGCGGGATACAAACCTTCTTCATGATTCCGGTTTTCCTTTTGGAGAAGGTGGTGTACCGTCGCAGTTTATTGTCGATGTACTCCATTTTAATTTTAACCCGTCCTTTGGTCTTCTTGCCGTTCGATGGGGGTGACTTTTTCGGCTGGCCCAAACTGGTGAACGACTCCTCGAGATTGTCGGGTACACAATCGCCTGACATCGACATGCCTTGCTGTTGCGAGAGGGCCTGCCGTGCATTATTGTCATCGTAACAGACGTCCGAGGTGGTCCTCTTGATACCCCTCTGTACGGATCCCACGCCGGCGTTCGGCGCGCCCGCAGCAGCCGCGGCCATCATAGTGGCGCCACTGCGGCTTATTTGAGAAGTTGTAAGCTGGGAGGTGGACGGTCGGCCGTACATTTCCGAGCTAGCGTCGCTGCCTATCATCCCCATGCTGTACCCGAGACTCGCGTACCGACTATCTCTTCCGCCGCTAGGGTTGTCCATCACGGACTCGCACACATTTATTCCCTTTCCCTCGGCCCTTCTCCGCCACGGAATCGCGAAAACTCGGCGCAATGCTTCCCACGTGATCAATCATCTAGAGGAACACGGGACAACAACGCGCACTGCACGAGCGCTCCCCGCGAACTGAATGCGCGCCGAGTATCGTAACTTGACCTACGTGCTAACGCGGTGTCTCCGTACGTTCCTGCGCAGCTGCTACCCCCACCACTTTTCGAGCACGCGGTAAAAAAGTAGTCCATCGAATCGCGACCGGACTTATCGCGAAAAGATCGCGGAAAATTCGCTCGTGGAAAAATCGACGGGGATATCGTGGTCCATGATTCGCCGGCCAATCGCTTTTTCGCGACTTCGTTATCTCGAAATTCGACGTTGAAACTGGCCGCGGAGTGATACAGGAACGAGCGAGAGGGCGTCCCCGGCTGCCATATTTAGAAGTAGACGTTACCATATTAGGGAAAGTTTGCCAAATATGGTGAACAGAGGTGGTCCTTCCTTTTCAAATGATCACTCGGCGCGCCGCGACAAAACACCAATCCAACTGACAGTAGCGCTTCCTGCACGCCTCTCCTCCCTCCCTCTTTTACCGGTATATCCTTCCTATTTCTACGTGCTTGCTAAAACATACGGTTGATAAGCGGCTCTCTCTGCGTTACGCCGCTATTTCTTACTGTATTTAAACTTTGCTGCTTTTGTTAACGTTTGTTTACGTTTATGCTAATGACCCTCGTTTTTGTAGGGCGTAATCGAGATGCGGATTTGGATCTGCAGTGAGAAAAACTGCTTTTGCGAAATTTCTGCTTGTTAAGGTATCAGTGCACTAATTAGGTTTAAATGAATATCAACATATTGTCATGTTGGAAATCATGTTTTACTATTTGTAATGATATGTGGATGTAGCACAGAGCGGACATAAGTAGAACTTTGTGAGATTTGACCTACTAATAGGTTGACTCATTATAATCTCCTAATTTTGATATAATCTTTTGTAACTATGTGAACTTGTCTATTTTAAACAATAGAATAGACTTAAATGTATTTAGTTTGACATATCTTTGACTTGCTTTCTTACATCTCATAGTGAGGACCTGCATAAGTAGTACATCCATGGAAATGTAAATTTTATTATATGTATGTACTTCAATTCTTGAAAATAAAGTATTTCTAAACATAACTGAAAAACAGAAACAATACTTCAAGTTTAAACATTCCAATATATTCTTATAATTGTTCAAAATATAAAAGATATGCACTTTTTTACAATACAGTATTATCAAAATATCTATGGTATGTACAAAGTCAAGCATACATTAAATCACACAAGTAAGAGCTAAAGTATTCTTACATGTACTTAAATATACAATGCATATTTCAAGTTAAACACCACTCAAATGTCTCTATCTATGAAAAACTATAATCTTGAATATGTAAAAAAATAAATTCTTCCATCTCTTGAAATCATTTAAATAACAAGAAATATTTCTTTTATCACAAACAGAGAGTATTCAAGTGGCCCATTTCACACAAAACATCCTATACAACTTTAAATTATTATTACTTACAATGTTACTAATAAAAATATATTTCCTAAAAAAATTATTCACCAGATGTTATCGAATGTGCAGCAGAAACTAAAGTGTCATGAATTTCACGAACATATGCAACTTGTGCTCTTACGGTCATCAGGAATTGAGGATAAGTTAAGGCAGGTCCTTCCTGAGCTCCAACAGTGTCAGTACGTGTTGGTATGACAGACACTGGAAGATATCTTAAGGAACTAGAATTCTGTGATAGACATTCTATAGAAGTCTTCAAGTGTAATTCTATTTGATCACAAATGGAATAAAACTCTTCCATATTTTTATTGAAACGATGATCAGGCTGGTCAATGCCCTTAAGAGATCCGACATCCACTAAACTGTTTTGATGTAAAGTATGCGCTGCAGTTTTAAGGGCTATGGCTAATGATTCCCTTAACGGTCCAATTAATGATTTCACTTTAGAAATATTGTCTAGTTTCTCTTGTGTTTGTTGTTGCTGTTGCTGCTGCTGTTGTTGTTGAACTTGTTGCTGTTGTGTTTGTTGTGGATTTTGGGGAATCTGAGGATTTACAGGTTGTGTCATCTGCCCTACCCCCATTGCTCCTGGTTGTTGAATAGGTGGGATGTTCATATTATTTCTAATAACAATAAATAGAATAAATTCATATAATTAGCTGGAAGTATTACAAGGTACAAGTTATGTGACAGTTCACTATAACCTTAAATTGTAATCAGCTCTACATTACTTTCACTATTAGTTTTAATTTATACAAATTTAAAAATATTTGTTAATTAAATACATAGAGTTATAGAAATAAATTGTTATCTGTACCTTTGCAGCGTATTTAAAAAACGAATAACCCTTCGAACAATCGAATGTGATTTTGACTAAAAATTCAAATGCATAACATTACGATATATCGCTAATCTCCCGCTCATGCGTAGTAATAGAACCTAACCTGACCTGAGCGGTATCTTTATAGGAACTTTTATTGAGATATAATTATTTCTCATAAATATGTATTTCGTTGATTAGAAATGTATCAAAATATCATTATTTATTTGTGAAAAATTATTTAAATTCAATGCGAATGAGAGAGCTATGTCCAATTTGCGCATTTTGGCTAACTTCAATGGGCTCCCCGTCATTTTGTGCTGTCTGTCACCATGTGCTTTCTATTCTATCGGTTATGTATATAGTGGGCGAAAATAAGTGAATAAGGATGAAAAGTGATGATATATGAAGTATGCGAAATGAAAGATCACCAAGTATACACACTTGGTGTAGTAAACATCCTAAAAGCGCTTGCGTGTTGCTCTTAGTTACAAAATTTGTTGAACCAATGAGAACAAGTATGCGCAGAAGAAACAATTTGATGAATTTCATCTCCCATGGAACGAACAACAATTTCTTCTAAATATATAATATTTTGAATTAAAAATGTAAAAATAACTTAATTTCAATGAAATTATATAAATATAAATGTACATTTAAAAATAAATACGAGATTTTTTGCACGCGGAGAGTCTCCATCGTTTCTTGCTTGTTTCCTCTCTATATTTTTCAGAACAATGGATTGTACTGGACAAAGCTCAGAATTTGAATTTGCAGTTTTGTTTGTAGCATTAAGTCGAATTACAATATATTTCTAATTTAATCTGTAATTAATCTGAGTTCAAGATGCATATTAAGTCTATGGTATTAGAAGGATTTAAATCATACGGAAAAAGAATTGAGATAAACGGTTTCGATAAAGAATTCAATGCGATTACAGGATTCAATGGTAGCGGGAAATCAAATATCCTGGATGGAATATGTTTTGTTTTGGGTATTACAAATCTTGGCCAGGTATGATACTATTACTCCTATTTTTTTATTTATACATTTTTCAAATTGTAACCTTAATATATTCTCAATTTATGAATGTTATTATTATTTTAATAAATATTTTTTTAAACAAATATTCTTTTCTTAAAGTTATGACATTAATATATGCTTTATTTGATAAATTATGCCTGCTATTATTAATATTCCTCCTACATATGACACATGTCATACAAAAAATTGATGTTATCTTAATTGTTACAGGTACGTGCGGCATCATTACAAGACTTAGTTTATAAATCTGGCCAAGCAGGAATTAAGAAAGCCAGCGTTACTTTAACATTTGACAATAGAGATAGAAATTCATCCCCTATGGGATATGAACACCATGAAGAAATTACAGTCACAAGACAAGTTGTAATTGGTGGTAAAAATAAATATTTGATTAATGGTTCTAATGTACCGAACAAACGTGTACAGGACATGTTCTGTTCTGTACAATTGAATGTAAACAATCCTCACTTTTTGATAATGCAAGGAAGAATTACAAAAGTTTTAAACATGAAGCCTGTTGAAATTTTATCAATGATAGAAGAAGCTGCGGGTACACGAATGTATGAAAACAAGAAAGAAGTTGCTTTGAAAACTATTGAGAAGAAGGACAGTAAATTAAAAGAAATAAATGATGTATGATCTGTTTCTTTTGAATTATTCATTTTATTTTTTGCAAAAGTTTATAAATAATGGCTGTTTCAGATTTTGAAAGAAGAAATAGGCCCAAAGTTAGCAAAGTTGAAAGAAGAAAAGACACAATATGTAGAATTTCAACGTATAGAAAGAGAATTAGAACACTGCAAAAGAATTTGTCTTGCTTGGCGTTACGTTACAGCTCTTAACGAAAGTCAGAAAGCTGAAGAAAATGTACAATCTGTTAAGAACAAAATAGAAGAGAAGGAAAAAAGTATTACTGCTGGTGAAGAGGAACTTAAAAATATTCAGAAAGAATTTGATGAAGCAGCCAAAAAGAAAGATGCAGTAAGTATGCCAATTGGAGCATATACATATATTTTTAGAGCTATTTTATACATATATTTTAATTATTCTATTTCTCTTAGGAAGCTGGAGGTCATTTGGAAGAATTAGAGAAAGAGTTAAAAGATGCAGAAAAAGCTCAGTGCAAATTAGTAGCAGAAAATAATAGTAACAAAGAAAGTATTAAAGCTGCCAAAAAAGCAGCAGATCAACTAAAAGCTAACATAAAAGACGACGAAAATGCGTTTACGTTAAAAGAGGCAGAATACGCAAAAGTTGAAGGATTATTTAAAAGCTTAAAAGAAATGGATCAAAAAGACTGTGAAGCAGTACTAATTGCACAAGAAAAGTATCAAAAAATTAGTGCCGGTTTACTGCAAAGTCAAGATGGTGAAAATGCAACCTTAGAACAGCAGATAATAACTGCTAAACAAAACATGACAGAAGCGCAAACACAGCGTAAACAATGCGAAATGACTTTGAGTCATAATAAAGAACAGTTAAAGAAGAAAAAAGCCGAAATGAAAAACACAGATGATGAATATAAAAGGTACAACAAAGATCTTGAGAACAAAGAGAAAGAAGTAAAAAATTTGGAAAATGAATTGAAGAAGTTAAATTACGAAGATGGATGTGTAGAACAACTGAAGAACCAAAGAAATACATTAAGGAATGAAATAAGGGCTTTGGAAGAAAAAGCAGATTATTTTGAATCGCAATATCCTAAAATCAGATTCGAGTACAAAAAACCTGAACCTAATTTTAATCAAAACTCTGTGAAAGGGGTTGTATGTAAATTAATCACTGTCAGAGATAAGAAGGCAGCGTATGCTTTAGATATTGCTGCAGGAGCGAAGGTAATTTAGGTATATTTGAACACCTATTTTCAAGTTCTGAAGTGTTTAATCTTACATCTCGATTGATTATGTTTCAGTTATACAATATAATAGTAGATACAGAAGTTAATGGCAAGAAACTACTTCAACATGGTCAACTGCAACAACGTGTTACTATTATCCCTTTGAACAAGGTAAATGGAAGACCAATGGACAACCAATTAGTTCATTTGGCACAGAAAATAGGTGGTGCAGAAAATGTTCAGCCAGCACTGTCTCTTATAGATTTTCCAAACGAAACTAAATCAGCTATGACTTGGATATTTGGGCAGATATTTATTTGCAAAGACATTGACACAGCCAAAAAGATAGCGTTTCATGACAATATCAAGAAAAAGTGTATCACTTTAGAAGGGGACGTTGTTGATCCTGCTGGTACTTTGTCTGGTGGTGCAGCAGCAAAAACAGGATCAGTTCTACTAAAATTAGAAGACCTAAAGGCTATACAAAACGAATTGAATACTAAGCTGCAAGAGCTCCAAAATATCGAGACTACTTTAATGAACATAAATAGTGTCGCGGAAAAATATATGTCGATAAAACAAACGTTCGACTTACGAAATTATGAAATCAGTATGATAAAGCAAAAATTGGCACAGACAGAATATTATAAAGTAAAGGAAGAGGTAAGATTTACAATTTAAACATGTAAATAAAATATTAATTACTGTACATACTGTTTTTATAGATTGATTCTTTAGAAAAGGGGATCGAAGAGCTGACAGAGAAGATGATAACAGCTGAGAAGAAAGAGAAAGAAAATAGTAAACGTGCTAAAGAATTAGAAAATCAATTGAAAGATGCATCTAACATTCTTGAGAAACAATTGAAACAAGCGGAAGTTGAATTAGAAAAATTAAAGAAAAAAGCTGCGAATAGCCGCAAGGAGTGGCAGAAAAGGGAGCAGGAAGCAGAAACACTTCAGTTGGAAATTAAAGAATTGCAGAAAAGTATCGAAGCTGGAAAGGAACAGTTGGTGGCTTCGGAAGAAAAGTTGAATGATCTACAAGAGAAAGCAACTACGTTAGGCAAAGACCTGGATGAATCAAACGCTAACATAGAGCGTATACAATCTCAAATAAAAACTAAGAAAGATATTATTCACAAACAAAATGCTTACATGCAGAAGCTTATGAACAGAAAGGAAGAAATCATAAAGCAAAATAAAGAAGCGGAATTAGATATTAAAACTTTAAATCATGAAATTAATTCTATTAAAAACACTGCTACGGACTGCAAACATAGAGTTTCTGAACTTACACGAAAATACGAGTGGATTGAACAAGACAAGGTCTACTTTGGAAAAGCAGGTAATGATTCTTGTTTTAATTATTTGATTTTTGAATAGAGTTTGAAATATTTGATTATATTTTGTAGGTGGTATATACGATTTTGAAGTTAATAAACCAGATGAAATGGAACAGAAAGTACAGCGGTTACAGAACATGCGTGAAAAATTAAGTCGAAACATCAATACACGAGCTATTAGTCTTTTGGACAAAGAAGAAGAACAATATAATCAAATGCTAAAGAAAAAGAAAATAGTTGAAAACGATAAGAGGAAAATATTGGAAACAATTAAACATTTAGATGAAAAGAAGAAAGAGACATTACTTAAAGCTTGGGAACAAGTATGTTGAACTAAATTTATGTATGAATGTTTCCAACACATGTTCTAATTATAACATGTTCATTTATAGGTAAACAAAGATTTTGGATCGATATTTAGTAGCTTGTTACCAGGAGCCGATGCAAAATTACAACCTCCTGAAAATCAAACAGTTACCGAAGGTTTAGAAGTCAAAATTGCATTTTCTGGAGTTTGGAAAGAATCATTGGGAGAATTATCTGGAGGGCAGAGATCTTTGGTGGCTTTGTCTTTAATCTTGGCTATGCTGTTATTTAAACCTGCACCTCTTTATATTTTGGATGAAGTTGACGCCGCCTTGGATCTTTCTCACACAGAGAATATTGGAATAATGTTAAAAAGACATTTCAAACATTCACAGTTTATTGTTGTGTCATTGAAGGATGGAATGTTCAACAATGCTAATGTAATATTTACAACTAGGTTCGTTGACGGAATGTCAACGGTATCTAGAAGTGAAAAGGGAAAACATAGGTAAAGGTATTATATTTTGGCGTGAATTTATTTTACTAAACAATAACTCTGGTCTTTACAATTAACAATTGATTATAAGTTTATTTGTATAAATAAGTTGCAATCTATTTTTTTAATCGATGAGACGTTAGTACAAGTTTAATAATCTCCAAATAATATTTCTGTACAATAATAGAATATTTTATACAAATTAAACTTGAAATATACATATATTTTATAGATGTTAAACAAAATTTTAAACACTGGACTCCGCGATAAAATATTTTGATAAAATAAAATATATTTGTAAAACGTAAACGTATTTAATGAATTTTTATTTCCTATTAGATAATAAACTTATAATATATTTCTTCTTTAAGTGTACAGAAATCTTAACGAAATTTATTTACAAAAAACTTATAAATAAAACTTGTAACTTTGCTTTACAAAAAACGTTTCAAAACTTTTATAGGAATCCACTATTTAGAATTTTTCTAATACTAATGTACTTTATAAAAATGAAACAAGAAAGAAACGTTTATATCTTTAAGTATTTACCAAACTTGACCAGTTAATATCTTTAAAGAATGGATGTTCTTTTATCTCTGGTATTGTCATTCTCTCATTTGGTTCATACTTCAGTATCTAAAAATTGTATACAGTTTAAACATAAATTGTTGAAGTTTAAATATGATTAAAATATGATTTTGAAACTTACATTAAGTAGTAAGGATTTTGCATTTTCTGAAAGCTTTCCAGGAATGTTAATCATGGAATGTGGTTGAAATACACCTGGGTGCTTCTCCGCAAATTTCTGTAATAATAAAATATGTGTAGAACATTTTAACCACATTTAGTAAAATACTATTTCTACATACATTGCCTACTATTAATTCATACAAAATAACTCCAAAGCTCCAAATGTCTGTGGCTGGAGTAAGGGGAATTATAGGTGAAAACGTGTATAATTCGGGAGACGAGTATGGATATTTATATTTTAACAGATCTACGTCGTGACGAGGTATAAAGTACGTTAATTGCACATGCCCGTTATCATCGAGTAATATGTTATCAGGCTTTAGATCGAAAATTATAACTTTCTGTTGATGCAATGCTTCCAGTGCTAGGAGTATTTCAGCAGCCCAAAGACGGATTACATTTTCTGGTATTGTCCAAAGCTCTTGTTCATCATCAATGTTGCTTTCCGTTGAGTCTATCAACAATGTCATGTCACTGTACGGTATTTGTTGATCATCTGGTATGTAGTAATTATTTATTTCGGTTTTATTACAGATCTCTATTGTGTCGTTTACTTCATGTTTTGTAACACTGTCAGTGCAATTGGAGTCAACTGCGAAATACGAATCAATCGTTTTTAAATTACCTGTTGAAGAATCATTTGACCCTCTCTCATCAAAATTTAGATTTTTATCACTATTGCTTAGAGATGAATTATTGGTACTACATTGACTCTTTGTATTCTTAATATTACGCAGCGTTGAATAATTAGAAGTTATCACACTTTCTTCAGATATATTTTGTTTTTTGAAGTTATCGTTTACATCATCGATTTTTAACGAGATATCGTTAATATCTAAAGGTATTTCTTTGCAACTTTTAGATCGATGTACACTGTTTTTAAGATTCAACAACGAGGTGTTACCTTGGAGATTTATCAATCTATCAGATTCGCATAATCGATTTACAACAGAATTACTTTCTTTCAAAGTTGCGTTAACCGACTGTAACAATATTTGTGCTTTCTCTAATAATTGGGTAGTAGATACATCACTATAGTTTTCATCTATTACTGAATGTACTTCTTCCATTTGTACTTTTGGATTTGTACTTATAAAGTTCGAATTTTTCTTTATGGTACTGTTTTTAATATCATTCTGTACGTCACTTTTTCTTAAAATAACGTTATTATCATCAATTGTTTCTGCAACAGTATTTCCCGTAATTATTTTATTATTATTAGTATTGTAATGCGATGTTATAAAATCCCACAATTTTCCGCGACTATAATAAAATTAAGTCATCATATTATAATTATCTTAACTAAGTAATTGGACAGATATTTTGAATACTCACTTTAGATGCTGTAAAATCAGAAATATCGTTGTTTCTGTCTCAACACACGCATGTAAATGTACCATGTATGGTATTTGACCACGCAATATATAGTCACTTATATTCTCTTTATTTGTGGACAATTTTTCTACAGTCTGAAATCATTAAAAAAACATCTATTTATATTCTATATATATTTTATACATCTATTTAAATTATTTCATTTTTAAACTGTTTGTACTTTTACAATGTTGAGGCAATTTTGGCGAATATCTTTTACAAGCATCACTGACTTCATAACTTTTAGAACTTTGTAATACTGAAGTTCCGATACAGGTTTACTCAGCAATGAAACATTGCAATTTAAATATCTATTATACAGCTTTTCTGCACGTTCTAAATATTTTGATATTTTGTCTTTTATTATGCCTGCTCTTATTTTATTTGAATCAGATTCAACACCAGATCGTAGACTAGAGATTCCCATTTTGTACTGAGTAAATGCTTCTTCGTATTCCATAAGATCTTCGTGCCTAAATGCTGCGCTCATATGTGCGGCTGCAACTAAAATGTATTGTGAGGATTCTGGCCATGACTGTGGTAGGTCAGAACCATCGTGTGCTATTATTGAAAAATTTAACTCTTCAGGAGAAGTATCAACAGTAACATTATTACTTGATGTTTGAACAACTGTAGAATCCTTCCCATTCTTAACATTATGATTTTTATCTTTGTACAAATTGTTATTTTTATTAAAAACTAATTGATTATCCTCTAATTTAGATGTAATTTTATTTAAGCTATCATCTTTTACAAGAAAACTATTACATGTACTTTCTTTTATGGATCTTTCATTCTCTAAATCATTTAGTTGTGAAAATTGTTCTTTAGATTTCCAAGTGTCTTGTGATTGATTTATTTCATCCTTCGGAATGGGTGGATTAATCAATGGAGCTTGAATACTTTTAGGTTGAAGAATATTTTTGGAAACAATACCATTAGGAGGCACAGAATTTATACAAGCATGATGATCATCCTCTGCCGACGTATCAGAACTAAGAGATTGCGAGCAGTCATTTAAACAGTAATCCGCGTGACTAGTTTCAAAGAATTTTATGAAAATATCACTAGAATATAAGTATGAATGTCTTCCTATAAATTCTAAAAACTTTAATGCACATTCTCTTCTTTCTTCGATAACTTCTGTTTCAAACCTGCCAAAAAACTTTGGCTTCGGAAATAATGGGAAGGCTTCTTTAATTTGAGATCTTGAGCACAGAATACTTAATTCTGAATGAAGCTTCTTGAAGTCATTATAACGTTTCCATACAGATACTTTAGAAATTTCTTCATGAGAACTTTTTAAAAATACCTAGAACATAATTGAAAACATTATTTCTGCCAATTATATTTCTATATTAAAGTACAATATGAATCATTGAACATATTATTAAATTTGTTAAGATTAAATAGAGATTTAACAGAATTTAAATAGAGACATTTAACTGAAAATTTGTTATAAAATACATGCGATGAACCAATGAAATTTAAAACCATTGTAAACTGATCTATACTATATTAGTGACAGGTTTTGATTTTCTGTTTAAGGTATACGAATCAATTATGAGCCCATATCAGGTTTCGAAGATATTACATGTAGTAATGCTGGGAGTAAATGTGTAAAACTAGTTTGATATTGTAATTTTTAAGTTATGTTATTGACGCAAATGAGTAATGTGTATAGTTAATTCATTATTCTATGTGTAAGAATATTTAAACCAAATATTAACATGAAAAAGCAATCATTTACTCATCAAACAGTTTTGAAACTATCTTTCTTTAATTTTCAGTGAATATTTGGATGATGTTATAGTTGATATTGACATATATATCATACCACGGATGTAACTTTGTAAATAGTAAACCCTTTCTTGTGCCTTGTTGTTTCAGGAATAATAAAACGCCTCACCCATTTATCTCTCGTGGGTGCCATCGTGTACACTTTGCTTTTAATTACAAAAGCAGAAGCTCGATAAACTAATCGCTTTATCGTATTAATTTTCGTATTTCTGTCATACTTTTATGCAAGTGGCTTTTTTCTTCGTTTACGAGGCATGTATATTGCAACCAATTAGCCGTCAATTAGCGTTATTAGCACGTACTTGAACTCATCGATGCAGTAAATGTATTGTTGTAAGCAACTTTTAATGACATGTATATCTTAACACACTTTTTATTAAAATGCATGTACGTTCTGCGTTCAAGTCATACTGGAAGAATGTCAATCGTGCGTTCCTTTATCGTTCTTGTTTTTGAAATCGACTTATACGAACGACACAATTAACTGCATTGCGAAAACATTGTTGTGATCACATATTATTGTAATATTATTTCAACTATTTATCCGTTACACTAGTACGACAGAGAAAATCAGAGAATAATTAATTCTTCTCTTTCCTTTCTCTTTCGCCACCTGACTGATACTGCGCGTGCGGCAGCACGTCATGATATGATTACACGTCGTGTGGAGGGGAAAATAATTATAGGTGACCTTTTTCAAAACAATTTCTACCTTCATTTACTTCTATTTTCCTCAGTACTGTACAATAGTACATTCAAGAATAAATCTGACTTGTTTGCAGAAACTGGCCTCCATTATAACACTCGCGAATAGACACGTATTCAGTAATATGTAGAAACCATTTTCAAAATCAATAACTAATAAAATTTTCATAATTATATGCCTACTTTATGAGAGAGGATGTTTTAATAATATACGTTCCAGAAAAGTGGGTTCGTAGAACTATAGAAGGAAAGTTAACGTTTCCTTATAACTGTATTTTAAGGTCAAGTTTATATTCATAATGGAAGTATGATTTAATGTGATTTAACACGTAAAATAAATATAAAAGTAGTTTATAAAAAAGTAATTAATTATAAAAATTGAAAGCTTTTTGGGAGCTAAATTTGGATGTATTGTTCAAAATTTAAATTTCGCGCGCTTTCTCAAAATGGTGCAACTACGGTCATCTGGAGTTGAGTTGTGGAACTGTCGAAAAGCAGTTACGATTCTTAGTAAAATTAAGTATATCGTATTGAATATTGTAAATTAATTGTTATTGAAATTTGATGAATATTACAGTCAATTAGGCTAATAAAATCAACTATATCAATAAAATAAAAATTGAGATGCCACACGTGGCGCCGTCTAGCGGTAGAATGATGAACTAACGAAACTACAGTTTCAAAAGTGCGTAGTTCACCACGTTCGCCGGAGAGATGGCGCCACATGTTCAATTGTAAAAAATCCCAATTAATACTGATTTCATTGGCTTAATTAACTTCAGTACGCATCAAATGACTTCAGAATGCAAGAGTAATTAATTTTGGAATGTTTTATTTTACAAAATCATTATCAATTTTATATAATTCTTCTGGTAATGAAAGTTTCATTTTTCTGTGCTGCCATCTAGCGGCGAGTGATGGGAGCTAACGAAATTACTGTTTCAAAAGTGTGTACTTCATCTTGTTCGCCTGAAAGATGACGCCACTAGTCCTATAAAAAAAAAAAAATAATTAACACCGATTTTATTACTAATTTCTTTTGTTAACTCATTTTGAATTTTTTATTTTTAATAAATATAGTCTGTAATAAATATTATAATAAATGTTTTTAATTTTTTTCATAAATTTTTCCTTTATAAAAATTAACTTCTTAATAAATATATAAATAAATTATAAATTTTTAATAAACAATAGACTTTCAATAAATTCTCAAAAGTAACACAGATACAAAATTTATATTAAAGTATAATAATCTTGTTAATAATGATCTAAATTTATGCTATAAATAAACTATTAAAAATTTCTCTGTGTTATTATTTTTAAATAAAACAAGACCATCGCAGTTTTCAATTATAAAATCCTCGAGTTATATGGCATAAAAGGTTACTCTATAAGCACTCCATTCCTCTGCGGTGTATTTGCAATACAGTGTACTACAATTTCAAGCGTAAGCAACTTACTATACATGATGCAAACGGTATTATGTCAGTTGCGGACACATTGCATAGATACCGCCACTGTCACTTAGAGCTGCCAAACTAAATCCTTAAATTCCTAGGATTAAAGCGGGTGCCGATGGAGAATTGATGGGTGGACAGCGTACAATCCTCAGGATCGATTTGGAGTATGTACTGTTTAACCGGGCCAATTCAACAGCTTTAATAGATGGTAGTAATATTTGTGAAATTGGTTACGAGGATTTGATCAGAAAAGAATTAAAGCCGGGACTGAATCAAGGGCTTTGGAGAGCTAAATGTACTTTCAAGATTTTTATGTTGTCGTGCGAGGCATGGGAAGGGGAGTTGGGGAATTTAGCAATTGGGAGATTTGGGGAATTGAGAACTAGGGACATTGGGGTTTGGGAATTTTGGGATATTGAAATTTTGAGATCTAGGGATTTAGGGATTCAGGGATTTAGGGACTTTGGGCAATTGGCTTATTGGTTTGGGGATTTTGGGATTTGGAGACTTCGAACTTTGGGAATTTTAGGATTTTGGAACTTTTGGGATTTGAAGATTTGGGAATTTGGAAATTTTAAGATTTTGCGATTTTTGGGATTTCAAGATTTGGGGATTTTGGGAATTTTTGGAATTTTGGGGATTTTGTGGATTTTGGGAATTTTGGGGATTTTGTGGATTTTGGGAATTTTGGGGATATGGAGATTTTGGGAATTTTGGGGATTTTGGGAATTTTGGGATTTAGAGAATTTAGGGTTTGGGGATTTGGGGATTTGGATACTATAGAACTTTAGAATTTCAGAAATTTGGCAATTGGTCAGGATCCAAGTTTTCAAATCGTAAAACGTCAAATCCCAAAATCCCACATCCTAGACCCCCAAATCCTAAAACTCAAAATCCCAAAACCCCAAAATCCCAAAATGCTAAAATCCCAAAACCCCAAAATATTAAAAACCCAAAACCCAAAACCCAAAACCCAAAACCCAAAACCCAAAACCCAAAACCCAAAACCCAAAATCCCAAAATATTAAAAACCCAAAACCCAAAACCCAAAACCCAAAACCCAAAACCCAAAACCCAAAACCCAAAAACCCAAAACCCAAAACCCCTAAATGTCAATATTCCTAAATCCTAGTCTCCAAATCGCCAAAATCCCAAAATTTTAAGATAACAAAATTCCAAAATCCTAAAATCCCAAAATGCTAAAATTCCAAAACCTCAAAATCTCAAAATCTCAAAAACCCAAATCCCAAAAACCTATATCCTAAAAATTCAAATCCCAAAACCCCAAAACCCCAAAAACCCAAATCCCAAAAACCCCAATCCCAAAAATCCCAATCCCAAAAACCCAAATCACAAAACCCCAAAACTCCTAAATCTCAAAATTCCTAAATCCCAACATCTGAAAACCTAAAAATCCCTAAAACCCCTAAATCTTAAAATTCCTAAATCCTAAAGTCTCCAAATCCCAAAACCCCAAAATCCCCCAGATTCCCAAAATCCTCCAGATCTCCAAAATCACCCAGATCCCCAAAACCCCAAAATACTTAATCTGAGGAAATTCTATACACGAATTTTAAAACCCCTGAAAAACATAAAATACATTTGAAAACAATTCTGACCAAAAGTCCTCGAATTTCATTACCGAAAATATCCTTGAATTAATTATAGAAACTATTCACCCCTATTCGAAGTTCAACCCCCTATTCCTCCGTAATTTACGACGCTATGATTCCTCAAGTTTTTGTCATTAAGTATACAATGACATGAATGCATGATAACGAATTCCATCGGTCATGAAAGGCTGCGGTCTTCATCTTCTTCCGTTCCGTTGCTCATTTTACCCCTTTCTCTATTATTTTCCTTCTTCCTGTTCCTTTCCTCCCTTTCAGTCCATTCGTAATCGATGAAGGAACGACCTTTCAGCCGATGGCTGACGTTAAACCTTTTTTTTTGCAACTTCATCGATTCACCAGTGTGACTGGATAAGGGAGCAGAAACTTGTTAGCTGACTGATTCAAATGGACAAAAGCTGCACAATCTGGCAAATAGGTGCCGACGAAAGGGACAACCATGGCCCTTCATTGTCCAACGTACCCTTATTCATTCTCCCAGTTACTTTCCACGGAATGGAACAGATCGGAGGGAAAAAAGGACCGATCTCGTCCGTCTGATCGCTTGTCTTCGACCTCCATTATTGCATGCACAGTGGCGGAATGTGAGGGGCACCGGATCTGGACTGCGCCTAAAATGGAGTCGCTATAGGCAGCATGCAGCATATTTTCACCAAACATTGTTTCAGAAATTTGGAACTTTTTCAAATTTTTCCAGTCATAAGTTTTCAACGGTTAGATCTTCAAACTCTCAAATTTTCAATTGTGAAAATTCACAAATTTTCTAATTCTTATAGAATTTACTTATGTAATAAAATAACGTAAAAACAGCAGCATTGTATTTTATAATACGATCCAAGATGCATTTTGACCGATTAGATTATTTCGCAGCCCCGTAGTCTGCATGGAGGACGAAGGATAATAATGGGAGAAGTAAAATGAGTATGAAAAAGATTAAAGTCTTTTATGACCGATGGAATTCGTTAAGATAGAGAGACGGTGCAGCATGAAACGTCAGTTGAAAATATCGTGTCAATATTTGCGAGACGCGTTCGCGAAAAAATCTCCTTCGTTGCAGAGATGACGTCGGGATTTCTTGCCTTGCTACGAGAATTTAATATCGGACGTCCTAGTTCCTTGAACCGTTGACACCGCCACGTTCTGTCGAGGATTACCCGGCTATATGCGTAAGATTTCTTTGTACAGTGGAGTCCCGATATAAGCGAAAATGATCTATACGATATAAGCGAGTATATGATGTACATGTAGGAGAAATTCCTTGGTACATACAGGAGCTTGAGAATGTAACCGTGCTTATTTATAAAGCAGTGCTACTCAAGGCACTGCGCTGGATCTTTGATAGTTAGTGATGTGGGTCATTTAGGGACGTGGGTCATTCAAGGTATGGGACATCCGGGTATGGGTCATTTATAGATGTGGGGCGTTCCGGGGTCTAGGACACTCCACTGGGTCTTTGACAGTTAGTGGCGTGGGGCATTTAGGGCTGTGGGGCATTCAAGGTATGGGGTATTTACAGATGTGGGGTATTCAAGGGTCTAGGCACTCCACTGGCTCTTTCACAATTAGTGGTAGGGTCATTTAGGGATGCGGGGCATTAAGAGTAGGGTCATTTACGGATGTGGGGCGTTCAGGGGTCTAAGGCACTCCTCTGTCTCGGAATCAGTAGTGGGGCACTCAGGTGTGGGGCCGTCAGTGTTCTGGGACAATCAGTGGCAGGTCAGTCAGGGGTCCGGGCACTTCGCAGGCTCTGGGACAATCAGGGGACTGTGACTCGGGTGGAAGCTCCATCGGGATGTCACCATGGTGGAATCCCTGAGCAGGGCAGGGAACATGGCGGTTATCGGCGAACGACTGCGAAAGCAACTTCGTTCGTCGATAAACAGTAGGGGTTTGAAATTTGGGACTTAGGGGTGCGGGTACGGAACCAGCTTGCTATCCCTAACATCAAAAATGGGCGCGCGTCTCCGCTTTCTGCGATATCGGTTACAACCGTATACGCCAGCGGAAGCGTGGCTGCCGTTCGCATGTCGCGACCGTGTATTTGTACTCGCGGGCAGTGATGGGCAGTCGTGAGATTTTATCTCACGCGAGAGCTTTCTGCGCATGCGTCAGCTGACGTCACAGCCTGCTATTAGTGCCGTATCTAGCCGGTACGTGCAGTGGTGACTGATAAGAGGCACCTTAATGATTTTACATAATTTTTCAAAAATTCTTATAATTGCACTGTAAACTATGAATGTATAAGTTGGGTTAGATTACATTAGGCTGGGTTAGGTTAGTTATATATATGACTGTATAAAACTATACAACTATATATGTATGTATAGAGTGAATTATACAAAATTGCTCTGAACGTTCATCTTCATTTTCGTTTCCTCGATACATTTAGTTCCGTTAATAAATGTATACTTAGTAAATTTTGTAACTACTTACCGGCTGACGCATTATCGGTGGTAACTACGTTACCGATGTCGCGCGATTTGCTTGTTCACGACCAGTGCCAACCGTCACGCTTGCACCCGTCGCTCTCGCATCCGAGCTCGCGCTATTCTCGCCCTCTGATTGGTCAGTGTTTTTCATTAATAATTCAAAAACTAAGCTTAAACCAGCATTTTGGTAAAAGAAAAAGTTGTTCCGAATCACACCAGCTACCACCCCTCAAGAGGATTTCCACCTGAAAGCGAACACCCTGTATGACCAGATCTAAGTAGTATAAGCGCTTTATGGTCAGACCATTCAAGTAGTATAAGCGCTTTATGGTCAGACCATTCAAGTAGTATAACCGTATGATATGGTCAGACCTAAGTAGAATAGCCGTATGATATGGTCAGACCTAAGTAGTATTACCGTATGATATGGTCAGACCTAAGTAGTATAACCGTATGATATGGTCAGACCTAAGTAGTATAGCCGTATGATATGGTCAGACCTAAGTAGTATAACTCTATGATATGGTCAGACCTAAGTAGTATAACCCTATGATATGGTCAGACCTAAGTAGTATAACCGTATGATATGGTCAGACAATTTAAGTAGTATAACCCTATGATATGGTCAGACCTAAGTAGTATAACCCTATGATATGGTCAGACCTAAGTAGTATAACCCTATGATATGGTCAGACATTTTAAGTAGTATAACCTTATGATATGGTCAGACCTAAGTAGTATAACCCTATGATATGGTCAGACCTAAGTAGTATAACCGTATGATATGGTCAGACAATTTAAGTAGTATAACCCTATGATATGGTCAGACCTAAGTAGTATAACCCTATGATATGGTCAGACCTAAGTAGTATAACCCTATGATATGGTCAGACATTTTAAGTAGTATAACCCTATGATATGGTCAGACCTAAGTAGTATAACCCTATGATATGGTCAGACCTAAGTAGTATAACTCTATGATATGGTCAGACCTAAGTAGTATAACCCTATGATATGGTCAGACATTTTAAGTAGTATAACCCTATGATATGGTCAGACCTAAGTAGTATAACCGTATGATATGGTCAGACAATTTAAGTAGTATAACCCTATGATATGGTCAGACCTAAGTAGTATAACCCTATGATATGGTCAGACCTAAGTAGTATAACCCTATGATATGGTCAGACATTTTAAGTAGTATAACCCTATGATATGGTCAGACCTAAGTAGTATAACCCTATGATATGGTCAGACCTAAGTAGTATAACCGTATGATATGGTCAGACAATTTAAGTAGTATAACCCTATGATATGGTCAGACCTAAGTAGTATAACCCTATGATATGGTCAGACCTAAGTAGTATAACCGTATGATATGGTCAGACAATTTAAGTAGTATAACCCTATGATATGGTCAGACCTAAGTAGTATAACCCTATGATATGGTCAGACCTAAGTAGTATAACCGTATGATATGGTCAGACAATTTAAGTAGTATAACCCTATGATATGGTCAGACCTAAGTAGTATAACCCTATGATATGGTCAGACCTAAGTAGTATAACCGTATGATATGGTCAGACAATTTAAGTAGTATAACCCTATGATATGGTCAGACCTAAGTAGTATAACCCTATGATATGGTCAGACCTAAGTAGTATAACCGTATGATATGGTCAGACAATTTAAGTAGTATAACCCTATGATATGGTCAGACCTAAGTAGTATAACCCTATGATATGGTCAGACCTAAGTAGTATAACCCTATGATATGGTCAGACATTTTAAGTAGTATAACCCTATGATATGGTCAGACCTAAGTAGTATAACCCTATGATATGGTCAGACCTAAGTAGTATAACCGTATGATATGGTCAGACCGTCTGACCATATCATAGAGTTATACTACTTAGGTCTGACCATATCATACGGCTATACTACTTAGGTCTGACCATATCATACGGTTATAGTACTTGAATGGTCTGACGATATCATACGGTTATACTACTTAGGTCTGACCATATCATACGGTTATACTACTTAGGTCTGACCATATCATACGGTTATACTACTTAGGTCTGACCATATCATACGGTTATACTACGTAGGTCTGACCATATCATACTGTTATACTACTTAGGTCTGACCATATCATACGGTTATACTACTTAGGTCTGACCATATCATACGGTTATAGTACTTGAATGGTCTGACGATATCATACGGTTATACTACTTAGGTCTGACCATATCATACGGTTATACTACTTAGGTCTGACCATATCATACGGTTATACTACTTAGGTCTGGCCATATCATACGGTTATACTACTTAGGTTTGACCATATCATACGGTTATACTACTTAGGTCTGACCATATCATACGGTTATAGTACTTGAATGGTCTGACGATATCATACGGTTATACTACTTAGGTCTGACCATATCATACGGTTATACTACTTAGGTCTGACCATATCATAGGGTTATACTACTTAGGTCTGACCATATCATACGGTTATACTACTTGAATGGTCTGACCATATCATACGGTTATACTACTTAGGTCTGACCATATCATACGGTTATACCACTTAGGTCTGACCATATATTCCCCAGGGGCCGTAGGTTGCTTGAAATCACCTACGGTATGGGACTTAGCGATCCCAGGGTACCTGAGCTCGTAGTACACCGTAAACCTGTGGTCATGTTTCGCAGGAACGGGGGTCTTACCTTTGTTGGTCGGACCGCGAGGATGATAACCTCTATAAAAAATCCCTAGCCCCAAGCTCTGGCTGTGGCGATGAGGGCGCGCATCCCCCTTGGGCCCTTTTGGTCCTTGCGGTGGTGTGTGACTGGTGGGTGCACCAGTCGCTAGCATGCCGACCTCCGGGGATCAGCCGCCCCCCGGTTGTACCAGGCTTACCTTGGTATGGCGGCACTGCCAGGGTGGACTTGTGACCGACCATATTCGTGGGATTGGAATGGAGTCTTTAAATAAATCTGGGGTTAAACGGGGGGATAGAAATGTTACGCAAGGAAGTAGTAGGGGCGGAGAAGGAAAAGGGTCTGTGAACGTGTCCATATTGGTAGACGAAAAGGTAGAAGACAAGCAAGAAGGGTGGGGAACGGTTAGATGGGAAGAAGACCTAAGGGAAGAACGAAGCGATGTGGACGAAGTTCAAACTGGGAAGGAGAAGTGTGGGAAGGAAATAATATTGGAAAGTAATAGTGTTACGGCAAGAGATAGTGTAGAAGGTAGCAGGGAGTGTAGGGTAGAAATGGAGTTACAAATATTGCAAGGCGATATGGAGAGTAGGGAGGAGGTGGAAGATGGGGATACGGAGAAAAGGGAAAGCGGAAAAGTAGGAGAAAAAAGAGTGGAAATGGATGAGGAAAGGGAAAGGAGCTTTACTCGGAGCAAAGAATTGGGCATTGCCAGGGAGCTTATTAGACTTAGTAGGGAGATCACTTTTTTGTTTAATTCAAGTGGGAACTTGCGAAAACAGACTAAGGCTAAAGCGAATGCGATTACCAAGGAGATAATACTAAAGATTGTCAGTGCAGCGACAAATATGGATGTTAAAGAACTAACGGATAGTTTTAGGACCTGGATGAAAGGGATGAATGAAGTTGTGGAACTCTTAGCGTCAAGTAGACGTTTTAATAGTCATTTGATGAGAGCGATTGTTACACATATGCAAGATGGGACTAATTTAGTGTGTAACAGAGGGGAGGGACTTAATGACATGTCAGGAAGAAGAGTAGAAGAGATACTAGAGGCAGTAGATGTCAGTAGGAATAAAGAGCAAGAAGAGGCAGGGGAGGCAGGAATACAAGCCCAGGCACAGGGGCACGTAGAGAACATAGGAAAAAGGAAAAAATCGACAGGTTGTAGTGAATCGCGGATTGACAGTGATGATTCCCCGGGGGGCATGTCTCAACCGAGGAAGAAAGCGAGTACTGGTCTGGGAGTAGAAGGGGCAGGAGGGATGGTCACAAGGTCACGCGGAATGGAACGGGTGAATGAGGGAAAGGAACAGGGAAGCGGGACCCAGGAGAGGATAGACTTTAAGGGATTCATAAAGGTGTTTAACAGGGATGGAACAACATTTGTGGAGAGGCTGAGAAAGATAAAGGAAGAGGTGGGCGCGACCTCTGGGGTTGTTGCCCTCAGAAAGAGTAAGGGAGGCGAGGATATTATTTTGTATATGGAAAGTATGGAGCACTTAGAAAAAATGGTTGAGAAATTAAGGTATCTAGGATATAAGGGAGAATTAATCATAGGAAAGAGGAAAAAAGTGCTGCTGGTTGGCGTAGACCCAGATTTGGAGGAGGAAAAGGCCTTGGAGGAGTGCAGGAATGTACTTGGGACCAGAGATGTTCGTGTAATATTTTATAGGACCGGTTGGTCGCGGAACTGTAAACAATTGTGCATAGATGTAGAGGATACGGTTGCAGAAAGAGTAATTGAAAGGGGTACGATTAAGTTAGGCTGGACTAGTTGTCCGGTCAGATTATATGATGATTTTAGGAGGTGTTTTAGGTGTGGAGGTAGGACTCATTTGGCTAATGCGTGTAGATTTAAAATAAACGTGTGCTATCAATGTGGCAAACCAGGGCACCTTCAACGACAATGTGAGGGTGCAGCAAAGGGGGGAAGGAAGCTCGGGTTGGAAGATATGAAGGAAGGAGGGATGCATATAATAGAAGGAAATCGACGGAGGCAAGATATGGCGCGGATAGAGGAGAGTATAAGAGAAATCACAAGAGGAGACAAGGTGCTGGAGGGCGAGTTTGTTGGTCTTGAAGGGGGAGATTCAGTTTTATCTCCCATATCTCGGGAAATCAGGGATATGAGGCAAACCATAGGTATAGGTGCTGGTAGGAATACACTAGTTAAAGAGGGTATTATCCAGCGGGAAGGGGGAACTACTCAAAGAAGGAATGTTAGAACAGTGGGAACTCAGACGATTTTAACGATGGTTGGGAAGCTAGGAATGGAGGTCACATCAACACCATCCTGGCGGGATGTGGTAGAGAAGGGCAAACGAGAAATTGGGAAAGGAATGGAAAGTAGTGAGAGTAAAGGTGAGAGAGGGCAAGAAGGGTACTATGGTAGTACAAGTGGGATGAAGGAGAGACCAAAAGGAATTTTAAACGAAAAAATCGATGTGAGGACTGTCCAAAGGATAGGGGATAAAACTAAGAAGGATTTGGACAAGGTAAGAAAGCATAGGAATGCGGCGGTTTTTGTCAAATTTAAAGGTGGTAAGTATACTGAGAATATTAGAAATATTAAAGAAAGGATAGGGTCGCCAAAGGGTTTTTGCATTAGAACAATGAGGGAAACGAGGGGAGGAGGGATAGTTTTGGAAGTGGATGAAGTGAAAGGGGGGCAAGAGAGGAGTGTTGAAGAATGGGCAAATGAGCTGAAGATGAGGATGTTAGAACAGGGGGAGGTAAGGGTGTTAGAACCGCGGGAGGGGATAAGGATTAGGGGGGTTGACCCTACAATGGGGAGAGAGGATATTAAAAAGGAGATAGGAAAGAATTTGGAGTTAGCACAGGATAAGGAGGAGGAATGGATTGATAAAATGGATGTAATTAGGGTATACCAGGAAATAGGAAGTCAACAAACTGCCCTTATGAAACTACCGGTGGAATGGGCCGAGAGATTAATAGTTAAGAAGGAAATTAAAATGGGGTGGATCAGGGCCTCTGTAGCGCGTTTCTCTAGGTTATTATTAAAATGTTGGAAATGTGGGGGTTTTGGCCATAGAACTAATGATTGCAGGATGAGAGATGTGAGGAATAATATTGCGAAAGAGGTGAGAGTAAGTCAGGAGGAGAGAGTTGGAGGAGGGTGCGAAAAAGGAGAACTGAAGAGAAAGGAAAAAGGAATTAGGGCAGGAGGAGAATGTGGAGGGGATGAGAGTGGGGTGAATTTGAGAATGGAGAAAGATGAAGAGGGGGGAGGATCTACGGTTTTGGACGCAATAGAGGAAGCCAGGGGTTTACTCAAGCACGTAGATAGTTTCTTGTTAGAAAGCAGTTGCGGGGGAGAGGAAGATGAGGAGGAGGAGGATAAAGAATAGGAATGCGTGTGAGATAAATTTTTTACAAACTATGGATACACAGAGGAAGGAAAAGGGCAGAGTCAGATTTATTCAAGCGAACTTAAACAACTCGAGGCATGCCTTAGACATGCTCATTAAAAAGATGAAGGAAGAATGCATTGATATTGCAATTGTGTGTGAGCCACCTAAAAGGATGAGTGATTTTGTCTGTTTTTGGAGTGGGGATAGAAAGGCCGGTGTGCTCTTGGGAGATTCCGATATACGAATTAAGGGAATTAAGGTAAATTTGGGTTATGTGTGGGTTGAGATTATGGATTTTTTGGTTTTATCGGGATACTTTTCACCAAATATTGATGTACAGGGCTTTGCGAAATATTGGGATGCGATAATGTATGATATTGAGGAGCTGAAGGCAAAGGGTTATAGTAATTTTATAGTAGGGGGAGACTTTAACGCGCATGGGGAACTATGGTCGGGGGACGGAAATCGTCAGAAGGACAAGAGAGGGGATATCTTAATGGATTGGGCGATAGAAGGTGGGTTTGTTTGTCATAACACTAGGGGTCATACAACGTTTAGGGGGGGGAGGGGTGAATCCGTAGTGGATTTAACTTTCTCCTCGGCTAACATGTTGAAGAGGATAAAGAATTGGAGGGTCAGGGAATATGAATCCCTTAGTGACCACCTTCACCTGAATTTCGAGGTTGGTTTAGAGAAGGTGGAAAAGGGAGGGGAACAAAGGATCTTCAGAGAAGCCCCATTTAATAGAAAGAAAATTAAAGAGAGAGCCAAGGATATTCTGGAGTTCTTTAAGGAGTATTATGAAGTACAGCAAGGGGGAAATGTAGGAAATATAGCGGAAGGATTGGAGGAGACATTGGGGAAGTCTTTACAGGAAGCTGGGAAAAAATTTTTAGGACGGGTACGGAAATATGAGGGAAGGAAGAAGGTATACTGGTGGACCAAGGAAATAGAGGAGAAGTGGAGGGAAGTGGGTAAGAAAAGAAGGAAACTACAGAAAATAAGGAAGAAACGGGAAAACAATATGGATGTATTTCTTACGATGGAGAAAGAATATAAGGTGGGGAAAAACGATTTAAGGAATATGATTAAGGTAAGGAAGTGGGAATGCTGGGAGAAGTTAATTCGGGACTTGGATAGGGATATATGGGGTAGAGCATTTCAAATTATAATGAAAAGGGTGGGTAGGAAAAGACATATTTTAAATGAACAGGAAGGGATGAATATAGTTAAGGATCTCTTTCCGGAAGATGTTGCTGAGATAGATGGAATAGGGCCTGACGAAAGAAGGGAACGGGCGATTGTGGAAGGCAACTGGCAAACGGAATGGGATGTGACACCTACAGAGGTCAAAGATGCAGCTCGACTGATGAAAGGAGGAAAGGCGCCGGGACTGGACGGCATACCGGCGGAACTTATACTTACACTGGTAGAAGCCAACCCGGACATAGTGGCTGGAATCTTCACTGCTTTGTTTAGGCATATGGTCTTTCCAGGATCGTGGAAGAGAGCAAGGGTAGTGCTTATCCCAAAAGGAGAAGACAGAGAGGGTAACATGAAGTTTAGGCCAATCTGTCTTATTAATGAGGTTGGGAAATTATTTGAGAGGGTTATTTTAGCTAGGTTGCAGGGGTGGGCAGATAGGGAAGGAGTCATAAGCAAGAACCAATTTGGTTTTAGAAAAGGTGTTTCGACTGTGGATGCGATCAGAGAAGTGCAAGACAGGGTAAGAAGAGAGAGGCGAAGACGCAAAATGGTTTTAGGTATCTCTTTAGATATTAAGAATGCGTTTAATACCATTAAGTGGAGCGCAATAAGGAAGATACTTGTAAAAAGAGAGATGCCTAAGTATCTTAGGCTTTTGGTCCATGATTACCTGAGAGGTCGGACGGGCGTCATAGGGACGGAGGGAGGAGACAAGGATTTCCGGATAAGTAGAGGGGTTCCGCAAGGGTCAGTCCTTGGTCCCTTTTTATGGATTATAGTGTTTGATACAGTTTTAAGGTTGGAGGTGGGACATGGCAACAGGTGTGCCGTATGTTATGCGGATGATACACTGCTGCTAATATGGGGGAGAAAACTAGATAAAATAGTAAGTGATGCGAATGAATATTTGAGTAGGGTGATTACAATCTTAAAGGGATTAGGACTAGAAGTAGCTAGTAATAAAACCGCGGCGGTTCTCTTTGCAGGCAGAAGGATAAGGGAGGGCGAGGATATAGGCATAAAGATAGGACGGCAAGAGGTTAAACTAAACCTAAAAATAAAATATCTTGGCGTCCTTATGGATAGACGCATGACGTGGAATGCTCATATTAAATATGCTGTCGAAAAAGCTGAGAAGGTTTTACTTACCTTAGGCAGAATTTTACCGAATGTCAGAGGTCCTAAGTTGGCTAAAAGAAGAATAATGATTACAGCTATGATATCAGCTGCGCTATA
Source organism: Megachile leachella (assembly GCA_963576845.1). NCBI lineage: Eukaryota > Metazoa > Arthropoda > Insecta > Hymenoptera > Megachilidae > Megachile > Megachile leachella. The sequence goes on along the minus strand of OY756252.1, from coordinate 7,050,599 downwards.
TGCTGCTCCTGTGTGGTCCTCGGCCTTGGCAAAAAATAAAAATTTTTTAGTTCTTAATAGATTGTATAGGAGAACTGCGCAGATTGTTGCCTGTGCATATCGGACGACCTCTGCGATGGGGACAGGGATAGTTGCCGGACTTCCCCCTTTGGACCTGATAGCACAGTCTAGGGAAATGATATATGATCGTATGTTTAATATTAGGGAGAATAATGGGTTGGTAACACGGCAGGAAAAAAGAGGACTAAAGGAGGAAGCCAAAAAATGGGTTAGAGAGCGCTGGAAGGAAAGATGGGCGGCACACTCAGCCTCGGCAGCCTGGACAAAGGCTCTAATCCCGGATTTAGAGATATGGGTAGATAGGAAGGTAGGTGGGGAGCTGGACCATTATTTAGTCCAGTTCCTTACTGGGCACGGGACATTCAATGCTTATTTGTGTAAGATAGGAAGAAGAAGAAGTGCTGTCTGTGTGTACTGCGGTCATCGGATGGATGACGCGGAGCACACTGTTGTAGCTTGTCAGGCCTGGGATAGGCAAAGAGAGGGATGGGATATGGAAAGGAATGACTTAGGTGATGTCCTGACGAAGGAAAGAGTGATTGAAATAATGCTGGGCAGTAAAGAAGGGTGGGACAGAGTTAAGGACGGCGTTAGGAGTATAATTAGGAAAAAAGAGGAAGATGATAGGAAGTTAGGATATTAAGTGCAAATTACTGCACACAATTAGAAGTAGGGAACAATAACTTCTTACTGATTGCTATACATTTTTTCTTATTTATTTGTAATCCCTTTTTTAATTATTGACAATATCTGTGTTGTGAGACTATGTGTGGCTTATTTTATTTGTGACTATGTGTGATTCTTCTTTACATGTGACTATATGTTATTTATTATATTTATGACTATGTGGTCTTTATATTATGTGACTACGTGGTTTTTGTATGTGTGGTGTTAAGTTGAGACTTGAAGCATGATCCTGAGGGCATGTGTGCTCTGGAACTATTGTACTTATTGTGAATAGGTGCAAATAACAGCTGCACTAAAAGTTGGTACGCTTATGTTTTGTAGAGAATGGCAGCGGGCGCTTTGAACCAATTTGGGTAAAATGTGCGTGGAGAGAGAGAGAGAGAGAAAATATAACATTTTTTGAGTGGTGGATTTTACCTTAATGCCTCGGGATACGTGGGAAAAAAAAAAAAAAAAAAAAAAAAAAAAGAGAAATAGTAATAATAAAGCTAATGGCAATACATTAGGTATGGTAAGTGTGTCCATTAATAGGTTTGTTGCTGTCTGATTAGGAATGAGTTCAAAGAGTGAATGGATGAACAGCAGAGTTAATGAGTTTATAAGGGAGCTACTGTATTATTGTGTGAGAAGGATGTATGTCAGTAAGAGTTATCGATAAGTAGAGGAATTGGAATAGGTTTTAGGTGATGTGCATAGCACTCGTTACATAGAAGGGTCTAGTGTTGGACCCAAAAATTAAGTCTAATACACACATGATGGCAACACCCCCTGTGCTCCCCAGGTGTACGGTGTACCCTCATGTGAGCTAATGCCATGGCCGGTCCCAAGCCCGTGCTGAGAAAAATAGAGGACCCTAGGCGACACGACACTAACCTTGAGCCCCCCCCCCCCCAGCCCGCGCGGATGCGGAATGATATGCCGAAAGGCGGATGCTTCGTATCCGGCCGTAAATAAACGGTGGCTTCTGGGGTTTAAAAAAAAAAAAAAAAAAAAGGTCTGACCATATAATACGGTTATACTACTTAGGTCTGACCATATCATACGGTTATACTACTTAGGTCTGACCATATCATACGGTTATACTACTTAGGTCTGACCATATAATACGCTTATACTACTTGAATGGTCTTACCATATAATATGGTTATACTACTTGAATGGTCTGACCATATAATACGCTTGTACTACTTAGGTCTTACGTGCGAAAATTATAATATCAGAGATACAATAAGAAAGAAATGGATTTTATTTTGTTAACATGCAAAGATCTGATAAAAGTCGAGCGGTATCTTTTTCCTTTGCTCTTGCAACAAATATTAATATAATATAATTAATTAATTAATTAATATAATAACAAATATAAATAAAATAATAATCATAAATAAATTAAATTATTAAATAATTTAATAGTCATAAATAAATAATATTACTTTTATTATATATAATCTGTTATATTACTTAACCATTTTATTCTCTTTCCTGCAATTTTCTTCAGATTTATTTTTTTTCCTCATTAGGGCCTAATGATACCTTATATTTGATCAAACTGTATACGCTACTGAGAACTTCTGCGAATAGCTTACTGCGCATGCGCTGAGACTGCCCACCACTGCTCGCGGGGCCCATTGTCTTTGCGAGAACTGCGACTCGCGGCTGACCACCTAACAGCCGCGGCGACAAGCTCGCTCTGTGCTTACGCTACGCAGTGAAGTCTTGGTACGGTAAAGATAAGACAAGCGAAAATTATCTGTACGATCTATTTTTTTATCTATAGATTAGAACTGCTAGAATCCTTGGGTCTTATTCCTGCTGCGGTAAAGAATTGATTTAAAACTGCAAATGAAGGAACCTAAAAGCGTTAAATCCCTAAAACTTGTGGATCTATAGATGGAAAAATTAGATCTGTCGATCTGATACTCTTCAAATTTAGAAATTTGAAATTTTTCTAATAACTCCCACTTAAATGTATTATTTTCATTCTAAATAGAGTCGGATTTGATATCTGATTCCTGTTAATAATTTTCGATTTTCTATTTGTAGTATACAGTTAACAGTTCAAGTTATTGATTTATGAAGAATAAAATAACCTCAGTTTCAGTGAGAAAGCAGTGAAATAAAAATTTTCACATTTTCAGCGGTTTCATAAATTACCTGTTTATTCAAGCTTTTCAGTTTCTACCTGCTGATTCTCAACTATGCTAACAATTTCATGGCGGATTTATTTTCTTCGTTTATAGTCGTCGATTGCATATGGACAATATAATTAGGTATGAATATATAATGTAAATAAGTAAAATTGTTTCAGAATGATGCAATTAAAAAATTTGGAAATTTTGAAAATTGTGAATTTGAGATTTTGAAGATTGAAATTTTAGAATTTCAGTGTTTGAAAGTTTGAGAGTATGAAAATTTAGAAATTTAGTAATGTGAGATTTTGGAAATAAGAAAATCTGAAGAGTTGTACATTTTGTAAAACTAAAAATTTGTGACTTTTGGAGTTTAAGAATGTGGGAATTTAGAAGGTAGGGAATTAAGGAATCGGGGAGATGGGACCTTAGGAAATTAGGAAATTAGACAATTAAAAAAATTGGAAATTAGGAAAATAGCAAATTAGGAAATTAGGAAATTAGGAAATTAGGCAATTAGAAAATTAAGAAATGGGGAAATTGGGAAATTGGGAAATTAGGCAATTGGGAAATTAGGAAATTAAGAAATGGGAAAATTGCAAAATTGGGAAATTAGCGAAGTAGGAAATTAAGGAACTAAGAAATTAGGAAAATAGGAAATTAAAAAATTTGGAAATTGGTAAATTAGGAAATTAGGAAATTAGCAAATTAAGAAATTAGGAAATTAGGAAATTGGGAAATTAGCGAAATAGGAAATTAGGAAATTAGGAAATTAGGAAATTATGGAGTTAGGAATTAGGAAAATTGGAAAATTGACACTTTGCGAACCAGAAAGGTGAAAATTTAAAAAATATCAGCAATCAAAAATTCAGAAACCTGAAATTATAAAACTTCCCAACCTTAAAAACACCTCTTGAAACCTTGGTAAAGCAAAAATAAAGCCGTTCAACGATCTCGCAAATTACCTATTTACTCAATCCTTTAAATTCTCGCCCGCTGATTCCACATTTCTCACGAAACTCCCTCCCCAAATTTTTTCCGTATTTTCATTTGTCCCGACTATACAAACGTTATAATCAAGCGCGAATACACAAGTAATTAAAATAAATAAGTAAAATCGCATCAGAATGTAGCAATTAAAATTGCATGGTTGAACAGGGACGGTACGTTCTTGTCAGCTGGCTAACGAGTTTCTTTACTTTTCTTATTACGCCGCTATCTAATTTCCCTGCGTACAATCTTCTCCCCTCAATTTTCTCACGTAACGTTACGCTATGCATTCAGATCCGTTGGACGCGTCAGCGAATCTCTCGCTGGAAATTTGTACTGGCGACAAGTTTGTGGTAATAAACGGCGACGATTATTTCAGCAAGCAACGGGGAAAATGTAATACGATACATTTTCCATGCTTTCCTCGACGGTCTACGACTTTACACTCGTCAACGTGATTCTGCAATTTAACCTGTTAACCGAACAGGACGAGTTAACTCGTCATACTAACCGATATTCGTATAATGGAATCTTCCTCTGGAGAGAAATTTTTTTAAACCATTGCTCCTCCAGGTTTCATAAAGCTTCTGTTAAAACGGACTTTGTTAACATGTAAATTTTTCTTGATTTAATGTTCTCTTAGTGCGACGGTTTTTAGGTTATGTTTGAGAGACTTTTAATATTTCAAAAATTTTATTTTTTATTAGTTGAAGGATTTTTTAGTGTCTGAAAACTTTGTTGAAGACTAGGTTTAATTTATTTTATAAATTATCTTGCAGAAATTTGTAATTTATTCAATTTGTGTAGAACTGATTTGAATTTTGCCGCCATTTTGAAGACCACTTTGAATATGGCGGGAAATTCAAATCAGTTCTACGCAAATTGTATAAATTGCAAATTTTTGCAAGAATTAAATAGGAAATTAATTAACGAAATGATAAATAAGACATTTCTAAATACAATATTACAAATTTTAATCTATAAAAATAATTTTTTTTTTAATTTTGACAAAAATAAAATAAGTAAATGATCACTAATGAACAAGGTGACCTAAAATTTATTTCTTCCCCTTCAAATAATGTCATTAATAATAATTTTTAATAATCATAACAATTAAAAATTACAAAAATAAAAATAATTATAATTATGAAATAAAATTAATTCAAAATGTAACTAAAAAATTAAAATAAGTAAAAGTAATTGTGATTAACACTGTAGACCGCCAGATCTAACAATCCAAAACAAATTTCCAACTTACCCTATTCAAGTTTAGTAATTATTACCTTAAATTGCTTCGACAAACAACGATCCGAATTCGAACAACGCAGCCGTCGACATTTAATCAAAGGTTTAACAGATGATCGAGAATGATCCGAACACTGCGACTAATTAAATGTTCCCTTGAATGGCTTTGTAGCAGCTTTTCCAGCGGCATGATTGCGAACGAAAGAATCGGAAGAACGAAGTACCGTCTACAGAATAGCTATGTCATGGTGACGGTAATTGTGCCAATACCCTTTCATCGAATCCCCAAAGATCGTACCAATTCGGAAGATTACCTCCGACATCTCGGCTACAATTCCCTGTGGAATCACTTTTCTACCTTGAAAAATGAGAATGCCGATAGAGGACAGTATTTGATTACGGGTGGACTAAACGTGTCGCTTTTGCATTGCTCGTTTTATACAAATCATCTTATCGAAATATATTATTTTGTATATTCTTCATTAGTATGTATTTTTAATATGACACTTTTTAATAGTATTGACTGATTTCAATTTGAGGAATAATTATGGGAAATTTTTTTATTGAGGTTAGGTTTGGAGGTTAAGAAAATCCCAAAATTCTAAATTCACAAAATTCCAAATTCTCAAGATTCCAAATTCCTAAGGCTCCAAATTCCCAAAACTCCAAAATTCCAAAAATTCCAAAAATTCCAAAAATTCCAAAAATTAACCAAATTCCAAATTCCTAAGACTCCAAATTCCCAAAACTCCAAATTCCCAAAATTCCAAATTCCTAAGACTCCAAATTCCCAAAACTCCAAATTCTTAAAATTCCAAAATTCCAAATTCCCAAAATTCTCCAAATTCCCAAAATTCCCAAAATTCTCCAAATTCCCAAAATTCCAAGAATTCCCAAAATTCCAAATTCCCGAAATTCCAAGAATTCCCAAAATTCCCAAAATTCTCCAAATTCCCAAAATTCCAAGAATTCCCAAAGTCCCAAATTCCTAAGACTCCAAATTTCCAAAACTCCAAATTCTCAAAACTCCAAAATTCCAAATTCCCAAAATTCCCCATATTCCAAATTCCCAAAACTCCAAATTCCCAAAATTCCAAACACCCACAACTCCAAATTCCTAAGACTACAAATTCCCAAAATTCCAAATTCCCAAATTTCCAAATTCTCAAAATTCCCAAAATTCCCAAAACTCCCAAAACTCCCAAAACTCCAAATTCTCAAAATTCCAAAATTCCAAATTCCCAAAATTCCCCATATTCCAAATTCCCAAAACTCCAAATTCCCAAAATTCCAAAAACCCACAATTCTAAAAATTCCCAAAATCCCAATAATTCTAGAAACTCAAAATCCTACATTTCCAAATTTCCAAATTCTCAAAATTCCCAAAACTTCCAAAACTCCAAATTTTCAAAATTCCCAAAACTCCAAAAATTTCAAACTCCTAAGACTCCAAATTCCCAAAACTCCAAATTCTCAAAACTCCAAATTCCCAAAATTGCCAAAATTCTAAAATTCCCCAGGCCCCAAATTCCCAATTTTCAAAACATTCACCCTCCAACCCCAAAATGAAAAGAGCATCTCCCAAATTAAATTTCAAAATCGCGCAAAGAGCAAGCATCTCTCGTCCTACCGCATCGTCCGCCATTTGCCCTGCAGAAGCCATATCAATTGCGCATATATCCAATCAAACGGTGCTTCAATTAAACTGTGCATCTCCAAATAAAATACAATTTAATCAAACACCGTCAACAGCCAAACGTGAAAATGCAAAATTTGTTGCTATAAAAATTGATATTGTTAATTTGTTTCTACAAAATGACAATTTGCCATTTCCGTGTCGTAACGAACGCTCTCGTCCCGTCGCCTGAAATTTCAATTGCAAAAGTCACGGCACTTCGCAATGCAATAACTGTAATTAAATCAATCAGAAATTGTCTGTTAAATCTATGGTGCGCTCTCTGTTTATTTAACATTTTTCTTTTTCACTTCGTGCACCCTTTCCGGGTGTTTTCACCTTTTTCCAGCCTTTCGATTCACGGCTCTCGGGGCTCGACGGCGCTTCACTATGGCGGCCCTGCAACGCCGAGTGTCACTTGACATTATTTTTTCGTTTTTCCGTATATTATGTAGTTCAAAGGGAGATACGTTGGTCTTCAACGTTATAACGTGTCAATGCTTGATACCTTCGTTTTTTTATCGATCATGGATTAAGGCTTTCGAGTTCTTCGGTGTACTTCAAAATGGACGCCATGGAGATTTGAAAGTGTACTAGAAAGTTACTATATGCAAGCTATACTCGTAGAAGTGATCATGTACTGAAATTTATATATAGGGTACCCGACCCTCATATTTTATGACTTGAGAAGTCATATTTATGGCGGCAAATTTAAACTGGTTAAATGTAATACTGCAAGGTATATAAAATCATACCCCACCCTCATATTTTGGAAACGGCTTTAAATATGGAAAAATGTTTCAGACAAAAGTTGTAGGGAATCATTGGAAATATAAGATCGTAGCCATAGTTTGACTTTAGATGGTCGTTTGAAGGAGATCTTCATTCTTAAGTAAAATCCTATATCTTATTGTATATTGTAATTTGAGAGTTGTGACCTTCAACGACCATTCAAGGTCGATCTGTCGCCGCCATTTTATAGTACTCTTGATCCCCCTCAACTTTTGTCTGAAACATTTTTTCGTATCTAAAGCCGTTTCTGAAATATTAGGGTGGGGTATGACTTGTAACAGTGATCGTTCATATACAGGGTACCCCACCCTCATATTTTGAAAACAGCTTTAGATATGGGAAAATGTTTCAGACAAAAGTTGTAGGGAATCATGGAAAATGTAAGGATGGCAGTCATAGTTTGACCTTGGATGGTTATTTGAAGGTGATTTTCATGCTTAAATGAAATCTTACTCTTTGTCCCATATTGTAATTCGAGGGTTCTGACCTTCAACGGCCATTCAAGGTCGATCTGTCGCCGCCATTTTATAGTTCTCTTGATCCCCCTCGACTTTTGTCTGAAACATTTTTTCGTATCTAAAGCCGTTTCCGAAATATTAAGGGGGGTATGACTCGTAAGAGTGATCGTTTATATATAAGGTACCCCACCCTCATATTTTTGAAACAGCTTTAAATATGGAAAAAAGTTTCAGACAAAAGTTGTAGGGAATCATGGAAAATGCAAGATGGTAGCCACAGTTTGACCTTAGATGGTTGTTTGAAGGTGATTTTCATGCTTAAATGAAATCTTACTCTTTGTCCCATATTGTAATTCGAGGGTTCTGACCTTCAACGGCCATTCAAGGTCGATCTGTCGCCGCCATTTTATAGTTCTCTTGATCCCCCTCAACTTTTATTTGAAACTTTTTTCCATATCTACAGCCGTTTCCGAAATATTAGGATGGGGTATGGTTTTAAAGACCCTGTAGGAGGCCACAGTACCGCAATTTAAATTTGCCGCCATTGTGACTTCTCAAGTCAATGAACACTGATGCTAATCCACACGTTTTGCACTTCAAACATACATAGTTTCTATTAGAATTAACTGGGTATACAAGATTCTACCTCAGGCACCTGTCTTTTGATGGCCATAAAAATTTAAAAATCACAAAATTTTTTAAGTTCTCGTAGAAAGAATATGAGATCACAGACTGATATTAGAATCCCAACTTTTTTGGTTGATATTGAATCCCGGGAAAAAACAGGGTGGCGAACTTTTTTACGGTTTCAGATTAGTACCAATCGACGAATCTCTTCAATTTCCATCTGTCTCCCGTAATTGGATTTTTATTTCCACTCGAGGGTTGACGGATAAAACGTCTTGGATATGATACTGCTACTCAATCATTTCTTGACCGGTCGATCGGTCCGAGTGTATCATGGAAACTCGTTTGCTGGACAGTAGCGTACCTAGAGGGCGCCAGAGTCTAGCACTGAAACTTTCCATATTAATTATCTAACTCTCCATATTAATTATCTTTCCATTAAAAATTTTCATATTTCATGTAATAGTGGCCATATAATTTTGATCTTAATTTGATCTGGTACCATGTTCGAAAAGGTCGACTGAGGAGTAAGAAATCTAAATTGGCGATTTTTATCGGCTACGAAGCAGTAGCGAAATTCAGGCCGCGGTTACGACATTGTTCACACGGCAAACGTTGGCCCTGGTTTTTCTATTGTTATCTACCGGGTCCTCGAGTTTCTCCGGCGTCATTCCATTTCGTTAATTTCACCATCGCCGACGAGAATCCAGCACGAATAGAGCCTAAATTACGCGAACCGCGATGTTTCACCGTGGAAATCACGTTGGCGGTTTTACGCGGGAAATTATAAAATTCCGCGGATTCCCCCGTTCGCGGTGCAAATTCGCTCTTAATTAAATCACGAAGAGTTGACAATTTCCTGTGCGTTTCAACGAATAAACGATTATACAGAGGGCTCCATAATATGTGGACATTATGTGGTGAGGGCTGCGTAATTATGTGAACGTTTGTTCGAGTACTTTTTGGCTAGTTATGCACTGTGTTTAAAAGATTTAAATATACTGTGAGAGAAAATTTTGGAATTTGTAGTAAGTTTAGGATTGGAAAATTTATCATTTTTTAATTTTTATAAATTTGCTAATTACTGAGTTTCTAAACTTTTAGGGAACTTGAAAATTTGGAAATTTAAAAAATAATTAAAAATGCAGTTGAATTTTGGGATTTGAAAATTTATCATTTTTGAATTTATATAAATTTGCAAATTTTTTATTTTCTGGGTTTTCAAATTAGGGAACTTGAGAATTTACAAATGTGAAAAATAATTAAAAATGAAATGCAGTCAAATTTGGGACTTAAAAATTCATCATTTTTGAATTTATCCAAATTTGCAAATTATTGAATCTTTGAATTTTTAAGTTAACGATCTTGAAAATTTGAAAATTTGAACAATAATAAAAAATAAAATGCAGTTGAATTTTAAAGACCATACTTAAAATAACTGGCACCTCTTCATCTCAGCATGTTTTTACGTTTCCCTTCTGCGATTCCCGCCATACGTGTTAAAAATCTTTAATAAAAGTTACGAGACACTAACTCACTTTTATTTTTCACTTTATTAAATTCTTTGAAGCATCGTATACATATAAGGCATGTCTTAAGGGCATATAAACCAACTTTTAAATTACTTGCTTAAAGGAAACTGAAAATTTTATTCTCTTAACTATATTAAAGTCCCGTTACTTCGTTACAACGAATTCTATTAGCCACTAAAGTTCGCTGTTTAATTAACATCGCTGGGAAGAAAGAGAAGTTCATACGAAATAACTACATAGTTTCATCGTAAGCTTTGTACTTCGAACAAAAATTACTTTGATCTAATCTTTCATGTATATTTCATACTGCAGCTGTGGAAAGATACAGAAACTTTTCGTATTATATTTTAGAATTAACAGTTTGTAATTATAATATGTTTTAAGTAATTTTAATTAGTAGTAATTTTTGTGGATTATGTTACTTTAATTTTGGAAGTTTTAAATTAGAACAAAAATTCATACTTCGTAGATTTTCGAATATTCATAGATTTATTCATTATATTGGTTTATTTATTTATTATTATTTTTCATTTTTAAAATTATATAAGTATACATATATTGTTATAATGTATACATATTCATTAGCTGTTGTCATAATAACGTGTACAGTGTTTAAAAAACGTAAGTAAGTTACTACATTTGTTGACTGAATATTTGCTAAATGCTTCAGAATATAAAATATGTATGTATATCTTAATTGTGTATGATAATTATGCATAATAATGTAATTATAATTTATTGTAACGTGTACATTACGTAAAGCTTACTGCGCAGACTTCACTGCGCATGTTTACTGCGCATACATCACTACGCATGTTTACTGCGCATGTCTACTGCGCAGACTTTACTACGCATGTTTACTGCGCAAGTTTACTGCGCATGGTTACTGCGCATGCTTACTGCGCAAGTTTACTACGCAGACGTTACTACGCATGTTTACTGCGCACGTTCATTGCGCAACGCTTAATCTTGACAGTTAAAGTCATAAACAAACTGCATTTGCATCAATCACAAAAAATAATCTTAAATAGTAAAATAGTGTTCCTTATCAAAAATATTATAATTTGACAATAATACAAATTATATTTTACGATGAATAAAAAGTAAACCTTGAAATTCAATTAACTATTCGTTCCACGTCATTTCACCGAAAAGCCTCGCAGCTCAATTTATCGAATAGTTTTCAATCTGCCGATACAGAATCGAGAGGTATTAGAACGTTAAAAATCTCTAGCGCGACCGTTTTAATTACTACGATTTAATGAACACCACGAGCATCGTTGCTCCGTCGAAGCTGCGAAGCCGTTTATATTTGCTCATCGAAACCCGACCGAAGTTCTCCACTTGGTATCCACTTGGCTGTTTTTGAGTTGTTTCGCGATGAAGTTGCCAACCCGTTAAGTGTCCACTAATTGGTGCAGCTGCTCCAAGTAAAAATGAAAGTCTGCCCTTCGGATTGTCGATGATCGTTATAACCTAAAACTGGCTGTTTTCACGCGGTAAGTGCACGTAACGGAAGTACGATACATAGTTTTAGTATTTTTTGATGATCTTAGTTTAATGAATTTTAAACATTTTTATGATTATATGGTTTAAACATCATTAGTAGAGGAAAAATAATTTGCAGAATTTTAGGGAAGGTTTTAGGGATTTTTAGTTTTATTTGGTAGCGATGATGTAAGGATCTAGGAATAATGGAGTTATGGGTATATAGGACTATTAGATTATAGTGATAACGTAGTCTAGTAATATAGAAGAATAGGAATTTGTATTCCGGAAATTTAGGAAGTTACTAGGAATCTAGGAACGTATAAATTCCCTAGGTATTTAGAAATTTAGGAATTTTAAAAATTTAGAAATTTAGGAGCTTAGGCATTCCCTTGATATTTAGAAATCTAGGAATTTTCTAAACATTCAGCAAACTTGGAATTTAGAAATTCCCTAGATATTGAGTAATTTATGAATCTAGGAATGTAGGAATTCCCTAGATATTTTGAAATTTAGGAATCTAGTAATTTAGTAATCTAGGAATTTAGGAACCTAGGAATCTACGAATGTAGAAATTCCCCAGATATTTAGAAATCTATAATTCTAGGAATTAAGGAATTCCGTAGACATTTAGAAATCTAAGAATCTAGTAATTTAGCAATCTAGAAATCTAGGAAATTGGGGATTCCTCAGATATTTGGAAAACCGTGAATCTAGGAATTCCCTAGACATTTAGAAATGAAGGAATCTAGCAATTTAGAAATCTAGGAATCTAGGAATTTAGGAATGTTCCTAGGTATTTAGAAATCTGTGAATCTGGGAATCTAGGAATTCCCTAGATATATACAAATCTAAGAACATAGTAATTTAGCAATCTAGGAATCTAGGAATTTAGTGATTCCTTAGACATTTGGAAAATTGTGAATCTGGGAATTCCCTAGATATTTAGAAATTAAGGAATCTAGTAATTTAGAAATCTATGAATCTAGGAATTTAGGAATTCCCTAGATATTTAGAAATGTAGTAAATAGAATTTCCAACGTCCACAAATTTGAACATCCAGCCATACAAAAATTCCCTAGTCATACAAAAATTCCCTAGGAAATGAAATCCAGGAATCCAAGAATATATTTTCGGCAGAATTTTTTTAATTGAAAAACTATATTAATACTCTTCAACAAAGAGCATTTATAAACGGAAACACAAATCTGAACGCATACCTACGAATCGTCTCTCGTTTGATAAAACACAGTAAAGGATCGCCATTTCCCTTTTATCCGTTCTTCTCGCGTTATTTCTGCTGCGTAACTTCAAAGGGTTACAAAGCACGAAATCCTCATTATTTAAACGAGTACGAAAGTTACAGGATACCCATTAACCGAACTAAGAAGTAATATTTTAGTCCATTCGAGTTATCGTGTCATAAAAGAGTGTTCCGTAATTAAACTGTAATTATCACACCCTTAATTCTCCTTTGTGCGATGAAAAATGATATCTTTATCTTCGCCATCGTCCGCGCTCCCATAAGCTTTTGATGAACTCGGATGTTCGCGATCGAATTTGTCAGGTTATTATCATATAATATGAAACATGAAGTGCAATTTGCAATTGCAAATGTAACTGCAATTGCAATTATAATTACGACCAATTGAAATTGCTAATGGCTCGGCGTAATATGTATCGTTTCCATTTATTTATATCTGCTTATTATGAAATTAAACTAACCTATACGATTTCGTCGATCGAACCTGTTTATTTTTGTATAAATTTCAAACTTAATGTAGTCTTGTGATAAAGTACAATCAAATAGTAAATAACTAGTTTCTAATAATAGCATTGAGTGTCAGTTTAGGTTCGGACGAGTTTTGATAAAAAAATTTAGGTTAGGTTGTATTAGGATACAATAGCAAATGTTAGATTCCATTAAGTTATGATTAGGTTAAGTTAGGTTTTAATTACGTTTTAGTTAGGTTAGATTAAGCTTTATTAAGTTAGGTTAGATTACATTAGGTTTCCATTACGTTTTAGTTAGGTTAGATTAAGCTTTATTAAGTTAGGTTAGATTACATTAGGTTTCAATTACGTTTTAGTTAGATTAGATTAAGCTTTATTAAGTTAAGTTAGATTAGGTTAGTGTATGAATACAGATTGAATTATTCAATTGTTTTATGGTTAGTATAGAACACATTAATTTAAGTTAGGTCAGGTGAAGTAAAAATACATTAGCATTAATTATTCAATTCTATTATGTTTGCACAAAATAAATTAGATTAAGTGAAGTTAGGTTGGGTTAAATAAATTCAGGATATGTAAGGTTAGGTTATACTAAATTAATTCAGCACATGTGAGGTTCGGTTATATCAAATTGTTTCAGGGTATGTGAGGTTAGATTGCACTTTGTTATATATTACGTTAGAACAAAATAATATGAAGGTAGATTAGATTAAGTAAAAAGACATAAATATTTATTGTTCAGTTCTATTGCTTGTCAAAAACAAATTAGGTTAAGTGAAGTTAGGTTACATTACACAAATTAAATGTGAGGTTAGGTTATATTAAATATTTCATGATATGTGAGGTTAGGTACTTTAATATTCAAGCATATTATGTTACAATAAAACAGTGTGAAGTCAAACTAGATTAAATTAGTACATGCTATTACAAATTTTATAAAGAAGTAAAAATGTCATCCGCATTAAGCAATTTAAAAAAATAATAAAGCAATATAAACCAACCATTTTCCAAGAGTCAACCAGTCCATCTTCAGCCCTGGATTTACCACAAATTTGTACGCTGATAGCCAGAATAAATAAGCAGACATTGTTTACTTTTCCTCTTTTTCCACCGCTTCAAGCCATCGGTCCGAACAGAATAATACTCCATTGCCTTCGGAAAAGCAATGTAAACGACCTCTTCGCTTTCGCAGGCCATGATAGAGGGTCGTTGTTTTTCCTACGAAAGTTTATTTGGAACTCACGTATATTTCAGCATCGCGAGCAAAGACGGTGGAGAAGGAACGAAAGTTTGTTCGAAGGTAACGGGAAGTTAATATGATGGTTGTAATTTCATTTGGCCAGCTAAACGACTTCTGCCGTAATTGCAACGTAGTCTTCATTGGATATCGTGCTAACGTTTATCGCTGCCGCGGTATGCTAATATTGAATATCGTAATGAATCATGCGCCGTGATTTAAAGATACGCACGAAAGATCATCGCGACAAGTAAATTAAACCATTAAGCGAATGTAATATATTATTACATTAATGTAATATTTTATCGTTGATTCATTTGGATTAAATCCTTTCACAGGTTGTGAGCTACAAAGATTTATATAATTCCTCAGTTTTATGATTTTATTGAATTTGCACAAATTTATGCGAACTCCAATATTTTTAATAATATAATAAATAGAATAGTTTTATAATTTAACACTGCTATTTTAGTAGTATTGATTGCCATAAAAATTGCAGAATATGATCTCAGATGTAGTTTTAAGGGCCGCCATTTTCTTTCCAGCGAGTTGCAGAAATGTCACATAGGTTACATGAGAATATGTAACGTTCGAAGTTTAGTAGGTCAAATTAAGTTTCCAAATGCTGAAATTCTAGAAATTTACAAATTTCCAACCTCCCACTCCGTAAAACTTAGTTTCTCAATTTATTACTCAGATATCTATACGGCCGAGATCTCGTACATTTTTTCCTCCGATCACTTCAATCCAACCCTCCTAAGCACCCTCAATTTTATAAACCCTCATAAAACTCCAGCCAAAGGCAGCAATATAACGACAGTCTACTGTACTTTCCAATATTGGGCAACTCGCTGGAATTTCCTTTATATCGGTCGATAACGAGCGCATAAAGGTTCTCGTGAACGAGGCGGAAAGTGTTGCGAAGGCCAAGGTCAAGTATTCGAACGACCTCGAATGACCTCATTATGCTCTCACACGAATCGCTCGATAACGAGTGCCGTTGAAGCGTTCTCATCGACGGCTATATCATTAAATCGTAACGGAGTAGCAAAGGCGGACAACAAATTTGAATAATAACGTTGCGCATGAAATGATGAGGGACGCGGACAAAATGGGGTTCTTATACAACTGGCGACAATCAGGAGGCCCAAAGTAGTGTTATTCAGTAGTTAGTAGGTAGCTTTACTCAGTAGTACATAGGTAGGCTTATTCAAGAGTCAATAGGTAGCCTTACTCAGTAGTTCAGAGGTAGTCTTACTTAGCAATTCATAGGTAGCCTTACTCAGTAGTACATAGGTAGTCTTACTCAACAGTCCATAGGTAGCCGTACTCAGTACTCAGTAGATAGTCCAACTCAGTAGTCAGTAGGTAAGTAGCAATTTTGCTCTGCCTGTATTGGCAACCGTGAAATCCAATACCACCGCCGAAAATACGTGTGAGTCTAGGCGTCCATTTTTCTCTTCTGACCAATTGGGCCCGTAGTCCTTCCAAACACCTGGGTCAGCCTCCCCCGCGCCAATTCCTGGCTTGACTACGGTATGTACTGTAGACAACCCTGTTCCTGGTGCGTCGGCTGAGCCAGGTTTAAGGGACGCCACCTTGAACAGTCCAATGTGACGTTTTGACGTTCGACCACTCGAAACGTTTGCCGACTTGTTCTTTGACTCAATTGTGACCGATACCGCCGAAAATACGTGTGGGTATTTTTCTATTCTGACTGGGGCCGTAGTCCAAACACCTGGGTCAAGTCATGGGTTGTCGGTGATCATTACTGCAATGTTAAAACGAGTGAAGAAAGTTGAAATGTTAGGTGTACTTTCAATTTATCTTGATCATGTAAATTGTAATTGGTATTAAATTCCGGACTCGTGCTAATATTGGTTTGCGTCATACGGTGCGTCATGAAGACTCGATCGTACTAATTTTGGTTTGTGTCATACGGTGCGCCATGAAGACTCGATCGTACTAATTTTGGATGCATCATAAGGTGCGTCACGAAGACTTGATTGTATTAATTTTGGTTGTGTTATGAGGTGCGTTATAAAGACTCGATCATACTAATTTTGGTTTGCGTTGTAAGTTGCGCCATGAAGACTCGATTGTACTAATTTTGGTTGAGTTATAAGGTGCGTCACCAAAACGTGTTAGTGCTAATTTGGATTTAAGTCATAATGTGCATCACCAAAACTTATTGGTGCTAATTTAGGTGGCGTCATAAGGTGCGTCATGAAGACTCGATCGTACTAACTTTGGTTGCGTCATAAGGTGTGTCACCAAAACTTGTTGGTGCTAATTTTGGTTTGCGTCATACGGTGCGTCATGAAGACTCGATCGTACTAATTTTAGTTTGCGTCGTAAGGTGCGTCATGAAGACTCTATTGTACTAATTTTGGTTTGCGTCATAAGGTGCGCCATGAAGACTCTATTGTGCTAATTTCGGTTTGCGTCATAAGGTGCGTCACGATGTTATGACTAAAAAAATTATTTCCAAAAATTTTTCTATAAAATTCTCCATCACTCAAGAAGAATTAAGCAGCCAGCAATCGTGTCAATATAAGTTTCTTTCTCTTCTGACCAATAATCCATCCACCTACATACGTGCCATTTCCCAGGTTGATTACGCTATGCAAGTCCGACATCGAGAAGAATATTGCCGTTTGGTCGAACGAGAAAAGTCGATTCAAAGGTTACAGCAAGAAGCATCGAAGCTTTCTTCAGTTTCCGTACTTTTACTTTCTAAATTGTCCATCGCTCCTGCCCTCCCCTTTCCGGGGCAGATCTTTGAAAGGTTCATTTGGCTTTCTACGGACCTGAGCACTGTTTTCTTTGTTCACTTACTTTACTTTCGTTGTTCTTAAGTTTCCTGGAGACTCTTGGCTCCATTCTTTCGCTTTTACCTTTGTCCCCTGTATTGGAACACTCTTGTTGTCCGCCCTGGAAATTATTTGGACGCGTTCAATTTCACGTGATCACTGAATTTAGATTCGATGTACGTTCCGTAATTCGGGAAGGGAATTTCGAGGTTTCTGCTGACGTTATTGAATTATGAAACATTTTTGATACTTGTACTAACTTAACCTCATTCAGGTATGATTTTCTTAGAAATGTATTATGTAGCAATTTCTAGCGAACTATTTAAATATGAAGCTATGTATTTATCTAACTATATTGCTGGGCGTATATGAACCTAGCTAACCCCTTCATATACGATTTTCTGAAAATGTATATATATAGGTTTTACCACACAATTTTTAACGAACCATATTCTAAAATTAATCTCTACATACCCATTTACCCGGTTATTTATCAGATCCTGCGCTAATCGTGTCTTCGCGAAGGTTTCTCGACGAAAACCCGAGACTGCGACAACTTTGGCAAAACTTCCCCGTACATGTTCCGCGTGCAAAGAAAGCGATAAATTAAAAAAGTTCAGTGAAATAGTTGCTGCGGTGCTTAACTGAGGACCGTAATTAGGGCTTAAGGAGATTAATGACACGTGATGATATTTAAACCGTTGATTGAAATTCGGGAAAAAAGGCGGGAAAAGATATGGAAACGGATTTTTAATTCGTGCATTACGCCTTTAGCCAATTATACGTCCTCATACTAATAAGCCTCCGGTAATTAGCAGTGACGTTGCGCAGCCGGATAATTCATTTCCCAGAAGAAATTCTGCGCTTTTCAATTTGTGTGCGGCATCGGGAACGAAGGCAACGTTAATTAAACGATCGCTGACTGACCGACAGTCGTAAACAACTGATCCGGCGAAATAACGAGTGCTCCCGGAAACGGGTTAGCATATTGTGTGGAAATCGTTGATTATCGGTCGAGTTATGCTTTCGTTCGTTTCGATGAGAAGGGAAGAGCAATTGAAACGGGGTAAAATTGTTTTTAGCCGCGTGTCGTTTAACGAAATGCTCATATCCGCAGTCAAATGACGAACGATTTCATTTCGTTTCATTTTATTGCCTTTTCGAGTGATAAGGAATGTTTTATTTATTTATGGTTATGACAGGATTGTTGGGGTGCAGTTATGTGGGCTACATATGGTGGTACTGAGTTTTCAATTTTTTAATTTGAAATTTTTAATTTTTGTTAGTATATTGTTCTTATTTATGTGTGTTTTATATATGTTATATGCATATGTTATTTATATGTTATGTGTGTTATACATGTTGTATATACATATGTTATTTATATGTTATGTATGTTACATATGTAATATGCATATGTTTCTTATATGTTATGTATGATATATGCATATGTTATTTATATGTTAGGTATGTTATACATGTAATATGCATATATTACATATGTGATATGTATGTTATACATGTAATATGCATATGTTACCTATATGTTATATGCATATGTTATTTATATTCATATGTGTATTATATATATTACATGCATTTGTTATATGTATATGTTATTTATACGTCATGTATGTTACATATGTTATACATACATGTTACATGTATATGTTATTCATACGTCATATATGTTATATATGTTATACATTATATATATTACATTTTATATATATTACAATTCATTAAAAATTATCAATGTACATACAATCTTAATTAAAAAAGCCAGAAAAGAATTACAAATGCACAATTTTATTAAATCGCTATTTAATTACCAGATTCAAACAGTGAAAAATCGTATGTGATTGCTAACGACCATACAAGGGAATCTTAATGGTTTTATTATACCGATTAAAATGCGATTGCAACCATTTAAATGACTCATACAAATTTCTCACATCGCAGAACGCGACTGTGTGAAATTCTTATTGATGTTAGGGTATCGCCACCATCTTCATTCTTCCTGCGTTCCCATAAGAACATGGAGTCACAAAGCGTAACGCCGTAGGAAGCAGATGTTCGACCGCAGAAAGACAGCAGTACTAGTGACATGTGCATATTCTAAAATCTTTGATAATAACGGGTGAAGAATGCTTTAGTCATTATTCGAGGTTATTCGGGATATTCATTAAATTGTACAAATAGAAATTGTGTGGGGAAGTTTACTTCTGTATGGTCGGCGTTACTGTTGTATGGTGCATTCAGAAATTGTAAGATAATTTTATTAAAGTTTTATATTTTTTAAGTTTTCAATTTTATATTGTTAAATTTAAGAATTTTACAATTTTTCAAATTTTCGAAATTCCAAATTATTAAAATTCCAAACTCCCAAGATTCCAAATTTCCAAGATTTCGAATTTCCAAGATTCCAAATTTCCAAATTTCCAAGATTTCAAATTCTCCAAATTCCAAATTTCCCAAATTCCAAATTCCCCAAAATTCCCAATTCCCCAAATTCCAAATTCCCCAAATTCCAAATTCCCCAAATTCCCTAAATTCCAAACTTCAAAAATTCCAATTTCCCACAAATTCCCAAATTCCTACATCCTCAAATTTCCAAAATTCCAAATTTCCCAAATTCCCCCAATTCCCCAAATTTCCAAAATTCCAAATTCCCCAAATTCCCCAAATTCCCCAAATTCCCCAAATTCCCCATATTCCCCAAATTTCCAAAATTCCAAATCTCCAAATCGCAGTCTCCAAATCCCCCTAACCCTCAACATCCCCCACACAAAATTTCCCCGTCACCCTAAACACTTCACACCCCGTCCCGCAAGAAGTCCGCACAATCTCCCAATTATACAGTGTACAGTGTCAAGCGGCGCTCGTGTCACCGCCCGTTGTCCAAGTTAATATTAATTTCTGCCATACAACAACCACGTTTCAAGAGTGTCCTGTTATTCCATGATCTCCATAAATTTAACCTCGTGTTATATTAATATCATGGGGAATGTTTGCTTCGAACACGGCATCTTAATTTCAAGTGCGAAAGCTTTCCACAAGTTTTTCGTATTATAGAGGACACCGTACTTTGTTCTTCTATTTATGATGTTTTTTGTGATGCAACGTTTATTCAGATATAGAGCTATTTATTTGAGTCGTTATTTAAGTTACTTAAGATTTATATACTTAATGCATTGTAATTATATATGAAATTGTTCATATATGATTTTCTTAATAATCGAAGAGGAAATCTGTTATACAGTTGCTAGCTTTGCTATATAAGATTGATAGCAAACTATTTATTCAAGTATGAAACTATGTCCTTAACAGCATTCATCTCCTAAATGAAATTCTAACTCATCATTTATCAGTACCTATCCTAAATTCATGTAACCTATTCATATACAAGTTTTTAAGCAAGTAAGATGGAAATTTATTATACAACAATTAATAATGTACTATTTACTCAAATATACAGCTATGTCCTTTACCAGCCATGTCTGATCCAAATTTAACCTAACCCATTTGAGCAAAAGTATAATACATGCATTAAGAGGGGCAATGCCTTGACAGATGAAAATAAGCTGATATTTGTGAATTTTTTTTGTACAGGACATATTTGTTTTGTATTTTCGAAATTTCAAGTATAATTTATTATAACTATTGCCTATTACAGAATATTTTCTGTTTTGCAAAATATTTCAAAATGGCCGAATAATGACAATCCTTTCTGGAAGTGAAAAAATTGGGGATTTACTTATGGTCTTTCATTCCCTATGGTTCCACATATCCGCGGGTTCGCTTGTTCCAGGGACCCACTTATCCGCGGTTCCACATATCCGCGGTCTCACAAATTCGTGATTCAGTGGAGGTCCACTTATCCATGGTTCCCTGTATCCGCGGTTTCAGTTATCCACGGTTTCCGGTATCCGCGGTTTCCGTTATCCGCGGTTTCAGTTATCCGCGGTTCCTCGTATCCGCGGTTCCACCTACCCCCGGTCTCACAAATTCGTGATTTAGTGGAGGTCCACTTATCCACGATTCGTCGCATCCGCGGTGCTGCATTTCATTTGTATCGTCCATCCACGCTTCGGCGATTATATTTATCCGCGGTTAAGGGGGGCAATACCTTTAGACAGATGAAAATAAGCTGGTATTCATGAATTTTTTTTGTATAGGACACCCGTGTTTTGCATTTTCGAAATTTCAGGTATAATTTATTATAACTATTGCCCATTACAGAATATATTCTGTTTTGCAAAATATTTCAAAATACCGGAATTATGACAATCCTTTGAATGTCTGCTGAGACAAGTATCATGTATAATACACAGCTATAAATACTTAATAATAAAGAAAATATTGTATCATTAATATATTATAATATATGATATATTGTAGTATGTTTCAAGTGTGTTTGTATTGTTCACGTATCGTCTTGATGGAGGTTGTCGAACGTAGCATCTTAATTCCTTGTGCAAGGGTTTTCTACCACTTCTTCGTTGATGCGGACACCGCACGTTGTTCTCCCACCTGCGACGCCCACCCCGGACGCACTGACGAGCTCTCAGTCGGCTTCCTTCGTTAGGACATGCGCAGTGTCCCGCGGGACGACAGGTGCGCGCCGTTCGCTCCGAATCGCTTAGTTTCGGGTGAGCGTACGAATCGGTCGTATCGCATCGTGCCTCGTCTCGCGACATATCGGTCTGTCGCGATATTTCGCCGTTTTCTCGTCGCGCACGTCGTTGAGAACGCACGGAACGGCACGCCTCGTTCTTCCGTTGTCTCGTTGAATTCGCGGGAGGATCCTTCAGGATAAACGATCCTCCCCCTTGTCGACGCCCTGGACCCGACTGCCCTCCTGCCCCCCGGTCTCGTTCGTGACCGGTTGCCCGCCATTTTATCGAGCGTGCACGTGTTTCGCGCCCCCCACATTCATGCGACACCCCACTTGTGCCGTCCTTTGTGACACGACAGCTTGTGATGATCGGTGAGCGAATCGGTGTGAGCCAGCGTGGGTTTTAAAGATCGAACCTGGGATCGAGATTGTAAGTCGGTGAATTGTGTGGTGGATCGTGAGTGAAGGGGAGCAACGGAAGTAGTATTATCGTACAGTGATCAGACGAATGTGGTGCGTGTGAAATATCGGATCGTTGCTGATTCTTCGCGATGGCCAGTGAACGGGATTTATGCAGCAGGACTAGAGGGATGGACACGGTCGCGGTGATGCTCCTACTGGTGCTGCAGCTACTTCAAGGTGTCAAAGGTGAGTCATTTCCTTTTTTACTCATACATTTTTAACTCCTTGCTTTATATATTCAATTATAATAAATTTCAATTTGATCGACATAAGTTCGATATAATTTTTGTGCAAATTTCAATTTGAGTACACAAGGTTTGCTGACTATTTGAAATGCAAAATGCAAAATGCAATTTTTAATGCAAAATATTGTTAGGAATGGAATATAATTTTGGAACACAAAATTGAAATAATATTTTGATATTATATCTGATGTACTTGATAAATAAGGCAAGGGGTTAGTTATGTCGAGAAGCGATTATATTGAAATAGCAAATACTTTTCAACAGGGAATTAACTGTAGTAGAGAGTATTAAATAGGTGGGTGAATGATTTTGACAGTGGAAATTAAAATTTAGTTGATTCTGACTGAGAATTTAAGTTTTCTCTTGTTATGAATGTAACATTTAATTTTTTGAATTGGAGAGTAATTTTAAGTGTGACTGGTTAAAAATTAGTATTTGTGTAAAATGTTCGTAAGCAGAAATTAATGTTTATATAAAATGTGACTGGTTAGAAATTAATATTTATATTAAATACTAGTTAGAGATTAATATTTAGGTAAAATGTGACTAGATAAAAATTAATATTTATACGAAATGCAACTAGTGACAGATTAGTATTAATATAAAATATAACTTGTTAAAAATTATTTTCAATAAATATAACTAGTCAAAAACTAATATTTATCCAAAATGCAACCAGTGAAAGATTAATATTAGTATAAAATATAACTCCTCAAAAATTATTTTCACTAAATATAACTAGTCAAAAACTAATATTTATACAAAATGCAACCAGTGAAAGATTAATATTAATATAAAATATAATTTTCAATAAAATTTCATTAACTAAAAATTAATTTCAATCTTGTAATAACAAAATGTGTAAAAAAATAAATAATTGTTGTTTGAAAATGAAAATTATTATAGAGTATAGAGTATTATTATTTCTATGGTTATTTCTGTTAGTATGTCTCATCTATCTATTCTTAACCCTACTGCGCTTTTAGTATTAACAAGTTCCTGATATTGAAGCATAACTATTATTAGCAGTGACATTAAATGATGAACTTAAATGATAATGAACTAATATTAACATTGTTGTTGTGTTACTTATCAAGAATTTAGTGATGAAATTAATGCGTTCTGCAGAAAGTTACAAAGTAGTAACCCCAAATATAACCCCAGATATTTATAGAAAGTAAAAATTTGAAGATTTATATATCTAAAATTTTGAGTCTTGGAGAAAGTCCAAATTTGCAAATTCACAGCTCTACAAATTTAAAAATTAACAAAAAGCATAGATCTATGAATTTCTCAACCTAAAAATCTGAAAATTACAAAAAATACAAATCTAAAATTTCAAAGATCTAAAAATCTGAAACTTGCAATTTAAATAAAAAATAAAAAAAAATCTCAATAACCCAAAAATCAAACTCCAAAATCTGAATATCCCCATAAAACTCTCCGTCGACAACGTACCTATTAAAAACTGTCAAACCCAAAAAAATATTAAACTCAAAATTTTACTAATCGCATAATTCCCAAAACCTAATTCCACTTTCCCAAAATCACATCATTCTCCATCAAACAATCCCGTATAACATTCGTTCTCGTACGTGAGAACCTCGTGAAAAACTCATGGGAGAAGAATTATTTCCCGGCGATAAGAGGCGAACGTTCATGATTGGTCGAAACAGCGCAGAAACGGTTGGTGCGTGAATTTAAGGGGTTATGTGTTCCCTGGAACGTGTTTAGAGGAAATGGCGAGAAACAGTACGCCAAAAACGGTCGGAATGTGAGAACGTGTGTATAAATGAGTCACGATACACAGAGGAATTTACGAGTGGAAAGTTCTTGAGAGTTTGTAGTTGTCGTACGTTGTAAATGCGAAACAAAACACTCGGTTTTTGGTCGAGAGGGAAATACAATGCACACAGAGCTTGTTTCGTCGTCAATGGCTTGTTTCTTGAATGCGGTTCTCAAGCTTTTCATTATATTTATGTCTTATTTCATTCACATTTCAAAGATTTAGAATTTTTTCTTCTCAACTGCACTTGTTTTCCTTCGTGTTTCACATTACAAATTCATATTTTTTAATTTTAGGTTCTTTATGTACACAACTTTTACAGAAATTAAAGGAAAAGTCTGTAAAATAGTAGTTTAAAAAATAGTTCTAAAGTTAAAACAGTTCAAAATAATTCAACACGTAGTTATATAGGGAGATAGACATGAGGATCTCTCCATGGTCCGCGCTAGGCTACAAAAGGGGTAGTGTATCAACCTATTAGGCAGTACGCACCACTATAGTGGCTCTCACAGAGGGGGATCTCTGTACGACTGTCTACTATAGTGGATAATCCAATTTACATAAATTGACATTCATACCAACATAAAAATAAAAATAACCTAACCCAATATATATTATTTATTGCTAAGTCCTAGAAGTATAAATAAATTTGATTAAATTTGATCTGCACACAATTTGTTCATAATTGTTAAGTTCAATGATATGTTAGGTTAGGTTAAGATCTCTCAAGATTTTCCCTCAAGTTAAATTTGTGAGGTCGCTCAATTCAAGAGTTTATCAATGTTAAAAATAAAACTACTTTTCTACTTATCCTCAGTAATTTTATCCTAAATAATTCTGTACATTTTCGGTGATAAAAGTTCATTAAAACAGAATTATATGACAGAGCTGTAGACAAAGGAAAATTTCCCAAAAATATTATATGAAGTCAGACTGCACATCAGTAGTTAAGGATTAACTTCGTCGTGACGCGGACACATTGCGAGCCGGACAGAAATCCTATGGTTTCGAATGCTCGAAACGAGGCTCTGATGGATTGTTCCAGGTTGTTATACGCCGTAGTTTTTCATATTCGTTATATCCGTTTGCGGAACTTTCGAAAAAATAAAAAAAACAACCGGACTAATTCCGAATCGTTTGTTTTCGCTGCGTTGACACGTTGACGCTCTGTTTTTTTAACATTAATTTCGAAGTTTTTCACGAGTGTGCATACTTCAGTATCCATCGTCGTTGATCGCGTAAGCCGATAATACACGGTGCAAATATCACCGCTGTGTTCTGAAATATACATTCAATTTTTCATGATCGCATTTCGGAATCGAGAAATTATTACGTCCACTGTGCAACAAACAATGCAACACAAAAGGCGTTTTCTTTATTACTGTCGAGTTGGATAAAAACGTGTATCAGTTTGCCAAGCTTATTTTTATTTTTATGTTGGTGAATGGAAATTTGAATGGGACTTCAAGGGAATAAATCGGTGTAATGACAGATTGTAAATCTTTTCAAGGATTATTTCAACTGTTACAGTTATTATCTCTTTTTCAATGTGTCAAGTTTTATATGGGATTATCAAAGGCTTAGAACTAAGTAATATGTATTAAGTTGTAATGTGTGACAATGCTGTTTTCCATGTTGGAATAAAATTGTCGATTAAATTATAATTTTACAATCACATTCGTGAAAGCTACTATAGTAGACAGTCATACAGAGGCCCCCCTCTGCGAAAGCCACTGTAATGGCGTGTACTGTCTAAAGTCTAAGGGATTGAACCAGTACCCCTTTTGTAGCCTAGCACGGACCATGGAGAGATCCCCATGACTCCATCTCGCTGTGAAACTGCGACACCCTAAAAATGATGTTTACAGTGATCTTCTGATGAACTTTTCCATTAACATTATCTCTATATTTTTAAATTACAATAAGTTATATGCTTAAGAAGTTAAAATTCGTAAATGACGTAGAAAAGCAAGTTGGGCTGTTTGCAGAAGTTGGCAGTAAAAATGTACACTATTCACGTCATGTAGCGAAGATACTCAACGTTTATTATCGAAGTTATGGAATATCTTGTACAGTTGTTCGCTGGAAGTTAATGAACTTCGAAGAATCCTATTCTGTTCACGTGGATCCGCGGTTCCATAGAAATCACTATGTTCGCTCGCGCGGAAGCGTTCGAACTGTTGCGATTAAAACTTCCTTCTCGTTTCGTTCTTCGATATCTGTTGCATAAAACCAGCCATCGTCAAGGCTCTACAAACTGGCTTTTACGAAACTGAAAAGTATTTGACTGCTCTAAGAAGTTGAGATTGCGTGGTGTCTATAATATTGGGCCACGAAAGTTTTCGCGTTCCGAACTTATTTTCAACTATTGTAAGAATTTTGACACTAATCACTGGGATTATGAGCAGGTACGGTATTAAAATCGCTTAAATAACTCCACTCTTGTTACATTAATGGATGCTGTGCGAATCGATAACGTGGCTGCTTGAAATATTTCGCGGAAAATGAGGTATAAGACAAATTTTGCTAGGTTAGGTCATTCTGTGAATGTATGCGCAGTTTAGTCTGCATTTTTCGGTGTCTTCAATATTTCTTATCTTGCAAATTTTTTATCTTATTTCATCTGGCAAATTTTTTATCTTATATATTTTTTATCTTGCAAATTTTCTATTTTATGTATTTTTTATCTTGCAAATTTTTTTCTTTTATATATTTTTCAACTTGCAATTTTTTTTCTTTTATATATTTTTCAACTTGCAAATTTTTTATTTTATATATTTTTTATCTTGCAAGTCTTTTATTTTATACATTTTTTACTTATATTGCACAGACTATATAAGTACAATTACAATTAAAACTTAAATTTTAATTAACTTTCATTAATAATAAAAGTTCACTAAAATAGTAACATAATGGCAAATTAAAAAGTTGCTAACATTGTTAATATAATCCCTAAATCTCAAGGATTATAATCCGCAGTCTTTATAATCTTCACAATCCGTTATAATCCCTAAATCGTTACAATCCTTAAATCTTCCAAGGATTAACTGCGCTTTTTCCAAAAGAGCATAAAAGAATTTATTCCAAAATAAACCGTGGCTATTTAAAGGAATAGATTCATAAAATTGTGCAGTACAATTCCGAGCACATGGTTCCAGATTGTTAGACGCCATCTTTGCATGATTTGAAGCAGAACCATGCGACTTCGGTTTTCGAACAAAGCTTCCATTTTCAACGATTCGACTGCGAGGAACCTGTGTCTCTCAAGAGCCTTCGATTTTCGAAAAGTTCTTTTTCTTTTCTCAAAACTTCTCTACTACTATATTGTAGAGGAGGTTTCTTTATTCGGAAACTTTTTCGAGTCGTTTTCGAAGGACTGACAGAAGATACGAAACTTTTTACCACTGGTGTGAAAAAATTGATGCAAAATGTTTCGTCACATTCGCTGGAAAATTATAAATTGAATAAAAATTGCGAAACAAAGTAAAACCGTACACTCGTTATTTTATTTAAATAGCTCCATTATTTTGAGCAAAAAAGAACGTAAACGTTATAATTCTTTTAAAACACGTAACTACGAAAAAAGAGAAACGCGTCGTTATAATATTTAAAAAAGCTGCATTCTCGACATTGCGGTAAATGTTGCAAGATCCCTTCAAAAAAAGTTACAAAGAAAAGTTTTTCTAATAACAGCTCGACATTATTTGTTGTAGCAAATGTTACTTTGAAACAGGTAATTCGTAACGGTCCTCGGCGGAGGAGTGCAATTTAAAATTCTTGTTACCTTAATGAGCCAACACGGTGGCAAATATATTTTTCGTTGCCGTAGCGAACTTTTAAATATTGGAAAAGCAACTGCGGCGTCGGTTGGTTCTACAGTTTTTCAGTTCTTGACAGTTTTAGGATTAACGACTCGACTTGAATCGATGTGTTCGGATGTGTGCGAAATCGAGTTTCAAGTGGTCGTTGGTGTGCTTTTGCGAAATTTTAAGTCTCACGCACGACTTCCCTCTGACCTAAATGATCGTCGCCACTTCAAAACTTTTCGGAGTTTACACATTTTTTTTTCTTTTTCGCGCTGGAAAAACCTTAATTACTCGACCGTACGCGTGCAGAGTAAATAATATCGGAGGCACTTTATTAGTCGACGTGCGCGGAATATATTTACGCTTCTTGATTCCCTATTGCACACTTTTGTGCTGATCAAATTTTGGATAATTAATGAGATAAATTTTCATTTTTAGTTTCAGCAGAAACTTTTATTTTATTTTCCTCTTTATAGAAGATTATCTTATTTGTAATTATTTTTAATGATATCCGATCAGGAAGTGATATTAAAATATCACTAGTTTCATTTTCATGATTAATAGAATTATTTGTAAGTTACAAATCTTTTTTTTATGTGTCAAGTCGTACGGACATCACCACCCTGAAAGCCACTATAGTGGCGCGTCCTGTCTAATAGGTTAACACTGCACCCTTTTATAGCCTAGCGCGGACCATGGAGAGGTCCTCATAACTTGATCTCTCTGTGAAACCACGACGCCCTTGAAACGATGTTTACAGTGATCTTGTGATGCAAATAAAAAATTCTTTACTTTTTGAATATTGTATACATATTTAAAAAAATATTTAATCTTTTACATATAAGTAATTACAAAAATTATAAATATTTTCTCACAATAATGAAAATACTATTTTTTTATCATACATTTTATTTTCTATTAACAGTAAAATAAAAAACGAATCTAAACCATCACGTTTTCGTTTGAAATATTGAAATGGACCCCAAAAGCCGCGAAACTGTTTAGAATACCTCAATATCCGCAAAAAATGGTCGAAATTGTATTCGGTATAATTGCAACGGGAAGTGCGTGTACGTAACACAGTTGTAGCTGCATATGGCAGTTTGCAGAAAGCATAACACGGACCGCAGAAGCACGAGAGTGCAAATTGGAATGAAAATTAATGCTACGATAATATTTGCGCTTAACCTTGCGACATCGTGCTCGTATTAATTGCAGCGATCGATTATCGATATCGTTTGAATGGAATCGTTTCGAAAGGGGTCGCGCGTGCTGCCTCCAACTTATTAGTTTTTCAGTCGGTGTCCTCTGCTAACCCGGAAAGAACGATCATTTACAAATTCTTCTCGTTTTCGTTTCTCCACCTGTCCCTGATCATTTGTACCGTGCCCGTTAATCCCTCGATTAGCATTAAACGCGTCCTAAGCGAGATTAAACGGATCCGGCTTTTCGAATAATTTTCTTTCGCTGAACGCTCTTCCATTACCAACGAATCTTTTGCCCGTTCAATTCACCCTTTTGTCGACCCACTTTCTTTCAATTGCTTTTTTAGACTGGCATACTTTTACCGAATTCGGGCTGCAGCTTTAATTTTGGGGCTTACCCTCTTCGATATTTAGTCGTATTGGTACTTTCGTCCTTGGCTATTACAATTGTCTGTTCAAATATAATTTCTTTATTTTCCCAAATACCTGTAATTCTTTTCGACTTCGATAATGTGGAGAGTTGTAAACTAGTCTTGAGTAGGCAGACATTTTCTATGGCGTTCTTTCACTTCTAGTGACATCGATACTCCTAACGTAAACGCTTGCACCCTTAATCGCTCATCACCCCCACAATTTATTATCACGGTAACAAATTGCTATGTATATGTTATCAACGTATTTAGTAATAATTTCGACCTAAGACAATTTTCCGTACGCGACATAATTATAGCCATACAAGTGAAATTTTCGTACGTGGTAATTTGATGGCCAGGGACTGTATAATAGTCATACCCGTCATCCACATCAGCACAGCAGTCACATTTCCAGCTTCCCTATATCAATAGTCTTAAGGCTGTTATAGTCAAGCTAGTATAGGCATCATCATCGCCATAATTGTTACAGCCATTATCAGGATCATAACTGTTAGTATCCACGTTTTTAGCTTACTTACATCAATAGTCTTAAGGCTGCTATAGCCATCAATGTTATAGCCATAAAAGTGAAATTTTACGTGGTCCTAATTCGATGGCCAGATTGTATATGAAGTGCGTCACATACCTGTCGAATGGTATGATCGTGAATGGTATCCTTGCACTATGATTTGTCAGGTGCGTAAATAATCACTACAATATTAAAACGAAGAAAGTTGAAATGTTATGTCAATTTGGTATTACGCGTTGACCATGTAAATTGGACTTGAACTCCAAACTGAAGCGTAATAAAAATTCAAGTAAAATTGATCACAGCTGAGGTACAAATACGTCACAGTAACGTCAAGAGTACGTCATGGGTGCGTCCCGAATTCGCCTTGAGTATGTGACGGGTGAGTTACGAGTGCGTCATGGACGCGCTATGGGTATGCCATGGGTGGGTCACAGTATGCTATGCATGCGTCACGAGTGCGTCATGAGTATGTCACAGGTGCGTCATGCATATGTTAAGAGTGCATCGTGAATATACTAAGGGTGCGTCACAAATGTGTTAAGAGTGCCTCACAAATGCGTTAAAAGTACATCATGAATATGTCAATCACGAATGTGTTAAGACTGCGTCAGTGCGTCAAGAGTGCGTCATGAATGTGTTAAGACTGCATCAGTGCGTCAAGAGCGCGTCATGAATATGTCAAGGATGCGTCACGAATGTGTCAAGAGTGCGTCATGAATGGAAGTGTATTTTGCATGGACGTGTCATCAGTTTATAAGTCAAAAAAGCGCGGGAAATTCAAATGTGACTATACAGAACGCGCTGCAAAATATAATTCATATTCTATCAAATTTCTACCAATATATTTTTAATCCCATTTTTTTAAATAAAATTAAAAGAAAAGTTAAGCTAAAATAAAATGTACGTTAGAATTATGTGAAACGGAAATTTAATATAGAAATTGGTTTTCTGTAAATAAGTTATGGAAATAAATTGTAGCTACTGTAGCTGTAAATGCACACGAAAATAAATTGTAGATAATACAGCCGTAAATACAAATGAAAATAAATTGTAGCGAATGCAATTGTTGTATATGTTGATGAAAATAAATAATCGCAAATGCAAACGGAAATAAATTATTATAAACGTAAATGGAAGTAAATTATTGCAGATGTAAACGAAAAGTAAATTGCTATAAATATAAAGGAAAATAAATTGCTGGAAATGCAACTATTATGCGCGTTAATGAAAATAAATTATTGTAAATACGAGTGCTATTTATTTAAATGAAAATAAATTATTGTGAACTGTTGTACATTTAAATGGAAATACATTATTGAAAATGCAATTGTTATATATTTAAATAAAAACAAATTATTGCAAATGCAACTGTAATACGAAAATAAATTATTGTAAATGTAATTGTTATACATTTACCCGAAAATAAATTCAAGATAATACGAGACTTTGCATAATTTCAATGTTATCTTCAGTTGATGTAATGGACGATACATTTCATTATTTTTCCAAATAAAATAAGTATTTAATTATTTCTAACGTTATGAAGTACCTTCATAATTACCTTCACAAGAGATAGTTTCACCTTGAATTTAAAACAGTTAAAAATTGTATTATGTAACTACAGATGTATGGAACATTAAACCGAAGTTACATCACGTACGGAGGATTTACAATAAAGTCGCCATGTTTCCGCGTAATTGAGACCGTTTAATTAGATTCGCCGGTACCCTGCCGTGTTTAACCACGATATATTTCTCTATGAACTTTCCTAGAAGTAGCAACATGCTTAAAATAGGCGAATTCTAGAGGCGACTGGAGCCTCGCAAATTCTGCTCGACAAAAATAAACGTTTCATCTATACGGAGTCTAGACTTAACGCGTAAGCGAACGGAATTAATAGGTTCGTTAAAAAGAAAATGAACAGGTGCCAATTTGAACTTTGAGCTGCCGTAAATATATGTATAGGCGGAACAAGAGACGGAGATTTTAAAATCCAAACATAAACCTGTCAAAAATCGAAAAACCGAAACTATCGAGACAGACAAATGCGGATCGAGTCTCAGGAGCATACGTTCAGCAAAAATGGCGGAGGAGAAATTTATAACCACGTGTGTGATATTAGCTTGGTGTCTATAATTTTTTAATATAGTACTGATGTTTATTAGTATGAGACAGTATGTGGTAGTACAGTACCTTAAAGTAGTGATTCATTTTATTATATTTGTTACTGTGATTCGTATGAATATCAAGTCGTATTAAACTCTGTGAGGTTATATTTATCGGTCGGTCACTTATTGAGCGGCTATTGTACTTCTAAGTAATTGTACAAAATATCAAAGACAGTACAATAAAATTAGGATACAGAAATTATCGACTTATGTTACTGTGAATATTAGGTTTTACTACAGTTTGTTAGGATATATTTATCGATCGGTCATTTATCGAGCGGCTATTGTACTTCTAAGTAATTACAAAATATCAGAGACTAATAATACAATAAAATTAACATACAGATGAAGTATATTTCTACATTTAACTACCACGAAGTACTGATTCATTTTATTATGTTTGATGAACCTAACCTAACTTGTGCAAGTTGGAGTTTATAAAATGGCGGCCTTTGTAGATAAATTCGAGTCACATGTCGTTTGGCAAATTATATTGTTATTGTCAAAAAAATCTTGACAACTAAAAAATTGGTAAATTTGAAAATTAATGAACAATCTTAAGTAATTTTCCAAAAGTCTCAAATACCTTTATTAAAAAAAAATACTTTCATTTTAAACAATCTATTTTACACAAATATCGTTAAATTTACATCTGCGTAAACTTTGCGATTTTAGCGAAGTATTTAACCTAAAAAAAAAGAAACAGAACAGAAAGTGAACAGATAGAAACAAAAGAGTATATATTTACATAATATTGTGTAGATACTTAAAAAGCACCAAACCTTAAGAAAACAGAAAAAAATTCCGTTTAACTTAACGGTTGAAAGAAGTATAATAAAAAGTGGCATAAAATGGTGTCTCACGCTTTCCAGAAGGAATCGGGAGAAATGCAAAAGAAAGAAAGGGGTTGATCCTTCTGTTCTGCATGCTACTGCAGAAAAAAAAACTGTTACTGTTGGTCGCACGTGGCCTTAAGGGGCATTCTTACGGTATAAAAAGCGCTGATACTGCAAATATTTGCGTTTTTCTTGTTATATTGCAGCCACGGATATATATAGTTCGTACGCTTCTACCAGACATGATCTTGCGTTTTGTGCACAATTTTGAATTTCTTGCCACGAGCGAGGTTCCTTTATCTGATTAGAATATGAACGACGTAAAACGAAATAATAACATTTAGAGATATTCTTAATTGCTTCGTTAAAAATAACAAGGTTTACGTTATATTTCCTTCTTAAATGTTTGCTTTGGAAAAACTTGACACAAATTTAGCTTTGGAAGGTTTTTTATTTTTGGAAGATAAATATGAGAAATATTTTAGCGTTTTTGGTGGAAGTATTTTGATGTTGATTTTTATTTAAATTTTTATTATTGTAGGTGGATTTTATGTGGAAAATCAACTTCTGTATTATAATTTATTTTATTATATATAGAATACTTTCATTTATTATTGTTACTAAAACAAAAATATACACATTTAAACTTTCATTCATTATTTTAACTAAAACAAAAATTTTCATATATAAACTTTTACTTCTTATTATTATTATTATCAAAATTATATTATTTCTCTTGTAATAACAAGGTCATTCCATGTCAAATCGATCACCATTTACGATTTTTTTAAATTTAAATCTCTACGCCCTTCACTAAAAAAAAGCAAAAAGAGAATTTCTCTAAATTTTGCAACATTTCATAACTAATTGTCGGAATTAAAAAAAATATTTTAAAATAGCCCAATCCTTCGTGAATAAAACAGAAAAAAACTCAGTCAAATCGGTTCAATAGTTTCCGAGAAAAAAATTCGTAAGTGAAACCTATTTTCGCAGAAGTGGGTAAAAATTGCAAGCTTTGGAGGCTTGTTATTCGTTAATAAATTCTAAACTGGCAAAATGATGACTTAAACCTCACCTAATTTCACGTAGACTACAATATATTTTAATTAGAGCGAAATCGGAGATGGTCTTGATATTTTCCTGTGCTGGGGGCTCTAGGGCGGGTTCTTTTTGAGAAACTGAAAATTAACCTTCAAACCAAGGTCAAATTATTTTTATGCGATGTAATCTTGATATATTATGATTTTGAAACACTTTCCGAAATTTAAAAGCGATCGTAAAATACATGAGATAGAATTTTGGAGAAATATGTAACAATATCGAAGTATCGATACCAAGCACAATTGAGCGCCATTACTTTCGCCACTTGCCGATCACAGGGAACAAAATTCCCGTTAGATTTCGCGTGGCACTCAATAAACCTTCGTACACTATCATTCGCTATTCAATAATTCACACTTTCAATAACTTGGTGCACGATATTTATCGCGTTCGATCGGTGTGTGCGTCGACTATCCGTTGTGCGTTCCGATAATACTGGCCACAATCGAAATTGACGTCGATAAATGAATAATGCATCTATTGTCGATTGTGCCCTTAATCCCTTTGATTCGTTTCAACCGGCTGCGAGCAAACGAACCAAGATTTCCATAGCAAAGTTCAAAGGTTCGAATGGCAAATTTCGTTGGAAAGAAATTCGAGAATGGAGATGTTAGATCATCCAAATTTCTGTTTCACTCGTGTATCGGAACACACCATTCTTTCCATAAAAAATTCCAACCCTTAGTTCTCAATATTTTATACAAAATTTTGTAATAAATAAAAAATAAATTGATATTTTAGTGAACAAAAATTTTTGTTAAAGTACAAAATTATTTTTATAAAGATAATTTTGTATGTTTAATAAATGGGAACATCAAAATAAAGTGTGAGATAAATGTTCCAGTAGTTAAATATCTTAAGAAAAAATTTTATTTCATTTATTATTAATTTTCTATGAAATTTTTGCATGAATGTTTGCTTGCATAAAAAATTTGTTTGCACTGTTTTTCCTTGTAAAAAGTTATATATTTCCATCTCCGATAATTGCTTTACAATAATAATTTCTTTTTTAATATGAAATATGGAGCAATAATAATTTAAATTTGGCGCCATTCGAATATCGCGCCATTTTCTGCTTGGACGAGAAAGGCTCGACTTTTCCACTCGTTAAACGCTCGTCCTGTTTAGCGTTTTTCCCCCACTTCCGTTCAATTATTTCCCGTTCCATATCGCGTTTCCTGCATTACTGTAACATCGCTAGAATCATTTCATCGAGTGATCGAAAGCTTTTATAATCGATTCCTCTGCATGGCCGAACTAATTTAATTGAACGAAGAACAATGTTTTTCCTGCAATTTCGCGTTGTTGCTTTCGTTGGTGATTGTTTTAATTAATTTCGGGATATAATGTTTGCGAGCATCTTGAACTTCTGTCTGGCTAATTAATTGCTTTTCGCTGGTAATTGTTTTTATACGTTGCATGAAAATGTATCGTTTGGTAAATGGTGTATTGTCTAGATTGGATTAAAATTGTTACCGTGCGATTGTTAAGTTAAATTGTATTACTATCGTGTGCGTGTGAATATTTGTATAAAAATAATGTACGAGTGCTACGACATTATCGAAGGAAGTTAAATGTGGCGATAATTAACTCGTGACACAAAAATACTTAAACGATCAAATGTACATACTTTAGTATTCAGTTTAAATTATTTAACAAAATGATACATTTATACGTTCAGTATTGGAGGACCCCACTTTCTGTTTCAATAAATATTGCTTGGTGAACGATATTTTATTATGGAAATGAAAATTCGGGTCATGTTGTGGAAATTGAAAGTTCAGGTTATGAAGTTGGTACAGGAGAAATAATAGTAGTTGTAGTGTCAGTGTGAGTGGTACTAATAATGAGAGTTGCATTATTAAATATAGTAATAGTAACAGTAGTATTAATAGCAATAACAATAGCAATAACAATAGCAATAACAATAGCAATAACAATAGCAATAACAATAGCAATAACAATAGCAATAACAATAGCAATAACAATAGCAATAACAATAGCAATAACAATAGCAATAACAATAGCAATATTAACAGCAATAATAACAGCAATATTAATAGCAATAATAATAGCAATATTTATAGCAATATTAATAGCAATATTAAAAGCAATATTTATAGCAACATTAATGGCAATATTAATAGCAATAACAACAGCAATAACAAGAGTAATATTAACAGCAATATTAATAGCAATAACAATAGCAATAACAATAGTAATAATAACAGCAATAACAATAGCAGCAACAATAGCAATAACAACAGCAATAGCAATAACCATAACAGTAATAGTAGCAGAAACAGAATGCTGTACTAATACTAACACCAACATTAATAGCAATAACACTAAAAATTACAAAACCCTTCATACTAAAAAAATAATACAATACTCCTGAAACAGCAAAAATAGTAAAAAATACTAGAGAAAGTGAGTTTCGAGCACTGATCCAAACAAAGTAGAACCATTTTCTCTTACATCGTATTTTCCCCCAAGGAAAGTCAGTGTTCTCAAGAGTGTAGCTACTAGTACCTGTAATTGGCATTTTCGCGTGACACACGGTCTTAGATACGCTTATTCACGGTGATTCCTTATCTAAAGAGATACGATTTGCATGATCTAATCTCGGTGGAAAATTGGCTTCTGCTCGCAGCTTAGCGGGTATATTCGACGAGAGACGGTTTGACGTGGAATTTAGGAAAATCTAATTTACTTGGCCGAGCGGCAAGCTCGTGATAGCTTCTTTCATTGTTTCCGAATAGAACGTTCCAGAATGCTTGAGCCGTTTTAATTAACGAAAACGATTTTGTTTTCGAGATAACTATTCTAAACTATTCTTAACGAAAGCTTAATTAGATCGTAGCTTCTTTTTAATGATGCTCCTTGTTGGATCTTTTGTCGTCGAATATGCTGAATTTATTGCTTGAAAGATGGTGCTCTTTGTTTTTGGCGGAAGATTCAAATTTCAGGATTGATGAGTTGAAGAAGTTTTGCTGTGAGAATTTGTGAGTTTATAAGCTTAATTATATCGTAAGTTCTTTTTAATGATGTTTTTTGTTGGATCTTTTGTCGTCAAATATGTTGAATTTATTGGTTGGAAGATGATCTTAGTGTTCTTTGTTTTGGCGGGAGATTCAAATTTGGGAATCGATGAACTGAAGAATTTGAGTTGTGGAAATGTGTTAATTTGTAGATTTGTCCATCAGTCAATTTGTTGATTTGACAATTTGGCAATTTGGCAAATTGGCAATCCACCAATCCACCAATCCACCAATCCACCAATCCACCAATCCACCAATCCACCAATCCACCAATCCACCAATCCACCAATCCACCAATCCACCAATCCATCAATCCACCAATCCATCAATCCACGAATCTACCAATCCACCAATTTATCAATCCATCAATCCATCAATCCATCAATCCATCAATCCATCAATCCATCAATCCATCAATCCATCAATCCATCAATCCATCAATCCATCAATCCATCAATCCATCAATCCATCAATCCATCAATCTACCAATCTATCAATTCGTAAAATCCTTAAATATTAAAAAATCAAAAGATTCACAACATGAGCCAACAAATTTACAAATATGGACACCCTATTAAATTTCCCCGCGTCTCGTAATTTAAAATATTCGTGTATCAAGCTCCACATACAAAACCAATCAGAGAGCACGATATGAAATATACATTTTCGTGTTTGAAGAGGCCGAGTTCAATTTAGTCGCCAATCAGTAAATTCGTTTGAAACGTGACGACGAGTTTGAAGCGAAGAAAACTTGATCCGGACAGTAACCAGGATTCGTCAGCTAATCGGTAAAACTTTGTAGAGCGTCAACCGAAATTGACGCCATTACGTAGTGTTTCCTTCGAGTTGCAAGCAGGAAAACAAATTGCACGAATTTCGCGTCGGATGACGCGACAATGTAAATGTATGTCACTCGTTCAACAACGATTCTCGGTTTTCTTCGGCGAGCACGAAGCTTGTTGATAAAATGTTGTATCTGCCGGGGCGGAAGGATCGTTCAATTTCGCCTCGTTTTTCAACGAAAATATATTCAACCCTGTTATTTTTCTGCATGCCTTCCTCACCTATGGCCCTTCCATGAAACTTCGACTCTGCTCGATTTTTCGTCTACCAAGAAATTGATGTTCCTTTTTCGTCCTTTAATCGAATTTTTTTGGCTACAAAATTTTGTGTCGTGAAGCCAATTATATGATATGAATTTTAGGGGCATTTGTTGTAAAATAACTAGTGAGATACAAGCAATTATTTTAACTCCATTTTTGAAATTCATATAAAATTTATCAATTTGTCAATTTGTCAATTTGTCAATTTATCAATTTATCAATTTATCAATTTATCAATTTATCAATCTATCAATCTATCAATTTATCAATTCGTGAAAGAAATTGATTAAAAACGACGCAGTTTAATAGCGCAATTAAACAGAGTGTTGAATAAAAAAGTACTAAAATAAATTTGTTCAAAAGTGAATAATAACGAAAATATAGCTCTCCAACGTCTTCGATCTCCGCCATGTTTTAAAACACAGTTCACAAACTAACACTTCAATTTAAAATTTCAAACTAATTAAAACGGCAAAGTTTATGCAATAAAAAAGAGTGTTAAACTAAACAGAAAAGTACGCACATCAGAAATAAATAATTGCTGTTTGATATTTCCGGACCCAACCGTGTTTTAAAACATACACAGTTCGACAAAGCGTAAAATTACGACTGAAGTCGGCCATTCGTTTAAAACAGACGCAAAAGTCCCAAAAGAGAAACTAATTAGTGCAAAAGCATTTTGCGTTGTTGATTTCATGTTTAATTCACGCGGGGTATTTGAATGCATGGTAGTCGTGCATCGCGATTTTTTTTACGTCCATTATTTGCGTGGGAAATTCTGAAGCTTCACAGTGAGAAGTATCGAGAAACACAGTTTGGATTAACGGTTTCCAATAACGCGGATAATAAATATTAAATGTTATCTGTCTCGGTGCGTTCGCAATCAGGGACTTGAACGAACAATAATTAAAGATCGCTTCGCAATGGACGCGTGTTGTGATTTTCGAGTGGGGCAATTTCATTGATTTTTGCTATTTTCTGTGAGAAATATTGTTTGAAAGATTTCACAATATTAGTTATTTAATAATATTAGTTAATATTAGTTGGTTAATAGAGGATGAGTGTTAATATTGGAGTCCATTTTGTATGTGTTCGCCATTTTGTAAGTGTTCGCCATTTTGTAAGAGTCCGTCATTTTGTAAGTGTCCTCCATTTTGTAAGTGTCCACCATTTTGTAAGTGTCCTCCATTTTGTAAGAGTCCGCCATTTTGTAAGTGTCCTCCATTTTGTAAGTGTCCACCATTTTGAAACTGTCCGCCATTTTGTAACTCACCGCCATTTTGTGTTAGAAATAGTGTAATGGTTTCTTAGAGTGATTTTGATCACAAATAAAATTTCAAATTGTTAACCAAAATGTTATATAAAATTTATAAAATACACGAAGTATAAAATATTAAAATTTTAAAATGTCATTAAATAATTTCACTTTGTTAATATTTTTAGATTAATAATTATTTACTGTGATAGTCAGCCATTTTTTGTTATCAGAAACAGTAATAGATGTTATGTAAAGCAATGTTCTCTACCTCTGTCAGTAATTGCCGACTTAGCCAGCCATTTTGTATCAAAAACATTAATGGCGTGTTTATGATGTCTGCTTTCAACAAACTCCAAACTTTAAATTGAGGAAATAAATTTCAACAAGTTTTAACTCCGTATTGACGATATAGAATGAGTGATATTTTATGGCACTTTTATGTCATCACACGATATGAAACTTTTGATGCTGTTTAAAATCGACTGTATACCTCAACCAACACATAAACGTATG
Source organism: Megachile leachella (assembly GCA_963576845.1). Lineage (NCBI taxonomy): Eukaryota > Metazoa > Arthropoda > Insecta > Hymenoptera > Megachilidae > Megachile > Megachile leachella. Next base: position 7,010,048 of record OY756252.1, on the reverse strand, counting down.
TATAGCCAATAAAACGGCTGTTTAACAAACTACTTTTGTATTGCAGACGTCAATAACGTGTTTACGGTACAGGTTTTTTTTGGTGGAAAACAACGAGTAATTTGAGGATTAATGAACGATTCAGGAATTGATAGATTCGAGAATTAATAAAGAGTAAAAGATTTGAGAGATAATTTGAGGATTAGTGATGGGTTTGAGAAATAGTTCAAGAGTTAATGAACAATTTAAAGTCTTAAAGAGTGAAAGGTTTGAGAAATAGTTTGATGATTGTCGAAGAGTGATGGGTTTAAGAAACAGTTTAAGAATTAATGAACAATTTAAATAGTATCAAAGAGTGAAAGGTTTGAGAAATAATTTGAGGACTGTCAAATAGTGATGGATTTAAGAAATAGTTTAAGAATTAATGAACAATTTAACTGGTATCGAAGAGTGAAGGTTTAAGAAATAATTTGAGAATTGTCAAAGAGTGATGGATTTAAGAAACAGTTCAAGAATTAATTAACAATTTAACTAGTATCAGAGAGAGAAATGTTTAAGAAACAGTTCAAGATTTAATAAACTATTTAACTACTATCAAAGAGTGAAAGGTTTGAGAAATAATTTGAGGACTGTCAAATAGTGATGGGTTTAAGAAACAGTTTAAGAATTAATGAACAATTTAAGAAGTACTAAAGAGTGAAAGGTTTAACAGACAATTAGAGAATTAAGAAAAAATTCAAGAATCAAACAATTTGAGAGCTAACAAACAGTTGTAACAATTAACAAACAATTTAATCCTTTTAAAGTTTAATCAACCTTTGAATTAATATACTATATCACCACTTGTACTTCTATATCACAAAATTATTTCAAAATTCTACAAAAAGTCCCTTAATTAATATAAAAAAATATTTCATATTCAAACACGTTTTAAATAACGAATTATCAAGAAAAAAGTTAAAAATACCACACGATATAAAATACAAGAAACTAAGGAAACAAAATGAACCAAAATAAATATCACATAACAAAATACAAAAATTTACATTAAAAAACAACGCAAATATCAAATATAATAATTTAATTTTATATTAAAGCTAAACAAGAAAACATCATCGATAAAAAATATGTCGGAATTTACTTTTCGAAACGAGTAAAAATAACCGGGTCGTTAAATGACATAATGATCGTGTTGTTGAATCGAATAGCGAGAATTTCGTGTTTTCTTAGAATAACCTGTTACCGACCCAGTTCTCGGGAGACGCGTGAGATATACTTTTCGCGAGGTCGTTGCACGTCCATGTTGCTATAAATGTATTTTTAAAATGTATATGCGTAATTCAAAATCAGAAATCAAGTTCTCGTGGTGTAACCGTGTATACGTACGTTCGGTTTATGATCGGACATATTTTTTATTTCGAATGCTGTTTTATAGCATGCTTTAATTTTAAACATTTCTTGTGTACAAAATTTGCGTTTTTATTTTAGCTGCGATTTTATTTTTGTTCATTTTTAAATTTGCAAATTACCTAGTGGCTTAATCTACAAATTTCTAAGTTTATATATTAAAAATTAGCAAATTAACTTATCTTGAAAATTGTTTAACATCAGATTATTGAATTTCAAATTTGATTTTTAAATATTTTTTCCAGCTTAACAATTTCTATGTAAAACAAACTAAAATAAAAATAATAAAAATTATTTATTTCTCTTAAAAAATATTTCGAATTGTCAAACTTAAAATATATTTAACAATGTGAAATTAAATTTTGAATAACATTATATTTCTAGAAATTATTTGTCAATTTTTCCACAAATATCAAAGTAACCCCAATATTAGACAGCGATTTTTCACGAACAGCAAAAATTCCCCAAATACTCGCCACGCTGGCGAAACTTGTTGGAAGTTCAAAATGAACGACAATTCTCACGTATTTTTAATACCTGCAGTATTAAGAAAGTTTCAATTTTAACAGAGCCCTCTACGGATGAAAAGAGTTCTGGAAAGCACTGTAATATTCCGTCGTTCCTTGAAACTGGATCCAACATGATTTAAAAGTTCCTCCATCGGCTGTGCGAGTAACAAATTACCCAGAAGCCCCGTTTCTCGTGGAATTTTAAAATGTAAATTAATTAACGCAAGTAGCCTAAATCGCATGAATACGCAAGACTCGTCGACAAATATTGAAGTAAAAAAAAGCTTCTGAAGAAGATACTGTGAAAGAAATTTGTGGTTAAGTCTTAGATAGGAAATATAAAATAAAAGTTCGTGAAGAGTGAAAATCGTATTTTTCTTTAGATTGCAATTTTCTGCGGATTTATTGGGAACTTGGTAAACGCATTAAAACTTTGGGGCGATTGTGTACTGAAAATCAAGTAAACAGGAAATTAATTCGTGGAGTTTCGATAAAGTTTGCGAGTGATCGCGATAAACAATGTATGTTGTATTGAAATGAGAGTTTACGGGTTAGCTGAAAGGAGATTAAGCGATGAGAAAAGAATATTAGTACTGTTATAATAGGAAAATAGGTGGAAGATGAATCTATGTACAGTAATGTGAAAAAATATTCAGATTTTTGTAGCGGGATAAAGTAATACAATATTGAGAGTTTTAAGAGATTTATTTATGAACGTATTGATTATTAAGTATTAAGATATTCATGACTGGTATTGCAGTTGTTGAAATTTTTGAAGAATAACATTCGATAAATTATAATTATTGATCAACGGACCGTTAAGAACGCTTAGGGCGTGATTTCCCGCCATAATTCAAAACGACGCCATATTGGCGCGTGACTCAGCCGGCTTAATCGCTTCAGCTAGCGTTCTATAACGTATTGCCATAAAATTGCGACAGGTTAATGGAGGAATGAATATATAATGTCTGTAGAAGGCTGAGAGAGTTTATGAAAGTCAAAAGAAATATATAGAAGTCTATAGAAAAGCATGGAAGTTTATAGAAGTCTATAGAAGTCTACAGAAGTTTATGGAAGTCTATCGAAGTCAATGGAAACTTTTAGAAGTTTATAGAAGTCTATAGAAGTCAATGGAAGTTTATAGAAGTCTATAGAAGTCCATGGAAGTTTATAGAAGTCTATGGAAGCTCATGGAAGTTTGTAGAAGTCTATAGAAGTCCATGGAAGTTTATAGGAGTCTATGGAAGTCTATGGAAGCTCATGGAAGTTTGTAGAAATCTATGGAAATCTTTAGAAGTCTATAGAAGTCAATGGAAGCTTTTAGAAGTTTATACAATTATACATATAGAAGTGCACAGTATTATATAGAAGCCCATAGAAGTCTATGGAAGTATATGGAAGTTTATAGAAGTCTATAAAAGTCCATGGAAGTTTATAGAAGTCTATGGAAACTCATGGAAGTTTGTAGAAGTGTATAGAAGTCCATAGAAGTTTATAGGAGTCTATGGAAGTCTATGGAAGCTCATGGAAGCTTGTAGAAGTCTATAGAAGTCCATGGAAGTTTATAGAAGTCTATAGAAGTCCATGGAAGTTTGCAGAAGTCCACGGAAGTCCATGGAAGTTTACAGAAATATACAGAAGCCTACAGAAGTTTATAGAATATTCTAGAACTCTATGGAAGTCCCAATATACCTAAATCAAAAAAAAAATTCCAAAATGAATCCAATAACAATAAACCAAACTTCTCCGTTGATCCAAAGAACAATTTTTATCCCATTAGCAAAACGACTAAAACAACCTACCATGAGGTTACACATTCAAAGACGTAGTTAATTCATAACGACCTTGAACACGCGAAGTACAAAGCGTGTACATAATTTCGTCGTTTTATCGAAAATACACACCCGTTATCGAAAAACGAGGGTGCAGGTAGAAAATTTGTTTCGATCGTTAAGGAAACGTATGCATCACAAGAGCACTTGCGCGACACATAATAACGGCACGGTTGAAGGCAAATCGCCTAAGTTGCAGCGTAACACGTACGGTACGTATAAGTGATGGGAATCGCATTGAAACGTGTAACGAGCAGAAATTATTGACACCCGGTGTACGGTGAGTTAGACAGAAACAAATAGCGCCGTCGTCGAACTACGAGCGACCAAAGCGGAAGTTGACCGCACCTGCATCTGTAGCTTCAGAAAGTTTTCCCCCGTCGCCGTGAACAAACAGTTATAATTAAACAATTTGTTCTCATTGCCGTGGACACGTTGATCCGAACAGTGCGTTTTATTTAATTACGACCGAAAAGCAAACTTCTCGTGCACGTTCAGCGTTTAAACTTTCTGTCGCTGGTGACGCGACACCTAACGGCGGTATACGGCGAGGAACGATGGAGGCTTACTATGGCGAAACGTTTGGAGGGTTTGGATATTTGAGCTTGAGGATTTTGGGAATTGCGATGTTTTAGAAATTTTGGGATTTGGGAATTTTTGGGATTGGAGAATTTTGAAATATTGAAATTTTAGAATTTAGGAAATTTCGGAATTTGGGAATTTTGAGATTTGGGAATTTTGGGATTTGGGAATTTTGGGATTTGGGAATTTTGGGATTTGGGAATTTTGGGATTTGGGAATTTTGAGATTTGGGAATTTTGGGGTTTGGAAAATTTGGGATTTGAGAATTTGGAAATTTAGGAATTTGAGAATTTTGGAATTTGAGAATTTTGGAATTGAGAATTTTGGAATTTGAGAATTTTGGAATTTGAGAATTTTGGAATTTGAGAATTTTGGAATTTGTGAATTTTGGAATTTGAGTATTTGAGAATTTGAGAATTTGAGAATTTGGAAATTTGGGAATTCAGGAATTTAGGAATTGAAAACTTTGAAAATTAAAAAGTTTTAGAATTTGAAAATTCCCTATCTCTCGAATTTAACAAATTTCTGAATTCCTAGATTTGAAAATTTCGATAATTACGTCGAAAAAATTTGTAGCTCTTCAAGTCCCTAGATTCATAAAGTCCTGCATTAAAAAATCCCTAGATTCAGAAGTCTATACATATAAATCCCTATATGAAACAATATAGCCATAAAAAAATCCCTAAACTCATAAGTCCTTGCCCCGAAAAATCCCTAGATTGCAATATCTTTATATCTCGAAATCCCTAAACCACTCAACTTTTAAATTTCAAAATCGTTAAATAAAAAATTCCCATATCTAAAAAACTATGAATCTCAAAATCCAAAGATACGAGAATTAAAAAATCCCTAGATCTCATAGGGCCAAGTTATAATTCCCTAGATCTTATATTAGTACGTCCTAAGTCCCTAGATTTAAAATTCCTAATTTTCACATCTCCAGATTCCAAATTTCTAATTTTCAAATATTTCTATTTTAAATCTGTGTGTTCTGAATTCTGTGGTCTCTAAATCCTTAAATTCCCTATACCTTAAATTCTCTTAATCGCAAAGTCCCTAGTTCAAAAAATCCCTACATCCAAAAATCTTACATCTCAAAAACCTTAGATCTCAATATTCTTTATATCAAAAACTCACAGCCCTAAAAATCCCTAGACTTCACTATTCCATCTCAAAAAATCCCTAGACCCAAAAATTCTTTAACGCAACATCCCTAAATCACAAATTCTACAGTTCCAAATCCCGACGTTCCTAAATCTGTAAATCCTAAAATTACATCCCCACATTCTTAACCCGTTCAAAAATTTTCAAATCCTCATAAATTTTCTGTCATAATTAATCATATCGTAGGAAAAGCAGATGTGCTCTTGACTGCATACAAACAGTAACGCTGGTTAATGCGGAATTGTGAACGCGCAAGAAACGTTTCAAACTCGCACCGCCGATGCTTTCGGGAAACGAAGAATTCCTCGTGGCCGAAATGCGACCGCAGGATCGAGACTACGTATTGGGGAACTGTGCGAAATGAGTTATTGCGTGTAAGAGATAATACGAAATATTTCATATTTCATGGAACGAATTTTAGTACGTTAAATTCGACTGAACAAACTATTCAATTTATCTTGTTATAAAAATTCACGTATTTGAATTTTCGCGCCAATTGAGGCGACGTCCATCTTTAACATGGCGGACATTTTGTGATCGAAGTCCAACATGGCGGATTTCTTTGAAGAAAACGATGATTCGTGCGAAACAAGTGAAATTTTAGGAAAATTTTTTAATTCTTAAACGCGCTTTGCGATACGGCGGAATGAGAATTAATTATGTACGGAACGCGGGATAGGAAAAGGGAGGAAAATGAAAGTCGGTTTCGGCGATGGGCAAATGAGTTGGTGCAACGCAATGTGCCTCTACGTGAAATTCTTTTGCGTTTATATATTTCTTTTACGCGGGTCACAGCTTTTCGGACTTAACGCTGCTTTCAAACGAAACACGTTAGGTTATTGCGGAAACTCGTCTGACCATCTGACCGCAAATGAGAAATTTATTCTACTGTGCAGCTAAATACCGAAATATTAAAAGAATACCCTCAAAGGTCGCCATTCCATTTTTCATTCCTCTATAGAGAATTTCGACCGTGGAGGAAATTAAACGTTTCATTTCATTATAGTTTCACAAAAGTTTCATACAACGTGCTCGGCGGACAAATTAAATATTAAATAGCCCACTAACATTATCCATCAGCGGTTTTCAATCTTGTCTCAAGACGAAATGAAAATTTAATCGTTTCAAGCTATTAAGTCTTAGAATGCAGAGGACTCGGTACAAGTTTTAGGTATTTAACGCTTTTAGGTTCCTTCATTTGCAGTTTTAAATCAATTCTTTACCGCAGCAGGAATAAGACCCAAGAATTCTAGAAGTTCTGATCTATAGATAAAAAAATAGATCGTATAGATAATTTTCGCTTGTCATATCTTTACCGTACCAAGACTTCACTGCGTAGCGTAAGCACAGAGCGAGCTTGTCGCCGCGGCCACTAGGTGGCCAGCCGCAAGTCGCGGTTCTCGCAACGACAATGGGCCCGCGAGTACAAATACACGGTCGCGACATGCGAACGGCGGCCACGCTTCCGCTGGCGTATACGGTTGTAACCGATATTGCAGAAAGCGGAGACGTGCGCCCATTTTTGATGTTAGGGATAGCAAGCTGGTTCCGTACCCGCACCCTTAAGTCCCAAATTTCAAACCCCTACTGTTTATCGACGAACGAAGTTGCTTTCGCAGTCGTTCGCCGATAACCGCCATATTCCCTGCCCTGCTCAGGGATTCCACCATGGTGACATCCTGATGGAGCTTCCACCCGAGTCACAGTCCCCTGATTGTCCCAGAGCCTGCGAAGTCGGACCCCTGACTGACCTGCCACTGATTGTCCCAGAACCCTGACTGCCCCACATCCCTGAATACCCCACCACTGATTCCACGACAGAGGAGTGCCTTAGACCCCTGAACGTCCCACATCCGTAAATGACACGTACCCTGAATGCCCCGCATCCCTAAATGACCCACACCGCTAATTGTGAAAGAGCCAGGGGAGTGGCTAGACCCCTGAATACCCCACATCTGTAAATGCTCCATGTCTTGAATGCCCCGCATCCCTAAATGACCCACACTACTAATTGTCAAAGAGCCAGTGAGTGCCCTAGACCCCTGAATACCCCACATCCGTAAATACCCCATACCTTGAATGCCCCACACCACTAACTGTCAAAGACCCAGCGAAGTGCCTCGAGCAGTGCCGCTGCAAAATGCATCTACACCGATTCTAGCACCCTTCGCCGACCTTTTGCGCCGCCTGTGACGCCACCTGGACCTGTTACTTGCGTCCACTGAACCGTATACCGTTTAGGTGTAAGCATAAGTCTAGCTCTTAAGAAGGCGGAGGTACAAGAAATTCTTCAACACTCTATTTATATCTGAACCCGGCTGTTAAGCGTTAATAATATGACTCGTCTCGTGCTGTATTTTTATATCTTTATTTTCCGTCGTATTACATCAGTTAGAGTAAAATATGGAATTTTTTTTCCAGAAATGTAATTGTACATTTTTAATTCAGAACGGATATCTCCTTATCACGATAAAAGTGAACATAAAGTGTCGACAAGAGCGGACTAATGAATTTCCGGCATAAAGGAAAATGATCCGGCGTAAAATCGCGCTAATTAAACCGGACGGCAGAAAAGTACGTCGTTCTGTTAATCGTCATCGATGGAAGCAGCAGTTGAATAGCTGGCAACGGTTAGAAGTAAGTCAGAATAGTTTAATTTGGCGCGGAGTTAATTCGAGCTAGCGGAAAATCGGTCCCCTAACTCGGCGGCTGCCGATTAAAAACACCGGCCGCCGATGGTGTTACTCGCGCTTATCAATATCGTTGGTGAAGAGAAGTTTAAATGAAATAAGTTTTTGGATAAGCTGGAGGTACGTGTGCCTTTACGTAACTTTCGCTACATCCCTCGTGGGTCTGGCTCGTTTTCGCAGGAAACGTTTACTGCAGTCGGAAATAATTACCCTTGCTGTCGGTTCACACGATAATAATAATTAAGAACGGACTTTTGCGCCCGGCCAATTCGACACGGTGCGGGTCGCTCGTTGTTTTTCCTGAATTCGACTTCGTCAGCTGTGTTACTTGCTATCGCTTGAAACTACGATGGTGTCTAGTTAGGTTATTTCATTTAGTACTGCGATTATAGGGGTTTGGAGATGTGGAGTTGGGGATATGAGAATTTGGGGAGATAGGTGTTTGAGGAGATTGGGAGTTTGGTAGATAGGGACTTTGGGAGGGGGAATTTTAGGAGATAGGGGTTTTGGGAGAGAGGAATTTGGGGAGATTTGGATGTTGGGAGATTTGGATTTTGGGAGATTGGGATTTTGAGACTGAGATATTGGGATTTAGAGTGATAAGAATTTGGAGTTATAGGGATTTGGGGATATAGGGATTTCGAGATCTAAGGATTTGGGAACCTAGGAATTTAGGGATTTAAGCATTTGGAGGTCTGGGGATTTGAGGATCTAGGAATTTAGGGATTTAGGGATTTAGGAATATAGGGATTTGTCGATCTAGGGATTTAGAAATGTAGGAATTTGAGAATCTAGGAATTTGAAGATCTGGGAATTTGGAGATCTAAAGATTTGAAGATTTAGGAATTTGGAGATCTAGGGATTTGGGAATGTCAAGATTTGGGAATATAGGGATTTGTGGATCTAGGGATTTGGAAATGTGGTGATTTGGGAATATAGGGATTTGTCGATCTAGGGATTTGGAAATGTGTGAATTTGAAAATCTAGGAATTAGAGCCTAGAGATTTGCAAATCTAGGGATTTAGAAACCTAGGAATTTGAGAACCTAGGGATTTGGGAATCTAGGAATTTGAGAACCTAGTGATCTGGAAATCTAGGGATTTGGGAACATAGGAATTTAAGAACATATGGATTTGGGAATATATTAATTGAAAAATGTTAAAATTTGAGAAAATAATTTGGGAATATTTGTGAATATTTGGATTTAAGGATATAAGGATTTGTTAATATAGGGATTTATAAACATTGGAATTTGAGATAACTACATTTTAGTAATGTTTTGATTTTAATATATTAGTAACTAACAAACTTGAGATTTGGTAATACAATTTTTAGTGATTTTGTATATGCACAAAACTTGGGATATAGTGATCCAAAATTATTGGAACCATATTTAGAAATCTAGGGATTCAAGATTGTAGATCACAAATATAGAGGTCTGGAGACATAAGAGATCTATTTCCAGGATATAAAAATCTAGTAATATAAAAATTAAATAGAAATATTTTAGTCTTGAGATCTAGGGATATTCGACTCTAACAATATAATGTCACTGATTCTACATAAATCTTTATGTAGAAATCTTCACAAAAATCATAGGTATCTAAGATTACAGTGACTTTGAGTTTCAGAATCTAGCATCTCCCATAATTATCTAAAATAATAAATATATACAAATGTAGGGACCCTAGAACTTCAGAAGTCACATAACATGTAAAGTGACGTACACATAACTTTCACTCGCACTTCCTTTCTGTACTGCCTTAATTAACAATAATTAGTGCTGCGTCAACTAAATTAACTCTGCAGATCAGAAATGACCCCACGTTAAACTCCCACAGACAAAAATATTCAACTCTCTAAAACACATCCCAAAAAAAATTCGCAAAATCCCAATAAATAATTGCAGTTATTGGCTCTCTCATAACAGGAAAATCCATTCTCAAATTTACACAACGTGAGAGAAAAAGCTATTCATCAATGCGCTTGTTAAGCATAACGAAGCGTATCGCAGACAATAGATGCTGTTTCCAGCGATCGCTCCTTTTCATTATCCAGCGTGCGAAAGTGTCGCAATAACGTAATTAAACGGTGGCCGTTTATTAGCACAGCGATCTGGCCGCGGAACAGAAAGTTTCGTGTGACCGAAAGCAACATGGACGATTTAACCGCCATGTCTGTAATTTAGTCGCGATGAGAACGGTCCTTGAAAGTTTGCACGATTCGCGCGGTAGTTTTCGGACACGGAAGAAACAATTAGCAGAAACTATACCAATGCGACCGACGATTCGGTCGTGCTGATTCATGGGAACCATGGACAGGTTTAATGCGGTCACCATGTTTGTGACGCTCGAGTTTATGGACGGTTAGTCATCCATTTTGTGGGAAACGTCCTTTGGCGATTAGTGACTAATCCTCTTGTAGATTATAATAATAATGCAGACTCTTTAATTATAGAAATTGTACTGTTGGTTTGATTGTACTTTATAATATCATAAATATATTTATAACACCATCGAAAAGCATCAAAGAATATTCCACAATAATAACATAATCAAAAAGTGTTCCTCGCACTATAAAAGCGTCATCGCTTCATTTTCCCTGGCAATACTTCACATAAAGTAAGGAAAAAAGCGAGTGGGTAAGAGCAAACAGTGGTAACAAAGTTTCATTAATTCGTCGCAATGTCTGTGGCGTATCCAGCAAAAAATCAAGCGATATGAACAAACAAGAAAACAAACGTGATCATACCGGGTGCTCGGATAATTGGGTTGAAAAGGGTAAACAATGTTCGTGAAACAGTAAACGGTATAGCGGTGTGGGAGCGAGGTAAATTTTTGCGCCGGCGAACGTGCTGCAAACGAGCATGATTACAGAACAAACATTTGGGTGCTGTGCAATTGCGGCTAAATTGATACGACGGTACATAAGGACGCGGTTATCTGATACGGTGTGGACGTAGTTTTCATTTTTACGCGGATCGAGTGTTGTAGCGAGCCGGCATTATTGGCCGTTTGCCAACTTTATTCCTGTATTTCGAACTTTTCGAGACCGTGATTGACCCCGCTGTATAATGCGTTATTACACACACGGATGGGGGCCGTGTGTCGGGAATATCGATGGGTTCTACGTTCCCTGAATGTCGGCCACCATTTACATCACTTTTCACCTGGAAACTGCGCGAAATTTTCCGAATCATTTCACTTCGCTTTATCTACTATCTTACGCTCGGATACTGCTCCATCTAATATTCCTACGTAGAAACTGTAGAGTCGGATTAAAATTATATTCCTGAGAAATTTGACATTTACGAATTACTGTGATAATTTCTAAAATTAGACTATTATATCATTTAGGTACCAATCATTTAGCAATTATGTCAGTTACCTACCAATATATTAGGGGTACCGAAAAGTGTTTCAAATTTCTTCGACGACTTCAAAGTTTTTCTATGAAAAGGACTTTTTTTAAAAAGTAATCAAACAATTGCCTTCACGCTGACAAACAGCGTTAGAAAATGATGGAAGTTATTTTGTTGATTAGCATTTAAGATTTCTTTAATAAATAAATGTTTCTTGCCAGCAAAATTTTGATTACTATTCTGTACCCCTAATATCGTTTACTCCTCGAATGTATCTTAAGGCTGTCATCAATGTAATAATCACAAAAGTAAAATATTCATTCGTGATACCAATTCGATGGCCAAGTACTGCATACACTTTGAAACGTGCAGTCTCTCATGAAAGTGCTTGCGTTTCGGATCAAATGCGCAGATTCGATTTGAGTTTACAAAATACATATTGGCCCTACGTGAAATGTTGTCCTCGTAAGTTGGACTGTGATAGTACTCCTCAAATATACATATATTTAAGTATCAATTCAATTACTGTGATGCAGAGAGATGGCAATAGTAATTTTGACTGTTGTGGAAATAGCTGATATTGAGGTACGAATATTTCAGTGTTATTTGAAGACAGCTACAGTTATAAATTTTCAAGCTGACAAGTTTATAAGATGCTTTATTTGAAATATGATAATATTTTAATATTTCAAACGATATACGCGTTACATAAGTTTATACTATTATCGACAAGAATCTAAAACTGCTGAAAAATATTTCTATAATATAATGATTTATCAGAGCAATATTCCGCCCGACGAAACAAAATCACCCAGAGCAATCCAATATTTCCGCAAAACCTCTGCCTCCATTTTCCGGAGATTTTTAACGCAGCCAATTTTTAATACACTTTAACGTAAAATTGAAGGAAAATTTTCTCTCGAGGATAAATTGAAACGAAAGGAAAACATTCGGTTTGGATTCGTGGCAAAACCGACCCACGGAATAAAGGAATGCGTTAACCCAGCGAACATCGAAAGCATTACGTACGTTTGTCTCGTTAAAGTTGAATTTTCGCTGCGAAATTGTTGTTGTTACTTGGCCGAAAATAAAAGACCTCGTGTTTGCAGAGCGGACCGAGCATTAGACGCTAAAACTCGAATCGGACGTCAGCGTCGGAAAAAGCAATGGTACGAGGCGAAATATGCAAATGGTTTGTGCTTTTATTAACTCCTTTATTAAAAGGTAACTGCGGAATTGAATGGGAACGGATGGAAAATTCTGTGGAAGATTTTCAATTATTTCTTTGGCTACTAAAAATATCGTATGCTATTTGTAGTAGCTGTATTTGATCTGTTTGATATCGTACGAACATTTTGATATTTTATTTCGTTTATTTATACAGGGATGTAAAGATTTTCATAGGAAAGCAAATGTTAATGTAAGAGAAGATTTAACGTGTTTTGTAGTTGTGCAATCACGTACCTAAAAGTCACTAGCAAGATCATTAGTGCATAATTAATTAGAATTACTTATAATTAATTGTTATGAATTACAATTAATTAAAATTAATCGAAACTAGTTACAATTTGCAAAATACATTTTTTCGAAAATTAGTAATTTTTTTAATTGAAGTGGGAGTCTCCCTATTTACACATTTTCCTAGAGTCCTCTCTACCTAGTTCAATATTTCCCTAAATCACTAGAGAAATATTCCTCTATCGCTGTCTTCTCACATCATTATATTCCCATAATCCCATAGACTATATCCAGCATCCCTAAATGATCAGAACAACATATTTCGTCGCTAGCATGAAATTATGTTCCCATTACTCGGAACGAATTTTCTGCTAGTACAGCATCAGTTCATCGCACATTAGAACCCAGTACATTTGGGGAAATTTTTCTCTCGATTTAGCGCTCGCGCGAGTTGATCTAAGTAATAATTTCCCGGGGCGTTTCTGTCTCGCTGCTGTCGATGCCAGATATTTATGGATATGGCGCGTAGCTCACGGAAACCTTTTCATTCGCGTTCTACTCCCTTTTTCATGGGAATAAAACATGTTGCGACACATATTTCGCGCTGTTTCAAAAGAGTTCACGTTTAGCGGCTGAAAAGTGTCGGTTAAAAGCGACTAGCTTGACAGCTTTATCGATTCGAACGCAAATCGAGCAAGTTCAAGGAAAAACTTGCTACACCGCCGTTGATGATCTTTCGTTATCGCGCAGGGAAAAACCGAAACAAAAGTGTTTTGCGAACATTTTTAAAATGCATTGATTTAGTGGAGTGGAAGTCGGATTGAATTTCAATATTTAGTGCATTACAAATTTATATTCTTTTGTTTTGTATTGGAAGTTATATTTTTGATTTGGTGGAAGTTGATGCTGTGTATTCATTTATTAATAAATACAGAAATGAAATAATTTAAGGTTAAAATATAATAAATAATTAATGGAAGTAATTAAATATATAAATTTATGAGTGATTTAATGCATATTTGAAATATTGATTAGTAATAGTGTTAATATAAATGTATTTGTACGAACGTTATTAATCAATAATTTTAATATTGGTCTTAATGTGTCGCTTTCCATGTTATTTGTCGAGTCATAAATTTTTATTAATTCTATCTTTTGTTTGTATTTATTCTAAATACGTAATTTATCGAAAACGTTTATCCGACAGAAATACACACATGTCTTGTTAAAAAAGACTGATGACTAATTTAATTGATATGACTTTTATAACAATTTTTTTCGGTGTCTCGAGGGCAATTAGTGCAAGTACAAAATGTTTAGGTATAGGTTATGTTTTGTTTTAAGTAACGCACCAAGTATATAAAATTTTATGAATATGAAAATATTTGAAGAGGAGACAACCTAGTTTGGGCAGATAAAGATTGTATTTAAAATTAATTATTTAAAGAAGCAGGACTAATAATATAAATAGGACAAGTAATATAAATATTGCAAGTAATCCAAATAATGCAAATTATGCAAATAATACAAATGATGCGCACAATGCAAATGATGTAACTAATTCACGTAATGCACGTAACGCAAATATTGCAAATAATGCAAATACTGCAAATAATACCAATAATGCAAATAATCCAAGTAACTAAAATAATGTACGGAATGCGAATAATCCAGGTGATACAAATAATCGAAATAATCCAAATTCCACCTAAATAATCCAAATACCCCAAATTCCGCTGAAGCAATCCCAAATTCCCCTCAAATAATCCAAATAACCAAAACCCCTCTCAGATTACATAGACCGCACGAATTTCTCTCAAACAATCCAACCCCAAATTCCTCTCGAATAACACAAACCGCACAAATGTCTCTGACGGAATCAAAATAACAAATTTCTACCATATAATTCAAATACAGTCATGGTCATTGAACTATCGCGCAAATTTCACTTTTAGTGCAATAACATTCATGGCTATTGCAACTGTAAGACTATTGCACTCCTGACACATTGTTGACGCACTCGTGACGCACTCTTAACATATTCATGACACACTCTTGATGAACTTTTGACGCAGTCTTGACACATTCGCGATGCACCCTTGACATATTCATGACGCATTCTTAACGCAATCGTGACGCACTCTTAACATATTCATAACGCACTGTTCACACATTTGTGGCGCAATCTCATTATATTCATGACGCGTTCTTGACGCACTCTTAACACATTTGTGACGCACCGTTGAAATATTCATGACGCACTCTTAACGCATTCATGACACATTCTTGATGAACTTTTGACGCAGTCTTGACACATTCGCGATGCACCCTTGACATATTCATGACGCATTCTTAACGCAATCGTGACGCACTCTTAACATATTCATAACGCACTGTTCACACATTTGTGGCGCAATCTCATCATATTCATGACGCGTTGTTGACGCACTCTTAACACATTTGCGATGCACCGTTGATATATTCATGACGCACTCTTAACGCATTCATGACACATTCTTGATGAACTTTTGACGCAGTCTTGAGACATTCGTAATGCACCCTTGACTTATTCATGACGCACTCTTAACGCAATCGTGACGCACTCTTAACATATTCATAACGCACTGTTCACACATTTGTGACGCAATCTCATCATATTCATGACGCGTTGTTGACGCACTCTTAACACATTTGCGACGTACCGTTGATATATTCATGACGCACTCTTAACGCATTCATGACACATTCTTGATGAACTTTTGACGCAGTCTTGACACATTCGTGATGCACCCTTGACTTATTCATGACGCACTCTTAACGCAATCGTGACGCACTCTTAACATATTCATAACGCACTGTTCACACATTTGTGACGCAATCTCATCATATTCATGACGCATTCTTGACGCACTCTTA
The DNA here is from genome assembly GCA_963576845.1 of Megachile leachella. Classification (NCBI taxonomy): domain Eukaryota; kingdom Metazoa; phylum Arthropoda; class Insecta; order Hymenoptera; family Megachilidae; genus Megachile; species Megachile leachella. Next base: position 6,994,150 of record OY756252.1, on the reverse strand, counting down.
ACACATTTGCGACGCACCGTTTATATATTCATGACGCACTCTTAACGCATTCGTGACGCATTCTTAACACATTTGCGACGCACCGTTGATATATTCATGACGCACTATTGATGCGCTCATGACGCACTCTTGATGCACTCATAACGCACTGTTGACGTATTCATACCTCAGCTGTGATCAATTTTACTCCAATTTTTATTACGCTCCAATTTGGAGTTCAAGTCCAACTTACATGGTCAACGCATAATACCAAATTGACATAACATTTCAACTGTCCTTGTTTTAATATTGTAGTGATTATTTACGCACCTGAGAAATCATAGTGCAAGGATACCATGCACAATTATATCATTCGAAAGGTATGTGACGTACTTCATATACAATCTGGCCATCGAATTAGGACCACGTAAAATTTCACTTTTATGGCTATAACATGGATGGCTATAGCAGCCTTAAGACTATTGATGTAAGTAAGCTAAAAACGTGGATACTAACAGTTATGATCCTGATGATGGCTGTAACAATTATGGTGATGATGATGGTTATAATAGCTTGACTATAACTGCCTTAAGACTATTGATATAGGGAAGCTGGAAATGTGACTGCTGTGATGATGTGGATGACGGGTATGACTATTATACAGTCCCTGGCCATCGGATTACCACGTACGAAAATTTCACTTGTATGGATATAATTATGTCGCGTACGGAAAATTGTCTTGGGTCGAAATTATTACTAAATATGTTGATAACATATACATAGCAATTTGTTACCGTGATAATAAATTGTGGGGGTGATGAGCGATTTAGGGTGCGAGCGTTTACGTTAGGAGTATCAATGTCACTAGAGGTGAAAGAAGGCCACAGAAAATGTCTGCCTACTCAAGACTAGTTTTCAACTCTCCACATTATCGAAGTTGAAAAGAATTACAGATATTTGGGCAAATAAAGGTATAAAATAAGCGTAAATGGAACCTGTGTATTTGAACCTAAAAGCAAGCATTTTGTGAGCGATGTTCTGAGTGTATACATATATCGTGAAGATAAAGTAAACTTCAGCACGCCGGTTGATCATTATCTGATTTCCTCATTGGTATCAAGAAAGCCTCGTCTTTGGAAACACGTCAGCTGGCGCTGTATTAAACGCCGGTGATGTTGAAAGAGGGATAGAGAGAAAAAGGGTTAACGAGAAAGCTGAGAGCTTATCGCTACCAAAGCTTTTACACGAAGCCTCCACCTATTCATTTAGGGTCGTTTTAAGTTATAACAACAATCAGAGTCACGTGTCACGCGAACTTCGATGTACCTGATCTCGTAATTGTTAACAAACGGTAATTAACTAGTAACACGTTATCAAAGCATCAATTAGCAGTTCGAAAATGTTTGGTACGGGAAGTAGCATGATCTGATAGTACAGTGGTGTTTAGGAGTGTAAGGTGGATTGTAGAATTAAGGTTTGCGATATTTCTTTAGCATTTTGGAAATTTAAGGATTTGGGATTTTGAGAATTTGGGATTTTGAGAATTTGGGATTTTGGGAATTTGAGATTTTGGGAATTTGGGAATTCGGGATTTTGGGAATTTGGAATTCTGAGAATGTGGAATTTCGAGAATTTGGGATTTTTAGAGTTTAGAAATTAAAGAATTTGAGAATTCGAAATTTTAAGAATGTAGAAGCTTGAGAATTCGTCAATTTAACATTTTTCAAATTTTCAAATTTCATAATTAGAAATATACAAAATTTGCTAATATTAGAATTAAAAAATTCCCTCATTCAAATACTGAAACTCTCAATAATTCAAAAGTACCAAATACGTCTAAATAAACTTTGTTTCCCTGAAATCACATAATTAATACGTGTACAACAATCTCTCGCTATATCGCATAAACGTCCAAATCAACTACAACAGCACATTTCCTCTGCACTCATAATAAATCGCAATTAAACCAAGAAAGCTGTAATTGAATGTCGAGAAAGTTAACTTTCATGACCTCATTGAAAGGGTACGCGTTATAACACGATACAGTGAGGCGTTAATTTTCGCCTGTTCGTTCCATCGTGATTCTAGCCGTGGACGATAGCCGGTTCGGTGTTGATTAATTAAAATTCAACGGTTGATAAGAAGAAACGGCCTTTGTACAGGCGGTTTCTGTTCGCGATAACGATAAAAATTCAGCTGGTGGAAAGCGATTTACTCAGCGAATTAACGATGACGAGAATGACGAGCAGTCGTGGAAACGGCGAAACCGCGTTTCATGGCCGCCGCCAAGCTGTACCATAAATTACGAAAGTTGCGAACACGCTTCCTTTTTTTATACCGGTAGTTCGGTGCGAACGTGTATAGTAAAAGTTGACGCTGTTTGGAAACCGCGGCGGGCTTCGTTCCCGGGGAGAAATTATGCGTGCGATCTCTGAGTGCATTACGAGAGAAACTTTTCTCTTTAATGTAGGGATTGGAGAATTGGGCTGGTTGCAAATATAAAATTTTAAAAATTTGTGAATTTGAGGGCTTGAGAGACGTAATGAACTGTGGATCTAAAAATTTGGGAAGGTACAAATTGAAAAATTGAAAAATTGAAAAAAATTTATGAAAAGAAAATTAAACAAAATTGAAGATTTAACAAATTGTATAATTGAAGACTTAACACATTGTAGAATTGAAGAACTGAAACAAAAAAATTACGAAAATTGAAGATTTAACTAATTGCAGAATTGAAGAATTAAAGCAAAAAAATTAAGAAAATTGAAGATCTAACAAATTGCAGAATTGAAGAATTAAAGCAAAAAAATTAAGAAAATTGAAGATTTAATAAATTGCGGAATTGAAGAATTAAAGCAAAAAAATTCAAAGAAATTGAAGATTTAATAAATTGCAGAATTGAAGAATTGAAGAAAAAAATTCAAGAAAATTGCAGATGTATCATTGAATAATAGTAACATTAAAGAACTGAAGAATTGAAGAATTGAAAAATAGCAGAATTACAGAATTAATGAATTAAAACTTTTATGAGTTGCCGAATTGAAAAATTGAAAAATGGATGAGTTGATGATTTGATGAATTGATAAACTGATGAACTAATGAATTAACGAATTGATGAATTGATGAATTGATGAATTGATGAATTGATGAATTGATGAATTGATGAATTGTCGAATTAACGAATTAACGAATTGACGAATTGATGAACCGACAAACTGATAAATTGATGAACTGATAAATTGATGAATTGATGAACTGATGAATTGATGAATTGAAGGACTGGAGAAACGAAAAGTCAAAGGATTGAAGAATTGAAGATTTAAGAAATTGGAGAATTCAGAAATTGGGAGATTTGAAAATTGAAATATTCAGACATTAAATATTGGAAGAATTGATATAAGGAAAATTGAAAAATTGAGAAAGCGCAAAAGTAAGAAGCTTGAAATTGAAAATTTTACATGACGAAATTGTAAAATCGTAAAATTAAATACTGTAGATTGAAAAACTGAAAAGATGTTTCCATTAAATGAATGGAATGTGAAAGTTGAAAACTGTAGAATGGCAAAATTGACAAATTGAACACTTGCAAAATTGTAGTAGTGAAAAAATAAATAGTTAAGAAATTTGAAAATTAAGAAAGTGAAAAAACGAAGAAGTGAAAAATTAGAAAATTGAAAACTTGAAGAAGTGAAATCTTGAAAAATTGAAAACTTAAAAACTTGAGAAATTGAAACTGATAACTTGAAAAATTGAAAAATTGAAAACTTGAAGAATTGAAAACTTAAAAAATTGAAAACTTGAAGAATTGAAAACTTGAAGAATTGAAAACCTGAAAAATTGAAAACTTGAAGAATTGAAAACTTGAAAAATTGAAAACTTGAAAAATTGAAAAATTGAAAAAAGAAAACTAGCAAATCTTATAATTCAAAAAATCGTAAACGTAGCGATAAAACAGAAAGGTTCTAAATCTTCAAAGGTCCAAATTGGATAATTTGAATCGCCTTGAAAGTACATGTAATAAATTCCAATCCAAACTTCGCCATTCGTTATCGTATAAAACGTAACCTTCGAGTATCCCCGGTTCTTTGCTTTGTTACGCTCGCAAAATTTCAGACAACTTCTCGGCAAAGCCTTATTAAGCCCCGACAAATTCACCGTTGAATCGAGTTTCTGTGTTTCGTCGAGGATCCGTGCTTCCACGGTCGTTCATCGATTTCCTATGTTCTCCAAGCTTATTGGTTATCGGTAGCCATTGGTTATATCAGTTGCTAAGAGCAAGATGGTGGCCAAGAAAAAAGGATATCGGCCCGATCTGTTCCACGATTCTTATCAACTTACTTTTATCGATGATGAAGAAGCTTATTCTTCCAGAGGAGTTCAAATATAAACCGGAAGCTTTTTCTTTCGGATAGGCGAATCGACGTCGTGGAAGACATCGATATCTACCATCTTTTTTCGACCCACGTTCGATATTTCGCCTCTGTACCTCTTGCCTATAATGCTTCCACCGTTTTTTGCCCGATTTTTCCTCGGCATAAATCATAATACGCTACAGAGGATTTAACTCGAAACTTTATTAAGACGTGTTTCGCTCAAACTATTTCAAATGAGAATTCGATTGAAGTGAAACATGGATTCGATTATTCATTTGATGGTAATTTTGATTCTGATGGGAGACTTTTTGTGGAGAAGAAAAATATTGTTACTACTAAGATTATCTTTAGATTCTCTTTTTACTGATTTTATGGGCTTTTTACTGGGTTCACTTATTTTAAATTAATAGTTGAATGAAATTATTCGGGAAAATTTAGAGTTGTATGAAAAAATTGACAGGTAGTAAATTATGGATCTTGCAAAATTTGAGTGGAGTATTATACATATACATAAGCATATACATATAGTGTAGTTACACTTATTTTAAATTAGTACCCGATTGAAATTATTCGATGATACTTCAAAGTTGCATAAAGAAAATTACATGTAATAAATTGTAAATATTCCAAAAATTGAAGAGAATATTATATATGTATACATATGCAGTGCAGTTATACTTATATTAAAATTTATACTCGAATAAAATTATTTGTTCTGAGACGTCTTTTAGTGACATGATGAAAACAGATTCATAATAAAATATGAATATTACAGAAATTGAGTGAAGTATCGTATGCAATAGTATATTTAAACTTATATTAAATTTGCACTTTAACGAAATTATTTATTCAGAGACATTATTTGGTCACACGATGAAAGTTGACTTATAAGAAATTATAAATATTGCAGATATTGAGTGAAATGTCATATGTACATATACATATAGTACAGCTACATTTATATCAAATTAATGGATTAAATTATTTATTCAGGATATTATTTAGTCATATGACGAAGATTGACTTATAACAAATTATAGATATTGCAGAAATTGAACGAGGTGTCATACGCATATATATAGTATATTTTAACTTATATTAAATTAATACTTGAATGAAGTTATTTATGCCGAAACATTTTTTAGTTATATGATAAAAATTATTATATATAAAATTATAAACAGATACTGCAGAAATAAATTGAAGTATTATACTTAAATGAAATCATACAATGCCACAATAAAAACTGACATAAAAAAATTTAAATATTGCAGAAATCGCACGAATTATTAAATGTGCATATATAGTACACTTGCACTTACATTAAATCAATACTTATATGAAATCGTTCAGCGATATTTTTCACATCACAAAATTTAAAATTCAATAAATTATATATACCTGTCTAATTATAAACTGAAATCAAAATATTTAAATAAGAGAATTATGATTTTAATTAAAAAAATCATTAAAAATTGCTTTTTTGAAATTAACCAAACGACTATGAAATGAACATTAAAAAAATAAAATGAAATTTCTGACAAATGTTAACAGCAATTTTAGAAAAATACTAAAAACAGGGTCGTTGAAATAATGAGAGAGTCCTCAAGGGGCTAATAAATTTGGATGAGGACAACGTAACGAAAGCAATTTCATTTGAAATTTCCCGGTATTTTAATGGGAATTCCTGGAATTCGTGTCCTGTACACAGATGGTGTTGATCTACCGCTACATTTAAGGCGCGCTCCCGTCTCTCGAACCCGTCAACCCCGCACAATATATTGTCACGATGCACTTTCGAGATTATAAGGTGCGTGTTGTAAACACATATGAAACTGCGGCCAATCTCGGTAACACGCGATACGTCCAAAACCGGGAAAAATAAACTCGTTGTTTCCCGTTTGATAATTTATCGCCGCCACGGATCGAGATTAGAAAGAATAAAGTTCGCGGACAGGAAAAGGGAAAAGATTTTGCGGAGCGAAATGAAGAACGATGGTGGAAACGCATGTTAATGCAAACTTCTTGTCGGCGAAAAAGGGGGTGATAAAAATTATCGTTCGCTGTCAGAAAAATATCCCTCTGTCAACGTTAAAGCTAATAAACGTGGCTCGTATCCTACGTCGTATGCAACCATGATGCAAATTAATTTGTGAGAACGACTTTTTGCTACAGAAATTAGCTCCTTATGAAACTGTTCTTCCTTTAACCTGCGTGCTGAAATTATTTTTATAAAAAAATATCTTTTGAAAGTTTCTATTCAGTAATAAATTAGTGAGTTCAATTAATCGAGGTCAGTTAAGTGCACGTTCTGTATTAGCTTACCCGGCACAATTCGGTTTCAACAATTCAATAAAGAACCACAACGTATCTAATACAGAATCCACTTAGTTTACCGCTTCACCAGTTTCTCCATTTGCTTTCAATTCACTCCATTACTGTTCAATTTAATAAATAAAAATCGATAATTTGCTAATGAACCTGGTATGTAACATCCTTGATTCTTCGTTTGCTTTAAGAACGAGGATCATAGGATTTTAGGAGCATGATATGAAAAGCAAACATTTATTTCATGAACAAAATTGGCATAGTTTAGAACATTTTGGATCTAGGGACTTTATTAAAAAATTGTCAAACTTTTGAATGTTGAAAAATTCTTTAATCAAGAACAAGGTTTTGAAGATATAAAACTTAAAAAAATTTGAAAATTTAAGACGTATCTTGATTCAACTACATAAACTACCGCAGGCTATATTTCGGTCTTCAGAGACAGTATTTAAAAATTTGATAACTTTTACAATGTTCTGAAGCTTCAAGTTTTACTACATCTTTTTAATACAAGTCTTCACTGCATCTCTTGTCTTCGAGTCTTTTGTGTGTCTTCACAATGTATTAAATATACCTTCAATCAAATTTACAATTTTGTAGAATTTGTATGTGAGTAGGTTTTTTTATAACGCCACTCGTGTAATATTAAACAGACGACCATTTGCAATTGTACTTAACTAGATGTTACTGTTATAAAGCTATTAATCGTGGAAGAAAGACAGGATATTGTTTAGTTACTTATATTTTAAGAAATGAACACATCAAATTTTATTTTGTTCTTAAGGTCTTTGGTATGCTAAAGACAGAGCCACTCGTATAATATTAAACAGACGACCATTTGCAATTGTACTTGACTAGATGTTACTGTTATAAAGCTATTAATCACAGACTATAGACAGAATCTTCCTCCGTTACTTATATTTTAAGAAAACAACATATCAAATGCTTTGTCATGTTAAGCTCACAGTTTGATATGTTGTATCAAACAGACGGCCATTTGCAACTGTACTTAAATACTATCGTCACAAAGCTATTAATCACATAATAACATCAATATCCTCCTCCGTTACTTATATTTTAAAAAAATTATAAAGTTAATGTTATATTGTAACGTCAAACGCTACGCGTCACACGGAAAGAATTGCAGTAAAAGTCGCACAGAATTTTTGCGTCAAACCGTATTAATTTAACCATATTCCACCCATTCTGTGTTTGATCCATATCCATGATCAATGTATCTAAAATTTATTTCCCCATATTTCATACGTATCTAAAATTTATTTTTATTTCTCCATCTGTCATACGATCGTATTTATGATACTTTTAAAATTCATTTTTATTTCTCCATTTCTCCTATGATCTATCCATCTAAAATTCATCCCGATTTCCTCATCTTTCATTCTGAAAGCATCCTTCTCTTCTCGTGTTTCTGTGTCCTCCTGTGCTTCCGCGCACGGAACATTGACAAACTTTCCATAACGAAGTTCGACTGGATCTAAACTAATGTAAGTTATTTGACCTCATATTGGTCACTACTGCAAACTCGGTTATACGTTCAACTTCGTCTGATTGGTACTCCTTGGTGCGCGTCCGGAGTTCGGATAACCGCGGCTGTATTTTATCCTTGATCAAGGAAGACAAATACTTGTTAGATTATTAGTTCTTTTTAATAATGGTTCTTTTCCAAGAAACATTTTCTGTTCAAGTAAATTTGGACAGGGCACTTTATTGACAATAATTTTTGTACATACGTATGGACTACATAAATGTACATACACATGGACTTCATAACAGTGCATACGCATCGACTTCATAATTGTGCATTATATACCCTATACAACTTTCTAATTTAATATAAATTTTACAGTATGAATTCTATAATAGAAATAGTAACGAATTTATACTGTTCATGCATCTGTTCATTTAGAAACATGTGGACGCACCGTGTGCGTCATACCTGCCTATGTCGTTTCCGGCCAAACCGTGCGAGATACGACTTTTTGACAAAGGAGAAAACTTGCTTAAAATGGGTCAAAACCCCTAGGAAAATTGTCAAAAGTGAGGTAAGGGGGCTGGCGAAACAGATGTTGATGAGGGTAGGATACGTCGGTGTCGTCAAACATGCCTATATCGGTTCCGGCCAAACCGTGCGAGATACGACTTTTTGTCAAAGAATCAAACTTTCTTAGAATGGGTCAAAACCCCTAGGAAAATTGTCAAAAGTGACGTAAGGGGGCTAGCGGAGGAGATGTTGATGAGGGCAGGATACGTCGGTGTCAAACATGCCTATATCGGTTCCGGTCAAACCGTGCGAGATACGACTTTTTGTCAGAGAATCAGACTTGCTTAGAATGGGCCAAAACCCCTAGAAAAACTGTCAGAAGTACTGCAAGGTAGCTAATGGAGGAGATGTGGAGGAGGGTTCTCCGCAGTGGACGAAAGCCATAAAGGTATGACTCTTGAAACGCCATCTGTATTTGAAGAAAAATAACCAAGGCAATAGAATTAAAAGCCCCGTCATCCATTATTCAACACACAACATACAGCTCCAGAAACATGGACATCGAACAAATAACGTAATCGCATTAATAAATAACTCAAAATCTGAACATCGGCTGTAAGATATAAAAAAATTACATGAGTAATTTTAGTCTGCTAACAATCGTACAAGGGATTTGTATCTAAACCGAAGTTGCGAAGGATATTACGAAAGTTACGTAAATTGAATGCATTACAAGAATAGTTGTATGGCAACCGTTTCCGCATAGTATTCGAAACACGTCTAACGAAACTTAGGTATTGAAATTAGTCGGAATACGTAAGTACATATTGAAACTTTATCCCATCCCTGTTTGACGTGTCTATTCCCACATGATCCCTCTTATTATTGAGTCTGGAGATCCCACAGCATTAAGTGAAATTCCCTTGGCTTTCCACGTAATGTGAGCCCAGCGCAAACACTTCCGCAAGGAAGCTGTGCAATGTGTTTCGTGTGCCATCATACTACGCGCAATTCTACTGTCGAAGTGACGTAACTACCGCAATTATGTCACTCGAGTGTTCCAGCTTTTTACGAGAAAACAGCCATTTTCTATCGACAACATTTTTCAAAAGCTTAGACAGTCTTTTAATCCTCGACTTCGCGCTCAATTTAATCCCCTACTCGACATTTCATTTTTAAACCATTCTCATAAAAAACACCTGGTCTCCATTTTTTTTTAATTTTTATCGTTTTTAATACTTTATGAAACTTTATGATATAAAAATAATTAGCTCGATACAAAAACTAAGAGGCTTGCATAATATAAGTTAACAATGGTATAACGAAGACAGCAAGAAATCATAGTCTCTCGCAAACATTTTCCGCGATTACCGGGAGCAAATCATAATCGAAGCCATAAACAGCCGTAATGGAAACCGGGACAAATAGGGGGTGAAAAAGCTCGCGAGCAATCGCGTCAATTTCGTGCTTTTGCCGCGGAATCCGTTTACGAAGTAAAGTAGACCGACAGAATGTTTATTAAGTATAATTGTGATAATTGTGTCAGTGTGGCAGTAGAGTTCGCGGTTTTGCTCGATGACAAAAACGGAATGTATTTCCGGCTTCCACGCGGAAGTTTTTCACGCTTGGGTTACGTTACGAGTGAAAATATGGGGTACAGTAGATTCTCATTAGATTCTCATATGTAGATATTTCTCTAGTTTTGCTGCTCTCCGCGTAAACTTTCACTAGTTATATCACAACCTTTATGTAGATTTTAACAGTTATGCCACCTTCACATGTGGGTTCTCTAGTTATATTGCATCATATATATAAATTTTCACTAGTTATATTGCTACGTTGAGTTTTTCTCTAACTATATTTCATCCATATAGATTTCTAGTTGTTTTGTCACTTTCATACCATTCTCTAACTATATTGCCATTTTCATACAATTTTCTCTAGTTATATAGCCACCACCGAAAAACTTCCTCCTGTTATATTGCTACCTTCCCAGGGACTTCCTCTAGTTATATCGCCATTTCTCACAATATTCTCTTGTTATATTGCCGTTATCAGAAAATTTTCTCTACTTATATTGCCACATTCATGTAGACTTTCTCTAGTTATATTGCCACATTCATGTAGACTTTCTCTAGTTATATTGCCAAACTCATGTAGACTTTCTCTAGTTATATTGCCAAACTCATGTAGACTTTTTCTAGTTATATTGCCACATTTATGTAGACTTTCTCTAGTTATATTGCCACATTCATGTAGACATTCTCTAGTTATATTGCCACATTCATGTAGACTTTCTCTAATTATATTGCCAGAGTCATACAGACTTTCTCTAGTTATATTGCCGCCATCAGAAAAGTTCCTCTAATTATATAGCCATTTCCATTTATTATAAATTTAATTTTATTTGTTAAAAATTATATGAAACTAATACCATTCATATCGATTCTAAATGCATTTTATTCAGCGAAAATCAGCGAAACCGATTTTAAAACCGTTGAACAGGTTTTCACAACAGATATTTGACCATATGACAGTTAAATAACGCACGAAATATCAAAAGTGAAAAATATACAATTTTATGCGAAATTACCACTGCGAATTTGACTTTCAAGTGCATACAAATGTCCCAGGTGTGAAAACTATTCGTAGAAGCCGACTGCGAGACTGGAAATCCATTGATCGAAATCGATATTTGATTCGTATCACTGTCATCATCGTTTTTTTTTTCACAATATGTAAAGTCCGCAGAGCGCAGCATTCCGTGCAATTTGTTTTCATGTACCCTTGATTTAGAAACATTCGAATTGCACGATAAATTGTTAGCCCATTCGCAAGACCGTTCACACGCAGCCTATTGATTTTCTTTTATAAATCGGTATCACAGACAAAATTTATTTTGTACTTTTTCATTTGATTTAGGAATATGGAAATTGGAAGTTTTAATTTGGGAATTTAGATTTGGATGATGTAAGATTTTTGAGTTTGGGAATTTAGAAATTTGGTATTTGAAATTTTGCAATTTTAGAAATTTGGATTTTGGGAATTTCAAAATTTACATGGAAATTTGGGACTTGAAATTTTGGAAATTTCAGAATTTTGGAATTTCAGAATTTTGGGATTTGAAATTTTGGAAATTTCAAAATATTGGAATTTGAGATTTTTGAAATTTCAAAGCTTTGATTTTTGGAAACATAAAAATTTGGAGGTTACAACATTTGAAAAATTGGAATTTGCAATTTTAAGAAATTTTTACATTTCCAAATCTCCGAATTTTCAAATTTCCAAATTTCCAAAATTGCAAATAAATATTGCAATTCATATACATTCCAAGTATCACTAGTTTGAAGTAATTATTTACTCGCATTACGTTTTCACAAAAAAATTAAGAAAAGTTGATCACGATCTACAAATGATTGAAAAGACACAATCACAGAATAATGATACAATAGCATCCTTTAATTTCAATTTTGCGTGCCCGCTCAATTTCTATCGAATTGCAGGTAATTTTTACGTACAAGTCCTCCATTGTTCCACGGCGGATGTTAAAATTCAGCAAACGTACTGACAATTCCCATCACGTATATTTGAGATGTTAAAGCAGAATAAAAACCGAAATCACCGGGCTTACAGATGGGGTAAAGCTAAAGCTTTCTGACGAACCTCAAATTGTAAATATATGGAATTTGAGTTAGATATGTGAGCAGCTTTTAGATCAGCTAAAATGAAAAATAAGTGTGCAACATGAAATTCGATCAAATTCTATTATTCCAATTTCATATCGTCGTAAATTTTATAAGTATTTCAGTTTCAAAGTTTTAGGTCGATAAGTTTCATCAATTTTTATCAATGTTCATCAGTTTTCATTAGGAATCATCAATTTTGATCAATATTCATCAATTTTCATCAAGGATCGTTTTATGAGTAGTCATCAACTTGCATGAACAGTCATCAATTTTTAGCAGCAGTCATCAATTTTTGTTGAAATTCATCAATTCTCATCAGTAGACATCAATTTTTATCAGTGGTTATCAATTTTCTCGAATAGTTATCAATTTTGGCCACTAGTCACTAATTATCATCAGTGAACATCAATGTTCAGCAATATAAATCAATGGTCATGAATATTTATCGATATTTATCAATATTCATCATTACTCATCAATATTTATCTATGTTCACCAATGTTCATCAATGTTCATCATCAATATTCATCAATATTTGTCAATGTTCATCAATGTTCATCATCAATATTCATCAATATTTGTCAATATTAACCAATGTTCATCAATATTCATCATCAATATTCATCAATATTTGTCAATGTTACCCAATGTTCATCAATGTTCATCAATGTTCATCATCAATATTCATCAATATTAATCAATATTTGTCAATTTTCACCAATGTTCATCAATGTTCATCATGAATATTCATCAATATTAATCAATATTTGTCAATTTTCACCAATGTTCATCAATATTCATCAATATTTATCAATATTTATGTGTTCTTCAGTGTCCATCAATTTTCATCAATGTTCGTCATCAAATGTTGATAAATAGTAATGAATATTATCAGTGTTCATCAATGTTTACCAATTTTCATGAATGTTCATCAATGTCATTAATTTTTTAGCGTTTTCATCAGCATCATCAATTCTCACGTCGTTGTAAAACCATGTATTTTGCTCTCTGACCTGATTGAACCCATGTAATCTCCGCAAAGAGCACCAGAAAAAAAATCGTCACACTTCAACGACGATTCAGACACCGAGAAACGACTCGAAAATTCCGGTGGATCGCGCGAACGCGTTTAAATTCCTTTCGCGAGCACGCTTGTCGTTCCTTAAGAGGCGTCGAGGATTTCGCAAAAATATAATGGCCGGTAATGCCAGGACCCTGTATTAAATTTAATCCGTAACGGAAGACCCGTAAACGTCGCACGGAGGGGCGGTTTCATGGTGTAAGCAGGGGGATAAAGAAAGGGGTGAGGATAAAAAGAAGCGAAATGAAAGCATCCCGCGCGTATGCAAATGGGTCGGTTGCGCAGCTGCGACGACGAGCACGCTATTCTGATTCGCATAGAACAGCACGACGAAAGCTCGTAACGATTTTCTCTCGTATAAAAATGAAGCGAGAGATATCAGCGACTTCCTCCGCAGGAGGAGCTCGTGCGCATCGTGCCCTCTCGTCTTTCGCATCGAGTTTTTTTCTGAATATGCACGGCCCTGCACGTCGGCCTCTTATTTATTCTGCTGCGACACTTAGAGCGATGCTACACTAACACACGTGTGTACAACTGCCTGCAACGTAAGCTTCCTTCGATTTTTAACTGCTGTTGTACAATTTGCAAGTTTTTCGATTGCTAAATTTTCGTATTTATACTATTTATGGACTTTCTTTTCGTATATTTGTGGACCTCCACTGCGGATATGTGGACCTCCGCTAAATCATGAATTCGTGAGACCGCGGATAATTGAAACCGCGGATATGTGGAACCGCGGATAACTGAAACCGCGGATGCGACGAACCGTGGATAAGTCGACCTCCACTAAATCACGAATTCATGAGACCGCGGATAATTGAAACCGCGGATAACTGAAACCGCGGATGCGACGAACTGTGGATAAATCGACCTCCACTAAATCACGAATTCATGAGACCGCGGATAAATGAAGCCGCGGATAATTGAAACCGCGGATAACTGAAACCGCGGATGCGTCGAACCGTGGATAAGTGGACCTCTACTAAATCACGAATTAGTGAGACCGCGGATAGGTGGAACCGCGGATAAAAGAAACCGTGGATACGAGGAATCACGGATAACTGAAATCGTAGATATGAGGACCCGTGGATAAGTGGACCTCCACTAAATCACGAATTTGTGAGACCGCGGATAAGTGGAATTGCGGATAACAGAAACCGCGGATGCGTCACGATATCAAGCTCTTGTCGAGCTCTTACAATATCTCAAAAGTACAATATTTAATGTTACAAAAGCGTGGAAGTAATCTTTCTAAGAGAAACGTTATAAAATACGTTACTTCAAATAATATTTTTGAATCGATGCTGTAACAAAAGGTCTCTCACGTTCCTCGTTTCTTTGGGCTTCTTTTCCCCATGAACATGTTCCAATCAAGTGGCTTTTGATTGGAAAACTTTTTACAGTTAATACTGTCTAAGAGTTTCAAGTTTAAGTTCCACTGTTTCCTCTGCGAGGAACAGCCCGAAGTTTCAATTTAACAATCTGGTTAACTTCTGTAACGATGCTGTATTCTGATCATTTGGTCTGTTATTCAATGAAAGTTCGATGCAGCTTTTTTTAATGGGGAACAAACTCGTTGATAGACGTACACTTGTTTGCGGTAAGTTGGTCAATTAATTTGTGTAATTGTGTCTGTTAAGTAGCTAACATTTTTAATGGCGTATTGCAATATTTAAAAGGACACTTCTTCCATCCATTTTGCAATTTTATAATTGCGCTAATAAAAAAGATGGTATAATTAAACACGTGCGTAGTAATTGTAGAAAATTAACTAGCAAAGAAGCAAATTGGACACGTAAACAATTCTGTTTATCCGAACCAGTTTATGTTCGTTCAAATTTGTGTAAATTGCAGAAGCATGTGAACTCAGCTAAATAGTAAGCACTAACGAAGATTGTTAATTATCCGCGTCGACTAGATAACGCTATCCGTTAATTACGGTGTAAAGTAAATTTCGATATAGATTTCTAGGTTCCAACAAAAATTATAATGCACTTGAATTCGAAAGCGACATGTCACGATCTCTCACATTCCGCGATAATTCGCGTTAAAAGTTTTCGGAAAGACACGAAACTCTTATATTATAACGAACGCAAAGTCAACGAGCTGAATTTATGGATTGACCTAATAAACGTCCTACGTTATGACGATATTTCTTGTGTCATAAAAACTTGAATGAAAGAGTCGTTTGATCGATAATCCGGTAGAGATGATGAGCAAAATGAAGTTTCCTTCGAAGATAAGTATCATGGTTAAAAGAAAGAAATCTCTTTTCCGAGTAATCTGTCATTCTCCTCCCGTTTGATGTCTGCTTCAGAATGGAGATGAATTATATAAGTCTGGTCCTTTTAATCTGATCGAATTCAATACTCAAGGTTCCCCTTATCCGCGGTTTCATTTATCCGCAGTTTCACTTATCCACGGTTGCAAAATTGGGGATTTACTTGTGGTCTTTCATACTCTATGGTTCCATTTATCCGCGAGTTCATTTATCAGTGGTTCCACTTATCCGCGGGTTCGTTTATCCCCGGGACCCAATTATCCGCGGTGCCCCATATCCGCGGTCTCACAAATTCGTGATTCAGTGGAGGTCCCACTTATCCACGGTTCGTCGCATGTGCGGTTTCAGTTATCCGCGGTTCCTCGTATCCACGGTTTCAGTTATCCGCGGTTCCACGTATCCACGGTTTCTGTTATCCGCGGTTCCACGTATCCACGGTTTCTGTTATCCGCGGTCCCACGTATCCACGGTTTCTGTTATCCGTAACAATAATTAAATAATTGCAAATGACGTGACAGTAAGGAAAATTTTGTCCAAAAGAAAAACGAGTGTTGAATTCGTATAGCACCCGTGAATATCTTCTATTTGGAAACATTTCGGTTTAACACCGATTTCAATATCTTCCAACGACCCTTTAAATCGCAACTCTTAAGCTTAGCCCTCAGATATTTTCCGAAATTGCCCTGAACTCTCACCCGGGCCAAATTGCCTTCCCTAAAACGTGACCATTTCTACGCCCCTACGGTGTTCGCAAAGTGATGTGTATCTAAATAGAAATCGTCTCTGCCCGTAGATCTACATAATCGATAAAATGTCCGTTTCATTTTCGTTCGGAGTTTATTTCCGTATATATTTCGCCTTATAAATACGTTACCGGTGATCCGATATTCCGATCGCGTATTCCCAATAAGCCGATTTGTCAGTTCGTTGTCGTAAATTCGGGGACGGACATTTAAATGGAGTTATTAGGTAATTAATTATTAAGTCAGGTTACATCTGTAACGACAGGGAGAATATTATGTGGCTCGAAATGGCGTTCAGGAGAAGTTAGGTGTTAGGTCTATGCATAGAACTAGAAATGTTCTAAAATTGAAACCTGTCAAAGTTAAAATATTCAAATCTTGGAGCATTCCGAACATAAACCGGTTTAAACTAAAATGGTGATCCAAACATAACACCGTTTGACCTCGATGCGTTCAGACTTGAAGCGTTCTAACCTTGAAATGGGAACATGGTGCACTCTAAACTGAAAACGTGTCAAACTTGAAGCGTTGTGAACTTATCAAACTTAAAATATTCTTGAAGCATTTCAAACTACAATTGAAGTAAACTAAAATGATAATTCAAACATAACATCGCTTAAACTTGATGCATCCAAACTTGAAGCATTCTGAATCTAAACCGTTTTAAGCTTGAAGGATACTGAATCTAAACAGTTCCAAACTTGTATCGTTCTGACCTTAAAACACCCAAAACTTGAAGAGTTCCAAACTTGCAGTATCCTAAACTTTAAGCGAACATAGACAGTTCTAAACTTATTCCACTCTTAACTTAAATCACCAAACTCGAAACATTTTAAATGTGGAGGCACATTTTTGAGTACTTTCCCAACCCAATAATTATCTCCATCGGACCAAAATACTCACCGAGAACTCCAAATTAATCCCATGAAGATCATTTCTACTAGACACAAATTGGAAATGGAAATCCAAGTGCATTCCTCAAAAAGTGATGGTCAAGTAATAAACCAAGCAACACGAATAGGAAATTGCGAATGAAGGACTCTACTAAGATCAAGGTCCTGGCAACCAGATGCGAATAAACTAAAAATACTCGATAGAATGTAACGACATGTACTTGGACACCATTGTAAAACATCAACATCCACTTATTTTTAATAATATACCAAGGAGAACGACTATACGCATCTGATCTTCCAAATGATCGCATGTCCTTTACAATTTTACCTGTCCAATTACCTACTTTACAAGATGTGGTACTTTTACGAACAAGACTAAGGGAACTTCCACATTTCTATCAAGTACACAAATTTGTCAGGAAATGGAAATCCGAGTGCATCCGCAAAAAGTGACCGTCAAGTAATAAACCAAGCAACACGAATAGGAAATTGCGAATGAAGGACTCTACTAAGATTAAGGTCCTGGCAACCAGATGCGAATAAACTAAAAATACTCGACAGAATATAACGACTCGTGGGGTGTTGTTGCTGCTGCGGGTAAAGAACCTATTGATTTGAACGTATACAAAGTGTTCGGAGTGTCGACCATTCCTTCACCGACTGCTTGCACTTATCCTTATCAACCCTCAACCACTTGCAGACCAGATCACTTCCCTTTGCGTCCAAATTCCCGAACGCAAATATTCCAATATTTCTGTATCCGGACCCCGTTTTTGGGCAATCTGGTCAGGTCCATGTACGGCTCTGAACCTATTTTCCACTTGCATCTGATGCACTTACTAATCTGAACCTAAAATTCTGTTGGAACTACTCCCATTTTTACAGTCAAAGCTTATGAAACGGGGACTCGTGGGTCAGTAATCTACAGTCTGGCGGTTATACTCGTTCGTGATAATTATACTAAAATAACGTGACTGTACTCAAAAGTTGTAAGCTTGAAGAAATGGGACATTTAAAAGTAAGTTATATTGGAGGATTCAGTGACAGGAACTATAAACGATGTATTAGTGCGTTGATGGGAACTTGGATCTGGGTCTCATCCTCTTGCTGGGCTATTGTATTCTGAGACCTGAGCTATTTGATGCTGCTAACTGAGCATGAGTCTGAAACTAATAAATGTTCTAATACTTATGGACCATTGTAGATACCAGGTCGTATCTACATTCGTACTTGTTTTCGAAAGTTGTAAGCTTGCAGAAATAGCAAACTTTGGTGTGGACCAGTCTCAGATGATTCGACGACAGGAGGAAATTTTATATTATTTTATTGATAGAATCTTGAATGTGTGACCAATCTTGCTACAGTAGACCTAACTATTATTATCATATGCAAGTTCAGAAGAGAAAGATCAATTAGAAGAAGTGACGTGTCGGCAAGCTCGAATAACTCGCGTTAGCCTGGAAACGCAATATAAATCAGTCGTAGCCGGTTTCGAATCACTTTGACCGTCCATATTGTAATCCACGGGCCAAATGAAGCTGTCTGTTACAGAAATCGCATTATCATGGAAATTCTCAGTTCGCAGAGAATAGTACCTGCATACTGGAGAGCCATTGTACGGTCGAGATTATATTGCTTTGATTATATCGTCGAATCGAGGGAACAAAGATTACGTTCGCGATGCATTGTTGGGAATGTTCCTTTTCGCTAGTCGTTTTCACTCTCTCTGACTCGTTTTAATAACGAAAATGGAATTGTCGTCATTTGCTTGGATCCTTTGATCGAGGAGCCCGATTCTACGGAATTATGCGAACGTTTGTGCAGACGTTCTTAACGTACAAAACCGGCTGAATATTGAATTGTATTTTGGATACACGGCTTCGAATTCATGGCACAGGAACATAAATTTCGCAATTAAGAGGACTGCTATTGAATTAAATTACTCGCTTTAATTATGCGGTATGTTTAGTTTGATTGCGAGTTTAGATTCGCTGCGTTTGAGGAACATAATTATATTACTATTTTTTAAAATTAATCGAATTCCCGATTCTAAAGTTCTGCTACCGTTTTCAAAGTGATAATTCACGGATTAAATTTACGTGAGCGGCATTTTTGGCGCGAAATCGTTTTAGGGTTGTTATGAGATATTTGATAATAGCTCGTCGTCATTAAAATGTTTTCTATGCAGATTGGCGCTTCGGTAATTATTGTCTCTTCTGGCGTCTCAACTCCATCTTTTTGCAGAGACAATATTAATGGCGCTATTGTTCCGAAAACGATCCTCACGAATTTAGGTCTTCAAAGACGACAGCAGCTCGTTCCGCTTGGCCTAACTCAATTCCCTACCTTCAACTCCATCCTCGACTTTTGAGAAGAGCACTGAGCGAATTTCGAACTAACAACTTGCGAGAAACTGTAGAACTTATACTTTAATGAAGTAGTCTACCATGATTTGCAGCATCAAAGATGAACACTTTCTCTTTTCTTTCTCTTTATTTTTTTAATATCGTAAACATGAAGTTCTATCAGATGGTTCGGTGTTGTGGATGTACGCAAAAATATTTGAATCAAGAGTGCAGTTTTCTTCTGAATATTTAGTTCACTTCCCAAATTTGAAATTTATACTTTAATGAAGTAGTTTGCTTGTGGTTTGCAACATCAAAGATGAATATTTCATCTTTGCTCTCTTCTTCTCTTTTTTAATATCGTAGATAACCTCAGATACGGGATGGTTTTACGTTGCGAAAGCAGCATGATATAACAGAGTGAAATATAAATTTGTTAATTTCCAATTTGCAAATTCAAAATCGCAAAATTTCTTTATTTTCCGAATTTTTAATTCTAATTAGTATTTCTTGAACTCCCAAAATTTTTAGTTAGTCAAGTTTTTTATTATTCAAGAATTCAAGTATTCAAGTATTGAATTATTCAATTATTCTATTACGCAATTTATCAATTTATCAATTTATCAATTCATCAATCCATCAATCCATCAATCCATCAATCCATCAATCCACCAATCCACCAATCCACCAACCCATCAATCCACCAATCCAGCAATCCATCAATCTATCAATCTATCAATCTATCAATCTATCAATCTATCAATCCACCAATCTATCAATCTACCAATCTACCAATCTATCAATCTATCAATCTATCAATTTTTCAATCTTCAATTTACCAGTTTTCAATCTTTCTGTCCTTAAATATTGTTCAATTTTACACTTTTAAAATTCACAATGCTTAAAATATTTAAATTCCCAGTTTTCGAAATATCTAAATTTCCAATTATTTTCTAAATCATTCATATAATGTTAAAACGATATTATAACACCATGACTCTTCATACATTTTCTTTTCTTCTTTTAACCTTTACATTTTTCATTAATCATACTAAAATTATAAACGTACCAATATGGTTAAATCGAAGCCACTGCAATAATTCACAAATGTAAACGAGTTATTGTTCATGCAGTGATGATGGAAACTTAATGATTTGCAGAATTACAACAGTTCTAGAAACGTTCCGTGCTTGAGTAAGTAGTATAACTCGACCATAAATCAACCTTAATGCGACCAGGTAATACATATGTATTTCGATAAACTTTCCAGTGTAAAGCCGTGATATTGGTTTATTCAAGTATTTGTTGTAACTGTATTGTACTCGTATTATGTTTCCAATGGCATTTATTATTCTGCCAATGATTTAATTATTAAATGCAAATCTCCAAATTTACAAATTTGCAATTTCTCAAACTTTCTAATTTTATAAATTTTCAATTCTCTAAAATTCTTCAAATTTAGAAATTCTCGACTATCTCAAACTTCTCGAAATTCCAAATTCTCAAATCTATCGAATTTTTCCATATTTTCAAATATCTCGACTTTCCTAAATTTCCATCCTCATAAATTTCCTTAATCTTCCAAATACAAAAATCCTCGAATTTCTCAAATTTCCCAAACTCCCCATTTTCCAAATTCTCTCATCCTCCTTCTATCCTCTTATCCCCAGCTTTTCCAATTCTCCAAAAATCCTCGAATTTTTCAAATTTCTCAAACTCCCCATTTTCCAAATTCTCTCATCCTCCTTCTATCCTCTTATCCCCAGCTTTTCCAATTCACCCCGAAAAATTTCGAACAACTCCGAACCACGGAACACTCGAATTCCTCGAAGCACTAGCCAAAAAAAACACGGTTTAGATTTTAGATGATTATTCATGGGCTACAGTTGTCCAGGTGTGTACACAGCCGAAGTTGTCCGACGAGCTGATTGGAATCGAAACAGGAGTTTTCGATCAGCAAGCAGACGCGTATCGAATTTCGGCCGTTTCGAATGTTGCGTTTCCGTTCGGCTAGCCGTTTGCCGGCTCTTCACTTGGTAGCCGGTCGTCATTCGATTATTTCAAGATTTAAATGAAACTAACGCTGTCAGCGGGGCATTCGAGCGCGAGAAAAACGCCCGGCCCGGCGAGGAAATACTCGATCGTTCAAGCGAGTCGGGTCCGGCGAAAAATTCATCGCGTGAAATCCGATCAGCGTGCGACGCTAACAAGTTTTCATTTCACGAAACGTTCTTTTCGCGTGACCGATTCTCAAACCGCGCGTAAATAACCGTTTCCGGGGATGTTTATCGACGAGGACGTTTCCCGTCCAATGTGAAAGCTTTAATGAAGCTGGACTTTCAGAGGATTTGAAATTCTGATTCTCTCGTGTGGAGAGTTGGGCTTTTGTTTAAGAGTGCATTGTTGTGTTATTAGCTGGTGGTAGTAGCCTTAACAATAGGTAGTCTTATTCAGTATGAGGTAAGTAGTCTTACTCAATAGTCCATAGGTAGTTTTACCCAGCAGTCCATAGGTAGTTTTACTCAGTAGTCAATAGCTAGGTAGTTCATAGGTAGTCTTACTTAATTGTCAGTAGGTAGTCTAACTTCGCAGTCCATATGTAGCCTTACTCAGTAGTACATAGGAAGGTTTACTCAATACTCAGTAGGTAGTCCAATTCAGTAGTCAGTAGGTAGTCCAATTCAGTAGTCAGTAGGTCAGTAGCAATTTTGCTATGCCTATATTGGCGATCGTGAGATCCAATACTACCGCCGAAAATATGTGCGAATCTAGGCGTCCATTTTTCTCTTCTGACCAATTGGGCCCGTAGTCCTTCCAAACACCTGGCTCAGCCTCCCAGCGCCAATTCCTGGCTTGACTACGGTATGTACTGTAGACAACCCTGTTCCTGGTGCGTCGGCTGAGCCAGGTTTAAGGGACGCCACCTTGAACAGTCCAATGTGACGTTCTGACGTTCGACCACTCGAAACGTTTGCCGACTTGTTCTTTGACTCAATTGTGACCGATACCGCCGAAAATACGTGTGGGTATTTTTCTATTCTGACTGGGGCCACGGTCCAAACACCTGGGTCAAGTCATGGGTTGTCGGTGATCATTACTGCAATGTTAAAACGAGTGAAGAAAGTTAAAATGTTAGGTGTACTTTCAATTTATCTTGATCATGTAAATTGTAATTGGTATTAAATTCCGGACTCGTGCTGATTTTGGTTTGCGTCATACGGTACGTCACGAAGACTGGATCGTGCTAATTTTGGTTTGCGTCATGAGGTGCGTCATGAAGATTCGGTTGTACTAATTTAGGTTGCGTCATAAGGTGCGTCATGAAGACTCGATCGTACTAACTTTGGTTACATCATAAGGTGCGTCACGAAGACTCGATTGTATTAATTTTGGTTGTGTTATAAGGTGCGTCATAAAGACTCGATCGTACTAATTTTGGTTTGCGTCGTCAGGTGCGTCATGAAGACTCGATTGTACTAATTTTGGTTGAGTTATAAGGTGCGTCACCAAAACGTGTTAGTGCTAATTTGGATTTAAGTCATAATGTGCATCACCAAAACTTATTGGTGCTAATTTAGGTTCCGCCATAAGGTGCGTCATGAAGACTCGATCGTACTAACTTTGGTTGCGTCATAAGGTGTGTCACCAAAACTTGTTGGTGCTAATTTTGATTTGCGTTATAAGGTGCGTCACCAAAACTTGTTCGTGCTAATTTTAATTTGCGTTATAAGATGCGTCACCAAAACTTGTTCGTGCTAATTTTGGTTTGCATCATAATGTGCGTCACCAAAACTTGCTGGTGCTAATTTTGGTTGCGTCATAAGGTGCGTCACAAAGACTCGACCGTGTTAATTTTGGTTTGCGTCATGAGATGCGCCACGATGATTCGATCGTGTTAATATTGCTTTGCGTCATGAGGTGCGTCATAGGGATCATCGTGCTAATTTTCGTTTGCGTTATGAGGTGTGTCATGAAGACCATCGTGCTAATTTTGGTTTGTGTCATAAGGTGCGTCATGAAGACTGCATCAAACTTAAATATTCGTAAACTTATTTAGTAGTACTTATTCATTACTAAGCTCTTCACATAAAACTACCTTAAAATGTAACTAACTAATATGAACTCCGCATTCACCAAAACTGCCCAACTCCAACAAAGTACCAAAAATGTCTACCCAACCTCCTTATTTTTATACCTTCTAAGACCTAGCCAACTACAGCTACCTTAATACAGTTTTCAACTGCATTCCACGTGGCAGACGTGTTAAGAAAATTAAAAGAAAACGTTCGCCGAACCGGAGTCTGCAACGAAGTATTCGTCAGTCCGAGAATTTCATTCCCGCTATAAAAGTTTGTGGAAAGGTTGGCGACCATCTACTGAGTAACGGCTCTTGTTCAGTCTCTTTCCCGGTGGAATTCCAAATCGAAACGGAATCCATCAGGTCCGGGGATTCCGTCAGGTGTGAGAGCTCGACTATCAAACCGTGGAACAGAGAGATAGCAATTTCAACGCTGTTCCAATATCCGAATAATGATCTTCGCTGTGACGAGCTGCGGACCTAGGCTCAACGTTCATCAGCTACGGAAAATCGTTTCCAGCTAACCGGAATTTCCGTGCTGATAAAAATCGCTACGTACGCGTTCACCGGAAACCGTGTAATTGGCCATGCAAGCTTCTACTGTCACATCTTTTTTAATTGATCGACACTGAGTTGTTTATTTACTGTTTGTCACTCAATATTTGATAATTGTGCAGGTGCTTTTTCCAGTTTTTATGGTTCTGTGTAATCATAACACATATCTCCCCGAAGAAATTTGCAAAAAGGTATCAAATGCGGAGGAAAAGAATCCCAGACGGAGCTTCTCATATTTCGAAACACGAGATCTCTAAAGTCCATCGCTGTACCACCACTTAAACATCTGATCACATCGACACGTTTAACAACCCAATCACATTCGAAACCCTGCAGAAGATCAAGATTTCCCAGTTGCACAGAACCAGCGAACTTCTTATTCACCTAGGAGAACCCCCATCGAATTCCAGTCAACCTTGGGTTCCATATCCGCTGAGGGAAGTTGCGGCGTTAAAATTTCAGCGGGTCTCGCATTCTGATACGTTCGGTATCACGGAGACTTGTCAGCGAAAAACTTCACGGTCTCCAAAAAGGAGAAAGAAGTAGGAGTCACATTGTGACGTTTTTACAGACCTGACCATCGAATTACCACGTGCTGTCAATATCACACACTGCTTTTACAGGGTGGTCTGTTTGATGTATATAAAATTCACATAGGTTTCTCTTATTATCGAATTAACATTACGTATGAAAATTTCACTTGTATGGCTATAATTATGTGACGCACTTCTGATGCATTCGGGACGCACTTCTGACGCATTTGTGACGCACTCTTACGCATCTTTGATGAATGCGAGACACTCTTTGCGATTTCTTGACGCACTCTTAATGGTCTGTGACGCACCTGTGACGTACTTTTAACGTATTCATGACACACTCTGAATGCACTCGTGACGCACTCTTCTGAGTGCACGTGATGCACTCTGACGCAGTCCTCATGTATTCATGACGCACTCGTGACGTTTTCTTGACGCACTCGTAACCCACTTCTGACGTAGACGTGACGCACTTTTGTTATTCTCGCGATGCACTCTTAATTTGAAGCATACTAAAATGGCAGCTTATGTGTTCGCAAAACAAGGTTACAAGGTACAACAAAAAGTCTACAAAGGTACAGAACCATAAACAAAAACACTCCCTCGACAGAAAAAAGTACTTTGAAGAAATAAGAATTTGAAGGAATATTCGAAGGAACAAGAACCTAAAGATATAAAAGTTTGAAGAAATAAAAAGATCCATGTGAGTTTTTTACAATCCAAGTGTCAGGACGTAACACGTCCCTGCGTGGATCTAATCCGAGCCATACTAAAACGATAGCTTATACGGTCGCAGACAGAAACGTACACAACCGTAAACGATGCACACAGTGACAGGGTGAACAGTATGAAGAGGGTAGGCGAGAAATGGCGTTGTTCCTAAGTGGGCGGAGTGCCCGGAGCGATTCAGAATTGAGTTCGTGTCTTGAGTCTCAACCGACTAAGAATCTACCTTCGGGCCCTCAAATTCCGAGTAAATGGAGGGGTTACGTATGTGGCTGCGATCTAACCTGGCTTTTCGAACCGGAGATCGAACTGTGTCCGGATATATGGCCGTGAATCTGCACGATTCTGGATCTGGATGCTAGATATTGGGCGCATTAGTAAAATGTGTGATCGTGTTATTTGTGATGAAGTTGATTAATTTTAATTTCATAATTTGGTTGTTTTAATTTGTTAATTTGGGCATTTTATTTTAAATTTAATTGAAACAATTGAGGCAATTGAGACAATAGGGACAACTGAGGCAACTGAGACAAATACGACAATTGGGTCAATTGAAACAACTGAGACAATTGAAACAACAGAGACAATTGAAACCACCGAGACAATTGAAACAACTGAAACAATTTTAACAATAGAGCCAATTAAAAATTAGTAACTTGAAACTTGAAAATAGGGAAACATAAAAACAGAAAATTTTACAATTTCACTTTAAAATTTCCATTAACTATAATCATTATTTTCACAACCATACTAATTGCGTGTATTCATTTCTGTTGCAGGTAAGAACATTTACAATCAACCAATGGAAAGTTTAATTATCGATGACGAGAGCAGAGTGCAGAAAGCAATTTACATAAAATTGACAGGTTCGTGAATATACCTTCATTGAAATACCCTTTGATCACGTAAAAACTTGAAATGTTCAATAAACAATTTAATGGACAAATTCGATTTTGATTAATAGCTTAATGACATTTTAAATTCAAAGGATTTCCTTTGAACGGAGAAAATTATTAATTTTATGACAAAAACGATTCATTTCCTTTTTTCTATTTTTACTTATTTTTGTTAATAAAGTTCATTGTAGTTTGTTTGAATTTATTTATTTTTTCTTGTTAATGAACAAATTAATTTTAGTAATTTTAGTAATTTTAATGATTTTAATAATTTTTAATTTCATTGATTTTAATAATTTTAATAATTTTAATAATTTTAACAATTTTAATAATTTTGATAATATTGATAATTTTGATAATTTTGATAATTTTAACACGATTAGATTAATTATCAAATTACATAAAAAAATTTGTATTTAGTTGTCAATACGTGTCAAAGTGTCTGCCACAGGGTAGAAGTGATAGATTTGAAAGTTCGACGGCCGAATGTCGAGATGACTGTTCGCCTTTCAAACAAACTTGTTAAATCAGTTAACCAGGAGTTTAGAACACTGCCCTATGTAATTAACAGTTGTTATTGACTGCATGATACAGCAAATAGTGTACGCAAAGTAAGTAGTTAATTACCTTTCGGCAACTACGTCGCTGTCCAACTCTCCGCTGCGAGATCCTCCTTTTTGCCTTCAAGGATTTAACTTCCATTGCTTTGTTCCCATTCGACGTAAGTGGATGAAGAGTTTGATTATTTTCGGTAATTAATTGTCTACCGTGAAACATCCCTTCGTCTACGAAATTTTCAGCAATTATAAACTTGTGATTTAACTATTTATCGGACGCTTTTAATTGACATTTTAAATGAACATTTCGAATTAATATTTTGATGAACTTTTAATACGTTAACTTTTTAATGAACATTTTTATTCGGTAACTTTGTTATAGACAGTTTTAATTGGATGAACGTTTTTAATTAATACTTTGATCAACAGTTTTAATGTATATTTTTATATTTTGTATTTAACGTCTATCATTATTAAGGGAATTTATTATGGCATAAAATATAAAAAGTATTTCATATTTTTAAAATTGATGTCCGTATAATTTAACTTCTTGATCAAATTTTAAGAATTAAATAATGGAATTCCTGAATTGTTCTGCAAGTCTTTTTCTTTGCAAGTTTAATAGAATAATTAATCCTTACTTTTGACATTAGTTAGTTTGAAATTAAACAAAGTTACAATAAATAGGGAGTTAAGAAGGCACTAAATAAACGTCTAAAATAAAGAGCTGCGCGAGAGCACCGTAATTGCAGTGAATTGAGAAAAATTAATTAAAAGTAAATGCACCCACGTCGAGTTTAGAAGTTGCAAAATGGCGGCCGTTAAAACTTGAAAAGTTCGTTTCCCCGCTGTTTACGTACGAATGAAATATCTCTGTATTTGAACGGACGGCAGATGTTATAATTAATTTATGCAAAAACTTTAATAACAAGATTTTTAAGGTAAATGGTTTTATATTTGCCCGCGTTGCGGGAGTGGCTGCTGCCCAAATGATCTTTTGATGCAACGATGCAGGCAAAATTGCGGTAATCCATTCTAAAAGTCGTCCCGCTGTTCATCAATCATCGCAGCTTTAAATTAAGCCGAGCTTCCACGCTGTCTCGCGATGAAACGACGATTTCTTAAGGAACTAATTACACCCGATTAACTGAATTTCCTCGCGATGGAAACGGAGAAAAGACGATTCGTTTCAACACGGAAAATCGAACGCTTTACTGTCCTTGGACATTCACTATTTTTAGAATTTTTCATGGTTGAAAGATATGTTCAAATTTTAATTATGTAATTCAGCTGTCATGGTTCTATATCTTCATTTTCCCAAATATCTGCAATTCTTTTCAACTCGGATAATGTGGAGAGTTGAAAACTAGTTTTAGAATTGTAAATTAGTCTTTGAGTGAGCAGACATTTTCTATGGCGTTATTTCACGTCTAGTGACATCGATACTCCTAACGTAAACGCTCGCAGCCTTAATCGCTCATCACCCTCACAATTTATTATCACGGTAACAAATTGCTATGTATATGTTATCAACGTATTTAGTAATAATTTCGACCTAAGACAATTTTCCGTACGTGACATAATTATAGCCATACAAGTGAAATTTTCGTACGTGGTAATTCGACGGCCAGGGACTGTATAATAGTCATACCCGTCATCCACATCATCACAGCAGTCACATTTCCAGCTTCCCTATATCAATAGTCTTAAGGCTGTTATAGTCAAGCTATTATAGCCATCGTCATCACCATAATTGTTACAGCCATTATCAGAATCATAACTGTTAGTATCCACGTTTTTAGCTTACTTACATCAATAGTCTTAAGGCTGCTATAGCCATCAATGTTATAGCCATAAAAGTGAAATTTTACGTGGTCCTAATTCGATGGCCAGATAGTATATGAAGTGCGTCACATACCTGTCGAATGGTATGATCGTGAATGGTATCCTTGCACTATGATTTGTCAGGTGCGTAAATAATCACTACAATATTAAAACGAAGAAAGTTGAAATGTTATGTCAATTTGGTATTATATTTTGACCATATAAATTCGACTTGAATATCAAACTAAAGCGTATTAAAAATTCGAGTAAAATTGATCATAGCTGAGGTATGAATACATCATGATAGCGTCAAGAGTGCGTCAGGAGTGCGTCATGAATTCATCTTGTATACGTGATGGGTGCGTCACGAGTGCGTCATGGATACGCTATGCGTATGTCATGGGTGGGACACCGTATGTTGTGGGTGCGTCGCGAGTGCGTCATGAGTGTGTCATAGGTGCGTCACCAGTATGTTGTGAATGCGTCATAGGTGCGTCCGAATGCATTAAGAGAGCGTCATGAATGCATCAACAATGCGTCAAGAGTGCGTCATGAATTCATCTTGTATAGGTGATGGGTGCGTCACGAGTGCGTCATGGATACGCTATGCGTATGTCATGGGTGGGTCACAGTATGTTGTGGGTGCGTCATGAGTGTGTCATAGGTGCACCACCAGTACGTTGTGAATGCGTCATAGGTGCGTCCGAATGCATTAAGAGAGTGTCATGAATGCATCAACAATGCGTCAAGAGTGCGTCACGAATGCATCAACAGTGCGTCATAAATACGTTAGCAGTGCATCACGAGAATTATAAAAGTGCGTCGCAAATACGTCAAAAGTATTTACTAATATTTTGGACCTAAAACAATTTTCCATATAAGCCACAATTACAACCACACAAGTAAAATTTTTCTACATGATAACTCCATGAGCAGGGACCCTAATAAAAGAGAAACGCGTATCAATTTTATATACGTATCACAGCAACAGATCTTTTCATAGGGGTAACCTGTGTCAATTTTATTCACGCTGTGGAGATTTTCTTGCAAAAGAGTAATGCGTGTCAATTTTGTTCGTGTCTCACAGTAAGGGACCGTTTTTTGTAAAAGAGAACGTGTGTCAATTTCGTTCAGCGAGAAATTTTCTTGTAAAAGAGCAGCGGGTGTGAATTTTATTCGCCAATCGGAGTAAGAGATTTTGCTCATAAAAGAATGACGTATATCGATTTTATTCCCCACAGGAAATATTTTTTCTATTAAAGAACAACATGTGTAAATTTTATTTATGTAATGGTAGAATGAGAGATTTTTTTCATATATGAGTAATGTGTGTCCAATTCTTCCATTGTTCAATTATTCAATTATTCAATGGTTCAATTATTCAATTATTCAATTATTCAATTATTCAATTTTTCAATTTCTCAATTTTTCAATTTTTCAATTTTTCAATTTTTCAATTTTTCAATTTTTCAATTTTTCAATTGCTCAATTGCCTGATTTTTCAATTTAATATTTCTACATTCCCTAATATAAAAATCTTCAAATTCTTGAACTTCTACGTTCGGAATCGTTAAAATTTCAAAATTTTCCAATTAAAATATTCTCAAACTCGACCCATCGAATTTTTCCCCAACATAAAAAATTACACCGCTCTTAATCAGTCTAGAGCCATATAGGGATAAATAGTTATATGGCCACGCGTTATATGATCACGTGCTCGTCCAAGCATTCATTACCAAAACAGCGTACTCGAAATTGTTTGAAAGCGTACGATTTATGAATCTTCGTAATTAAGGACAATTAACCTGCAGATTATGGGGATTGGAGGGCCGATAATCATTTAAATTGCCTTGCGTCGGGAACAGGAGTCGCGATTAGTCACAGAAATGCCCCTGTAATAGCATCTATCGAGCTATGGTCCACCAACAAACTGTTAGAATATCATGTGAGCACGTCATGCAATATTACAGGAGCTACTCCGCATAAATTTCCAACCGTATTTTCTCATTTGACTATCATGCTTTGTTATCGTACAAAATAATAAATCTGGCTCCCCTCTGCAAACTAACAATTTCAATTAATCTCAGACCTCCCGTTTAATATCAATTTTATTGTTCGTTCAAGATTTAATTTCAGTTTTGTCTTTGGTTTAAAATTTAATATCAGTTTTTCTCTTTTAGTTTAAGATTTCATATTAGGTTTGTTTTTCATTTAAAATTTCATTTCTGTTTTATCTTTGATTCGAGACTTTAATGTCAGTTTCGTATTTAATTCGAGATTGAATTTCCGTGGCAATTTTAATTTGACGTTTAATCAGAATTTCATTTTTAATTCAATGTTTAACTTCATTTTCGTTTTCAATTTAAAATTCAATTTTACACGATAAAATCTGTCATTCGAGTATTGCCTTATGGCAGCTATTGACAAGTTACAATTTATTAAATAAGAAATTTTCTTTACTTATATTTTTGTAATTACATATTTTTACATCAATAATTCAAAAATTAACAATTCCGAAATTAATAATTTCAAAATCCTCAATTTAACAATTCCCAATTTCACAGTCCCCAATTCCACAGTCCCCAATTCCACAATTTCCAATTCCACAATACCCAGTTCCAAAATCCCTAATTACACAATTCCCAATTCCACAATTTCCAGTTCCACAATCCCCAATTCTACAATTCCTAATTCCACAGTCCCCAATTCCACATTTTCCAACTCCACAATTTCCAATTTCACAATCGCCAATTTCACAATTTCCAATTCCACAATTCCCAATTCCAAAATTGTAAGTTGCACAATTCCCAACTCCAAAGTTGCCAATTCCACAATTCCCAATTCCCAATTCCCAATTCCACAATTCCCAATTCCACAATTAGTAAGGCCAAAATTAGCAGTTGCACAACTTCCAATTCCAGAGTTGCCAATTCCACAATTTCCAATTTCAAAATTGCCAATTCCACAATTCCCAATTCCACGATCCCTAATTCCGCAATTTTCAATTCCACAATTCCCAATTCCACAGTCCCCAATTCCACAATTCTTAATTCCACAATTTCCAATTCCACAATTCGTAATTCCAAAATTATCAGTTCCACAATTTCCAATTCCAAAGTTGCCAATTCCACAATTCCCAATTCCCAATTCCAAAATCCCTAATTCCACAATTTTCAGTTCTACGATCCCCAATTCCACAATTCCCAATTCCACAATTCCCGATTCCACAGTCCCCAATTACACATTTTCCAATTCCACAATTCCTAATTCCAAAATTGTTAGTTGTGCAATTCCCAATTCTAAAGTTACCAATTCCACAATTCCCAAGTCCAAAATTGCCAATTCCACAATTCCCAATTCCATAATTTTCAATTCCAAAATTCTCAATTCCAATATAACCAATTCCAAAATTTACAATTCTAACATTGTCAATTCTAGACTCCCCAATTCCAAAGTCCCCCATTCAAAAATCCCCAATTTCAAAAATCCAATACCCAAAAATTCCCAATTCTAAATCAAACCACAGTTCGATACAATCCTTAAAATACATAAAATCAAGCAATCTATTATTAGTTTTTCTGTCTTCATTACTTTACCATCAACAGAAGACTGACTAAATTTTTGCCAGTATCGAATTTTTATAGCGTACGTTAATGAATACTGGCAGTTTTCAATATCCGGTTTCTATTTTAATCTTGCACCAAAATAAGAAATACGCCGGCTGCTTTCAATGTATCTCGTGTAATTTACAAACAGTCTGAAATAGAACTCGTTGTAACCAATCTGCGAATCCTTTTAATTGAATTGGAATGCTTACGCAAACACGGCTGGAAATTCATCTGCATACAGTGCGCAAATAAGAAGACAAACAAGTATACAACTGTACGTTTCGGTAAAAATCTGCGAACTTTCGAAGTTATTAAGTCAACACTTTTCGTTGCTGTCAGATTACTTTAGGTAGGTAATACTAGCTAGTGCTTGAAATAATGAAATCAGACGTAATTGTCGAAAATATACAAATTTGCAAATGTGCTAATGTAAAAGTTTGGTACATTTATTTGCTAAAAGTGAATAGTAAATATAAACAGAAATTTGATATATTATACACGTATCACTAGACATATTATATTTTTATATATATTGTAATTATGTATTAATGTTGTCATATGTATATTATATTATTAAATGTATACATGTAATAATTATACATTCAATTCCCTTTAAGTTATTAACTAAAGTATCCTAAATTAAACTTTAACTTCCACATCATTCAACTAATTCGCTCTAAGCATTGGACAAAGCTAAAAATTGACAAGTACAATATTAATTCATCAAAAATTCCTTTATAAATATTTATCTTATACAAAGTCTTTCGCCACAATTCTTCGAGCTGTCACGCCACTTTCGTTCATTTCCTTCGAGTCGGAAATTCAGATATTTCAGATCCCGTGTTGTTTCCTGCTGATGTAACCGGAGCTGACACGAATACGAGCAGAAAGATGGAAATTAAAGCTGTGATTCCGCGCCAAAAGCAGATATGTCGCGTTTGCTTTTGACGTATCTCGTTCGGACACGTGACAATGTACGCGATAGGATACGGCAAATCTCATGGAGAATCTAGAAATTAAAGAAGAGTGGCGTATCTGCATTGGGGTTGCAGCCAGCGATCCTCCGCGTTCATCAATTCGTGATGAACGAACAGAAAGACGAAAGCGGAACGGCTCCGAGAATATTTCACAGCCACTTTCATTTGTTCGCTTATTCTGCATTGCCTTGTCGTTTCAAGATTAACGTGTTCCTCTGTACAAACCCCCGGAAGGCTCATGTGCAACCAAACTCGGCTAAAAAGCCGACTGCCTCTGAAACTTTTATAATCGAAATCCCGCGTTTAACCGTTCCGCGGTTAAATAATGGATTCTACGGTTACAACGTGAAGGTGGCAGAAATATATGAGAAGGAAAAATGGAATCTCTTCGGGTTACCAGAATTCTGTGAAATCAGTTTCAATTGTTGCTTTCAAGGTAAACAGTTGACATTCAAGTTTCACAGATTTTATTCAATTTATATTTTATTTACAATTTTAATAAAATAGCTTAATTTTTATAAAATACCTAACCTAACCTAACCTAATAACCTAACCCAATAACCTAACCCAATAACCTAACCCAATAACCTAATCTAATAACCAAACCTAATAACCTACCCTAACAAACTAACCTAACGACCTAACCCAACACCCTAACCTAATAACCTAACCTAATAATCTAACCTAATAACCTAACCTAATAACCTAACTTAATAACCTAACCTAACAATCTAACCTAATAACCTAACCTAATAATCTAACCTAATAACCTAACCTAATAACCTAACCTAACCATTTTGTCATGTGGGACACTTAAATTTCTGTAGCAATATAACATTTATATTATTTATAACATTGAGCTCTTTTCTAACTGAAAATACTAGTATTAATTATTTGTAACTATAAGAAAATAAATGTTGTGAAAATATTTGATAAAATTTGTTAAAAGTGAAAACACTATTTAATACAATTTTTAACTTTTTCAATATGATAATGTGTTAATGTAATGTAAAAATTTAAAAATGTATTACACATCAAAATGTTATAAATTTAATAAAATTGTTTGTATAATAATACACAATAAATGATTAATATTTTTACAAAATAATGTTCATGTATGATTAAGCAATAAGGGATGAATAAAATAAAGGTTGTTATATAAATTCGTTGCAACAAAAAATGCAGAAGCGCAGTGTTCAAATATAACCATATGCACAAGAGTGGCTCGAATAAATTATTTTTCATCTCCCTTTAAAAATGTAACACACGACATAAAAATGTTTGTGTAAAATCCTCTCAAAGTCTGATATAAAAAATTTAAATATCTCCCGAGGCGATTCAAAAATTTACAAAATAAATTGGGTCATCGGTTCATTGGTCACCAATTTTTTAGTAGCGATGATTTAATAACGCAATTAGAGAGACTGTCAAAGTCTGAACAATAAAGTATTATGGCATATAGTTTCAGGGATGAATAATTAGTTAGATATTAGCGATTAACGGCTTCGGGCGGACGCGTTTTAAAATGCAGATGGTTTCTAAAATAAAAGTTGAGGTAAAATTTAGCAAAATGTGAAATTGTGATGGAAATTTGTTTAAAACGAGGTACGGAGTGTGGACATGCAAGTATATATTGATGGCAGTGGCTGTTATGCAAAAGGAGAACGCAGCCATTTTGTGGCGGGAAAATTTGAAAGGTAAAGAATGTACAGTGATATTGAAGAGTAGGATTCAGAATTAATCAAGTTACATCTTGTTTTTTTCTTCTTTGCAAGAGAATATTAACGTGAGTAACTATGTACTGTTACACAAAAAGAAAATGGTGACTCAACCTCTTTGTGGCGGGAAATTTGAAAAGTACAAAGTGGGCATGGAATAATATCGAAGCAGAGTATCCAAAATTTATTAAACTACATCTCGTTTTACTTCTTTTATAAGAGAATATTAATGTGAGTAGCTATGTACTGTTAGACAAAAAGAAAATGGTGACTCAATCTCTTTGTGGCGGGAAATTTGAAAAGTATAAAGTGATTATGGAATAACATTAGAAGAAAGGATTCAAAATTAATCTAACTATATCTCGTTATTTTCTTTTTTGCAAGAGAATATTAACGCAACTAACTGTGCAGTATTACGGGGAAAAAAATGAAACCACATCGTGGCGGGAAATTTGAAAAGTACAAAGTGAGCGTGGAATAAAGTTGAAAGGAAGGATTCAGAATTTATCAAACCTCATCTCATTCCTATTTTGTTTGCAAAAAAATATTAACGCAAGTAACCTATATACTAATGGACAAAACGAAAATGGTAGTCTCACTTTGTGGCGGGAAATTTGAAAGCTACAAAGTGTACCTTTCATAACAACAAAACAGTAGATCCAAAATTTATCGAACTCTCGTTTTTCTCTCTGTAACAACAGGATATTAACACAACTAACAATATACCATTAGACAAAACGAAAATGGTAGTCTCACTTTGTGGCGGGAAATTTGAAAGCTATAAAGTGTATCTTTCATAACAACAAAACAGAAGTTCCAAAATTTATCAAACTCTCGTTTTTCTCTCTGTAACAACAGAATATTAACACAACTAACAATATATCATTAGACAAAACGAAAATGGTAGTCTAACCACTTTGTGGCGGGAAATTTGAAAACTACAAAGTGTACCTTTCATAACAACAAAACAGAAGTTCCAAAATTGATCAAACTCTCGTTTTTCTCTCAAAGTAACTCTAAACTGTTACACGAAACAATCGAACCACTTTGCGGCGGGAAATTTGGAAGGTACAAAGTGTGCAACATCGAAACGTATCCAGAATCGCTTTTTCCCAAACATCCCATTTTTTCCCTGCGTTCGTTGTTTCACTCCAGCCACAAATGTTATATTCCATGAATTTAAATACCGAATATGTATACGGTAGCGCGTGTGCATCCATATGTAAATAAACAGGCGCGTTTAGTTTCGACGTATGACACGTCTCGCGAAGCGACACGATTGCAACAATTGTCGTGAAAACTGTTCCCTGTAAATAAAAGCGAACGATATACGTGTGCACACGTACGCGTGATATTTTTTTTTCTATTACTCCTCTCTTTTTCTCTACGTTTTCTTTTTAACGCACGGACGACACGCATGTAATTCACGAGCGTGCATGTTGCAATTCGGGGCAGAATTGGATTCCGGATCGATTTAGATTGAATCATATTAGTTTAGGCGCAGTTACGGTTTCTGTAACGAATTGATGGCATGATGGCACGGAATTGAAACGAATCGACGGATTTTTTATTTTGACTTTTTTAGGGCATTTCACTTGTTATTGGAAGGTGCGATCTTTGTTGGAACATTTTTATTTTTTGAGATAGCCCTTGTGACAGATATTTTCAGATTTATCGGATTTGATATTTATTTTTATATTTTTATATTTTGAGGTTGTCAATTCAAATTTCTGTAATTTTTTAATTTAATAATAACACTTAAATTTAAATTTCTGTATTATTTGCCTTTCGTATAAACTCAAAAATAATTCATCTAAAAATTCACAGCAAGAATTTTAAAAAATATGAAACTGCACAAAAGTGTCGAATTGAAATGTGAAAAATAAGCGTAATAAAAAGGAATGTCCAAATAAAATTCCGCCAATTGAACGGTAAGTGTCCCGTTCCTTCATTCCTGCGTTCCTAGATTGCACACCGTTCGTTCACAGTTTAATAGAGGTTATGGAACATAAATTTCCGAGCCATTGATAGCAACAAAGATACTTATAAAAGGGGTTGAATTTCTTTCGTCGATCTTTCTCATTGTCCACTCGGTTTTATCGCTTTTATCTTTCGACGTCTTTTTATAACAAGTTTCATCGAGAGGGCCATTAATTAGAAAATTTTATTCAATTTGTGGTAAATTTCGTGGGTATTTAATTGATATCGATTTGAGATAAGGTATCATTTTCTAGGGAGGGTGAGAAACTTGTTTTAAGTAAGGTTGTTTAAGATAAGGAGAATTTTATAGGTGGCTATTAAATGAAAAGCTATTAAGTGAAAATAATTATGGATATCGATTACTGGGAGAAATTGAAGTTGTGAGAACTCTTATAGTAATTCTAAGAGGTCGTAATTTTTGATTATTCAGTTTTATACTTTTTTGGTTGAAACTAATTTTGAATTCCAAAGCGAACAATCGCAGAAACGTAAGTAAACACGTATGATCCGCAGAAAAAAGTAATAAGCAATCTGGAAATTTTTATGATCATTAAACGCACGAAACTGATCAGAAAAAGATATGTTCGTTCATTAATTTCTCCGCTCGGCCGTTAATTACTGCGCTGGAGTATCGTTCGGCTAATTAGTAAACTTTAAACGATACGAACGATCTAGAAACTATGAATTTTTATAACTCACGCTGGGGATCTCGATGAAAGTTAACGAGGGATCAAAATTCGATGATACGTGAAAAAAAACGAATGAACGTGTCAGATTTTGAATTCAATGGCGAGGAAGGTACAAGTAGAGACGAGT
Organism: Megachile leachella; assembly: GCA_963576845.1. Taxonomy (NCBI): domain Eukaryota; kingdom Metazoa; phylum Arthropoda; class Insecta; order Hymenoptera; family Megachilidae; genus Megachile; species Megachile leachella. Next base: position 6,956,165 of record OY756252.1, on the reverse strand, counting down.
TAAATACAAGTTTCTATCGATGATATATTGTTTCTAGTTCTAGATTTTCTAGGTAGATATCGGTGTTATACAACGTTCAAGCAGGTTTCGACGTTATACAATTATTTACAGGAGCATATCGTATGTCGCATATGGAAAATAGTCTTGGGTCTAAATTCTTTAACTTATTGACTTTATTTATGAAATATTTTATAACATATAATATATTAAATTAAACAACTTCAATGCAGAAAAAATTAATTGAACAAATTTAATAATTATTATTATTACTGACAAGGGACATCACCCAATTAATACACGCCGATTTTAATGAAATTTTTATATGTTATAGAACTCGAAAAAATATTTAACACGTATTTTTTTTATCGGCAAAAATCCACTCTGAAGTGGTGAAAATAACCCTTAAAGTTGGGGTTGTAAACCCTATTTTCGCAAATATCTCGGTAACTATGAGGCCTAGACAAAAAGTTCAAATTGCAAATGTTTCTGTTTTTAAAGACCAATAATATGGCGTAAATGGATTTTTGAAAAATTTATTTGTTTAAAAAATATGTTAAACACTAGAGGTGAAAGTTCGCCATAGAAAATGTCTGCCTACTCAAAGACTAGTTTGCAAGTCTCCACATTATCTGAGTTGAAATGAATTACAGATATTAGAGAAAATGAAGATACAAAGCATATACGGAATATGCCGCTGTGACCAAAGGAAATATTAGATATTCACCCATACTAATGTACAGTAGCAGTCATACTAGCTAATAAAGTATATCACAATTTGACCTTCTGCGAAAAATTCTAAAAATTTTTAGTGGTCGATGACCAGATATGACCGTATAAAGCGTATTGATCGTCCACCACGAGATTCATTAGAGACCCTCTTTCTCCGTTTCGATTGATATCGTTTTACATAGGATATATCGATCTCACTTTATGTTCACGCATTATTCTGTTGAATTCGAAGTCCGAAATTAACGTGGAAATAATTTCCAGCTGATAAATTCCCGGAAAACGAGTCGAACGCGGGTAAATAATATAATTTCTCAATGAGAGCGGCTCGATTTAAATATAATTGCGTTGAATGTAATTTTATACCGACGAAATCCTAGCTGGAACATTTAACAATGAATTTCGCTGAATCAATAGCTGACGCGGGCTTCATTATGATTAACTATATCTTTTAAACAGATTGGAAACGGAATGATAATTAAATACAAAGGAACTTTAACGGTACTGTGACGCGTCCGTAAACTGTTATATCAACGAAATTGAATTTCACTGCTAATTAATTAAATTATAAGAATGATAAGCTAACTCTGCGACGGAAACTTTCGTGAAGTATAAATCATTCTGAGCTCAAAGGCTGCGATATTAATGAGGAACGGAAGATCGACGTTTTAAGTCGCTAATATGCAATTAGAAACTTGCGTTTCGAGTTAAAACTGCATAAACTCGAATTAATATCTCATCAGACGTCATAAACGTTTATTATCGAAACGAAATCTTTTAAGGAAGGTATCAAATGTTCGTACAAAAGTTATAGTAGTAGTTTTTTAACTAGTTATCGTTAAAAATTGTTGCAGATACAATAAAATAATTTAAACAATATGAAAACACGTTGCAAATATCAGTGAAATTAGACAAAAGTGAAACTTGTTGCGTGTGTAACAATGTAATTTTGACGACATTCAAAAATGGCGGACGCAACTGCGTTGTAAAAATAAAATTCATCATTTTCAGATTTAAAATAAACTGCAAGTTCACAATTTTAAGAATGAATGTAGTCAAAAAATTAATGTAGTACTTCAACAAATTAGTAATATTAAATTATGAAGAATGATGTGTAATTTCACCGCGAAATTTAAAAGAAGCATACAGTTTTGAAGCTTAAAAATTGTAGAAACGTCTGATAGTCTTTTGTGTCCCATATTAATATCTGCCTTTCACATCAACGTTTATCAGTTTTCCGATACAAGAACATTAAGAGATACACGCCATAAAATCTAAAATCAATCTTGTAAGAGTGTCCTAGGTTGCTTTTAACGCTATGGGATGTACCAATACAAAAAGGTGCTGTAAAATTTAGAAGAACCTTTCGTCCAGTGCCTGAACCTCTAAAATCGATTTTCTAAGAGAGTCCTACATTGTTATCCACGCCTTCTATAGCAACATCTATGTTTGTTCTGATACAAAGAACACGGAACAGAGGTAAGTGAAAAATGTACAAGAGGTGAAAAGGAGCTGAAAAGTGGCGAGCAGTTTCTTCTTAAATTGTTCATGTAATTATTTTAAAATCAGTAACCAATAAATCACTAAATTAGAATTAAATAATTAGTTTTATAAACGATCAGTATTAATCGTTTAAATTGTAGGTTTATAAAAATATAAACGTTGAGCTGATGACGATTGAAATTAAATTTGCAGAACGCTTTTTATTGGAATTTTATTGGAATTTTTTATTGATTTATTAATATTTTTATGGTTTTATTCAAGTTTTAGCCTGGACATTTTATTGAAATACTGTAATTTTTTGTTGACAGGTTATTGAAATTTTATTGTAATTTTTTTTGAGGATATTTCGTTGAACTTTTGAGGAGATTTTATTGCAATGTTTTGTGGATATTTCATTCGAATTTTTAGGGGATTTTATTGCAATTTTATTGGAATATTTGCAATGGTTTTATGGAAATTTTATTAAATTTTAATTTTTTGTTGATATTTAGTTGAAATGAAATTTTGTGCAAGCCTATTGTTGGGATTTTATTGAAATCTTATATCGTGAGTTTTTATAAAAAATAATAAATTTTAGAAGTTGCGGAAAAATGGAGAAATATTTTGAAAATACAATAATTTGAAACACAAAAAGTTTTAGGTTGACATCATGAGTTACAGAAATTTTAGAAACTTGAGTTAAACTTGAGAGTTTAAACTTTGAAATACTTAAACTGAATTACAGAAATTTGATAATATTTAAATTGAAAATTATAAGAATTTTAAAAAATTTAAATTAAGAATTACAAAAATTTAATTGAAATTTAATAATTTAATTAAAATTTAACAAAAAGATAGAAAAGACATGTATGTGATATTTGAATTGAGCGCGCGATACGAGTCACGTGACGTCGACGCCTCTTGGCCGCCATTATATCTTCAGCTTGACAAGTGCCATTTTACCACATTTCTATCAAATCAGTCTGACCTTCACAATCGTTCAATTAATAAGTAAAAACCAAATAAATATCCAGCCACCGATAAAATCGAAATACGGAAATTTATGGAACATAAAGTTTCGAAAGTTGCAAAATTTGGGGATATAGACAACTCGAACTCGACGACCAGGGATACAGAAGTTTGGGAAACATAGAAACTTGGATACGCAGCAGTTAGGAAATACAGTGACTCGGGAATAGAGAAGTTCGGGGAATATAGAAACTCTAGAGTATACAAATCCGAGGAATATAGAAATTGGGGATACAAAAATTTGCACCGTTGTTCGCAACATTCTGCGGCGGCGAAAGCATCGCGCCCGGAAGCTCCACAGCGAATCATACCGGCGTGTCCGACTGCTATATCTCGCCATTATAGCGGCTCGAAAATGCTGTTAATTCTTTACCAGAAATGACACGTGCCAGCCACCGCAAGATTAACGCTCCCGATACTGCGTGCGAACAAACAGTTGCAAGCCAAATTGAGTAAACTACAAAGCTGCGACTATTTGAGCACGCGTACTAATCGAGCATCCAATCTCGATTTTCTCGAAAACCATGCTTCGTATAAAAAATTTCATTCCTCATTTTCGAACTATTCTTCGCGCAGAACGTCCGCCCGATTCACGAAACACTACGTTCGAGAATCCCGATTTCGAGCTCCCCTGTCAGATCGGCTATACATCAGCGGGAAGAAATCGAAGATTCGAGGACGGTCCCGAGAACCCCTACTTCCTTTGTCGAACCTTCCCTTTCGAGTGTACTTTATGTGGAGGGTTCAATGTTCGGTTGATACAGCAGCTTAGAAAACCTTAATTTCCAGCCCTTTCAAACCACACATAGGCGGAATAAATTTGACGGTCCTTTTATAACAAAATTGTGTGAGAATATTTTGTGTCAGAATATTGTATGTTTTCACGTTTCTTGTACGGCTCGGAACGTCAGTATCTGTTGCAAGAAACTTACACCTGTCCAAGTTCTTTGGAGAAGTTTCGGACAGGGTCGTTGGAGGGCATCGGAAGTTCCTTGCACGTAGACCAAGTCCGACGAGAAAGGTATTCCCTTGCTGGTTTGTCAATGGGTGGGAACCCAGTCGAGGAAGTACGCATGAGGGAACACCGTGCCATTCTGACCCCAGACGCGACTTTACGTGTCGTTGACTGCGCCCGAATATACACAACGTGCAGGAAACTCGCACGTGGGAACATCGTAGCTTAGTTACTTAAGGATCTTCGTTTCAACATCGGAACAATTACGGCTCACGTTGCTCGAGGCCGCCATTTCGTGAGCCGCGAACACCGCCATTTCGCGTTTGCGGCCGAGTCGAGTACGCGTATCGCGCGCGTGTAATCTTCTGTGCCGCAAACGGCGATGTTCAGATCGAACTTGTGTGCTGCTTTTTGGGAGGCGCCGAGGAGATTGAGGATCCGTGAGAGGGCTACGTATTTGGGGATTTGGAAAAGTTAGGTACTTGGGAATTTGGGATTTGGCAGATTTAGGGTAATTGAAATGTGGAAATTTAGGGCACGTGAGAAGTTTGGTAAATTTGAAAAAATTGGAGGAAGTAGAGGATTTTTAGGAATTTATCAGGCTGTGAAAATTTAAGAAATTTATAAAATCGTGAAAATTTAAAAAAAATCGATTCAGGAAATTTAATAAATTTGTGAAATTTTAAAAAATTACAAAATAGTGAAATAGCAAAATTATAGAATTATAAAATCCTAAAATTGCAGAATGACAAATTTATAAAATTATGAAAGCTCAAAATTGCAAACTTGCAAACATAAATAATAAAATAGCAAAACTGCAAAATTATAAAATCATAAAACTGTAAAATAATAATCTGTGAACAGCAACAATTGAAATATTCAATGGAACCTCGAAAATAGTAGACACTTATCTGTCCTATAAACGGTAACTCAGTTTTATCGAAATGAAACCTCTCCTCGAAAGTCGTATTCCAAAGATGAATATTTCAAGCTGGGTCAAATTTTTGGCCACAGTGGTCCATGATTTTCCATTCCTATGCAAAGCTTGATAACCTTGACAGTCGAAATTGGTTCCAGCAATTTCCTTCGGAATTTCGATGATCTTCTATATATTACACATTGATCGCACAATTTTTCTGCAAACACGAGTTTCACGAAATAACATGCAACAAAACATCCTGATATATAGCACTACTTCGTATAAAACAAATTTTGTGAGAAAAGAATTTTTTTATATTCATTGATTTACCATTTTACAAAAGGAAGTAGATTATTGCAATATAACAAGATTTGTCATTTTACAAAAGGAATTAAATAGAACTGCCATATAACAAACATATATAACACTACTTTATATAAAACACATTTTGTAAGAAAAGAATTTTTTATATTTATTGATTTACCATTTTAGAAAAAGAATTATATTATTGCAATATAACAACATTTACCATTTTACAAAAGGAATTATATAGAACGGCTATATAACGAGTATACATAACACTACTTCATATTAAACATATTTTGTAACAGAAGAATTTTTTGATATTCATTGATTTACCATTTTAGAAAAAGAATTATATTATTGCAATATAACAAGATTTACGATTTTACAGAAGGAATTATATGGAACGGCTATATAACAAGTATGAAAAATATAAGAATATAATTAGTCATTTTTCCAGCTAGTTAATATTAAAACTAAAATTAATTTCATTAATATAGTTTTTAACAATTCCAATTCTGCAACTGCCATTTTCACAGCATATCAATCATCCTGCCAACATATCACATCCCGTCAAGCCATTGTACCAAAAAGCACAATAAGAGTGATCTTTAATTTACATTAGAATCCCCGGGACAGCGTTTCGGATGAATATCATTGTTCCATCAGAATACGAATTATTTTGTTCCATTTGTTTTGAAAATGGCTCGAAACGTACTGACAGAGCATGGATGTGTTCCCACGAAATCTAATCCCTCGTGACGTGATTTAAATGAACTCATTACACAAAAGGACGTTATCAACGCCGCAGAGCGAATAAAATCGTTGGGATAGCACGACGAAATGCGTCAAATGAATTACCGTGTTATTATTAACTGGCTAAAATCGAACGGGCACGTTAGTGCGATGACGTTGTGATAGTGGAAAATGTTACATGCGAGCTGCTTTTAATGGACGTCAAGCAGAAACATTTGTATGATGTTTCACGTTCAAATTTCAAATTCGAGTATTTCTGTAAACAATCTCTTTGTTTAAACGAAGTTCGCAACATTTGATAGACACAGGGTTGTTCCCATTGCAGTTGTTCATTATTGAAAATAAATGGAAAGCTGGTACAGAAGCTTTTTGCAGAGAACAGTGCAGAATATTGTATTGTATAAGCTGAAATGAGCTACAGTTATAATCAATTTATCAATTTATCAATTTATCAGTTCATAAACTTCCTAATTCATCAGTTAATCAATTCACGAATTCACCAGTTCATCAATTTATCAATCTATAAAATTACTAATTCAGCAATTCATTGATTCATCAATTCAACAATTCCCCAACTCATCAATTGATTAATCTATCAAATTACCAATTCATCAATTCACCATTTCATGAAATCATCAATCCACCAATCTATCAATTCACCAGTTCATCAATTCACTAATTCATTACTTCACCAATTCAACAGTTCATCAATTCATCAATATATAAATTCACCAATCCATCAATTAACCAATTAAGCAAATTATCAGTCTATCAATTTACCAGGTTACCAGCTTATTAATCAGCCAATTCCCCAATTCATCATTCTATCAATTTTCCAGTTCATCAATTCACCAATTCATCAATTCATAAATTCACTAATTTAGCAATTCATCAATTCATAAATTCATAAAATCACTAATTTAGCAATTCATCAATTCATTAATCTACCAAATTACCAATACCTCAATACACCGGTTCATCAATCCACCAATTCATCAATCTATCAATTTTCCAGTTCACGAATTCTTGAATTTAGCAATTCATCAATTCAGTAATCTATCAAATTACCAATATATCAATACACAGGTTCATCAATCCACTAATTCATCAATTCATCAATCTATAAATTTTTCCAGTTCATGAATTCATCAATTTAGAAATTCATCTATTCATTAATCTACCAAATTACCAATACATCAATACACCGGTTCATCAATCCACTAATTCATCAATTCATCAATCTATCAATTTTCCAGTTCATGAATTCATCAATTTAGAAATTCATCAATTCATTAATCTACCAAATTACCTATACATCAATACACCATTACATCAATTTACTAATTCATCAATTCATCAATCTATGAAATTACCAATTCACCAGTTCAATCGACCTTCAAACCCCGTTTTCACCATTCAAGGTCAAACTGTGGTTACCATCTATGTTTCTGCTGACCCAACTTTCGTCGGAAACATTTCTCCATACCTAACATTGTTTGCGGGCTATAAGGTAGGGGTAGAATTTCATAGTAACCCGGATCGTCTACGTGCAAGAGTGAATATTCCGAAAAAGGCAGTGAAACGAAGATAAAATCGGCATACACCAGGATAGTAAAATAATCTGGAGAGATTAATTGCTCGTATCTTAGTTCTGGTTGGTTGCGCCGGGAACAGAATCTCCTCCCGGTATCGGAAAGCAGAAGACCCGGGTGTCTTCCAGAGGCACACGGTGCCACTAGCATACGTAAGCGAAGTATATCATGGAATTCGGAACAGGAGTCTGCCGCACACCCACGGTTACAAATCTTCTGGAAAACGGGAAAGGGGTGCGACGGTGGGGGTGTCTGACAATGAACATGGAACGATCTGGAGTGTTTCCCCTGTACGGAGTTCTGCAAACACCGATGGAACGAGTTTTCCCGAGACAGAGAACAGTGCTGGATGAAAGGGGGGGTGGGAGATGGGTAAAGTGAAAAAGAAAAGAATTGATTCCGCAGGATGTCACCGTTTCTTGGCAGCGGCCACTGCCATCCCTTCATCCTGCAGGGAAAGAGTCAGCCCCGTCGAGGTACAACCTAATTGGAAAACAAATAAGCCCTGCTGCAACCTCGGCTGTCTCGGAGAACAGCCTTTGTCGCGGTTCCAAATTGTTCTGGCCTCTTCAAGTAAATTCGTAAATGCGACGCGCAACTCTGCATCGACAGCGCTTTAGGGGTGGGGACAGGTCGACGCGCCGGGTGTGACGCGTGTTCGTGACTTTGGGAATTGTTGTGGGCGTGTGTTTAAGCATTTCTTTGCTATCGGCTTGTTGGAGGTTTGCATTATAGGCGTTTGAGGGGTTTAGTGGAATTTTGGTGATGTTTTGGCAACTTGCATTTTGAGGATTTGATGATTTGGAAATTTGGGGATTTGGGATTTAGGGATTTTGGGATTTTGGGAATTTGGAGATTTAGGGATTTGGGGATTTTGGGAATTTGACAATTTGGAATTTTGGGGATTTGGGATTTGGAATTTTGAGAATTTAACCATTTGGAAATCTGGGGATTTAGGGATTTAGGGTTTAGGGTTTTAGAGAATTTGACAATTGGGAATTGGAGGATTTGGGATTTGAAGAATTTGGGAATTTTAAATGCATTATTACATTACTATTCTGTTATTTTACTAATTTACTATTTCACTAGTTCACTAATTCAATACTTTACTACTTCAATACTTCACTACTTCAATACTTCACTACTTCAATACTTCACTACTTCAACACTTTACTACTTCATTACTTTAATACTTCAATACTTCACCACTTCACTACTTCACTAATTCACTACTTCACCACTTCAATACTTCACTACTTCAATACTTCACCACTTCAATACTTCACTACTTCAATACTTCACCACTTCAATACTTCACCACTTCAATACTTCACTACTTCAATACTTCACCACTTCAATACTTCACTATTTTACTACATAAGATTTGTAATTTTCAAGACTTCAAATTTTAAAATATTTAAATTCCCGAATTTCTAATTGTCAAATACTTCAAATCCCCAAATTCTTAAATTGTCAAATAGTCAACTTCCCAAAATCCCAAAACCTCAATTCCCAAACTTTGAAATTTTCAAATTTTCAACTTCTCAAAATCCCTAAACCCCAATTCCCAAACTTTGAAATTTTCAAATTGTCAAATTCTCAAAATCCTTAAACCCAAAATTTCCAAATTGTCAAATTCCCCAAACTCCCCAAATTTTTCAAAATCCCCAAATCCCCAAAATGACTAAAACCCTAACCCTCTACATTCAAGGTAATCTCCCTACAATCTTCTTCTATCGCCCTTAACCTCGTACAGTTCCGAAGCAATTATTAAGACTTCGAGTAAGTTCATAAATCGCGAAGAAAAACCGTCGGTAATAAAGCAAACGAGGCGTAATCTCCCAGTTTAATTCTTAGATTTTTGCCAACGTCGTTTTGGCACTGTATGGCCTGCCATTATTGCCTTGGAGCAATGCCTGTTTCCTATTCATGAGGTTCTTTTCCTTTTATAAATCTCTCGTCGGAGATAAATTGCCAAGAAATACCTACTCTTTACGTTAACCGAGTGTGTACGGTTAAAGTACTTTCGTTTGCATAAAACTAACCAAATACATATGGATTTATTCCTTACTCAACGTAATTGGGCTAAAGGATATCAATATCCAATTTTATAGAGTGACTCGATGGGAAAAGCCGAATAGAAGTTTCATTTTATTTCGAGTACTTAGCATACTTGAAAAATGGATCGTGTGTGATGGTTTATCTTAGGATAAATTTAAAGGAGATTTCGAGAGAGATTCGAAACGTTTTATGTTAAGTGATACAGTATGGTGTGTGGAGGTGATAGTATGTAGTGGGCAGAGAATTGATAGCACACTTTAATCGTGTGGTTAACCATACAAATTTAATTAATTAACGATGTAAATTTAATTATTACACACAAAAATTTAAGGTTAAAAATAAAACATAGAAAAGTGAATTGATAGATTGGTAGATTGATAGACTGATACCTTGATAGATTGATAAATCGATAAATCGATAAATCGATAAATTGATAAATTGATACATTTATAAATTGATACATTGATAGATTGATACATTGATACATTGATAAATTGATACCTTGGTAGATTGATACAGTGATAGATTGCTACATTGATACCTTGATAGATTGATAAACTGGTGAATTCATAATTTGATAGATTGATGAATTGTTGAATCTATGAATTGCTGAACTGGTAGATTAATAATTTTTTGGTTTGTGTAATCATGAATTGGTGAATTGAACAACTGATGAAATGGAAAATTTACGAATTCGTGAATTGATAGATTGTTGTATTGATGTATTGATGAAATGGTGAATTGGTAATTTGATAGATTGATCAACTGATGAGTTGGAAAATTGTTGAATTGATGAATTGCTTAATTGGTAATTTGATAGATTGATGAATTGATAATTTGTTGAATTGGCAAATTGATATATCGTTGAATTGATGTATTGATGAACTGGTGAATTGGCAAATTGGTATATTGTTGAATTGATGAAATGGTAAATTGGTATTTTTAGAGTTTTAAAAATTGATGAACTGGTGAGTTGGTGAATTGTTGAATTAATGAAATGATGACTTGATGAATTGGTGAAAATTTATAACTAATTAACAGATTGATAAATCTAAAAATTGATTAATTCATGAAACTGTGATGAAATACTGTGATGAATTAATAAATTAGTAAATTAAAAATCTCTCGATTTAACCAATTGATCAATTGGTGAATCTTTATTTTTATTGACGAATATAAAAATTTGTTAAAACATATATTCGTTAATCAACAACATAGAGTATTAATAAACCTCTTTACAGAAGTCTATAAAAAGAAATGCCAATATGAAAATGTCAATAAACCTGTCACAGACAACTACAGTACAGACCACCTACAGATAAATGGAAGCAATTATTGCAATTAATTGTTCGAAATAACGTTAAACGAACGAGCAACTCTCAAAGTAGTATAATTGACACAAATACTTCGTGAAAGAAACGGACAGCGGATGTAAGGAAAAAGAATTAAACGTCAATCTGGAATAATCCCAGCAGAATAAAACAAAGAACACAGCGCCGGCCAAATTACTGAAGAAAAGAGGAAGAAACGGCAGATGAATTGTCAGGATTTTACCCTTTTTCCAGACCGCCCTGAACAACCACCCTTTCGACAACTTATGGCAGACTGAAAGGAAAATTAATTAAGCTGAAGGTAAAGATAATTAATTAAGAATTAAGCGTTTCATCTACGTAAATTAAGTTACTGAACGGGAACAAGCTTGGAGGTAATTCTTAGAAAGCTTATTAATTACTACTATAGTATAAAAGTGGATGAAGGCATTCTAATGTGATAAATACTGTAAACAGATGTGGTAACAATTTACGAAGCTAATTCTAGTTGAAAGCGTTTATTTTGGAGGTATAGGGAGATTTTAGGACACTCTTTTTTTTCTGTATGGATTCTGTATGTATTTTTATTGGGACTTAAGCATTGGTGGATTTTTTGATAGGTTCAAATTTAGGGTTTTATGAATTTGGGCATTTTTGAGTTTATAGATTTCAATATTTAAGAGAGGTTTTGGTTGTTGGAGGATGGAGAAATTAGGGATTTTAAATTTTGAAAATTTGGGAATTTAGACATTTGGAAATTGGAACATTTCGAAAATTGGAAATTTGGAAAACTTTAGAATTGAAGAATTGATAAAGTGATGGGTTGATGAATTGATAGATTGATGAATTTATGGATTGATGGATTGATGAATTGATAGATTGATGAATTGGTGGATTGATAAGGTGATGTGCTAATAATTTGATGGATTGATGAATTGATGGATTGATAAATTGATGGATTGATAGATTGATAAAGTGATGGATTGATGAACTGATGGCTTGATGAACTGATGGATTGATGAATTGATGGATTGATAAAGTAATGGGTTGATGAATTGATGGATTGATGAATTGATAAATTGATAAAGTGCTGGATTGATGAACTAATGAATTGATGGATTGATAAAGTGATGGGTTGATAGATTGATAAATTGATAAATTGATGGATTGATGAATTGATAGATTGATGAATTGATGGATTGATAAAGTGATGGGTTGATAAATTGATGGATTGATAGATTGATAAAGTGATGGATTGATGAACTGTTGGCTTGATGAACTGTTGGCTTGATGAACTGATGGATTGATGAATTGATGGATTGATGAATTGATAAATTGATAAAGTGCTGGATTGATGAACTGATGAATTGGTGGATTGATAAAGTGATGGGTTGATAGATGGATGAATTGATAAATTGATGGATTGATGAATTCATAGATTGATGGATTGATAAAGTGCTGGATTGATGAACTGATGAATTGATGGATTGATAAAGTGATGGGTTGATAGATTTATGAATTGATAAATTGATAGATTGATGAATTCATAGATTGATGAATTGATGGATTGATAAAGTGATGGGTTGATGAATTCATAGATTGATGAATTGATGGATTGATAAAGTGATGGGTTGATGAATTGATAAATTGATAAAGTGATGAATTGATTTATTGATAAAATTAGGAAACTTAAAAATTTGGGAATTTGGAAATTTGGGTTGTTGGGAATTTGGAAAATTGAAAATTTGAGAATCAAGGAACTGAAAATTCAATAATTAAAAAATGTACAGATGAAAACTTCAAACTCGCCCTCGGTTTGCGCGTAAAATATTTTGAAAAAGAAAGTACGAAAATATTAGTTCGTTGCTCGAAAATCGTGCGTCGAAAGCTCTCCCCTGCGAAACAACGAGATGGCCGTAGTTCCTCGTATTTCACCGCATGAGACCCCCAAGTAGTCGATTCAGAGTTAGTCCGTCGTTCCACTACAGCTTTAAACCTCACAGAGAACAGAATTACAGTTGTACTACTTTAAAGGAACACAGTTTTGGTTGTTTTAGACTCATTAAGAAAAAGTTGGCTACTTTGAAGGTAGGCGCGAACCCTTTAGTACGCTCCCTCACTTTCAGAGCATGCTCTTAGAAGTGCATGAATAGAAAATCTCGGTCTCTGAATGGTTAGATATAAATGGTCAGTTATATACGCTGGTACAAAAACGTCTGGCTCGTTCATGAAAGCATTTGTAAGCGGCCGAATGTGTGCGGTTTTCAAACTTCTTTCGTCTGTTGAACCTACAGTTATTTCCTTCAACCGGAATCGAGTGTCTACGTATTCAAGGTGCAATTTTCAGTTTCATGTTTACTGGAAATGTACGTTTATGAAGTTTCCAAGTATCATTGTTAAATTTTTGCATTCGAATATTTTTTCTTTTTTAATTACTATATTGGTAAATTAGCAAGTTATCGAATTTGTAGTTTGAAAAATTTTAAACATTTCAACACTGAAGTTTTTAAGATTTGGAACCTCAAAATTATAATTTAAAAATATAAAAATTAATGGATATATTTAAAAATTGAGAGAATATGTAAATTAAATTTTCAAAAAACAGCTGTATAAAAAAATGCATTGTTAAGTGATCGTTGAGTGCATACAAGTGTTAAGTCACTTCGGTACACGCCCAGTCGTTCCTGTAACAGCAAAGAAAGAACGCTTTCATGGAAAGACATGGAGGAAGAATCGATTGCTGGATCTCCATATGCAAATCAAACAGCAGAAAAACAACACATCTTGTCCTTAATGCGTTGTGTTCGATCGTACAGCTATACTTTAGGTGCAGTGTACTTGATAGCTGAGGGGAAAACCTTATCTATAGCAGTCGAATACGATATAGAATTAATTAGTGTAAGAATATTGATTGCTCTTCGTAAATGGTAGATTGGATTCATTTATTGAATAAATGGGACGACGATTAAAAATGTGTAAATTTGGGGATTTTTCAGTTTTTATGTTTATATGTTAGTAAATTTGTAAATTTCTGAAGTTATAAATTGGTGAATTGATAAATTGATGGACTGATAGATTGATAGATTGATGGATTGATGGATTGATAGATTGATGGATTGATAGATTGATGGATTGATAGATTGATGGATTGATAGATTGATAGATGGATGGATTGATAGATTGATGGATTGACAGATTGATGGATTGATAGATTGATGGATTGATAGATGAATGGATTGATAGATTGATAGATTGACAGATTGCTGAATTGATAGATTGCTGAATTGATAGATTGCTGGATTGATAGATTGATGGATTCATAGATCGATGGATTGATAGATCGATGGATTGGTAGACTGATAGATTTATAAATTGCTAGATTGATGAATTGATAGAATGATATATTGACAGATTGTTACATTGATAGATTGATACATTGATAGATGGACATATTGATACATTCATGAATTGATAAATTGATAGATTGATACATTGATAGATGCACATATTGATACATTCATAAATTGATAGATTGACAGACTGATAATTGATAGATTGATACACCGATACACTGATAAATTGTTGAATTGATGAATTGTAGAATACATAAATTTATTAACTTAAATACTGGTAAACTTTAAATTCCTAAACCTGAAAAGTCAAACCTCAACGTGATCAAACTTGAAAGACTAAAACTATAAATCCATAAAACCATAAAATTCCTAAACAATAAAATTTAATCCCAGAAATTTACGAATAGAAGAGTTCAAAAGTACAACAATAGAGATCGTTGAAATTAGCAAAATACCGGTTGAATTCGTGCTCGGATCCCGGAAATCCCGCGATTTTCACACATCAGCTGATGAATAATTCACCGAGAGAGAGCCGAATCGTTTGTCCAAAGGTTTGAACAAATCACAGCAATGCAAGACAATTCCCCAACGCCACATCCCTTTTTGATCGTGCACGTTCCATGAATCGTTGCGCAATCGTACACAAGGCGATTCAACACGAAATAACAAGTGCAAAATGTGCAATAAAACGTTGCTTACATTACACGTTGCCTTTTGTTTTATCACACCTTCTTGAAACAAATATCATTTGATACTTTCGTCAAATCAGTCTGACCTTTGCAACAGTTCAATTAATATAAAATAACAAAATAAACATCCAGCCACCGATAAAATCGAAATACGGAAATTTATGGAACATAAAGTTTCGAAAGTTGCAAAATTTGGGGATATAGACAACTCGAACTCGACGACCAGGGATACAGAAGTTTGGGAAACATAGAAACTTGGATACGCAGCAGTTAGGAAATACAGTAACTCGGGAATAGAGAAGTTCGGGGAATATAGAAACTCTAGAGTATACAAATCCGAGGAATATAGAAATTGGGGATACAAAAATTTGCACCGTTGTTCGCAACATTCTGCGGCGGCGAAAGCACCGCGCCCGAAAGCTCCACAGCGAATCATACCGGCGTGTCCGACTGCTATATCTCGCCATTATAGCGGCTCGAAAATGCTGTTAATTCTTTACCAGAAATGACACGTGCCAGCCACCGCAAGATTAACGCTCCCGATACTGCGTGCGAACAAACAGTTGCAAGCCAAATTGAGTAAACTACAAAGCTGCGACTATTTGAGCACGCGTACTAATCGAGCATCCAATCTCGATTTTCTCGAAAACTATGCTTCGTATAAAAAATTTCATTCCCCATTTTCGACCTATTCTTCGCGCAGAACCTCCGCCCGATTCACGAAACGCTACGTTTGACGCGGCGTTCGAAAATCCCGATTTCGAGTTGCTCTGTCTGATCGGCCACATATCGGTGGGAAGAAATCGAAGATTCGAGGACGGTACCGAACCCCACTTCCTTTGTCGAACCCTCCTTTTCGAGTGTACTTTACGTTTCGTAGTCTGTTTCGGAAGGGTTCAATGTTCGGTTAGCACAGCAGCTTTATAGCGTTTGCGGTCCTCAGACGTATTCTTGGATAAACAACCGTTTGCTAACTACTCCTGAATTATTTGCTCATACTTTGAAGTTGATGCTCTGTGTTAAATTTAAATTTGACATCGTTTTGTCGTACACTGACAAATTTCAGAAGAAAGTATCAATTTTCTCAAATGATTCGTAATTTTTCTGAAGCCAATATCGAATTAGGAACTGACACAAAGTGCAATCAGAGTTTCTAAGATTTAGAGCGCAATCATTTGGGGTTTTAATCAACATAAAAAGAAGGGTCGATCGCGTAAAAACAACGCATCCAACGATCGTGTAGAAGGAGATATTTGATTTACGAGGAGCGCTTATCGGAGTTCGATTTTCGATTTTGATGGAACTCTCGTGAGCGGGCCAAAACCCTTCTCTTCCTCTTTTTATCGGCTGTAATTCGATTCTAAAAGGCGAAACTATCTCGGCAAGTGGCTCCCGGTTCCGAGCTACATCGAGAACTGTCGGAGAGCCCTTCAGAACTCGGCTGACTCCTTTAAAATCGAATCATCGACGAAAGAGGGGTCCGCTTGCACGAGTTAACAATTGTTAACGTGTTATGTACGTTCCAAGTTTAAATGTACTCGGATTACAGAGAACAGTAATTACTTCCTTCAAACTGTACGTGCTCCACGGAAAATACAGGGCGGTTTTAATTCCAGGCACCATTTTAGACGGGTTAATTCGCTTGAAATTGTATATCGTTTAAGGGAGGTGTAGTGTCGAGTGTTTTCATAAAAATTATTTGCTTGGAGGGACTTATGTTTTTTGCAAGGGTGATCGGGTACTGTTTCAGTAAAAACTCTTCTTGAAACTGGATGTTTTATGGGGAGATACAGGGCGGTTCAAATTTTATGTACTGCTTTCATAAAAATTATTTGCTTGGAAGGATGTATAATTTTCTGCAAGGGTGATTCAAGGATCAGGTACTATTTCAGTGAAAATTATTTTCTTGAAACTGTAGATGTTATATGTGAAGATACAGGGTGATTCAGATTTCATGTACTGCTTTCATAAAAATTATTTGCTTGGAAGGATGTATAATTTTCTGCAAGGGTGATTCAAGGATCAGGTACTATTTCAGTGAAAATTATTTTCTTGAAACTGTAGATGTTATATGTGGAGATACAGGGTGATTCAGATTTTATGTACTGCTTTCATAAAAATTATTTGCTTGGAAGGGTGTATAATTTTCTGCAAGGGTGATTCAAAGATCAGGTACTATTTCAGTGAAAATTATTTTCTTGAAACTGTAGATGTTATATGTGGAGATACAGGGTGATTCAAATTTGATGTAGTGCTTTCATAAAAATTATTTGCTTGAAACAAAATATACTCTATACTCTAACACCTATACATTCTCTATAGGGTGATTCAAACATCATACATCAATGAAAATTGCTGAGTTATAGTGTCGTATCTTTTATGAAATATACAGGTTGTTTCAAACATGAGTTTCTTAAAAATTTTTCAGGCACAAATAATTCTATTATTCACAGACAATTTTCCTACTAAATTTTACTTATATATTATAGTGGTCACATTATAAATTATGATACCAATATAATACAAATATAATGGATTATATATTAATTAAAAAATGTCTCAATAGAATATTCTTGCACATGCTGTTGCTACTACATTTCTTGACCCAGAAAATATTTCTTACAAACAAAAATGAATGTCAACTACGAAAGAAACAGTCCTATTTCATAGAAATTTTTCTGAAGTAGAAAAATTAAATTCTCTAACGAGAAGATAGATAATCAACAATAAAATAATCAAGATGACGTAACGAAACCCTTTCATAACGGTGTCAAGACGTTAACATAGAAGTTACCGAACCGTGAAATAAATCTTTCTCATTGGATTCTCGTAGCGAGCTGTTATCTTCGTGGCAGAACCATTTTTCACGGAGAATCCGAGAAACAGTTGGTCCCCTTTAAATTATGTAAGTCGACTGACAATTTCATCGCAGTTCCACGCTGTTTTACCACCGAACCGCAGAATAAAACGTGTACAAAAACGAACCCCACGTCGAAAGAATCGTATTTTACCATTCTGCTGCATTTTTAAGTTCCCACGGAGGAGGATAACCGTGTCACGCATTCTTAAATTTACCAACCGGTGATGCAACTTAATGTAACATCTGGATTACGGATATTATGTTGGCAGATAAATTTTAAAACTGTCACTTCTTTTTCGATGTTCTTTTTTGGTTTGCAATTCAATTATTTGAACTCTCAAGTCTTTTTGGTATTTGTTGCTTTTCAAAAATTCAATTAATTCTAAATTTGCAATTCCACGCTACGAAATTCTGAAATTTCGAAATCCAAAATTTTAGAATTTGGAAATTTGTAATTCCAAAATTGCCAATTCCAAGAATTCCAATTGCAAAATGTCCAATTCCAATAGTGTCAATTTCAGGATACCCAATTCCAAAACTGTCAATTCCACGATCCTCAATTCCAAAATCCATAATTCCAAGAACCCTAATTGCAAAATGCCCAATTCCAATATTGTCAATTCCAGGATCCCCAATTCCAAAATTGCCAATTCCACGATCCCCAATTCCAAAACCCTCAATTCCAAGATAACCACTTCCAAAACCCCCAATTCCAAAATTTCTATATCAAAGATCCCCAATTCCACTATTGCCAATTCCACGATCCCCAATTCCAAAACCCCCAATTCCAAGATCCTCACTTCCAAAACCCCCAATTCCAAAATTTCTATATCAAAGATCCCCAATTCCACGATCCCCAATTCCAAAACCCCCAATTCCAAGATCCTCACTTCCAAAACCCCCAATTCCAAAATTCGCATTTAAAAGATCCCCAATTCCACTAATGCCAATACAAATATCCCCAATTCCACAACCCCCAATTCCAAAATTTCCATTTCAAAGATCCCCAATTCCACTATTGCCAATTTCACGATCCCCAATTCCAAAACCCTCAATTCCAAGATCCCCACTTCCAAAGCCCCCAATTCCAAAATTCCCACTTCAAAGATGCCCAATTCCAATACTGCCAATTCCACGATCTTTAATTCCAAAACCGCCAAATCCAATATCCCCACTTGCAAAACCCTCAATTCCAAGACCCCCAATACCAAAACCCCCAATTCCAAAAATTCTCATTTCAAAGTTCCCCAATTCCAATATTGCCAATTATAAGATCACCAATTCCAAAACCCATAATTCCAAGATCCTCAATTCCAAAACCCACAATTCCAAGATCCTCAATTCCAAAACCCACAATTCCAAGATCCTCAATTCCAAAACCTCCAATTCCAAGATCCCCATTTCCAAAACCCCCAATTCCAAAATTCCCATTTCAATGATCCCTAATTCCAATATTGCCAATTCCAAGATCCCCAATTCCAAAATCCCCAATTCGAAGATCCCCAATTCCAAGATCCTTAATTCAAAAATTCTCAATTCTAAGATCCCCAATTTCAATATTGCCAATTACAAGATCCCCAATTCCAAAACTCGCAATTCTAAGATCCCCAATTCCAATATTACCAATTCCAAGATCCCGAATTCCAAAACCTCCATTTCCAAGATCCCTAATTCCAAAAGTCCCAATTCTAAGATCCCCAATTCCAAAATCCCTAATTCCAAAGTCCCCAATTCCAAGATCCGCAATTCGAAAACCGCCAATTCCAAGATCCCCAATTCCAAAACCACCAATTCCTAGATCCCCAATTCCAAAACCACCAATTCCAAGATCCCCAATTCCAGCACCCTAAATCCAATATTGCCAATTCCAAGATCGCAAATTCTAAGATCCCCAATTCCAAAAGTTCCAACTTGAAGTTCTAAAAATTTAATAATTTGAAGATGATTTGACATTTTCTTCAAATTTGGTATAAAATAACTACAAAGCAGTCACAATTCCAACTTCTACGACCTTTAACTCTTAAATATATCAAAGTTTGATATATTATAGATAGAAAAGAAAAATAAAAGTAGATACAATAACAACAAATTTGAACAAGTCAAAAATATTGTCCAGTTAGAAATACAAAAATGGAACATTGCAAGCTGGAGGCCATTTTCTAACGTTTTATCTACTCGCTTATGGCTGTCACGTTCTGGAGATGTTTCGTTAGTTTACCACTTTAGAGTTCTCGAATCGCATGTCTTTGGGAACGTACGTGCTTTGCGAGTTTATTACTTACAAAATAACCGCTTTTTAGAAGAACGTGACATTTTCGCGAATTCACTGAGGTCATAATTTTGTCGGGTATATACTCGTTTGAACTCTCCAACACCTTTCGTGCAATTATTCGCTTCATTTTTATCGAATTTATATGGGCGACTCTAACTACTTCGTTTATGAGAAAACACACATTTTGAATCGTTTACGAGTTGACACGTTTACAAGTTTATACATTTGCAAGTTTACAAGTTTACACATTTGCAAGTTTACAAGTTTATAAGTGTACAGTTTTACAAGTTTGCAAGTTTGTAAGTTCACAGGCTTGGAAGTTCAAAGATTTACAAGTTTACAAGTTTACAGGTTAATAGGTTAATAATTTTGCAAGTTTCAAGATTTACCAGTTTATAAATTTACATAATTACAAGTTGGTAAATGCACAATTTTCAAAGTGAAAATTCCACAAATGTGAGATAGAAATTCGCAAATGTTCTCTTAATATTATTGATTTAATATAAGCGAAACTACCAAAACAGTTCCAATTCACAAAATCATCAAACTCACATGCTCATAAAATCTCAACTCTAATGTTTATCGATTTATTTATTGGTGAAACAATAACAAAATTTTGCACAAACAGAAAAGTCACTTATTACAGCAAATCTCGCAATTTGTAATAAAATTGTAGAGAATAAGTTTCAGGTTACTTAACTCGTGTAACGAGTACCATTCTTCTGAGAATACACTGATAACATCAAAATGGCGGGCAATTTGCAAGAACACGGTACGGAATAAATTGCACATTTCTCTGTAATTTGCATGATAAATAGAATTCTCCCGAGAAATGCTGATAGTATTTGCTCTCAATCATTCTACACGATATTGAGTTAACATGGCAGGGACTTCGGGCAATATTGTTTAATGCCTTCTGAACATATTAATTCAAGTAACTTCACTGATTTAATGTCTTCATTTCATGAATTTTTCATCTGTTAACTCTTTGCATACGGAGTTTCGCAACAGATTTTGTTTACATACATATGCATATGTTACACGTGTGTGCATGTGTGTTGTATGTGTGCATATATGTATACATTCATATGTGTGTAGGTTGCATATATGTATACGTATGTATATCATACATGTTATATAATTTTATATGTGCATTGATTAAATACACATACATAAATTACACATATGTGCATATGTTACATGTGAGTGTTCATATGTATATGTTGTATGTGTATATGTTGTATGTAAGTATACCTATACATATACTATATATGCATATGTCATATAAAATTATATGTACATATATTACATATGTATACATAAATTACACATGTGTCCATATGTCATATGTAAGTGTACGTCATATCTTTTATACGTCATATGTTATATATATTTATAAGTGTACATGGTCTATATGAGTATATGTACGTATGTTACATATGTTATATGAACTTATACATATGTGCATAGATTACATATCACATGATATACGTACGTGTACATGCATCACATATGGGCACATATGATACATACGTATATATTTAATGAGAAAATTTTTTGCCGTAAAATGAAGCAAAGAAATGAAAGCAATAAATCTCATGGTGTTTATACCTACAGCACCCACATCGACGACATAAAGTTCTTAGAGGATCACTCTCGTTTAATCACAGCTTAAGTTCAGTGATCAGACAAGAAACCTGATGCTTTCTCTGCGGTGAAACCGTTGACAAATCGGTTTTACACAACGTCTAAGACTAACCTACTAACTTCCTAACTTTCCTTTAGCTTACGGGTGCTGAGAAACCCTTACTGTTTGTTCGTTATACAACCGCCGTCAACACGCTGCAATGTAGTTGCTTTCAATAAATCGTGGTTTCAATTACACATTGCCGAGTTTACCATTCACTGCTAGTTACTATAATGCTGTTTCGGTGTGCTCAAATCTGGAGAAGTCGTTAGGTCTTTCCTTCATTGGATTTCGATCGTTATTTGCACAGTTAGTTTGTTAAAATCGTATCTTTTGGAAGAAATTATTTTCGTCAAGTAATTACCTTTTCTGATTCGTACATTTTATTCGATGATTGATTTGATTTTTTATTTTATTGTTTGTACATGTATTAATGTGCAAATTTTTAAACATGAAAAATATTTAGTATAAATTTCAATCACTTTCCTAGGTGAAAGAAGAGATCATTCACAAAATAGCTGCTTACAAAGAAAACGTCTAATGGACGCTTTCATAACACACTTCAAAAATACAGCATTAAATTACATCATAATTTAATAACGCATATTAATTTCATCCGCGGGCGTACAAGGTATCACAATTTAATTTCACGTTTTTTCCCACGTCCTACCTTAATGTACTCTAAATTATTCTTCTCTCGTATCTCACATATCAAATTGTACACCCGAGCAGTGTAGATGATTTACAACGCATCGTATTTCGAGTTAACAGAATGCATGCAGGCATTTAGTTTCGAAGTTAGGTATTTATTAAATACACAGTTGAAGTTACACAGGACCGTGTACTCGCCGAGTTGTTGAACCAACGTGTGTGGACAGTTGAGTTATTCGGTCGGAAAACACTTGTGCGGTGTCAGGATTATTTTCCATTATCCTTCCTGTAATAATTAGTCCTTGAATTACAATCGCTATTTCAGAATTTTTCAGGTTTATGAGGTTCATTAACTACCGGAAAATCAAAAGTATTTAGTAATAATTTAACAAAACTAAAAACCTAATTACATCCATACAAGATAAATTTTCATACATGATTCTAATTCGATGGCCAGGTACAACGTTATTACAGATCCATTACCTTTGAATTTTCGTCCCCGGCTCCCATGAACTTGTGTACAATTCCGAGCACGGAATATCGAACGTCTAGATCGGGTAATATAAGTTTGGAAACTCGCGGGAATTTCAAACATGGATTGGACTACGGTCGCCTCTGTTATTTATTTCGAGTAACTAGTTTGTTATTGCAAGCAGCACGGTCAAGATTGTTTATGCATGGAGTAACTACAGTTTGTTAACAATGTTCGAGATGTAATCGACCTTGTTTCTGTATTATTTGTTAAATAATTTTGGCTTGTTAATGATAAGGTTCTGAGGTTATGTTTCGTTATGCATTAAATATTGAGTAAATATAGTTTTTTAAAAATATGAATGGTAAATTAATGACTGTTTATTTTTTCATTTGCAAAGTAGTAACTTAAACGAATGTAAAAATTAAAGATTGACACAATGACCAATTACAAGATTCATAAATTTAATAATGCGTACAATAAAAGACATAAAAATTGAAGAGTATATAATAATAAAATTTGAAATATATTTGTACAGAAAAGTTTTTGTTGGAACAACAATGGCAAGGTTAATAGTTTGTATTAAATAACGTTGTACTTCCGGTCACGATACGGCGCTTCCGATTAAAGAAAGAGCCACTGTAGTCTCTGAAGCCTGCACGAACAAACACAAAAGACGAATAATAGAGAGCCGGGGCAAAAAAGGAGACAATATTTTTATTTGTACTCGAGAGTTGAGCTTCTTCAAATATACATCCGTGCTGCACACATTAACTAGAATGAAAAGCGGATGCACGCGACAAGAAGAGCGAACAATGAAAATGGCGGCCATCAGCGTTCCGAATGAAAGTGAGACGGCGATAACGGTAATGATGATGGAAACTGAGAGCGTACGTTTTCGAAAATGTTGTTGTCGTCGTGTACGTTTCATTTGGGAACGTTGGAAAATGGAGGACACTTTGAAGCTAGAAAATTCAGGAGCGTGTCCTTTAAATAAAATTACAAAAGCTCTTTCAACAAATCACTGCATTTCGTAATGAGATCCTTATATCATATGCACTCTTTCTTCTCAGATATATTTTTAAACTTGTTTATATGAAAATGAGACATTTTTATTTTTTTTAAATCCAACACAATAACTTGTTCATATAAAAACAACACATTTTTATCTCCTTGCAAATTCAATAAAATATTGACTTATAATATAAACTGATAATTTAACATAACTAATTCAGAAATGTTAATGAAACATAAAATGTCTATTATTAAAATTTGTTAATAATGTACGAGTAGTGTTGTATCATGCTTATATAACAATTTGACCTGATAAATGCAGAAAATGGTAGATCAATGGCGACTGCAGATCTAAAAGCAAAATGAAGGTTAAACGAGCATCAAATCTATTTTCATCAAAGTGACGTTTCTCTTCCGTAACTTTGCGAGTGAATTTCGTGGATGCTGAAAAGTATTTCACCAAGCACAATATAACGTTCAGCTTTATATTAGCGGACGAAGCCTAACAAGCGTCGTTCACCCGAGCTATTCGTGCAACAGTTTACATCCCGTTTGATCGCAAACTAACGATACAATACCCTTTCCCCATATTTTCACCAACGACGACATTCTATTGCTTCCTTCTCACGATTTGCCTCGATGCAAACGCGAGGCTTCTTATGTACCCGCCTTTTGCCGTTCTTGCGGTTTTCGCGTAGCCGCCATGTCGCTTAAATAATTCAACGTCTTCGAGCTCTTACAAATCAGCTCTTAAGTATATAATAGCGGGCTGCGACATGGGTTACGGAAAATTGGAATATCTTTCACTTTCCAATTTAGGGATCTTGGAGAATTTTTATAAATTTTACAGTTCTAAATCGTCAAGTTTTTAATTAACAAAATCTGAAAATGGAGAATTAAATAATAAATCAAATCAGAAGTTTTAAAAGAGTGCAAATAAAGAGAGTATAAAATTATATAGTTGTTGAATTCTTAAGTTTCCACAATTCCACAATTCCACAATTCCCAAATCACCAATTCCAAACTTCCCAGTTTTCCAATTCCACAATTCCATAATTCCATAATTTCACAATTCCACAATCCCACAATTCCAAAGTTCTACAATTTCATAATTCCACAATTCACAAATCCCCAATTCCAAAATTCCATAATTTTCTAAATCCCTTAATTCTAAAATTTCCAATTTTCCAATTCCACAATTCCATAGTTCCACAAATCCATAATCTCACAATTCCAAATCCCCAATTCCAGAAATCCATAATTTCGCAAATCCATAATTCCACAATTTCAAATATCCGCAATTTCATAATTTCACAATTCCCTAATTTCGGAAATCCATAATTGCACAATTACCAAATCCCCAATTCCACAATTCCCAAATCCCCAATTCCAAAATTCTATAATTCCATAATTCCAGATCCCCTTATTCCCAATTCTTCAATTCTACAATTCTGCAATTGCATAATTCCACAATTCCCAAATCCGGAAATCACCAATTCCAGAATTCCATAATTTCACAATTCCATAATTCCAAATTACCCCACTCCACAATTCCATAATTCAATAATTCCACAATTCCCTAATTCTCAATTCCTCAATTGCCCAACTCCACAATTCCTAATTCTTGAATTCCATAATTCCACAATTCCCATTTCTTCAAGTCACCAATTCACAATTCCCAATTCTTCAAGTCTCCAATTCCACAATTCCCAATTCTTCAGGTCTCCAATTCCACAATTCCAAAATTCCTAATTTTCAAATTCTACGATTCCACAATTCCAAAATTCAATAATTCCACAATTCCCTAATTCTCAATTCCTCAATTGCCCAACTCCACAATTCCTAATTCTTGGATTCCATAATTCCACAATTCCCAATTCTTCAAGTCTCCAATTCCACAATTCCAAAATTCCTAATTTTCCAATTCTACAATTCCAAAATTCCTAATTTTCCAATTCTACAATTCCAAAATTCACAATACCATAATTCCCAATTCCACAATTCCATAATTGCAGAATTCTGAAATTCCAAAATTCCAAATTCCAAATTTCAGGACTAGGAAATTCGCAATTCCAAATTTCAGAACTATGCAATTCGCAATTCCAAAATTTCGAAATTTTGTTTTCGGACTACTATTACAAAACTAGTAAAATAAACTACACATCTCCCTAAACAGTAAATATCATCAAAGACATCAAAAGAAAAGTATCCCAATTCTGTCCTAAATTCATCAAAATAATTTAGCATAATTCTTCAAAATCGATGGCTCGATCATACCCTATCTCGAAACGTCCATTGTTATTCCCAAAGCGAACGATCCATTTCTAGAACGCGAATTGAACGTGACGAAAGCTAGGAATAAATATCGCCGGCGAAGAGCAGCCACGTTTGTCTACGGAAACGTCCTGGCCAGAGTAAGTTTGTTTTAGGGAAGTTCACTTTATCACGATCCGTTTCACGAAATAATTGTATGGGGGAAATTGAGGCTAGTCGCTGCGGTTCCGCCATGAAGTCTCCGTTAGAACACCTCGCACTGAATTCACATGTAATATCGTATTTCTCTTGTATTCCGACCAATTGTTCAGCAATTCGGGACTGAAACTGAGAAACTATTATACGAGTTGTATTCGCGCTCCGTGTTTGTAGTTACGTGCGTATCATCTGAGAAATTGTTTACAATTTCGTGGCGTTAAACCATTGCGGTTGCGTGTATGCGGTTACTGCATTTTAGTTACTGTACCTTCATTATCGTATTGGATTTGTAATTTATGATGGGTGAGGTTTGGTGGAGAATGATGAGCTTAGGGATTTTGATGGTTATTTGATTAGGTTTCAGGTTAAATATGTATTTTTGACGGTAGGGTTTTATGAATTTATGAATTTATGAAGGCGGAAAGTTTTGGGGTTATAAATTTGCAAATTTGCGGAGTTACATATTCATAAAGGTGCAGATTGACAAAGTTGCGAATTAACATAGTTGCAAATTCAAACAATGAGGGACATAAAGTTACGAGTTTACAAGGTTACGTAATTGTAACGTGGATAATTTATGAAGCTGCGATTTTAGAAAGTTACAAAATGATAAAGTTGCAAGTTTACAAGGATATGCATTCACAAAGTTGCAAATTACCGTAGTTGCGAATTAAAACGATAAACTATATATAAAGTTACGATTTTGTAAGGTTGCAAGACTGTAAAGTTGCTAGTTTACGAAGGTACAATTTTATGAAGTTGCAAAATGATAAAGTTGCAAACTTACAAGGATGCACATTTACAAAGTTGCAAATTTAAACAATAAACGATACATGAAGACTGCGAGGTTGCTAGTTTACAAAGCTACAATTTCATGAAGTTACAAAATGATAAAGAAGCAAACTAACGAGGTTTCACATTCACAAAGTTGCAAATTAACGTAGTTGCGAATTCAAATAACAGACTACATATAAACTTAAGATGTTGTAAGGTTGCAAGACTGCGAGGTTGCTATTTTACAAAGCTACAGTTTCATGAAGTTACAAGATGATAAAGTTGCAAATTTACAAGGATGCACGTTCACAAAGTTGCAAATTAATGTAGTGGCAAACTCAAACAATCAACGACACATGAAGTTACCATTTTGCAAGGTTCCAAGACTGTAAAGTTGCTAGTTCATAAAGCTACAATTTTATGACGTTACAACATGATAAAGTTGCAAACTTACAAGGATGCACATTCACAAAGTTGCAAATTAATGTAGTGGCAAACTCAAACAATCAACGACACATGAAGTTACCATTTGGCAAGGTTCAAAAACTATAAAGTTACTCGTTCATAAGGCTACAATTTCATGAAGTTACAAAATGATAAACTAGCAAACTTACGAGGCTTCTCATTCACAAAGTTGCAAATTAACGTAGTTGCAAATTAAAACAATAAACTACATATAAAGTTAGGATTTTGCAAGGTTGCAAAACTATAATGTTACGACTTTACAAAGTTGCAATGCTACAAGATTAGAAAATAGTAATTTTGCAAGTTTACAAAGTTGCACGTACACGAAGCTACAAATTAATAAACTTGCATACTCAAATAGTTACAATTATGCAAAATTATGAGTTTACAAGGTCGTAAGGCTACAAAGTTGCAATTTCACAAAGTTACAAGTTAAGAAAGCCACATGTTCATAAAGTTGCAAATTTACAAAGTTGCAAATTCACAAGTATTACAATTTTACAAGGTCACAAGTTAACAAAGTTGCAGATTCCATAAGTTACAAATTCAGAGAGTTAAACGTTAACAAAGTTGCAAATTGACAAACTTACAACTTAACAAAGCATTCAAAGTTGCAACTTCAATAAAATTCCCAAAGTTACCAGGTTACAAGTTTATAAAGGTGCAAGTTAACAAAATTGCACATTTGTAAAGTTACAAATGAACATAATTAACAATGTTGCAAATTAGTAAAGTTATAGACGCAACAAGTAATAATTTAACAAAGTTATTTGCAAGAAGTTGACAAGTTTACAAAGTTGCAAATTCACTAAGTTTCGAATCAGCTAAGTTGCACAACCAACAAGTTGCAAATTCTTAGAGTTAGAAAGTAACAAAGTTACTACCGATATGATATAGCATTTCTTTATTTTAATAAGTATTTGAAACCGAGTATTTAAATAATTGAATATTTCAGAACAGTTAAATAGTTTTATATAACTGAATATGAGAATTAATTATGGGAATTGATCATTTGAATTGAATTTTTGGTAATTAACTATTGAAATGTAACCATACAATGCAAGGTAATTGAATATTTGAAAATAATTGAATACTTGAAGGTAATTGAATATTTGAAAATATTTGAATACTTGAAGTTAATTGAATATTTGAAAATAATTGAATAATTGAAAGTAAATGAATATTTGAAAATAATTGAATACTTGAAGGTAAATGAATATTTGAAAATAATTGAATACTTGAAGGTAAATGAATATTTGAAAATAATTGAATACTTGAAGGTAATTTAATATTTGAAAATATTTGAATACTTGAAGTTAATTGAATATTTAAAAATAATTGAATACTTGAAGGTAAATGAATATTCGAAAATAATTGAATACTTGAAGGTAAATGAATATTTGAAAATAATTGAATAATTGAAAGTAAATGAATATTTGAAAATAATTGAATACTTGATGGTAACTGAATATTTGAAAATAATTGAATAATTGAAAGTAAATGAATATTTGAAAATAATAGAATAATTGCAAGTAAATGAATATTTGAAAATAATTGAATACCTGAAGGTAACTGAATATTTGAAAATAATTGAATACTTGAAGGTAATTGAATATTTGAAAATAATTGAATACCTGAAGGTAACTGAATATTTGAAAATAATTGAATACTTGAAGGTAAATGAATATTTGAAAATAATTGAATACTTGAAGGTAATTAAATATTTGATAATATTTGAATACTTGAAGTTAATTGAATATTTGAAAATATTTGAATACTTGAATGTAATTGAATATCGAATCACAATTCAGTATTTGAACACAATTCAATATTTTACCCCATCCGAAAATGCCAATATATCTTAACATCAGAATATAATTGAATATTCATTAATTGTATACATATAATCGAATAATTATAAAAAATTGAATATTGAAACCCACATCTATACTCAAATACAATCGAATATCTACCCAAAGAAAACAAATCACCTATCCGTCCGTTATTTTTTCCTCTATCCCGCACAGAATAGTTATTTCATATTCTTTCAATCGTTTCCTTTCAAAAGAATCTATAATATCCGTTGAAAGTTTAAAGCAACAATTCACAACATTATTTTCCCGTTAAAAAAGCACACCCCGAATTCATTTTTCAGCCGTTTGATCTACGCTGTCGGATGATTGATTCTCGAACCCGTAGATAGTATATTAAATATAAAAATATTCTTCATACGGTCATTTATCACCAAGATCCCCGAAATGCATTCACATACACAGAGACATTTGTTTTTATCGGAGTACAATAACCGACGACCATTTTTTTCCAATGCTGATCAGATTTAGCCGAAAACTTTGTTTGCAAACAGTCAACCGTCAATTTTTATTTAACGAAGTAAATAGTTTCGGAGCAGATTTATGTCCGTTTTGTATTGCGCGAATCGATATTCAATCGAATTCACTGTTGACCGAAAATATTTTGATTGACCTTTTTTTGTTCTTTTCGATCGCGATGTCGAGTTAATTATAATTATTGAACGAATGTTGAAGACGTGTCAATTTATAATTAGGTTAGATTAGGTTAGGTTGTATGGGGAGATTTTCTGGGAAAAAGAGAAATGTTATATAGGGTGAAACTATTTTATTAATTTTGGGATGGATTGAGAAATTTGTAAGAATTGAAGTCAGAGAATTGTCTGGTAGGAAATTAGAGGAGTTTGGGTTCTTAAATTTTCAGTTCAGATATTTAGATTGACAAATTTGGGAGTTTGTGAATTTTGGGGATTTTTAGATTTATACTCTTATGAATTTGCAAATTTAGGAACTTTAGATTGACAAAATTGTAAATTTGCAAATTTAAATATATAGAAATTTAGGAATTTTGGATTGACAAAGTAGTTTTGCAAACTTAAATATTTAGAAATTTAGGCATTTTAGATTTGAAACTTTGAAGATTTAAAGATTTGAAACTTTGAAACACTGGAACTTTGAGAATTTGAAACTTTGAAAATTTCAACCTTCAAGATTTCGAAGATTTCAACACTTAAAACTTGGAAACTTTAAAATTCAAAAAGTTCACAAATTTGCAAATTAAGAACCTAAATTTTCTAAATTCAGAAGCTCGAAATTGTGAAAATTAAAAAAATTGCAAAACAACAAAAGTAATTTGAAAAAACTAATTATTAAAAAAAAAAACAGAAATGTTCAAATATTAATGAAAATTTAAAAAATAAAAAAATTGTAAAATTAATATAAATTGTATATTCAACCCCCCTAAACTCAGAACGTCGTATACCAATTTTGTATCCAACGAAAACCTTGAAAGGAAGACAACCTTGCATGAACCCATACCTATACTTCTACCTATACCTATACCTATATGTTATAAGCATACTCACGCATAGAATTTCGTTTCTGCGATCAATAATCTGAGCGCCCATCGTTCCGTTTAATCGAAGCTTCACAAGTTCGCGATTGTAGTTGTTAACCACATAATTGCCCTAACACCTCCTCTTAGTATAACTACGATAAGTGTTTACGGGTATCTTCCAGGTAATTGTGGGTGCTTGATGAAGGTGCAGCCTTAGAATGGAAATTGCTTCGACAACGACAGCTTTGTTAATCTTTTGTATCGATTTCCTATTATTTCCTCATTATTTCATATAATTTCATTTTTATAATTTCTAATTTCTGTTATTTTTCTTTTTTCCTGGGTTAAGGTATTTTATTTTTATTTTTTGCAAGTTTTAGTTATGTTATTTTTATTTTTTATGGGTTTTAGTTAGATTAGTCTTTTGTTTTACAAGTTTTTGTTATGTTATTTTTATTTTTTATTAGTTTTAGTTAGGTAATTTTTTTGTGTGACAAGTATTAGTTATGTTATATTTATTTTTTATTAGTTTTAGTTAGGTAATTTTTTTATATGACAAGTGTTAGTTATGTTATTTTTATTTTTTATAAATTTTAGTTAGGTAATTTTTTTGTTTGACAAGTTTTAATTATATTAGTCTTTTACAAGTTTGAGTTATGTTATTTTTCTATTTTACAAATTTCAGTTATGTTATTTTATTGTTTTACAAATTTTAGTTAAGCTATTTTTATTTTTTACAAGTTTTAATTATGTTATTATTCTCTTTTAGAAGTTGTATTAAGTTCACCTTAATTTTTCCTAATTCTTATTTATTTTTCTATTTTCTTATAATTCTTGAAATAATATTTAAAATACTTCAACTATAATCAATTTTAAATCAAATCCCACATAAACACATAAACAATAATTAAAAACATAATACTTAGCAAAATATCTCACATTTTACATCAAATACTTTGAAGACATTCAAAATTCCCGCCTTTGCATAAAAGCTCAATGCACATATGTACAAACACCCACTTTCTACTTTATATAACAAAACCTCACTATTTCTGATTAAATAACACAACTTAATTCTTTCAAGTCCCCTAAATAAGCAAATGTACACAAATTTTATCTTGGAGTTCAAAAAGAAAGAAGAGAAATTAAAGTTGAGGTTAAGACATGGCCGCCATATTGTTGAAATGACCGCCATGTTGTTGTTCTGACCACCATCTTGGTTCAATCTATTGTTGAAATCATTCTATAGAATAAATTGATAGATAATTGCTATATATCATAAATTTATAGATATATTCATTCTCTATGGGTCTAAAAAACACTAAACTTAAAAAAATTATAAAATACTTCACAAAATATTGAATTCTCAAACATTGAACCTCAACTTCTCTTCGCTACATCTTCTCATGAAAAGAACTTACAAAATTAAAAATGAACTATAAAAATAAAATTCTATGTGACTGACACTCTTTTACAACCACAATTCAACGAAGAGGAGCTACAAAAATACGATTCAACTTTTATCTTCGACACTTCATATTTCCCCAAATTCGAGATATCGTGTCCCTGCGCACAGCCGTGAAAAATCCTATTTTCAAGAGACCGTTCAAAGCGTGGCAAATGTCACGTAACACAGTTAAAAGCAGAAGAGAAAAAGCTACTCTAAAAGTTTCGAAAATCGGTTGATTAAATTGCACGCAGCTCTGCGCTGAAATTCCAGTTTTAATACACCAACGCAGCAGCAACATGATAAATAATTCCTCGTTTTTTTTCTATATATCCATCGACGAGTTTTCAACGCATAACAAAACCGAGAGAGAAAAAAGTCGAAGCTATCCTGTTATGAATATTGAAACTGCTAGCGAGATTCAAAGTGTTCGAATAGGGGATGCGGTTCTGCGGAGCTGGTTCGTTATGGCGTTCAAAAATGGTTCCACGGAGGGAACGCTGACGCAACAAAATACCACAATCGCGGTAAAATATCTGGAAAGTAATAATTTCGAACGTGAATCCTACTGTTCTGGTGGGTTTTGCGCGAATTCTGTCGCGAATGCGCGGATGAATGAGTTGGTGTGCAATAGGAGGACAATAGATTGTTGATCTAATTTTTACTGGGATTGTTGGTCTATGGATCGAACGAATAAAACGTAAGGACTGTGATTTGGGAATATGGGAATTCGAGGATTGTTGAAATTTGGTGAAAATTGGGAATTTAAAAATTGTGGAAGTTTAGGTATTGTGGAAATTGGAAAAAATTTAGTAGTTGTGAAATTTGAAAAAATTTAAAAGCTGTGAAAATTGTGAAAATTTTCTTGTTTGAGGATTGCTGAAATTTGGAAAAAGAGAATTTAAAAATTGTAGAAATTTATTATGAGATTTAATTTTGTCGAAATAGTAAAAATTTATATCAAGATTGAAATTCCATACTTCCCTTCATAACTGATCACCTCTCTCACCATAACTGAGCATCCTTAGTTCAACAATTTAGTAACTTAAAAAATTGATAATCTACATATTCGACGATTTGAAAAGAAACAATCTGGAAATCTAATTCAATACTTCAAATTCAATACTTCCCTAATGAAATGGAGACTCAGTTCTGTTTTAAAGTGGTGACGATGACTTCAGTTGCAAGGTTTATACGATGTTATAAATTAAATTGTTCGGCGGACGTTCACATTTTCGTATTATTATTACTTTAGCTCGCTAATAATAACAGGGTCCTGAATTTGGAGAATTTATGCATTTAAGGATTTGAAATTTGCGCGTTTACAAACTTTAGTTCTCCCTCCATAACTAATCGCCTCTCTCACCATAACTGAGCGCCCTTAAGTTGACAATTTGGTAACTTTCAAAATTGATAATCTACAAATTCGACGATTTCGAAAAAAAAGGTTCTGGAAATCGAATTCAATAGTTCACAAATGAAACTTAATTCCATAATTTTATCATGTCAAACCTTATAATTTAATAATCCGATTATTTGCATGAAAAGTCCGCGACATACACTTAAGAAAACTCTAATTCCATATCATAAACTTGTCATCATTCCATTCGTTGAAAATTACAATTTCTCTCCTCCCTCCGTAACTAATCGCCTCTCTCACCGTGACTGAACGTCCACTAGCCTCCCGACAAAATCACTTCGTCCTTTCTTAAATCACGATAATAATAAGAAAACCCATCAGATCCATCGAAATTAAACTTCTTTTCCGAAAATATTTTTTCCACGGTACCATTGTTATTCCGCCGAACTTCCTATCGCAAACATTCTTGAACAGTGAAGCTTTCTTTTTACTTTCTCATATTTAATTGTTGCGGTACTTTTTAAACGTTGGACATTACGAAAATTAGTTGCAACTCCAGCTTCCGCTGTTGCACGAGGGAGTCCAAAATTTGCCGCGATCCGTAAAATCGCTCTTCTCTCTTGTTTTCAAGGCATTCCACCTGCCGGGAGAGTCGAGTACAATTTTCACCTTTTCAACAAGATTATACCAGGTTCAAACTTCTTTCGATTCTACTTGTTTCTCTGTGAGAAAGGCCCAGTCACAAATTCATCCCTGCCCAAACTTAAGTTTTCCCATTCTACTTTAAACTAACTTCTTTCATAAATTTCACTAAAAATTTTGTCAAGATCCAGTAAGCTTTATAAAACTGACTCTCAATGAAACGCCAAACAGATGAATACTTTAGATAAACATCATCCTGTTAATAATGTCAGCTTACTGTCTTTAAGTGGCACTTTTGAAAAGACTCCATTAAAGTAAAGAACATACATTTAGTCGTTCGTTTACAATTTTTCCGTGGCATTGCATGTCTCCCATTCGAAAGACTCCATTACGCTAAAGAGTCAGACGTTAATTTGATTATTCAGAAAAGATGAACCTTTTTGTCACGGACTGTATAGTCGAACATTATGCAAATACAGGAAGTAATAGAACGAACAGTATTAAGTATGGCAGACGTGTTAAATGACACGCAAACCTCTCCATGAAGAACACGCTCGACGAATATCCCGACATCGTTAAGCGAAATACCGCGCCTAAAAGTGAATTCTCATTAAGGGTGGTGCACATGTCGTTAGCAGGTGTGCAGTGTCGATTTTCACACTACGTCATATACATACTCGAATTTCAGCTAATTCGAGTGAATCCATTGCTCCGTGCGACGTTCGAGTAATGTGCGATCTTAAACGTTCCTGACATTTTCTGAGACTGTTGACATTCTTGGCGATATACGGTTAGCTAGAAATTTCTTATATCCCTATAGAGATATAGGGAGAAATATTTGATATTGAGTTTGTAAATATATTAGGTCGTTTTTATGATGACAGAGTTATGGTGATCAACAAAGTTTGACCAATTACAATTTTCATAAATATATTTTAGTTATTATATATTTATAATAACTAAATATTTTTAATATTTTTAACTATATTTATATTTTAGTTATTATACTAGTTACAGCTATTGTATAGCTATAGATATTTTTAGTTGTAGCTTTCAAAATAATTTTTGAAGTCAAAATTATGTTATTTAAATAATATTATTGTAGTACTACCGTAATAATAATAGTAATAATATTATCACAGATAATAAGATATACATTGTACAAAATAATAAATGCAAAATAATTTTGTATTTTAATAATTACAATAGTATTATAATATTACTAGTTACACTAATAATTACTTTGTATTTATTATATTGTAAAATGCGTATCTTTGTTATAATACATACCTCATTAAAACATTTTCATACTTCCAGAAAAATATTTTATTAATTGTCTCTAAATATTCTTTTACATTGCAGTAAAAGTATAATTAACTATAATTATAGCAGTATAACGGTTTAATTTTCAATTATTTCACACAGAATGTTAAATCGACGAACATAAAAACAATATATATTTAAATTTGAAAAAAGAATGCATTCCAAAGAGCATAATGGTGTTTATAAAAAAGTGAGGTTATAATGGAACAAGGTAATATAACCTTCATTAAGCTTAGAATAAGGTTCTTACATCATTTATTTATTTTCTTTACAACATATTTCAATGTAGTTGCATGTACATTCGTGATTTTAACTCACGCGGTTATTTATTTCACGTGACGACCTTAAATTGCGTGTAAACTGTTTCTGACACGCTGAAAAAATTGTTTCCACAAAAATTGTCGGGATGTAAAGGTGAAATATAAAATGGGGGTTCTGGGTAGATGGATTTTTACGGTGTGAGTTCAATTTTGTTCTTGAATGTCGTAGTTTGAGGCAACTAGATTAGCCGAAGAGAAATTCTTGTAAGGTAATTCATTTTTGTTACTCTAATCATATTGCAATTTTATTTTTATTTATAAATTATTGAGTTGGACAATTTATTTATTGGATAACAGTAATACTTATTTTTATAAAAAATAGTTATTTAAACAAGAATTGATTTCGTTCGATAAATTAAATAATTTTACCATGTAACAATAAGTGAGTCACACTCAATACAACAAAAAATATTGTTAATTTATAAAACGCTTGCATTTTTAATAAAAAAAAAAAATTGTTTATAAAATTGTGCTATAATAAAAGAATGTGTGCTTCTCAAGCAAATTAACAACAATTTTTTTAAATAATACCTTACGTTGCTATCACAAATTCTCAAATACAAGAATAAACCAAATAATTATTACAAAAACAATTGTGTAAAGTGTTATTATATTATTTTAATTATTTTCTAAAATAATAAAAATTGCTTCAGAGGTATTCCATTTCTTCAATAATTGCATTGAACCGTTTTAATCTGTCATGCTACGCAATATCCGTTAAATATCGATAACTTACGTCCAGATAGTCTGCGTCTGACTCTTACTTATATAAATTCATATATTTATTCACCATGTTCCAAGCGACTGTCGCTAACAGATACACCGATCAAGAAGCTGTACAAAACACTCTTTTAGAATTCATAGCTGGATGAAGACAATATTAAAATTTCTATTTAACCGGTTTATAAGGAGATGCATTGGCATTTTTTTTTTTTAGGGATTAAATTCTAGTAAATTTACGATTTTAAGATAACAAATAGGTACATTACTGTTTTTTTTTTTAAGGGAATAAATTCTAATAAATTTACGATTTTAAGATAACAAATAGGTACATTACTGTTTTTCTTTTTTTAAGGGAATAAATTCTAGTAAATTTAGAATTTATAACAAATATTAGTAAATTTAGGATTTTGAGACAAAAAATTTTCATTTAATATTTTATAATAAATTTAGGATTTTTAGCTAATCAAATTGTAGAAGATAAACTTAAATATCTAAATGAAGATGAATTTCCAAAAGTCGAAATACCTAATTTTCCAAATACCAAAATTTCTAAATTTTCATTTTCAAACATTCACTCCTAAAAAGTCCCTAAACTTCCAAATTCCGAAATCTCAAAATTTTCAAATATTAGAATCCCATTTCCAAACATCCAGTCCCCAAGTCCCAATATTTCCAAATTCCAAAATTTCCAAATACCAAAATTCCCAATTCCCACATTTCCCAAATTCAAAATTTCCCAAATCCCAAATCTCCCAAATCCCAAAATTCCCAAATCCCAAATCTCCCAAATCCCAAATCTCCCAAATCCCAAATCTCCCAAATCCCAAATCTCCCAAATCCCAAATCTCAAATCTCCCAAATCCCAAATCCCAAATCTCCCAAATCCCAAATCCCAAATCCCAAACTCCCCAAATTCAATTACCAACAAAAACACCCTAAGTAAAGCTCCATACACAACAACTAAATTTAATATCCAATTTCATAAAAGCACATAAGTGGAACACGAATTATTGTAAAATACCATCGAGTTCAGATTAATCGACGATTTTGCCAACGACGTTGTTGTTCAGCTCAAGATCGTATCTCGTACAGCAACAACAACACCAATTCAGTGTTAAGATAACGGCTCTCTAAGAATTCGATTATGGCTGTCATAGCAAGTTACAAGCTCCAAGTTTCTCCGTGAGCTCACGCAAAAGCGAAACGCAATGGTGAAGTCACGCGCCACCAAAGTTCATCGAATCGATGACAATTAAATTAAAATGCTGGGTCAAAGCACTTTCTTATATGTATAAATATGTTATTATTATAATTACGGAGTTAATTAATATTCAGTGTTTAAAATATTGGTTGGATGTTATTATATTTTGCTGAAAATGATTTAATTTTTTATTTTTGTTTGCGAATTGATGAAAATTCTTTTTCGGAGTCAAAATGGTAAAATTACACATTGTTGTAAAAAATGGGGAAATTCTTTTTCCTTGGTAAAATAACAAAATTCTTTTCCTGCGTCAAAATGGTAAAATTGTTCCTAGATATATGTACAAATATTTTGTAGGGTCGTCGATTACAATTAAACATTTAAAAAACTATTTGGACAAAAATTAAAAATTTCTTAATTTTAAACGATCTTGAATTTTTTAATTTTCGACAATTTTAACTTTGTTAATTTTTATTCATGTAAAATAGTTTCAGTATAGACGATCTTAAATTTCTTAATTTTAAACAATCTTAAATTTTTTAATTTTAAACTTCTCAGATCTTAAACTTTTCAATCTTAAAAAAATTTTGAATTATTTAATCCTACAGAATCTTACTTCTTGCACCTTTAAACAGTCTATAATTAAACTTCCTCAAAACCTTAAAAAACGAAACAAAATTGAACAGTATTGACTCAAAAAACCTTGTAAAAAAAATCAATTAATCAAAATTTTGTTTTCCCTAATTATTTTCTACTCATCATAATTTTTCCCAATATTAATTAAACCATCAATTTATTTTTTGAACATTTTAAATCTGCTCGAACATTAATCTTCCGATTTTTAATTAAAATATGCAATTAGCTTGCTGTCGATACTCTCATCATGTTTTTAAAACGATGACTTCAATAATATCAAAATTTATAGAAAAAGTATGCCCTTTACTCTACAAATTTATTTTTAAACATGTTAATCATCTTTCTTTATACTTTGTTAATTTTAATTTCTTCCTGTTTTATTAATTTTAATTTGTTATTTTTTGTTAAAAATTAAAAAAATTTGTTTTATAGGATTCAAATTTTGTGGATATTTAATTTTGTCATATTATAATTTTTTTTAAATATGTTAATAATCTTTCTTTATATTTTGTTAATTTTAATTTCTTCCTATTTTACTAATTTTAATTTGTTGAAAATTTATTTTATAACATTAAAATTTTGTGGATATTTAATTTTGATATATTATAGTTTTCTTTTTAAATATATTTTTTATAAATGTAATAGTGTTTTATTTATTTTCTTATCTTATTGTTTATTTAACTATTTATATATCCTTTTTTAGTTAGTTACTTATTTATATATTTATTTAGTCATTTATTTATGTATGTACTTATTTATTTAATTATTTATTCATTTATTTATGAATTCATTTATTTGTTCATTTATGTATTATATTTACTGATTTATTTATTTATTTATTCAATTATTTATGTGAATATTTTTGTATGTATTAAGTTATTGGAATATTTATTTATTACTTATTTATGCATGAATTTATATTTATTCATATGTAAAATATTTTATATTATATGTATACATTATTTTTTATTTATATACATTATTTACATGTGCATATATTTATGTATGTATGTATTGTTTAATTCCGTATATATTTATTCATTAATTTTATTCATCTATTTATTATTCATTTTTCGTATCTACTTCAGGACATACTCTTCTAACATTTCATATTATAACCACAAAAGAACATCCGTCTAAAATAAAACTAAAATTTCATCCCATTCCCTCTGAATACTACACCAATTTAAAAAATGTCGACACAATATAAAAATCGAGGAAACGTATTTCCAGTCGAGTAATTGTTACTAGGTCAGGTTTATAGAATATCAACAGCAATTCACTGTAACCCCAACCATTTTACTGTCTAAACCTTCCGGCCAATCCCTCTAAGTATACAGCCGGCCATTGTTAGATCTCCGTAGTTAACCCTTTTCACCTTGAATGCCAACTAAGTTGACTTGAAGCTGTTGGGCGTTCCACTCGAGGTGCAAACTTAATGGAAGAGAATTTTTGCACAATGCGAGCTTGTTCGCTTTGGCCTCGATCAATTATTCCGGCAGAACAAGAAACTACCAGTGAAATGTTGTTATGTTTCAATTTTGTTTCGAATTTTCGAGGTGGAAATTATTATAATTGCTTCATGAAGCTTTTTTAGTAGGGTACGTAATTAGAATTTTATCTGCAACGAGTTTTATCTGCAGTTGCTTTATTATCTTCAAGTTTTATTTGTATTAATTATTTTTATATTTGTGAATTTTATTGATTAATTGTTTTGTTATCTTCAAGTTTTATCTGCAGTAGTTGATTTGTTATCTCCAAGTTTTATTTGTATTAATTGTTTTTTATCTGTAAATTTTATCTGAATTAATTATTTTATTATGTGTAAGTTTTATTTGTAATAATTGTTTTGTTAGTTTCAATTTTTATTTGAATTAATTATTTTGTTATTTTCAAGTTTTATCTACAATAGTTGATTTATTATCTTCAAGTGTTATTTGTATTAATCATTTTTTTATTTCTAAATTTTATCTGAATTAATTGTTCTATTGTTTGCAAGTTTTATTTCTATTAATTGTTTTGTTAGTTTCAATTTTTATCTGTATTAATTATTTTGTTATCCCCAAGTTTTATCTGCAATAGTTCATTTATTATCTTCAAGTGTTATTTGTATTAAGTATTTTTTAACTTGTGAATTTTATCTAAATTAATTATTCTATTATTTGCAAGTTTTATTTGTATTAATTGTTTTGTTAGTTTCAATTTTTATTTGAATTAATTATTTTGTTATTTTCAAGTTTTATCTACAATAGTTGATTTATTATCTTCAAGTGTTATTTGTATTAATCATTTTTTATTTGTATGAATTGCTTTATTATCTAAAAATTTTATCAATAGTAATTCCATTATCTTGAAATTTTGAATAAATTACAAAATTAACCTCGTATTGATATCTTTATTAATTTTATATTAATTTTGTATAATAATTGTGCTTGACTATTAATAATAATATTATATTATCTTTGATTATCTCAATAGACTTTTGATTTATACTGTTATACGTATATTAACAAAGCAGCACGTATGTACAGTTTAAATTTGGCGCCTTAAGTATATCCCAAAATGGCGGAACCACAGCCATGGCGTCTTCGATGCTATTACACGCATACAACGATTAAATATTACATTTAATTTGCAATTTAATATTATAATTAATTAATCAATGTATAGTCATGGTTTCCAAGGTAAAATTGACAAATTAAAATTATTAAAAATTAAAATATAAAGAGAATAATTAACAATGCTAAGTAATTATTTCTATAAGCCACATCTCAAAAACACAGCCATTCTTTGAACTTCATTGCAAAGTTACCAAAATTAAACCTCAAAAATAAAACTTAAACCATTTTCACCAAATTCTAAATTTGCATAAAATTATGTAATTATAAATAATCTAAAAAACTTGAAAAAAAAATCTGAGACTCTAACCTCAAACCATAATTAACCTAAAAAGGTAAATAAACTTTTAAATCTGTCAGAACCAAAAATCTATAAGCAAAAAATTTTTAATTACACTAATTTTTTAATTTATTATAATTTCTCAGAAATAAATTTGCATCCACCATTTCCAATCTTGAAACTTAGATCCTAAATTACAAACGATCCTGAAAATCCGTCCACATCACGCGAACGATTTTAATAAAAAATCCCAGTCGTTTCATACTTCAAAGAGTTAATCTTTCGAATATTTTTCCGGCACAGTATTCGCGCACGTTTCTTTTATATTTAGTTTGGTAGCGACGGCGTTGCTTCTGTTTACAGATCCTGAACAAATATTCGCGTGTAGCGAAGAATGCGCACCGGCGACTTGAAAATTTTAAATATACATATGCACGCCCGTATTTCCCTGGATACAGTGGAGAACTTTCAGGAAATTTTGTTTTTCCAATCGTGTTTGGCGTGGAAAATCTTGCGCGAGCTTCTCGACGTTTAATTTAGGTGTTTACAGTACATGCATCAACAGATATTAAAAAAATTCGTACGCTAACACGTGAATGGGATATGTACATCATTTTACCAAAAAACGGTGATATAGCGAGAGCGTCACTGCATACTTATTATGTACAAATATTCTAATTTAAAAATTTTTAAGTTTAAAATATTATATTTGGAAATTTAAGGATTTTAGGAGGTTTTGGAATTCCTTTGAATTCTGGGATTTTTTTATTTTTGAGTTTGTAAATTTTTTGGGAAATTTGGATATTTGAAGAGTTCCTATGTCTAGTAATTTTTATTATTAGAAATAGCATAGGTTAGGTTAGGTTACATTTCACAATTTGTTTATATGTTAATTTAATTAATAATTGAGAACATTGATGGAATTTTTCAAAATAAAAGAATTTTTATAATTTCAAACATAATTAATTTTAAATTAATTATCCTGAAAATTTTCGATTTTAGTTGTTGAATATTTGGACAATTTTCAAAATTTAAAAATTAAGAAATTGACGAAATTTTTTGAGTGATGTTACTAAAAAATTAACAGAGTTTAAAATATTCAAGTTTCAGAATTATAAAATTAACAAATTGAAAAATTTGTACATCCACAAAATTTTTCATTTAAAATTTAATTACAAAATTGTTAAAATGATAATACTTAAAAATACTCAAAAAATTCAAAAACTCCCAAATTAGGAAAAGTATCAATTTCATTACCCTACCCTAAAATTTGCGAAATCAAAATTTTTAGTCCAATAATATTTAAAAATGTCCACCAACCTTGAAATGAGAAAACAAAAAAATTAGCTAAATAGAAAAATATTTAGTTCCGAAAAGAAATAATGGAGTGAATTCTAAAGCGCCCTTCATCCATCAGAATAAAAGAATGGCGTCTACAAAGGATTAAAAATGGCGTCCGCGCAAAGAATCGTCGAGAGCCTTGGTGGCGCGTCCGATATGCAAATTACTTGTAGTTTGACGCTTTGTTCGCAGTGGAACGTTGCAAGCTGTTTATCGACTTGTTTCGAACGTTGCTCGATATGTGTGACGATCGTTCATGAAAGTTTCATTGGAAAGTTACGAAAACGAACTCGACACGAATCGACGAGCTCCTCCGTGTTTCCGCGAAATTGCGTTAAACGGACTGTTTTTCATGCATCTCTTTTACTTTCAAATGTAATTTGTGTTCGACGTTTTACAAGTTTAATGAAATCTGATGATCATACGGTACGGACGCTTTTGTTTAAGCTTTCAAAGCAAAATTGGCATAAAGGTCTTTTTGAAACTCGATTTAACAAAAATTATTGTTTTTTAAATTTAAAGGGTTTTTAGGCATTTTTGATGTGGGAGCAATTTTTGTGGTCGTTCGATAAATTATTGCAATTTAATTATTAATAGTTTGAGTGCCATGTGAATGATATGTGGACACTCAAATTTACATATGAATTACATATCAATTTATTGTTATTAAGAATTTGTCCACTTACCTTATTAGAAAAACCTGTAATAATTATTTGAAATTATGAATAATAAATGTGACAAAATATTCCAAAAATATTTCATGTGGATTGTTAACAATGAAAATGAAATTTTTGAAACACATAAAATTATCAAATAAAATTTCTGAACTACATAAAATTATCAAATAAAATTTTTGAACCACATAAAATTATCAAATAATATTTTTGAAGCACCTAAAACTGTAAAATAAATTTTTAAAGCACCTAAAATTATCAAATAAAATTTTTGAAGTCAGAAATTCATCTGTAACTTTGAATTAAGAATGCCCTGATCACTCAAGTGCCCAAACGACCGAGTAAAATTTTATCGAGCCCCATAAGCATCTCCCGTCAATTTTGCGATTCTTCCTTTTATCGGGATTTCGCTAGTCATACTTCGGAGTATCACGCCTTGATTGCGCATAATTGAATTCTACAAACAAGTCTGGAAACGAGAACAGAGATGCAATGATTAGTTTCCATTCGAACGATATGATTTCCGTGGAATGACCTGGATTCTCTGCTGACAGGTGTTTGCAATCGAACGATACCTGTACAGTTCGATACATTGCTACCTCGATAAAACGCTACTGAGCCGTTGTTATTAGTTTGTCCGTATCTCGGCTGACACGAGTTGTTTCGATCTTTAATTTAGTATACCGAATTAGGGGCATGCGGTGAACCGATCCTTTCAGAGAGACAGTAATTTTGTCGACGTAACATTTCAAACGGAACAACATTTTCCCGCGCTTTTCAAACTGCACAGTAATGACAGAGGATCACGGAAGGTTTTTTATTTTGGCTCATAGTCGATTCATAGTTGATTCGTCGTTTCACGAAAGCCTTACTTCAGGAAAATATTTACGATCCATTATCGTAACTACACGCGAGCATCTAGTGACGTCCGTGAGATATGTAACGGATATTACATTTCCGGGTCACTAGATTAATATTCACCGATTCCGTGAGCAGCGTCTACCTACGGACATTCCATGAAGCAACGAGAGTCACGTGCATAGATTGAAAAGGAGAGGCAGCGTTTTCGATGTGACTCGATATAACGTGTGTATTTATTTATGGTCAGGTACCGTGATACGCGAACTTTAATTCCACGCTAGTCAAAGAT
This sequence comes from Megachile leachella, assembly GCA_963576845.1. Taxonomy (NCBI): domain Eukaryota; kingdom Metazoa; phylum Arthropoda; class Insecta; order Hymenoptera; family Megachilidae; genus Megachile; species Megachile leachella. The sequence goes on along the minus strand of OY756252.1, from coordinate 6,911,242 downwards.
TCGAGTGGGAAAATACGAGCTGAAAATTTCACCGGATCGACCATTTTGCGCGGTTGCGTGACCGATTTTTATCGGTTGCATGAAAAACAGAGATTTGAACGTCGAATTTAATAGTTCTGGAATTTTTATGTCTTGCAACACTGGTACGAATTTATTAGTTGGTGGTAGATAGGATGAAATGTAGTTTGGGGTTTGGAGTGTAGTTTGAGAGTGCGTCCTGAAGAGTCGACTGTCCTAATTTTGCTTTGCGTCATAGGGTGCGTCACGAAGACTTAATTCTACTAATTTTAGTTTGCGTCATAAGGTGCGTCACGATCAATCAATCGTTCTAACAATACTTTGTGGCATAAAGTGCGTCACGAAGACTTAATCCTAAAGATTTACATTCGAAAATGTTTCTGCAGAATCTCCTGTGTATTAAGAAGCATTGAACTACCTAGCATTCATGTCAGTGTGAGATATTTTTCTATACTGCCAACTGGTATACTAGTTCTTCCACAGCCCGGTACTGGATCAGCCTTCTCCGCGCCTACTTCCGAGCTGTCTGCCTTACACGTCCCTCCCCAAAAAACCTGCGTCTACTGAATAAGCGTGATTACAAAAAATTGTCGAAACTTTATTAGAGGCCAAAGTACAGCAGTCGAATTGCTCGAGACGTCAGCGGTGCTTGACTCTTTAATGAATTCTTCAAAAAGCTTATACCGCTCGCGTACGGAACAATTACGCGGCAATTCATTAAACGGCTGAAATGTCGTCTCGTGTTTTTATTTAATTAATTCCTTGCGCTGTTTTATTTCTTCTTTTTTTTTTACGTTCCTCGTCCCACCACCGCTCGAGTGCCGCGACGTTTTTGTGCTGCATGACTAGAGTGTTCTTTTCCAGCTTTTTTTCGCCGCTCACCCCGACGCACTCGGACGTAATTCTCCGGAAGTCAGTGAAAACAACCGGCTTGCAAAAATACATTCCGTAAATATCAACAGCCGCGGTTTTCACTGTGCCGCGGGTACTTCCATTTTGAGAAATACGAACTGCGAGGGTAATGCCCGCTAAAATTTTCATCGTATTAAAGTATTAAACTGCTTTCCGTTTGTCGATTAAATTCAGTTCTTAAGGTGCTTGCTTTCGACTTCTTTCGGGAATAAAACATGAAAGAAACACGGCAAAAAATAGGTAGACGTTCGTTGACATGTGACGTGTTCTTGCAAGGTTTACAATTTTAGCATTCATATATGTTCGTAACACTTGTATATTATTTAAGAGGTACATTTTTGCTTATTTTTTAATATTAACTGTCAATAGTTACGTACGATAAAGCAAGAGGTTACTCGAAAATAAATTAACGATATCTGTTTAGTAAACGATTAGTCGCAAAGAGGCACTCGGAGACCCTCGAGTTATCGATGAAATTCCATCAAACAAGACGATAAATATCGGCACAAGTTTGCCGAGCGACCCTCCAAGTATCCGAGTGTTATCAGTCGAACGATTATTGCGAATTTCGCCGTTACTCTTGACCTCGAGCAGGACTAAAGTAAAGCCATCTTATCCGGTGGATGCCGCTAGAATCGATTACATTGTTACCGAGCGATGCTTGAGTGGCATGCTGGAAAGCTGTCAATGGATTTTCATCGGTTTACCGCGGAATTACAAATTACAGGATATTGCGATTCGATATTTTATACACGTCGCGGACAGTGACGGGAATCCGGCTTGTCAGCGGCCGCGCCATTTTGATTACTTTTTAAATTACACGCTCGGCCCAAATTGACGATTTGGAAACCGACTTGGTTTGAGGGATTTGGAAAAATTTCACTCGATTTGGAAATTTCGGGGAATTGGTATTTCGGTTCAGCTAGAAATTTCGAGAGATTCTGAACTCTACGGAAATTTGAAAAGGTGGGAATTTCAGTTGATTTAGAAATTTGATTTAACTCCAAATACTGCACCAAATCAAATGCCAGGGCAAAAAGAAATAAAAAAGTAAATCAAGAGGGCCAGAATTAATATTTTTCTAAAAAATGTGAACAGGTTAAATCGAAAGCCAAGTAACCGCCAGACATCTTATCGTAATTAACGACGTGAAGACCGCAGCAACATTGTCGCCATTTTGCGTCATTAAAAGTGCACCGCGTCAGCATTGCCGTCGTTGATGGACAAAATATCGTCGTAACGCTAAATTATCGTTCATTATTTGCCAGCATGGCGTCTAACGATGTGGTTCCGTTCATTCTCACATAACACCGTCGTATCCTTAATTACACGTATACCAGGCGCATATTTACGGGAAAATGACGGAGAATGAATTAAATAAATAACTGAGAAAACGTGGAAAAACGGTTTTCGAGCGCGGGAAGAAACAAGGAGAAAAAAACGTGAGCTCACGCTCGAGCCGATACGCGACGACGAAAGTTGCCAAGCAAAAAAAAAGAGAGGGGAAAAAAAATGGAAGAAAAGTCTGATGCTCTCAGGGTGAAAATGTCTGCCGTGGAACCGGAGCACTTGTTACGCTCACTAATGAGGGCGAAGCACTCCATTAAGTCAACTGCGCGGTAACTACGATAGAAACGAGGAAAACTCAACGTCAAAGAGGAATACGTGTCCGTCACATTGCTCACTTCCTGGCTAACTTATCCACGACGAACGTATTGCCAGTGGAGGGCTGAAGGAAACGAGTTGTAATCGTTTATTTGCATTGTTGAATTGGGGCAGATGTTATTTTTGATGCTGTGACATGCCTCTGATGTATCATTTGCGTAGTACGGCCTTATTCGTTTGTGAAACATGCGGACGCACACGGTGCGTCATACTTGCCTATATCGGTTCCGGTCAAACCGTGCGAGATACGACTTTTTGTCAGAGTAGAAAACTTTCTTAGAATGGGTCAAAACCCTCAGAACAATTGTCAAAAGTGAGGTAAGGTGGCTGACGGAGGAGATGTTGATGAGGGCAGAATCCCTCGGCCTCATACATGCCTATATAGTTTCCGGCCAAACCGTGCGAGATACGACTTTTTATCAGAGAATGAAACTTTCTCAGAATGTGTCGAAACCTATAGAAAGATTGTCAAAAGTGCTGTAAGGTGACTGACGGAGGAGATGTTGATGAGGGCGGGATCCGCCGGCGTCATTCCTGCCTATGTCAGTTCCGGCCAAACCGTGTTAGATACGAGTTTTTGTCAGAGAATCAAACTTTCTTAGAATGGGTAAAAACCCCCAGAACAATTGTTAAAAGTACCCCAAAGTGCCTAACGGAGAAGATGCTGAGGAGGGCAGGTTCTCAGCGAAAGCCCTATAAGAGTACGGCTCTTGAAACGCCATCTCCATTTGAAGGAAAATATCCAAACCCAATAGAATTAAAACCCCTATCCATTATTCAACACACAGCATTTCCATGCATCCCCAAAAACACGGACATCGAACATCAACAAATAACGTATTCGCATTACCGTTTCAGTTGTGCTATTTAGTCGTATAATTAATTATCCGTAAATCTAATTATTTAAACTGTTCAGTGGAACTGGGAAACGTTTGTGTTCATAACTCTTTATCGTAGCAGCGATAAATTAGACGGATCGCTACATGGCCGGCGATAAATCACGAAATTCCATTATAAAGTACGCGTGTTTTCGCGCGAACGGAAAGTAGTTCGCGATGACGATTCTCGCAGCAGTTTTTAACGGTTCTGGAACGGACACCGTTCGACAAAACTTTCGTTCGATTAATTATGCAAATGTAATTCCCGCTTCGTTCTTTGTCCTCTATTTCAATTCCTCACCAACTTACGCGCTCGTTAATCCGTCGATCTGCACGTGACTAGCAGCAATTTTTTATATCGTAGAGTGACTGTGACCGATCGATTAAATTATCGATTAAATTATCTCGCTAAAGGTATCGATTAAATTATCGCGCTGATTTTTCTGTTCGCGTTATCGGCCTTCGCAGTCGAACGAGTTCCAACAGAAACGGTGTTCTAATGAAAATCGATATTCGGGAAGCATTCGCTGTTTCTTTTTTTTTTTGAATAGTTAGATTGTATTTATCTGTGTATTAGATTGATATATATTGTGGTGCATTGAGGGTATAGAATAGTGATATGAACAGGTGATACGATATTTTATATTCGATTTGCAAATTTCTGTATTTCGATATTGATATATGGAGTTCTCAATTTATTCATGTACCAGTCTACCAATCCACTAATTAAAAAATTTAAAAACGTCAAGCTACAAATGTAGCAGTCTATCAATCTACCAATGTATTTGTCTATTAATATATCAATTAGCAAATTCAGCAATCTACCAATCTATCAATTTATCTTCCATCATTATGTATCGATTTGTCAATAAATTTACTAATTTACCAATATACCGATTTATCAATCCACCAATCTACCAATCCATCAATATACCTATCTATTAATTTACCAATTTATCAACCTACCAATCTATCAAATATACCAATCTGTAATTCTAACCTTTATCATTCAATCAATCTACCAATTTGTCAGTCTATCAATCTATCAACCTACCAATTTGTTGATCTATCAATTTACCAATTTACCAATTAATCAATATACCAATATACCAAACTACAAATCTATCAATATACCAATCTATCAATCCATTAACTATCAATTTACCAATCTATCAATCTGCCAATCTATCAATCTATCAATCTACCAATCTGAGAATTCCCAACTTTTCCCACTTTCTCAACATCATTCCTCAATTATTTAATTTTTAAACTTCCCTCAGTAATAATTTAAATTCCCAAATTTCCACAGAACCAAATCTAGTGATTTCCCTCGAAAATATTTGACAAATGCAAATAAACCAGAAATTATTTATTTAATTTTGTTCGCATGTTTTCCAAGTTTTCTTAACCGCAATCACGTATTTGAATAAACGGGACAAATAAATTTCAATAATCCAGCACATCCGATCGCAGTTCATATCAACCGAAAATATTGTTTATACCATGAAACGATATCAAACATTCTATATATCGAAATTCGCGATCCGATACGCAATAATCTAATATACCTGTATTTGCGTATTTTGCAATCAATACAGTTGATTGCACGAGAGCAATCAATATTCCCCAGATTGCGGTACACAATTATCACGAGGATGGTAGGTCCGAAATGAAAAACTGTCCGGTTACCAATAAACGTCATGTTAATTCGCGTAATCAGGCCGTGGAGTGTCCGGGGGAAAAATGGCGCGGCGGGAAAGACATTTCGCGGCGAAATTAAAAATTAAATTAAACGTCTAACGAAGAGAAGGCGCGACCTAGGAACACTTCGGCGGAATAATTTGCAAAAAAATTTGGGGAAAAATGTCAGGTACGATTTTAATTAAATTACGACGTCATATCGATCCGGTGGGAAAAAAAAAGTTGAAACCGCATTCTGTTTTACTCGCGAATTCGCTGATTCGCGGACAATGGCTTCCGCCACCGATTTTAATCCGTTTTGCGAATTTTTATGATATCGCGGAAAATATTTTTACATTTCAGACAAGGTTTTGGTGAAATGGGGTGAAATTGCATTTTATAGATTCATTTGTGTTACATGGACGTTTAATTCAATTGTTAGGTTTTTATAATAATTTATTTGATTGAGTTTTAATTTAGCTTTGGTTGTTATAATAATTTGTTTATTTATTGTGTTTTAATTTAGATTTGATTTTTATAATATTTTGCTTATTTCTTGTGTTTCAATTTAATTTTGGTTGTTATAATAATTTGTTTATTTATTATGTTTTAATTTAGCTTTGGTTGTTATAATAATTAATTTATTTATTGTGTTTTAATTTAGTTTTGGTTGTTATAATAATTCAATTAATTATTGTGTTTTAATTTGTTAGACAATGTAGAATTTAATATAATTTAACCAGTAGAATTCAGTGTAATATAGTCATAATTAATATAAGTATTATATTACTGATTGTTGTAATTAATACAATTCAGTATAGTTATTACATTATGGATTATTGAAACAGCTACACCTTCAGTATAATTATTACGTTCTAATTTGTTATAATTATTGTATTATAATTTATTGAAATAATTATTAATCAATATAATTGTTATAAAAAATAAAAATTATTATATTAAATTTCATTTTTAAATGTTAATCATAATAGTATTGTTCTGTAACAAAAACCAATTGAAATTATCAACAATTATTCTCAATTTTTCTAAAACATGCAGTATTGCAAATTCGTAAAATTTTGAAATTCAAAAATTAAAAAATTTTAATTTGAAAATTAAATAATTTAAATTTGTAAAATTAGAAACTTGAATATTATAAAATTAAAAAATGTTAGAATTTAACAATTTAGTAATTTAAAAATTTAACAATTTGAAAATTTGACAATTTGAAGATTTAACAATTTAACAATTTAACAATTTAACAATTTAACAATTTCCCAATTTTACAAATTACAAACTCACCAACTCAAAGCTGCAAAAACTCAAAAACTGAAAAATTCACAAATTGATAAACAATTAAAAAAATTTAAAACTCCAAAACTACTAATATCTAAAAATAAAAAAATAATAAAATCTATAACGTGAACTCTGTCAAATCAAACCCGTCCGAATAGATAAATTCCATCAATTAAAAACGCTCGCAAACGAGGCTGTAAATTTAAGTACGAAAGTAGAACATCTCTAGCAATAAAAAATCCTGTTTACAGTATAAATTGTACGTGTCAAAGGTTTTGTTTGAATTATCGCACGCTGTTTTATTTACGAAGCATACAAACCGTGCTGTACAAAAGTAAAATATTGACAGACACGGAGTTGTTTCTGCGCATAGGCTATTGCAAGGGATATTCGTTTCAAGCTTGTAAATAATTGCTCTTTCTTTTTTAAGCTACATGACGTTCTCGAAATAAATATAAATGAAACACAGATTTCAGTACGTTGTATAAATGAATCGTTTCAAATGGCTCTATGTTAACATTCTCAAAAATGTTTCACGTTATAAATAAAACGATTTCATTATTTATACTTGTATTCATCAATGTTGCTAATAGCTTAGTTTACACAATTCGTGGTATAAAAGTTCGATACATATGCGGTCACATCAAACCTAGGCCTCGCAAAAGGTATCAAAAATGCCTAATTGCGTTTATAACGATATAAAACGCGAAGGTATACAAGGTTCAAAGTAACCGTTCAAAAATCCCGCCATCGACTTCGATACACTTTTCAACTCCGTCCGCGATGGCGCGCAGCTCTTTTGAGGTTATCTTCGCGTTTTTTCGCGGGGGCGGCACTGTTCGCAACGCGACGACCAATTCGTCTCTCGTGTTTATTTTTACTTTGCAAACTTCGCTTCCATCGATCCACGGACAAAAATCTAAAGGGTTCCGGAGACCTTGGTGGCCAATGGCGACTATCGGTTATATGGCCGCGGTTCCACACGCGTCGATAATCGGACACGCGTTTATATAAAAATTTTACTCGAAATGCCGCCATTACCGAAGCTATTCTCCTGAAACCGAAGTAGTAATTGAATGATTGCATTCTGAACGTATACTGTTCATAGGAGGATTTACTAGGACTTCGAAGTTCGCTATTTAGTGAAGTTGAAACATGCTGTACACAGGTTCGAACCTCGCCATCAGTTTTTCCCCCTTTATCTTGAAGCACTTCACCTGCGTCTAGTCTGTCTGAAACGAGACAGCCGGTCTCTCGTCGTCGGGACGGAAATTCAACGATCCGTTTCGTTCAACGAAGTTTGCGAAGCTAGCTCAAGTCGAGTAGTTGGTGAATTCGAGCCGCTCGATGCTTGATTTAGCGGTTCAATTTAATTGGCTGAGATATAAAGTTGGCCGAACTGGAAACTCGCGTGCCGCTTGTGTAACATGGAGCAACGGTGAATCAGCGGCTGAAGTGATTTGTCAATTAATTAGAAGATATCGACTGAGAATCACGTCTTTCTTCTTTTTTGCCCGCTCGTTTTTCACCGGTCTGTTTCGAATTAAAGCGTTCGACGCAGCGGAACTGGGATATTGATGGCTTCGACGTAAACACGGATTCGATGCTCGCTTCAAATCCAGACGGACGTTAATTGCTGGAGAGATACTCTTAATTAAGTGTACCTCTTTTTGCTTACGGAAAGCACGTTTCGAGTACCAAGAATGCACTACGAACTCTTTCCCGTACACTCTTTCAGTTCGATTCAGTTGTTCAGAACTTTCATGATGAGGGGCACTTGCTGTACAATTTGCTAGATATGTCAGTCAAACATTAGCTATAGTATTAAAGAAAGTGTATTTTATTCTGCAACCATGACTGTATAAGTTGGATCTTCTCAAGTTGAAGAGTATTAAAAATTTAAGCAAGGCTTAAGTTGTGAATGAGACTTGTTAGAGGCAAGGATTAATACATTATTTCTTACATGACCTTCAAACGACCATCCAAGGTCAAACTATAGCTACCATCTTATGTTCTCCTTGATTATCTACAACTTTTGTATGAAACATTCTTCCATATTTCAAACCGTTTCCAAGATACGAGGTAGGGGTAGGATTTCAGAGGCATCCTCTAAAGACATTAGACACAAGTCAAAAGCTTGTTAATAAAAACGAAGTTAATCAACATTCAAGTGTTATATTTTGCATTCCTAACTGTACAAATTACACCTAAATTTCAAGAGCCTTAAAAATTTAAGCATAGTTTGTGCTATGAGTGCGTCAGGAGTGAAACTCGTTAGAGGCAAGGATTAATACATTATTTCTTACATGACCTTCAAATGACCATCCAAGGTTAAACTATCGCCACCATCTTATGTTCTCCTTGATTATCTACAATTTTTGTATGAAACATTTTTCCATATTTCAAACCGTTTCCAAGATACGAGGTAGGGGTAGGATTTCAGAGGCACCCTCCAACATTCTCCTCAAGTCGAAAAGTTAATAAACGCAAAGTTAACAAATACCTGACTTAAGAAAGTAAGATGTTAAAAAAATGTGTAACCGGTTTATGATTTGCATTAATCGGAGTTTAAACGACCGTAGTCGCTGTTGAACGGAATTTTTTCGATCCCGTTTACGCGACCTGCATATCGAGGGGAAAAAAGCGGCGAAAGAAAGTAGCCAGCCAACATTTCGCCTCATTGAAATGCATAACTATCGCCAATGAATTAATCACAGTTTTAATGCAATATGGCAGCGAAGTTTTTCGCCCGTTTAAAGGATTGAAACTTCGCCAGGTCGAATGGCGCCGGTGGTTCGCATCCGAGGTATCCGCCATCTTCTGGCCACAATAATAAATGACTCTCGCCTCAAGTTTCATAACAGCCTAATTGAATTCGTGAAAACCGTCGACTAATGGCGCGAACTGTCCGCTACGTTTTTTTTTATGAAAATGTAATTGTGCTGCGGACGTTTGAAATATCTCATGCTTTCTGTACGGGTTTAATTATCTTTTTAATTAATCGGTTTATGACTTCATTGAAGCGGTGGATGTTAATCCTTCAGGTTTCTTTGGGATTTAATTAAAATGTGCATGTTTTGTTAACCTGCCAATTTTTTTTAGCATTTAATTGAAATGGGTGGTTGTTTTAACTTTGGGGATTTTTTTGTAATTTAATTAAAGCGTGTTTTGTAAATTTTTCAGAGTTTTTTTGGGGTAATTGATGGTTCAACTGGGAATACGAGATTTTTGCTTTCAGAAATAATTGCAAGATTTTTTAGAATTTTCAATTTTTGTTCTTAATTATTTAGGGTTATATAAAGAGGAAAATTAATTAACAATATATATAAAAATTTTTGGATTAAAAAATAGTTTTCTAACACTGTTTTCTTTCTTTTCAGGTACGGACCGCCATTTTTATATCAAAACTGACAAAACTCAATCCTCAATGAAAAACAAAATTTCTCTGCAATTTTATCAAGTAAGAACACAATAATTTATATCTGAAATAATTTTACTAAATAAACTAAAATTTATTTTAAACGAATTCGTTTAAAATTAAATAAATTTATTTTAGAGTTGAAACGAACCCATTAAAAATTAAACAAAATTTATTTTAAATTTAAAATTAAACAAAATCATAAAAGCTTATTTAAAATTTACTATAAACTGACACAAATTCCATTCTGCAATTATAAACTCACTCAAAATAAAATAACTTCATGAATTTTACAGTTAAAATGAATCTGTTATAAAAAGAACATATTTGAGTAAATTTCATTGAGAATATTGAATGACACAGTTTAAAAGAACATTCGATTAAACTTGATATCAGCACGAGACTGTAATAGCCATGAAATATTTACTCGTAAATAAAACACTGATATTCGAACAATATCAATGAAAATGGGATCCGAGGGATATGAAATCGATTATTAGTCAGTATTTATGGAATGGTGCTGTTTTAGATAGGAATTAAATGATAATTTTATCGATATTGTATTTTCCGTAGCTGTTCGTGTTATTTCTGTGGTCGATTTTTATTTCCAAATTACTGCACGGCTTGTTGACCGTCGGTGTTTATTCAATGAATTGCAAACAGTTAACATGCCGATATAATAGCCAGTGGGCTTCGCATATTTCGAAATCGTAGTTCCATGATTATTCTCTGCCGTTTGTGTAACGTTCGAACATAACTTCAAAAATACAAAAATACTATATTCAAAAAATACCAAAATTAACTTTCAAAATTTAAAATACCAAATATAAAAAAATTCTGGAGTACAAAAATTTCAAGGCTGTAAAATTCCAAAGTTCCATTATAGAATGCGTAAATTTAAAATTTCCAGAATCACAAGATTTACGATTATACAAAATGCTTCTTACGATCAGTCAAGTACATGTCACCGCAACAACAGACTGACAAAGAGACTCAGTTTACCCTTTTTCTCAGAAGTAATAATTAAAAGGAGTTTAAACGCAATGGTATAAAAGATGACGTTTCTCCTCCGATTAATTAGTTTCCGTGATACCTTGGAGAAACGTTAACAAAGTAGAACGAATTTTTGCAACAAGTTTGCCGAGAAGAGAGCCCGGAAAATGAATGCACAGTGCTATTCAGGCAGGACTTTCTGAAAAATTGTCACAAGTTGCGGACGCTTTCATTCTACACTGCCTATTTCTTTCAACCGTGCGCTGAAAGTATACGAGGATGGAGTGAAAGAGACAAAAAAGGGTGGAAAAGAGCGTGAAGGAGAAATCCAATGTGAAGTACGTACAATGAAAGAAATATAGAGCAAGAATTTGAGAGATGTTGCGGAAGCTGAAATGAAAGGGAAAGCAAACGGGGGAAATAGTGAATAAAAGACCCCGGCGGGAAAAACAGATGGCTTTGCGCTAACATTAAGAAAATTGAAATCAAACTGCGAGATGGGTAAACCCTATTTTTAGAAATCTTTTACGTTCGCGTGGAGAAACATTTGAACCAGAATTTTAAATCGGGGATTTTCAAGTATTTATTTTCAAATAAGTTACATAATTTATTAGCAGCCATTCTGTACATTAATATTAATGTACTTCTGCTTTAATCACATGCTTCGTATACTTTATATCTTCATTTTCTCTAATATCTGTAATTCTTTTCAACTTGAAGTTGAAAAAGAATTTTCAATGTGAAGAGTTGTAAACTAGTAGGCAGACATTTTCTATGGCGTTCTTTCACCTCTAGTGATATCGATACTCCTAACGTAAAAGCTCGCACCCTTAATCGCTCATCACCCACACAATTTATTATCACGGTAACAAATTGCCATGTATATGTTATCAACGTATTTAGTAATAATTTCGACCTAGGACAATTTTCTGTACGTGACATAATTATAGCCATACAAGTGAAATTTTCGTACGTGGTAATTCGATGGCCAGGGACTGTATAATAGTCATACCCGTCATCCACATCATCACAGCAGTCACATTTCCAGCTTCTCCACATCAATAGTCTTAAGGCTGTTATAGTCAAGCTAGTATAGCCATCATCATCACCATAATTGTTACAGCCATTATCAGGATCATAACTGTTAGTATCCACGTTTTTAGCTTACTTACATCAATAGTCTTAAGGCTGCTATAGCCATCAATGTTATAGCCATAAAAGTGACATTTTACTTGGTCCTAATTCGATGGCCAGATTATATATGAAGTTCGTCACATACCTGTCGAATAGTATGATCGTGAATGGTATCCTTGCACTATGATTTGTCAGGTGCGTAAATAATCACTGCAATATTAAAACGAAGAAAGTTGAAATGTTATGTCAATTTGGTATTATGCGTTGACCATGTAAATTGGACTTGAACTCCAAACTGAAGCGTATTAGAAATTCAAGTAAAATTGATCATAGTTGAGGTATGAGTACGTCATGATAGCGTTAAGAGTGCGTCAGGGGTGTGTCATGAATTCGTCTTGAGTATGTGATGGGTGCGTCACGAGTGCGTCATGGATGCGTTATGGATATGTCATGAATGCGTTTAGACTGCATCATGAATGTGTCGAGGGTGCGTCATGAATATGTTAATAGTGCGTCAGGAGTGTGTTACAAATACATTAAAAGTGTGTCACGAATGTATTAAGAGTGCGTCATGAATATGTCAAGAGTGGTTCACGAATGCATCATCAGTAGTCAAGAATGCGTCACGAATGCGTCACCAATAGTCAAGAGTGCGTCATGAATATGTTAAGGGTGCGTCACGAGTGCGTCTCGAATTCGCCATGGGGTGCATCGCGTGTGTATTAAGAATGCGTCACGACTACGTCAAAAATTACATCCCAACCAATCAAAAGTGCGTCACGATTGCGTCACAAATAGGCAGAATATTAAAGAGTGAACAAGCATTCCCTTCCACAGACCAACTGAATTATTACAAATGATTTTTTTTATAAAAATGAGATTGTACGTGAACGAGATTGCAGTTAAATATAATTTCTGTCATACAAAAAACTAGTAAACTGAATTGTACTAATTACTATGAAGTTACAAAGCTGAAGAACAAACATAGAAGTCATATCGTGTATCTACACGTATCCATATATGTACTTCATGCTTATAATAAGCGCGGGAAATTCAAATATCATCATATATATTGTTCTATGATATTAAATGTTTGAAAATTTTTCCCTAAACTATAATTTATTCCTCCAATTTTTAGTACAAAATCAATGTTTATAACTGCATAAACGATACACTGACAGACTCGTTATGGAAGAAAATAGAGGTAATTTATTAATCAATCTCGCTTGATAACCTATTTTGACGGTCAATTGTCCATTACAACGTGAATTATTGTATACCACATCTCAGGCACATGACAATACAATTGTATCCCTACATCTATTATCGCTTCATTAGTATTATAATTACACAGCTAGGTTATCGCCGATTGAGCTGTCTATCACAGTACAATAACGCTGAATTAACATTTTAATTATCACGGATATGAGAAGATTGAATGACATTCGGAATATTGTTCCAGTAAACTGATTCGATGTAATGATAACCGATGATGTTTTTGTGGTTGATGGTCTTGGGATAAATGATGTTTTCATGGCAGATGGTTTTGAAAATTTGGAGGGAATTTTAGGTAGAAATGTCGCGAAATATAGTTGCAAATTTGATAATTTAGAAATTTAGAAATTTAAAAATTTGGAAGTTTGTAAAGTTGTAAATTTAAAATATACATTTCACAACTACGCATTAAGTTACCACTGCTACTGCTGCTACTTACACAGCAGTCGCTCAATAAATGGCAATTTGTTAAATACCCGTTTGATAAATGACCGTTCAGTAAATGTCCATTTAATAAATAATCGTTGAATAATTACGTAATAAATCTAATACGTACAGTATTACAGTATCTAATCTTGTACAGTGTTTGCCCAATAAACATCAGTTTGTTAAATACCCGTTCGATAAATACCCGTTGCATAAATACCAGTTAGATAAAGAACCACGAAAAACGCACTACATATATATTGTTAAACTAAACACGCAAAGTTCAATAAAAAATGACTATAATTACACTAATTACATTAACTGCACCAACAGCAACTATAAAAATTATAAACACTGCAATTACCGAAAAACCATCCACACTATTTTACAACAAGAATATTCAACATCGAATCAAATATTCGAACATTAAGAGAGTATTTAGCCATCGTTCAATCCGCCTACAATTGTCCCTATCCCGAACCAAGACAAAAGGAAGACCGTTGAAAAAAACGCGTGGGAATAAGAGAAAGCGCTCGGTAACGAAGCAAACGAGAGAACAAGAATACTACACGATGCTTCTGAGAGTTATAGCAAAGTTGTGCAACCGTGTAGCAGTTGCATAAAGAGGCGGCATAAAGATTCGACGAAGCAGCGACATCTCAGCGACGCGCAACTCAGGTGTGCCTTAATAGAAACAATACGGGGTCTGTGTGCAACGAAGTTCCACGGCGGCCAGAAAGCACCGGAAGCCGGTATAAATATTTCAAGCTGTCACGCCGTGGATATGATTCAACCGTGTGACGCCTTACGACGACGGCGAACAATTCGTGTACGTACGAATGTTCGCCGAAAACACGGCGAACACCGTTCTCGGATAAATCACCAAATTCTGCGTCCCGATTCGCGCCAGAAACTCGTGTCTCTCGCACGCGTTTTTCCACCTGTTCGAAACGTGCACGACATGCACAGATTTTTTAGCGTGACGGGTGTACGGTGAGTTTTGACGGCAAATATTAATTCCCTTGGGAGGGGTGGGCTGTTGGTTGATTCGTAGGGAGCTGTGGGCTTTCAGGGGGAATATAGGGTTTGGAGATTTTGGGATTTGAGGATTTGGGGATTTGAGAATTTTGGAATTTAGCAATTTGAGAAATATGGGAATTTGGAGTTTTGGAGATTTGGAGACGTGGAGATTTGGAGATGTGGAGATTTGGAGATTTGGACATGTGGAGATTTGGAGATGTGGAGATTTGGAGACGTGGAGATTTGGAGATGTGGAGATTTGAAGACGTAGAGATTTCGAGACGTGGAGATTTGGAAACGTGGAGATTTGGACATGAGGAGATTTGGAGATGTGGAGATTTGGAGACGTGGAGATTTGGAGACGTGGAGATTTGGAGACGTGGAGATTTAGAGGTGTGGAGATTTGGAGATATGGAGATTTGAAGACGTGGAGATTTGAAGACGTGGAGATTTGGAGACGTGGAGATTTGGAAACGTGGAGATTTGGACATGAGGAGATTTGAAGACGTGGAGATTTGTAAACGTGGAGATTTGGAGATGTGGAGATTTGAAGACGTGGAGATTTGGAGACGTGGAGATTTGGAAACATGGAGATTTGGACATGTGGAGATTTGAAGACGTGGAGATTTGAAGACGTGGAGATTTGGAGACGTGGAGATTTGGAAACGTGGAGATTTGGAGGTGTGCAGATTTGGAGATGTGGAGATCTGGACATTTGGAGAGGTGGAAATTTAGAGATGTGGAGATTTGAGAATTTAGGAATTTATCAATTTTAGTACTTAGAGCCTTGGAAGCATAGAGATTCAAGATTTGGGTATTGGAGGATTTCAAGGTTTAGAGAATTATTAATATGAAAATTTGAAGCTCTGAGGATTTGAGAATCACCTATCAGGAACACAATAAAAAAAATCAACCCTACTACACTCTAAACAAGTAGCCATAAAGCTTCGTATATGAATAATAAAGGAGTCGTATCAGATTCCATACCTAGTCGGAATTCATAATATGACACGCTTCTTACGCCAGACTCTCGAGTGCTTTCCTACAAAATCAAATGCTAAGAAGTTTCTGCGAATGAGTTCATTTATAGCACCTCATTTAGCCAACGAACATTTTCCGACGACTTTCATCGCGACTGTATGAATCAAGATTGCATCGCAAGCATCGTTATGCAATTTTTCTTAGAGAAAACCAAGGTAAAAAGGCATACATTTTTCATCGACTGTGAATCTTTCATCTGTACGAGTTGCTCTCATCTTGAAGGTTTTAAAATATTCTGAAAATGCGTTGGCTTGTCGAGAATGAATGACGACAAATGGGTGTACTTATATTTGATAATGATGTACTTTTCGTTTGCTTGTACTTATAATTTTGAATGAGATGAAATCAGTAGTAAACGGTTGGAAGATATGGAAGTGAAATTGAATTTATCCACTGCTTCAATTTTTCTCTTCTGACCAATTGGGACCGTAGTCTTTCCAAACACCCGGGTCAGCCTCCCTGCGCCAATTCCTGGCGCGACTACGGTATGTACTGTAGACAACCCTGTTCCTGGCGCGTAGGCTGAGCCAGGTTTAAGGGACGCGTTAGAGACAAAGACCTGCTAGTATACCTTACTAGGACACTGATGAGTCCACTAGTAGATCCCGGACCAAACACTCCCTCTTTTTCATTTTTCCTTAGCTCGTCCATCCTTCTAACCAAATAGTCAAATGGAGAAAACACAGCTTCACAAACTTGTAACAGAGAAACGCAAGGATCAGATAACTTGAACACCACATTTTTCTTTTCCCATCGTACCTCGATATTTTGGAAGCCACAGATGGAAGGAAACGTAGTAAAATTCACGGCGGAATTAATATTACATTAATCCGCTAAAATCCCAAGTGTAAAGTTTAAATAGGGAAATGAAACGATCTTACTCTGCATAATTACAGTTATAATGAAACATACCTACTACAGCTCGCCATTTTCACGGCAGTATTTAACGCGTTAAACGGCACCCGCATGCATTCAGCAGAAAATTGACCGTGTCATTCGCATTACGATCCCGTTCCTTTTCTACTGGTTCTCTCGACACGTCCTACTTTCCGCGCAAAAAGAACGGCTTTAATCTTCGTGTGCCTGGATCACTCATCCACCGTATCCAGCCTAGAATCAGCCGAACTTCATATTCATTACTGTCCATTGTTCACCCTACGCTGACCCGATAAAAATTTATCTTGCCGGTGACCGCGATCGATTACCATCATCCTCATCGTTCAACCCTTTCATCCGCGTTCTCGAAAGTGCAAACTACGCTCGGCTATACAGCTAGTTCGTAGATTTACTATCCATCGTATTTTGCATATACGATCATCATATCATATCACGTCACGTTACATCATGTGCTATCACATGTTACTTTGCATCACACCCTAACACAATACGTTCCCTCATATCACATCCTATCACGTCAAGGCTTTTCATATTCTATTAACATGTGTCATGTCACTTCATGTCACGTCTCATTACCTCACACCATGTCAGGTCATGTCATGTCACAATTATTCATCATCATTCATCAATCATTATCTTGATATCAATAAATAAATTAATACATATCCACATAATCAAGATTATTCATATCAGTGATATGTTGACAGAAATGATCAAATTTCATTTAAGGAAGATGTACATTTTCCTAGCGTACAAAGAGAATGTAGTCGCAGAAAAGTAGACATTGTCATAAATTAGCCGAAATGTGATGGAGTCACTGGACAGGCTAAGTTATAGACACCGGAAATTGGAAAATTAGTGCGGACGCGGGCAACAGACGAGCCCAGGCCGATGTCTCGGGCATGTTCAATTTAGAAACACGAGAACTGGATCGGTTCATATCGTATGTTCCTTGTCCTGAGCATAACTAATGACGACAACTTGGAACATGACTAGCGCCAAGTTTGACGAACCCTCGACATCGAGTCCATGGGATTTCGTTAAAATATCGAGGTTACGAAGTCACAGCTACCGTTAACAGTGGAAGTTTCATTACGAAAATAAAAGAATTCTGAGAGCTTGATATTAATTTAGAATTGCAAGATAAAAGAATGTATAGCGAATGTGAGGATGGATGATTTTTCAACGTCTGAGAACGCACCTTTAATGGCGGAAACCGTGGCAGATCGCATGGTTTCACTGGTAACGCGCTGTCGGGGTTAGTTAAAAGGGGAAACTTTCGAGATGTATCACTTTAACGAGACGCCGGATAGCTTTATCTTCCGGCACGACTTTTAATTCTGCGTTTCGAACTTTCTGGAAAAGTTCGCTCTTAGAACGTTTTATCTACGCAAGGTTGTTACGCTGTTTTTAAATGGAAATGAAACAGGCCAGGTTAAAGATGATACACGCTGGTATTAGTGCGGATAGTCACGTAAATGAGATTTTTTATGCTAAATATATAAATTGTAACATTTATCGTTGAATGTTACTGTTTTTATAATTATTAATGAGGTTAAATGCGTTGGAAAAAAAAATAATTTTGATTTGAATCGATTGAGAGACATTTGTGGATGCAGATATGTTGAGTGACTGTTTTTATGTTTATTGTGATTTGCTATTTTTTATTATTTGTTTATAAGTTTCAGACAATTTTTAAATAATTTTCAAATAATTCTCAAATTGTTTTTACGTAACTTCGGTCAAAATTCTTTACGTTCCAAATTAACTGCAACCACTTTCAAAAGCTTTACACCACAAAATATAGAAAAATAACAAAAAATATTCGCTACATTCATATACATTTTTCAAGTATTCAGAACTAAAATAAATCATGGTACTAAAAATAGAAAAACGTTGTAAATTCTTTTTTTCAACAAAACATAAAGGTCGCTGGAATCAATAAAAATTTGAAAACACAGAATCTGCAAAAATATGTTATTCTTTAACGCCGTTTCGAAACATACCACTTTTTTTTACAAATCTGGCTATTGAATTTATCGACAATAAATTACGAAAATCAACAAGTTGTACGTTAAAGGTTTTCCACGCAGGTCTTCAAAATATTTGATAAAATATAATTTGTAGCTAAGTGTAAGTGTTTGAAGGTCTTCAGAGATTAAAAGTGTAGATGTCAAATATTTGAAATATTGTACTGAATTGTACTTAACCTAATATAAACTTCGTGACGCACCTTATGACGCAAACAAGAATCAACACGATCGAATCTTCATAACGCACTTCAAGATACAAAGCAAAATTAGCACGATAGACTCTTCATGACGCACCTCATGACGCACTATCAAACTGACACGATTGAGTCTTCATAACGCACCCTGTAACGCAAAGCCAAATTACCACGATCAAGTCTTCATGACGCACTTCATGACGCAAAGCAAAATTAGCACGAGTCAAGAATTACACGACGCACCTCATGACGCAAATCAAAATTACAACGTTTAAGTCTTCCTGACGCAACCTATGACGCAAACCAAAATTAACACGACGAGTCATCATGACGCATTTCATGACGCAAAGCAAAATTAGCACGAGTCAAGAATTACACGACGCACCTCATGACGCAAATCAAAATTACAACGTTTAAGTCTTCCTGACGCAACCTATGACGCAAACCAAAACTAACACGACGAGTCATCATGACGCATTTCATGACGCAAAGCAAAATTAGCACGAGGCAGGAATTACAGGACGCACCTCATGACACAAACCAAAATTACCACAATTGAGTCTTCATGACGCACCCTATGATGCAAACCAAAATTAGCACGATCGAGTCTTCGTGACGCACCTCATGACGCAAACAAAAATTAGCACGAGTCCGGAATTTAATACCAATTACAATTTACATGATCAAGGATAAATTGAAAGTATACCTAACATTTCAACTTTCTTCACTCGTTTTAACATTGCAGTAATGATCACCGACAACCCATGACTTGACCCAGGTGTTTGGACGAAGGTCCCGGTCAGAATAAAAAAATACCCACGCGTATTTTTGGCGGTATCGGTCACAATTGAGTCAAATAACAAGTCGGCAAACGTTTCGAGTGGCCGAACGTCAGAACGTCACATTGGACTGTTCAAGGTGGCGTCCCTTAAACCTGGCTCAGCCTACGCGCCAGGAACAGGGTTGTCTACAGTACATACCGTAGTCGAGCCAGGATTTGGCGCGTGGGAGGCTGACCCAGGTGTTTGGAAGGACTACGGGCCCAATTGGTCAGAAGAGAAAATGGACGCCTAGGCTCACACGTATTTTCGGCGGTAGTGTTGGGTCTTGCGGTCGCCAATGCAGGCATAGCAAAATTGACGCTGACCTATTGACTACTGAATTGGACTACCTACTAAGTACTGAATAAGCCTACCTATGTACCACTGAGTAAGGCTATCTATGAACTGCTAAGTTTGACTACCTACTGAGTACTGAGTAGAACTATCTATGGACTGCTGAGTAAAACTATCCAGGGACTACTGAGTAAGGTCGCCTATGGACTGGTGAAAAATGACAGGTAAACCGAGGGATAGTGCGAATTGCTGCAATTATTATTGTCATTATTCTTATTTGCTAATATTTCAAAAGTCGGTGCCAGTTCTTGCAGTCAACACGCCTGACTACGGTAGTTTAACATCGAAGGGTTGTTCGTTTGTAAGTTGCCGCGGGCCAATTTGTCAATGGCGTTCGTTCTTATCCGTTGTATCCCCGCGAGACAAGACTCGTCACGGCCGATTGATTCGCCATTTCCTTCTTTTCGTCGGAAGTTAAGGGACATTTACATGCAGCCCGGAGGAGGCTCTTTCCAACTTTCATCGAAGTTCCTTTCCCGCGATTGACAGGCTGATTGATTAATTCGTCACGGTGAGAAAGTCATCGGCGCGTGAGCTGCTGGGAGATCGATTGCCGGTGGGTCGAAATGCTCCTCCCGGCCCTCATCGATCCGGCTAATAGAAGTTTACATTATTCCGTGCGATGATTAGGCGTTTCGCAATGATCCCAAACAATTATGTGAAACGGACGGCGATATATCGGAGATGCGGGCGTTTCCG
The DNA here is from genome assembly GCA_963576845.1 of Megachile leachella. NCBI lineage: Eukaryota > Metazoa > Arthropoda > Insecta > Hymenoptera > Megachilidae > Megachile > Megachile leachella. The sequence continues at coordinate 6,890,488 of OY756252.1, read as the reverse complement.
ATACAGGTATCGCGTGTATTCGTTGGAACGCGTCCAAATGGAACGATTGCGTTAGCCTCTGGTTATATGACCGAAAGGGAGCCCTTGCAATTACTGATGTTACAGCTTATTTGTTCTAGTGTGTCGATATATCTGTGCAGCATTACGATATTACATTATGGAGTTTATTTGTAATTTATAGTTTATGTGATATATCTATGAACATATTGTACAACTTACATATACATATGTGATGTACATACAACATATGAATATATGACACATATGACATATAGAACACATTCAATAAATCTATAGAACGTGTACTATTATCAACAAAAATTATAACTCAACTTTTTTCTCGAAAAATAACGCACTATTTTCTCCATCAAAATGCAACTCAATTTTTTTCCAGTCATAACCCATTTCAATCGCGCGACGCAGCCTAAGGGTTGAAATGCGTAAAGTTAAAACAAACACAAATTGGCGAATTTCCGCGAAAATTGCGAAGCGTTCCAAATCTTTCGACGGAAATTGACGAGGTGTTAAAGGATTGAACGGCGAGTGGCAGGAACTGAAATTCGGTATTCTACGGGTGACTCGAAAATATATGGAACACGGTGCAACGCAGAAAAAGAGCGAAAGAGAAGAAAAAGCGTGGACGATAAAAGGTTGACAACTCATTTAGAATCTTTGTCAGCCGCGTATATCGGTTTTGCCTCGGCAAGAAAAACCTTTCCCAGACTCGTTTCCCGTCTGCATTCCAGTTAATATCCTGTCGTGACGTCGATATTTGCGAGTGATCCAATTTCGTACTTTCCTGTCAGATTCAACCGGTCTCGAAACCACAGTGAAAATCAACGTTTCCAATCGCGTTAACGTTTCCCTTCATTTGTTGCGACGCAAATACTGTATGTAGTTTCATGATGGCTTTCTGCTCGCAATACTGTTTGCCGATGGAATTGTAGTTGTGATTATTCCTGATAGTTTGCGGTTTTCGCCGCTCCGACGCGAGTTCATCTGTCCTTAACTCTTTACTACTGTGTGTCCAATCTGTTTCGATATCGCTTTTGGAGTTTGTCTATTTCCATTTTTGGGAATTGAGGGATTTATGGAGTTTATGTGGAAATTGGGGGTTTGGGGATTTAGAGATTGCAATTTGGGAATTTAGGGATTAGGAAATTAGGAGATTGGGATTTTAGAGGACTGGGAAATTAGGGAATTGGGAAATTAGGGAACTGGGAAATTAGGAAGTTAGGAAATTAGGAAATTGAGAAATTAAGAGATGGGGAAATTAGGAGATTAGGATTTTGGGAGATTGGAAAATTAGGAAATTGGGATTTTAGGAGACTGGGATTTTAGAAGATTGGGAAATTAGAAGATTGGGAAATTAGGAGATTGGGAAATTAGGAGATTGGGAAATTAGGAGATTGGGATTTTAGGAGACTGGGATTTTAGGAGATTGGGAAATTAGGAGATTGGGAAATTAGGAAATTGGGATTTTAGGAGATTGGGAAATTAAGAGATTGAGATTTTAGGAGATTGGGAAATTAGAAGATTTGGATTTTAGGAGATTGGGAAATTAGAAGATTTGGATTTTAGGAGATTGGGAAATTAGAAGATTTGGATTTTAGGAGATTAGGATTTTAACAAATTGAAATTTTAGGAGATTGGGATTTTAGGAGATTAGGAAATTAAGAGATTGGAATTTTAGGAGATTGGGATTTTGGTAGATTGGGATATTAAGAAATTGGGATTTTAGAAGATTGGGAAATTTGGAAATTGAGATTTTAGGAGATGGGGAAATTAGGGGACTGGGCAGTTAGAGAATTAAGAATTTACAGAATTGGGAAATTAGGGAATTAAGGATTTAGAGAATCGGGAAGGTAGGGGATTGGAAAATTGGAGAAATGGGAAATTAGGGAATTGGGAAATTTTAGAAATTGGGAAATACAGAAAATTGGGAAATTAGTTAACTGGAAAACTAATAAATTGGAAAATTTGAAAAACTGAGAAATTGGTGAGTTGGAAAATTAGAGAATTGGGAAAATAGCGAACTGGGAAAATAGAGAACTGCAAAATTAGCAAATGAGGAAATTTAGAAAACTTAAAAATTGTACAGTAGTAAATTAGTAAATTTTGGAAATAGAAAATGAATGTATTTGAAAAACGATAATTGTGAAGTCTGAAATTACGAAAACTGAAAAATTCTAAATCCTAAAATTGAGAAATTAGCAAATCTACAAATTCGTAATTTTAATATCACAGCAATTTAAAAACCAAAAATGTCACCATCAAATTCCATCCGTAATCACTACAATACTAAAATAAAATTTCTTATTTCGAAATCTGGAAGCCAACCACGCTAACATAAGTATCAAATGGTTCATCCACACGATAACTATCCTAAACACGTTCCCCGAATAAAAGCCCGCAATAAAACAACTTTATACCGATCATGACAGTAAATATTCTTGCCGATATCCCGTTAAAAATAATTCTTTCTATAAAATAAAGAAATTTCAGTAAAACGGCAGTAGTAAAATTTTCTTTTCTACGTGACCGAGGTACGGACACATTTCTCGCTCGACAAAGCTCAAAGAATAACACCGGTGTGCGTTCGCCGGCGAGCAGTACATTCAAAAGAGAGACGGTGAATCGCTCGGTATGCAAAAAGGAAACGTAAAAATGCCCCAATCCTTTAATCGGCAAGATCTTTTACAACGACATGAATTTCCTCGTCGCTGGCTGTTCGCATAAAAGGGGTTAAGTATCTAAAAGAAAATGACTTCTGGACGAGATAGCACGTAGGAAGTTGATTTGCGATGCAGACGGGGTTATACAAACGGTGCGCAATTGAGAACCGTCGTGTTCCATTTACTCGCCAACCTTATTCATCCTATTTGTTACAGAAATTAATATGTACCTGGGAAATGACGTTCGAACTTCCGGTGAACGTTTACGGATTCCCTTACTCCGAGATATCATGTTTATTCACTCTGTGATTGTTTGTTCAAGGTCACTGAAATTTGGTTGAATGGGGGATTATTTTGGGGGTTATTGGAATTTATTGGAATTTAGTGCAATGAGGGGAGTGTTCACTTTCAAGGTTATTGCATTTTAGCAGAATTTAGTGAAATAGGGTGACTATTTATTCTCAAGGTTGTAAAAAATTACTGAAAGGGTATGACTATTTTCAAGAGTACTGTACTTCATTGCAATGGAGTCTGTATTTAATTTAGAAGCTGTTAAGATCTACTAAACGTTGTTGAAATCTGGTGACTATTTGTTCTCAAAGTTTCTAAAATTCACTAAAAAAAGATGACTATTTTCAAAACATTCAGGTATGACATAATCATATTTGAATTTACCGCGCACTCACATAACCGTATTTGAATTTCCCGCGCTTTCTACACTCATAATCTATGAACACGTGTAGATACACAAATTGGCTTCTATGTTTCCTTCTACTCTCTAACCACATAATAATTACTAAAATTTAATTTATCACTGCCTTAATTACAAAAATAAAATTTTAATCATAAACAATCTTATTTTGCCCACGAAAGTAATTTATAACAAACTTTTAGCGTTCGTCCATTCTTTAACTCTAGAGACTTCTTTCCCGCCACAAGCAGTCTCTGTTACAACAAATAGAACTACTAATGGTCACAGATTCGTGTGTCTTCGATCCCTCGCAGCCAGAATCTTCGGGAATTGCTTCCCAACGCTGATCTATGCGTTCACTGCAGCGCACTGCAGTGGGCCAATATGTCACTGCAAGATCGTCTCCAACAGTATCCTCTCGAGACATTGGCCTCTAACGATTGACCTGGTATCCTATTCCTTTGTGGAAGATAAACGAGCATTTACATCAGATTCCCATTATCGCAATTATTCAATATTTATATGAACGACATCTGCGGCTGTTTGCTTGTCACTCGATTATTACTTCGAAACTGATTTTATATGTACAGGTTGGAGAATGAAGGTGAAGGGAGGCAGGTCGATACATTTTGCTTCAATTAATTATTTCAAATATTTTTTATACTTTTCTGTATGTGTATTGTAAATTTGTAGTAGTCGAGATTGGATAATTAGGAGATCGGGATTTCAGGAAATTGGGGAATTAAGGAATTGGGAAATTAGGGAATTGGGAAATTAGGGAATGGGGAAATTAGGGAATTGGGAAATTATGGAATTGGAGAATTATGGAATTGGGAAATTATGGAATTGGGAAATTAGGGAATGGGGAAATTATGGAATTGGAAAATTATGGAATAGGGAAATTATGGAATTGGGAAACTATGGAATTGGAAAATTATGGAATTGATGAGTTATGGAATTGGTGAATTATGGAATTGGCAAATTATGGAATTGATGCATTATGGAACTGCTGAATTATGGAATAGGGAAATTATGGAATTGGGGAATTGTGGAATTGATGCATTATGAAACTCATGAATTATGGAATTGGTGAATTATGGAATTGGCAAATTATGGAATTGATGCATTATGGAACTGCTGAATTATGGAATAGGGAAATTATGGAATTGGGGAATTGTGGAATTGATGCATTATGAAACTCATGAATTATGGAATTGGTGAATTATGGAATTGGCAAATTATGGAATTGATGCATTATGGAACTGCTGAATTATGGAATAGGGAAATTATGGAATTGGGGAATTGTGGAATTGATGCATTATGAAACTCATGAATTATGGAATTGGTGAATTATGGAATTGGCAAATTATGGAATTGATGCATTATGGAACTGCTGAATTATGGAATAGGGAAATTATGGAATTGGGGAATTGTGGAATTGATGCATTATGAAACTCATGAATTATGGAATTGGTGAATTATGGAATTGGGAAATTATGGAATAGGGAAATTATGGAATTGGGAAATTATGGAATTGGAAAATTATGGAGTTGGGAAGTTATGGAATTGATGAGTTATGGAACTGGTGAATTATGGAATTAGGAAATTATGGAATTGATGCATTATGGAACTGGTGAATTATGGAATTCGGAAATTATGGAATAGGGAAATTATGAAATTGGAAAATTAAGGAATTGGGAAATTGTAGAATTGGAAAATTATCAAAGTGGGAAATTACAAAATTGAGAATTTAGAAACCTGAGAATATGCAAGTCCCTATATTTAAAATTTATAATCTTTTTCCATATCTAGAACTCTTCCTCTCTCAAATTTTCATCTCACTTTCCAAATTTAAACTCTAAATATTTCCTACAATCTAAATTCATTCAAGCCCCAATTTTCCTCACGTTCCATAACCAAACGAAAGTGTTCAATTAATTACTTAATTTCTCGATCCTAATTAAAATTTAATTCTTTTATTACATTTACAAAGTTCATTTGCATTTAAATGAAGTTCTCTCCCTACGTACGTTATTTCGGGTACATGAAATACCCATATCATAATAATAATAATATTGTTTCAGTACGCCGAATATATCTACGTATATTTATCTACGAAAATGCAGTATCGGAAATGATTTTGCTCGTGACAGAATATAGGTCTGAAACAGGAACCGAAATGAAATTGCTTTAATAACTTTTTGAATTAATATAACCTTCTGCGTCCGATAATTATCTGTCATTTTATTACGTTGACGTGGAGGATTTTTAAATAAATTCGAACTTTCTTCCCATGTACGTTTGAATTGATTAATTTTAGCCGTAACGATGATCGCAATTTAATTATTTCGATTTACATGATAAAGTCAACGTTAATTAACACAATTGTTCCATGAATTTCCTGTTTCTGCAGTTTGCTTTTATTATGACAATCTTCGGTGACCACTTCGAACAACGGCTGAGCCCAAAGATTACGCGGGCTCTGATTGGTCCTTTTCCATAGTAATTGAAAAACAAAGTTTTAAACTCCATTTTTGCAAGGGGAAATCTTATTTGGATCTTATTTAAGTTCACTAATTTCCTAATTCCATAATTTCCCAATTCGTTAATTTTCCAATTCCATAATTCACCAATTCCATAACTTATCAATTCCATAACTTCCCATTTCCATAATTTCGCAATTCCATAATTTCCCAATTCCACAGTTCCCCAATTCCATAATTTGCCTATTCCATAATTGCTGAATTCCATAATTCATGAGTTCCATAATGCATCAATTCCATAATTTTCCAATTCCACAATTTCGCAATTCCATAATTTCCCTATTCCTTAATTTCCCAATTCCATAATTTTCCAATTTCATAATTTTCCAATTCCATAATTTCCCAAATCCATAATTTTCCAATTCCATAATTTCCCTATTCCATAATTTCCCAATTCCATAATTTCCCAATTCCATAATTCCCCTATTCCATAAATTCTCAATTTCCTAGTTTACTAATTCCATAATTTCCCAATTCCCTAAATTCTCGATTCCTTATTTTCCTAATCTCCTAATTTCCCAATCTCCTAATTCCCTAATCTTCTAATTTCCCAACCTCCTAAAATCCCGACCTCCTAATTTCCTAATCCCCTAATTTCCCAATCTCGTAATTTCTTAATTTACTAATTTCCAATTTCCAAATATCCAAATTTGTAAACGTAAATTTCTAAATCTACCAGATATTAAGTTTCCAAGTTTCCAAACATCTCAACCTTGAAATTGCCAACTTCCAAACCCACCTAACCAAATTCCCAAATTCACAGTTCCAAATTCAAACATTCCAAGATCTAACTAAATCTAACGAACCACTAATCAAAACCTCCACAAAACCAGTAACAATAACAATAAATCTCTCTATTAACCCCTATATTTCTAACTCCACTGCTGTCAACATCCTCAAACCAACCTTAAACTCCCCAAATTTTCCAGTCCAAAGTTTCCCTACACTTGCAAACCCTGCACTCCGTGCTCGCCAATGCCCACAGGTTGTTCGGGCACTTGCCTAACCTCCGTTCTCAATATGTAAAGCGTAGGAAATTTCTATTATTCCAACACGTTTGCCTTGCTATTAATTCCGATAATGGATGTACCACGGTATTCCGCATTAACTCACGCTTGTTGCACCCCGATTCCGTGTGCGTCTACGTGAACGGCGCACCTTCACCCGGGACTTATAACTCCTGACGAAGTTTCAACCATCTCGAAAACCATAAATTGATACAAGGCGTCAGGGTGCAACGTCCTTCATCATCTTGCAAAGTCACTTCGTCGATAAGTGACATCCGTGACTAAGTAGTTCGAAACTGAAATGGCTCTGCTAAAAGGTGATGGAAAGTTCTGATGCTACTTCGCCTTGATAATAAACTATAAACTCTTTATGCCTCCCTTCGTTTCTGCTGGGAAACCCTAATTTAATTTCTGGTCTTTACTTGCAAAAAATCTTACGTAAACACGATGTCTTTGGAGATATTTTTTTTATAGGAGAGGTATTTTAATTTTGTTAGCAGACAGGTATTTTAATTTCGTTAACAAACAAGTATTTTAATTTCGTTATTGCTGACTTGGCTATAGTTGGTTTTGTTCAAGTTATCTAGCGGATTCGTTTTTAATAAAATACTTTAAAATACTGTTACATATCAACCTTGATGGACTTAACCTTAACTTGTGGGAGTTGAAGGTTACAAAATGGCGGCGGAGTCACAACATTTGTCATATTAGCTCGTCCACCATTTTCTGAAGTGGTACTGCTCTTTATTAGTGCACAATGGTATTACACGATAATATAATACAATAAATAATACACTGTGGTAGTACAATAACAGTAGCTTTAAATAGTACTGTTACATATTAACCTTGATGAACTTGACCTAACTTGTGTAAGTCGTAGACTACAAAATGGCGGAAGGTACATTGATATCCACGTCTATGATATATTTGATCCTCCCTGATATTGAGGTTATGGCACCAATATTCAACTTGTAATTTTGCAATATTATATTCCTAAAATTTATCAAAGCTAATTACCATAATAAGTTTGTCCAAATGTAGTTTCAATCCAAGGTAGACTTGCACCATTGTCAAAACAAACCTCTGTAAAATAAATCGAAAAGAATCTGTACAACCTTGTCAAACTCAAACCATCACTGAAACATTATTGAACTTTCAAATTTGAGAATGATTCAAAGCTAAATTTTCAAACTTACAAAGACTCATATCAACTTTTATCTACCAACTTCTGTTTAAATTAAAAAATAGTCCCGCCCTTCCACAGCAATACTCATTCATAAAATGAACAAACTCCACAGCATCACCGCAGAGCATTTAAGCAAAGATCTCAGAAACGCAGAAGTTTCAGACTATTAGAAATTTAAAGTTTCGGCATTGACCCGATTTGAAACACCTTTGCGAAAACCGACTCAAAGAATCGATAAATTTGTTGCGTGACACGGTTGTCTTGCGGCGGTGCGCCATTTACGTCAGGTGCCCTAAGCAAGGCGAACATAAGCGCGTTGTCGGCAAAGGAACGGAGAAACTTCATTCTCTTTGCTGTTCATCCCTGCCAATTCCCTCCAGTGATGTTTCACCGAGGCAACGTGATGCTGGCGGATAACAATACGCCGGCATCAAAGACGCGTTTTGGGAATACTCGGAATTATATCGCGTATCGCAACTTACACGTTTCAATATTCACAGACGCAACTGGGACAGGGACGGACTTTGAGGTCTGATGGGTGCGGGAAATAGGGATTTGAAGTTTGGTTAATCTTTTTATAGGAAGGGTTTTGTGGAAGTTTAAAGTTGATGATTTTGATGAATTTTTTGTTTATGTATTTTTATATTTAAGGGGTTTGATTTTTGGTGGGGGATTAGTTTGTAGTTTTGGATTTGGAGATTTATGATGGTGGGTATTTTTGGAATTATGGATTGAGGAGATAGGGATTTAGAGAGATAGGGAATTAGAGAGATGGGGAATTAGAGAGATGTGGATTTAGAGGGATAGGTGTTTTAGAGAGATAGGGATTTAGAGAGATAGGGAATTAGAGAGATGGGGATTTAGAGAGATAGGGAATTAGAGAGATGGGGATTTAGAGAGATAGGGAATTAGAGAGATAGGGAATTAGAGAGATAGGGATTTAGGGAGATGGAGATTTGAAGACATAGGGAATTAGAGAGATAGGGATTTAGAGAGATGGGGATTTAGAGAAATAGGGAATTAGAGAGATAGGGATTTAGGGAGATGAAGATTTGAAGACATAGGGAATTAGAGAGATGGGGAATTAGAGACATAGGGAATTAGAGAAATAGGGATTTAGAGAGATAGGAGTTTATAGAGATAGGGGTTTAGAGATGTAGGGACTTACAGAGAGCGATTTAGAGAGATGGAAATTTCAAGAGATAGGAAATTAGAGTAACAGGGATTTATACAGGCAGGGATTTAGAGAGTTGGTAATTATCAAGCTTGGTGCAAATGCCTCCAAACTTCCACACACCCCCAATTTCTCAAACTTCTCATCAAATCGACAACACAGAACCACAAATAAAATGACAAAATATTAATTCCACGCATTGTTCGAACTTCCTTGAATTCCTGTCTTTTAGTTAATCGATTAAATTGAATTTACGGCGGCAATCACCGATGACCCCTACGGCATTCAGCATATTAAAGGAGCGATCGATTATCAGAACATCGATTAACAGAACATTGGATTATCGGAGCACCGATTAGCGGAATATTCGATTATCGAAACAGTGTAGTCGAGTCGGTAAGGAACAGAAATATGAATTTATTCGCGATGTTCTCAATTTGTCTCAAAAAAGAATATGAATTAAAATCAATATTATTGTTTTATCTTCATACTTTGAATTCCAATAATTTTATCGTCTGCTTAATACAAGATAGAAATATAAAAGGGGATATAAAATAGAAAGATTACGATATCTTTCCTTCGTATTCATTTAAAGAAAACCGATGGTAGAATTCCGTCTACATCGATCATAGAACCGCAGACATTCAAAGATAGTCTTCATGTAATGGAAGATGTTAGTAATCAATAACGAAGAGTGACAAGACATTCCTACAGATCGTGGAAATTGCTGTAACACCATAATCGATGATACATTGCCATGAGTATTCTAATGGCGAATTAAATGGAGGGTTTGATGCATCTGTGAACGTGTCGCAGTTAACAGTTTGATATACTGGAAAGACATCTGGTTTCGAAGATTCACATTTTCCCGCGCTTTTCAAAGTATCTCGATTTCGCAATTTCGACACGTTATATACGATAGACCAGAGGTGAAAATGAAACATGGATACAATTAACTGATTGTATATTTATTAGTTTGTTGTACTAACACGTTCTTTGGAACATGGCGACCGGCCGGTTGTCGCGAAGACCGCGACGGCCGAACGCCGCCGGAAACGCACGATCGCGCCCGAACCGCCCGACGCGCCGAACCGACCCAAACGCGCCGAACTATTTATTCTTAATAAAATATATTTTCATTTTTAATAAAATTTTGAGAGACATCGCGAAATTGGCCTCGGTTTGCGCGGAAAATATTTTGAGAAAGAAAGTACGAAAAGGTTCGTTGCTAGAAAATCGTGCGTTGCTGTTTCGCGGCATGAGACACCCATAGTCGATGCACAGTTAGCTCGTCGCTCTACAAAACTGTTAATTCTGGTCTTCAACGTTGCAGATCAAATTAACGTGGTTTAAACCCTTGAAAGTTAGCGAGATTAGCGGACTAGTCGGTTCTGTGGACACCAAAGAGCTTGAAAACGGGATTTCGTGATAAAAAGTTTAAGTAGATCCAAATTAAGTAAATTGAAATTTAGAGATTGACGGAATTCAAATTTAGATTAAGGTTAAGCAAATCTTAACTTAAATTAGAGAAATCCAAATTTAGAGCAAAATAGTTAGTCGAAACGTATGAAGTTTCGTAGGTAAAAGTGAAATTGTTAGTTATAATTAGTGGGATGTAAAAAGCAATTTTTGTGTTCGATCTTTTAATATTTGTAGTCTCAATGGTTTTAACGCTCTCGTTAGTCCACCACTGTGAAAATGATGGACAAACACGGAAGTATTAAAATATTGCAAGTGAATGCACGAAACAGTATGTCCAGCAGAGAGAAATTTAATTCCACCCTTAACGAAACGATTGAAAGCAACTGAAAGGATCAAAGGATAATTGGTGAAATATTGAAAACATGCATATACGTATGTTGCACGCAAATATACGAGTGACTTTTGATCAATAATTTCAGAAATAATTATTCGTTGGAGTATGTACAAATACTGAATCGCTGCTAGTTCATAGGTTATTTTCACATTTTCGGGACGAATATTCACGATTAAAACAGGAAGATAAATATTGCATTAAGAGGAGTTTGAAATTAAACATTTAAGGAAAATTTATGAAATTGGTAGTAAAATTTGTTATTGAGAGAAATGGTGAGTTTATACTGAAAATTGAATGTAGAAGTTTGAGGTATCTGGTGATCAGATATTGGAAAATGGATAAATTAATATAAATTAAAATTTATACATATTTTAAAATTTAGATTTAAGGAAAATTTATAGAATTTATAGTATATTTATTATTGAGGGGAATGATAGATGTATATGCATAAGAAATTGATGAACATAGAACTTTGAAGAGGGGTCTGACGCTTAGAGACATTGGAGTGGAGGCATTGGAAGATGACCTTACAAATTGGTTGTTACACAAAGTGGACAATGTAGATTTCATAATTAGAGAATTTGGTAAATATAGATATGGTAATGATAGAAATTACAAAATTAGGTTTAGTAGTTGCAGAAATTGGCAAATGTGGAGTTAGTGATTAGAGAAATTGGAAAATGTATCTGTGGTAATGATAGAAAGTAGGCAATGTATATGTAGCGATGACAGAAATTAGAATATGTAGATGCTATGATTACATAAACTGAACAATGTAGACTTGGTAGATACAGAAATTGGAAAATGTAGATGTGGTACTGATAGAAATTGAAAAATGGAGATTTAATGATGACTAGAATAGAAAAATATAGATTTGCTAGATCAGGAGTTGGAAAACTTAAATATGTTGTATCACATGTGTTGTATACACTCAACCAGTATAATGATAATTGGAATTATAATAAATATAATAATGATTGCAATAGTGTAGAATTAATTGAAACTACATAATAATAACTGTAACAGCGTAGAAGTAATTATACTAGTATAATAGTAAATGTAATAATAATTGTAATAGTGCAATAATAAATGTGCTAATAATTATAATAGTGTAGTGATAATAGAAACCGTGTAATAGTAAGTGCAATAATAACTGTAATAGTGTAATAGTAAATGTAGTAATAATTGCAACAGCGTAGAAATAATGGTAATAATGGTAACAGTAAGTGTGACAATAATTGTAACAGCACAATAATTATATTAATAATTGCAATACTGTAGTAATAATTATAAGAGTCTAATATAACATATACTAATAATTATAAAGTGCGATAACAAGTGTAATAATAACTGTAACGACATAAAAATAGTTGTAACAGTGTAACAATAAGTGTGACAATAACTGTAATAGCACAATAACTATATTAATTATTACAATAGTACAGTAATAATTACAAGAGTCTAATATAATATCTACTAATAATTGTAAAGTGCGATAGCAAGTGTAAGAGTAATGTGACAATAATTTTAGTAGTGCAACAAGTATAATAATAACTACTATAGTAATAATTATAAAAGTGTAGTATAACATGTACTAAAAATTCTCATAGTGTAATAATAAATATAATAATAATTGCAGTAACACTGTAACAATTATAACAGTGTCATCCTAAATGTACTTACAATTATAATAGTGTATTAATAACTCCACTAATAATTATACTAACTCAATAAGTTAACAGTTAATAATTCTAATAGTTGCACATACGTTAAATATTTCCCCTAACCTCACAATTTCACACAGTTCCGACATAATTCCCGCTACGCGTTTGTCAAATTTGCTGGGAAATGCAATCGATTCAATTTTCTCCCAGTTCAATATCGAAATTTTCGCATTCCACGAATGGATGTAATAACCGCAGTACTGTTATGCGTTCGGAACAACTTTTGCGACAGGATTGAGTGACATGACCGTACCGGTCAGTTTTCGCTATTCGATTCACGCTAGAATACACACTGGTATTCTGTATGACGTTATAAAGTTACCTCATGCATAAGGTGTTAACATTTTATTCGTTTTTGAAAGTTCAAACGCTTGAATTTTATGCGAGTATTGATTTGTAACTCGATAGAAATGTTGAGGACTGAAATTTGATATTAGGTTACGAAGAGGATGAGATGTGAAAAGGTGTTTAAGTTTCATACAATATGGAAAAAAATGTTCGTGTAATTTGAGATTATATCGAAATATTATTGGTTAAATTTAATATTATGGTATTAAATGTATTATGCGATGTAAAGAAATATTTTTGAAATTTGAGATTTTAATATTGAAGATATTTTGTAATATGGAAATATATTTGTTTAATTCGATTGAAAAAGGGGTACTTAACCTAATGTAGCTAAATATTGGTTAAATTTGATATTATGATATTAAAAGCAATATAGAAGGTAGAACTTTCAAAATTCAACAATCCCTATATTTTCAGATACAATTTCACCATTTCTTCAGTTCCTAAAATGTCCCTTTTCACATCCCAATTTCAAATTAGTTCATTCTCAAAACCCTAAATTCCTAAATTCCTAAATCTTCAAATTTCTAAATTAAATTCCTCACATTTCCAAATTCTAAATTCGTCAAATCCCAAAATCCTAAATCCCCAAATTCCTAAATCTCCATATTTCCAAATCCAATTCCTCAAATTTCCAAATTCCAACTTGCCAAATTCACAAATCTCAAAATTCCAACTTGCTAAATTCTCAAATCCCCAAATTACAACTTTCTGAACCAAATTACAATCACCTAAACTTCCCCAAATATCAAAATTTCCTCAAAATTCCTATAACAACCTCAAACCCCCTAGAACCCCCATCCCAAACATCCGAACGATCTCATCGACAACAAAATCAACTATTCATGCAAATCGCGCATCCATTCCGATGGGATAAATTGCTCCCGAAAGCAGGTGTCCAGTAGGAATATTCAATTTTGTGCAGGTAAAATCGATGGTTCCCCTTATTAATATCGTAATATGACCACCGTCATTATTTCGCGGAGCATGTGTCCGATGTGGACTCCGCATTTAGCCCGGCTAGTTTCACGAATCCAGCAGCGCAAGGAAATTTATGCTCGGAACGTGGAAGTGGCGCGATCAGGTTGCGAACCGTATCCGTGGACCGGGAAAATCGTACTCCGCTGCAGATTTGCATAAGTCAACCGATACGAAGCGCCGGCAGATGACGGTTTCGTGACACCGTTTTACGGTACGCGGATAGAAACGAATTCGTCTAACTTCACTGCGACGTTATGCAAACGCGGAATCGGGGAAGCGTTGCATCGATCGGAAGCATAATTGGTTACACTTGGATGATAGTTATTTACAGTGAGGGAGGTGGAGATTTGAGGATGGTTGTTTGTGAGGTGGGTGTGGTTTGGTAGGTGAGAATGTTGGGCAGTTGGGTATTTAGAAGAAGTTAGGGGGATTTGGGGTTTGATTAGGTGGAAGAGGAATTGAAAATTCGGGGATTTAGGGAGTTGAGGATTTATGGTTTTGACATTTGAAATACTTATGGAAATTTAGGAATTTAACAATCTAAAAACCTTGAAACTTAAAAATTTATAATTTAGTTATAATTACAGAAACAAAGAATATGTGAAATTTGTATTTAATTTAAATTTCATTAAAAATTTGATACTACCAATTTCCACAGGAAAAACAATTCTACCTGCGAATCCCACAAGAATAAATTCAACTTCCGAAGTAAATACGTGGAATACTGACGACCGTTAATAATCCGTTCAAAATGGCGTGCCTCCGAAAGAAAATGAAGTCTGCACGCGATTAAACGCATGTATCGCGTCGGACGTTATTAAATTCGTCTTATAATCGGTTTACCATGGTCGCAAGAAAACTGTTTTCTTCTAACAGAAGCTTCTGCGCGCATTAATTATAGTCGGTCATGCAAGAAAATGTTGGAGAAGTTGAAAGCTGTTAGGTCGCAAACTCGAGAAAGATGGAAACAAGAGAAGAGACTCGAAATAGCGAAACAAGTGTTGTATTGAAGCGAAAGAGGCCGTGGTAAAGTGGTGCGAACATTGTTCGCTGAATGATAATGATATTAAACATTCCTTCGACGTTCTGAACACTTGATTCTAAGCTATTGAGTGCCCTATGGTGCTTGCGTGATTCGATATTGAAAGCGCGATGGAAAGATGCCTTCATTCACTTGTTATGCGATAGTTTAATATTGCGTGCAGCTGCTCGCGAGTGTATTTTACATCGAATTTTTATTTGGGAGGTCGATAGGAACTGGATGTGAATTTGCGAGGTTGGGATATTAACCTCTTAGGTACGGCTGAGTTTTACTGCTACTGCGTATGGTAGTGAATTTAGTACGTAAGCACTGCAATGTGTGACAATGTTCTCCACGAGTACATTGGAACGAAGCTTTTGACTTTATAATTTTTTCCCAAAGATATTTGGATCTTGATAATTTACATCTTTTAATTCACAAAATTTCCAAAGATCAATTTAACCAAAACAATAATTTAACTTTAACCACGACTTATTCTTAGCTATAACCTTAAACTAATCCTAACCTTAACATGTCCATAGCCTTAAAATAATTTATGTATAAATACTCACGTTTATTTACAAATAATCCTACTGATTTACCAGAGCTAAATACAGGAAAATTACTAGTATTATCAAAGCGAGTTCACCTGCAAATTTAACTGAAATGAGGGAGATAGAAAATAATCGTCTTAATATTGATCGCATAATTGTTCGCCGGGAAATATCTGGTGGTGTGGAAATCACAATCAGTGGAATGGCCGATATATATACGTGCCTGAATGTCACAATCAAACTAGTGTCATCAATTTAAGCGATCAAGCAAATGATTTCACACGCTCCAATCATGACCGGTTATATGTAATGGAAACGAACATAAATGTTCTAGCTATTTCCAACTTAACTACTACCGTATTATTGAGTGAGTGTGCGATTATAATTATTGTAATTAAAATTATGGTGAATATTTAAGTTATGGTTATATCAAGGTTATGGTTAGGTTAGGTTAAGTTCAAGTTAAGATAATTTAAGTTAAAATTATTCAGTTAAAAGTGTGGTTAAGTTAGGGTAATGTCAAGGTTATATTTATTTACATAAGCACATAAATTATTTATGAAAAAATAAATTCGTTTATACAAGAAATATAAATAAATTATTTACAGGTGTTTATTTTTGTGGTACATAAATTATTTACAAATACAAATTTATTTTGTGCAAATATTATTTCAAACAAATATTAATTTATGAACTCGTTATTTAAAAAGTGAAATTTATATTGGTATTCAAAAATAAAATTAAAAGAAAGAAATAAGTTGAATTATAAATAACAATAATTTGCATAATACTTTCAGTCAATTTAAACAATACTACACCATAAATTTAATTAATATTAAAATACAAAGTAATGTTTGTCCATTTCATTAGCATATGATAAATAATCCATTAAATGATTTCGAGCAAACATCAGCCGGCGAGATACGTTTATCGAAACGTAAAGTAACAGATTACTGCAACAGTTAACTAAACTAACAAAAGCATCAGTTCATGGATTCCGAATTCATCGAGCTAAATATACGCAAACTATAATGGACGCAGCGCAGTGCAAATCCATGCTTTCGCCACCGACAGAGTTAATTTATTGATGGATTGCATTATAAAGGATTCGTAAATAAACACAGAAAGTATGTTCATCGATGTAATTGAAAGACTATTCATTCTAACAGACTTATTTTCATCGATGTTAAAAAAGCAGTTTAAATTACGCGCCAGAATTATCTACATTAGATGACGTAATTTTCAGACGGAGATAAATCATTCAAAAGGTTTTTTAATTTAAATAGGTATTTATAGTTAGTCAATTTTATAGAACTTAGTTAAAAATTTCTGTAGTTAAAATTGGAAAGATCTTTTTATGTTTTAAAACGGTTTGTATTTCTGTGAGTTTTGCTACGTCATTTAAGACTTTTGGCGCGCAATTTAAACTGCTTAGGTTCAAATACTTGGTATTGGATGTTTATGTAGAATTTTCTAATTGGAAATTTTTGTAATTAGAAACTAGTTTTTAGTGGGAAAATTAAAAAGTGGAATTTTCTAGATAACTCGAAAATATCCTAAATTATTAGATAATTTTTTAGATAATCCGATAATTTCCGAAATTACTAGATGATGATCTAATTTACCAGATAATTTCCAAAATTATTAAATAACTGTGTAGTTTACTCGATAATTTCCTACATTACTACATAATTTTTCATTTTACTCGATAACTTCCAAAATTACTAGATAATTTTCTAGATAACTCGAAAATATCCTAAATTACTAGATAACATCTTAGCTTACTCGATAATTTCCTAAATTACTAGATAACTTTCTACTTTACTTAATAATTTCCTACATTCCCAACCAATTATCTAGATAATTCGATAATTTCCTACATTCCCAGATAATTTTCTAGATGATTCAATAATTTCCCAAATTGCTAGAAAATTTTCTAGTTTACTAAATAATTTCCTATATTCTCAACTAATTATCTCGATAACTCTATAACTTCCTACATTCCCAGATAATTTTCTAGATGATTCAATAATTTCCCAAATTGCTAGACAATTGTCTAGTTCATTAAATAATTTCCTACATTTCCAACTAATTATCTAGATAACTCAATAATTTCCAACATTCACAGATAATTTCCTAAATAACCCGATAATTTCCTGCATCACTATATAATATTCCATATTTCCCAACTTTTTCAGATACCCAAAACTTATATTTCGATAAAGTTAACGAAGATTACACTCTTATTTTGCATGTTACGAATTAGACAGAACAAAGTTGGATTTTTGAATTAATTGCAAGCCAGGGACAATTCGGTGTTTGGCTAACGCCGGTAACCACAGGAGATTGGTTTGTGGTGCAGGACCCTATATATAGAATAGAGCTGTATCCTCTAGGATCATTACTAGAATCCTGAAATTTCGTTTTGTTTCGTTCAATAAGATATTTCGATTTAGTGTAATTTGTATTAGTCTGAAATTTCAATTAATCTGACTAAATGAGAATCCATCACACAACTATCGATTTTTAATAGCAGAGCAAGTTTTGGTAGAATAATTACTATATTCATGTAGAAACAAATGTATATAATAAATAATTTATGTAACAACATATATTAATATAGATTGTAATAAATATTAAAATAAATAATAATCATGTACAGTAAATAATTTATGTCAATAAATGTGTATAATAAATAATTTGTATATCAATATATGTTTATAATAAATAATTTATGTATCAATAATATACAATAAATAATTAATGTAATAAATATATATATTAATTCAATTTATATAATATTTCATACGGAATAATTTCATTAATATATATATAATAATAATTAATTTGTAATACAAAATAGAAATTTATTAAATAAATACTAACTACTGAATATAAATATTTTCAGTACAAACAAATTTTTTTAAATATTGTTTGACATTTTTATAAAATTTAAGAAAGGTAATAAAGATGTGTAAATTGACTAATTTTTTAATTTAAAAATGAATTAGTTTTTGAGTTGAAAAAATGTAATTTTGCTTTAAATTTTAAAAACGTGTTACCAGTTTTTGCATTGATAAAATTAGAAATTATTTACTATTGATAAATGTTATTGACAAGCATTTATTATTGATAAATATTATAAACAAATATTTATTATTGATAAATGTTATTGACAAATATTCATTATTGATAAATGTTATTGACAAGTATTTAATATTGATAAATTTTGTACAAAAAATTATAAAAATAGAAATTTTAAAAACATGAAGTCTGCACATGGCTTTTAAGTACAATATCATTAGTAACGGGGACAAAGAACCGAGAAAAAGATGACAGAAGAATGTGTATTATTTAAGGATAGAAGAGATTGGTATCGACAAAGCTTTCGAAGACTCGAGAAGCCTTCCAAACGAAGCAAGAAGAAGATTTAAATTCTAAAGTTAACGCGTTGCTACTTGTTGCGAGAAGAACTCCTTCAGCGAACCTTAGGGTCTTCTTTAACTAAATACCGGGTAGAACTTCTGTCAGTTTAGAAGTAACGTTACCCTCAATGAAGAACTTCAAATTGATGCAAAGAATTTCCAACAGAGCCATTACTGCCGCAGATTCCGTTATCTTCGGTTAAACGGTGGCAGTTTGTAGTTTTAGTAATTTAACAAATTGTCCGTCGTTTGCAGGGATGAGGTTAGGTTATTTATTAGATATATTATATAAGAGTACTCCTCGACTTTTAATTATTCAAAGGAAATATTTTAAGATTTTCTGAAGTTTTTGAATGTTGTCTGATTTGGTTTGTTACAACTGCTAATATACAAATTTAATTATTTACTTAAATTTTCCCCAAGAAATCCTCCAACCCTCAAAATAAATACTAACACAATTTCCCCGATCATCTCCTCAACAAAAATATCTCACTTATCGTGTAAACTGTGAAATTGCTCTATTGTAGAAGCAATCGAAGTATTCCCCAAGCCTGCACTTTGATTCGCTAACGGAATTTCTGCGGAATGTGTGCCATAAGAACGCGGTCGGATCTAACGACGTTTATGCCGCATGAGAATAGGACTTTAAAGCGAACGACATCTTCCACTGTTCGCATATGTCTCTTAGGAAAAAGGAAATCGGTTGATTTCCATTCTGCAAATCGATTCACTTATGATACTCTTCTGTTCCCTTGCTTTCTATTTTAATGGCCACTTTGCGCGGGAAATTTAAAATTAGAAAACCTCTTTAGGCACATAAATTGATAAATTGAAAAAGAAAAAATAATAATAACAATTTAGATACATCAATTGATAAATTACTTGTGTTAACATTTTTTATTTTAAACTCAAATCTTGCAGTGGGTATCGTACCCATCACCTAAAGGACAACCTCCACATAACCTTAAAACGTTCTCACAGTACAACGGCGGCATCAAACATACAGGGTTTGTGCAATATTGTTGTGCACTGTGGAAGGATTTAATTCTACTGACTCCATCTTTAATCATACAGAAACTCCCTGAAAGAAAGCGTTTTATTTTTCGAAGCTTAAATAGTTCGAACAGGGCACTGAGTGGCGTCGTTGAATGAGAATTAATGTTTAGTCGAGTGCAGACTTTACAGCGGTTGGCAGCAATCGAGGGCAATCATTTGCAGCGAACTTCTCCGGTTTTTATTGCTTTTCACCGACGAGCAGTTATATTTATTTAAGAACTTCGAATTACCTTGATTCCCTATTCAGTACGAGCCGATTTAAACGTTTGCATCCAATGATTACGACCGGGCTCCGCGCGGCGAAAGATTCGAGCACTTACAATCGTTGCAGTGTTTGCCTCCGATAATTGTTATCGGAATAGCAATTATTGTTTCTTTCGTTTTGCGATGTAACGATCTGCGGTGAATTCATTAATTCTTACTCGATAGGGAATCTGCAATTTTCCGATGTTCCTGTTATTCAAATTCTGTTTAATAAACATCGGATGTATTGAATTTATTCGGAAATAGATATTTTTTTGTGTGGAAACGGGTTCGGGATATGAACTATTATACCGTGAAAATAACGGGGGTTTTGTTTAGTTTATTTGCTGTTTATTTGCTTTTGAGATGGGCTTGGGTAGGTAGAGATGGCGACATCTGTGTAAGAGAACTGAGGAACTAAATAGGACTACTCCTTTCAAATTCCAGAAATAAATAATAATAATTTGTTTAGTTATGTATTTTTACATTTTTAATATGACTTAACCTTTAATTATAGAAATGGACTTCTATAGATTTAATGGAACCTTCAGATATCTCAAAAACCCTCAGATGTAGACATCTAGTAATATCTGTAGTGATATAGCAACCTTCAGATATAGAAATCTAGCAACAAAGAAATTCAGGAACGCACAGTTACAGAGGTATAGAAATACAGATGTGCAACGCCACAAACCGTCGAATTTCTTGCTATCGAAATACAATAGTTGATGGACCGCGCACAATCGCGTGTAACCCCTATAGGAGAATAAACCCATAAGATACGGGATGGATATTGATTGCACGTACCGACAGGCATCATGTCTGACTCCCCATGAATATCTATTGGTCCCGATGACAACGAACGTCCTCGTATAAAGGACGCGTGCCGAATGTGGATGACATCGCGAGATGTTCAATCAAAGTGTCGCTTCATTTCACGCTATCCCCGCCATCTTCGACAGGATGCTTCCATAAATACTCGTGTGGATGAAGAGCTACGCCGTTTGTACAGTCGACGGAAAATCTGACTTCCCTAGGGAAAATACGACCGTAGACACGATTGTATATCTCGTACTACCACTTGCGGACTTTTGAGGATTTGGGGATTGGAGGGTCAGAGGAGAAATTTAGGGCTTGGAATTTGGGGACTTGGAGGTTTAGGGATACGTGGTGTGAATTGTGATGTGGATTTTATTATGTGACGAGTGTAGATGTGGATTTGTTGCTCTAAGGCGATTATACTTGTTGGGATATTATAATCATCAGTATCACTATAATAGCTGTAGACATTATTAACATCCACATTCCAAGCTTCATTATGTCAATGGTTTTAAGAGTCTTATAGCCATCGGTCTATTATAATCATCAGCAATATCACTAGAATTGTCATAGCCATTATCAGGATCATAAGAGTTGACATACACGTTTTAACCTTAATTACATCAATAGCCTTAAAACTACTGTAGCCATCATCATAACTGACAGCTATTATCGACATCACTCCAGTGTCCATATTATTAGCTGCCTACCAACTAACAAACTATACTGTAGCCTCCATCAGCGTCACCACTGTCCCTGCAATTATCAACATCATCCCAGTGTCCACATTATTAGCTGCCTATCAACTAACCGATTGTACTATAGCTTTCATCAACGTCACAATAACTGTCCCAGCAATTATTAACATCATCACAGTTAGCATCCACATTTTTAACTTACTTGCATCCATAGTCTCGAAGCCACTGTAGCCATCATCATAACTGACAGCTATTACCAACATCACTCCAGTGTCCATATTATTAGCTTCCTACCAACTAACCAACTATGCTGTAGCCTTCATCAGCGTCACAATTGTCCTGGCAATTATCAACATCATCCTGGTGTCCACATTATTAGCTGCCTACCAACTAACCAATTGCAGTATAGCCTTCATCAGCGTCACAATAATTGTCCCAGCAATTATCAACATCATCACATTTAGCACCGACATTTTTAGCTTACTTGTACCCATAGTCTTAAAGCTACTATAGCCATCATCGTAATTGTCAGCTATTATCAATATCACCCCAGTGTCCACATTATTAGCTTCCTACCAACTAACCAACTACACTACAGCCTCCATCAGCGTCACAACTGTCCCCGCAATTATCAACATCACCTCATCCACGTCTTCCCCATCTCAATTTACCAACTACAAGTCCTAACTGTCCAAAGACTCCGAAGAGTTAGCGTATGCTTAAAGTCCGAAACGTTAATCATCGTCCGAAGTATCCTCTCGAATCCGCAGTTAAACCGAAATAAAAGCAACCCCTGAAACACGCGATCGGAAAGTTTGATCGAGGACCGTCGGAAAAGTTAACGAACGGCTTCGTTGAAATTCTTCGTGACGAGTTTCCGCTGGACGCATCCGGATTCGTCCAAGGGCCATGTCTTTCCGCCGAACTATAGCGGAAGACAATGCAGAATTTCCAATTCCGGAACTAATCTTCGCGAATTTGAATCACGATACCCATCAGCATTCTGCGGGTGTGTGTTATCCCACGCGGGATACACAACGACAAAGCCCGAGTAAACCGAGGGAAAATACGGGATATTCCCTAGGGGGAGTTTTGTTGTCGAAGACAATCTATAGCGATCGAGAAGTTCCATAATCTATGGTCCCGCCGACAGGCAAAAAGTTCCGAGAGTTCTCCTTGGAACACTTTGTCGATCACCGGCGAAATATTCGATTGCATTATTAACGCTTTGCTGGCCGCGAGGCTCGTGGAGTGTCACGTTCATGTTTTAGCTTGATTTCGCTGGGGGGAAATTGTTCATTCAGTTGCGTTTGACGGACTTTAGGGGAACGGTGAGCAATTATGGTGGTATGGGAGAGTTTTGTGAGGGATGGTATGGATTTGTGATACTGTGTGGCCATGATTTTTGAATTTTGTGTTTGGGAATTGGAGTGTGAGGAATTTGGGAATTTGAGGATTTCAGGGTTTGGGAAGTTGGGCACTTGGGAATTTAGGGATTTGAGGATTTGGGACTTGGAGGATTTGAGTACTTGTGAATGGAGGAATTTGGGAATTGGGGATTTTGAAGATCTGGGTATTTGAGAATTTGGGGATCTGGGGATTTGGCGGTTTGGGAATTTGAGACTTTGGAGATTTGGGACTTTAGGGATTTAGAACCTTAGAGGATTTGGGACTTTGGAGATTTGGGATTTGGGAAATTTAGGAATTTGGGAATTGGAGAATTTGGGATTTAGGAGACTTAGGATTTGGGGAATTTGGGACTTTAGGTTTTTGCGGATCTAGGGATTTGTGGGTTTGGGACTTGGAAAATTTGGGGATTTGGGAATTGAGGAATTTAAGAATTTGAAAATTTGAGAAATTGGAAAGTATGGAATTTGGTGATGTAGTAACCCTCACACATCCAAACGTACATAATCACCATTACAGCACAAATAAATGAAATATTCCACCAATACTAAAGTTTCACCAGAACCTTTATTCCATGACGGTATATTAAAATTGATTTCAGCGCTATAGCGCGGAACAAATAATTCAAAGGCCCGAATTTACAATAAAAGCAAAAAGTGGAAACATTCATTGACGGATAAATCTATGTAGGTGAATCGAATTCCTCGAAATCGAATTACACGGAAATCAATGCATATTCAAATGAAATTTCGTCGACGTTTAATTGCTTCATCCGATCGGTTGCTAAACTCGTCGATATTTCACTTCCTTTCCTTTTTCATTTATCGCCAACTGACTCGTTCGAATGCGCTTATTTTATTGTTTCAGCTCCCAGGAGTTCCTTTCGCGTTTTCCCAATTATCTTTTTCGAACAATTTTTGAACAATTTGTAAAACAGTTCAATTTCAAAAGGTACTCGACACTGTCATTAATTGTTTGGGATTATTCGAAATTTTATTATACAGGTATTTAATATATGGTAGTAATTATCAATTTATATTAATCAAGACATTGCAATTCGTGACGCACTCTTGACGTGCCTATGACGCATTCAAAACGCACTGGTGACGCACCTATGAGACACACATGACGCACTCCACACGCCTTATAACATACTGTGACCCACCCATGACATAACCATAATACATCCATGACGCACTCGCGACGCACCCATCACGTACTCAGGACGAATTCATGACGCACTCTTGACGCTATCATGATGTATTCATACCTCAGCTATGATCAATTTTACTCAAATTTTTAATAAGCTTCAGTTTGGAGTTCAAGTCCAATTTACATGGTCAACGCATAATACCAAATTGACATAACATTTCAAATTTCTTCGTTTTAATATTGCAGTGATTATTTACGCACCTGACAAATCATAGTGCAAGGATACCATTCACAATCATACCATTCGACAGGTATGTGACGCACTTCATATACAATCTGGCCATCGAATTAGGACCACGTAAAATTTCACTTTTGTGGCTATAACATTGATGGCTATAGCAGCCTTAAGACTATTGATGTAAGTAAGCTAAAAACGTGGATACTAACAGTTATGATCCTGATAATGGCTGTAACAATTATGGTGATGATGGTGGCTATAATAGCTTGACTATAACAGCCTTAAGACTATAGGGAAGCCGGAAATGTGACTGCTGTGATGATGTGGACGGGTGTGACTATTATACAGCCCCTGGCCATCGAATTACCACGTACGAAAATTTCACTTGTATGGCTATAATTATGTCACGTACGGAAAATTGTCTTAGGTCGAAATTATTACTAAATACGTTGATAACATATACATAGCAATTCGTTACCGTAATAATAAATTATGTAGGTGATGAGCGATGTAGGGTGCGAGCGTTTACGTTAGGAGTATCGATAGCCCTAGATTTGAAATTTGAACGAAATAGCAAATGTCTGCCTACTCAAAGCCTAGTTTACAACTCTCCACATTATCCGAGTTGAAAAGTAAAAAACTAGTATAAACAGACCAATTTTAAAATTAACAAGAAAAATTCTGAAAATTTGTAGTGCACAGGCAGTCAAAGTTTAAACACTGTTATATTCATTCTTGAAACATCCTAAATAAAAGCACGGTATTACGATGTAACATGCACGTTATCAATTATCTTCTTTTTTAATACTACTAAAACACTGCTGTAATTAGAGCATGAAATTTGTTCTTGTAAAGCCTTTCTCGTTAAAGTTCCCAAGAACTTCCCTGAAGAGAAGTAACTGGGTAAGCAACAGCAACGTGAAAAAGAATTTATTGAGTTCAAGAACCGAGAATTCTTTAACTTATGAACTAAAAGAATAACACGTAATATTGCTTCGTTAAGCTTTTCACCCAATGCTTTTAAAATTACAGCAAAAAGAATCCTTCAAACTTTTATAACAACCAAAGAAAATCTAAAAATAAAGTTGCATACAATAGAAACAATTTGTAGGTTGAAAACCTTTGTAGACACTTTAATAACTTGCTACAGTTTTTCGTTTACATGGACAGGTCTTTCAAACCTTTTAAATTATTAATTAAATATTATGTACAAAATAACCGATTTCGACGTTAAAATTGCGATGCATTTTGTGTACAAAAGTACTACAAATATTATGGCAAATTAATTTGAAGCTTAAATAATTATGAAATCTTTTTAGAATTTTTTTTGGTGCGAATCGACTGAATTCTGAAGCATGCAAATATAAAAGCTTGCAAATATCTAAAATTCTTCAAGTAAAAAACTAACGAAATACCCAGATGACCCAGATATTAACTCAGAATCACTATTTCACCCCGAAGTATTTCATCCGCTCAATTTATAACCTTCCACTCTATTGCAAACCGAAGTCCACCGATATCGCCTTTAATCTCATCTCCCCGAACAAAAAAGCGCGAGTGCCTCGAATAAAACTCCTTTAATCCTCGTTTCAATGTACAAAAATATTCATCCACTCGAAACGGTATTACTTTCGAGCAGCTTCATCGCGTTAATGGCGTGGAATAACTCGTTGTACCATTACTCGAGCATGCAGCCACGATTATTATTGTATACTGAGTGTTCGTGATAATATGCTCACTATCTTCCTCGTATACCGTGATATCTTCTAATGTCCATTTGCGGTCACCCTGCTATTTTTCCCATTCATTTTCTTGAAATGTTCGCCGTATCACTGTATTCGCTGTGCTCACTATATTCATACATATATGAAAATAACACTGGCGCGTCGCGTATATACTGTTTACAGGGTGATGCTAGGAAACGGGTCGGGTTGCTGTTGTTCTTTGAGTATAAATAGTGTAAATACAAATATTGTCTTCAACTATTCCGTTCAACAATATTCAAGAATGTTGTGACGTACCTTATGACGCAAATAAAAATTAGGTATATATGTTATATGCAAAGGGAATTTTTGAAGTTCACTTAAATGTAAAATTGAATAGACTGGTAGTGTTCATGGCGATATGGGTTGTCTTCTTTCACAGTGGGTCAACCTTGGTTGTCCACATATTAACCCCTTGCACTATAACTTTGTCAGGTGCGTCAGTCAGAACTAACTAATTACAGCTGCAATATTAAAACAGACGAAAAAAATTGAAATGCTATGTCAATATATTATTATTCAATCGTTGACTATGCAAATTATAATTGGACTCGGACTTCAAATTGAAGTGTATTAAATATTTGAGTAAAATTGATCACGGCTGAGGTAAGAGTATATCACGACCCAGACTCGTCAAAATAGTCTAAGGGGTTAAACAACCAATATAGTCAACAAAACTAACATGTTTACATATACTACATAAAAGATCACAATTGTAGTATCGTTCCGAACAATTCAAGAGTCATTAATGTCGTAGAAGTAGCATGTTCCGTTGACGATACCAAATGTTGGCTGGCGCGTTTCGGCAGTTGAAAGCGCGAGCAACCGCAGGATCGCGGTGGTTTCTGATTATATTGACGGATTAGCATAATATACGTCGGTAGTTCGCTCGAAGGATTTAACTTTGCCCGCAAGTGGCGCGGGCGACTGCCAAATTGCCCCTTATTATCTTAATTTCCGGGGGTAAGGCACGCGAAAGTGTAACGGTAAGCCGCGGTGCACACCGTTCCGCGTCGAATAAATAAACCGCTACACGACTTATTTTGGCAAGCGAGGCTAAGCCCGTTTCTGGCGATACTTTCGCAAAATTATACGGGGATTTATTACGACCATTAGGAACGATATCTTGTCCAGCCTTTTATTCCTTTCGACGGTTAACCTCTTTGTCGAGTGCTCTTCCTGCATTTTTTTTCGGAGCAAGTTCGGATAATTTGATAATGTGACCATTTGGAAATTTGAAAGTTTAAGAATTTAGGATTTTGGTTTAAAAAAAATTAACAACTTAACAAAATTATCCATTAACAATAAAATATTTGGACACAGTTTATCTATAAAAAGTTAAACACCCAGTATATTTCAAACGCCATCAAGTAAGAAAATACAGCGAACTCCGCGAGCCACGATAAAACTGCCAACAAAGAAATACACAGTTTCATCTCATCCCTTTTCCCAGCGTCTAACAAAGAAATAGTTGAGACAATATTAATTTCGGCAAATATTAAGTGGTAAATTCTTTCATTATGAAGAGGTCGTAAAGAGTAAAGAAGCTCCGCTGTAAACCACCGTCTTTTTTGGGAACAAATTAAATTCCTAAGAGGTTCGCGAATCAGGGTAGCAAGAAACCGAAGAGAAAAATGATATTTGGCCACGATCCTTCTTTTTCTCGGCGATGAAACATGACTTTCAATCTGCAAAGTGGCTTCTATTATGCCGAAATAGCTAACTCACGCCCTTATTCCTATCAGTGAGGCATATTAGGTTAAAAGGTTTGTGGTAACTTATGGATAAATACTTTCGCATAACTGGCAAATAAATTTCCTATGAAAAGTCACGTTTTGAATATATTTTGTTAGATGATAACACTTACCTTTCGTTGTTTACTCGATCTGGAAATGTGGAAAATTTTTAAATATGGAGATTTCAGGATTTGAGAAATTTGATGATTCACTATTTTAAATATTTCAGAATTGAACTTATAGAATCTAAAAACATTGCAAGAAGTAAGTTCATTCTTGTTCTACAGTACATTAACCCAATATCAAACAGTAAATAGAACAACGACCGCAAGCAAGAAAATTGTGTAAATATGCTGCGATCAAAGATCGCATCTTAACATTTCGTGGAATCTCTAAACACACGACTCTCGTTCTTATTTTCTTCGTTTGTTCCTAAATGAAGTTTCTTATAATCCAGTCAACAATGGAGGAACATAACAGAGCCATTATTACGAAAAGAGTCGTTGCATCGAACGAACCAAGCAACTTCAGTTAGTTCGTTTGCTTCACAGATTTATGTAGCGGAAACGACTAAACAGCTAGCTAGTTCTTGAAATCACCATAAATCTTCCGTCGTTTCTTTTCCGTTGTTTTAAAACGTCATCATTCTTCCGCCATGTTGCGTACATTTTTTAACGGGCGCATTGTATATCATGGGTAACATGCAATTTTTTCACTCTAGTATTTAAAGGTTCTTTTTGCCCGAAATATTTATTTATTCATATCACCGAGGTTTATACTTTTGTTTTATTCGAATGGATATTTTGTGAGATTTAATGAATTTCTATATTAAGGTTATGATTCCTTACTTCCCTCTGTAAATGATCGCTTCATTCACCATAACTGAGCGTCCCAATTTGAAAATTTGGAAAAATAAAAAAAAAAAAATTGATAATTTATATATTCGAGGATTTCGAAAAGAAAGAATCTGGAAATCTAATTCAATACTTTAAATTTAATACTTCCCTAATGAAATGGAAACTCAGATCTGTTTTAAAGTGGTGACTGCTGCTATAAAATATTCATATTCTCCCAATCGTTCTACTACCAGGTCAACTTTATGATTTGGACGATGACTTCAGTAGCAGAGGTTTATACGATGTTATAAATTAAATTGTTCGGCGGACGTTCACATTTTCGTATTATTATTACTATAGGTCGATAATAATACCAGGGTCCTGAATTTGGAGAATTTATGCAATTAAGGATTTGAAATTTGCGCGTTTACAAACTTTAGTTCTCCCTCCATAACTAATCGCCTCTCTCACCATAACTGGGCGCCCTTAATTTGACAATTTAGTAACTTAAAAAATTGAAAATCTACAAATTCGACGATTTCGAAGGAAGAGGTTCTGGAAATCGAATTCAGTAGTTCACAAATGAAACTTAATTCCATAATTTTATCATGTCAAACTTTACAATTTAATAATCCGATTATTTGCATGAAAAGTCCTCGACATACACTTAAGAAAACTCTAATTCCATCTCATAAACTTGTCATCATTCCATTCGTTGAAAATCACAATTTTTCTCCTCCCTCCGTAACTAATCGCCTCTCTTACCATAACTGATCGTCCACTAGCCTCCCGACAGAATCACTTCGTCCTTTCTTAAATCACGATAATTATAAGAAAACCCATCAGATCCATCGAAATTAAACTTCTTTTCCGAAAATATTTTTTCCACGGTACCATTGTTATTCCGCCGAACTTCCTATCGCAAACATTCTTGAACAGTGAAGCTTTCTTTTTACTTTCTCATATTTAATTGTTGCGGTACTTTTTAAACGTTGGACATTACGAAAATTAGTTGCAACTTCAGTTTCCGCTGTTGCACGAGGGAGTCCAAAATTTGCCGCTCTCTTGTTTTCAAGGCATTCCGCCTGCCGGGGAGAGTCGAGTACAATTTTCACCCTTTCAACAAAATTATACCACGTTCAAACTTCTTTCGATTTTACTTGTTTCCCTGTGAGAAAGACCCAGTCACAAATTCATCCCTGCCCAAAATTAAGTTTTCCCATTCTACTTTAAACTAACTTCCCTCATAAATTTCACCAAAAATTTTGTCGAGATCCGATCAATAAGCTTCATAAAAGAATCAATAAAACATCAAACAGATGAACATTTTAATCGCTCACAATTTTTATGTGGCACTGCTTTCAAGGCTCCATTAAAGTCAGCTGTTCATTTGATTATTGGAAACGTTTCCATGAATCCTTTGTGGACAGCAAATCGCGGAGTTGAAGTATTCTATTGCAGAAGAAACGATCTGGAAAAGACTGTGGTAACATTTCATCTTTCAAGTATTATACCTAAACGACGTCCACGAATCGCGTTCTCAGTATCCATCGCGGAAACCGATTTCTTCAGCGGAAGAATATTACGCCGTACGATTGAGGCCATTAGCTTTCTTATTTGTACGATTTGTAGGCCAGTCGATCACAGGCCTGCTTCTGAAGCAGCCATTTGTATTCGGTAGCCGATACTCCGCGGCTTAGATTCAAGTTTTTTGCGTTTCAAAGCCTGGAAATACCGTACGATGTATGTAATAGGCACCGTTCGAGCAGATTACTTCCATTTACTGGCAAACGTCGATATACTTGAAGTCGATGTTTATCGATACGTTCTGTCCTGGAGTATAATGGAAACGTCGCGTTTGTTGCTTAAGGTTCCAGTTTTTGAGCTCGATGCGCCTTCAATGGCCGATTTTGTCGCGCGGAAAGCGCACGGTTCGTTAAATCTGATCGTATAGTCGCTGGGTAACGTCGTTTCTTCGGGAGAATTGCTCGATACGTGTAGGTTAATGCTTAACGTTATTTCATGTGGATTGAAATTGCGCAAGAAATAGTAAATTTTAAATCTCATACCTTCTCCTATCTTTCCGTTTCTACAATTTATTTTCTACGATTTATTATAAATCTTCATATTTTATAAACACTGTCTTATGGACACGAGGTTGCTACATAACTACAAAATAGTAGCTATTGATAGAAATGAACATTTAATGCTATAAGCTAAAGTGGCTACTGAAATAACTGAATATTTAATATTATAAGCTTGGTAAAACATCCACAAGTTCAGTATTGCTAATTAACCAGAACTTGAACTAAATTTAAACTAGATACGTTTAATGGACGTGAGGTTACAGAACTACGAAATGGTGGATATTGAAATAAATGAAACGATATAAGCTTGTGGTAAATTATCAAAACTCGAACTAAACTATAAGAGGGCACATTTGCGATAGCACCTTAATAACACAGAACGATTCATACCCTTATGCCGCGCTATCTTGTTGAATGCAGAATTATTGTACGTAAGCTGCGATCAAGCGAAGGATTTGTCGCCCGTACACCAGGAGCTATGTAAGCATAGTCACGGCTTATCTTATCAAATTTCTATTATATCACGCTACGAGGAGAAAAGAAGGAACGTTCCCGCAGGTACGTGTATACAGTCGTAACGTTATTGGAAAATATATCTGGGATCACCAGCGTTATGGTCAACAAGCTTCCACGATAAGCCGGACATAAGATCAGCCGGGACACGATATGAGTCTTCAACATGTAACCGTATGGGATTAATGTTTCGCTATCGAGCTGTCATCGTGCGCTATCTCGACGGAAATACTAAAAGTTTCTTATTAGAGTCCTTACAGATACCTCGCGTTATTTGTTCGCCTCGAGGGCCATTTTGTCTGTCATCAACTGCTAACGTCGGATCTAGTGTTCCACATTCTGAAACGTTAAGAGTAAGAGCTTAGCATAATTAACTGTTATAGGGCACTGTAAGTGCCGCATTTATTATTCACAAGTACTGTATTATATGTCTGATGTTTTATTCGTGGCAGCATAGTTTGCAACGTAACTGAATTGTTAATTATCAAATAGAATTTATAGAGTACTTGTAGTCCGAGTTTCATGTTTAGAAATTATGAAGAAACTATGTATGTAAAGCGTTTGGGAGAAACGACGTGTTCGACAGGACAACTCAATATTGGGTGTTGACATAATTTGGCAGGTTCTTAACATATACACCTAACTAAGCTTCTGGAGTCTTGCTCCTTTGAATACATGTCACGTACTTTGGAAATTTGAGGTGCTTAAATATTAGAACTTTCCAACAGGAGTCATCGTTCTACACCTTGGAACCTTGGATTAGAACCTTGCATTCTTGGAACCTAGATGTTGAACCTTGCAACTTTAGAATCTTGGAACCTTGGTATTAAATCTTGCAATCTTGGAACCTTGGTGTTAAACCTTGCAACCTTTAGAACCTTTGAACGTTGGTATTGAATCTTGCAACCTTGGAACCTTGGTGTTGAATCTTGCAACCTTGGTATTGAACCTTGTAACCTTGGAACCTAGGAGTTGAACCTTGTAACATTGGAACCTAGATGTTGAACCTTGCAACCTTGGGACTTTGGTGTTGAACCTTGTAACTTTAGAAGCTTGGAACTTTGGTATTGAACCTTGCAACCTTGGAACTTTGGTGTTGAATCTTGCAACCTTATTACAATGGTGTTGAACCTTGCAACCATGGAACCTTGGTGTTGAACATTGCAACCTTAGAACCTAGGAACCTTGGTGTTGAATCTTGCAACCATAGAACCTTAGTGCTGAACCTGGCAACCATAGAACCTTGGTGCTGAACCTTGCAACCTTGGTACTGAACTTGGCAAACTTGGTACTGAATCTTGTTGACCTGAAACCTTGAAACTAAAACTTAGATCCTACCAATCTTGGAATCTTAGAACCTTGGAACCTTGGAACTTTGAAACTAAGCCTCGCAACCTTGAAACAAATATACCCTAACAAAATAGATCTCAAGAACCGCACCTTTCAACATCCACATTCCACGTAACATTTTCCCCGATAAATTTCGAAGAAGTATCAAATTCCCGAAATTGAATCAGAGGTCTATTTGCTCTAACAAGAGAGTGCAGCTGTGCAAAGCAACAGCCTAGGCGACACATCAAACGCAAGCTATTCAAAGAACGAATTCTGTGGTTGCGTGGATTCCAATATCGTCGACCAGCTTTGATAAACAGCGCGAAATGATCCAAAACACGCGGGTCAGGGTTGTTGCAGTTCGGCGAAATCGTTGACGGTGTATAAATAGCGACATAGCGTTTCTTAGGAAGCGGAGAAATACGTGATGTAATCGACGTAATCGTCGACGGATGTCGGCGACGATGAGTTCGTCGGGTGATGATGGATACCTATGGGTAGGCTGCAACGTTGCGGCTGTGGCTTCATGCCAATTTCTTGCTATACGAAAATAGGTGGAGGTCGCAGACCAGAGACGGTTTCCTGCTCCATCGCCAACCTATTGCCGTGTCATGAAACCACACAAATGACCGATCGATGCATGCTGCTAATCTGTCCGCTGCTTTCCGTGTATTCGTTATTTTACGCGGACAAATGACCGAAATGTAGCCTAACTTTGAATAAGGACCCCGGACGAAGTTCACGTAACCTTTCGCGATAATCGAATTAACGGACTGTTGACTGCTTACTTTAATTTACTGTGGACAAAGGACAAACGTTTACAATAATCAAATGAACAGCTGACTTTAATGGAGCTTTGAAAGCAGTGCCACATAAAAATTGTGTGCGATTAAAATGTTCATCTGTTTGATGTTTTATTGATTCTTTTATGAAGCTTATTGATCGGATCTTGACAAAATTTGTTGTGAAATTTATGAGGGAAGTTAGTTTAAAGTAGAATGGGAAAACTTAAGTTTGGGCAGGGATGAATTTGTGACTGGGCCTTTCTCACAGGGAAACAAGTAAAATCGAAAGAGATTTGAACGTGGTATAATTTTGTTAAAAAGGTGAAAATTGTACTCGACTCTCCCCGGCAGGTGGAATGCCTTGAAAACAAGAGAGAAGAACGATTTTACGGATCGCGGCAAATTTTGGACTCCCTCGTGCAACAGCGGAAGCTGGAGTTGCAACTAATTTTCGTAATGTCCAACGTTTAAAAAGTACCGCAACAATTAAATATGAGAAAGTAAAAAGAAAGCTTCACTGTTCAAGAATGTTTGCGATAGGAAGTTCGGCGGAATAACAATGGTACCGTGGAAAAAATATTTTCGGAAAAGAAGTTTAATTTCGCTGGATCTGATGGGTTTTCTTATAATTATCGTGATTTAAGAAAGGACGAAGTGATTTTGTCGAGAGGCTAGTGAACGATCAATTACGGTGAGAGAGGCGATTAGTTACGGAGGGAGGAGAGAAATTGTAATTTTCAACGAATGGAATGATGACAAGTTTATGATATGGAATTAGAGTTTTCTTAAGTGTATGTTGAGGACTTTTCATGCAAATAATCAGATTATTAAATTATAAGGTTTGACATGATAAAATTATGGAATTAAGTTTCATTTTTGAACTATTGAATTAGATTTCTAAATTCTTCCTTTTCAAGTCGTCGAATTTGTAGATTATCAATTTTGGAAGTTACCAAATTATCAAATTAAGGGCGCCCAGTTATGGTAAGAGAGGCGATTAGTTATGGAGGGAAAACTAAAGTTTGTAAACGCGCAAATTTCAAATCCTTAATTGCATAAATTCTCCAAATTCAGGACCCTGTTATTATTAGCGACCTAAAGTAATAATAATACGAAAATGTGATTGTCCGCCGAACAATTTAATTTATAACATCGTATAAACCTCTGCTACTGAAGTCATCGTCCAAATCGTAAAGTTGACTTGGTAGTAGGACGATTGGGAGAATATGAATATTTTATAGCAGCAGTCACCACTTTAAAACAGATCTGAGTTTCCATTTCATTAGGGAACTCAATATTACTTCATATCTGAAACTATAAAACACTTCTGCATAGTTTCAGCCACTATTTTCGAGCATTCTGTTCAGGAGTTCATATAAAATCCGAGAATATTCAGGTTAATATTACCATCGTAGTTGTTATTGCTTTATAATTTCCAAATTTGTAAGCTTTACGATCATTTAACTTGTAAATTAATCTTTTGTTTGTAACTGTTAAAATATTTGACTGAATAACTTTTTAGAATTGAATGATTTGTGGATTTGATATTTCCAAATTCTTAAATTTTGAAATATTTGTTTTTATATGCTTAAACTTTCAAATTCTAGTATCTTCAAATTCTCTAATTTTTAGGTTTCCTAAATTCCAAATCCTTAAATTGCAACAATTCCAAAATTTCCAAAATACCAGAAATTCACATAATTCCTAAAATTCCAAGGTTCCAATAATTCCAGAAATTCTA
Source organism: Megachile leachella (assembly GCA_963576845.1). NCBI lineage: Eukaryota > Metazoa > Arthropoda > Insecta > Hymenoptera > Megachilidae > Megachile > Megachile leachella. The sequence continues at coordinate 6,854,937 of OY756252.1, read as the reverse complement.
ATTCCTAAAATTTCCAAGGTTCCAATAATTTCAGAAATTTCTAAAATTCCTAAAATTTCTAATATTCCAATACCTCCAGACACTCCTAAAATTTTAAGAATTTTTAATGTTCTAATGATTCCAGAAACTAAAAAATTTCAAAATTCCCAAAGTTTCCAATATTCCAGCAATTTCAGAAACTCCCCAAATTCCAAAACTTTCCAAAACCTCAAAAATTCCATATTCCTCAATTTCAAAAAATTTGCAAATAAATAAGAGAATCATCAAAATTTTCAAAACCTCAAAAATTCCATATTCCTCAATTTCAAAAAATTTGCAAATAAATTAGAGAATCATAAAAATTCTCAAAACCTCAAAAATTCCATATTCCTCAATTTCAAAATTTGCAAATAAATCAGAGAATCATAAAAATTCTCAAAACCTCAAAAATTGCAAATTCCTCATTTTCAAAAAATTTGTAAATAAATCAAAGAATCATAAAAATTCTCAAAAAACAATTTAAAAAATCACAGTACATAAAATATCTTATGCTAGGTTCTAATATTAAAATTCCTTATGTTACAGGTAAGAGGGAGCAAAAACCATCGTAGTAATATATTGAACACATTTTAGTAAGTAAATTTAATAAATACACCGCTCAGTACACCTGCTGCATGCATTCTCTTTCATCATATCTTGAATACCTTTAAATAAATTTACAATAAAATCTCTTTTACCAAATTCAATATATTTAGCATGTATACGCGAAATCGATAGTGATTAATATTCACGGCATTCATTTTTATACGGTTGATTGTAGCTGATGAAGGCCAGAGATGGTTATTTTACGTAAAATATTGGAAGCTCGATGCCGGGACTCTTCTTAGCTTGCCAATATTACATGAAATATTTGCTTCCACGTCACTAGCCTACATTTTTTATTTATTAATAATTTAGAATCCTGTTTGCCTCGGGAAAATTGAAAGATTGTACACGTTATCGATTCACTTTTCTTTGCCGAATAAATATTAGAATATACAATTTTCGTTAGCTCTATACTATTATTCGTTATGTTTACAATATTTTTATTTTATTCGAACGTGTAAAAATAACGAAACGTTCCATTTTGTTGTTATTGATTTAATTCTGGAAAATATTTTTTGTTCGTTTACTTTCTTTATTTGCGATCCGTAAAATTATTGCAATAACGCTGGGAATCATACTAATAAATATCTTAGTTAGTGGAGGATATATTAATAAATATTTCAGTTAATGTTGTTGTGTATTTATTAATAGTGTTATTAATAACTCCAACTTTTGTATTCTAATTGATTTAATTTTGAGACATTATTCTTTTAAATATTTTGTTTATTTCCTTTATTTACAATCCTTAAAGTTATTGTAAAAATGCAGCAGGATATACTAAACAATATTTCAATTAATATTACTTTAAATGTATTAATAGTATTAATACATTTGCTCCTGTTATTAATTCAATTTCAAAAAAATATTTTTCTATATAGCTTGTTTATTTTCTCTATTTAGAATCGTAAAAATTATTGTAAAAACATGGAAGCAAATATTAATCAATAAATAGTTTACTTTGTATTATTTTAGATTTATTAATAATATTATTATATGTAATTAATTATTATTACTACTATTTTAATATTACTAATATAATATAATATAGCATTTTCCTAAATTTATTATTAACAGTATTATTATATTATTATAACAGTATTATACTTTGTTATAACACTAAATTAAACTTTAATAATTTTTAACGTATTAATAAAAAACAGTGGTGCATGCTGGGTACAGAACACAAAATTTTAACTGACGTATATTTGATAGAAAATGCGTTCAATAATAATTATTACTCAAAACATACATAATTTGCAGTTATCTTAACATTCTCGAATATTTCAAAGACCATGCAATAAATTAATAATTACGATATATTTATGAACATAGCGAAACCTGAGCGTCTAGTTGTTCCCCAAGGAATTTTGTACAGCACATCAGAGGTCGATTTTACGGAACAGCCATATATTCAGATATTTATAGTTGGATTTGTCTCAAGCATCGTCGGATTCAGAACAATGTACAGTGGTTGGCTAAATTATTATTCTCAAATGTATTTTACAGCTGCCATCTATAAAAGACAAGATATTTTATTAGAATATCACTGTACATTATTTTATATTTAGACATGTCGTATGTACATTGTACATTTAGAATACATTTACGATATTATTTTCTAATAATACGCGCAATTAAAATTAAAAATCGAAATTGATCTCTTGAACACAATGTTAAACAATATATTACACAAGAAAATACAATTATTCAATATTTCGTCACGTTTATTCAAATTCTAAATACATAAAAATGCGGCACACCGAGTAAAATATGGCTTCCATCAAAGTCAAGATTCAACCACTAAATTATAGAACATTAAATATTAAAATTCATACCTTTTATTCCAGAATATATTCAGAACCAATAACATTATTAAATTAAAGTCTGTCGTATATTTTAACAGGGCTGCTCCCCTATCCTTAACAATTTTCGATCATTTTTCAAGAATATTAAATAAACGTGTATGCATACTATTAAGACGCTATTCAACCCACGCCATGTTTTATCAAATTTCGAACGCGAAGAATAGCAAGTGAAAAAGGGACGCTGTAATCATATTAGACAAAGATCAAACCTGTTGTATTGTTTATTCGATGTGAATTCGTTCCTCCTTTATTTCTAGTCCTTTTTCCATTCCATTCCTGATATTTTCCTGGTTAAAATGATACCAAATTCGGAACACTAACCTGCAACAACTTCTTTAAACTTTTTAACCGTAGAAGTCGACGGCTTCGACTGTTAGATGGACCACGTGATTATCCGAAAACCAACGAAAGGTAACGAAGTAAACGAACATCATCGAAGACAAACGAAGTTCGCCGACCTGTCACATCTCGTTTACCGCAAATCTTATTGTAATAAAACTTCAATTTAAATGAAACATATTACAATTAAATATGTATCGAATTATGTCGTGTTTGGTGTCATTTTATTCAGAAAAATGTCACTATTAATAAAAGTTTCATCAAAACCGTAAAAATGTTAGTTTCATAAAAGTTTCAGTAGAAAATCAAGATTAAAGAATTCTTACTCTTGCATTACTTGTTCCTTCGATGTATTCGACTACGTTCGGTTGCGTTCGGTTTCGTTCGGCTCATCCTTTCCTTCACCCTGTCTACGATCGACAAATTTAAATTACTGTACAGTTCTTTATATCAAAATCCATTTTAAACGTGTTATATTTAAATACAAAGATCAGCTTCCATTCAAAGCTTCATCCTGTGAATATAATTCAAAACTTTAACCGTATACTAATTTTTTGAAAGTTCTTTATAGGAAAACGTGTTGCATTCAAATGTGATCGAAAACCGCGAAGTTTTGTTGGAAACTTTGTCCCCAGAATAGAATTCGAAATTTGAACTTTAACGAGCTGCTGCATAGTTCTGCTTTAAAGCCGGTAATTTCCATCGGTGCGCTGCTTTAAAGTGCCCCACATTATACATTTTAAACAATTCATACATTACGACTTTGAAAATTTGTGTCAGTAAATGTATGAATTAAGAGTCAAATGAATTGCGAGACTTCGTTATTAATACTGAACCGTTTGATCGTATCTGACGCATATTTCTAGCGTTAACTCTTTATTTCTGCGTGCCGTTTCTTGAATTACACTATAAAAGTGTAACAAGGTCATGTAATCTATGTAAAAATACTATTGTTTATTTAATAGCAAAATTTAAATATTTATGAATTATTAAATTTTTATGAACTTTAAATGACCAAATGTTCAAGTTATGGCTTCAAAACTTTCAAGTTATCAAATTGACAAATTCCCTAGGTTCTGAAGTACTGAATTGTTAAATTTATAAATTCCCTAGATTCTAATTTGAAATTTTTAAAATTCCTAATCTGCAAGTTACTGAAACATATTTCCAAATTATCAAATTTATATATTCCCTGGTCACCAAATTTGGAAGTTATTAAATTTAAAAATTCCCTAGGTTTTAAACTTCCAAGTTTTCAAATTTATAAATTCAATAAATTCTAAATTTACAAACACTGAAATTTCCTGATCTCCAATTTATAAAATTTACAAATTCCCTAGTTCCTAAATTCCCAAATGATCAAATCTATAAATTCCCTAGGTTCTACATTCCAAGTTGCCAAATTAAAAACCCCCTAGATCCTATATTTCTGAGCCTAAAAATTCCTAATCTCCAAATTCCTAACTTCTCTAATTTGTTATCTATAAAAATTCCCTAGTCCTAAAATTTTGCATATGATGAGTATAAATTCCCCAGAAATCCTGCAAAATAACTTACCATCAATATAAAGATCCCCATTTTAAAATACCATCGAAAAATCGACAGATGCACAAAATAAATTCGAGAGCAAAACAAATATCGATTGAACGACACCGTTCTAGTTACTATTATGATTCCACGAAACAGGTTGCACTTAACGGTATAAATTCCCCAGGAAACCTTTGAAATAAGACTCTTTACGTTGTTTGAACACGATGGAATCTGAAGTGCTTCTCCCATCCAACACATCGACGTGCACTGACGTTGATCCCTTCATGTTTTACGTCCATGTAATGTTTAACGTTCAACGTACATGATCTGACATTATTTTAAAATGTTCCACTGAAAGCTTCTCCGTGTTTATCGACAAATCCACATCAAGATCGTTTTGTTTGTGGATCAGACATTTCATGTGAACTTGACATTCAAGTATTGAGTTACAGAACTATTTTTGTGGAATATTTCATTATTTGACTTCGTTCGATTATTAGGGACATTTAATTATTGTAGCATTTTGTAATGTTAATTTATGATAGAAAGTATTATTAGAATTATAAGAGGAACTGTCAGTTTATAGGAGGAGCTATTAAAATTATTACTATATTATTTTATAATAAGGACGTTAGGATAGTTTCTTATCAATGTCTACCATTTTATAGTACATCCAGTGTCCGCCATTTTATAGAACCACTTCTTGACAAAATGTTAACAGCAATGAAGTAAAATTGACAAGAACAAATAAATAAAACAAGAGCAAATTGTATTATAAAATTACAAGAATTAAAAATGTAAAAATTGTAATAAATTACAACAGTGAAACAGACTGTAGAGATTATAATAAATCTTCGAGGATAAATTCTGTTACTAAAAGTCAGACCTGCAATAATCTCTCCGAAATTCAGGAAGCTTCATTGTCAAAGTTGTTCCGCATAACTTAGGCTAACTAGCTGCTTCTGTCTACGCACCACCCAAAATTATGGGTGTCGAGTGTTTCCAGGTTAATGGAACAACAGTTCTATACTGTTCAAACTGGAATTACATGCAGCGATCGCTTACAAGCATATGCAACCCCGATACAAGGACTTACGGCGAGGAAATTATTATACTCCAGAGACTTCTTATTAACACTTTGACTGCTGTCAGCTATTAGAATGCATATTACGAGGAGATTAGAGAAATTAGTAGCGATTTTTCCTTCGTTTGTACTTTTATTGTTATCTTCTTTTGGTAGTTACCTTCTTTGGTAGTTGGAATTTTGCTGATAATTTTAAGGTACCAAGTTTCAAATCATTTAAAAAGCACTTTACGTCAAGTTTAAATATATTTAAGAACAAATAGGCAAGACCCAATTCTAGTGTTCATTATTAGTCACATCTCGTGAACTTAACCTCAGTAGAGTATTTGTTCGCAGTTTTCTATTCGTGTCGAGGTGTTTACTTGCTTAGGTCACCAGACCTTCATACGTCACTGCATTTCCACCCGAATTTCAGCTAAACCATAGAAAATTAGAAACTTTTCAATGTCACAAAAGCCCACTCCGCTTTTGTAAAACGTAAAAATTCGAAGAGACTCTCCAGTCGAGTACAAAATAAACTCTGGTCCGAAGTCAAATTTCTTGCATCCACTTATATTCGCTTGATCTAATAATTCCACGCGTCTGATCGTCACTACGGCTATATACATAACCCCTTGCAATAACGTGTTCACACTTGAGGCACATAACTGAAACGCGACAAATCTGGCTCATATTTTTACCACGATTGAATTTCAAGTTTAATTTTAATTACAATCACCGGTGATTCATATCCAAATATCTCTGGCATTTGAACATTTTTTCTGTCCATTGCAATAATCTGTCGTGTTTGAAATAAGTTATAGGGTTAAAACAGGTAAAATGAAAATGACATCTCGATTAATCTATAGTACGAGTTTTCTCTAAATAATTTCACTTAGAAATTATAGGTTAGGTGTCCTAATTATATCAAGTCGAAAGTATGCCAAACACAGAGTCCAATAACTGAATTCCAGAATATTAAATTCGATTAACCCCGAAATATGTGATCTCAAAGACCGGCACAAAAACTGAGACGAAACCACACCCTGCTAGGTTTAAACTTCAGCAACCTCCATCTGCAGAGCACGGAAAGAGACAGAAACCAGAGACAACTGTGTTCTAATTAAAATGTACAAAATCTCATTGTACTTTGGTCGTATAGTTCGAGCAGGTACCTTTAAAAGTTCCGATAACTTCCGTCGCGGGCCACAATTCCATTTCATCTCCGTAATTGAAATGGTAAGTTAGTTCGACCTCAAAACAGCCTCCTTGTATTTCCGTAACGAGGAAGTTTGCAGTTCTATTAAATAACGCCTTAATGATCGCCAGCGACGCGGCAAACCAGCCTGAATTTTTGTCCGAGAAAGCTCGCCGTCCAAGTTCGCCATTGCAAATTGAGCGACTGAACTCGCGGCTATTTAGTTCGTTGCAATTAAACGGAGACGCGTTTAAAAAAAGAAAGAAAACGGGACGTCAGGTTCCTATTGAAGCCGCGTATTTTAATTAAAGAGGACGCACCTAGCCGATTCGGCGGTTTCTTTGGAAACTAAAAATTTGGTGCTTAAGTTTGTATACGTAAAAATATTAATTAGTGCAGTATTAATTAAGAAGGTTGTTGCTCACTTTGTAGCCAGGCTTTCAATCGTATCTGCGACGTTGAGAGGTTACAATGAACTTTAAGTGCCTCCTTAGATGCCTTGAATGTACCTCGCCGCAAATTAGTGTGATATTAAGTAGGTTGCAATTACTCAAACACGGTAAATTTACACTTTGATGTGGACGAAATTCTGTGAAGTGCCTTACTAAATGTTCAACGACACTTAGTGTATGAATGAAATATTTAAAGACGTTAAAGACATTTTAAATCTGATCTGAATCTGACAAAGTAAATTAATTATTAGTTTCTAGCGACGACTACTTTAGAACTATTTGTATCTGTAAAATTATTTAAAAATTTGCCATGTTTCCTATTCGTCCAATTTTTAGAAAACTGAGACTCTTACAAGGAACCATTTATAGAACAGTAATATTGCGAGTGAAAATTTCTTAGACAATCAGACCCCAAATATTTACACATGACGTAAAGTTTTGAAAGTAAGCATAATTTGTTCATCCCAGATTTATTTTCATTTTGCCAACGTCGAAATGCATAAACATCCGCAGTCCACTTATAGCGTTCTTGAAATGAAAGCTGCTTCTATTTTACCATCGATAGCCAACAAGTTTCGTAAAATTGAACATCAATAAATCGCTGAAACCTTTGCCATTTTCCTCCGCCATCAAAAACAAAACCAATCAACGAGAGGAGCCATCGATGTAACTCACGACCGTTCGCCGCGCTCATCTCGAAACCCATGCCCGTAGACGCTCGTATCTCCCCTTAGATTTTAATAAAACGTAACAGCAGCCGCTATGGAAATGCTCGTAAAATCGTGGGACAAGCTTTCTTTTTGCGCGGCACAATAGCGGTCGATCGTGTAATCCCACGACAGTCCGATCGAAGAAGCACAATGGTGGCGTATTGTTTGGTTATAGATTGATAACGGGCTCAAAACGAATTACTCGATCGTTTTGCTGCGATTACGGGCTTAGCAGAGTGACTATGCATCGATTTTTGTGAAATTCAAAAAACCCTCTGGTTACCCGCAGCGGAGACAATGCACGATTTTCGAGCAATCTACGAAACTTCATACGTTTTTAACTCTTTTTTACTCTAAATTTGGATTTCTCTAATTTAAGTTAAGATATGCTTAACCTTAATCTAAATTTGAATTCCGTCAATCTCTAAATTTCAATTTACTTAATTTGGATCTACTTAAACTTTTTATCATGAAATCCCGTTTTCAAGCTCTTTGGTGTCCACAGAATCGACAAGTCCGCTAATCTCGCTAACTTTCAAGGGTTTAAACCACGTTAATTTGATCTACAACATTGAAGACCAGAATTAACAGTCTTGTAGAGCGACGAGCTAACTGTGCATCGACTATGGGGGTCTCATGCCGCGAAACAGCAACGCACGATTTTCGAGCAACGAACCTTTTCGTACTTTCTTTCTCAAAATATTCTCCGCGCAAGCCGAGGCCGATTTCGCGATGTCTTTCAAAATTTTATTAAAAATGAAAATATATTTTATTAAGAATAAATAGTTCGGCGCGTTTGGGTCGGTTCGGCGCGTCGGCGGTTCGGGCGCGATCGTGCATTTCCGGCAGCGTTCGGCCGACGTGGTCTTCGCGGCAACCGGCCGGTCGCACCGTGTACCAAAGAACGTGTTAGTGCAGTAAATTAATAAATATATATCAGTTAATTGTATCCATGTTTCATTTTTACTCCGTTCTGGTGATATATAACGTGTCTAGAGGTAAATTGTGAAATATCATTCAAGAAGACTTTGCAAAGCACGGGAAACTTCTCCGCATCGCCACCAGTCTACGAGCTGTCATAACCTACGACGCAGATGTGACATATTCAGCAATTATTAATACAGTGTTAATGAAGATTTTATATTGTAAAAGTTTGTTGGAGTGCTTCTGTCGAAATATCTGTCACACTGAAGATGAAGAACAGTTGTGTGTATCAGTTGACATTTCAGTATTTATTCATTTACTCTTCCAGTGCATTTTCAATTGACGTGTACATATGTTTGTTGAACGTCAGTCGTGTTATCATTAATATTCGATTCAGTGTTATTGACGTTATCGTGTGTTTTAGTGTTAATATTTGATTGACTGTTAAAAACGATTGTGTGCTTCTCTGTTTACATTCGATGCAGTGTAACCAACGATTGTATGTCTAGTGCTAATAACAGTTGTGCGTTAATAACGATGTTTTAATACTAATATAGAATCTCAATAACGTCTGTATTAGTGTTAACAACGATTTCCCGTGGATAACAGAAAACGTAACACGAAAAGAGAGAGAAAGACAATTCGTGATTTCGGAATATTGCGTTCGACGAACTCGAGCCGATTGCAGGCTGATTCTCGTTCGACTTGTCGCTCGATTACTTTCTGATTTCGCGCCGTCGAGATTCAGGTATTTTTACGAGTCCGCTGCTCGACGAAACAAAGGATTTCGCCGCTACGAGAACACATTTCTCTCGATACCTAAATCTCGCGTGGCCGATGAAATTGGAAGAGCTCGCTGGTGAGTTCGGCGAAATTCACAGGGAATAGATTTCGAACGCCATTTTAGGAGAAAGATTAAGTAGAACTTTGGAGCGGTGATTTTTAAGTGAAGTTTCGGTGATTGGAAACGTGCTCGGATATCGTTGGAGATTTCGGGATTTGCGGAGCTGCTGATTTCGAGATTTTAGAATCAAGAAATTTGCAGTTTCGGAAGTTGGTGAGTATTCGTAAATTTATATTTAAGGCTTTGTGAATTCAGGGTCTTAGGATGTTGAGAATTTAAAGTTTTAAAATTTTAGTTTAAAATTTCATAAAAATTTCAGAAGAAATTCAAGAATAAAGAATTCTTATTTTTGCTATTATTATTTTTTCGATGCATTCGACTACGTTCGGTTATGTTCGGTTACATTCGGCTCGACGGTCCTTCGCTCTGTTTACGCTTGACAAATTTAAATTATTAAACTTTTTTTTTTTTATTGAAATACGCTTTACATCAAAACGTGTCATATTTAAATATAAAAATCAGCTTCTATTCAAAACTTTATCCTCTGAATATAATTCAAAACTTTAACTGTATACTAAAGTTTTATAATTTTAAACATTTTCAAATTGAGAGATTTAAAAATTTATGACATTAAGAATTTGAGGATGTGAGAATTAAAGAACTGAAAAATGTAACAATTGAAGAATTTATAAAACTTGAGACTTGAAAAATTTAAGAATTCAAAAAATTTGAATAACTTTACTATGTTTGAAAAATTTGAAAAATGTTGATGTTGAAAAAATCTGTTAAAAATTGTTACATCCTAAATCCTGTTTTACAAAGTTTTATTTTATTATTTTACAGATGTTTTTGTATTCGAAAATCGTCCATTTGATCTCCATCAATCTATCCAATGCTTGAAAACACACGTATTGCGGTAGAACGTAAATAAAAAACCTGAACAACCTTGAAACCATGATCCTATACGGTGTATTTTCGCCATAACACTCTGACAATGTTTAAATCCCCTCAGTCGTTCATGGAAATTGCTCTGAAATTGAACAACGTGTACTTTTGATACGTTAAATCGATAACGAACAATCAACCCTACCGGAACTGCCTTCCGCAGAACGCAGTTTTTTTAAATGTCAGTCAATAAATACTGAAAACAGAAAAAAAAGATCAGTTTGTGTAAACGTTTTTGATATGGAACGTTCCTATTGAATTTCCGAAAATTTTGTCGGGAAAAGGGAGACAGTTCTTGAAACTGTATTATGGGTTTTAGATTTTGTTAAAGAGAACGGTTTTTAGTACGTAATTTATTTGGTGCAGTACTCTTTTATGTAGAGGGTGGTTTATTTTTATTTACCTTTGATACAAATATTTAGATTAAGTGAATTTCAATAATTGAAACCAAAATTTTTATATTTGAAAATTGTAGAATTCCAAAATCCCTATATCTGCAAATTTACAAATTCAAAAATTTTTATATCTCAAAATTGTAAAATACCAAATTATTGTATTTAAAATTCGCAAATCATAAAATATCTATATCTGAAAATTTAAAGAACCAAAATTCCTATATTTGAAAATTGTAGAATTCCAAAATCCCTATATCTGCAAATTTACAAATTCAAAAATTTTTGTATCTCAAAATTATAAAATACCAAATTATTGTATTTAAAATTCGCAAATTATAAAATATCTATATCTGAAAATTTAAAAAACCAAAATTCCTATATTTGAAAATTGTAGAATTCCAAAATCCCTATATCTGCAAATTTACAAATTCAAAAATTTTTGTATCTCAAAATTATAAAATACCAAATTATTGTATTTAAAATTCGCAAATTATAAAATATCTATATCTGAAAATTTAAAAAACCAAAATTCCTATATTTGAAAAATGTAAAATTCCAAAATCACTAAATGTGAAAAATATTAAATTCTAAAATCCCTACATCTGAAAATTGAAAAAACCAAAATTCCTATGTATGTATACAAAAAAATATGGAAATTTAGTGTCTTAAAATTTGGAAATTAGGAAAATTAACAATTTGAGAAGTTAAAAATTTAAGAATATTAACCTTAAGGAATATTGAATCTACAAATTTGGAAAAATAAAAATCTGAAAATCTGAGAATATAAAAATTTGAAAACTTTCAATCTGGAAATTCCGAAAAAGAATTATATCAAATTCCAAAACATCCTCTTAAAAAATCTCAAAAATAAAAATTCATAACTACTAAAATTTGGAAGTCCCATTTACAAATCTGTAAATATGGTTCCTACAATTTCGCAAATTTGTTAATTAAAAAATTTCAAATTCGGATGTTAATCAGGTAATTAGAGCATACTTCCATAATATATCGAGTGAAACCTTTGAAGCACGAATTGAAGATACGAGCAATCATCCGCGGCACATACAAAACTGGCGCAAAAAAGTCCGAATTGTAGGAATTTCTTTTCGAGCCGTACGAACGTAGATAAAAGAAGGAAATAAATTGAAATGCTGTTCGAATCGGCCAGTCAAAGTCGAACAGAGTGGAAGCACTCGAGGAACCCGTCCATTCACCGATTCTGGTATTATAATTCAAATCGTGAGCATAGCCCGCGAGCGTCTAATTTAGACGGGCATTGTGAGGCCGATGGAACATCGTTTCACGTATCGTGAGTTCAATTAAACGCGCGTACGCATGTAACTGGTCTCACGGACGAAACCAAAACGTCAAGGATCGGATAAAATTAGCCGTTATCCGTTACAGATGAGAATACATACCGATCTACGGTAATATGTCTGACAGGGGCGGTACTGCGAATTTGTTCTCATTTGCAGTGCACCGGAAATCTACGGATTTCGTGCTTTGGGAATTGCGGGTACGTGCTGTTGGATATTTACCGGGTATGGATTCGGAATTTTGGGGATAAGCTGAGGGGTTTGGGGGCTGAGGGGAGGAGATTTAGGTGTTTGGGAATTCGGGGTTTAGGAATGTGAGAATTTAGGGGATTCAGAGTTTGAGTATTTGAGAATTTGAGAATTTGAGAATTTAGGAATTTGAGCATTTGGGAACCTTGAGAATTTGAGAATTTAAGAATTTGAGCAATCAGTAATTTTAGAATTTAAGAATTTAGGAATTTGAGCAATCAGTAATTTTAGAATTTAAGAATTTAGGAATTTGAGCAATCAGTAATTTTAGAATTTCCTCGCTGACAGCTTCCGAATCTGTGGGGAAGCTTTGAAAAACTACCAAACGTTCAAACAGATTAAAAAAACAATTAAGTGTTCCGTTCGGAAGATAACGACTTCTGCTGATAACATAAATAAAAACTTCGAGTACAAAGTGTTAAAGTACCACTAAACTCCTATTTCCAAAAGCGCGAATATGATCTTTTAGCCCACTTCCGCAACACAAGAATGTTCGAAGCGTGAAACGTTTCCCGCATCCCTCCTCCTACGGATAATATCCGAATAAAAAAAAGAATCCAGAAACGGGGTAGGTATCGAATTTTCGACGTTGGTATTTCGCGTTACGTCATTCCATTTGGAAATTAGGGAAATGCCGGTGTGCGCGAGTCTCGAATATGCAGATACGAATTAGCGGTCCCGTGCTATTTTCGCGTCTGCGAAATGCAGATGCAACGCAACGCAGCGTCGCGACGCGGCGTCAGAGGCGTTGGCGCCGCTCCAAATCTTCGCTGCACCCGGCTGCATGCCTGCACACGCTTGCGCGCCACCTTCGAGCGGTTTCTATGTATTTTGTTTTCGTTCTACGCGCCGAATATCAACCATAGGATTCTGAACACTGGAACTGCTACTGGGTTTTTTAATCTCTTCCTTTTGACGAGTCTCATTTGTCACGCACTTATTGTTACAACTCAAGTGTGACAAGCTTTACTCAAATTTTGAATATTCTTCAACTTGAAATTTTGTCTTCGGCGGTTAAGATAGTTAGGAGCTAGGAAAAGTAAAGGAGAGGGAGACATTTCGTCTGGGACCTACTGGTGGACTCATCAGTAAGGTGTTTGTTACGCGTCGGGTCAAATATTAACTTTTTATAATTGTTGTCGAAGGTTGTAAATCTTCGAAGACCCATGGCGTTTCCACAACTTGTTACGGCAGTGGAATTATATGTAAAATGATTATTATAAAGTAGAATTTATAGAGTGGTTCAGAGTGCTCCACACTGGTGTGCCCAAGTCAACGAAGGATGTAGATCATCATCCCATTAGTTGTAATAATTGTTGAATGTCGTTGTCGTTGTTAGAGACTATCGTTTGTAAAAGTGAGTAACTTTCACCGAAGTTAGTTTTGACCAAGTCTTGAAATAAACCCAAAAATCAAAAACTGTGAAACCCAAAAGTCAAAAATTCCCAAAATTCTAAACCCCAAGTACCTCAAAACCCAAGACTCAGAAACTTAAAATTTCTCAAAGCCCAAAACCCAAGAACCTATATCTCCAAACCCCAAAAATTTCAGAAGCCAACAATCCAAACCCCTTTCAAACCATTTGAAAAGTCACTGACTCCACGATACACGCTCCAGTAAGTAATCATCTCTGTTCAACTCTGAATCCGCAAAATTGGACTAATCTATTCATTAACCGACCACTGTGCGCATCAAAAGCACCGTCGATCGCAAAAACGACTGCGTTGCAAGCTGCTCGTTCGACAGAAGATTATTCGAAAGCAAAGGGATTTCGTCTCGCGGCGCAAATATCCAGCTTGATTTTCCGGTTCGGGCAGCGTTACACGACGATAGATAACGAAGCTCAAAGGATTTTTGGCGAAGTTGCGACCACCGGGATTCTCGGCGGTTCCCATGGGAAATCGACGATGAAAACGGGCCAAATGTTTGTGGCACATTGTCCTGCGTTCCGGCATCACTCGAATCGACTTCGATTCTGCATCATTAAAGGATTCCAAAACGCACGAAATAACGAGATCTTGCTCGTCCGAAAGATCGACAAAAGGACCCGCCATTTTGTGTTCTCTGTAATTCATTTCGTGGCTGTTTACGCTCCCGCAGGATAACCCGGTGCAGTTCTGGCAAATCGTTCCGGTTTCTCTTTCTAGTTCACAGCTACTGTATACTCTGTGTATTCATTTAATCGAAATTAAAGCCTTTGTTGGACTCACTGCAGACAATAAGATTTGTGGAAATTGTAGGAGAACGATTTGCCTTTAGAATTTCAAGTAGCGTTAATAATACGTGTAAGTATGGGGCTATTTGATGGTGGACATTTTTCTTTTTATTTATTACTTTATTGAGAACTGAAATAGTACTTCAAATTCCCCAAATTTCCATGTTACTAAAATTCTCTAAATTCCCAAGTCTCCAGGTTCTTAAAATTCCCAAAACTTCTAAGTACCTTAAATTCTCTAAATTCACAAATGTCCAACTTCCTAAAACTCCCCAAATTTCCAAATCTTCGGGTCCCTAAAATTCCCCATATTTCCTAGTACCTAAAGTTCGCTAAATTCCCAAGTCTTCAGGTTCTTAAAATTCATCAAATTTCCCAAATCTCCAATTTCCTAAAATTCCACAAATTACAAAGTTTGCCAAATTCCCTAGATTCCGAAATCCCCAAGTACCTAAAATTCTACAAATTCCCTAAATTTTCAAAGACCCCAGATCTACTTATCCAAATACCCTAATTCCCAACTATCTAAATTTGTAAATTAAAAACTCCGCAGGCGTCCACACCCCCCTCATAAATTTCCCTTCCCTAATTAATTCCCTCACAATTGATTACGTGACCGTCGAAATAATAATCATTCGTCTCAAATAAATAAGAAAGAAAAATGAGCAGTGTCAAGGGTATCCGTAGATCAGTTTATGGTCGCTATTAAAGCCGATTCCATTATTCCGCCCCTTCTCGTTCGAGACACGCGTTACGTTCGCGACCTTCGTGCGCGAAATGGAGCAGAAAGAAGAGAAAATGGCGGTCGAAACAGGGGTAGAGCGAAAGTCACGCAGCCTCGGTAATCGTGCGACGCTTTCGAGTAACGAATGCGTTCGCGTCAGGCGAAAAAATCTGCGATAGATAAATCGGCGAATTTACATTGTGCCGTTTTAAATCACCCGGCCTATGATTTACCGGTGCTTTTTACACATTCGTGTTCGCCGCTTTAGGGAGCCGATTACAATGGCGGACCCACGAAAGGGTAAATTGTTTCTTCGGTTCAGGAAACGCGGATTAAAGTAAGTGGAAAATCTGTTACGCCCGGGAGAAAATTCCCTTCGCGTTCTTTCCGACGTTTTGCTTTAATGCTCGTCCGTTAATTTATCACGTCGATATCGTACATTGAAAACCTCTGACGGTTATTAGTGAAGCAAACGTGTTCGGGCAAAATTAACGGATTTGCCATTACGATGTTTTTCAGCTGATTTTTTTAGGTTTTTTGTTGAAATTTGTGGAAGAAGCTTGAAGAAAAATATTGTGGTGCTGTATGGGTAATGAAGGAGTGAAATTAAAAAACATATAATATGGTGAAGTTTACAATAAAAAATAATATGGTTTAGTATGATTATTTATGATTAATACTGTAAGGTTATGATTAAATTATAATGACACTAAATGAGAACAATATTAAGGATGTTATATTTAACACAATTAGTAAAAAATATTTTTTCGTCGTTCTAAAAATGATTGTCTGATTAAAGAGCTAATAAGTAAACAATTTTAAAATAAATAGTGAAAACTGGTATAATTATTTATTAAAATTAACAATGAGAATGTAGTTGAACAGTAAAATGACAAAAAACTACATTTTGTTTTATAAATATAATTATGAAAAATTTGATAATTTTTATTAATAGAAAATTTATCTAATGATAAAATATTTTAATAATTTTTATTAACAAAGTAAATATTGTCATTAATAAAATAATGTATTATTTTTCATTAATAAAAAATGTATGATTAATAGCGAAAAAGAATTTTGTTAAATAAAAAATATGTGAATAAGAATAAATGTATTAATTATCTTTAATAAATAATATATCAATTTTTATGAATTAATGATTTATCATTAATAATAAAAAGTATATTAATTTTTGGTAATAGTGAACGTATCATTTATGAAAACTATATTAACCTAACCTAACATAAATATATTAATATTATTAATTTTGTAATAACAAAGAAGAATAATAAATTTTGTTAATAATTAATATATTATTAATAACAAAAAATATGTTTAGTTTTGATAACTTGATGACAAAAAATATATTAACCTAACCTAACTTAAATATAATAATATTAATTTTGTAACAACAAAGAAGTAGAATAAATTTTTCTAATAACTAATATATTATTAATAACAAAAAATATGTTTAGTTTTGATAATTTGATGACAAAAAATATATTAACCTAACCTAACCTACATATAATAATATTAATTTTGTAACAACAAAAGAGAAGAATAAATTTTGTTAATAAACAATATACTATTAATAACAAAAAAATATCTCGGCTTTAATATTTGTACCTTAATAAAGAAAAATATATAAATAAAGTAAACTATTAATTTTTTACTAACAATAAAAAAAAATGACACTATAAACCTTGAAAAAATAAAAACAAAATAAAAATGTAGGAAACGGAATAAAACCAAGTTTGCACCAGTTGTACGAACAATATTTTTTGTGTCCGTGATTTACAGATAAGGTAGAATAAGCAGGTGCTTTTCTTCATCAGTTTTATCGCTTTAATACAAAAGAAAAGCAGAAGGAACAAATGGGAGATGAAAATGAGTGTTGAAGGCTATTAGAGAACCGGATGGTAGCAATATAGAACAGCACGCGTTATCACTCGAGCCAAATAATAGGAGATCCGTTTCCAGAATGATGCGATTATTATAGGTTGTATCGCGTGTAATCAGCTCGATGTAGATGCCTTTCAGCTTACACTCTGATTCATTCGGCCTGGATTCCTCAATCGCAAATATCGATGATTCGCGAGGTCGCGAACGAAACAATAACCTTATTATTTCGAGAGCGAAATTAAAAGTGGGAACGCGATCGTCACAGATTTTTTTCAATGATCATCAAAGTTATATCGGTGATTGCTGTTGACGTTGCGGGAAAACAAGTTCAGGAATTGTTCGTGATTTCTTAAGTTTGCGAGCTTTATTGTGTCGTGCTTTTAAATTCTGCAATTTTTCAATTTGTAGTTCTTCAATTCATCAATTATTTTATTTTTCGATTTTTCAATTTTTCAATTTTTCAATTTTTCAATTTTTCAATTTTTCAATTTTTCAATTTTTCAATTTTTCAATTTTTCAATTTTTCAATTTATCAATTTTTCGATTTTTCAATTTTTTAATTTAGCAATTCCTCAAGTCTGTAATTCTTCCATTTATCAATTTTCAATTCGACAATTCTTTAATTTAAAATTTTTCAATCCCTCAAGCTTCCAATTCTTCAATTCTACAAGCTTGCAATTCTCTAATTCACCAATTCAGCAATTCTTCAATTCTTCCATTTCTCAATTTGACAATTCTTCAAGTTTTCAATTCTTTAATTTAACAATTTTCAATTCGACAATTCATCAATTAAAAATTTTTCAATTCTTCAGGTGTTCAAGTCTACAATTTTTCAATTTCACAGTTTCTAAGTTCTCTGTTTTGCAATGTTCAATTTGTAATTCTTTAATTTTTGAAATTCTTCACAATTTTGAAGTTAGTTCACCAATTCTTTCATTGTTCAATTTTTCAGTATTTCAATTTGTTCAATTTTATCAATTTTATCAATTTTATCAATTTTATCAATTTTATCAATTTTATCAATTTTATCAATTTTATCAATTTTATCAATTTTATCAATTTTACCAATTTTACCAATTTTATCAATTTTATCAATTTTATCAATTTTACCAATTTTATCAATTTTATCAATTTTATCAATTCTTTCAATTCTTTCAATTTTTTCAATTCTTTCAATTTTTCCAATTCTTCCAATTTTGTCAATGCTTTCAATTCTTTCAATTCTTTCAATTTTTTCATTTGACAATTCCTTAAGTTTCCAATTCTTTATTTTGTGAATTTTCAATTCGACAATTCTTCAAGCTACCAATTCTTCATTCCTTCAATTTTCAATCTCGCCATCTTTAAGTCATAGGATATCTACATTTCACTATAATTATTAATTAATTAATTTCATTCAAAGCATGAACTAGTACCACTCAAAAGCATACTGTCTCATTTATTAAGAAGCAATCAAACGAGAAATAAATTAGTACAGCATAAGTGATGATCACAAATGCCAGCCTTAATTGCAGAATCAAGTAATTGCTATCCGTCTCTCCCATAGATGTTTGAAATCAATAGCAATTGACGTGTCATAACCACGTAAATGATGCTGTATATATCACTGATAGGTCCAACTCCTATCTTCTTAATCCTGCGTTAATACCACCATCTACATATATGCCTTGCTATATCGCACATACGTGGTATAGGTATTCTGTAATTACTGAATGCTATACACTAGGCTGCAATATACGCTTCCTTTGACTAAGGATTACCCGTACCCACATTTGTCTCCCATTTTAGGATTCCAGTTTTATGCTAATTTGGATCCATTAAACTCCTACTAATTTTACAATCAAGTTGTAGATGCTCTTTTGGAATTCTTCATATTCAGTTTTTTGTGTTTGTACGATTTTATTATTGTAAATTTTCTATTTTTGTGGTTTGCAGATTTCTATATTTTTTAGTTTGGTGTTATCAAATTTCAAATCTTTCAAGTTTTCAATTTTCTAATTTTCCAATTTTCATATTTCAAATTTTTCAAGTTTCCAATATTCCAATTTTCCAATTTTCATATGTCAAATTTTTCAATTTTCCAATTTTCATATTTCAAATCTTTCAAGTTTTCAATTTTCCAATTTTCTAGTTTTCATATTTCAAATTTTTCAATTTTTCAATTTTCATATTTTAAATCTTTCAAGTTTTCAATTTTCCAATTTTTCAATTTTCAAGCTTTTAATTTTCCAATTTTCATATTTTAAATCTTTCAAGTTTTCTATTTTTCAATTTTTATATATTAAATCTTTCAAGTTTTCAAGTTCTTAATTTTTCAATTTTCATATTTTAAATCTTTCAAATTTTCAAATTTTCGTATTTTAAATCTTTCAAGTTTTCAATTTTTCAATTTTCATATTTAAAATTTTTTAATATTTTTTATTAATCTTTTGTAAGAGATTAATACTGTCTTACAGTCAGAGCATTTGGTTGAAAAATAAAATCCAAAGGCACTTTCGTCACTGCTTGCCATGCAAGGAAACTAGATTCTTATAATCGAATCTAGAAAACGCAAATGAATCAAGCACAAAGCCTTTGATTACTTATAGAGAATTCACTTTGCTCAATATTTTTGCACAAAGCGATTTACTCAGCGATGAAAAATATAGAAAGACAGAACTGCAATTAGATGCAATTAAATTCCTGCTGCTTTGTGCCGATAATTACCTTCCGAGAAGTCGGAACAATACGGAGAAATAACAAAATAAGCTTCAACTCGGGGAAATTAGAACAGCGGACTATTTATCATCCTCCGTTTCATCAATTAGTTAGAACACGGTATAGATTTTCTTTACTTTTCAATTTCCAATATTAATAAGTCTATGCGCTCGTATCATTCGTGACGCGTAGTTCAAATGCAACAAACCTAGGTCGTATTTGCAGAAGGATCAAATTTCCGGTTCGGTAGCAATTATAATTTGCGTCATAGACCGCTAAATCCAGAATGTATCTAACGTTCTGATTATCTGTATTTATCTTAACAGTAATTAGTTATGCGTCAAATAGGTTATGAAGCAACGTTTTCCCGCGCTTTTCAAAGTACTTTTTGCAATTTGTAATACTTCGCAAAGAATTCTTCTCGATTTCGCAATTTGTCTCTCGAAACGTCATTAATGATACACCAGGGGTGAAAATGAAACATGGATACAATTAACTGATATATATTTATTCGTTTGTTGTACTAACACGTTCTTTGGAACATGGCGACCGGCCGGTTGCCGCGAAGACCGCGTCGGCCGAACACCGCCGGAAACGCACGATCGCGCCCGAACCGCCCGACGCGCCGAACCGACCCAAACGCGCCGAACTATTTATACTTAATAAAATATATTTTCATTTTGAATAAAATTTTGAGAGACATCGCGAAATCGGCCTCGGTTTGCGCGGAGAATATTTTGAGAAAGAAAGTACGAAAAGGTTCGTTGCTCGAAAATCGTGCGTTGCTGTTTCGCGGCATGAGACCCCCATAGTCGATGCACAGTTAGCTCGTCGCTCTACAAGACTGTTAATTCTGGTCTTCAACGTTGTAGATCAAATTAACGTGGTTTAAACCCTTGAAAGTTAGCGAGATTAGCGGACTAGTCGGTTCTGTGGACATCAAAGAGCTTGAAAACGGGATTTCGTGATAAAAAGTTTAAGTAGATCCAAATTAAGTAAATTGAAATTTAGAGATTGACTGAATTCAAATTTAGATTAAGGTTAAGCAAATCCAAGCTTAAATTAGAGAAATCCAAATTTAGAGTAAAAGAGTTAGTCGAAACGTATGAAGTTTCATAGGTAAAACTGGTAGTTACAATTAGCGGGATGTAATAAGCAATTTTCATGTTGCATCCTTTCATATTTGCAGTCTCAATGGTTCTAATGCTCTCGTTAGTCCACCTCTGTGAAAATGGCGGGCAAACAGGGTAGTATTAAAATATAGCAAGTGAATGCACGAAACAGTATGTCGCTGAATCTCTTAATCTTTGTAGTGTGCGTTAATTTTGTCTTAATGGTTCTAATGCTCTCTGAAAACCTTTCCAACTCGAAAATCAAGCTATCTGTCCTTTGCAAAACAACGAGGATTTTTGTATTTAGCCTTCAAAGTCAATTCATGATTTGGTACGTCTTTCAGATACTTAATATTTCTGCCACATCGACCATATCGTTTCGTTGGCACTTAAATATGAGCCGCAACGTTCCAGTAACGAGAGAGTCGCATCTGCGGGGACCATTTTTCATCAAGTTGACAGGAATCAAGTAACAGAGGCGAAAGGTGTCGGTTTTAACCTGATTGTTTCTCTCATCAGTGTGGCGTGGTTTACTGATGTCACTGCGGTCGCGCAATCCATACGCATAATTGCGTTGACGTTTCGTCGTGGTTCGAACATTTATAATGTCACCGAACGAGAATGAATATCGATCGCTACGAGTGTTACATCTGACAGATGAAATTTACAATCTGACAGTGTTCGAGACTCCATAGTACTTTTCCATGATTTCTGCTTGCACTGATACATTTTTACAATTATTAGGACACATATACATAATTCAGTTAGTAAGGAAATTAGTAAAATGGATGCACCTTGATACTTTATTGTATACAAATTTTTTCTTTAAAAAAATTAACATAGGAATATCAGCAGATATGCAAATGTATAAACTTTTATTTTTAATTGTGGTTTGTATTTACTGTTCGATTATGCTTAGTTTTGTTTATCAAAAATACAGAAAAAATAGTAAGAGATAATTAAATCATACTCTGTACACATATAAAAGAAAGGATTTTTAAAGAAATCTAAAAGAATGAAAAATAAGAAATAAATTCTATGAGAACAGTCTTTGGTTCATCGCCTAATTATACGTCAATAAATCATAAATTACGTAATTGTACGAAAATGTAACCCAAACGTTAATTACAGCATAACGTCACGTCAAGTTGATTAATTTCCGCGCTCCTTTCTCTTCCCTGAATGAAAATTCGAAAGGAGATTTTCGAGTTTACCGTCACAGCGGAGGTAAATGTAGCCAAATATTTATAATAATCTCGAAGGGGATTCAGGAATAATCCAAGAGCGGACGGTGTCGCTGAACATAATCCGGCAAATATTCAACATGTGTTATTTCTGCATTTGCTTGGTAATTAATATCTTGGAACTGCTTGAACAGCCGTTTCCACGTTGACGTTACGGTCACGAAGCTTGCAATTCTCGTTTTTATTACTCGTTTCGTGTACGCGTTTATCATTTTTATCCGCGCCGTTTCGCTCTCAGACGCGGTCGAATTTACGCGCTATCATCCCGCCATTTTTTTGCGTGCTTTATGCGTGCGTGACCATTATTCGCTTTTCGTTCGTTGTGCAAGTTAAACCTTCGTTAAATATAAGTACCAGACCTGCCGGTTAATAATTCTTCATTTCGTTGGACTGCGGTAGACGCAAGGGCGTGTTCACACTCTGAGCCATGTTATTTTATTGCTGTAAGAGCCATACTCTTACCTTTCGTCCGATATGGAGAGCTGACCCTCCTCTATGTCTCCTCCGTTAGCCACCTTATGGCACTTTTGACAATTTTCCTGGGGGTTTTGACCCATTTTAAGAAAGTTTGATTCTTTGAGAGAAAGTCGTATCTCGCACAGTTTGGCCGGAACCTACATAGGCATATTTGAGGTTGGTGGATCATGCTCTCATCAACATCTCCTCCGTCAGGCACTTCACGGCAGTTTTAACAATTTTCCTGGGGGTTTTGACCCATTTTAAGAAAGTTTGATTCTTTGAGAGAAAGTCGTATCTCGCACAGTTTGGCCGGAACCTACATAGGCATATATGAGGTTGATGGATCATGCCCTCATCAACATCTCCTCCGTCAGGCACCTCACGGCAGTTTTAACAATTTCTCTAGGGGTTTTGACTCATTCTAAGAAAGTTTGATTCTTTGAGAGAAAGTCGTATCTCGCACAGTTTAGCCGGAACCTACATAGGCATAAATGAGATTGGTGGATCATGCCCTCATCAACATCTCCTCCGTCAGGCACTTCACGGCAGTTTTAACAATTTCTCTAGGGGTTTTGACTCATTCTAAGAAAGTTTCATTCTCTGATAAAAAGTCGTATCTCACACGGTTTAGCTGGAACCGATATAGGCAGGTATGACGCACCGTGTGCGTCCGCATGTTTCAGAGTCGAATAAGACCGTACCGCATAAACGATATGTCAAAGGGTAGCAAGATTACATGAAGACAAGGTGTAATTAATGTAGATTGCACTGAACGTGTATTTATAGTTTAAATTCATGTTATTTTGTTGCTATGACAATACCTTTCAAAACGCCATTATGTTTGATCATCGCCATCAATTAATCGACATATCAGTCTCTCGAGACATCAATCAATACATTTGATACACATTCAACCACCTCACAAATTACAAAATAGATCACCATTTTTATTAAATAGCAATTTGGAAAATTTCAACTTGAATCGCTTCTTTAAAGAATTTAAGGAACTTCCTTTACACGTCATTAAAATTATCATCCTTGCCTTTCTACGTCTACTTCAGTTACTCCAATCGTATAACATTCATCCAGACCAAACCACACGATCTAATTCTATCAATCCGCAACCGCAGTCTTACAAACGTCCGTCACACGATCGGGAGTTTCCGCCACTGGAATTCGGACAATTCCGTCAGGATGTCGTGCCAACAGCCGGTTCCACGTAAAAAATTACCGATCTCGATTCGAGAGTCTCTCACGGATAGAAAGGCCGTTTCACGAAGGAAACAGCTCCGAGCCATCCAAGTAACCGAACACTTGGGTGGCAATAAAAATATGGCGGTTTCGTAGTAGCCGCAACGACGATGTATCAAATTCCTTC
Organism: Megachile leachella; assembly: GCA_963576845.1. Lineage (NCBI taxonomy): Eukaryota > Metazoa > Arthropoda > Insecta > Hymenoptera > Megachilidae > Megachile > Megachile leachella. Next base: position 6,830,752 of record OY756252.1, on the reverse strand, counting down.
CGCAGATCGGCCGCACATATGATGCGTGAAGCCGTTACAGTGCACGCTCTTGCGAGACGAGACAGCGAGTAAGTTGGGTAACTTTGTTCCTCTACGCTGGTATTCGGAGAAATTATTTCTTTGGTTGTGAAAGGAGACCTTAGGGGAAATGTGCTGAGAAATGTGGATGAAGCTCTGACCAATGTTGCAGTGAGGAAAAGATTATAGATTTTTTAATAATTTTTAGATCTGCAAATTTAGGATTTTTTAAAAATATTTATATGTGACATACATTTAATATAATACAAATAATTATTTCAAGATTATATAGTGATTTTAAAATCAGGTTTGGGTGTAAAATCACTGAAGTTTTAAGGGACGACGAGAGTAGTGGCACATCGGGTAACTTCGTTTCTCTTCGTCGCTGTTCGGGTCACGTGGTCCACTTTGATCCTCTTCGACGCTATTCGGATCACGTAGGTCTACTTGGATCTTTTAGAATAATCGAAAATAAAATAATTATCGATAAATGGTTAAAAAATGTATGTAAATAAAAAAGTAGTATGCAAAGATTGAAATTAACTTAAATTGTGAACCATCAAAATAAAAAATAGAAATTAATATAAATAAAAATCATGAAGTCTCACCACTGAAAATTCTTCGTACAGATATAAAAGAAAATTTGTTAAGGTGTTAGAATATAACATTTCACTCTTCGTATCTCATTTCGAGAATATTTGACTCCACACGAATTATCTTAAGTTGCATAATAATTACCACGCGAGTAACATTATCCTGAACGCGACACGAAAATGGAATGCATTCGCTCATATTGCAGCGTCCGTCAACGAATGTTTAATCGTAAAAGAAATAACGTCCCTATTCCCAGATCTCGTGACTTCTTATTTCTCAAGATTAAAAACCGTGTTAAAGAACTCCGTGGTCGGCCAAGTAAACACTTTAAAGGATGAAGAGTCTCGGTGTTGCTTTAAGGAACGAGAAAAACGTCTTCATCGGCGTATCGTTTCCCGAGGGATCCACTTTGAAGGCGATCACTTTGATTTTTCAAAATACACCGTGGAAGAACCTTTATAAATACGATACAACGGGAAGATAAATAAGGTGGTGAATGTTGGAGAAATAGAAAAGGTTTTAGTCACTTTTGGTTTGAGTATTATTTAGTTAGATGTGAGGATGTAGATGGACGCCATTTTGAAAGGAATGGTAGACAAAATGGTAGATAGATTTGTTTAATTCTTTGCATTTATTTATATTGTTGATAAAAATTTAATGAAGAAAGATGAATAAGATGAAGATGTTGCAGAAGTATAAAAATTGATTAAATACGAGAACATTATATGAAAGGACGCCATTTTGAAAAGAATGGCAAACAAGATGGTTGACATATTTGTCTAACTTTATTCTGCTTTTGTTTTGCTGATAAAAATTCATAAAAGTGAAGATGAATGTTGAAGAAGTACAAAATGTGATTATATATGATGATTTTGAAAGGAATAGAAAACAAAATGGCGTCGATATGTGTCGACCTTATCTTGAATTTGTTTCATTGTTAAAAATTCATAGAAGAAAGATAAATAAATGAAGATGAGTATTAAAGAAGTACAAAAAGTGTTTAAATATGAAATTGAAAATGAAAGGCTACCATTTTGAAAGGAATAGAAAACAAAATGGCGTCCATACTTGTCTAACTTACTATAAGATGAAAATAAATGTAAAAATAGTGCCAAAAGTGATTAAATATGAAGATGCAGTATGAAAGGTTGCCATTTTGGAAGATATAAAAAACAAAATGGCGTCTATACTTCTCTACCCTATTACGAAATAAAAATGAACGTTAAAAAAGTACTAAAACCGATCAAATATGAAACTCAGAATAAAAACATGCCATTTTAAAAGCAATAAAAAACAAAATGGCGTCCACCTTGCAAAATGATTAAACACGAAATTGAAAATTCGAAACTCCCATTTTGAAATAAATACAAAACAAAATGGTGTCCCATATTTGTCCACTTCATTCTGTACTTATTCCATCAATAAATTTTTATATTTGTCCATTTATATCACTAGACAGAATACTTGAAATCTGGGTTACCTACTGATATTTAAATGAAAGAAGGCACTTCACTCGTATCGAGAATTGCTAATTCTGTTTAAGCATACTTTGTCGAGTGCAAACTTTTAGACATTGTAGTGCCTGATAATAAATAGGTGAAATCAGTGAATCGCAAAGGCCCGATTCTCCAATTAGCGGCCAAATATCGAATTGATTTAATATCGGCATATTTATGAACACTCGAAGGAGAGATGTTTAATATTCAATTTTAAATTCTTTATTTTTGCACGCTGACAAGGTTATACTAATTTAATTTCATTTTATTCTGTGATTGAATTTCAATAATTATTGCAACTTTTGGTGAAAACTGATTTCACTTACTTTTTTTTTCTCGGAAACTACTTGTCCGATTTAACTACATCTTTTTTTGTTTTATTCACAAAACATTGAGGTATTAGAAAATATTTTCTTTTGTCGTCGTCCATTTGTTTTATGACATCGAATAATTTTAACAAATTCTTTTGTTGCGTTTTTTTGAATGAAGCAAAAAGTTTAATTTTGAAAAGAATATTTAACGTTTGTAAATTTTAATAATTTGTATTAGAAAATTTGTATGCAGATCGTAGAATTGAAATTAAGGGATCAAAACGTGGAAGTTAGAAATTAGGGTTGTAAATATCCAGCGGTGAGTTATTAAGAGTTATTGAAAGTTAGACAGCAGCGTATTAGTCGTGCAAGTTTAATTACTTCCCGAGTTCATTACGATGCGATTGCGAAGGTATTTCGAAGCTGATTGCATAATGAAACTGTTAAGAATAAAGTTTATCTTTAATCCCCATTAGTATTAAACTCCATGCGAACTTTTACATTGGCTCCAGCGGTTAACTAAATAAGAGGTTTCTTTCATAACCTAAAAAACTTGCTAATCTCTGAAACTGCATTTTACTTGCGTTTAAAAAATTCCTAACTTATCCTTGTTTCAAGTCATCCGAACAGAGAGGCAAATTGTGCGAATGCTTCGAATCGTCGGAGCGTAAATCGCTTCGTAAGAGAGAAGGAGTATTCCGCAGTCACGAGTCGGCTCGAGATAATTTTCTCGGTAGGAGCGTCGTTTGTCGCAAACGGCGGTTATGTTAAATAAATTGTAACAAACTGCATGATAGATCGTCTGTCGGTGATTCGGAATTGCGAACGCGCGAAAACATAATTTGCATAAGGAAGCCGGAGGGTGGCGAATCTCGGCGGTGCAGTTTGCGCAACGAATGCGCGGGTTATGAATTAAACCCTGGGGTAATACCGGAAAAGTAGCGACGGCTTACGGCATAAGCTGAAGGTGTTAAAATGCCGGGATACGTCCTGATAGCCTCTCGAATTTTGTATTATCACGTTCTGCGCTATAATATTGCAGCCGAACGTAATCCTGTTTAACGAAGTAATCGCCCATTCTTTCTGTAAATCTTCGCTGGGGCACTGCGGAAAAATTTACCTTCTTCTTTCGTTTCGTTCTACGGATTATAGAGATGAAGTTACTGAGTCAATCTTGTAGTAGTCTTAGTGATGAAGGTCCTTAGGACAATATCAGATGTCAACTAGAGCTGTAAGTCTTAAGTACAATGTTAGGACGTCACTTGGAACTATAAGTCCTAAGGACAATACTAGAATGTCACTTGGAACTATAGGTTCTAAGGACAATATTGAGATGTGATCTAGAACTATAGGTCTTAAGAACAATTCTAGGATGGGTCTTAGTACCATAGATCCTAAAGACAATACTAGGACGTCAACTACAGTTATAGTACCTAAGGACAATATTAGGACGTCACTTGGAAGTATAATCCTAAGGACAATACTAGGATGTCACTTGGAACTATAGGTTCTAAAGACAATATTGAGATGTGATCTAGAACTATAGGTCTTAAGAACAATCCTAAGATGGGTCTTAGTACCATAGGTCGTAAAGACAATACTAGGATGTCAACTAGAGCTAACTTATATCTACAGACCCTAAAATATTAAATAACCCAGAACTATTAGTCCTACCCCACCAAAACGTCACCCACACCAAAACATAACCTACAACATACATTCTAAGAACTATACTCTGAATTTCATAACATAGATCCTAAAAACAATACCAGAACACAGTATCATAAGAAGTCTAGTATCTCGAGTTCACAAGATGTTTCATATACTGCTACCAAGAGCAAGGATGTGAAATAAATACGAGAAAATAAGAAGTGAACTGTTCCTGGAAGGATTCTATTGTCCAGAAAGATTTTGAACGCGTTCTGGAACACTGGATACCCATAATTCTTCGTTCTCACGGTTGGACGAATCAGTGGCCATCTGATTGATCGTTTCACCGCTGAAAATCTATGGGATGTTAGAGAAAAAGGAGTCGGGTTAACTGTTGGGTTATCAGTTATAGGAACAGGTGACCGATGTACTTTTGTGGTATAAATTTTGTAGATATATATTTTCAATTTGAACGAACAGGTTAATTAAAGTAGGAGTAAATTGTCGTCAACAGTTTAAGTACGTTTCACCAGTAATTAGGGGAGTGAATTAATTTCATTTGCTGGCAATCGATAACGTCTCTATAAGACACTGTTCAGTTCAGCAGGTTGTTCGGAATTTACGAGGCAGTAATATCGAGAGGGTTTTTCGCAATTCTTGCAAAACTGATTCATCGTCGAGTAGGATCTCGAAACAGGATGACAGTATCGATAAACAACAAACAGTCCGAGCCACTGTAGCCCGGCTGATATGAATTCTCGGGTCGTGAAAGAATTGGCTGAAAGAGGTGCTGACTTGACCCACTTCGGCCGGCGAAAACGTCGTGGAAAACGGAGATAAAGGTTGGCAAAAAATTGCGGACTTGGCAAAGTTTCTCGGCCGGTCGCGATATTAAGCCGCTTATCGCGAAAATAGCCCCATTGACACGCCGATCTGATTTAAACATTCACGTGTCGGAACATAATAACTCATTCCGCCAGCGAATTAATCAAAAACTGGCTATCGGTTATTCAGAAAATGTCCAACCGTTGAAATATTAATGAAAATCCTTGCTGGCTCGAGATTTCCCTCATTGACGGCTCAATTTTTTCGTTCATTACTCGCCGAGATCGACTGCCGATTTGTCGATGAAATTTACCGATGGATGATCGATTGTGCGCTCGATTGAGCTTCTATCTGGGATAATCGAACGGTGTATGACGATTGAGGACGTAATCTTATTTCATTACTTTGAAATATCGTTCATAGATTTGGGTGATGAAGGTCATATATTTCGGGGACATTGAAATATTTTGTCAAGGTGAAGGATATACTATGGCTGACCGCTTCTGAGATGTGCGGCACATGCATATGGACCTATGAATATATAGTTTACAACTTGTTCTTCTGATCGTAGGTCCTAGTGCATCCTTAGGACCTACAATCTAGCATTGTCCATATGATGTATGTATCTATGTATCCATGTTGAAGGCTCCATTCTTATGATCATAGGTCCTAGTGCATTCTTAAGACTCACGACCTAGTATTGTTCATATGAACTTATGCTACAGAACCCATTTGCTATGATCATAGGTCCTAGTGCATCCTTAGGACCTACAATCTAGCATTGTCCATATGACGTATGTGTCTATGTATCTATGTTGTAGGCTCCATTCTTATGATCATAGGTCCTAGTGCATCCTTAAGACTCACGACCAAGTATTGTACGTATGAACCTATACTCCAAAACCTATTCTTATGACCATAGGTCCTAGTGTCTCTTTAGGATCTACCATCTAGTATTGTCCACATGCACCTATGTTCCAAAACCTATGCATGTGATCATGGATCGTACTGCGTCCTTAAGACCTAGTATTCTACATATGAATTGTCCATGTATTGTCCACATGCACCTACGTTAAAGAACCTATTGCTATGATTATAGTTCCTAGTGTGTCCTTAAAACCTACAGTCCATATGAACCTATTCTATGCCCCATTCGAGTATCATCCTTAGCATCTCTCTCCCAATCCTTACTGTCCTCATCCGTAAGACCTAAATTCTAGTACTCTCAGAATTCTACTATTCTTGGATAGTACATTACTTGCATTATCTTACACAGCAAACACTAATTCACATCATTGACTACATCCACGCAAATGCAATCACAGTTCACGTGTAGACAAGCTGTATCTCCCCACAAGGGTTCACATTATCCTCCCCCCACAAAAACCAGTAATTTATACCTCGTTATTATCCTCACGCATACGAATCATTTCACATCGAATTATATATTCTCCACTCGCACGTAATAGAAATTTATATCAGATTCCTCGGTCACACGGAATACTATTATCCTCACGCATAAGGATCGGTAATTCATTCCGAATCACTGTCCGCGCCCAGAAAATAGTAACTCATGTCGAATTTGATAAGAAGAACGAATCGTTGTCTGAGAATGCTCGTGGAGAATAGGATGGATCCTGTTATCGGGAAAGATTCGGTCCGTTGAGTTTTAGGAATGCCACTGTGACTCGGGATGACAGGGGTCAGCCATTGACCAAGTATCGACTTCGGGCCGGTTCGTAACTTTCAGGGGCTGTGAGAAATGTGGGATTATCGAACCATCGGGAAAATCGGGTAATTACTTTGGTGATTGCTATTGCTGGCACGGTTGAAGTGCATCATTAAACATGCAATAATGAATTTTCATAGCATTCATCTTTGAAAGAAAATGTTAACCCTGTAAATAAATTATGCATTTGAATGAATAAATTTTTGTGTATTTAAGAATTAAAGATGCATCAATTTTGCCTATTTTTACTTCTGTCATTCTCTCATATATTAATATAATTTCCGTTTAATAAAAATGGAGTAATAAGGGATTCCGTGATCCATGAAACCGAGTGCTTTAAAACCATATTTCAACCATCACATCAAATGAAACGTGAAGTAATCAAATTCGCTGAGTGATTAATTGATTCGGGATAATGGCGGTAAAAAAGCGTGCAACGAAACTCATTAAGTTCGACACGTTTTAAAATTCGGGATGCGTCTGAAATGCATCGAAAACGCGGGATGTGATCGCTGGACGCATTTCGGTATACGTTTAATCAAGTAATCTCGTCGACGTGATCGCCTGAAAGTTTTTCACGTGACAGATTTAAAGATAACTTCGGGGAAACAAATTATTACGAAATTGGAGACGTTTAGAGAGCAATTATACGCGTTCCCCAGCGCGAAAGATTTTATCGTTTAATTAGCTCCGTATCTGCGACGATGAACTAAAGTAACGACAGAAATTAAATTGTAATTAAGTGAATTTCTAAAAATGTTGTATCGTCTCGCGTTATATCGCCGCAGATTGTGTTTCCTCGCGTTATATTGCCGTGAATTATATTTGCTCCTCGGCGAGTTTGTTATGCGTAATTACTACATACTGTAATATTATTTATTAGATTTTCTATTCGTTATATAACCCCACCCGCTATATCGCCGTTATATTACCACGCGACAAATATTTAATTCATTATTTCGCTGTACGTTAGATTTTCAATGTACTGCATCGACATGTGTCATATTCTTTATGTGTTGTATCGTCTCGCGTTATATCGCCGCAGATTGTGTTTCCTCGCGTTATATTGCCGCAAACTAAATTTGCCACCCATTGAGTTTGTTAAGCGTAATTATCACGTGCTGTAATATCACCCATTAGATTCTCTACGCGTTATATAATCCGACTCGCTATATCGCCGTTATATTACCACGCGACAAATATTTAATTCACCATTTCTCTATACGTTCGATTTCCAGTGTACTGCATCGCCATGTGTCATATTCTCTGTCCGGTACATTGCCTTGCGTTATATTGCATTATATCACTATCATTACCATCCCATATATTGTTACGTTATATCGCATTATGTTAATGCCCCCGCAATAACATTACATCACCCTGAACGTATCATATCACCATAATATCATCACGACATATATTGCCACACGTTACATCGCATTATATCACCACATTTTATATCATCACACATTACATCGTACCATAACACGTTTCGCCACACGTTCATCCTCATTCAAAAAATGTTCATAATTTCGAAATCCAATTTCATCAAAAAACGATATTTCATAACCGCCGCGCACAAAAGCGGCGTATATTTTTCTAATCTCGTCTTAATTTAAAACCCGAGACATTTCATTCGAGGTAGAACGATGGCGGCGTTAGTCGTCCACGGGCAATCATAAATAAAGCGAGTAATATTTTTCAGCGTGCCGTGCAACATCGGCACAATGGAGACTATTAGTATCGTAATACACAAGGGGGATAGGGAAGCGAGTAAAAAATATCGTGGCCAGGAAATGGAAGACGAATTAGAGAAGCAGGAAACCAGCAGCCGGTCAATATGGCCGACTAGGTGCAGTTGCATTCAACTGCAGCGTGATTTATTAACCACTTACTGCATAAAGCAGTCGATCGATTATACATATATATATAAATGTATATATTCGGGAAATAGTTTTGAGCTGAATGGAGATGACGTACAATATAGTTTCGTTAATGCAGAATTTATGAGCTGCCAGATTAAAGAGAATAAACTAGTTAGCCCCCTGGCAAATTATCGCATTTCGCGTTAACACTTCTATTACCATGGATTGCGATACTCATTTACGTCGTACAGGGTTTGTCCAATAAGTATCGGCACTGATTTTTTTCTACTAGTTTGGAACGTCAGGTAATCTCTATTGACTAGATCAGGGGTCGGCAACCTTTTGAGTCGGAAGAGTCAAAAATTACAATTTACAAAATTTCAAAGCTTTTAAAGAGCCACAATTTTGTCTTGCCAACAATAAATAGTGCTCGCATAAATAAAGTTTTTTGATAAAAAAAAATAATCTATTTTTACATATATAAGTAGTGTTTTTCACAACAAAGTAGATAATATATATATGGCAATGTTAGATAATGAGTTTTTTTTTGTTAAAATAAATAATATTTCCGTATGCAACTGAAGAGCGTGGTAATTCGATGCGTTGCGATTCCAGCGCTTGGTAATTCAATGCATTGCAATTCCAGCGCGTGGTAATTCGATGCGTTGGAATTCCAGCGCTTGGTAATTCAATGCGTTGCAATTCCAGCGCGTGGTAATTTGATACGTTGGAATTCCAGCGCGTGGTAATTTGATACGTTGGAATTCCAGCGCGTGGTAATTCGATGCGTTGCGATTCCAGCGCTTGGTAATTTGATACGTTGGAATTCCAGCGCGTGGTAATTCGATGCGTTGCGATTCCAGCACGTGGTAATTTGATATGTTGGAATTCCAGCGCGTGGTAATTCGATGCGTTGCGATTCCAGCGCTTGGTAATTCGATGCGTTGCGATTCCAGCGCTTGGTAATTCAATGCGTTGGAATTCCAGCGCTTCGTAATTCAATGCGTTGGAATTCCAGCGCTTGGTAATTCAATGCATTGCAATTCCAGCGCGTGGTAATTTGATACGTTGGAATTCCAGCGCGTGGTAATTCAATGCATTGCAATTCCAGCGCGTGGTAATTCGATGCGTTGAAATTCCAGCGCTTGGTAATTCAATGCGTTGCAATTCCAGCACGTGGTAATTTGATACGTTGGAATTCCAGCGCTTGGTAATTGCAATTCCAGCGCGTGGTAATTCGATGCGTTGGAATTTTAGCGCTTGGTAATTCAATGCACTGCAATTCCAGCGCGTGGTAATTCGATGCGTTGAAATTCCAGTGCTTGGTAATTCAATGCGTTGCAATTCCAGCACGTGGTAATTTGATACGTTGGAATTCCAGCGCGTGGTAATTGCAATTCCAGCGCGTGATACGAATGTCGACAAAGTGCGGGAAATTTTGAATTTTGAAACCACCCTACAGTCCAGATATGGCACCCTCTGATTTTTTTCTGTTCCCTCGCATTAAAAAAAGCCTTAAAGGACATCGTTTCGGGACGATGCGGCGGTTCAAGCGGCTCCGACGGAGTGCCTGAAGAGTCTTACGCTTACCGACTTGCAGGGAGCGTATGAACAATGGAAAACCTGCTAGCAACGGTGTATTGATGAAGGAAAGGCATACTTTGAAGATTATTAACTCAATGTACATACAATATCTTCAACGAATTTCACTTTAGGACATCAATCCCGATACTTATTGGACAAACCCTGTATAGTAGACATATCATTGTATACTTTTGAAGATACACACTTTTTGTGCTGAAAGTCTTCCACGCAAACGCGTTTGCACAGTCCTTTGCTTGTTTAACATGTCACCACGGATGAACCATAACGCTAGTTCCAAAAAAAGAAAAATGGTACGAGCTTATCCAATGATTGGAAACTCGATGGCAGGAAAGCCAGAAAATTTGATTCTTCCCTTCGCGAATGCGATAACGCCTGACAGTTTTCGCGATCAAAGAACGTGGCTCAATGGTTGACGCGCGCAAACATTGTCATGTTACGAACATGGAAGTTTTCAATTTTTCAGCGTTTTATGCGATGGGAGAACGGGAGACACTCAAGTTAATGTTTGACGGTTCATGTTTGTTGTTGGGCGGAATTTGTTGTGAAATTTTGGGAATTTTGGGGATTTTGGGGAATTCGGGAATTTTGGGAATTCAAAATTAAAGGAATTCGGAAATTCAAGCATTAAGAATTCAGAAGTCAGCAAATCAATAATTCAGAATTCAAGAAATCAAGAATTCAGGAATTCATACATTGTGAGGATTTACAATTGAAAAATTCAGAAATTTAACAATTTAGGAACACTGGAATTCTAGGATTAATAGAATCCAGAATTCTGGAATTCTGAAATTGAGTAAATTAGCAATTTAGAAATTTTGGAATTCAGAATTCAAGAATTTAAAATTTAGTAATTCGAAAACAAAAATTTTTGAATTTCAGTTAGTAGGAATGTAGAAAGTCAATAATTCAATAATTCAGTAATTTAGTAATTCAGTAATTCAGTAATTCAGTAATTCAGTAATTCAATGGTTCAATGGTTCAATGGTTCAGTGGTTCAATGGTTCAATAATTCAATAATTCAATAATTCAATAATTCAATAACTCAATAACTCAATAACTCAATAATTCAATAATTCAATAACTCAATAATTTAGTAATTCAGTAATTCAGTAATTCAGTAATTCAATGGTTCAATGGTTCAATGATTCAATGGTTCAATGGTTCAATAATTCAATAATTCAATAATTCAATAACTCAATAACTCAATAACTCAATAACTCAATAATTCAATAATTCAATAATTCAATAACGCAATGATTCAATTATTCAATTATTCAATAATTCAATAATTCAATAATTCAATAATTCAATAATTCAATAATTCAATAATTCACGAATTCAAGAATTAAAATTCCAGAAATCCGAATTCCAGAACTCAACTATTCCACTATAGAAACTTTCCTATACTCAGTAATTAAAAAATGGATGCAATTTAAACAAGAATGCAACTACTCACATAAATACCTGCACGCTTCACATGTATCTCTATGAAAACATTTTCCAAAACTACGAACTATAGTTCGAAAATGCACCCTTGAATAAACTAGTATGGTCCAACAAATATCTTTCCCCACCTTCTAAATAATTCATCTAAAAATTTGTTCCCAGATACTTTAAGCAGCACATTTGATGAAAACTAAAGAATTTATATACAAAATGGAGGATTTCAATATTTTATAGGCTCTTTAGTATTGATACGCAAAGTATCTTTACAGAGACAGAAATATCCGGGGATCGTGTTTCTAACCGGTCTGTTGCTTCTCCTTTCTTTTGCTCGCTTTTATTCGCCCCCGGTTCTTCCGCCATTTTCGATTCGTTCTTTTTTTCATCCGCGTCGAGTTTCCGTAACGATCTCATCCCCGTTCCGATATCCGGGACTCGTTTACGCGTCTAAAGAAGTTATTAACGGTATTTGGGGTTAATGAAAATTGCACGGGAGATTCCGCAGAGAAATTCTTTTCTTTTATGAGCGTTGTACCTCTTTTATGAGGTCGAGCAAACGACCTCGACGAGACTCCGTCTGGCTGTTCTTTAATCTTGTCTTGCCTCGCTTCAATCGCTGACAATTAACGGTACTCGAGTAAGTGGGTTTGAACGAAATGCATTTTCGCGGTTTTCGTTTCGGTAATGCAATATAGTTGAACGGCAGTGATTAATGGAGATGGGAAGAGAGGTTAATTCTCCTTCGTTTGTTGCGAGAGAGAGAGAGAGAGAGAGAGGTAGGTGAGTGATTCATTGAAATTATTTTCGATCTACGCATTCGTGATTGAAGATTTTGGGGATTACTGCAGATTGATGGCAATTTTGAGAATTATTTGATTTTGTAGTTCGTTGCAAAGTTCTGATATTCCTAAGTTCCAACATTTTTACATTCAGTAAACATTCTTACATTCTTACATTTCAACATTCTTGCATTCCAACATTCTTGCATTCCAACATTCTTACATTCCAACACTCGTACATTCCAACATTCTTGCATTCCAACATTCTTGCATTCCAACATTCTTGCATTCCAACATTCTTACATTCCAACATTCTTGCATTCCAACATTCTTGCAGTCCAACATTCTTGCAGTCCAACATTCTTGCATTCCAACATTCGTACATTCCAACATTCCAACATTTCAACATTCTTACGTTCCTATATTCCTGCATTCCGGCATTCTCGCATTACAACATTCCTGCATTCCAACATTCCTGTATTCGAACAAATTTACATTCCAATTTTTTGGAATTTCTAACTTCCAATCTTGCTTCATTCCAGTATTCGTAGATTCCAACATTTCCAATTTTCTAAGACCTAATATAGCTATATTAATCATTCCAACATTCCTACATTCTCAAATTCCAATATTCCAACATTCACAAATTCCTTAATATCTACATTCCAATATTGCTAAATTCCAATATTGCAAAATTTCAACATTCCAAAATTCTAACCTTCCCAAATTTCAATATTCAAACATTCCTACATTCCAATATTCCAACATTCTTAAATTTGTAAATTATTAAATTCCTGCGTTGCCAAATTTGGACATTCTTACATTCCAACACTCCTACATTCCAATGTTACAACATTCCCAAATTCCAACATTTTTACATTCCAATGTTACAAAATTCCCAAATTCCAACATTTTTACATTCCAATATTCCAATATTCCAACATTCCAGTATTACAACATTCCCAAATTTGTAACTTCCTAAATTTCAACATTTTAACATTCCACGATTCCTACATTCCTATATTCCAATATTTTAACCTTCCCGAATTCGTAAATTCGTAAATTCCAACATTGCTAAATTTCAACATTCCAGAATTTCTAAAGTCCTAAATTTCAACATAATAACATTTCAACATTCCTATATTCCTACATTCTAATATTCCAACCTTCCTAAATTCGTAATTTCTAACGTTATTGCATTTGAACATACTGAGAATCCAGCATTCCTAACTTCTTAAATTCCAACATTATTAAATTCCAGCATTCCTATATTTTATCATTCCCACATTCCATCATTCCTACATTCCATCATTCCTGCAGTTCATCATTCCTGCATTCCATCATTCCTGCATTCCATCATTCCTGCATTCCATCATTCCTGCATTCCATCATTCCTACATTCCAATATTCTCACATTCTGACATTCCTGCATTCCATATTTTGAGCTCACATATCCTTATCTACAAAATTCTAATCTATTATCCATCCAATTTGCATGTCCTTATCTAAAAATGTGTCCCACTTTCCACGTTAGTCCCGCTGGTTAACAGTTCTAACGCGCGGTTCTCTTATTCGCGACGATTTCCGAATCTCGGTAATCGCGGTGCTCGATGGCCAACAGTTTGCGGAATTCTCGAAATTGGGTTGAATTTCTCCTGGTGCGACGCAAAACTGTGCAATCGGCAGAACGTCCAAGGCAAGATAACGGGCTAAAGGCAGAACTTCTGAAACGGTTGCGGGAACAAAGGACGTCCGAGTTGAGCTGTCGTTGCATCGGGCACAATAGTCTATCGCGTGTCCCATAATTAAACCGATACCCGTCGGTTTGGTTGATCGAGCGTGTGATTGGATACCGATGCAGTCGCCTGTACGACAAAATAGAATCGTACACTGGAAGTTTGGCAAGAAACGGAATTACCGACTAAGATGTACGCTTGCTAACGTTTCTAACTAATTAGCCCCCAATCGTCGTGGGATTTTTAACGTTTTCTTGGTGGAAAGTTCGGTTACGTTGTTCCAGTTTTAACACTTGACGTATAGGTTAGCTTTCGAAAGAACTGCTATGAGAATAATTGTGACAATTTAGACAATCTGCAAAATTTCGACGATTTTCATAATTTTTGTGATTTAAATCGTTTTTGGATTTCTGAAGTTCTTACAATTTTTATAGCTGCCACAGTTTGTATAATTTGTGTGATTTGTGATGATAAAAATTAATGAATTGAATGCGATTTTTGGGGTTTTTTTGATTTTTGAAATTTGGGAATTTGGGGCTTTGGGACTTAGTGTTGTAGGATTAGGAAATTTAGGAATTTAGAAGGTTAAGAATTCAGGAATTCAGGAATTCAGGAATTCAAGAATTTAGGAATTCAGGAATTTGAGAATTCAGCACTTCAGAAATGCGGAAGATAAAAAATTCAGCTACATATTGAGGCATTCAGGAATTCAGCAATTCAGTAAATCAAGGAATTCAGGAATTCAAGAATACAACACTTAAACAATGCAGAAATTCAAAAATTAAAAGCAGCTATTAAGAAATTCAGCAATTTGGGAATTTAAGTATTCAGCATGTCAACAATTCGCAAATTCAATAATTCAGCCATTCAGTAATCCAGCAATTATGTAATTTAAGAATTCAGGAATTCAGGAATTTGGTAACTCAGGAATTCAAGAATTCATCAGTTTAGAAATGTAGAAGATAAAAAATTTAGCTATTCAGTTAATAAGGAATTCAACGATTCACAAATTTAGTAATTCAGCAAGTAAAATATTAAACAGTTCAGCTATCCAGAAATTCAGCTATTCAAGAGTTCAACAATTCAGTAATTCAGGAATTCAGGAATTCAAGAATTCAGTAATTGACAAATTCAGCAATGTAGCAATTCACAAATTTAACAATTCTGCTATTTAAAAGTTTATGAATTCAGCTATTCAGAAATTCAGAAATTCAGCAATTCAGTAATTCAGATATACAGCAATTCAGTTATTCAGTTATTCAGGAGTTCAGTATTTCAGTAATTCAAGAATTCAAGATTTGAGCAATTTAATAATTAAGAAACAGGCAATATAGCAAATCATAAATTAAGAAATTCAGCAATTCAATTATTCAATAGTTCCTGAATTCAGCTATTCAAATATTCAGCAATTCAGTTATTCAGCAATTCAGTAATTCAGCTATTCAGGAGTTTAGCAGTTCAGTAATTCAAGAATTCAAGAATTCAGCAATTTAATAATTAAGAAACAGGAAATGTAGCAATTCATAAATTAAGAAATTCAGCAATTCAACTATTCAATAGTTCCTGAATTCAGCTATTCAAATATTCAGCAATTCAGTTATTCAGCAATTTAGTAATTCAGCTATTCAGGAGTTCAGCAATTCAGCAATTCAGGAATTCAAGAACTCAGCAATTTAATAATTGTCAAATTTAGGAATGTAGCAATTCAGAAATTTAGAAATTCAGGAATTCAACTATTCAACAGTTCATTAATTCAGCTATACAGAAATTCAGCAATTTAGCTATACAGCAATTTGGCTATACAGCAGTTCAGCTGTCCAGCAAATCAGTAATTCAGTTATTCAACAATTCAGTGATCTAACAGTTCATTAATTCAGCAATATATCAATTCAGCTATTCAACAGTTTATTAATTCAGCAATTCAGATATACGCTATTCAGCTATTCAGCAAATCAGTAATTCAGTTATTTAACAGTTCATTAATTCAGCAATCTAGCAATTCAGTAATTCAACTATTCAACAGTTTATTAATTCAGCAATTCAACAGTTCATTAATTCAGCATTCAGCTATTCTGCTATTCAGCTCTTCAGCAAATCAATAATTCAGTTATTCAGTAATTCAGCAATTTTGATATTAAAAAATTTCGCAATTCCCAAATTAACAAATTCAGCAATTCATAAATGCAACGCCTAACAATTATAGAAATGCACAAGTTCCCGAATTACGAACTTCGTGTCTGTACAAGTGTTAATAAGTTTATAAACTTAAATAGCTCGAGTCAGCACGGTCCGCGCGGGATATCTCCGGGTGTGTTTGCCGGTACAACGCGTGTACGTGTACCGAGTGTTCAGCCGTTGCGGGGAACACGAGTGCACGACATCAGGGAACCAGATTGTACGCTGTGCTAACAAGTTCACGTTAATTGACACCTGAACGAGAAAGCCGGAAACCGGGGAACGGTCCGAGTTGGGTATCCCTTCATAATTCCTCCGTGTCCCGAACGGAGAAAACTGTCGTGGTGGGGGAACTAATCTCCCCTAACTTTTGTATAATCTTCTGAAACTTTTCTTCCGTGAGAATTCATAAATGTTCGAGATCATGCGAGGCTGACTTGATTTCAGCCGAGACTTAGCCCGGGTAAAATGAAAAATTAGATTCCCTGAGCGAGATAGCTGGTCTTAATTTCATTTCTTGCGATCCGTCTGACGCGGTACGGGTTCCAGGACGTGGCTCGCATTATTCCTTGTCCATTCAACCTGCTATTTAATCAGTTTTTCGTCATTGGCAAATAATTTGCTTGATGAGATTCTGCATAGGAGGCTTTGTATTATGGATGCTGTTGGAAATGATTTATCGGTGTTGGTTTTGATCTATGTTGTGGGGAGTGTTTATTTTGTCGTAGTGATTGTAGGGATGTTAGTAATGTGATGAATTGTAATATTAATTCTATGATAAATGTTATGATGAAATTTATGAGCAATTGTATGATAGATGATATGATAAGTTTTGTGATATTTGTATTATGATAAATATTATGAAAGGTATCATAATAAATTTTGTATTATAATGTTTGTATTATGATAAATATTATGAAACATACAATACATTTTGTAATGAATTTTATGATATTTATATTATGGTAAATATTATGATATGGGTGTTATGATAATCATTATGAATTATGTCATGATACATTTTATGATAAATTTTATGATATTTGTATTATTATAAATATTATGATTAATTTTATCAGATAGATACTATTATAATCATTGTGAAAGATGTAATAAATTGTATGATGAATTTTGTGACGAATTTTATGATAAATATTATGATAAATTTTATGATAAATTTTATGATATTTGTATTATGATAAAGATTATGACATTATAAGCATTATGATAATAACAAATAAAGACATTATGATAAATGTTATTATGATTCTGTTATTATGATAAGTGATGTGATTTCATTATTATGATGAGTTTTATAATAATTATTATGATAGATATTATGAGAGATATTATGATAAACGTTATGATGCTTATATTATATTATAATAAATATTGTGATGAATATTATTATGATTTTATTATGATAATTGTTGAGATATTATTATTATTATAAATGGTATAATAAATATGATAGATATTTTGATTAAATGTGAGGATATTTAAGAATTTAGGAATTTGAAAATTTGAGAGTTTAAATATTTTATAATTTATGTATTTTGAAATTTGAAAATTTGATAATTTTGAATTTTGGACATTTGAGGATTTGGAAATTAGCATGTTTGAAAATTCCAAAATGTATCGTTTTAAATACTTCTAAATTTAAAAATTCTGAAATTCCCAAATTGCTAATTTAAAAATTCTGAAATTCCCAAATATCTAATTTACCAAATTCCTAAATTCTGAAATTATTACATTCCCAAATTCCTAAATTCCCCAATTTCTAAATTCCCTAATTCCTAAATTCTCAAATTCTCTAATTTTTAAATTCTGAAATTTCGAAATTCCCAAATTTTCTAATTCCAAAATTTCCAAATTTCCAAATTTCCAAATTCTCAAATTCCAAAATTCCAAAATTTCCAAATTTCCAAACTCTCAAATTCCAAAATTCAAAAATTTCTAAATTTTCAAATTCCTAACTTCGGAAATCCCTAAATTCCCAAAATTTGTCAATTTCTAAAAGTTCCAAAACTTTTTATTTTTTAAAATTTTAATTTTGAAATTTCTAAACAAATTTTTAAGTTTGTAAATTAGATAATAAATAAGAAAATTTAAAAATTCACTTTCTTCATACACCAACTGTTCACACTCCAATTAAAACCGTATTATGATAAGTTGTCTTATCATAAATAATTTATGTACATTATTTATGTGCATTTAAACAAATGGCGAATTCTCATTCCCCTACATCGCCATTTTCCCTAGGGAACGTTAGTGCGTTGAACAGTTAATAAATCATGAATATACATAATATTCTCAGCAGGTGTACAAATTTGTATCAACAGTTATTAATGCAATACTACTGTGATTATTAAATTAATTATAATATTGAATGCCTGAAGATATATGTATTATCATTTATTGTCCTCAATCATAATAAATTGAAAAATACTTTTAGAGATCAAATTTGCATTAATGAATTTCTATTAGTTATTAATTTTCATTTTTATTTTTACCTATTAATAATTTTTATGTTATTAATGTTAAATAAAATTTAAGTTATCAGTGAATTTATTATTATGTAATTTTACTGCTAGTTTTATTTTTAAGAAATTTTAAAATTTTTATTTTTTTAAATTTTCTTAAATTTTTATTTTTAACAAATTTCTAAATTTTTATTTTTTTAAATTTTCTTAAATTTTTACTTTTGAAAGTGTTTTAAAATGATGAATATAATATTTTTTTTTTTAAATAATAAATAAATATTAATGGAAGTGTAAAATAGTTTTAATAAACAATTAAGATTCGTTTAAAATTTAAATTTCGTTTACACAAAAATAACAAAAAGTTAATTTTACAAAAACAATTTAAAATTCTTTCAATATCTTTCAAAATTATATTATTTATGCTAAAAATGGTTAAAAATTCTTTCAAAATTAAAATTGTATTAATTTTATAAAAATAATTAAAAATTCTTTGCTGATTAAAATTGTATTTATTTTTCAAGAATAACTAAAAATTCTTTCTAAATATATTAAAATTGTGTTAATTTCACAAAAATAACTTTAACAAAAATTTCACGAAAATTCTTTCAAAATTAAAATTGTATTACTTTCACAAAAACAAAACTAAAATATATTAATTGCATAAAAACATAAGGTAACAAAACCACGTGAACGATACGATAATTTCAGAACATCGTTATGGAAACAAATTTGTCCGACGCCACTATTGAAGCATTAATCTAAGTTATCAGCCGATATAATGAATTGATCGAATTCTATTCAGAGTGTCAATGAGATTCACACTGTATGCACTGATTAAGCATTGCTGATCATGTCAAACAGAACAATACTTAATCACATTTCCGGATCAAATTGAATAATCCTATTCAATTGAAACGCTACGAAACGTTCGTTATGAATTAATAGTACACTGATATCTATCGTTTATTCGCACCTTAAGTCTGATATTAATCTTTCTGTTGCAGGTAAACAGCGCCATTTTGTGTTCCCTTAGTTTAATGGCGGATCGGTGTCGAACGTTCGGTGAGTTCATATTCGTTCAAAACACAATAAATCTCAAATTAAAAACAATTATTATTTATTCAAAATTGCGCACATTTTGCGAGAAAATGTCGATCTTTAATATTTTGATGACAACCTAATTAAATTTTTAAAAAGTTCCATGTTTTTAATTTTGTGAAGTAAAATTATATCTTATAATAAAATGTAATCTTATTGTTACAGAAAAATCTGTAATATTTTGTACATGTTATAAATAATATTTTACAATATTTTATACAAGAAAACAATCAATACTGACAAACATCCGACAGATCTTCCAAACATGTTAATCGCATAAAGTTCGCTTTACAGCTTAATTTTGACCCGCGAAAATGAATGAGCTTCGCTCGTTACGAATATCGCGTGGCTGAAACTAGATTTCGAAGTTGTTCCGCGAAGTTTCTGAATTAGTATTCAACCCTCGTCATAGAGAGCCGTAAGCGTTACCCCTGCTAGTTACGATGTCCATAAAACTCTGTTTATTTTTAGTCCTTAGTTTTTTCTTTTTTCTTCTGCCAGTTTATGTGCAGCAGAATTTTCTTGTTTGCGCTGTAATTGAAGGGGTTGCTCCAATAAGGCAGCCCCAATTTTCTGTAATTTCAGTAAAATAACCAGAAATATCACTTGGGAAACTAGTTCCCTCGTGAAGAAACTTTTTTTACGTTTGCTTTTTAGTTTTTAGTTGTTTAATGATGTTTTATTAACTGTTTTATAAACTTATTCAATGATTTTAATAAGCATAGTGAAGACTGATGTTAAATTTAAACAAAAATATTAAATATTAAGTATAAACACTTTGAAGAAGTAATATATTCACAGAATAACTGATTCTGACTAAAAACCATTTGCACATTACTTTTAAAATATTACAATCATAAATTTTCCATTTCCATTAAGAAATTAGCTATTCATTATACTCAAACATCTGCCTTTCATTCTAAATTTAAACACGAATATCTGCAGGTCAATTTCAATATTTCCTACGTTAATAAATAATTTCAGATGAGAACAAGAATATGTCACTTTTCGGTGCATTCTGAATTCAGCATATTATGCTTTCCAATTAATATTTGCTACTTCAGTGGAAGGTCTATTCCATTTTGCATTTATGTACATATTTAAGTGAACTTTAAAGGTTCCCTTTGTATAAATATACCGTAGTCAATTTAGAAATTAGCGAGTTTGACCCAAAAGAACTAACCGCACCGTGACACTTCCAGATATATCGGCAAATAAGAATAATGACAATAACAACTGCAGCAATTCGCACTATCTCTCCGTTTGCCTATCATTTTCGCTCAATTGGCGACCGCGAGAGCCAATACTACCGCCAAAAATACGTATGAGTCTAGGCATCCATTTTTCTCTTCTGACCAATTAGGGCCGTAGTCCTTCCAAACACCTGGGTCAGCCTCCCACGCGCCAATTCCTGGCTCGACTACGGTATGTACTGTAGACAACCCTGTTCCTGGCGCGTAGGCTGAGCCAGGTTTAAGGGACGCCACCTTGAACAGTCCAATGTGACGTTCTGACGTTCGACCACTCGAAACGTTTGCCGACTTGTTCTTTGACTCAATTGTGACCGATACCGTCGAAAATACGTGTGGGTATTTTTCTATTCTGACTGGGGCCTTCGTCCAAACACCTGGGTCAAGTCATGGGTTGTCGGTGATCATTACTTCAATGTTAAAACGAGTGAAGAAAGTTGAAATGTTAGGTGTACTTTCAATTTATCTTGATCATGTAAATTGTTATTGGTATTAAATTCCGGACTCGTGCTAATTTTGGTTTGCGTCGTAAGGTGCGTCACGAAGACTCGATCGTGCTAATTTTGGTTTGCGTCATGAAGAGTAGATCGTACTAATTTTGGTTTGCGTCATAAGGTGCGTCGTGAAGACTTGGTGGTAACTTGGTTTGCGTCATAAAGTGCGTCATGATGGCTCGATCGTCTTAATTTTGGTTTACGTCATAAGGTGCGTCATAAAGATTTGATCACGCTAATTTTAGTTTGCGTCAGGAGGTGCGTCATAAAGACTCCATTGTGTTAATTTTTGTTTGCGACATAGGGTGCGTCATGACGACTCGATCGTGTTAGTTTCCGAGTGCATCATAAGGTGTGTCATGAAGAGTCGATTGTCTAAATTTGGTTTGCGTCATTAAATGCGTCATGAAGGCTCGGTCGTGTTAATTTTTGTTTGCATCATAAGATGCGTCAGGAAGACTCGATCGGTTAGTTTTGGTTTCCGTCATAGGGTGCGTCATGAAAACTCGATTGTACTAATTTTAGTTGCGTCATAAAATGCGTCACGAAAACTTGTTGGTGCTAATTTTGGTTAGCGTCATAAGGTGTGTCACATAGACTTGATTCATGATAATTTTGCTTTGCTTCATAAGATGCATCATGTAATTTTCGACTCGTGCTAATTTTTCTTAGCGTCATGAAGGGCGCTATGAAGACTCAATCGTGTTAGTTTGAGAGTGCGTCATATGGTGCATCACGAAGAGTGCATTGTGCTAATTTTGGTTTGCGTCATGAAGTGCGTCAGGAAGACTCGATCGTGTTATATTCAGAGTGAGTCATAAGGTGCGTCACGAAAACTTGTTGGGCTTAATTCTTGTTTGCGTCATAAGGTGCGTCAGGATGTCTCAATAGTGCTAATTTTGATTTGCGTCATAAGGTACGTCAGGATATCTTAAACGTGCTAATTAGGGTTTGCATCATAAAGTGCGTCACGAAAACTTGTTGGGTTTAATTTTTGGTTGCGTCATAAGGTGCGTCAGGATGTCTCAATAGTGCTAATTTTGATTTGCGTCATAAGGTGCGTCAGAATATCTCAAACGTACTAATTAGGGTTTGTATCATAAAGTGCGTCACGAAAACTTGTTGGGTCTAATTTTTGTTTGCGTTATAAGGTGCGTCAGGATGTCTCAATTGTGCTAATTTTGATTTGCGTCACAAGATGCGTCATAAGATGCGTCACAAAACTATAATCAAAACAGTTATTCCCAAAAATATTTCTAAACAATTCCTTCTCTCTTAAGAATCCTAAAACACCTAGCAACCATGTCAACGTAAGATATTTTACTCTTCTGCCTGATACCATAATCCAAACACCTGGTCAACCTACTCGCCAATTGATGGTTTGAGTACCGTACACGTTCACCGAATCAATATAGATATATACACGTAGATTTTATAACGTATATATACGAATGCGTACCGTAGTATATATAGTACATTTCGAATTTTATTTCCGTGCTGAGAGCAATGCAAATGTATATGTATATCAATTGAATTCAATTCGCTTCAAATTTGTTGCCATTACTCTATTTTACTGTAGCACTGAACTCAACTGCGTTTGTGCCATAAAAATATTTCTTTCAAATATTTTTGCGGTTTATTCGTGATGTACGTTGTCAGAGTATTTTAGAAAATATTGCTTAATATTGTTATTTAGAATTATAGAAATTTGGTTTATTTAAAAATCTCTCTAGTTTTATGTTTCGACATTTTTAAGTTTTCACACTGAAAATTTAATATTTTCATATTTCCAAATTTCAATTTAAATCCTCGAGTTTAAAATCGTACATTTTCAAAATTCTCACTTTTCTTAATGAACTAATTTTTCCAATATCTAATCTCTACAATAGTACACATAGTAAAAATAGAAAGAACAATTCACTTAC
The DNA here is from genome assembly GCA_963576845.1 of Megachile leachella. Classification (NCBI taxonomy): domain Eukaryota; kingdom Metazoa; phylum Arthropoda; class Insecta; order Hymenoptera; family Megachilidae; genus Megachile; species Megachile leachella. The sequence goes on along the minus strand of OY756252.1, from coordinate 6,807,276 downwards.
TCCCAAAACGAACCTATATTCCATTACAATATACCGGACGTCGAACACTTTGAATTACAATTCCCCTGCCACATAAAAACGAATTACGTGGCAATTTCTACCAGATACCAGAACTCGCATTTATTCAATTTAAACTCCACATTGAAACGCGCTATTCGGTACGAAACTAAATTAAATAATAATATTTGAATTCACGGGAATATTCTTTATCGAACGCGGTTTCTTTGCCAGAAATATGGCGGAACACTTATTCCATATTTCCATGATTTCAATATGCATGTAATAGACTTTTCAATATTTAAAACGATGTTAATCAACATATTTCGATTACACATATGCGTTTCAATTCACCTGTGTGTTTGGTACAATACTGTTTTGGGAAATAATTTTGTGTACATTGAAACGGTTGTATTTTGCAGAATTGAGGTTATTTTATAGTTCTGTGTGTGCTGGGAGATTGGTGTTAATCTAGTTTTGAATGTGTGAGTGTCAAATGTTATTAAAATTGCAGTATTTATTGAAAAATAGTGAATTAATCTTGCAGTGAATGTGGTACAGGTTGTAGAGTCTTATCATGCGCGCGCAGCTTGCGTTCTGCGCATGCGCCGCCACTACGCATGCGCACATCTCTAAGCAAGTGTATTCTTAATACTTTCAGTAAATATTCTAACTTTAACAGTATTTTTAGATTAAAATTGAACTTATATCAATATTGACACTTCAACAAACTTAAAATACTCCTTTAATGAAATATAACGAATTATATGAGTAAAAGAAGAGTTTTTGTTTTTCTTTTTCTTCAGGAATGAAACATAGAACATTATATTAGAGAATGTAGCTAATGAAACTGCAACTCCTACTATATTTTTTTATTACAAAAATTGTAAATTAATTTCGTATGCTATAATTACTATAGTTTATATTATATATGGGTTGTAAAGAATAGTTTTTGTTGAAGCATCCTTTAATGAAACTCGTCACCCTTTCACTCAGATATTGTAAGCGCCCCATCGATATTTCACGAACGGATCCAACGTTGTCTCGCAGACTGATGAAACGCATTAGCAGAGATTTACGACAGTATACCAAGGTTTGCTGACAATAAAGACTCCGTAGATTGGCAATTTAACAAATAGCTTTACATCAGCGAGATGACGTTCGACAAACATGGTGCCCTGTCGATAAAGTCACAGGTGTTCGTTGCTCTCCAATCGTTTGTTAAAGACGGAGCTCCATGTTGTTTCATGGAAGTTCAGTCAACTGGAACGCTTTGTGCCCGGTTTTGCTCTTTGAAAATTGCTGATCGATTGATGCCTTCATAACAAAGCTTTCGGATATTCATTGCGTTCTGAGAACGATACGAATTCCTTGCCAGAAGTTTAAATAGCGTCTGGTGCACGAAATAAACTGTTGTGTCGTTATGGAACTCTTTAAAGAATCCTCCACAGACTTTTCTCACTTAAATACTACGAGTTTTATAAGGAAAATTACTTTAAATGAAGGTTTTTTAAATAGTTTGATTAACTTTTTGAGGAAACTTTTGAATATCGACATAAAACTTTTAAAGGACTTTCTGAGGTTTTTGAAACGTGCCAATTTATATAAATATTACAAGTTTTATAAGGAAAATTTTGAAAATGAACATTCTTTAAATAGTTTGTTTTTGAAAAAAAAATTGTTAAATATCGAAATAAAACTTTTAAGGGACATTTTGAGGTTCCTGAGGGAACTTTTCCGAAACGTAGCAATTTATATAAATATTACAAGTTTTATAAGGAAAATTTTGAAAATGAACATTCTTCAAATAGTTTGTTTTTGAAAAAAAAATTGTTAAATATCGAAATAAAACTTTTAAGGGACATTTTGAGGTTCCTGAGGGAACTTTTCCGAAACGTGACAATTTTGTCGCAATGTGCGATATTACCCATTTACGAAACGACGCAGAAATATGGTTTACGGATGATGCAGTTGTATTTGCACTTTTCTGTATCGCGATAAACTCTCGGGACGATTTTTCACGAGTCAAACTGAAACCATGCTCTCCGTTTCAATCGAAATTTCGATCTCCGGAATTAAATCCCCGCGCGACGTACGCGCGTCACGGATTCGATGCCACTCGAATTTCGTTCTCGATATGCGACTCTGCAAACAAATCGCGTAAATACGAGAAACAGTGTCTTGAAATTGTATTGTCTGCGTAAAAAGAGATTTAAAATAGCGGGAGTACGAAGAACGCTTTGAGACGGGAGACTTGTTATATGGCCGGAAATGTAATTTATTAAACCCTTAAGGCAATACAGACAGATGAAAATAAGCTGATATTTGTGAATTTTTTTGTATAGGACACCTTTGTTTTGCATTTTCGAAATTTCAGGTATAATTTATTATAAGTATTGCCTATTACAGAATATTTTCTGTTTTGCAAAATATTTCAAAATGGCCGAATTATGACAATTCTTTCTGGAAGTGTATCGCTTAAAACATAATATATCATATTTCTATGAAATTCAGATATTTTCCAATGTTATTAAACTTTTGACATTGTCATTAAAATAATTGTATTATTACAAAATTGCGCAACGTTACATAAATCATAAAACATGTTACATTATTATGGAGCCATCATATTTAACATATTGCATTGTTATTGACCCGTAAAATATAATATATTATCATGAAAATGTGAAATTTAACATATTTCATTATGATTCAATTCCGAAACGTGAAATATCGTATTACTATGCATACTATTACAAAATTATGACAAAAACCCAAATATTTCAACAACAGCTGCACGAAGCACGAATGTAACAAGAATTACAGAATTCGTGAGAAAGAAAAATTAATTAACGCGACAAAATAATGAGACAGCTCAACCGAGTTAAATTTCATTCAACATTTTAAAAATGTAAGTATAGAATCTGAATAATTCATGCATAATGAGCTTGGAAAGTTTTAAATGAACTAGTAACATTAATCATAGAAGTTTTATCATTTATGGAATTTCAGCAGGTTTTAATGAAACTCATTACTAAATATTTTATTAAATTTTTTTGTTAAACATGTCACTAAATGTATGACTGAAGATATCACTGAGTGTATCGTTAAAAATATTATTAAAATTAAATGTAATAAATTAGTTAAGAAAGTTAAAGAAGCTTCGTATGCCTCAGGAGTCGGCCATCTTTGATACAGCACCACGTGACTGTATCACATGACGTCAGAGCGCGCGGAATTCAAAACCTGTTACTTGAACTATTCACAAAATCTATCATTCTTAATATAACAAATAAACAATTAATATTACTTATTCATTCACTGTTTTATTCTTTTACTATAATTAACACTAATCAAGCTTCTCTTTCACATATTTATTAAATATTAAAATTTGAAAATAAATATCATGGACTAATACTTAAATATGAAAACAAAACGTTCTACAATATCTTTATTACATTTGTAATAATTAAAATTAACAATAGACAATCTTTTCAAATAATTATATCAATAGAACTCTCCCAAACTATTCCAATTATTTATTTATCTTAAACTGTCACACTTCAATGTGTTATTATACTTAAAATTATAATCAATATTCATATCCTCGAACAAACAATACCTTTTCACGTCACAAGAATATAAAACGTTCACATCGCGATCGTTAACGGAACCGACGAACATCGCGTCCCTTTACATTGTTTTACAACGTCACAAAGAGAGAGAACTTGAAAATGGACAGCGATGCATTTCAACCAGTATCGTCCTCCTGAGTGTTGTATAATGTATTCGACACATTGATGGACGGTTAATAAAATTGCGACAATGTTCATTATTCGACGATCCTCGAAATCCATACACCGAGGGACAATATATGAACGTACTCGGGACGTGTGGATAACCGAGATATACGGATCTTCGGGCGGAGCCATTATTTCGGATCAACTCGGAGAAAATCGGCTCGACTCGGGGGAATACTTGCGGTAGGTATGCGAATAGGTTCTCGAGATTTTTACATTTTTTCGTGGGCAATGAATTTTTCGAAATTTACGAATAAATTGAACATTGTGGATCATTTATTATATTTATGTAGGTACAACTAAATGTAACTTGCAAGTAAAAGTACGTTGTTCAAATCAATGAATCATCCTTAGGAGATTTCCCTGTTGACCAACTACACATATCACGGCACAAACATTGTGGACTCATCCCTATACAAGCACACTAATCAAGATTTCTGGTCCTTAATCATCGTGGTAGCCATTTTGAGTCCTGTCCTTTGACCACCTATCTCCAGTAGTAACAGTAAGCAGCAACTTTTTATACAGGAACTTTTCAAATTTAAGAAAAACTCCATCTATTAAAATATGTTATCTACAAACAGTATACCTTGTTCGTGAATTTTTGATCTGAAAAAGTCTGTTCCACTATCTTCCAAATTCTCACTTATCTCCACGTGATTAGTTTGCAAAACTAAGTGATTCTTTTGCAAAACTGAAATTAGCTGTAAGTACGTTTTATGACACAAGTCCAACATACTGTGTATAAGTCCTATACTTAATCAACCCTTAGCTCCACAAGTTTAGTGCTTAAAGCTCTTAAATAAATTGTCAATTCTACATCTCCTAAATCTCTAAAATTAACACTAAAATCTCTAACTATTCATCCGAAACGACGTCCTAATACGCACCGAACTCGAGCAGTAACTCCTCGTGCCAAAAGTGCATCGACCCGTTCCGCAATACCATTTCGCGCTAATATTTTGCCACAATGCGAGGTATCAGGCTATAAACCATCTCGGATATGGCGATTCCATTTCGCGTACCGTTGGAAAATTCATTCTGGCCATGTCCAGAAGCAGGCCATCAAAGCCGCACGCCGATGCCAAGTAATAGCCCGTTGGGACACGTATCGTATCGTGAGAACCTTTTATGGCAGGCAGATATCATCTGCATGCTGGACTTTCTGGATGTGAAAGTCAAGTATCAGTTCGACCTTCAGGAAAAAATTTTGTGGTCAGTGGGTGTCGTTTGGTGTCATAGGACGTTATTGGATGTCATCGGTAGTCATCGGATGCCATCGGCAGTCACCGGACGTCTGACAGACACCTTCAAGACGACGATGGACGCCGACAAATAACGTATATACAAGATCTGGTGTCATCTGATATTACAGGACGTCATCGATAGTCATCGGACGTCGTCGACAGTCATCGGCAGTCATCGGACGTCGCCGGACGTCTGACAGCCACCTTCAAGTTTACAATGGACACCTTCAAGTTCCTCACACAAGATCTAGGTCTAATTAAGCCAAGTTCTGTCAAAGTAACTCCGAAGCGTGAAAACACTTCAAAGACAGATCAACACGGGTTGTTGTACTACATCCTCCGTTTACGTCCAAAAGCGATTGCACCTGTGTCTTCCCCTCGCGAGAACGCGTATTTCGCAGTTTCCGAGGATAATCCGAGGCGAACGGAAGTCCTCTTAGGATACCGAGAGTGTTTACACGCTTGACTTTGGGAAAACAGTTTTTTGGATAAAGAGGATGGGCGGCCGCCTTCCTGTAGGGCCGAGAGCTTGACGTCGTACGCGATGAGCGATTAGGGTGAATAAGTGAAGGTGTAGTTTATGCTGGGGGATGGGAGTTTCGGAGTATCTTGGGAAGGGTGATAAGTGGATGAACATTCTTCTTCGTTAATGTGTTTAGAAAGGTTTCCTTTCGCTTTTTGCCGGAGTGCGTTACATTACTGTCCGGGATTTTATGCTGGGAGTTTTATCGCTGGAGATGGGAGATCGATAAAGTGCTGTTGTCTCTGATGAGAGTGAAGTGTTTATTTTGGTTAGGGACTGTTTCTGTCTTATGTATGTCATTTGATGTGGCGAGTGGACCAGAGGGGGATGTTGACGTGCTGGGTGGCTAAATAGCAGACAACATTTGCATTACTTTTATTTATTTTTTAAACTACTTCTATTTATTTTCTGACGTATTTCATAACTGAATTATTTCGTCATTAATGAGATGTTTTCAATCTTCATGGCAATCTCAAAAGGTTTTGGCCAGAGACTCAATCATTTTATGTTAAATGAAGTCAGCTGATACCTGATAGGTACATTTACCTTAATTTGCTTCTGCTTTGCTTAATGTAAAATTAAATAATATTTGTATGAATAGTAATCGAAGACATGTTCTTTCTTTTGTCTCCATCTTAATTAATAATAGCAACAGATATGATTTGAAATAATTTCAGTGACTGTCTCATCATCCGTAACAAGTAATCAAATCGATTATTTGCTTCTGAGTTGACAAATTAGAGGATCGTCCTACATTCAATTGAGATCCACAGCTAAAAATAATAGAATTCTTTCGGGTGACGGACGAGATCTATTTACGAGTGAATAAAACAAAAGCAAATACCTTGTGAACATTCCGAGTATTCCTTCAGTAGAGTTTCAAGCGTTAGCTGAGAATAAACTGTGGATCGACAGATGTCAAACATGACTGACAAAACAATACAACTCGTTAACTAGTTTAAAGGTATCAGATTCTCTCGTGAATTACATGTGAAGTCTGTTGATAAATTTAACTGAATAATACGATTACATAATAATATAATTTAAGTAAATTATGTGAATAGTACATTCACAGTTTTGTTAGTAAACAAAAGTAAAGATCAAACTACAAAAATCATATGAATGATACATATTTCATATGTATGAAAATCATACACATAACTTAATAGTTAGAATAATTATTTTGAATAATTGAAAAGTTGTGTAACACCGACATTTCTACTTATACTGAATGATACTCCAAGCTGAACGACTACGTGTCTGTGTTCGATGTTTCGAAGTGAACAACATCGTGTCTACGTATTCGATGTTCCGAAGCGAACAACCTCATTCTGTGTCTATCTGTTCGATTGCCTATTTCACAAGATGTATTTCTACGAACAAGACTGAAGTTCCATATTTTTATCAAGAAATGGAAATCCGAGTGCATTCCCAAAAAGTGACCGTCAAGTCATAAACCAAGTAACACGAATAGGAAACTGCGAATGAAGGACTCTACTAAGATTAAGGTCCCGGCAACCAGATGCGAATAAACTAAAAATACTCGATAGAATGTAACGACTCGGGTGTTGTTGCTGCTGCGGGTAAAGAACCTATTGATTCGAATGTATACAAAGTGTTCGGAGTGTCGACCATTCCTTACGACTGCTTGCACTTATCCTTATCAACCCTCAACCACTTATAGACCAGATCACTTCCCTTCGCGTCCAAATTCCTCAACGCAAATATTCCAATATTTCTGTATCCGGACCCCGTTTTTGGGCAATCTGGTCAGGCCCATGTGCGGCTCTGAACCTATTTTCCACTTGCATCTGATGCACTTATTAATCTGAACCTAAAATTCCGTTGGAACTACTCCCATTTTTACAGTCAAGCGTATGAAACTGGGACTCGAGACGGGTCAGTAATCTACAGTCGGACGGTTATTCTCGTTCGTAATAATTATACTAAAATAACGTGACTGTACTCGAAAGTTGTTAGCTTGAAGAAGTGAAACATTTAAAAGTTATAGTGAATGATTCAGTGACAGGATATATTATTATCTTGATAGGAACTTGGATCTAGATCTAATCCTCCTAGGCTATTGTATTCTGAGACCCGAACTATTTGATACGATTCTAAAAAATTATTTCCACCCAAATTTTTATGCACGTACAATTTCATGGCGGTAAAACAAATTCTTTGTCCAGAACCTTCACAAATGTAGCCACCATAAAATTTCCATCAGCCCACTTTAATTTGAACGAAAATTGATTCCGAGTATCGGAAACACCACGCATTTGTTCTTTTGTTATAAAGTAAAACGTAGACTGCGCAAAAAAGGTTGATAAAGATCTGTACAAACGAATGTAGTCGATAAATTAATTTTCGTACACGGATACACACTCAACGCGAGCATATGAAGCTGTTGCATGCATGATTGAAGTTTCCACAGTGATCTGCTTCGAAACTGGCTGAAATTTAATAACATTTTTCCAATTGATTCTCACTTTTTTTTAATTCTTAAAAATTGATGAAATCGTGCCAATTTTTTAATTCTGTAAAATTCATGAAAGCTGTTTCTTTGTTAACGGATAAAAAAAATTGGGAGAACGGCAAAATTGTGATAAAGTCTATCAGCGGTGTTCGCGATTCCCAAATCTCGTTTACGATTCCCGTCTCTCGCGTAGAATCCATTAATTTTTAACGTCGTTGGACACAAAACCTCGCGAGGGAAACTTTTACATAAGAACTTATGTCTTGCGTTTTGCATTCGAGTATGGTTTTCTTTTCTCACGAACAGATGTACGCGAAAGATTTTCTCACGCGTCTTCCATTTTGAAAATATATAGAAACGTTCAGTATTATTTTTAAACAGTTTCATAGCAATTTTAGAGTTTCTAAGAAAGTGGGTATGTGGAAAGTGAAATTTGTAAAATATTCTAGGGATCTTTTCTAGAACCTAAAATGAAATCAATCGCATCAAAAATAAAATAACTAAAATTATCCGTGAAAGATTTAGCTCTGACAGTTAAATCGAATCCATCGACCAACTTCGCACAAAATTTCCCCTAGAATTCCATTCGGAATGTGGGTCGCCGATAAACGCTCGCGAAACTCAATTAGCCTCTCCACGCCGATGTCCGCGTTCGATCCCTAAAAGAAAAGGACGGAAGTTAGTCGTGCAGCCATTTACAACGAACGATTGTCCCATAGGTAGAACAACGCGTCGTCGCGATTCATGCGTTTTCGAACGCTTTCACGGCGGTTGCGATTGTGTCCTCCCGATACTCGAAGATGCGAACCGAAAATAACCGGGAAACAGCGGTGCGAGAAAAACCGGATGCCAGCGGAGGAAATCGAGGAGGAACGGGAGAGTAAAGGTTGCATCGAAAGCAATCTAGAGAGGCGCGAACACAGAGAACGGAACAATGCGACGAGGTAAAGGGAAATGAATGCATGAGCGAATGGCGGGTATCGGGACACTTTAAGGAGACAAGAGGAACATGCGGAACAATTGGCAGATTCGAATGCTACGGCGAAACAAAAGGATTCGAGAGATGCGCTACGCGAAACATCCATTTTGATTTGCCGAGTGCAAATTGATAGGAAATGTTTGATTTGTGAAGGTATTTTTGTTGTTATTTTTTATGTATTTTAACTGCAAGTATTTTAGAAAATTTTCGTTATGATGTACTACCAAATAGAAATCAGGGAATTATCAGGAAGGGTACAAGATGGATCTCTTGGATTTTTATGAAATTTTGTAGGATGGTAGTTTAGGTGATCACGTAGGTGCAATCAGTAGGTCACAATGTTTGATGGTATTCGAGATAATCTATGTTGAAGAATTGGGAAATTAAGGGGTGTAATATCTTTACCTCTACCTAATGTTTAGGTGCATTACTTAGATTATTGTGACGCACCCATGACGCACTCATGACTATAGTGATGCACCCGTGACATACTCATGACTATAGCGACGCATCCATGACGCATGCATAACTATAGTGACGCACTTATGACTATAGCGACGCATCCATGACGCACTCATGATTATAGCGACGCACCCATGGCACATCCATGATATTCGTGACGCACTCATGACTATAGTGACGCACCGATGACACATCCATGATATTAGTGACGCACCCATGACGCACACATGACAGTAGTGACGCACCCATGACGCACTCATGACTATAGTGATGCAGCCGTGACATACTCACGACTATAGTGACGCACCCATGACTATAGTGACGCACTCATGACTATAGTGACGCACTCATGACTATAGTGACGCACTCATGACTATAGTGACGCACTCATGACGCACTCGTGACTATAGTGACGCACTCGCGACGCACTCATGACTATAGTGACGCACTCATGACGCATGCATGACTATAGTGACGCACTCATGACTATAGCGACGCATCTATGACGCACTCATGACTATAGCGACGCACCCATGGCACATCCATGATATTCGTGACGCATTCATGACTATAGTGACGCACCGATGACACATCCATGATATTAGTGACGCACCCATGACACACTCATGACTATAGAGACGCACCCATGACGCACTCATGACTATAGTGATGCAGCCGTGACATACTCATGACTATAGTGACGCACCCATGACGCATGTATGACTATAGCAACGCACTCATGACTATAGTGACGCACTCACGACGCACGCATGATTATAGTGACGCACTCACGACGCACGCATGATTATAGTGACGCACTCACGACGCACTTATGACTATAGCAACACATCCATGACGCACTCGTGACTATAGCGACGCACCAATGATATTAGTGACGCACCCATGGCACGCTCGTGATGTTAGTGACGCACTTATGATATTGGTGACGCACTCATGACTATAGTGACGCACACCCGACGCACCCGTGATATTAGCGACGCACCTATGATATTGGTGACGCACTCATGACTACAGTGACGCACACCCGACGCACCCGTGATATTAGTGACGCACCCATGGCTATAATAACGCACCCATGACATATCGATAGCATTGCACAAAATAGAAATTGATCAGGGAATTATCAGGAGGTACAAGATGGGATTCTTGGATTTTTATGAAACTTTGTAGGATGGTAATTTGGGTGATCAGTTAGACACGTGCAAAATATTAAGTCGCAACGTTTGATAGTATTAGAAATAATTGATCTTGAAGTAATGAAAGTTAAGTTTGCTTACATGTAAAGTTAAAGTATACTCTTTCCATAATTTCATGATAATATTAATATAAACTGACAACCGTGTAAGATGGTAATAAAATCTGGACAAGTAAGAACGATTTAGAGTTAAATTGATTGCCCTGAACATTAAGAGATGCGTCAAGCAGGAGTACAGTATTCGAGACGATAATATTTACTGTTCCATTCTCGCGATACGATTATTCATCTAACCCGCTTTAGGAGATTACACGACAATAGGTGAATAGAATCCTGGAGGAAGACGAACTTGCTCCAGGACAATTACCTTAATACGTTGCCTTGGGTTAACCGAATTGTTTGATGTCATGCAGATCGACCAATACATGTTACACAATGCGATGATCTCAAAGGGAGGACATATTACGGTATAAGCTGATTAGTGTGATTTTTGCTGAACGTTCAGTATCAATTACTATAATTGGTATTATTGAAAGAATCTTCAATATGTATAAACAATAATTCAATGTATGTGACAAATGAAAATTTTTAAAATAGTGAAAATGTTTGATTAAATGTTCAATTTAAGTCATTATTAAATAATCAATGATTTGACATAAGTAACACGTGTAAATTTCTAAAGTGTTGAAAATATTTAAACAAAAGTTTAATATAAATAATTAATAAACAGTCAATGATTTTATATAGTGACACGTGTACATTTTTAAAGTGTTGAAAATATTTAAACAAAAGTTTAATATAAATAATTAATAAACAGTCAATGATTTTATATAAGTGGCACGTGTACATTTTTAAAGTGTTGAAAATATTTAAACAAGAGTTCAATATAAATAATTCTTAAATAATCAATGATTTGATATAAGTGGTAATGTAAGTTTTCAAATTATTAAAAATATTTGAATAAATGTTTAATATCCCTAAATATTAAATAGTCAATGATTTGGTATAAGTGAAAAATGTAAGTTAATTTTGAGAATTGTCAATTGTTGCAATTTAAAATTTAAAAATTTTGCACCCCAAAAATCTCAAACTAGAAATTTTCCAAACTACCAAATTAACAATAAACAAATAACAAAAATCTAAAAAACTTTGAAAAACATTTTTAATAAAAAATAACTAATTAATTCTTCCATAAATCTCCACGTAATTTTTCTTTATCTTATTATTTTATCTCGTTGCAATTTCACTCGCAATTAATTAACACTAAATGTAATTTTGTTCGATTCTTTTATTTTAAAGGTGTTCCTAAGATTCGCTGAGATTAGTTCACAAGAACTACGAGTTCTTTTTTCTCTTTTTATTTTCTCTTTTGGATTACACACCACTCTTATGAAAGTCCACAAAGAGCCGCCTTCTTACGGTTTAAGAACTATACTCCTTCCTTCCTTCTTAAGGCTTCTTTCTAAAGGCTTTCTCGCTTAAGATGGTGCGTGAGGATGAGAGCTTTTATCCAGCTTCAAAATATTGCTTAAAAAATTTCAAAACTAAACTTTCAGAACCATTTTAAAGTTGAACTACAGAGTCATTTGAATATTAATCTCTGCTTTAAATATTGCCTTTAAATTATGCTCTTCATTTTTGAATTTGCAATTTGATGAGTTCTGAATTTTTCAGTTTTAGTTCATTTTTTTACATTTTGTCAGTGTAATTTTTATATAAAAAAATATCAAATTTTGCAATTTATACTTTCACGCATTTTTAAAAAATTGAAATTTCATATTTTTTATTTCGTGAATTAAAAAATTTTTAAATATAGAAATATTACATTTGTTGGTTTATAAACATATTTTCAAAATTAGAAATATTACATTTTCTTAGTTTGCAAATTAGTAAGATTTTGGGTAAAAAGCATAAAATGTTACAAGTAATAATTTTTTTAATACAAATGTCTAAAATTTTTTAATTTATACTTTTAAACATATTTGAAAATTGTAATAAATTTTTTGATTTGTTAATTTATAAATTTTTAAATATGGGAATAGACTTCGTTATAAAATTCTGCAATCTTGAATTTTTAAAATTTTCTTGATTGAATAAAATATGAAATATTCGAATTTATTAATTCATAAACCTTCCACCATAGAAATAGATTTTCAAGTCCATAAATTTTTAAATAAAGAGATATCATACTGTTCAATTAATGAATGCATTAATTTAAACGAGCAAGAATATTAAATTCTGAAATTCATAAATAATGTTTTTGTAACGACACTGGTTAATTATTACATGACTCTCCAAAACCGTATCATATTTCTTGAATTTTTAATTCAGAAAATATTGTAATGGAACCACTTTTGTTAAAGTATTTTCAATCTTTTGGAAATTTGCATTTGTCGCTTATATCAAATTATTGACTATTTAATGATTATTGAGCACTTGTTCAAATATTTTGAATATTTTGGAAATTTATATTTACTTATATCAAATTTCCAAATCTCTAAATCTCCAAATCGTCAAATTTCCAAATCCCTTATTCACCAAATTTTGTTGAAATATTTTCAAAATTTTGGAAATTTGCATTTGTTACTTATACAAAATTATTGACTATTTAATAATTACTGAGCACTTGTTCAAATATTTTAAACATTTTGGAAATTTACATTTGTCACAATTATATCAAATTTCCAAATCTCTAAATCTCAACATCTCTACATCTCTAAATTTCCAAATTCCCAAATTTCCAAATCTCCAAATCTCCAAATCTTCAAATCTCTAAATCTCCAAATTTCCAAATCTGCAAATTTTCAAATCTTCAAATCTCCAAATCTCCAAATCTCCAAATCTCCAAATCCCCAAATCCCCAATTCTCCAAATCTTCAAATCTCTAAATTTCTAAATCTCCAAATCTTCAAATCTCCAAATCTCCAAATCTCCAAATCCCCAAATCTTCACATCTCTAAATTTCCAAATCCCCAAATCTTCACATCTTTAAATTTCCAAATCTTCAAATCTCTAAATCTCCAAATCTCTAAATCTCCAAATCTCTAAATCTCCAAATCTCTAAATCTCCAAATCTCCAAATCTAAAAATTTCCAAATTTATATATTACCATATTCCCAAATTCTCAAATTTCCAAATTCTTAAATTCCCAAGTTCTCAAATTCCCAAATTCTCAAATTCTCAAATTCTCAAATTCTCAAATTCCCAAATTTTCAAACCCCTGAATTTCTGCATTTTCAAACCTTTTAATTCCCCCATTTCCAAATTCCCAAATCTCCTAATTTGCCCCTCTCTAATTCCCCACCCCTTAGACCACCCCCAATATTTAAAAATTCACATTTTCATCAACGACAAAAAAAATTTCATAAAATTTTATTTCTTCATACTTTGCATTTTCTGCACATCTATCCATCCAAACAAAAAAAAAAAAAAAAAAAAAATAATAGAAACGCTAGTTTTCACAGCGAAACAAAGTCTCGCAACTGCGTTTAATTCTGCAAGCCATAGCAAAGCAAGTGCAAATTTTCCGCGCGCATTTACACGGTAACAGGACGGATTTACTTTGTCGAATGCGAACGTACCGCGTTCGAATTGCGTTGTAATCTCTGAACGAATAGCTATCGCAATCTGCCTAAATTACTCGATTTCGGATAGGTATCGCATGAAACGCGTTTCCGAAAATTCGACACGTTGAATTATGATCGACCGAAGCGTTGTTTGTTTCAGAAATACCTTGGCATTATGAACATTGTTACGCGATATTGCGAATAATTGGCAAATCAAACATTTCAATATATTCAGATAGCCACCGTATTTCGATTTTATTTGTTTAAACAAAATCGATTGAATTTCTAGAAATTTATTGTTTTATCAAATTTTTAATTTCAATATATTCAGATGGCCAACATGTTTCGCTTATATTTGTTTAAACAAAGTCGATTGAATAATTTCAAGAAATTTATTGTTTTATCAAATTTTTAATTTCAATATATTAAGGTAGCCATCGTATTTTGTTTTTATTTGTTTAAACAAAGTCGATTAAATTTTTAAAAATAGTTGTTGTTTTACAAACTTTTATTGTTTTAAACTTTACATGATTTTTATTATATTGTAATAGTAATTCATTTTTAATTTTAACAATATTTGATTTTGTTAGGAAAAAATTATTAACAAATATTAAAAAAGAATAAATCAAAAATATTAACAAATATTTGTTGTTAAAAGAATTTGTGTCAAATGAAACGTCTTGTAAATTTGTTTATAATAAATATTTTATTGTTTACAACAATTTTTTCATGTTTAATTCTGTAGAGAAATAGAATAATTTTTATATAATTTATTACTATTATTATTTAAATAATGTGGTAAAATATTTGGTAGATTATCAGACACTCTAAAATAATATAAATTATTAAATATTTTTGGTTCAATTATTAACAAGTATTAATGAACATTAATTGATAGTAAATATTGAAATATTATTTTATAAGTATAAAACACTTTATATGTTTTATTATTTGAAACTTTTTTAAATGAATACATTTTTACGTATTTTTAAATTGAATGCATTTTTAATTATTTTTAAATTAAATGCATTTTTAAGTATTTTTAAACTGAATACATTTTTAAGTATTTTTAAATTGAATACATTTTTAAGTATTTTTAAATTGAATACATTTTTAAGTATTTTTAAATTGAATACATTTTTAAGTATTTTTAAATTGAATACATTTTTAAGTATTTTTAAATTGAATACATTTTTAAGTATTTTTAAATTGAATACATTTTTAATCATTTTTAAATTAAATACATTTTTAAACATGTTTAAATAAATACATTGTTAACCATTCTCAAATAAATACATTTTTAAACAGCATGTTTAATAGCACATCATTAAAATATTCGAGACTAGAAAATAGAATATTTAAATTTGCCGCGCAATTACTACACGCGTCATTAGAGCGTTACAGCCGGACACCGTACGATCAGATCGGAAGTGTAAATAGTTTCAAACAACGAAATCATCGTGTCCGATGGCAGTTTAATGTTAACTACAAAATCATCCTATTTAAACGAGCCTCAGTGTGTAACTGTTTGCTTTAGCTAATTGCAAAACGGTTTTAGATCAGACAATTACTAATGACAAATTACACATAGTTGCGAATCTACACGTGTTCGAATTGTTTGCCTACGTTGTTTGCGTGAAATTTTCTCCCCTGGTTCAATCATTACTGTATCAATACATTCCATGATAAAATCTTTGGTAATTAAAATATTCTGCTATGGATTTTTTAATTTTAGATTGATGGTATAGTTAATTTTATTTTAGAGAAGATATTCAGGTTTGTTTTGTAAATTAAAATAATATATTTAGTGATTTTTATGGTCTTTTTAAATAGATTTTATATTTGAAAAATTAATGAGTAGTAAATTGTGAACTGCCTTTATAAAGATGTTAAGCTAGTGAAGTATTTAACCTAATTGTGAGATTGAACAAGACAATTATATTCACTTTTTCCTTTTTATATTAAAACAAGTATAGTGTCTGAAATATTTTAAATATACTTTATATTTGAAAAATTAATGAGTAGTAAATTGTGAGCTGCCTTTATAAAGATGTTAAGGTAGTGAAGTATTTAACCTAACATTAAACAAAACAATGAACAATGAACATAAAAAATATATTTTTCATTTGCAACTAGTTTTAAAATAGTAAGTATTGTATGCACCAGTTTAAACAAAATTAAAACACAATTCCCACAATTCACAAAAGCATAAAATCAAGCATTAAAAATATTCTGTGTTCGTAGACAAAAATGTTTGCAACGAATTCTAGACGCGAAAATTTCGCGGTTTAAACGCCTTCGTTGAAACACAGAGCAGAGAAAAAGGAAGTGGACGTGTCTGAAATTCGCTGGTGTGAACAATAGCCATGGGAAGAGGGTCGACAGTTTCTACGGCACTGGTCACGCCAGTATTTTTAGATGTTCATCAAATAGTTGAGACTCGCGAATGGCTTATTTAAAGCAGCGTATTCCCGTCGATTGCGTTTGTCGTTCCATTTTTCCTCGACGCCACACTTGAAACACGCTTTCGAACAACACCAGACGAATTTCTGGCTCATTTAACCCCTGTTCGCGATAACGTTCCCAGTTATCCCTGTTTATTTGCAGGCGTCGCGTAACGGATCGCAATGAATGCCCGTCGCGTTTTATTGCGTCTTTATGCGCATTATTCAAGAACGCTCGAGAAATACTAGTTACTGTGGAGTTAAATCAAGTTTTTTAGACTTTTATGTTTATGTAATGTAGAAATACCTTGTTTGTTCATATTACAGTTATATATTATTCGTTTCATGAATATATTATTCAGATTTAAAATGTGTTTTAGTTTTCATTTTATTAATGTTTTTATTTTTACCTGATACAAATAAACAGTACAGTGGTGTGTTACAGTGATGTACATAAACATTAGCTTCATGTGCAAACTATATTTAAAATATTGGTAACACTATACTTGTTTTAATATAAAAAGAAAGAAGTGAAGTTCATTGTCTTGTTCAATGTTAGGTTAAATGCTTCACTAATTTAATATTTTGTATGCTTGATTCTATGCTTTTGTGTATTGTGGAAATTGTGTTTTAATTTTGTTTAAAGTGGTGCGTTCAATACTGCTGTACACAAGTATTTTAATATTTAAATAATAGCAAAAGTTATTTTTGTTAGTTTACTGTAAAATTATATTTAATAGTGATGTGAATTACATCTAAAATTAGTTGCAGATGAAAAATATACTTTATATGTTTTAATATAAAAAGAAAGAAGTGAAGTTCATTGTCTTGTTCAATGTTAGGTTAAATACTTCACTAGCTTAATATTTTGAATGCTTGATTCTATGGTTTTGTGAATTGTGGAAATTGTGCTTTAATTTTGTTTATGAAAGTTGTATCGTCAACTTTAGAATGTGTAATTTAATTCATATTTAACTTATCCTCTTACGTAATATAAATGAGCAATCCATCTTTACGTTAGATTAATATAAAAATCACATTTAAATGGTTGAAACGTGTATTTATATCTTATTTTAGTTTTATTTTCACCTAATCTAAAAAATATATTTGTATATTAGATTACTGTGAAAGTAATACGTTCAAGTTTATGAAATCAAATTTTCAATATTGTATTTCATTCTTATTTTTATGAAATATAAGTAAGCAATGTATTTTTGTATTAAATCAATACAGGTATCATACTTTTCAATATAAAATGTGTATTTCTTATATTGGTTTTCAATTTTTGTATTATTTTGTGCTAACGTACACTGGTTTTGTCTGAAACTACTCTACGTTGAACAAAATATAAAAAAGCATATTGTTGAATGAAATGAAAAAGAACACTATTGAATAAAATTGAAGTACGCTTGAACCAAATACAGGAGAGCACAAAATTGATTAAAATATAGAAGCAAGACAATATCAACAAATTAAAAGGAAACAAAATTGAACAAAATATAATAAAGCGCAGGATTAAAATAAAAAAAGAAAAAAGGACACAATTAAAGAGAGGTATAATAGAACAAAATACAAAAGGAACATAATTTCATAAATTAAAAAGGAGGAAAATTGAACAAAATACAAGAGGAAAGCAGTTCCACAAATCAAAAAGAAACACAATTGACTAAAATGCAAAAAGAAACATAATTTCAGAAACTAAATAAGGGGGCAATTGTATAAAATACAAAACAACACAAAATTGATCAAAATACAAAAAGAAAATAATTCAACAAATTAAAAAGTAGCAAAATAGAACAAAATATAACAAAACACAATTAAACAAAATACAAAACAAAAACCACTAATTAATAATAAAAACGTTAAAAATATTCTACAAAAATTTTCATAATATTTTTAAAAATAAATTTAAAATATCTCTGCATGATATGAAGCTTATTTTCCCCACACAAAAACAGACACCCCAATATAAAAAAATATACAGTCGTGTGACAGTTTTCACCTAATTAAAAACGCAATATTTGGCTATAAATCTGTCGTGTGAAATCATTGAGGATTAGATAACAAACGTAACAGGGTGATACATTGACCACGTTCGTGTAGATATTTTGCAAGCCAATAACAGGAAACCACGTGAATTTCATGTGGTACACATAGTAGTTCACACGGAACGCCTTTATTTATCGCAATTGCTACGTAAACACGGTCAAACAACGAGTTGAACTTGATGAAACGGAAAGAGTGTCGCTACAACATGTTTTTTATCTTTTGTCCTGTCGTTTTAGCGATTTCGACAGATGTTTGCTGCTTTTTCAACGTTATTTGTGGTTTCTGCGGTGACAGTATTTTTCTCATGCATTTTGAAGTTAGAAATAGTAATAATATTTTGTGTTAGGAGTAAAAATATTACTTAGTCAATGTTCAGATGAAATTTATTCTTGTTACATATTTAATAGTAAAATTTTCAGAAATTTTGTTATGAATGGCAATTGAAATTTTAGGTCAAAAAGCTTGTTTATCTAAGGTTATCTATCTATTTAGATTGTACATCGCACGTAATAAATAACGCATTGTAACATAAAATCGCTGGGTTCATAGTGCTACACATAACTCTCGCAGTATATCTCCCTTAATTTCGGAAGTTCCTAATTCTAACTCTGACACTATGCTTCATTTCCAATATCTAAGATCGCGAATGATTTGTAGCAATACTAAGTTCTTGTTGAACAGAAGTAATCCAATAAATCAAACGTTACAAGCTTTGCTTCGAAAATAAATTATAAGAATTCTTCACGAACGTTTCGAGAGAAACTGAAATTCTTTAAAGACAGACTCCACGCTCAACAAGTATAAATATTAAAGTTATTTGTAGTAAATTGTCGCGAGGTGATTTCAAGTTGCTCGGGACTTATTGTTAGAGTTACTCCCCCTTTGAGACGCATAGCCAGTAATTCGGTTCACTTCCGGACTTCATCATGTTAATTTACGAACTTCATGAACTTCATGGTCCTGCTGAATTTAACTTCCAGAGAATTTCGAGCGTTTACCGGGCGCCGGCCAGTTTCGACGACAGACCGTCATTATAAATTTCTACCACTATGTCACTATTAGGAACTTCGAACAAATCGTCAGGAATGTTGAAATGTAGCGGCGATTTCGCATTCATTACTTGCAATAACGTGGCACACTTGTGACGCACAATATCGTTCATATGTGACGAATCAGATTGGTATTTCTGGGATTCAAGTTTGGGTACTAATTGCAATCTTTGTTGAACGCAGTGAGGACTCTATAGTTGTCTCTACTGACCGCCGTATTTATACGCATCACAGTAACAAATTTCGATATCTGTATGGTAATTTTATTGCATTGTCTTTGATATTTTGTAACAGTTACTTAGAAGTACAATAGCCGCTCGATAAATGACCGACCGATAAATATAACTTAACGAAGTTTAATAAAATCTGATATTAACACGAATCAGTATAACAAATTTCACTAATTTAGCAAACGACCTGTGTCTCGAATTTATCTGTTTATCTACAGAGGCTATTTTATAACCTTCAATTTACAAGGTTAGGTTAAATGTTAGATGTAATGACTATAGTAGAGAAATTAAATGTTAGATGTAGAAATATTCTTCATCTGTATATTAATTTTACTGTATTATTAATCTCTGATGTTTTGATGTTTTGTGCCTTGATAACCTATCAAGGTTATGTTGTCCAGGTTGGTTAGCATCTAGGTTAGGTTAGCTCCAGGTAGGTTGACATCTAGATTAGGTTATAATTATCAAGTTGTTAAATTATCAATCTGACATATTTTTAATTTTGTATTTCATATCTTGCAATTTAAATATAAGAATGAATAAACCAAACAGTAATATCACGGCTCCACAATACCGCTATTTTACGTAGAAACAGCACACTGCTCCCCAGTGTCTACATACACAACTCCATATACATATATACATATAATGTACGAATGCATGCATATATGTACTCCGAGGTTGCATATTTGAATGCATTCATGCGATCTCTAACTTTGCGTTGATGTATAAAGTTAACATTGAAACAAGCAACTAATATTTTTCAGGGACTTCAAAAGATTTGATGTATCAAAGAGTATTTCATACTTCCACCGGGCGATGGTTCAGAAACTCTCGACAACTTTCGACCAATATTCTTCAAACAAAAGCGAAAACTGAAAACGGGAAAAGAGAGCTCCCTTTCGTTTCGAACTGAAACGAATCTACAGCTCGAACGGAATTTAAATTAAAACGAGATACTCGTGTTATTTGCTCGCAGTGATTTTCAATCGTTCCATCTATCTGGACACAATTTTTTACTGCGTTCCAATCATTAAAACTTCTCAGAGGCAGAATAAATTCGAAAAATAAACCGAATGCCTACGTGTCGTCAGAAATTGAAATCGTCGTTACAGAACAAACTTCAAGGGATTTAATAAATCTTGACTCTGATGTACTCAATATCGATTTTGGAACTAAAGAGGCGATTTCGGTGTTTCTGACTTTAGGAATTTTGGGGATTTTATGGATTTTGAGGACTTTAGGAATTTTGGGATTGTGGATTTGGGAATTTAATAGACATTGAAAATTTTCATATTTATTGATACCAAAGTTTGCACCTAATATCCCATTCTTTCCTCCATTTTCTTACTTTCCTTCACAACTCAATCGCCGTCAAACGAAGCGTCTGCAACAGTCCATAGTTGAAGCAGATTTTGCATGCGAACACGAACAATGAACTCGGACAAATTTAACAACCGAGAGGACAGACTAGTCCACGGCTAATACAATTCACATTTCGTCGAGCGACAACGTCCGAGGGACTTTTGATAGTGGCATTCCTCTCTAGCATCGAAAGCTTTACAACTTCGCTCGAAATGTTCCCTTCCGCGATTGGACTACTTCCAAACCATCTGCACTAATTCAGTCCGACTTACAAACTATAGAATTCGCAGGAATTCCGAAAAGCGGGAGAAATTGAGAGGGACGCGGATGAGGCCAGACGAAAACAATCGACACATTGTACCGGGACAATGCGATTGAAGTGCAATCGTAATCCTGCTAACAAGTCAATTTCTCTTCCACTCTAATGGCGTCTATGACGTACCGGATTAAGTCCGGCACTTTATGAAAGTTTACTAATTACTACAATAATCGGATTACGAATATGTTATTTCTACAATTTACCTGGTACGGAATATGTTTTATGGATTTCGATGATCTTGAAATATGGTATCTAGGACGATATTCTGAACAACTTTTCTCTCTATATATGACCGCTATTAGGCCTTAATTATAGAGATATTTACAGAAATGTGTTTCATGTGATAATCAATTATGGAGCGGTTTATACTTTACCGATTTTGATGACCTTGAAATATGTTCTCAAGGACGATATTCTGAACAACTTTTCTCTCCATATATGACCGCCATTAGGCCTTAATTATAGAGATATTTACAGAAATGTGTTTCATGTGATAATTAATTATGGAGCGGTTTATACTTTACCGATTTTGATGACCTTGAAATATGTTCTCTAGGACGATATTCTGAACAACTTTTCTCTCTATATATGACCGCTATTAGGCCTTAATTATAGAGATATTTGCAGAAATGTGTTTCATGTGATAATTAATTATGGAGCGGTTTATGCTTTACCGATTTTTATGACCTTGTAATATGTTCTCTAGGACGATATCCTGAACAACTTTCCTCTCTATATATGACCGCCGTTAGGCCTTAATTCTGGAGATATTCACAAAAATGTAGTTAATGTTATAATTATTTACTGAAGGTCACACACTCCACCGATTTCGATAATCTTGAAATATGTTATCAAGAACAGCATACTGAACAACTTCACTCTCTATATATAACCGCCGTTAACCCTTAGTTTGAGAGCTATTCTCAAAAATGTTATTAATATGATAATTATTCACTGAAGGTCACACACTCCACCGATTTCGATAATCTTAAAATATGTTATCAAGAACACCATACTGAACAACTTCACTCTCTATATATAACCGCCATTAACCCTTAGTTTGAGAGTTATTCTCAAAAATGTGATTATTATGATAATTATTCACTGAAGGTCACACACTCCTTCGATTTCTATAATCTTGAAATATGTTATCAAGAACACCATATTGAACAACTTCACTCTCTATATATAACCGCCGTTAAGCCTTAGTTTAAAAGTTATTCGCAAAAATGTTCAATTCAATTAATTATTCGAAATTTTCAAACAGTAATTTCAGAGAACACGTTCTTCCTCTGTCAAAGGACAAAGTTATTCATCCATCGAAATGAATGCATTTCATTCGTTTCGCGATATCATAAATCGATACCACATAGATTCGTGTCACGAATTGATAGCAGAAAATGGGTTGCAACTATCACGTTTGATATTCGAATGGAAACACACGAGCGAGAAATTTCTATTATCCGAATATGATCCGACACACTTTCGCGCATCGAAACCTCCATTAAACGAACTTCCCATTATCTGTACTCGTGGTAAAACATTAACGATCGATTATCCACAAATAAATTGACGAATTAACGTGCATAATAATGCGGACACCCGACCTGATAAGTCATACCGTTATACGAATTTTAATTGTTAATTACATTCCTAATTAGTTGATCCTGGTAAACGATCAGATATTCATCGCACAATAATTATAGTCCATAATTAATCGTTGCTATGCTTCCCGTAACGCACCATTTGCTGATAAAGTAATTATTTGTGTCAAAATTGCGGTGCAATTATTCACAAATCAATATATGATTATTTTCGGAGTAGGAACAAGTACACTTTTACAGAAAACAAACACAAAACTTAGTATATTGGAAATTGAAGTATATTGTATTGCATATTGAACTTTTCATGTTTTATAAATAGTTCTTGAATAATTTTCAGTTTATATCTCTTCAGTTTAATTTCATGTACTATGTATTTGTCATACAATTGGTGTCTCATGTTTGATGGGCTTACAGAGCTGTTGTACTGAGAACGTTTGCGTACTGTGAGCTGAAAACACTAGATCACTCTTATTAAATATTTGAATTAAAATAATGTCAAGTTTTTAATATATTTGTTAAGTATTGCTCGATGCGACGCGGTAAGGAGCGTCTTGTGTAGCGTAGTCATAAAACAGGACCTCTCCATGGTCCGCGCTAGGCTACAAAAGGGGTACCATTTTAATCTCTATGTACGACGCGCCGCTATAATGGCGGACCATCTCTCTGCACGATGGTCCACTATAGTGGCTTTCGCGAATATCATGGTGACTACATAGCGCCGTAATGGCTCACTCGCTAACCGTTTCAATTGAACGATCGTTTTCATATGTTTTGATTCGCACTTTGCCTTCACCACGTTTTAGAGTATTAACAAGTCCACAAAAGTACGTTACATGTAAATAAAAGGCGACACCAAGTTTAGACAGTGGTCCTCTTTGCACTGATACGATATTGGAAACATTTGGAAATTTTGTGAATTAAAAGATGTAAATTATCAAGGTTAAAGTACATACAATGTACTTGTGTGGTCACTTACTAATAAATAAAATTTGGAAATTTTTGGAAGATGTTATCAAGTTATCAAGGTTAAAGTATCTTTGGAAAAAAATATAATCGTGAAAGGCTTCGTTCCAGTGTAGAGAACAGTTTTACGAAATAGAATTTGAGATGACGTTAAGTTATTGAGGAAAGCATAAAAATGGAAAAATGAGAATATAATCGAGTTTTTAACCGGTTAATCGTCTTCCGAAGTGAAAAGGAAGATTTCAAGTAAATGTTAACCCATAATTGAAAATGAAAAATAAATGCGGCCAATAGACGGGACAAAGGCACCGGGGAGTTCGCAATTTTCTTCAATGGAAGGTTTTAAAACCTTGATCGCATCTCAATCGTCGAATTGAAAAGAAAGAAATTGCGTTTCGCTCGGAGACGATTAAAATTTCCAACTACTTCCACCGTCCATAAACTTTGAGCATTATTCATCACCGGTTCGACGGAATTTCCGTTCGTAAGAAGGAAAATTGAAGACACCGAAATCATAAAAGAAGAAGAAGAAAGAAAAAAGAAAGGAAATGAGTAAGAAAACGCTGTGAAATGCTTCCTTTGCTACATATTATTCCTTTGCCGTCGTAAAGAGCCCGACACCGGCTTTCGGGCGAGCTCGTAAAAAGGAATCTGCAAAGAAGTATAATAAACTGGAATGCTTCGACAGATAAGAGATGTTCACGAGGATTCGTTTAATTTTTTCTCCGGTAAATACACTTAATCACAGAAGTCACGGAAAGAATAAAGTTCGTGTAATTCCATAAATATTTAACGTGGGATCAAAGGACGTTGGCACAGTTTGAATTACGCGATGATTTCGTACAGAGGAAAGAGGTAACAACTGTTTTAAATGTAGTGCCATAGTACTGCAGTGATAACAGTTTGATTTTTATAGAATATTGAAGTATTGGTTTCGATTGACTAGTAATAAAAATTAGACAAAACATTTGAAACCTAAGTTCAGAAACGTGGTCCTAACTGGACCACATATTATACATTTAAGATACATAATCCTCCAAACCTCGAAACTATGATTCCCACAGTTTCGTTCCTCGAGCTATAAATAAATTTTTCACGCAATTAAGCAACCATCAGCAGCCAAAACCATAGTCACGTTTACTTCACACATAAGGCTATTACAACTGCAAGTTTCGTTACAACCCCCGAGGACCATGTCGGAAGTTTGCCTCATAAGCGGGGTAGAATATGTTCCATAAAAGAGAGAAATCTCCTCAACAACTTATCCTGTACATTAAATTTAACGAGTTCTAAAATCTCGGGTCAGTTGTAGCAGCTGTTCTACCGCAGTGTGTAGATACAAGCTTTAACATTCCCTGTCAGTAGCGAATCTGGTAGACCAAGGATGGTCTAATAAATGCAGGAGAAGCCACAGCAGACGGCCAAGCAGCCATAAATCGTAATGCGCAACCGGAAAGCGTTCAAACGTTATTTTGGTAGTTAACAAGCAGGCCGTAGCGTCGTTGCGACGACGAATTGCACCCGGGCGTCGGCGTCGTGCAGCGACGCACCAGAGACGCTCATCATTAAGGGATACCAACGCCCGTATGAAATAATTGTTGGCGGTAACGTGCGACTCCCCGGTTAACCGTATGAGGGTAAGTAATTACCCGTTTCGCGTCCGCAACTCTATTAATCCAGGAAGGAGAAGCAATTACTAGGAGAGAAGGCAGACTAACTTCCAGCACACTTCACGTTGTCCTACTAAACAGCAACTTCGAATTACTTTCGTCTTATTATGGTCTTCTAGTGTCCATTAATCCTTGCTTTGGACAAACTAACCTGGATGCCGACCTATCTGGATGGTGACCCATCTGGAAGGTGACCTATTTGAATGGTAAACTAGCTGGATGTCAACATAACTATAACTGTAATTCGTGTGAATATTAGGTTTTACTAAACGTTGTTAGCTTATATTTATCAGTCGGTCACTTATCGAGCGGCTATTGTACTTCTAACTAATTACAAAATATCAGAACCTAATAATACAATAAAATTAACATACAGATGAAGAATATTGTGTACATTTAACATTTAGCTTCTCTACTATAGTCATTACATCTTATATTTAACCTAACCTATATAAGTTGAAGGTTATAAAATGTCTCTCTCTTCAGACAATACTACAACGATTAAGATTGAACCGATTAACGATGAAGCCAGTATTCAATGAGTTAGCTCCCTAGTTGATAAAACGAAAAACGATGCAGTTTACCCAACATTGATAAAAAAGTCATAGAACGTAATTTGAGCAATCGCATAATCGCAACCGTCAAAATGGTCAACGTTTCACGATGAAAAATCGTAAATGCGGCTCAGTTATCGCACAAACACGCTCCTCGTGAATTAATAACGTTGTCGCTTTTAACCTCGGATAAAAACTGTTTTCGATTCGGAGATTACTCGTTGAAAATACACGATTCACATTTCTGATACGATCTTCCCGCGTGAAATCCATTTCGTAGATAAAACCGTGCAAAAAAAAAGCTTGTCGTTTTGCCTGTATTGCAATATACCGAATGTACGCAAGAATGTTTCCAATTTTGTTTGATCTTTGAACGCGGAACTCGTTGCTGCGAAAAAATTGTTACTATCCCAAAAATCTATGAATTTTTAGGTTATACTTGCAAATTCAGGATATTGAAAATTCCTTTTCACTCAACTAACAAATTTTTTAATTTTTAAAATTACAAATTTTTAGATCAATGTGTACATTTTTAGATTTACAAATTATCAGATGTATAAATTTACAAAATTGCAAGTGTTGTTATTATTGAATTTCTATTTCATAAATTTTGTATCGAGCAGTGTCTAGACTCGTTCATTTCCCGTTTTGCTTTCCTTTCTTTATTAAAAGTACAGACCAGAATTGGTGTAGTAGGAATTGGTCCCCCGGTACATGCGCATATACAACTTGTAGGTGGAAAAAGGGCCGTAAAGATGGTAATAAGAATCTTTCGGGTGGATTTTTGAATTTTGCATACGTACTGCGCAACCCTGTTGCATAAAACATGCGGTGACGTGAACACGTAGCACGTGCTTTTAAATTATCAAGGTTCCCCTTCAACTCTTCGTTTCCGTCTTGCTGGTATCGTTACTCATTCCTCCGTGCAGCTCATCGATCAAAGTGTATACATTTATTTATTTATAGAGTTTTAATTTTGTAAATTTATACATTCTAACAATTCTGTATTACAGAATGCTGTAAGGTAGTAAGGAAACATGGAGATTGGACAACTTTTCAATTTTTTAATTTTCTAATTTTTCAATTTTTTAGATTTTCAATTTTTCCAATTTCCAAATTTTCCGATTTTCCAATTTTCCTAATTTTCTTAATTTCCCAAATTACCATGTTCTCAAATCTTGGAGCTACAAATTTTCCAATTTCCAAATTTTCCAATTTCCAAATTTTCCAATTTCCAAATTTTCCAATTTTCAAATTTTCCCATTTCCAAATTTTCCAATTTCCATATTTTCAAATTTTCCTAATTTCCCAAATTATAAAATTCTCAAATCATGGAGCTCCAAATTTTCCAATTTCCAAATTTTCCATTTATCAAATTTTTCTAATTTCCTAAATTTCTAAATTCTCAAATCTTGGAGCTACTAATTTTCCAATTTCCAAATTTTCCAATTACCAAATTTTCCTATTTCCCCAAATTTCTAAATTCTCAAATTTTCCCATTTCCAAATTTTCCTAATTTCCCAAATTATAAAATTCTTAGATCTTGGAGCTCCAAATTTGCCAATTTCCAAATTTTCCTCATTTTCCAAAATACCAAACTCTCTAATCTTGGAGCTCCAAATTTTCCAATTTCCTAATTTTCCTAATTTTCCTAATTTTACTAATTTTCCTAATTTCCCACATTTCTAAATTCTCAAATCTTGGAGCTCCAAATTTTCCAATTTCCAAAATTTCCTAATTTTCCTAATCTTTCAAATTACCAAATGCTCAAATATTGGAGCTCCAAATTTCCCAATTACTAAATTTTCCCTTTTTACCGAATTTCTAAATTCTCAAATCTTGGAGGTCCAAATTTTTCAATTTCCAAAATTTCCTAATTTTTCTAATTTTTGTAATCTTTCAAATTACCAAATTCTCAATTATTGGATTTCCAAATTTCTTAATTACTAAATTTTCCTAATTTCCCAAATTTCCAAATTCTCAAATCTTGGAGCTCTAAATTTTCCCATTTTTAAATTTTCCAATTTCCCAAATCCTTAAATTTCCTAATCCTAGCGCTCCCGATTTCCCAGTTTACCAAGCTTCCATATTCCCATATCTTTAACATTTAATTTCCCATTTTTCTAACTTCCCAAATTTCCAAATTCCAAAATCCCCTAACAAAATATTTCCACCTACCCCACCACCCAAATTGCCAAATATTCCTTTCCCACACACTTCATCAATCCATCAACCACCTTATTACTAACTAATAATCCTTCCTACCACCTAGTACTATCTTCCAGAAAAAAATCAAATTTGAAAAGAGCCTTGATCACCAAAAAGCTTTCTTAAACACTCCAAAGGTCCTTAACTGAATGATTAAAGATTTCAAGAGCAGGTTTAATTGCATCGAAAGCGTAAGCACTGTCAACGATAAATTCCAGCTTCTAATGGAACCCATTCGATGGAGAAATTCGTTCAAGAGTTGCTAATAAAACGAAATTTATCTGATTCGTGACGGCACGCGATAAAAGGAGTTTTTCTCGTTCCACGAGAACGTATTTTAGCTGAATCATTCGATCTGGATATCGTCACTTCGCTAGCTTAGACTGTTATAATTAAACAGACAATAGGGGCAATTGCATGCTCGTCAATATTGGAGAAACACGTACCAGCAGGATGTCAGGAAAATTGCATAGCCTGCCTCTTGGACAGAGGTAATCAAAACGAGGTGGAAATAGCCCGATTAATAACAGAAATTGCATCGATTTTCTATAATTCGAGTAACGCGAAATCAATTCGTGAATTTCTACCATTGTCCTGCCCACATATGGAAGGATGTAATATAGGGCGTTTTAGGAACTTGTAAACTTACAACTTGAAATCCACACTTTTCCTGTTTTATAAATAGTTTTTCTGAAATGAACAATTTTCAGTTTATATCTCTTCAGTTTAATTTCATGTACTGTGTATTTGTCATACAATTTGTGTCTCATGTTTGATGGGTTTACAAAGCTGTTTTACTGAGAAAGTTTGCGTACTGTGAGCTGAAAACACTAGATCATCACTCTTATTAAATATTTGAATTAAAATAATGTCAAGTTTTTAATATAATTGCTAAGTATCGCTCGATGCGACGCGGTAAGGAGCGTCTTGTGTAGTGCGGTCATAAAACAGGACCTCTCCATGGTCCGCGCTAGGCTACAAAAGGGGTACCATTTTAACGTCTATGTACGACGCGCCGCTATAGTGGCGGACCATCTCTCTGCACGATGGTCCACTATAGTGGCTTTCGCGAATGTCATCGTGACTACATAGCGCCGTAATGTCTCACTCGCTCACCGTTTCAATTGAACGATCGTTTTCATATGTTTTGATTCGCACTTTGCCTTCACCACGTTTTAGAGTATTAACAAATCCACAAAAGTACGTTACATGTAAATAAAAGGCGACGCCAAGTTTAGGCAGTGGGACCTCTTTGCACTGATACGATATTGGAAACATTTGGAAATTTTGTGAATTAAAAGATGTAAATTATCAAGGTTAAAGTACATTACAATGTACTTGTGTGTGGTCAGTTACTAATAAATTAACCTTGATAACTTACAGCTTTCAAAAATTCACAAAATTTCCAAATTGCATTTGTAGTATCATATGAAGTATCATATCTTTGAGAACAGCATTATGACACATCAGAAACCTTACAAAACCTAAAACTTACTTTAAAACACGAACAGGTGTGATTGTTAGTGCATAATGCTATTACTGTTGAATTGTTCTTTAACAATATTTTAGACAATACCTTGAACGTTCGAAAAATTACCAAAATGTATAAATAATGGTAGCCTGTAAATTTTGTAGAAATAATCCAAATCACGGAGAATATTTGTTGTAAAAACTTGCTGGCGTACTCTCTCAACCATTCATCTTTCTTCTTTGACACTTTTCTGTGTCGGCATTGACGGAGTTATAATCTGATAGAGGTACCATAGCCACAGAGTCGAAAAGTGTGTTTTGGTTATGGCGGTAGAGTACCTGTCTGCGAATCTAACGATCCTAGGATCCTGAAAGTGAAAAAACTTCCGTTCCATCTTCTTTTTTTATTAATTGCCATGAAAACGTTAGCAAACTTCCAATTTAATTTCCCATGCACAAATATTCGTTCCTCAAAAAACTGGGTCGAGTTTAATACATCTCTGAAATGTAACAGTGTCGCGAATAAGCGAAAATTCCGGCCACCACGAAACCGGGGGTCGCAAAGAAAGAGCCACGGAAAAAGTAAGGGAAGGTGGCATCAATCGATAAGAGTGATAGATTGACGGATGAATCGTGATTGTATAGATCCGATCCTTCGACAAGAAAAAGGAGAGAAAGGAAGAAAGAAAGAGGTTTTGAGAAAAATGGGAATGAACGGGGACGAAGCTCGTGTGAAAGGATTTATCGGTGTGTACGTGCATACGAGCTTTCGAGGAGCTGCCACAATGCGTGCAATTAATTTCACCGTTCTCCATTCATCTTCCACCATTTTATTTTTAACTACTTTAATTTTGTATACAAGTTTTTCATTATTTCTCAGTTGCAAAACTATTCATCTAAAAGTTGGAGAACTTTAAAAAGATGTAAAATAATTAAATTGTGGTAGAATTAGAAAAAGGAGGGAATGCTTCAATAAGAGAATAAGTTATTTATGAAATTCCTGTCTTTTATACTCGAAGAGATATCCTCATGCTTTTGTAGTGATTAAATATTAAAAATCAGTTGTACAATTTTAATCGCCACAAAAACCATCCGAAACTCATCAACAATATTAGATTCATCTGTACTTAAAATTTCGTAGAAAAATATTGAGTGCAATGACGTTCAGATCGATTCGCAAATGGACGCCATTTCTAAAAACTGCACTAACTCGATTAAACTCTCAAGTTTCAAAAATTTGCCAAAATAACGTTCTATGAATTTCCCGTAAAAAAGCATTTTAATACTCGGAGGAAGCGCAGTAATAAAACGGTCGGCCATTTTGTCCGTTATTACAGTGCGCGTAGGTTTCTTGCGCATCCTTCCGGGCTAAGGTTACTATTAATAATTAATAAACCCCGTTGAATAATTCAACGATTGAAGTATATTCTCAACGGAACGCGTGTTTGTCAACATGTGCTCTTTTATTTCATGCCGCAGACTCGATGCGTTTTTCATGCCAGCCGTCAGAACGCAGACACACGTTCTTTTTCGCGCACGAATGTAAAGCTCTTTCACGACGAATTCATACACGGCTCCTTTTATGTTGACGGCCCGTAAACATCGGCTTTATTCGTAACAAGACGCAAGTAAATATTGACCCGACGCGAAGGGATGGTTCCTCGATTACGACCGGTTAAAACGTTTCCCTCTTATCGAAGTCCGCCTGGTCTGTTTGCGGATAATGTTTGGCCGTGTTTTGTGCGTCCTGGCGTTAGGAATCAGCCATGGATCGTGATCGAGCACCGGAGACACCGTGCACGATGTACCTACATTATTTTCTTTCGAGATTTACTCTGGCGA
Organism: Megachile leachella; assembly: GCA_963576845.1. NCBI lineage: Eukaryota > Metazoa > Arthropoda > Insecta > Hymenoptera > Megachilidae > Megachile > Megachile leachella. The sequence goes on along the minus strand of OY756252.1, from coordinate 6,775,243 downwards.
TTGCTTGTTTGAACTGCGTCGCCTCGGTCTTACACGATTTTGTTGGGGAAATGTAGTAATCAAATTCTGGTTTACTGGAAATTTCATTTGGAGGGATTTTTGGTACGTTACTCATCAAAATTATTATCAAGGTCATATAGATCTAATAACTTAACTTAATCTACTACACTGTATAAATATTTTTATAAACTAAATTGTCAAATTTAAAAATATCTGAATACTCAAGTTTCTAATGTTAGGTTAAGTAAATTAGGTTTGCTAGGTGGGTTAGGTTAGGTATGCTAGGTGGGTTAGATAGGCTAGATTAGGTGGGTTAGGTATGTTAGGTTAGGTAGGTTAGGTAGGTTAGGTATATTAGGTTAGGTGGGTTAGGTATGTTAGGTTAGGTGGGTTAGGTATGCTAGTATTTTTAAATTCCCTTATTGAACTCTGTCTACTTTTGACTTAACAAGCGTGTGTTTCTACTTAAAGGAACGTTGTCAAAGAAAATGAGGTACAAACATAACGTCTGCACGTGCGTATGCAATTTATAACTTTTAATAGCAGCGTCTCTAATTGCTTTTATTCACTGCCATTTGCATTTATTAACAGATCTACGTTCAAACGTTGAAATATTGTCAGCTATGAATTTTTAAATGAAACTCGTTAATTAATACCTAGCAGCTTTTTATTTTTTTTATAATACTGTTACATGCACGATGAAATATTATTCTTTCGAAGTTTAATTGCATTACGTAACAGTTATGGGAGTCGAAATGTCTTAACTTAATTTATGAAGATATTAGGGTATTAAAAGCTAGTGGAAGATATGAAGATTAAGCTACTGAAATTATTTAGAGAGAACTCGTATTGTAGGTTAATCGAGATGTCATTTTCATTTTAACTGTTTTAACCCTGTACCTTATGTCAAACACGACAGATTATTGCAATGGACAGAAAAAATGTTCAAATGCCAGAGATATTTGGATATGGATCACCGGTGATTGTAATTAAAATTAAACTTGAAATTCAATCGTGGTAAAAATATGAGCCAGATTTGTGGCGTTTCAGTTATGTGCCTCAAGTGTGGACACGTTATTGCAAGGGTTATGTATGTGGCCGTAGTGACGATCAGACGCGTGGAATCATTAGATCAAGCGAATATAAGTGGATCCAAGAAATTTGACCTCGGACCAGAGTTTATTTTGTACTTGACTGGAGAGTCTCCTCGAATTTTTACGTTTTACAAAAGCGGAGTGGGTTTTTGTGACATTGGAAAGTTTCTAATTTTCTATGGTTTAGCTGAAATTCGGGTGGAAATGCAGTGACGTATGAAGGTCTAGTGACCTAAGCAAGTAAACACCTCGACACGAATAGAAAACTGTGAACAAATACTCTACTGAGGTTAAGTTCGCAAAATGTGACTGACAATAAACACTAGAATTGGGTCTTGTACTGCTTGTTCTTAAACATATTTTAACTTGACGTAAACTGCTTTACAAATGATTTGAAGCTTGGTACCTCAAATTTGATTTGTTCAGTTCTGTATACATTTCTCTATAATACATCTATTTTTAAATACAAATTCTAGAACTACAGAAAATTCGATCAAAAATGAAGCTTCATTCGTGAAACCCGAATATCTGAAAATTAAAATGCGTGTATCACGAATTTAGTGTGCGTGTTTTTGAAATTGCAACCCTCGTTTGCTTGGTTCAACAAACAAAGCCCGCGTCATTCGAAACCTGCAGTCGTGCTGAGAAATTCTGCGATATTTTCTTTCATACGTAACAGCAGGATATTTTATATCTTTCTACGTTTTCTACGAAATGTCAGATTTCCCTTTGTTGCACGAGACGCGAGTTCGGAAAGAAACGTAATATAGTAGAAAGCGTTACATTTCTCGTCAACAGAAAATCGGGAAGGAATTTCATAATGTTCATCGTTCTTATTGTAAATATCGATCAGTTACACTCTGTTCCACATAACCAATTTTAAAAATTCGACATTTTCAGATTTTCAGATTTTATCTTGATATAAAAATTTAATCTATGTATTAAGATAATCTCTGTAATCTTTATTTGTTTGACATTGACTTACTAATCTTAATGTATGTAGATAATTTACGTATTAGATGATATGTTATTTTGGTATTAGATAATGTATTATCTTCATGCAATCTATTATTTTGTTATCAGACAATATATTATCTCGATACAATCTATTATCTCGACACTAGATGTTTTATTATCTTAGCACAATCTATTATCTCGACACTAGATAATTTATTATCTTGACACAATCTATTATCTCGACACTAGATAATTTATTATCCTGACACAATCTATTATCTCGATACTAGATAATTAATTATCTTGACACAATCTATTATCTCGACGCTAGATAATTTATTATCTTAACGTCAGATCCATCATCTAAATACAAAAAATAATTTAATGATTCCTTTAATAATATTCTTCAAGTTATATAATTTAAAGTAACACAAATTAATTTTCAGGATTATAGTGATAAACGTACAATTTATTCGATTAACATCAAACAGCTAAATAAACGTACTCTGAGCGTTATATAACGCCACAAGTAACGCAGAGAAGTTTATCAGTAATTGCAAACGCATGGAAACAAATTTGCGGGGTAGGAGTGAAAAATTAGCAACTCCAAAACAACCGAGCGAAACTTGAGCCGAGACACGATGAATTCATACGACATATATTCGTATTGCGGTGCATTTGCAATTTCAAAAGTTTGCAAGTTTATACATGCAACTCGAGAGTGGATCTTGCACGCAAACTTTGGCAAGAACCGTTCTAATTTTCCTCGACATCTTTCGGGAAATGGCGATATACGATATCAATCGGGTCCATTAGAAGATTGGTCATAAATTTAATAATGAAGGTTCGATTAATTAAGGGATTAAACCAAAAAATCCTCGAGAAAATTAATTTTTATTGTAACTAATTATTTTTTATTTTACTATTTTATTTATTTTGTATTTTACAATATTTATTATATGTATAATAAATTTAGTTTATAAATACGTATTTGAAATTAAAGCGAATGGTGGTTGTATTTCAATAAAATCAAGATCACCAATAATTAATTAAATAGCAGTAAGTATGCTTCTAATAATTTTGCAACGTCAACTGCCAACAGACCATTCAAATATCGGTCTCTTTCGTTCGAAAATCGCCATCCAATAAATTACAAAAGAAGTCAGAGGAACGTTCGGAGAAATTCTGTTGCGCGCTAAATTGTTACATTAACAGCACGTCTCGTGTGAAGGCGTGCCGTAAACAACAGCGAACAAAGTACGGATTAAAAGAGCCACGATTTACGGTGTTCTCGTTGGCTAATGAAAATCGTTCCTCGCTTTGGTCTCTGGACGTACACCGACAGAAAAACGACCACGTCGAATGCGTATAACTCATCGGAGTTGGACGCTGGCTGGAGTACTCATTTACGGGAATGCGATGGCCATTCTGTATCCATGTAACGAATTCTTGCGTGGCGGGAAAATATTGAAACGGGAGATGGCGGGAACGGCGAATGATGCATTGCCTGTCGATCGAGCTGGATATTTTTACGTGTATATGGAGGTACGAGCTTCTCTTGGAAATAAGTGGATACTTCTCTTGGATACTTGTGAGTTGCTTTTGGATATTAGTGTGGAGAGTCGCTGTTCCTCTTGGAAGTAAATGGGGGAAGTCACTAGTTTTTTTTTGTTACAAGGTTTAGGAGTGTTGGGACACTCAGTAGTTTCTTTTGGCTACACGGTTTAGGAGTGGTGGGACACTCAGTACTTTCTTTTGGCTACAAGGTTTAGGAGTGTTAGGATACTCAGTAGTTTCTTTTGGCTACAAGGTTTAGGAGTGTTAGGACACTCACTAGTTTCTCATGAAAATAAGTATGGGAACACTCTTAGTTCCACTTGGAATCAAACGTGGGGACATTCAATAGCTTTTCTTGGCTATAAATGTGGGGACACTCAATAGTTCCACTTGGAAGCAACTGTGAAGACACTCACTAGTTCCACTTGGAATCAAATGTGGAGGCACTCACTAGTTCCACTTGGAATCAAATGTGGAGGCACTCACTAGTTCCACTTGAAATCAAATGTGGGGACACTCACTAGTTCCACTTGGAATCAAATGTGGAGACACTCACTAGTTCCACTTGGAATCAAATGTGGGGACACTCACTAGTTCCACTTGGAAGCAAATGTGGAAACACTCACTAGTTACTTTTGGAAATAAGTATAGAGCCACTCACTAGTTTCTCTTGGTCATAAGTATGGGGACACTCATTAGTGTCTCTGCACCATAAGAGTGGAGGCATTCATACTGTTCACAAGTATTAAGACGCTTACTTTGTCCACAAGTGTTAGGACACTCATCTTGTCTACAAGTATTAGAACACTCACCTTGTCCAGAAGTAGTAGTACACTTACCTTGTCCACAAGTTTAAGGACACTCATCTAATCCACAAGTATTAGGATACTTACCTCGTCCATAACTATTAAGACAGTCACCTTGCCCATATGTAGTAGGACACTCACATTGTCCATATATAGTAGGACACTCACCTTGTCCACAAGTTTAAGGACACTCATCTAATCCACAAGTATTAGGATACTTACCTCGTCCATAAGTATTAAGACAGTCACCTTGCCCATATGTAGTAGGACACTCATATTGTCCATATATAGTAGGACACTCACCTTGTCCACAAGTTTAAGGACACTCATCTAATCCACAAGTATTAGGATACTTACCTCGTCCATAAGTATTAGGACAGTCACCTTGCCCATATGTAGTAGGACACTCACATTGTCCATATATAGTAGGACACTCACCTTGTCCACAAGTTTAAGGACACTCATCTAATCCACAAGTATTAGGATACTTACCTCGTCCATAAGTATTAGGACAGTCACCTTGCTCATATGTAGTAGGACACTCACATTATCCATATATAGTAGGACACTCACCTTGTCCACAAGTTTAAGGACACTCATCTAATCCACAAGTATTAGGATACTTACCTCGTCCATAAGTATTAGGACAGTCACCTTGCTCATATGTAGTAGGACACTCACATTGTCCATATATAGTAGGACACTCACCTTGTCCACAAGTTTAAGGACACTCATCTAATCCACAAGTATTAGGATACTTACCTCGTCCATAAGTATTAGGACAGTCACCTTGCCCATATGTAGTAGGACACTCACATTATCCATATATAGTAGGACACTCACCTTGTCCACAAGTTTAAGGATACTCATCTAATCCACAAGTATTAGGATACTTACCTCGTCCATAAGTATTAGGACAGTCACCTTACCCATATGTAGTAGGACACTCACATTGTCCATATATAGTAGTACACTTACCTTGTCCACAAGTTTAAGGACACTCATCTAATCCACAAGTATTAGGATACTTACCTCGTCCATAAGTATTAAGACAGTCACCTTGCCCATATGTAGTAGGACACTCACATTATCCATATATAGTAGGACACTCACCTTGTCCACAAGTTTAAGGACACTCATCTAATCCACAAGTATTAGGATACTTACCTCGTCCATAAGTATTAGGACAGTCACCTTGCCCATATGTAGTAGGACACTCACATTGTCCATATATAGTAGGACATTCACCTTGTCCACAACTATTAATACTCTCACCTGGTCCACAAGTATCAGCACATTTACTAGTTCCAAATTTATACTCACTTAACAGCAGGACATGTGATCATTTGGAAGATCAGATGCGTATAGTCGTTCTCTTTGGTATATTATTAAAAATAAGTGAATGTTGATGTTTTACAATGGTGTCCAAGTACATGTCGTTACATTCTATCGAGTATTTTTAGTATATTCGCATCTGGTTGCCGGAACCTTAATCTTGGTAGAGTCCTTCATTCGCAGTTTCATATTCGTTGCTTGGTTTATTACATGACGGTCACTGTTTGGCAAATGCAGTCGGCTTTCCATTTCCAGCCAAATTTCTGTATTCTATAGAAATATGGAACCTCAGCCTTGTTCATAAAAATCACCTCCATCTTACAAAACATATTACCTATTTATACACGAAAAATAAATAACAAAAATCCAACTGAAAGAAATTTACAAGAAAAGCAATTCAGCCGCCGGAAAAATCTCATTAACGTCTGTCAACGTTCGTGCTATATTTCACGTTCACTTTACCGCCGATCTATCTGCGTATATATATACACACAGACTCCGTTCGGCAACAACTTTCCTATTTATCGAAAGTTCAAATATATTTCTCTCGTTTTTCCCGTCTCTGCCTTAAACTCGTTCCTCGATCCTTTGAGAAGCGTGTAACCATGCATCCGCGATACACGGACCAAAAGCAACAGCGATGGGATTCATTTTGCCGCACAAAGCCCCAACCAAAATGGCGGATTATAAAGTGTCGGGAACAGCGGACCGAGTTACGGTTTCGCCTCATGTAATTGTAATACATTTTCCGCGTATGTGCGAAATTACAACGAATAAATTCGTTATATTCCGGCTAGCCGTGACAATCGTTCACTTTGATGTGGATGAGGTGAAATTCAACGTTTGTTCGGACGGTAAGCAAATTGCTGAGTTTTATCGGCACCTGATGCCGCGAATATCGTAACTGTTTTATGCTGCATATTCTCTGTTTTACAACTGCTGTTTACTCTAACAGGCTCCTTTTTTACTTCTCATATTACTCTGTGCGAATTGTGTGAAAAAGTTGTTTGAATTATGTAATATCTGTGGCAGCGTGCAGTAGGATGCAAGAGACAAGGAAAATACTTTTTAGAGACACAAGTAATTTCAGTATGCAAACATACAAGTATCGGTAGGTTAGGATTTCGACGCGGTAACGCGACTGCGCATGCGCAGAGCGTGCAAATATGGCGGACACCGTAATGGCGGACAAAGAAGAGTTTAAGCACATTTAGTATTAACTTAACAGTTTAAGTAATTTATCTGTAATAAATATTCTGTTATTTCTCTGTAACATACTGTATTTTCTTATATACAATATAACTGCATACAAGATCGTATAATTGTTTTACTGTTGATAGAATATTATTGCAATCAAATATTTTTAAAATTCTCTCACGAGATAGACTTTAAATCTTCTACACTTTATATTCTTTGTATTTATATTTAAGTACTTTTCTACACTTTTATATTTGAAATTAATTATCTTATAAGACTGCAATTTCCTGAAACTAAAATATCTACACAAACCTAAAATAACTTCCTACAGTAAAATATCTAACGCAATACAAGAAAATACCTAAAAGCTTCCTGATCGACACAGAGTGCTACCGAATACGTGCAACATAAATGAAAAACGAACCAAGATTATCAAATACAGTTTCCTTGTACGCAATAAATCGAATTTTGAGCTCCATATTTATTTCTATCAGTTGTCCATTGAAAAAGTGTTAACGCGAACGTGAGGTTAAAGTTTCTAATTTTTCCTTTCGAAGTACACACTATTGGCTGTCAATGGCGATACAGATTGGATTAATAGAGCCACAGCGAAAGCTTTCCGGTAGGTATTGAACTTTACCTGCGCAGAATACGTGGATGTACCATATTTCAAGGTTGTCGAATGTTTCACACGTTCTTAATTTTCGGAAATCAGCTCGCAATCCACTCGTTCGGATATGTCGTACGCCGAGATTTACGACACGTCACTGGCGAGGTAACAAGAACCTTCGAGTCTGGGATTTGTACAATCTTCCCGTTATAAACGAGTTCGGGTATCATACTGGTTATTAGAAGGAATTTGTTTTTGGAAAGAAGGAAGGAGTTTTTTGAATGCGTGAAAGTGTTGATGGTTTTGATGAGGGAGTCTTGGAGAGATGGAGAGATTAACACTTTAATGGCCGCACGTCTACGCAGTCAAACGCCACCAGGCAATATTTTTAAAGTACAGCACTATAGTGTAAAATGTAAAATTAAAAATAGGCAATGAAACGATACTTACCTAAAATGAAAGACGTAGCGATGAAACACGTTGTGTGAACGGCCAACAACGGTTGTTTCGCCCATCACACAAATGTTGTGTGAGCGGTAATTAAACTGTTAAGGGAGAGTGGTGGATAATTGGTGGGAATGGTTGGGTTGATTTGAGTGAATAATGTCGGATTTCGGGGTTTTAATAGGTGTTTTAATGGGATTTGGAGGTTTGGGAGTTTTAGGTTGGGGATTTGGGGAGTTGGCAATTTGGAGATTTGGGGATTTGAATAGTTGGAAGGTGTAGAATTTGGGGATTTAGGAGGTCTGGAATTTGGGAACTTGGAGATTTGGGGATTTAGAAAGTCTGGAATTTGGGAATTTAGAGATTTGAAGATTTGGTAATTTGGGAATTGGGAGATTTGGGAATTTGGGGGTTTGGGGGCTTGGGGATTTGGGAATTTGAGAAGGTGGAAATTTGGAAAATTGGGAGGTCTAGGATTTGGAAATTTGAGAATATGGAAACTTGAGAAGGTGGAAATTTAAGAAGGTGGAAACTTGAGAAGGTGGAAATTTGAGAAAGTGGAAATTTGAGAATATGGAAACTTGAGAAGGTGGAAATTTGAGAAGGTGGTAATTTAAGAAGGTGGAAACTTGAGAAGGTGGAAATTTGGAAAATTGGGAGGTCTAGGATTTGGAAATTTGAGAATATGGAAACTTGAGAAGGTGGAAACTTGAGATGGTGGAAATTTAAGAATATGGAAATTTGAGAAGGTGGAAACTTGAGAAAGTGGAAATTTGAGAATATGGACATTTGAGAAGGTGGAAATTTGAAAAGGTGGAAACTTGAGAACGTTGAAATTTGAGAATATGGAAATTTGAGAACGTGGAAATTTGAGTGGTTGAAATTTGAGAATACGGAAATTAGAGAAGGTTGAAATTTGAAAACATGGAAATTGGAGAATTTGAAGATTCTTAAAAATTATACATAGGAATCTGAAAATTCTGAAATATCCAATAATACATTACTTACATCAGACAAATAATATTTCTATATAAATCCTATAATTTACAAATATTCTTCTTCTTCTTCTTCATAGGTGTTTAACGTCGCGTCGACTGCATGGTCATTGGCGACGGCAGTATCCTTGGAAACTATAATTTCTTGTACATCTTGGTTTCTTTCAGGAAGTTTATAGTGTTCCTTATGTGGTCTTTGGTTGTGGACACAGTATCCGGCTTTAATTTATATTTTTCCACGCCATATTTAATTACAATAAAACTGTCCAGTAATAAAAAATATAGATTCTTAATTACTGTTAATATTAATTACCTTAATATTGATTAGTCCAACACTTTTTTTCTTTTTCTTTTTTTTTTTTAACTTAATGTTAATTGTACGCTGACGACCTAATATTAATTATACTTTCGAAAGACTGCCATTTCTATTCAAGTTTAAATGCATGAATTATTTTCGTCGAAGATTAATTAAATACAACAAATAAAGCACGATAACGTCACGGAAGAAAGATTAATGAAGGTACTTCGCTGTACTTTTGCTCTTAATTGCTTCTGTAATATAAAATCTATTTTAACTTTCCAGATTAATATTCATTGACAAAATTTGCAAACAAATTTCGTATATCCAAATTAACGAGTTTCTGTAGAATGGATAGAAAGTCCTTTTTAAGTAAAAAATTCTACAACGTGAATTTTTATTGAATTTTTGAAGTTTCAATTTTCTACAAAATTCTACTTTCAAATTTTTTAATTTATTTCAAGGTTTAAAATATGCAATGTTTGAAGTAGATTCAATTTTTATATTTAACTCTCAAGTTTTCAAAATTTTCAATTTTTCTTAATTTTTTCAAATTTTTTTTTAATTCTCAAGTTTTCAAATTTTTCAAATTTCCTTAATTTTTCTAATTTTTTTAATTCTCAAGTTTTCAAATTTCTCAAATTTTTCAAATTTCCTTAATTTTTCTAATTTTTTTAATGCTCATGTTTTTAAATTTCTCAAATTTCTCTAATTTTTCAAATTTATTTTTAATTCTTAAGTTTTCAAATTTTCAAACTTTTTTAATTCTCAAGCATTAAAGTCTACAATTTTTTTTTATTCTCAAGTTGAAGAATTTGCTACTTTTCCAAAAATCTAAAATTCATTAAAAATCTAAATTTCTCAAAATTTCACTCTCTCATTTTATTTTTTTTATTCAATACAAATAATCTTTCTGAAAAATTCAAAAACGATAAAAATGTCTACCCTTTATCATAATTTTGTCTCGCAATGACCTAACTAGATTTCCTCAATTTCAGAAATTAGACTAATTCTAAAAATTATTAGAAACTCCTTCGCTCTAAATAAATATTTTCGTCCTATTCAGAAAAGTCACATCCCAGAAATAATGAAAAATAAATTGCAACCTTAATATCTTACGGTAGCAATAAAAATGTCTGCCTTTATCATAATTTTGTCTCGCAATCACCTAACTAGATTTCCTCAATTTCATAAATTAGACTAATTCTAAAAATTATTAGAAACTCCTTCGCTCTAAATAAATATTTTCATCGAGTTCAGAAAAGTCACATCCCAGAAATAATGAAAAATAAATCGCAACCTCAATATCTTACGGTAGCGATAAAAATGTCTGCCTTTATCATAATTTTGTCTCGCAATGACCTAACTAGATTTCCCATAGCCATTGAATAAGATCGCGCAGCATTGATAGTAGAATTTGATCACGATAAGGTAGTTGTAGAATATCGGTGGAAGCGATCGGGCGAAAGGAAAACACGCGCAAAGGGACTAGATTTCCCATTACTCGTAAAATAGATGTAATACATATCCATCGTATTGCTTCCTCCATTTTCTCGTCGGAAAACAGTCCGTATCCATTGTTCGCTTTCTCCGGTGGTCCTTTTCCGATCTGCTAGCTAACTTCGATGCGCTGTTTTTCAATGGGGAAAGCTTCTTGGAACGTATCCATCGAAAATACATTTTCTATAGAGGAACGTGGTAACGCGGTCACCGAGAAACTGGCAATCGAATCGAAAAGGATACAGCTTCTTCGTAGAATGCGAGATGATCTCGCATGAACGCGAATTTACTAGTCTAAATGTCACCCATAATGGTGGATGCATTATTTACCGCTGGAGAGATTCCAGACGATCGTTGAATCTCGCTTATTTACCATGTGAAACGGGTGAAAGTGTTTATGTAAATGTGCTATGAATGTTTCGGCCTCTGCAAATGCTTTTGGGAGATTTTCACCCAGTCTTGCTACAGTTTTATGTCGTGGATATAAGCGGTATCGGGAAATGCTTTGATGCACATGTATGCACGTATGGTTTCATGTGCAAGATATCTTGTTACATGTGCAATATGATATTTTAGATGATACATGTGTTTATGTGTTGTTAGAATGTGCTGTGTGATAGATGTGTGTCATGTGTAATATACATATGTGATGCATCACTTGTAACGTGTCATATGTGGTGGTACACGTATGGTTTCATGTGCAAGATATCTTGTTACATGTGCAATATGATATTTTAGATGATACATGTGTTTATGTGTTGTTGGAATGTGCTGTGTGATAGATATGTGTCATGTGTAATATACATATGTGATGCATCATTTGTAACGTGTCATATGTGGTGGTACACGTATGATCTTATGTGCAAGGTATCTTGTTACATGTGCAATATGATATTTTAGATGGTACATGTGTTTATGTGTTGTTTAAAATGTACTGTATGATGGATATGTGTCATGTGTAATATTATACATATGTGATGCATCACTTGTAACGTGTCATATGTGGTGGTACACGTATGGTTTTATCTGTAAGGTTTTATATTACATGTGTAATATGAAATATCTGACGTTATACATGTTCATGTGTAACTTTTAATGTGATGTGTGAGTTACATATATGTGTCAAATGCAATGGGTAACATTACACACATGTGTAATTATACATATATGTCTAATATGTAATTTGTAATATTGTACATGTATGTATGATATAGTGTGTCATGTTACATATATGTACAATATGCAATGTGTAATAACAAATATGTGTCTTATATGTCACTTTTAACGTACAATGTGTGCTACACATATGTGTCATATGTAATGTGTGCTGTGTGATATTACACATTGTTAGTCTCTTTCAATAGAAGGTATGATACTGCACACATGCATACGTAATATGTACATATGTCATATGTAATACGTAATCTGTAATATTACACAAATCTGTCATATGTAACCTTACACATATGTATGATACACGTCATATCTAATATTACATCACACATACATATAATACATAACTAAACTTGAAAACCCAAAATTCGACAATTTTTATTAAATAAAAAAAAGTGCATGAAAATTAAAATAATTGCTTCTTAAAATAAAATAATTACTACTTAATAGTAAAATTCACTGTTAATTATTTCCACTTCACACACACACTCCACGGATCAAATCGATCCACCCACACCTAACCGACTTTTATGCATTCTATATATCTCACAATAAAAGCTCCATCCGCAATAATAAATTCTACATTATTCCAACATATTGGCATTCTAAAAGGAATTTTAAAACACAATTCCCCCATCGATTTCCTATATTTTTTGTTACACAAAATTAATTACGTTAACAAATGAACGATTTATGAATGAACAATAAACAAACATTATTAAAAAGCCTTTAATAAATGATTGTAATCAGAACATTCCTTTCCTGGTATTTGAAATCATTGAATTTCGCTGGCAATTTTCTGTAGAATTGTGCAGCAGTGACCTGAACAAAACAGCGTTACACGGATAAAAATTGTAACAGTTTGAATACACAGAGAAACTGTAATCATTGGGAGTAATAACTAGAACGAATTCGCGTCGAAATGTAAATAAAACAGGGCAAGCGTTGGAACAGATGCTTAAAATTTATCATGCTTATGATTTTTATAAATGGAGGACAAATTTGGGAAAATAGCTGGAAGAAATTATTGGAAAATTGCTCGATTTCTGTTAGAATGTGAGAGAGCACAATTAGAGGGGACACTGATAGGGAGGACACAATTAGGGTACAATTTGGGTGGGCACACTGTGGGCACAATTAGTCACAATTAGGTCGGACACAATTTGAAACCATGTGAAAACAGTTCATACCTATCGCTACCGTCACCGAATTAAGGAGGACATAATTTGAAACCATGTGAAAACAGTTCATACCCATCGCTACCGTCAACGAATTAAGGAGTACACAATTTGAAACCATGTGAAAACAGTTCATACCCATCGCTACCGTCACCGAATTAGGGTGGACACAATTTGAAACCATGTGAAAACAGTTCATACCCATCGCTACCGTCACCGAATTAGGGAGAACACAATTTGAAACCATGTGAAAACAGTTCATACCCATCGCTACCGTCAACGAATTAAGGAGTACACAATTTGAAACCATGTGAAAACAGTTCATACCCATCGCTACCGTCACCGAATTAGGGAGTACACAATTTGAAACCATGTGAAAACAGTTCATACCCATCGCTACCGTCACCGAATTAGGGAGTACACAATTTGAAACCATGTGAAAACAGTTCATACCCATCGCTACCATCAACGAATTAAGGAGTACACAATTTGAAACCATGTGAAAACAGTTCATACCCATCGCTACCGTCAACGAATTAAGGAGTACACAATTTGAAACCATGTGAAAACAGTTCATACCCATCGCTACCGTCACCAAATTAGGGAGTACACCATTTGAAACCATGTGAAAACAGTTCATACCCATCGCTACCGTCAACGAATTAAGGAGTACACAATTTGACACCATGTGAAAACAGTTCATACCCATCGCTACCGTCACCGAATTAAGGAGTACACAATTTGAAACCATGTGAAAACAGTTCATACCCATCGCTACCGTCACCAAATTAGGGAGGACACAATTTGAAACCATGTGAAAACAATTCATACCCATCGCTACCGTCACCGAATAATCAGTTTGAACCACGCATTGAAAAGTCCAGACTGGGCTAGAAGACACGGAAAAGTGATTTTGCAACACGACGTCGCATCACACACTGCGAAAACGGTTAAAGACACAATTTCTGCATGTGGTTGGTCTTGTCCCACCCGCCATACCAGACTTGACCCTTTCAGACTACCACTTGTCAGTGGCTCACTTTTATAGGAACACAACAGTTACGAAGGTATCGATGCCTCGATTTCTCTCAAAATGTGAACAATTAGGGAGGGCACAATTTGAAGGGCATAGCTAGTGATGGTGGTAGAATTATTAACCGGTACACCTAGAGTACTTCTTTGTGAATAAGCAAATAGTATGAACAGTATAAATTTGTTACTATTTCTATTATAAAATTTATGCTGTACATAAACTTGTATTAAATTAGCAAACTGTATAGGGTTTATATAATGTGCAGTTGTAGAGTACATGTGTATGTGCAGTTATGGAGTCCATGCGTATGTACAGTTATGAAGTCCATTCGTATGTATAGTTATGGAGTCCCTGTCTATGTACAGTTATGAAGTCCATACGTGTGCTCAGTTATGAAGTCTATGTATTTGTTCAGTTATGAAGTCCATACTTATGTACACTTATGGAGTCCATATGTACGTACAGTTATGAAGTCCATATATGCATATGTACGGTTATGGAATCCCCTACCTATGTACAGTTATGAAGTCCATACGTGTGCTCAGTTATGAAGTCTATGTATTTGTTCAGTTATGAAGTCCATACTTATGTACACTTATGGAATCCATATGTACGTACAGTTATGAAGTCCATATAAGCATATGTACGGTTATGGAATCTCCTACCTATGTGCAGTTATGGAGTCCATACGTATGCACAGTTATGAAGTCTATGTATTTGTTCAGTTATGAAGTCCATACGTATGTACACTTATGGAGTCCATATGTACGTACAGTTATGAAGTCCATATATGCATATGTACGGTTATGGAATCCCCTACCTGTCTGCAGTTATGGAGTCCATACATATGCACAGTTATGAAGTCTATCTATATGTTCTTAATTTTCAGGTTTTCAAGTTTTCAAATTTTTATCATATTTTCTCCGTACCAAATTCCCCCTCATCCAACACCCAATGCAACATTCACCTATAACCTTCACGACGCACCACATGCGTCACTGATATAAAATCCCCGAATAAACCAACGAATCGAATCCGACTTCTGATACGACCCGATGTATTTTGAATCTATTTCCAGCGATTGAACCATCTTAATTGGCTTCGTCCCCGTTCTATTCCGAGCTGAATGTCGCAATCCTATGCAGAGTATAAAGTGGTTTCCGATATCCACGTATCGTTGACCATCGAGGGTGCACCTGGTGAATGAATCTTTTTCGTACCGATCACTTTCAACATGGCCACGTTTCTACGAGTTCAGTTCTATGATGACTGGTCTTTCGATTTTGAGGTTCACTGCTGGATTGCTTAATTTGCTTCGTCCACGAATTCACGGTGAACAGGCATTCCCTCGATTCTCGATTGCTTTGTGCATACAGGGTGGTTGGGAAACATTCAAAGTTGCAAATTCAAAAGTACAAAAATTCGCAGCAATAAAATTGCAACAAAAATTACTTCTCGAAATCTCAAATCCCAAAAGTCCAACATTTACCACGTATCAATGATTATTTAATTAGCATAAATAAATTCACAGCTTGCGGCGTAATAACCGTCGACAAAGTAGCTACAATCAACCCAAATGTTGTCCAAACATGAAATGTTCATTTGTCCCCGTAAAGCATGCACGAAACAACGAGCACGCTCCAACAAGATTTTCATAAATAATCAGAAAATTAACGTCCCCCTTTTTCAATCATTATCTGTAAATTTACTGTTTTACGTTCGCGTTTGTCCGGCTTTATGAAAACGTTTATTGAACCTTTGATTGTAAAACGTATCGAATTTTATGGCGTACTTACGTTTCGAGCATGAAATCTGTAAGTACCGTAAATGTTTTCAACGCAACGTTTTGCATAAATTATTGAACGAGATTTGCGTTCAATTGTACACAACTTTATTTTATTCGAGCTCTCTTCACGCAATTAAACTTCATTCATAAATTCTGTTTGCGATCGTTTATTTATGCAAGTTTGCGAGGGAGAAAATGTGGCGGGTCGTTATGGGGATTTCGTGTGCAATGCATTCGTGACGTACACTCTTATGACACAGTCGATATACGTATGACGCACTTGTGACGCATCCATAACACTATTGTGACGCACTCGTGACGCACCCAGGACGCTATTGTGACACACTCGTGACGCACCCATAACACTATTGTGATATAATCGCGACGCACGCAATGCAAGCATGACGCACTTGTGACGCGCTCCTGACGAACTCAATATACATATGACGCATTTGTCGCGCACCAACAACACTATTGTGACGCACTAGTGACGCACACAATGCAAGTATGACGCACTTGCGACGCACCTCTGACGCACTCAATATACATATGACGCACTTGTGACGCACCAATAACACTATAGTGACGCGATTGTGACGCACCGATAACACTATTGCGACGCACTCATGACGCACCCATAACACTATTGTGACACACTTGTGACGCACAGAATGCAAGTATGACGCACTCGTGACGCGATCCTGACGAACGCAATATACATATGACGCACTTGTGACGCACCAACAACACTATTGTGACGCACTCGCGACGCACCCATAACACTATTGTGACACACGCGTGACGCACAGAATGCAAGTATGACGCACTTGTGACGTGCTCCTGACGAACTCAATATACATACGACGCACTTGTGACGCACCAATAACACTATAGTGACGCGATGGTAACGCACCGATAACACTATTGCGACGCACTCATGACACACTCAACGCACGTATGACTCACTCGTGACGCACCCATGACGCATTTACACAACGATTACATATCGAAAAAGTCAACAGATAAATTATTAATTTATGGTATTAAGCAGAGTTTCTGACGGAACTCGTGTAGTTATTTCGTAATTTATTCAACGTTTCGATAGATTTTATTTATTTTTTTTTTTTCGTCGTACTAAAACCCGAATGAATATTCAACGGTGTACGTTTTAAACGAACGACAAACCGAGAGTGTTATTTAATGCAGACACCTTGAGTACATAAACACGGCTAAGTACACGGACGAAATTTCGAAGCAAACTTCATCGTTCCTCCGCGACTCGGTTCTCTGTTTAAATTTGTTATTACCATCGCATAAAAGCAACGGCCGATAAATCAGAACGATACATCCAAGCCGAAGAGTTGCGATAAATTTTCAACCATCACGAAAGTTAATCCACCGACTACGGTGAACGCGTTTCGCGAACGAATAATTTATCAACGATCGCGTGAATTAATCCGAGGCAATTTGATTTGTACAAATAACGTGAGGGGTATTTAATGAATACGCAACGGTTCGAGAAATTTTGTTAAGCGAATTTATTGTCCACTGAAGATATTCGTGTCGAATTCGTGTTAGCGACGTATTATCGTGTACGAATATTAATTAGGATAGTGACGAAACCTTCTGGAGTGATTTAGTCAGCTGTTATCTATTGCATTTCAAAATACAACAATTTGCGTCATACTTGCGTTGTGGGTGCGTCACGAGTGTATTACTTGGCATAGATGCGTCACAAGTGCGTCAGAAGTGCGTCGTCGATGTATGACGAGCGCATTGTGTGTGCGTCATGCGTGCGTCATGGCTATGTGTGGAGTGCGTCATGGGGGTATCGGGAATATGTGTGGAGTGCGTCATGGGTGCGTCAGGACTATGCTGTGAGTGCGTCATTGGTGCGTTCGGAATATGTGGTGAGTGCGTCATGGGTGCGTGGGGAATATCTGGTGAGTGCGTCATGGGTGCGTCGGGAATATGTGGTGAGTGCGTCATGGGTGCGTCAAGAATATGTGGTGAGTACGTCAGCGGATGTGTCAGGACTTGTGAGTAGTGCGTCACAGGCGCGTCATAACTATGCGATGAGTGCGTCACGGGTGCGTCATGACTATGTGGCGACTGCGTCATGTGTGCGTCATGATATTATTTACAACAAGAAATACAATTTTGCACTTAAATACTAATAACTTCCAATAATCATTTAAAAACTCATATATTCAATAATTTCTGAAAATTACAAAATCTTCTGTCAAAAGTAATAATAACGTTGAACAATCTTAAACTAAACCCCCCCAAAACGTTTTCACACATGTGTCCAACAAATATCGCGAACCATTCTCATTTCTATTTCCCCTACGATCTCAGGAATCAACTTTCGGATTGCTTATCTGCGAAATAAACAAAATCAAAGTCACATGATTCCTTTGCAAAAAGGATACGGTAAAGCGATAAGAAAGCGTGCTCGACGCAACGAAAGTTCGATTCAAAGTTTCAAAGAAATTTCACTGTTCGTACTTTTATCTAAATCGGGAAAACAAAAGGGAAGCCCGAAGAAAGGAATGCAAGCTCAGAAGTGTCATGGCGCTTATCCAGATAGCGCGAAATAAAGCATAACAATAAATATCCCGATTTTGCACAACACGGTTGCGCTTTTTCCTTGCTTTACGCTTCCGTAATTTCTTCGTTCGATACACGGTTGCATTACTATTCGGACAATGCAATAATTCTACACTTTTTTGTCGCGCACGTGATTTATGTATCAAACTTATTTCAAAATAGCAAAATTAATAATTACGAATTATCACTTATTGTGAACTGAAAAGGCATTAACATTTGTGGTATTATACCTCACTAAATATTGGTCAAAATTTTTATTGAACATACATAACTTTTATGATCGAGGAAACCTAAAATGGCAACTATGTAATAATCTACTACACTATATAAATACAAAAGTCAAGTTTCTAATGTTAGGTTTGGTAAGTTAGGTTGGTTAAGTTTGGTATGTTAGGTGTGCTCGGTATGTTAGGTTAGCTAACCTAGTTAGGTGGGTTAGATAGGCTAGGTGTGTTAGGTATGTTAGGTTAGCTAACCTAGTTAGGTGGGTTAGATAGGCTAGGTGTGTTAGGTATGTTAGGTTACCTAACCTAGTTAGGTGGGTTAGGCAGGATAGGTGTGTTAGGTATGTTAGGTTACCTAACCTAGTTAGGTGGGTTAGGTAGGCTATGTGTGTTAGGTATGTTAGGTTACCTAACCTAGTTAGGTGGGCTAGGTAGGTTAGGTAGGTTAGGTAGGTTAGGTGGGTTGGGTATGTTAGGTAGGTTAGGTGTGCTAGTTTCAATAAACACAATATTTTAATGTCTCTGTAATTGTCCTAAATAAATTACATCTTCCCAAACTAGTGTAAAATATCAAATACTGCAACATAAAATTGAATTTTGCAGAAATTTGATGATAAAGTCAGAAAAATATATTTCTCAATAAAAAGAATTGTTACAGCTTGAGAGAATGATTTGGTACAAATAGCTTTCGAAAAGTAAATATAAAATTTGTCCACGACAGACGGTGATACTAAAGCAAAGAGAAAAATGGTAGACAATAAAAACTCGTCGCCACGTAGCGAGAGAACATTCTCTTAGATTTAAGACGATTTCCTGCACCGCGAATGCTTAGGGCGACGCTATGGATTTTTGTCTTTCTCTGAATTTGCGTTCGCGTTTCTTTTCGTTTTGTAGGATATAGCCAAGAACTGTTTTAAGTTAAAAGCCATCCTAAAACTCGGTTATCGTAAAACTCGGCTGCTGCTATCTCGGCTTGGTAACGTCTGGAAACAACGGGTCGAGGAATTTATTCGATGTAATTTGAGTTCCTAAAACACGCTTGAAAAACTATTACCATCTACGTGCGATCTAATATTCCTTTGGGCCACGTGTTGTTCGAAATATCATTCCCTTAGAAGCGGAAACTTCGCTAACAATATCAAGTCATTTCGGGTGGGAAGTTTCAAGAGTCAGAATGGACTGAACTATTCTGTTCTAACTTGTAATTCCAAGCTAAGATACATGGGCTTTTATTTTATTTACAAGTCTCAGCTAATTGCTGCTGCATTCTGTTTGTAATTTCATGTAGGCTTTTATTTAAATACACTTCTTTACACCTGCTACACCTCTAACTAACCTAACATTAGAAATTTGAGTGTTCAGAGATTTTTAAATTTGACAATTTAGTTTATAAAAATATTTATATAGTGTAGTAGATATGAAGAGGCTTCACACAGACACACACCTATGACTTTTGTATTTATATAGTGTAGTAGATGATGTTTTACAAAATTTATAGTAAATCTTCCTATGAACATTAAAATATGTACCAGAATACATCATTCAATTACTACTTCGGTTTCAGGAGAATGGCTTCGGTAATGGCGGCATTTCGAGTAAAATTTTTATATAAACGCGCGTCCGATTATCGACGCGTGTGGAGCCGCGGCCATATAACCGATAGTCGCCATCGGCCACCAAGGTCTCCGGAACCCTTTAGATTTTTGTCCGTCAATCGATGGAAGCGAAGTTTGCAAAGTAAAAATAAACACGAGAGACGAATTGGTCGTCGCGTTGCGAACAGTGCTGCCCCCGCGAAAGAACGCGAAGATAACCTCAAAAGAGCTGCGCGCCATCGCGGACGGAGTTGAAAAGTGTATCGAAGTCGATGGCGGGATTTTTGAACGGTTACTTTGAACCTTGTATATCTTCGCGTTTTATATCGTTATAAACGCAATTTGGCATTTTTGATACCTTTTGCGGGGCCTATGGTAACGTTCAAACTGGCTCCACATTGACAATTCGACAAGTTTTTATATAAATATTTTTACTGGAAATTCTGAATTATTATTTTACAAATATTTGTCGTGCTTTTGAAGTATTTATTGTTCCTTCTGATAGCTTGTTTGAAGTTGATGATATTATAATTCTGAATGATTATTAATATTATTTCTCCAAGTTCCACTAGAGAACATGAAGAGCACCCAATACCCTATATATTTATTTGCTTTGATATATGCAATTGATATTATAAATTATAAATTGATAAATGCTTTGATAAATGATATTTGCAAACTTCACTTTGTATATTTAGTTGTTTTGATATATGCAATTGATATTCTAAATTATAAATTTATAGATGCTTTGATATATTATCTATGCAAACCTCATTTTGTATATTTATTTGCTTTGATATATGAAATTGATATTATAAATTATAAATTGATAAATGCTTTGATATATGGTATATGTAAACTTCATTTTGTATATTTAGTTGCTTTAATGTATGCAATTGATATTATAAATTACAAATTGATAAATGTTTTGATATATAATATATGCAAACTTCATTTTGTATATTTAATTACTTTGATGTATGCAGTTGATGTTATAAATTATAAATTGATAAATGTTTTGATTTATGATATATGCAAACTTCATTTTGTATATTTAGTTACTTTGATATATGCAATTGATATTATAAATTGATAAATGCTTTGATAAATGATATTTGCAAACCTCATTTTTGTATATTTATTTGCTTTGATGTACGCAATTGATATTATAAATTATAAATTGATAAATTCTATGATATATGATATATGCAAACTTCATTTTGTGCATTCAGTTGCATAAAAGCAACATTAAAGATAAAAAGACAATAGTCGAGACAGTAAAACGAATTTGAAAGAAGTTTACCAGATTCTTCGAAAACGTGTCGTTAGAAAAAGCTAATCCTCGTCCGAGTCGTTTCTCATCGAAAAATTGAAACAGTTTCATTTTCCGGCTCGCCAAGCCTTTTACGGCTCTCGAGACACAGGACTGAAACGAATTCCGTGATGTAGGATCGAGTCACATTCAGAATACACGTAGTTGCATCCGCTACGGTAAAGAGGGTTGGTTGTGGTTGAAAAATCTTCCCGGGCACGTTTCCTAACGTGAACGAATACCTCTCCCGCTGTCTTCCGCCAACAATAAGTCACGCACACCGAGTGATAACTCGACGTCTGTTTGCTTTTGGAGACAACGTTTCAACGTTCTGCTGAAAAAAGCCTTTCGGTTCGTCGCTTGCAAATTTCCGCTTGCGAAAATCTAGGCACAAAGCACGGTTTTATGAAAACGAGCTATTAACCCTCTTACCATTTTTATTCAGGGATTTAATGGATCTTTTATTGATCGGATTCAAACCTTTCGAAGATGTATGGAAAATTTCCATGGTTAGGTAGAGTTAGGTTAGGTTTTCATTTTAGTTATTTACTCAATCTTTTACGTATCGAAAATTTTACGATGATTCGATATATGTGAAATTTCAATAGCTAAGATAGATTAATAGTAATTTAACTTAGGTTCTGGTTGCAGCAATTTACTCAATCTCTTTGTGATCTAAAATTTTACTAAGATTCGATATATGTGAAATTTCAATACTTCAGTTAGATTTACAGCAAGTTACATTAGATTCTGATTAGAACAATTTACTCGATCTCTCATTGATCTAAAATTACACGAAGATTCGATATATGTGAATTTCTAAATAAGTCACATTCGAAGTAGACTTCATGAAGATATTTGTAAATAAGAAGTTATACATTTATTTCAGATATGAACATTATGAACTAGACATACGTATCCCTATTTCCTGAAGTGTTCACATATTTTGAAACGCCCTATACATCAGATCAATTATTGACAGCGGAAAGTGACAGCACGTCTGTTAGAAGTGTCATCGCGATGAAGTAATCCGACACGCTTTTCGAGAAAAGTTTATTGACTACGATAATGGAAATTAATAGTAAAATTGGTGTTCAAAGGGAAGCATTATAGTCGGCTCTCAAATAAATTGCTCTACGGCCGCTGTGAAAAGGCCTCGGCATAAAAGCCTTATTAGCGTAATACTTCGGTGTTAACAAGGGGATCGAATTGAAAATTTTATGAAAGCGTCTGGGAACGAAATTCTCGTGCAATCAAATTTTTACGAAATATTATCTATATAAAGATCTTGTACGGTCGTGCCAGTTTTATACAATCTATAGGTAATAAATTACGTTAGGTTCGTAATTTAATAAATGGAGGTTTCAGTAATTTAATTTGATTCTTTTTTAATCTGCATAATGCAGGGTGGGTGGTAAGGGATTATTTGAATTAAGTATTTTATTAGGGAATTTGGGGTGAGTTTAGGAGTCTGGGAATTTGGGGAATTTAGGGAATTTGGAGAATTTTGGGATATTTGGGAATTTTGGGAATTTTGAGAATTTGGAGAATTTTGGGAATCTTGGGAATTTTGGGAATTTTGGGAATTTGGAGAATTTTGGGAATCTTGAGAATTTTTGGAATTTTAGGAGTTTTGGGAATTTGGAGAATTTTGGGAATTTTGGAATTTGGAAATTGGGGAATTTTAGATTTTGGAAAATTTGGAACTAGGGAATTTTGGAATTTGGAAATTTTGGAATTGGTGAATTTTGGAATTTGGAAAATTTGGAATTGCGGAATTTTTGGAATTTGGAAATTTTGGAATTGGGGATTTTGGAATTGGGGGATTTTGGAATTGGGAAATTTTGGAATTTGGAAAATTTGGAATTGGGGAATTTTGAAATTTTGGAATTGGGGAATTTTGGAATTGAGAAATTTTGGTATTTGGAAAATTTGGAATTGGGGAATTTTGAAATTTGGAAATTTGGAAATTTAAGAATTTTGGATTTTGGAACATTTGGAACTAGGGAATTTTGGAATTTGGAAATTTTGGAATTAGGGAATTTTGGAATTGGGAAATTTTGGAATTTGGAAAATTTGGAATTGGGGAATTTTGGAATTTTGGAATTTGGAAGTTTTGGAATTGGGGAATTTTGGAATTGAAAATTTTGGAATTAGGGAATTTGGGAATTTGGAAATTTTTGAATTTGTAAATTTGTAAACTTATGAATTTGTAAATTTACAAAATTGAAACAACAATAAATTAAACCCAAAAAATCCATAATACAAACAACACCACCTCAAAAATCTCCCAAATACTAAAATTCAATCCTTAATGACGACATACAACGAGAGAAAGAATCATCATACATTATCCAGGCTGTAAAATCTGATTGGAACGTGTAATCATTTCCGACAAACACTTTCAGAATTCTTATTCTTTGATCAGGACGAAAGAACGCTTGCAGGATTTACAATTTACTGTGGGAACGTGACATTATGATTCTTGGATTTTTAGATCACGCTGGCGGATGAAGGGATGAAACGTTATTGATAAAAAGAATTTCCGCTCGCTGGTTTTCCATGCGATTTGCATGAGAATAAAATTGAAGATGGTGAATTTGTGTACCGGTCAATTTTCTTTGCGAATGCATATTTTATTGGGGCGATTCGGGGAATTTAATTGGACCTTTTATTATATTTTGTCATGATAATTCATTGACTATTATTTACAACTAATTGTTATAATAATTTTCGTAATAATAATAATAATAATAATGCAATAATTTTTGTAAT
The DNA here is from genome assembly GCA_963576845.1 of Megachile leachella. Taxonomy (NCBI): domain Eukaryota; kingdom Metazoa; phylum Arthropoda; class Insecta; order Hymenoptera; family Megachilidae; genus Megachile; species Megachile leachella. The sequence goes on along the minus strand of OY756252.1, from coordinate 6,750,764 downwards.
AATAATAATAATAATAATGCAATAATTTTTGTAATAATTTGTTTCTTTTGTGCTACTGCGCAGGGTCTACTGCGCAGCGACTAGTGCGCAATGGCTACTGCGCAGGGTCTCCTGCGCAGCGACTACTGCGCAATGGCTACTGCGCAATGGCTACTGCGCAGTGGCCACTACGCAATGACTACTGCGTAACGCTCGCAAAGCGCGATTTCGAGCAACGAACCATTAAAATCATCAAGACCACTAAGATTATGGAACTAAGAATATATTACCTATAAAACTTCATACGTTTTGACTAACTCTTTTACTCTAAACTTGGATTCTCCAATTTAAGTTTAGATTTGCTTAACCTTAATCTAAATTTGAATTCAGTCAATCTCTAAATTTCAATTTACTTAATTTGGATCTACTTAAACTTTTTATCACGAAATCCCGTTTTCAAGCTCTTTGGTGTCCACAGAACCGACTAGTCCGCTAATCTCGCTAACTTTCAAGGGTTTAAACCACGTTAATTTGATCTACAACGTTGAAGACCAGAATTAACAGTCTTGTAGAGCGACGAGCTAACTGTGCATCGACTATGGGGGTCTCATGCCGCGAAACAGCAACGCACGATTTTCGAGCAACGAACCTTTTCGTACTTTCTTTCTCAAAATATTCTCCGCGCAAACCGAGGCCGATTTCGCGATGTCTCTCAAAATTTTATTCAAAATGAAAATATATTTTATTAAGAATAAATAGTTCGGCGCGTTTGGGTCGGTTCGGCGCGTCGGGCGGTTCGGATGCGATCGTGCGTTTCCGGCGGCGTTCGGTCGACGCGGTCTGCGCGGCAACCGGCCGGTCGCACTGTGTTCCAAAGAACGTGTTAGTACAACAAATTAATAAATATATATCAATTAATTGTATTTATGTTTCATTTTCATCGCTGGTCTATCATAACGATTCGAGAGGCAAATTGCGAAATCGAGACAAATATTTTGAAAAGCGCGGGAAATTCTTTAGTTTTTAAATTCGCCACCAGGTTTGCGGTGTCATAACCTACGATGCGTCTATCGACTAATTATTAATACAGTGTTAAAGATTTAAATCTAAAGCGCGGGAAAATGCTGCACTTGAATTTTGGAGTGTTGTTTCGGTCTTAAAGAAAGTTTGTTGAAATTAGGAGACACGACCTAATATCCTGCCCTGAAGAGGAATCATTCCAGCCGTTTCCTTGGGCTCGTCCGGGCGTACAAAGCGCACGTACGTTTTCTTTATGCGCGAACGGAGAGGCGCGCGAAAACGGAATGAAGAAGCACAAAAGGGATAGCTGTAAAGTATGCAGCCGATCAATAGCGGGTGCAAAGCGTCGTGTATTGTCCTTTTACGCCAAGAATCGCGGCGTCTAACGTGAAAGGGGCGCAGTTGATGACAGAAATGTGTTTCTTCAAAGGCGGAGAAACGAGATTTATCTGCGATCGAATCGTCTGCTCAGCCACGCTCGAGGAACACCCCTTCGTACCCTGCTTTTGTTCACCGTGCTCTTCTAGATCTCTGATATATCGATCTTATTTATTTTCTTCCATTACACGGGTAAAGTATGCTGCGATAAATACGGAATGTAAAATGGTCATTATGCTTTCACGAATTGTTCCAATTTTTCAAGTTATTTTAATTTTTATTGTTAAGTTATTAAATTATCGGGGTCTCATTATCATTATTGTAAATATATTGGGAGTTGCATAATATGTACAGTGTTCAGTATTATAGTCTCTGAAGTATTAGATAGGATTTTATATACTGAAGGTAGGATTCAATTTTACATATCAAATGTAAATTACAATGACGTACTCAGCATATAGTCCTAAGGCACCCATGACGCACACACGACGCACTCCTGATGTACCTATGATCCACTCGTGACGCATCATGACGGACCAATGACGCACCTGCGATTCACACCTGACGCACTCACCACATATTTGTGACACATCTATGACGCACATATGACGCACATCTATGACGCAGTCGTGACGCATCCATGATGCACCTACGATTCAGTCCTGACACATGCACTGCTTATTCACGACGCATCTATGATGCACATATGACGCACCTGAGACACACTCGTGACGCACCCATGCATCATCTGTGACGCACCCACGATTCACTCCGGACGCAGTCAACACATATTCGTGATTCATCTATGACGCACATATGACGCATATCTATGACGCATTCGTGACGCATCCATGACGCACCTGCGATTCAGTCCTGACACATTCACTACTTATTCACTACGCATCAATGACGTACATAAGACGCACTCGTGACGCACCCACGCATCATGTGTGACGCACCTGTGACTCACTCCTGGCACACTCACTATTTATTCGTGACGCAGCCATGACGCATCTATGACGCACAGTTGACGCACTCGTGACGCATCCGTAATGCAATTAAATTGGCAAAAAAATTTTGTAAATTACACAAATTAAATTTGTAAATACATTTACAGACAGGATATGAAGAAACAAAATCTGAAATTGCTGATAAAATCACACACTGAATTTGCAAATAAAATTTAAAGTAGCATAAACTAAATTTACAAATGAAACTTTAAATTGCACAAATTAAATTCGTAAATGAAGCTTTAAATCGCATGAACTAAATTCGCAATTAAAACTTAAAATGACGTCAGCTAAATTTTGGAATAAAATTAAAAGTAACCAAATTTGAAAATAAAATCTAAAATTACACAAATTAAATTCGCAATTATCACATAATATCAGACAAACGAAGTTTGGGAATAAAATTAAAAATTTTTCAAACTAAATTTGCAACTGAACGTTAAAATTTTTGAAAATTGAATTTGCGAATAAGATTTCAAACTGCTGGAATTCGCAAATGAACTCTAAAATTAAGGCACTGCATTTGGAAATAAAACCAAAAATTTTCCCAAAGAAATTTCTGACTATAATCAAAAATAGCAGAAACCGAATTTGGTTTATTAAAGACTAGCATACCTAAGCCACCTAACCTACCTAACTTACCTAACACACCTAATTTACCTAACCAACCTAACTTACCTAACCCAACATTAGAAACTTGAGTGTTCAGAGATTTTTAAATTTGACAATTTAGTTTATAAAAATATTTATATAGTGTAATAAATTAAAACATAAAAATTCTGAGACTAAATTTACAGCTAAAATTTCAAATTACTAAATTTGCGTCTGAGATTTTAAACTGCAGGAATTCGCAAATGAGCTCTAAAATTACAGATCTCTGCATTCAGGAATAAAACTTGAAATCTCCCAAAAGAAGTTTCCAAACAAAATTGAAAATGACGTATCCTAAATTGTCTTAATCCTTTTAAGAGTAAAAGCAATTTTAGCATCAAATTTGAATTGTCTTAAAGCAATTAGCAAAGAGTCACATGTGAATAATTAATATCAAATCCCCGCGTCACTAATTTTATTCCCAGAATACCACTTTTCACTAAAATTAACATTCACGATTAAACAGAATTAAACAATCGGTGAAATACGGGATTGCACGGTAAAAAGTCCATTGGCAATTAAAAGGTTCGATTTATAAGAAGGACTGGCTCAGCATTATTTCATGAATAATTCCTGGTATTATTCAGCCGATGGTGTTCCGCGGATTTTGTAACGTGCAATAAACAATCGGACAGAGAGAAATTGCGTGGCATTTATTTCGATCGCGGCGAATTACGTGGAACAAACAAACGACCTGTTAAAGGGATGAAAATGATTAAGCGCAAAGAAACTGTGGCGAGAAACTTGTTTATTTTCTTTTGAACGGACAATAACTGTGCCGTGGGCATTGGGAAATAGAGGGTAGTTTTTTAGGGAGCTTAAATATGAGATTAAGAGACTTTTGAGAGCCAATGATGTTGTTATAACACTTGACTTAAATTTCGTTGGGAATTAGGGAAATTTTGGAATTTTGAAAATTTGGGAATTTTGGAAATTGGAAATTTGGGAATTGGAGAATTTTAGGAATTGGGGAATTTTGGAATTTGGAAATTTTGGAATTGGGGAATTTTGGAATTGGGGAATTTTGGAATTGGGGAGTTTTGGAATTGGGGAATTTTGGAATTGGAGAATTTTGGAATTTGGAAATTTTGGAATTGGGGAATTTTGAAATTTGGAAATTTTGGAATTTGGAAATTTTGGAATTTGGAAATTTTGGAATTGGGGAATTTTGGAATTTGGAAATTTGGGAATTGGGGAATTTTGGAATTTGGAAATTTTGGAATTGAGGAATTTTGGAATTTGGAAATTTTGGAATTTGGAAATTTGGGAATTGGAGAATTTTGGAATTGGGGAATTTTGGAATAGGGGAATTTTGGAATTTGGAAATTTTGGAATTTGGAAACTTTGGAATTTGGAAATTTAGGAATTTGGAATCTTTGGAATTTGGAAACTTTGGAATTTGGAAACTTTGGAATTTGGAAATTTTGGAATTTGGAAATTTTGGAATTTGGAAATTTTGGAATTTGGAAACTTTGGAATTTGGAAACTTTGGAATTTGGAATCTTTGGAATTTGAAAATTTGGAAACTTTGGAATTTGGAAAATTTGGAGTTTGGAAATTTGACACTTAACTAAATTTTTGTTACGATCATTGCGTTAAATTAAGAGTCAGTGGTGCTATTTTACATTACAATAGAAAATTTAATTTATTTAATTGCAAATTTTATTTGCAAACTTAGTTGTTGTAATCTTAAATTTTATTTGCAATTTTAATTTATTTAATTTCAAATTTTATTTGCAAATTTAGTTGTTGCAATAATAAACTTGCTTTACACATTTAATTTACGTAATTTTTAATTTTACTTGCAAACTTAGTTTATGCAATTTTACATTTTTCTTTTATAAATTCACTTTGTGTCACTTACAATTTTATTTGCAAATTTAGTTTTTGTAATTTTAAACTTGATTCACAAATTTAATTTATGTAATTTTTAATTTTATTTGCAGACTTAGTTTATGCTATTCTACATTTTTCTTTTATAAATTTACTTTGCGTCACTTACAATTTTATTTGCAAATTTAGTTGTTGCAATTTTAAACTTGAATTACAAATTTTATTTATATATTCTTAATTTTATTTGCAAATTTAGTTGTAATTTTAAATTTCATTTACAAGAGTTTATTTAATAAACTACATTTTACACTTTGCTAGTTAAAGAAAAAATAAATGAATTTTTAATATGAAAGTTTGGAAAAAACATTGTATTATTGAACGATCACGTAGTTAAATAATTTAAAAATAATGACCCAGAATAATTTCCACTCGTTTGCGATAACATTTCAAACACTAATTAGAGCGGCATCCTCAAGGAGACACAAGCACAGCAACAGCTTATTTGAAATTGAAACAGGAAGCCATCCTAGACTTTCCTGGAAGATAAAATGAGGCCACCCATTGCGTCATTAGTCACTTCAATCCTCTGTACATACTTCATGTTTCTTCTCTATATTTTGCGCACTAATTTACCTTCTCAAAAAGAAAAGGTATCTTAAGCAGCCTTATAGGTTTCTTAAAGAGTCCGCACAACTTCAAATATTTCCATTGAGACCTTTAGTTAGCTGCAAGTTGATAAATCATATTTTGTGACACTTCTAAATATCAAGAGTTAGGTTGAAATGTGAAGTGTTTAGGGAATATTTAATTTCAAGGTTATGGTCGTTTGAAGGTTAAGGTCTTCAGTTTATGTACAACATACTGTTGCATTTAGTATATCTACATATCTTCTGAAAAGATGAGATGTTAAGGTTAAGGTTATACTGAAAAGTTGTATATTGATGTATTAAAAACATATCAGATTTAATATATTTATTTATACAAGAGTTTCTGTGTAAAATATTGTTCTTTGTGTGTTTTTAAGATTTTAGGGTAATATTTGAAAAAATGTTAATTGAAGTTTATTTTAATTATGTGTTGAGTAATTTGGGATCTCTAATTTTATTTTGATGTGATCGCAATAGAATAATAGTCGATATGATTAAACTTTACCTCAATCTTAACCTCAACCTTAACCTCAACCTTAACCCCAACCTTAACCTCAACCTTAACCTCAATCTTAACTTCAACCTTAACCTCAACCTTAACCTTAACCTCAACCTTAACCTCAATCTTAACCTCAACCTTGACCTTAATCTTAATCATAATCTAAACCTTAACCTCTAAACCTTTGAGTATAACCTTAACTTTGACCTCAACCTCTAAACTTTTGAGTATAACCTCAACCTTGACCTCAACCTCTAAACTTTTCAATATAACCTTAAGCTCCATAACTTTGATTATAACTTTAACTTTAACCTTAACCTCTATAATTTTTATTATAACTTTAATCTTAACCTTAACCTCTAAACTTTTCAGTGTAACTTCAACCTTAACTTTGACCTTAACATTAACATTAACATTAACATTAACATTAACATTGACAATAACATTGACCTTAACCTTAACCTTAACCTTAACATTAATCTTAACAATGACCTTAACCTTAACCTTAACATTAGCATTTACATTAACATTAACATTAACATTAACATTAACATTAACATTGACCTTAATCTTAATCTTAACGTCTGAACTTTTCAGTGTCATCTCAACCTTAACCCCAACCTCAACCTTAATGTCTAATTTTTACATTTCATTTTCAACATAATATTTAAATATCCATTACAAAAAAATAAGTCATTTATTTATATACTTTAAAAAAATAATGATAGTAAATTGAATTTCTTTTCGAATATAAAATTTCAAAATGTAACAATACTTTTCACGTTTCACCAATATTTTATAAATAAAACGTAGAAAAAAGTGTGTAATATTATTGAACATCCTAATAACATTAAATGTGAATAATATTGTTTAATAACAAGTTTATAATCTTGTTTAACAAGTTAACAATTACCGCAACTGTGTTCAACATAACCGATAGATCGAAGAAGACGTAACGCCACTAAATGGCGTCCGTTCAATTAAAATGGCGGACGCGCTAGTGATCGATAAAAGGCGAACCCGGCTTGCTCTATTAACATTTAATTGTGCCAATTGTGTCCGCACGTACACAACATCTGTAAACTTATTAGCGATTATGTATCGGTTAATTCTATGATTGTATAGTGTTCGGATTGAATGGAAATTGCTTCATTCAGGATGTATAACGTTACTATAGATGTTAGTTGTGCTTGTTACACATCCATTGCTTTGGGACTATTGTTCTATTTTGTCCTTTATGTGAATTTGCAATTTTCATTCTGGTATGTTTCAACCGTTATGACTTTCTGTTCCCAATTTCTATTTTAAGTAATATTTAGATTTCAGTTGTACAGTTTTAATTATTCTGATATTTTGGGGGAGGTGGAGGTTCGGTTTTAGGTTAGGTTTGGGTTCGGTTGTGTTTAGGGTGAGTTTAATATTTAGGGTGCCATGATTATAGGTACGGTTTCCTTTTATTAAATAGGGTTTAGAGGTTAAGGTGGCGGTTATGATTGAGGTGGATGTTAACAATAAAATGTAAATATCTGACATTAATAACAAAATGTAAAAATTTGACATTAACAATAAAATATAAACCTTGGCTATTAATAATAAAATATAACAATTTGACAACAATTATAAAATGTAAAAATTGGTTATTAATAACAAAATGTAAAAATTTGACATTAACAATAAAATATAAAAGTTGGCTATTAATAATAAAATATACCAATTTGACAACAATTATAAAATGTAAAAATTGCTTATTAATAACAAAATGTAAGAATTTGACATTAACAATAAAATATAAACCTTGGCTATTAATAATAAAATATAACAATTTGACAACAATTATAAAATGTAAAAATTGCTTATTAATAACAAAATGTAAAAATTTGACATTAACAATAAAATATAAACCTTGGCTATTAATGATAAAATATAACAATTTGACAACAATTATAAAATGTAAAAATTGGTTATTAATAACAAAATGTAAAAATTTGACATTAACAATAAAATATAAAAGTTGGCTATTAATAATAAAATATAGCAATTGGACAACAATTATAAAATGTAAAAATTGCTTATTAATAACAAAATGTAAAAATTTGACATTAACAATAAAATATAAACCTTGCTATTAATAATAAAATAACAATTTGACAACAATTATAAAATGTATAAATTGGTTATTAATAACAAAATGTAAAAATTTGACATTAACAATAAAATATAAAACTTGACTATTAATAATAAAATATAACAATTTGACAACAATTATAAAATGTATAAATTGGTTATTAATAACAAAATGTAAAAATTTGACATTAACAATAAAATATAAAACTTGACTATTAATAATAAAATATAACAATTTGACAACAATTATAAAATGTGAAAATTGGTTATTAATAACAAAATGTAAAAATTTGACATTAACAATAAAATATAAACCTTGCTATTAATAATAAAATATAACAATTTGACAACAATTATAAAATGTAAAAATTGGTTATTAATAACAAAATGTAAAAATTTGACATTAGCAATAAAATATAAACCTTGCTATTAATAATAAAGTGACAATTGGACAACAATTATAAAATGTAAAAATTGCTTATTAATAACAAAATGTAAAAATTTGACATTAGCAATAAAATATAAACCTTGCTATTAATAATAAAATATAACAATTTGACAACAATTATAAAATGTAAAAATTGCTTATTAATAACAAAATTAAAAAATTTGACATTAACAGTAAAATATAAACCTTGGCTATTAATAATAACATATAACAATTTGACAACAATTATAAAATGTAAAAATTGGTTATTAATAACAAAATGTAAAAATTTGACATTAACAGTAAAATATAAACCTTGGCTATTAATAATAAAATATAACAATTTGACAACAATTATTAAATGTAAAAATTAGTTATTAATAAAAAAATGTAAAAATTTAACATTAATAAAAAATCTAAAATCTAGCTATTAATAACAAAATACAAAAATTTTACAATAACAATAAAATCCAAAAATTTCTTACTAATAATAGAAAATTAAAATTAAAAATAACAAAATATAAAAATTTGAAATAAATAATAAAACATAAAAATTTCACAAAGTCTCCTAGAGTAAATCACGAAAGAGAATATACCAGCCCTACTTAACAATTATAAGCGATAAATAGCAGAGTAACAAAGTTTCGCGGATCGGATGCTAATGGTAAGTATGCAAACTGGAGATCGAGTGACTGTTTAGGATGAAACGGTCCTGTTCGAACAAAGCTCTCGACAGAAGTGAATTCAGCAAATGTACGTGCAGTTTCCGAGTGAGATAATTTGTTGTGTGAAAGCACGATGTGTGTACAGTGTGATTTAAGTAGCCTAGTTCGCTGTTGACAGATCGTTAGTTGATTGTTGATAAAGGATCCATTAACGTTTCAGTGCAAACGGATCGTATCGCTACTTTCAAACCATTTTTATTCATAGATCTTATGATATACGAAAGCATACATTTCATTCATCTAAATGTTTCATACAAAAGGGGATAATGTTTGAATAAAAGCTGAGATGATTTGGAAATTTAGGAAGGTTGATGATTTTTTGGGGAATTTTGGAAAAGGTTTTTTATTATTAATTTTGTTTATTATTGCAAGGAGATTTTTTGGTTATTTAGTGGATATTTATTTTGGAAAAATTAGATTGGTAAGATAGTTTGATCAAAATTATCTTAAGGAATTTTTTAATTTGTTTATATTATGTTTTAGAAAAATTAGAACAATAACTAGGTTTTGTTAGAGCAAATTTATTTCTCTGGAAGATTAGCTGATTTTAGAACTTTTTAATTTATTCATATCATGAACTATTTATTTTACAAAAATTAGAAGGACAGAAACAAGGTTGTCTAGAAGATATTTGTTTATCTTAAACATTAGCAAACTTTGGAATTTTTAAATTTGTTTGAATGATTGAGAAATTGAAAAATGGAATAATTGAATAATTGTATAATTGAATAATGGAAGAATTGAACAATTGAATGATTGAATAATTGAATGATTGAATGGTTGAATAATTGAATGGTTTAATAATTGAATGGTTGAATAATTGAATGATTTAATAATTGAATGATTTAATAATTGAATAATTGAATAAATGAATAATTGAATAATTGAATAATTGAATAATTGAATAATTGAATAATTGAATAATTGAATAATTGAATAATTGAATAATGGAATAATTGAATAGTTAAATAATTGAATAACTGAATAATTGAGAAGTTGACTAATTCAGGGACTGAGAAATTGAGAAATTCAATAATTGAGAAATCCAGACATTGAGACATTGAGACACTGAGAAATTGACTAATTCAGGAATTGAAAAATTGAGAAATTGAATAATTGAGAAATTCAGACATTCAGATATTGAGACATTGAGGAATTGAGGAATTGAGGAATTGAGGAATTGAGGAATTGAGGAATTGAGAAATTGAGAAATTGAATAATTGAATAATTGAATAATTGAATAATTGAGAAGTTGAGAAATTGAGTAATTCAGGAATTGAGAAATTGAATAATAGAGGAATTCAGGAATTAAGAAATTGAGAAATTGATGAATTGATGAATTGATGAATTGAGGAATTGAGAAATTGAAAAATTGGGAAATGGAGAAATTGAAAAATTGAATAGTTGAATGATTGAGAAATTTATACATTGTAAAATTGAAAAAATGAGAAATTGAAAAATGGAGTAACTGAAAAATTGAATAATTGAGTAATTGAGTAATTGAGTAATTGAATAATGGAATAATTGAGTAATTAAAAAGTTGAATAATTGAAAAATTGAAAAATTGAAGAATTAAAGAATTAAAGAATTGAAAAACATAGAAATTTACAAACTCAAAAACTCAGAAATTTCAGAACCCACAAATTGACAATTTTTTTAATCGATTAATTATCAACCCTCTCATTATCAAGCTACAAAATTCCTTTAACTCTCAAATGAACAAAGAGCACCTTGCATTCAAAAATACCAATTTTCTCAATTCCCCATTGTGAAAGTTTCGCAGACACGTGAATTCAACGAAAGATTCTGCAATGTACACATTCCTCTATCCAATATTTCATCGATGCGGTAAAATTCCAAGTAAAGCAATGAAAGCGGCACTTGATTAAATATAACGAGAGATCGTACTATTAATTAAAAAAGAAATTGAATTTCGATTAAACGTTTGATCAAAGTACAAAGAATAACGAATCCATAAAAACTGTAATTTGTTGCACATCAGAGGTGAATTTTTCTTGAATATTTCAATAAATGAAATAATAAAAAAAAACGGGTAGAAATGAACGACAAATTCTGTCGACCGCAAACAAGCAATATCCTTCTTTCAGATTTAATATTGATTCATTAATTACTTGCAGCTTCTTGTCGTTCTTTTTTTGTAGTTTTGAAATACACTTTATTATTTCAATTTGAGGACTAGGAAGCACTTGAAAATTAAATAGATCTTTGTTATTCTACTTCAAGTTTCAAACTAATAATCCACTGTTACTCGTTTTTGGTCAAGTCTCCTATTTCTTCAACTACTTCCACTTTCCATCTAATTTTTTGTCCTTTAATCTCATTAACTCATCACAGAACACGCGCTTAGTCTTCATCCCCAGCGTCATATTTCATTCAAAAGAAAAATAAGTAACTAAAGTACGATACGGTACGCGTTAATTTTCCGGAATAAAGCGTAGACATCTCCCAGATTGAGTTTTACTTCTTGTCCCACGGAGCCGCTCTCCCCGTCGGTCCAATGCTAATGTCCTCGCAATTTGTATAATTCCAAAATGGGTTAAGCACGCAGGACCTCGTAGCATTCGGGGTCGATAAGTTTTTCTGTCGTCGTGATAGGACGTCGTTATCTGCAGGTGGTCCCAGACGACGCTCGTTTCTCGTCGCCGCGGCTTGCTTTACATTTTAATGTCCGACCAGCTACGGATCCCGTCGATCTTCCGAAACGCTTGTAATTTTATGGGGTTTATCTTTATTTATCGGCTGATAAAGAGCGAGGCGCATTACGCCGTCCATTTGCTATCAAAAATCGATTCCTCGTTATGGGGAGCGTGTATAGGGTGGAGGTAGAACGACCTTTGCAGTGGTGCTTTGCAAAAATTGTTTTTTTAGTTTTATAGTGGGACACATTTTTAGATATTTATAGTTATTAACGGAGATCTTAGTGACAGGGTAATGAGATGTGACTGTTCATATGACATATGACAGGGTAATGAGATATGACTGTTCATATGACATATGACAGGGTAATGAGATATGAAGTATGTGGAACTGCTATTTTGTGGTATACAACTGTATCAAAGTATGTGGAAACACAACTATTAACACTTTCACGGCCGCATCTTTGCGCAGTGAAACATCGCCATGAGCCGGCAATATTTTTGACACCACGTGGTAGTCAACGGTCAATAGCGTAGACCTATCCTTGACACCACGTAAGTGTCACCGACCAACAACGTTTGGCCTACCTATGGCACCACGTTGGTGTCACCGGTTGTGAAAGTGTTAATGCACTCACTTGGTTCACAAGTATTAAGACACTTACCTTGTTTACGAGTAATAGTACACTCACTTTGTTCACAAGGTTAAGGACACTCGCCTTATCCACAAGTATTAGTACACTCACTTGGTCCACAAGTATTAGTACATTCACTTGGTCCACAAGTATTAGTACATTCACTTGATCCACAAGTATTAGTACATTCACTTGGTCCACAAGTATTAGTACATTCACTTGGTCCACAAGTATTAGTACATTCACTTAGTCGACAAGTATTAGTACACTCACTTGGTCCACAACTATTAATACACTCACCTGTTCCACAAGTATCAGCACATTTACTAGTTCCAAATTTATACTTACTTAGCAGCATCAAATAGTTCTTCATCAAATAAGTCTCAGAATACAATAGCCCAGCAAGAGGATCAGACCCACATCCAAGTTCTTGTAAAGTAGGTTAGTGGACAGGTAGAATTGTAAAGGACATGTGATCATTTGGAACATCAGATGCATATAGTCGTTCTCTTTGGTATATTATTAAAAATAAGTGGATGTTGATATTTTACAATGATGTTCAAGTACATGTCGGTGTTATATAATTATTAACAAGCACATATTATTGTTATAAAATTATTTGCAAGCACATATCATTGCTATAGAATTATTTGCAACCACATATCGGAGCTATGCAAATATTGAAGCTATGGTCCACTTATAAATATTGCGACTTCGCCATAAAATTCTCCTTGTCGTTTAATTATTAATGAACATTGTCACGACGTACATATAAGTACAATTATAAACAAAGTCCACTATAAATATTTTTCAAAACTACATCCTGAAAACCTAAAAACCCTTCTCCTCAATAAAAACCACCTTTTCGAGTGAATTTTTGACACTACCCGTTACTTTTAACATGCTACTCGTTAAAATTCCCCACCATTACAATATAGTGTTGATTAACCATAAACAACAAACAACAACAGCAGTTACGTTACTAAAACTAAAGCGCAACAGTAAAACAAATTTATAAGTAATTTAAATTTTAAATAAACGCGGCAGGTGTCAGTGCACACATATTACTTCTGGATTTTGTTTATTGTCCAGCCGTTTCTGCGCAAATATATGAAAACGTAACCTGCGTGACCCAAAAATTCTAACGGGATTGCAACTTGCGCAAAATTGGAAACAATTTTTTATTAAACCAGCTTAATGTATTAAAAACGTTATTCACAAAATACAATAACATACATTCGATACATTTAAAAGGATAAATATTTTATACAAGTACATAGCGCAATTAAAATTCATTTAAAATTGATCAAAAAGCTAAACCAAAAAGCTCGATTTCAAAAGTCGTTCAATAACGAAATTCCATGTTCGAAATATTTTATCATCGAATATTTAGCAAAATGTTACATCGAAAAACCGTACAGCAATTTAATTAACTAATACACGCATATTTTCGTCACGAATATGATAATCGTAAAAAAGTGGATGAAAGAACAGGTAAAAACGATTCAGAAGAGACGTCATTAATTGGTTAATTCCGTAATTGGAACAGTTTACACATTCCAAAGTATTGTTTATTCCTGTTTGCAATTTTCAGCAATCTGGTACGCCGTAAATAGGGTGGCAAGAAAATTTGTCATTTATCGGTTCCGGCGACAAAACATTGTAATGACGCAGCCGAAATGAATTCGATTTTAAGTGCAGTCCATTAATTATGCTGGCATCTTGTGCCGGCACAAGTGTTACTAACGGCGATGCAATAAAAAATGTGAATCCGAGATGAATCTGAGACTAATATAACTTGAATCTTAGATTAATATTACTTGTTAGAATAAGCAAGGTTGGAGGTGAGCACTTGGCCGCCATTTTGTGAGGGCCCTGTTGTTGGTAGGTTCTTAGGAGGTTGTTGTTGAAGGTGAGGAGATCCGTGGACGAATAGTGTCGTAATTAATTATATATACAAAGCACAAAAAACTATTTATTTAAGAACGATTACAAAATACAATCAGAATTACGTGAGGAAAATATGAGAACAAAACTGAATCGAAACATGCGAATAGAAGAAGGAATTTTTAATAATAATTAATGTCGTTAGATGGAGACAAATGTTAATGCTAATTCGTGTATCGCTCTTATATCGCTTTTATCTCCAATAGTTGTAGTTTTATAGTGAAATAAGAATGTGTTGTTGTGAGGTTGATGAAGAGATTTTGGGTTAATTTTATGGGGGAAATTGAGATTTTTGGAATTTGGGGGTTTGGGATGAGAAGGAGGTGGAAATTTGAGGTTTTGGAGTTTGGAGAATTGAGAATCTGGGAATTTGGGAATTTTGGGGATTTGAGAATTCAGAGAAATGGTGGTTTAAAGGTTTAGAAATTTGGGAACCTAGGAATTTGGTAATTTTGGAATTTGGAGATTTAGGGATTTGGTTAATTTGGAATTTGGAAATTTAGGGATTTGGTAAGTTTGGAATTTGGAAATTTAGGGAGTTGATAATTTGGAGATTTGGAAATTTGGGGATTTGGTAATTTTGAGATTTGGTAATTTTGGGATTTGGAAATTTAGGGATTTGGTAATTTTGGGATTTGATAATTTTGAGATTTGGTAATTTTGGGATTTGGAAATTTAGGGATTTGATAATTTTGAGATTTGGTAATTTTGGAATTTGCAGATTTAGGGATTTGGTAAATTTGGAATTTGGAAATTTAGGGAGTTGGTAATTTAGAGATTTGGTAATTTTGGAATTTGGAAATTTGGGGATTTGGTAATTTTGAGATTTGGTAATTTTGGAATTTGGAGATTTAGGGATTTTGTAAATTTGAGATTTGGAAATTTAGGGATTTGGTAAGTTTGGAATTTGAAAATTTAGGGAGTTGATAATTCAGAACTTTGGGACGCTAGGGATTTGGTACTTTTGTGATATGGAAATTTAGGGATTTGGTAATTGTGGGATTTGGAAATTTAGGGATTTGGCAATTTTGGGATTCTGAAATTTAGAAATTTGATAAATCAAAAATTTGGGTCCCTAGGAATTTTTTAATTTTGGGATTAGGAAATTTTGGGATTTGGTAATTTTGGGATTTGCAAATTTAGAGATTTGATAAATCAGAAATTTGGGTCCCTAGGGATTTTGAAATTTCGGGATTTGGAAATTTAGGGATTTGATAATTTTGAGATTTGGTAATTTTGGAATTTGCAGATTTAGGGATTTGGTAAATTTGGAATTTGGAAATTTAGGGAGTTGGTAATTTAGAGATTTGGTAATTTTGGAATTTGGAAATTTGGGGATTTGGTAATTTTGAGATTTGGTAATTTTGGAATTTGGAGATTTAGGGATTTTGTAAATTTGAGATTTGGAAATTTAGGGATTTGGTAAATTTGGAATTTGGAAATTTAGGGAGTTGGTAATTTAGAGATTTGGTAATTTTGGAATTTGGAAATTTGGGGATTTGGTAATTTTGAGATTTGGTAATTTTGGAATTTGGAGATTTAGGGATTTTGTAAATTTGAGATTTGGAAATTTAGGGATTTGGTAAGTTTGGAATTTGAAAATTTAGGGAGTTGATAATTCAGAACTTTGGGACGCTAGGGATTTGGTACTTTTGTGATATGGAAATTTAGGGATTTGGTAATTGTGGGATTTGGAAATTTAGGGATTTGGCAATTTTGGGATTCTGAAATTTAGAAATTTGATAAATCAAAAATTTGGGTCCCTAGGAATTTTTTAATTTTGGGATTAGGAAATTTTGGGATTTGGTAATTTTGGGATTTGCAAATTTAGAGATTTGATAAATCAGAAATTTGGGTCCCTAGGGATTTTGAAATTTCGGGATTTGGAAATAGTGAAATTGGGAAAGTTAGGAATTTGGAAATTTAGAAATGTGATAAATTAGAAATTTAGGAACCTAGGGATTTGTTAATTTTGAGATTTGGAAATTTAGGAATTTGATAATTTTGAGATTTTGAAATTTAGGAATTTCATAAATTAGAATTTTAGAAACCTAGGGATTTGGAAATTTATGGATTTGGTAATTTTGAGATTTGATCATTTTTGGATTTAGAAATGTAAAGATTTGATGAATTAGAAATTTGGGAACCCTGGAATTTGGTAATTTTGACATTGTCCATTTAGGGATTTGGTAACTTTGGGATTTGGAAATTTAGGTTCTGATAAGTTAGAAATTTAGAAACCTAGGAATTTAGTAATGTTGTGATTGGCAATTTAGGGATTTGGTAATATTTAGACTTGGAAATTTATGTTGTGATAAATTAAAAATTTGTATACCTAGGAATTTTGTAATTTTGACATTGTCAATTTAGTGATTTGTTAATTTTGCAATTTGCAAATTTAGAGATTCAATAAATTAGAAATTTGGTAAATTATGTATTTGATGATTCAGAATTCGAAATTTTAAAAATTAGAAAATTTTCAACTTACAAAATTCCTAATTTGTACCTCAACAACCTTAGAACTTCCACCCCTAAAATTCCCTAGAAATATTCTACATTACCAGAAATTAATTCCTAAAAATTCATTTCACCATTTTCCACCACTTCCAAAATATCCCCAAACTCTGAAACAAACTACATGTACCTAAATTGTACATGCCACATCTACCTTAACATAAATTCCTCCAGTAAAATAACAAAATTAAGGTTATAACATATCCCCCATGTACCACTAAAAGAAACGTTCTACGTTGTTCGCTTAAGCGAAGTTTAATGAACGTTCCTCGATATAATCCAGACGCGGAAAAACGGTAGCATAGAAATTTTGCGCAGTCTATTAACAAACTTGCCGCTGTACAACTCGTAATTTGATTAGAAAACTCGTTTCACCATTCCAAAGCCCGTAATTACAGCTTTCCATGAACGCGACCGCCTTTACTGCATCTATCCCTTTTTTCCTCTGGCCGGTTTGCAACGGGCGCGTACGAATACGTACCATGTAAATTGAACAAGGTTAACACGCAAATTCTGTTCGGAAGTTTTGATTACACCGTGAAGAGACGTGTCCGTATGAATTATTTCCCCCCTCGTCCGAGGAGCAAACACCTCGGATCCTTCATACGGGATCAACTATGTGCATAGGAACGACTATAAATTTTTAAGTCGTCAGTTTACGGTCGCGAATTTCCATGAGTCTCCTTGGAGGAACGTATACAGTGTGCCGCGCTATGAATAATATATTTTATGAAGGCAGTTGCAAACGGAGACCGCATTATTCTGTTTTCAGTCACTGGAGGTGTTGTTATTCGAATTACGGCTCTAGTAGCCAAACGTATTTGTTCACATTTAAATTAACTTCAGACACCTCTTTTGGTGGTCATCAAATTTATTAGCGACTGACTAATTTACTTTAACCTTGATAATTTACATTTTTCATAAATTTCCAAATTTTATTAGTGACTGACCACACAAGTACATTGTATGTACTTTAACCTTGATAATTTACATCTTTTAATTCACAAAATTTCCAAATGTTTCCAATATCGTATCAGTGCAAAGAGGACCACTGTCTAAACTTGGCGTTGCCTTTTATTTATATGTAACGTACTTTTGTGGATTTGTTAATACTCTAAAACGTGGTGAAGGCAAAGTGCGAATCAAAACATATGAAAACGATCGTTCAATTGAAACGGTGAGAGAGTGACACATTACGGCGCTATGTAGTCACGATGACATTCGCAAAAGCCACTATAGTGGACCATCGTGCAGAGAGATGGTCCGCCATTATAGCGGCGCGTCGTACATAGAGGCAGTGATGGGCAGTCGTGAGATTTTATCTCACGCGAGAGCTTTCTGCGCATGCGTCAGCTGACGTCACAGCCTGCTATTAGTGCCGTATCTAGCCGGTACATGCAGTGGTGACTGATAAGAGGCACCTTAATGATTTTACATAATTTTTCAAAAATTCTTATAATTGCACTGTAAACTATGAATGTATAAGTTGGGTTAGATTACATTAGGCTGGGTTAGGTTAGTTATATATATGACTGTATAAAACTATACAACTATATATGTATGTATAGGGTGAATTATACAAAATTGCTCTGAATGTTCATCTTCATTTTCGTTTCCTCGATACATTTAGTTCCGTTAATAAATGTATACTTAGTAAATTTTGTAACTACTTACCGGCTGACGCATTATCGGTGGTAACTACGTTACCGATGTCGCGCGATTTGCTTGTTCACGACCAGTGTCAACCGTCACGCTTGCACCCGTCGCTCTCGCATCCGAGCTCGCGCTATTCTCGCCCTCTGATTGGTCAGTGTTTTTCATTAATAATTCAAAAACTAAGCTTAAACCAGCATTTTGGTAAAGGAAAATGTTGTTCCGAATCACACCAGCTACCACCCCTCAAGAGGATTTCCACCTGAAAGCGAACACCCTGTATGACCAGATCTAAGTAGTATAAGCGCTTTATGGTCAGACCATTCAAGTAGTATAAGCGCTTTATGGTCAGACCATTCAAGTAGTATAACCGTATGATATGGTCAGACCTAAGTAGTATAGCCGTATGATATGGTCAGACCTAAGTAGTATAACAGTATGATATGGTCAGACCTACGTAGTATAACCGCATGATATGGTCAGACCTAAGTAGTATAGCCGTATGATATGGTCAGACCTAAGTAGTATAGCCGTATGATATGGTCAGACAATTTAAGTAGTATAACCCTATGATATGGTCAGACCTAAGTAGTATAACCCTATGATATGGTCAGACATTTTAAGTAGTATAACCCTATGATATGGTCAGACCTAAGTAGTATAACCGTATGATATGGTCAGACCTAAGTAGTATAACCGTATTATATGGTCAGACCTAAGTGGTATAACCGTATGATATGGTCAGACCTAAGTAGTATAACCGTATGATATGGTCAGACCATTCAAGTAGTATAACCGTATGATATGGTCAGACCTAAGTAGTATAACCGTATTATATGGTCAGACCTAAGTGGTATAACCGTATGATATGGTCAGACCTAAGTAGTATAACCGTATGATATGGTCAGACCTAAGTAGTATAACCGTATGATATCGTCAGACCATTCAAGTACTATAACCGTATGATATGGTCAGACCTAAGTAGTATAACAGTATGATATGGTCAGACCTACGTAGTATAACCGCATGATATGGTCAGACCATTCAAGTAGTATAACCGTATGATATGGTCAGACCTAAGTAGTATAACCGTATGATATGGTCAGACCTAAGTAGTATAACCGTATGATATGGTCAGACCTAAGTAGTATAACCGTATGATATGGTCAGACATTTTAAGTAGTATAACCCTATGATATGGTCAGACCTAAGTAGTATAACCCTATGATATGGTCAGACCTAAGTAGTATAACCGTATGATATGGTCAGACCTAAGTGGTATAACCGTATGATATGGTCAGACCTAAGTAGTATAACCGTATGATATGGTCAGACCTAAGTAGTATAACCGTATGATATGGTCAGACAATTTAAGTAGTATAACCCTATGATATGGTCAGACCTAAGTAGTATAACCCTATGATATGGTCAGACCTAAGTAGTATAACCGTATGATATGGTCAGACAATTTAAGTAGTATAACCCTATGATATGGTCAGACCTAAGTAGTATAACCCTATGATATGGTCAGACCTAAGTAGTATAACCCTATGATATGGTCAGACCTAAGTAGTATAACCGTATGATATGGTCAGACCGTCTGACCATATCATAGGGTTATACTACTTAGGTCTGACCATATCATAGGGTTATACTACTTAGGTCTGACCATATCATAGGGTTATACTACTTAAAATGTCTGACCATATCATAGGGTTATACTACTTAGGTCTGACCATATCATAGGGTTATACTACTTAGGTCTGACCATATCATAGGGTTATACTACTTAAAATGTCTGACCATATCATAGGGTTATACTACTTAGGTCTGACCATATCATAGGGTTATACTACTTAGGTCTGACCATATCATAGGGTTATACTACTTAAAATGTCTGACCATATCATAGGGTTATACTACTTAGGTCTGACCATATCATAGGGTTATACTACTTAGGTCTGACCATATCATAGGGTTATACTACTTAAATTGTCTGACCATATCATACGGTTATACTACTTAGGTCTGACCATATCATACGGTTATACTACTTAGGTCTGACCATATCATACGGTTATACTACTTGAATGGTCTGACCATATCATACGGTTATACCACTTAGGTCTGACCATATAATACGGTTATACTACTTAGGTCTGACCATATCATACGGTTATACTACTTAGGTCTGACCATATCATACGGTTATACTACTTAGGTCTGACCATATAATACGCTTATACTACTTGAATGGTCTGACCATATAATATGGTTATACTACTTGAATGGTCTGACCATATAATACGCTTGTACTACTTAGGTCTTACGTGCGAAAATTATAATATCAGAGATACAATAAGAAAGAAATGGATTTTATTTTGTTAACATGCAAAGATCTGATAAAAGTCGAGCGGTATCTTTTTCCTTTGCTCTTGCAACAAATATTAATATAATATAATTAATTAATTAATTAATATAATAACAAATATAAATAAAATAATAATCATAAATAAATTAAATTATTAAATAATTTAATAGTCATAAATAAATGATATTACTTTTATTATTTATAATCTGTTATATTACTTAACCATTTTATTCTCTTTCCTGCAATTTTCTTCAGATTTATTTTTTTTCCTCATTAGGGCCTAATGATACCTTATATTTGATCAAACTGTATACGCTACTGAGAACTTCTGCGAATAGCTTACTGCGCATGCGCTGAGACTGCCCACCACTGCATAGAGGTTAAAATGGTACCCCTTTTGTAGCCTAGCGCGGACCATGGAGAGGTCCTGTTTTATGACCGCGCTACACAAGAGGCTCCTTACCGCGTCGCATCGAGCGATACTTAACAATTATATTAAAAACTTGACATTATTTTAATCCAAATATTTAATAAGAGTGATGATCTAGTGTTTTCAGCTCTCAGTACGCAAACTTTCTCAGTAAAACAGCTCTGTAAGCCCACCAAACATGAGACACAAATTGTGTGACAAGTACATGAAATTAAACCGAAGAGATATAAACTGAAAATTGTTCTCAGAAAAACTATTTATAAAACATGAAAGGCGTTGATTTCTATCGAATCGCATTTAAACCAGCGTTGTAAGCTGAAAGATAAACGCGGATATTTGAAAGACGACTGTCTGCGAAGCAAAACTACACCAAAGATAAACCCTGTCAGCCAGCGTTTCTGTAACGACTTCGCCAGATTTTATGGATCTTCCACGAGTATCAAATAGTGGATATACTGTGAGTTAGCCTATCAGATCCGTTTCTATCGGAGTCGTACCTTTTACACGAATACATTCCAGCAATCCAGCAACTTCTAAAATAGAAATGCAATTTATTGAACGTAGCCCGAAATGTGTCTGCAGCGTAGTCGTTTCGGATTTATATCGCGAACTAAATTCAGCGATGGCATGTACTTTACAATTTAAAAGCTTGTCGTGTATAACATCGTAGATGTATGCAAGGTTGAATTTTTAAATGGGGCCAGTTGTCACGTTCAACTTTTCTTTGACTGACATCTGTCCGCCTTTTTTCGTCGCTGTCAAATTTTTGACGCTAATGTTATACTGCTTGCAGTGGAAAAACTTTTATTTAAAGTATTGCAGAATTTGCGATGTTAATTCACAGAGAAAATGTGTCACCAATCGAGATGCTGAAATTTGCAAGCTTTAATAATTGAATGTTAGCCTTGTTCAGAAGTGGACTTGCCTTTCCAACTGCTTTTGTTCAGTTTGAGGAAGATGAAAAGATGATGTGAATTGTAGCTTTTGTACTTATAACCTTTAGTTTGGTCTGTTACTTCCTGAGACGACTGTCTACCCATGAAAGATGCACCTTACTGACTTACTGACTTATTTTAGAGATTTGCGCTCTATGGTTTGTTAGAATGATTACCTTTAATGTACTCTATAACTCTACCAAATTTGACAAAAATCAGAATTGCCATCATGAAGTCCTTTGCAAGTACAATTCAGGTCTGTCACTGTAACAGTTTAACTCACTGAACCAAAGGTTTAAGACCATTTCGCCCGATTAACCGCGATCCAAAGCTGCGTAGGCAGGTCTAAAATTTATTAACGGAACGGTTCGCGTTTATCAGTCTAGATTCATTTCTGTAAAATTACGTATTCAGGTGTCTGAGCCCATCAAAAGGTCGAGAATCGCGCGTGCTCGAAGCTCGGTGCACGGGGTCGTTTACGTTCAGCCGGCGGGGAACCAATTTTCGAGTGAAACTTTTTACATCAACATGCAAATTGCCCGCAGAAATGTGCGCGTTTCTGCTAAAGACACGGAACACTTGCCGTGGCCGGGATAATAGGAAATTAGGCAATCCGTCATAGGTGGATCCACCGTTAGAACTTTCCGGGGATATTTGCATCAAGGCTCGAAACAAACGGTTTTAATGCGATTGCCGGGGAATAGAAAAGCGACGATCCAGAGGAAAATTCACTCGCGAATCTCGTTTCGTTGATTAATATCGGGAATATTTTCTGGGGTCCGTATAACACTGGGGCGAGTGTGGAGACCTCGTGAGGGGAAGTAGGAGAAGCTCTGGCGGTTCTCTTTTCTTGACCTAAGGCATAATTAAGGATATAGGGATATAGGGAAGGATATAATAAGGATATATCCGTTAAAACTTGTAATAGAGTATTGTGATGCATTCATGATGCAATTTCTGATGAACTCATGATGCAATTTTTGACGCACCGAGTGCACTTTTGATGGATGCACTCCTGACGCACTCATGACGCACCAAAGATATAATCCTGACGCATTCGTGACGTATCCACGATGCAATCTTAACGCAGTCCTAACGCACCCACCATGTACTCCTGACGCACTCATGACGCATTCATGACAGTCACGATGTAATCTTGATACGATGCAGTCTTGACGCACCCACGATGTACTCCTGACGTACTCATAGTGCAATCTTGACGCACTCACTATGTATTCGTGGTGCACTAGTGATGTACTCACGAAGCAATCTTGACGCACTCGTGACACACTCATGATACAAGCTTGACTCACTTTTAACGCACTCGTGACGAATGCAATCTTTACACTATCGTGATGCACCCACCATGTACTCCTGACGCACTCATGACGCATTCATGACTGTCACGATGTAATCTTGATACGATGTAGTCTTGACGCACCCTCGATGTACTTCTGACGCCACTCATGACGCATTCATGGCAAAGTCACGATGTAATCTTGATACGATGTAGTCTTGACGCACCCACGATGTACTCCTGACGCACTCATAGTGCAATCTTGACGCACTCACTACGTATTCCTGGTGCACTCGTAATGTACTCACGAAGCAATCTTGACGCACTCGTGACACACTCATGATACAACCTTGACTTACTTTTAACGCACTCGTGACGAATGCAATCTTTACACTATCGTGATGCACCCACCATGTACTCCTGACGCACTCATGACGCATTCATGACTGTCACGATGTAATCTTGATATGATGTAGTCTTTACGCACCCTCGATGTACTTCTGACGCACTCATGACGCATTCATGATAAAGTCACGATGTAATCTTGATACGATGTAGTCTTGACGCACCCACGATGTACTTCTGACGTACTCATAGTGCAATCTTGACGCACTCATGGTGCAATCTTGACGCACTCATGGTACTCCTGCTGCCGTGGAGACGCGTTCGCAATGAATATATAATAATGAATAATGATACGATGCAGCTTGATATTAGAACAGTCCACAATCTTACCTACAAAATATTTCCAACGAATTTAGCCTTAAAATAACCATCTAACCTAAAAGTTGGCATGTTCGTTTACAGCCTCCCCATCTACAATGCGACCGCACACAATGCCTAAAATAACAATTCTGTAATCAAGCCGAGAGTCGTTAATCTTGCTAGATTTACAAAGTTACGGCGAATAAACTAACAGAGCTTTACCCAAATTGATTGACACTCGATTTTGCTAACAGTTCACCGCATAATAATGGTTAATTACCAGCTTTGTGAAGTTGTTTTACCCGTTTACATAACCACAGCTCTTTCACGGTGTTACAATGCCTTTTATAAACATGGCCTTTGTTTCCAAACAAATGTCGGAGCGTAGAAAATGTGAAGCAAGATGACAGACAAGATAATGGAATTCAACGATTTCAGAACAAAACCCTAAGAAAGATAGCGGTAGCTGCAATATGATATGTCAGGAATGAAATCCTCTGCGCTTTTGGGTAAAATGGCCGTGTTTGGAATTAAACGGGCTTGTGCAAACAAACCCTGGCGATACGCGATATTTTTTAATTCAAATAATTTATTTCGCGCTTAATTCCGATACATTGTTTCCTTTTAATTATTTAACACTATTTCACAATTGTCACTTCTATGTATTTTGTAGGATCACTAATAAATTTTTATCCACATCAGATACATTGTCTGGTTTGGACACATTGTTATTTAGACACAATTTCACATCACAGAGCTCCATAATTTTATTCTGTTCCTCTTACATAAATTTTACTATATCGAATGAATATTCAAGGGTACACGTTATAAATAATTTAAAAACCAGGGATTTGCAGAGCTCATCATTCCACATTTGACCCACATCCACGCTTCCTCATTTCAACTTTTCTGTATCAAAATTTTTAATAAGAACTTTCGAATCTTAAAATGACAAACTTCGGATAACACCGTCTCTCAACTTTCTTCGTGGCTTATTTATCTTATCAGAAGTTAATCGTACGGCGTTACAGAATTCTTCCGGTATAGATCAAACGCGGGGAATCTTAATATCGGCAAGTTTAATTCAAGTCGAAATTGAGTCGTCCAGCTTCGGATTAGTTTTACATTGAGATACCCGTTTAATCGCACTCGAAAAATGCGGTATCAAACGAGTGTATTTACTGACAGGAATTTCAAAGGGCTTTGCGAGGGAGAAAATTCGAAAAAAATACCGGTGAACTGTTTACAGAGGGAAAAAGAGAGCTGCAGTAATTATAATTTCTTTGTTCCACCGTTTCACGAATAATTCGCGCATGAGAATATTAAATATTTGTCAGCGTTTCCTTTGTAATCCCTTTAATCACTGTGACAGAAATATTATTATAAAAGGAGATTTTATTCTCATAAATATCTTTTTATGTTCAAATTTATTAGTTGGTTATAACGACTATTATGTACAATTCATAACATTTTATTAAAATTCTATACTGTCTTTAATAATATATTTTCAGTTGATAGAGGTTTATGAAATGTTTAATATTGTTAATTATAATTGATGTGATGAAGTACGTCATAGTCAAGTTATAAGGTTGTGAGGATCGAAGATTGCAAAAGTAAAATTTCTACGAGAGCACCACTTGTCAGTAGATATCACTGCAGGCTAGTTAGGTACTCTTGGACAGCAGTAGATGGTAATAAGTGCGTAAGTCGCAATAAGTGCAACCCTACGTTAACTTATGACTGTTGCAATGAGTCAGATAGAACTACCGTAGCCAACCCAGGAAGTGGTACGTAAAACCCAACAGAACTATCCCCACCACTACCAAACCTATCGGCAAATAAGAATAATGACAATAACAACTGCAGCAATTCGCACTATCTCTCAGTTTGCCTGTCATTTTTCGCCTAATTGGCGACCGCGAGAGCCAACACTACCGCCAAAAATACGTCTGAGTCTAGGCGTCCATTTTTCTCTTCTGACCAATTAGGGCCGTAGTCCTTCCAAACACCTGGGTCAGCCTCCCACGCGCCAATTCCTGGCTCAACTACGGTATGTACTGTAGACAACCCTGTTCCTGGCGCGTAGGCTGAGCCAGGTTTAAGGGACGCCACCTTGAACAGTCCAATGTGACGTTCTGACGTTCGACCACTCGAAACGTTTGCCGACTTGTTCTTTGACTCAATTATGACCGATGCCGCCGAAAATACGTGTGGGTATTTTTCTATTCTGACTGGGGCCTGCGTCCAAACACCTGGGTCAAGTCATGGGTTGTCGGTGATCATTACTGCAATGTTAAAACGAGCGAAGAAAGTTGAAATGTTAGGTGTACTTTCAATTTATCCTTGATCATGTAAATTGTAATTGGTATTAAATTCCGGACTCGTGCTAATTTTGGTTTGCGTCATGAAGTGCGTCAGGAAGACTCGATCGTGTTATATTGAGAGTGAGTCATACAGTGCGTCATGAAGACTCGATCTTGTTAGTTTGAGAGTGCGTCATAAGGTGTATCATGAAGAGTCGATCTTATTAGTTTGAGAGTGCGTCATAAGGTGTGTCATGAAGAGTCGATTTGTCCTAAGTTTGGTTTGCGTCGTGAAGTGCGTCATGAAGTTTTGATCGTGTTAGTTTGAGAGTGCGTCATGAAAAGTCGACTGTCCTAATTTTGCTTTGTGTAATAGGGTGCGTCACGAAGACTCAATCCTACTAATTTTGCTTTACCTCGTAGGGTGCGTCACGAAGACTTAATCCTTCTAATTTTGCTTTGCGTCTT
Source organism: Megachile leachella (assembly GCA_963576845.1). Lineage (NCBI taxonomy): Eukaryota > Metazoa > Arthropoda > Insecta > Hymenoptera > Megachilidae > Megachile > Megachile leachella. Next base: position 6,723,556 of record OY756252.1, on the reverse strand, counting down.
AAGGTGCGTCACGAAGATTCCATCGTCCTAATTTTGCTTTGCGTCATACAGTGCGCCATGAAGAGTCGATTGTCCTAATTTTGGTTTGCGTCGTGAAGTGCGTCATGAAGACTTCACGTGTTAATTTTGGTTTGCGTCATGAAATGCGTCATGAAGTCTTGATCGTGTTAGTTTGAGAGTGCGTCATGAAGAGTCGACTGTCCTAATTTTGCTTTGCGTCATAGGGTGCGTCACGATAATCTAAACAAAAAAGTAATTCCGAAAACTGTTTCTATACAATTTTCCTTGTGCTAAGAAGTATTAAGCAGCTCCCAACCGTGTCACTGTATACGAAGCCTTAATACGGAAGCTCTCGACTCCATTATTCACCCGTTGAATGTAATATTTGCGGTATGATATGGTTTCATGATCGAAGATAAGCAAACCTTGCTCCCGGCACTTGCCATCTGTGACCCTCGAAATTCTAACAGATTTTCGTTCCCATATTCCCCTTTTAACGTTCTCGTGTCTTTCTCGCATTTAACCCTCCCGTTTCCCTAAGGATCCGCCACTTTCTCGGGATTCATAATAAGATGGTTCGATTCCCACTGATGAAGTGAAAAGGGATGTTTCAGACGGTAGTGAGAAATAGGTTAGGCATGAAATGCGATAGTGAAATTAATTGAAACTGATCTTCTCTCGTGTGTGATGTACAACGGTACTCTTCGAACACTTTTATTTTGGGATCAATAGAGAAATTAAGATAAATATATAAACATATAAATATTATTGCTGAAATTCATTATTAATCTTTAAATTGATACATCGTGATGTCAGTACTTTATATAACTATTATATGTATGCTACTTTATATCACTTTATGTCTACTTTATGTATATTGCCAAAAATGTATTAGTCACCTATATATAGTGCATATGTATATCTAAAATATATAATACATTGTCTATCTACAACTAAACTATATATTATCTACATACAAATGAAGTGTACCTATTTCACCTGCATAAACATCAACTAACCAAATAATCATATTTGTACATATGTGTACACACAAGTTTCTCGAGTTTCACGCACTAATTTTTCAATCGTGACACAAGACACCCTAACAAGGTTACGTTATTTATTAGAATTGTTAATTAAATGTTGGACAGTCCCCTAACAATCTTGTTACGCAAAATTAGCGGCTGTTTGCGAGGACGTATACGAAATTGTGCAGGAGTCATAGAAACCGCTAATAAATCATCTTAAATCGTCAATTTCCAAGAAGCTTCCAGTTTCGCAAGTTTGCCATTCCCTCTCTCGTGACGTAACAGCGTTTTCGTGCGAATTAACCAAGAATTATGTTCTTGTTTATCATAAGTTGTGACTGCGAAATTTACTATCCCCTTCACAACGCGGTATCAGTAGGAGCTTCGCCTCTCGGAGGTCGTTTTTTAATGTAATAGTTAAATTACGATAGTAATCTTCTTCGGAAGAAGTGAAAAATTTATCATGCAGAAACTTTTGCGGTTGCAAATTTTTGCGATTAATAGATAGGTGGGTTTGTTGCTATTTTGTGTCGTGATTTCTACAACGAATATTAGAATAAAATAATATGAATATAAAAAGTATATGATTATAAAAAATATAATGTGAATATAAATATAAAAATATATGAAATATATGAATATAAAAAAGACTACCTAAAAATCTAACAATTTGAAAATCTAAGCTTGAAGGTTAAAGATCTAAAAATTAAAAAATTTGAAAGTCTAAAAAACGAAACATTTGAAAGTCTAAGTTTGAGTAACAGAGATTTAAAAATCTAAAAATTTGAGAACATAAAAATCACATAAAACATAAAAACAATTTGAAAATCTAAGCTTGAAGATTAAAGATCTAAAAATTAAAAAGTTTGAAAATCTAAAAAACGAAAAATTTGAAAGTCTGAGTTTGAGGATTGGAGATCTAAAAATCTAAAAATTTGAGAGCCTAAAAATCTAACAATTTGAAAATCTAAGCTTGAAGATTAAAGATCTAAAAATTAAAAAATTTGAAAATCTAAAAAATTAAAAATTAGAAAGTCTAAGTTTGAGTATCAGAGATTCAAAAATCTAAAAATCTAAAAATCTAAAAATTTAAAAATCTAAAAATCTAAAAATCTAAAAATCTAAAAATCTAAAAATCTAAAAATCTAAAAATCTAAAAATCTAAAATTCTAATAATCCTACAATCTAACAATCTAACAGTCTAACAATCTAACAGTCTAACAGTCTACCAATCTACCAATCTAACAATCTAAAAGTCTAACAATGTACCAATCTACCAATCTACCAATCTAAAAATCTAAATTTAATAATCAAAACCCCAATAATCCAGAAAACAAAAAATTAAAAAATAAAAAACCTTGAAATCATAAAAACCTACCCACCAAGAAATTCATATAAAATAGCAAAAAGTAATAATTTCCGAAAGACACAGTTAATCCAAAGCAACAAATTACAGCCCGAAATACCGAAAGCATAAAAAAACAACGAAATGTCCCGAATTCTTTAGCATGGTATTTACGTGGCACACATGTCCGAATGTTTATAAAACGTCGGAGCAGGATTTTGATCCTCCATGTCGCAGTATGTATTACACGAAATGTCGGAACACACGATCGTTTCAATATTTCTCTGCTATCGTTGGTGAAGCTATAAATATAGCAACTCTGGCGAAGAGATATGAAATGAAAAATCACGACGAAAAACTGTAACATAGTACAAAACACGTAACCATATTTTTTCTGTTGGTTTAAAAGCATTGGCCCAGTTGTATTCATTAAATCGTACATCGTCTCTGGTTTTTGACGAAATTCCAGGTTTCGAAATTTTATAATTCAAATTTAATATGCAATGACTTATTGTATAAATATTCTTTTACTATTTTTTCGTTTCGTTTTATTATACATTACTTATTATAGTGTTTTAAACTAATTTTAAATTTCTAGATTTTCAGATTTTTGGGTTTTTGGATTTTTAGATTTTTAGGTTTTTGGATTTTTAGATTTTTAGGTTTTTAGATTTTTAGATTTTTAGATTTTTAGGTTTTCAGATTTTCAGATTTTTAGATTTTTAGATTTTCAGATTTTCAGGTTTTAGATTTTTAAATAGGTAGATTGGTAGATTGGTCGATTGATAAATTGATAAATTGATAGATTGATAAATTGATAAATTGATAAATTGATAAATTGATAAATTGATAAATTGATAAATTGGTAGATTGATAAATTGATAAATTGGTAGATTGATAAATTGCTAGATTGATAGATTGATAAATTGCTAGATTGCTAGATTGATAGATTGATAAATTGATGAATTGATGAATTGATAAATTGATAAATTGATAAATTGATAAATTGATAAATTGATAAATTGATAAATTGATAAATTGATAGATTGTTAGATTGATACATTGTTAGATTGTTAGATTATTAGATATTTACATTTTTACATTTTCAACTTTTATAAATTTTCAGACTTCAAGATTCTTAAACTGTCAAATTTTCACATTCCTAGGCTTCAGATTTTCATATTTTTAGACGAGCTTTCAGGCTCTGAAGTTCTAACTTTAGGAATGTCTCAAATTAAAAAATTTCATCTTCAGCTTCAAAGACCTTGCGAATTGTCGCCGACAAAAATTTTCAAGTAAATTCAGTGAATGTATAAAAGTATAAATTTTGAAATCAGCCCCCCAAATACAAGTTATGAATTTTTAACTTAACTTGCACGTTTAAAATGCACAAATCTGTCCATTTACAAGCTTCATGAATGTCCAAGTGAATAAACCGTCACATCCCAAATTTATGAATTTTTAAATTACCAAATGTGTAAATCCGTGCGCTTACGGAGCTTGAAAAATTACCAACCTAAATATCTGTCGGTGCAGTGTCCTAGCAATCGGATTATAGTAATCGCGTGACAATCGAACGATATTCGAAGATAAAAGCGATCGCAGCGCGTTCGGTTACGTATTAAACTATCTCGCTCGAGAGATCATAAGCGAATTGCACGGAATGATCGCGTCCGCGCGACGAAAATCGCATCGCTGAAATTTTGTTTGGCCTTTTTTTCGTTCGTAAACGAGCCGGCAAAACAAACAAAGGAGGAAGCGTAGCACAATTCACAGCGTTTGCGTACGTTGTTTCAGGGAGCACCGAACCGTGGCTAAAGAGCGAAAAGCACGCCGAACTCGGAACAGAAGTGCAACTACCGTGCGTTCTCAAATCACCGCAGTGCGAAGGACTTCACAGCATCAAATGGTATCGCGGAACTACGCGGATCTTCATTTTCAGCGAGGATGCTGGGATTACGCGGAGTAACAACGACATTGCCATCAGGTAAAATATTAGGTCAATACTAATACTCCTTTGTTAATAGTCATTTAATTTTGTAATTTGCACTTATTTATGTATAAGTGCCTTTAGATAGAGTTGAAGGGGTATTTTAAGGAGCAGGTCAGGTAATGTGTTAGATCAGGATGAAATGTAGAGTCACATGTGCAGTCACATGTGGAGTTCTAGTCTTGCTCCTGATCAACAAGATTGAAATGACACAATTTGCTAACTATTTTGCAAAAGTACCAAAAGAAGATGAAGATCAGACCACAAGAATTATATAAATCAAATGAGAGTATATAGTCATATGTAGCAGTACACATTCATATTACACATATGATAAATATATTGTTGGACGTTTATTTTGCACTTATGTATAAGCACCTTTGGATAGAATTGAAGGAGTCAGATTTAAGGAGTCATGTGTTAGATCAATGTCATGAAATGTAGAGTCACATGTGCAGTCACATGTGGAGTGACATGTGGAGTTCCAGTCTTGCTCCTGCTCAACAAGATTGAAATGACACAATTTGCTAACTATTTTGCAAAAGTACCAAAAGAAGATGAAGATCAGACCACAAGAATTATATAAATCAAATGAGAGTATATAGTCATATGTAGAAGTACATATTCATATTACACATGTGGTAAATATGTTGTTGAACGATTATTTTGTACTTATTTATGTATAAGCATCTTTGGATAGAATTGAAGGAGTCAGATTTAAGGAGTCATGTGTTAGATCAATGTCATGAAATGTAGAGTCACATGTGGAGTCACATGTGGAGTGACATGTGGAGTTCCAGTCTTGCTCCTGCTCAACAAGATTGAAATGACACAACTTGCTAACTATTTTGCAAAAGTACCAAAAGAAGATGAAGATCAGACCACAAGAATTATATAAATCAAATGAGAGTATATAGTCATATGTAGCAGTACATATTCATATTACACATATGGTAAATATGTTGTTGGACGTTTATTTTGCACTTATTTATGTATAAGCACCTTTGGATAGAATTGAAGGAGTCAGATTTAAGGAGTCATGTGTTAGATCAATGTCATGAAATGCAGAGTCACATGTGCAGTCACATGTGGAGTGACATGTGGAGTTCCAGTCTTGCTCCTGATCAACAAGATTGAAATGACACAATTTGCTAACTATTTTGCAAAAGTACCAAAAGAAGATGAAGATCAGACCACAAGAATTATATAAATCAAATGAGAGTATATAGTCATATGTAGCAGTACACATTCATATTACAAATATGGTAAATATTTTGTTGAACGTTTATTTTGCACTTATTTATGTATAAGCACCTTTGAATAGAATTGAAGGAGTCAGATTTAAGGAGTCATGTGTGAGATCAATGTCATGAAATATAAAGTCACGTGTCATGAAATGTAGAGTCCACATATCACATGTGGAGTGATATAAATATTCAATGTAAAAAATCCCAAGGAAATGAACATCACATCGAATAGATTAAGACGTCTGAATTATTCTCGCTATCTTAGCGCCACTGAAGGCTTCTGGGACCGTTGGATAATTTGCAGGAAGCTGAACAGGTGTTAATCCAGGATTAGATGGAAAAAGTAGGCCAACAGGTCTCACTCCAATGTTCTTAATTTTTCCTTAGCCGTATCTTGGAAACGGTACCATCTGCGATTTGATAGAATTTTTTAATATCGAATTGTCCTGGAGGTTTGCGCCATTTTTAACCTTGTACAGCGTTGACATTTAATTTGCGAACACTTTTAGTATTACTGAGCCATCTATTTTTATGGAGGTCTAGGTGTTAGTAGGATTATTAAGGTGCATGCGTTATTAACCCTTAGTATTAATCTTGCTACATGACTAAGTGTGATTAACCTTGCTAAGTATGATTAGTAGCATTAACCTCGTTACGGTAAATATAATACTACTGCACTTATGCAAATACGCTTGTGTTTAACTTAAGATGTGCTTAACTTTAAATACCGTAACTTTGTACACTAATTAACTAATATATCAATTTATATTTTATACTTTATACTTCATACGAATATACGTCGTACAAATTTTTAACATAACCTTAAAAAGTCATAAATCTTGTTTTGCTTCATCATTTGAATTTTTAGAGAAAATATATTTAAAGACAATTACAAGTAATAACGACAATATTTAATTTATATAAAGTATATATTGAAAGTGCAACTACTTTAGGAACGTAAACCCACTGTTACAAAATGGCGTAATATCCGCGCGTTAAAAGACGTCCCAGACTGTCGCGTTCGATATCAGGAAATATTACGTCCCTACTTAATCGGTTTTTCTATCGCACAAAAATACCAACAACCCTGAAGGAACTTTGCTCATCTTCGCGATCTTTGCTGCGGGCTACAGCGGCCGCAAAAAGAGCACACGAGTCGGAAAATCGGCAGCTTTTTCTCTTCAAGATCTCATCGTTCAAAGTTCCGGGCGTGTTTTACAAAGGTGGTAATCACGAAACTTCTGAGCGAGTTGAAGAGGTTTCGAGTGATGAATTACAAGAAACCGGAGCAATGTGATGAATATTGCGCTTGTGTCGAGAATAATATAAATTTAAATTCGTTCTTGAAGAAAGTTGATGAAGAACATTGAAGTCTAGCTACGAAGATTTGCAGTTGGAGTTATAAATTTTGGGAGTTTTGTTGGACATGTTGAAAGATTTTTGCTAGTTGGAATTTTTAGATCATCTATTCACCATATATTTTACTCTTCATATATTAAGGCATTTATCTGTTTGTCTATACTTCATCTCATTTACTCTTCATTCATCTACTTATTTACTCATCATATCATTTACTCTTCATTCGTCTACTAGTCATAAACAAACGGTCTTACAGCATCGTAAGTCCAAAGCCCCAAAAATCATGTTAGAGTAACAAGGACAGAAACCGATTAAATCGGATGGCGATAAATGAGAAAAGTTCGAGAAGAGTCCAAATGTGACCGTACCGATAAAAGTTCCGAAATGTAAATGAACACAAAGCATTTCAAACCATTTCTCTTTTCTCATTTTTTAACGATTCTGTCGGTCGCAGTGTGACGCGATAAGTGTCCATCAGACACCGACGTTTTCAATAACAATAACGTTTCCATTATCGAATCGCTGGAAATTGTTATCGTTCCAGCACGATTCAGTGACAATCGAAAGAACGAACCGCGAAAAGCTGTCAATGACGGAAGCGAAACCAGGCCAATGGGATAATAAAGTTCGCCCTAACTTTGTTCGTTTCTTTTGGATTCTCTTTCTTCTCGAAGTGGGTCGACGGCTCTGCGAGAAACTGCCAGATACCCCGTACATATTCGACGCAGAGCAGATTAATTAACTAGTACCAGAGAAACGTGTATTTAAAATTTCGAGCTACGGTAAACATGTAGGTGGAACAAGAGATATAAAGATATTAAAACGTATCATTTATAATAATTGCACATTGACGTGAATTAAAGCTGGGTTTATGAAACGTCTTCGTTTTAACATCAGCGACTAATAATACAATAAAATTAATATACAGATGAAGAATATTTAATTTCTCTACTTAATTTCTCACTTAATTTCTCTACTATAGTCATTACATCTAACATTTGATCTAACCTTGTAAGTTGAAGGTTATAAAATGGCCTCTGTAGATAAACAGCCAAATTCGAATCACAGATCGTTTGATAAATTAGTAAAATTTGTTACTGTAATTCCTGTGAATATTAAGTTATATTAAACTTTGTTATGTTATATTTATCAGTCGGTCATTTATCGAGCGGCTATTGTACTTCTAATTGTTACAAAATATCAAATCCAATACAATAAAATTAGCATACAGATATTATCGAAATTTGTTACTGTGATAAGTATTAATATTAGGTTTTACTAAACTTTGTTAATATATATTTATTGAGCGGCTATTATGCTTTTAAGTAATTACAAAATATCAAAGACAGTACATTAAAATTAACATACAAATGAATTTCTACATTTAACGTTTAATTTCTCTACTACGATCATTACATCTATCACTTAATTTTTGTTCCGATTAATAGCAGTACTCTTAGTTCAAGCGGCTACTTATCGAACGACCATTTACTAAGAGAAGTAAACGCAGAAGTCTCAGAACCTCCGTTCAATAAAGTAATAAGGAAATTACAGAGTCAAGCTGTTGATTCTTAAGAGCACCGATCACGTCGATCTTCTCAAGGAATTATCGCGAATCACCAAGTAATTGATCGTTGAAAGAGATTTGTGAATAAAGTAGTCGTATTATCTCGCCCTCCGCAGCTTACCGAATTGTCGCGACATAAGGAAGGTTAAGGAGTCGTTTCATTTTCAATGTAATTCCTAGTCCGTCGGTATTATCCTCTATCTTCATTTCAAGCTCATTAAATTGTGAGTTCGGATTACGCGTCGCCAGTATTTAAGGTGGATTTAGACTCTCGATCCTTTACGACGGCGTCTCGGAGTATGATGAGGACGATAAAAGAAGCGCGAGACTCTATCAGACGCCGACTTTCGAGGATTTTCGCAATTGCAACTTTGATAACAGGATAAAACGCTCCTCAAACACCAACTTCCGACTTTGACGAGCTTTATGGCGCCGGCCGAGAGAAAAGAAACGCTTCGTGAAATACTTTTACGCTCGCTGTACGATAACGGAAGAATCTGATAAAAAAGAAACGAATTCGACGGAAGTGTACCGTTCGTGTATTTAATCGCTAGACAATGTTTGATCTTTTCTTAAAACGTAAATCATTTAAGTTTTGTTGAGTGCAAAGGAAAAAATGTTTGATAGACTAATTGAAGTGTTTGAGGTAGGGAAGAAGAATAAACAGCATAGGATTTAATTGAATTATTCATTCAGAACTATTGTTGTAGTTCTTTGTGTGTTTTAGTTAATACATACAACTAAGGACTTCAAATATAAAGTTTAGTTAATAAGTATATAAAATTTTAAGGTTATAAAAAAAGTTATAAAATGAATTTATAATTACAAAAAATTTATATGAAGTTATAATTTCAATTTTTAGCTAGAAGAAGGTATATAAAGTTGTTAAAACCAATATAAGTTTGCTGTTTTTAAGCAGGAAGGAAAAAACAATATGGAGTTCATCGCTGTCTAAGCGCGGGAGATTCAAAATTATTTATTGTAGTTCATAGCGTAATTTAAAGATTGTATTTGATTAAAGATGAAATATATAATGTATACGTGATAAATATTAAATACAGAAGAATATACATTCAAAGTTTTTAAATGGAAATGAAGAAAACAATATGGAGTCGACAGTAGTCGCAAACGCGGGAAATTTGAAATTTATTATTACAGTTTACAGTGCATTTTAGTTATTATATTTAATAAAACATGTAATACATAAAGTTTGCATAACAAATGTTAAATATATTAGAATATTGGTTCGAAATTTTTAAATGAAAACGAGGGAAATAGTGTTGGTATCAATGGTACTCACAAACGCGGGAAATTTGAAAATATTTTTACAGTCTAATTAAAATACTTGACAAAATTAAAGTAAATAATAGTAAAACACAAAGAACACATGACAAGTGTTAAATAGAACATAAATTCGAAGTTTCAGCTGCGAACGAAACAAAATGGAGTCACTGCCAAAGCGCGGGAAATTTGAAATTCATAATTCTTACGCTCCACATTTACACCAAACAAAACTACAAAATATCGTTAAAAAACTGCCAGAATTTTATACTTTCAACTCCAAAACAATAAAAAGCTAAAATACAGAACTTAACATATAAAAAACTTAAAAAATGTAAAAAATGTTCGAATAATTATTCCATAAAGAAATCAATCTCGATACGAATAAACATATTTTCGTCTCGTATAATTAATGATCGCGGTTACATTTTGTATTACAAACATCGTTTTGTCTTCTTCGTTATTAATCTCCTAGCACGATTAAATTCATGTCCATGAATTTAGCAATCATGTCGCTGAACCAACAAATTTTTCGCCTGTGATACTCGAACATCGAGAATTAAGCTCATCGTGAAACATTCATGCGATTCATTATTTATTTCAGCGTTGGGTAAACGGAATAAGCTGATTTGCGTTTCATTTAAATCACTGTGTATAAATGTAAATTTTGTTCAATATTTTATTCGCCGATCGAATGTAACGATACGCTAATTATTTCGACTGACAGCCAATTCGACTTTACTTTTTTTGCGCACGCTGTTTGGGATGGTTAATTAAAATGAATCGTTTGGTAGTCTTGCAAGTGTAATGAGGATCGTTCATTTTGTGGATCTTTACATTTTGAGAACATTCTTTTTTTAGATTTTTAGGAATTTTGGTTTTTGGATTTTTAGAAATTTCAATTTTTCGGTTGTTTAGGAAGGTTATTTTTCAGATTTTTAGACATTTCAATTTTCAAATTTCCAAGTATTCAGATTTTCAAAAATATCAGTTTGCAAGGTTTCAGACTTTCAGAAATTTCAATTCTCAAGGTTTCAGACTTTAAGAAATTTTAATTTTCACATTTTTAGACTTTCAGACATTTCAATTTGCAAGGTTTCAAATTTTCAGAAATTTTAATTTTCACATTTTCAGACTCTAAAAAATTTCAATTTGCAAGGTTTTAGATTTTTAAAAATTTCAATTTTCACATTTTCAGACTTTCAGAAATTTCAATTTTCAAATTTTCAGACTTTCAGAAACCTCAAATTTCAAGGTTTCAGACTTTCAGAAATTTCAATTTTCAAGGTTTCAGACTTTCAGAAATTTCACTTTTCACATTTTCAGACTCTCAGAATCCTCAATTTTCAAGGTTTCAGACTTTCAACAATTTCAATTCTCAAGGTTTCAGACTTTAAGAAATTTTAATTTTCACATTTTTAGACTTTCAGAAATTTCAATTTGCAAGGTTTCAGATTTTCAGAAATTTCAATTCTCAAATTTTTAAATTTTCAGAGTTTCAGAAATTTCAATTTTCAAGGTTTCAGACTTTCAAAAATTTCAATTTTTAAACTTTCAGATTTTCAGAAACCTCACATTTTAAGGTTTCAGACTTTCAGAAATTTCAGTTTTTCAATTTTCAGATGTTTTCAGATTTCCAAAAATGTTCAGATTTTCAGAAATTTTCAGAAATTTCATTTTTAAAATTTTTAGACTTTCAGAAATTTCAGTTTTTAAGTTTTCAGATTTTCAGAAAATAAAATTTTTAAATTTTCAAGTTTTCAGACTTTCAAAAATTTCAGTTTTCAAACTTAAAAATTTTCAGACTTTCAGAAATTTGAATTTTCAGATTTAAAAATTTTCAGACTTAGAAATTTCAATATTCAAATTTTCAGACTTTCAGAAATTTAATTTCTCGGATTTTAAAAAACTTCTACATCCACTGGGAGTTTAAAATAAAATTTAGTCAAAGGTTATAAATTTTCAAAATAGCAAGTTTAATTTTAAAACCCAAATTTTTGAAACCTGAAAGAATAGAAAATCGATTTTTAGAAAGAGGAGCAGTGATTCGTTACTTAAGGAATCACATCGGTATTTAGCTATTAGTAGGTTGGATATAGAGGGAAGCAAACATTAATCATGCAAACCATTTGTCAAATGGTCTGTCCTAGAGATTGACGTACGAATCGCCAGGAGCGTTCCATCAAATCCTTCGATTTCCCAATGATCAATATCACACTACCCGACTGCAATATATTTCTAAATCGGCATAATATACTGCCGAAATATCTATGTGTGCATGTACAATGGTATATCGTCTGCTATCATAAACTATATCATGCTTGTGTAACTGTTAGTCAATGATCTTTGTGTATGACTGAAAGTTCACAGATTTAGGTCTATTGGGGTTACTCGTTGTTAATTTACCTATGGTTTATGATTTATTTCAACAAGAAAATTAATACAATTAACTCTCCAGGTATTCAAGTTTTTACATTGTGAAATTATTAATTTTTTATTAAAGCTTAAGGTTCCAAAATTCCAAATGCAATCTGACTCCAAACTTCCAACGCAAGCTATTGCTAAAATTTCAATCAATCATGATGTAAAAACCGATTTGTTATTCCTGAAAAGTGATTTATTATTTTTGAAGGCCTGTCTCAATATTTGGACATAATTGCAGTCGCGTGAGATTCAATTTTGCGGCAAAAAGCGATTCCCTGTTTTCGAATATTATTGTACGCTGGAAGGTAACTGAAACGTTGTTGAACTATGCAGTAGCCTCGTTTCAATATCATCCTGTACAATAACGCAGTTTCAATAGCGAACTAGCAATCCGAATGTCAACTAACATCACGGATTTCTCGCAGTATATGCGACTATAACAATATGTAAATAGATTACATACCGTCGCCCAACGGGACGGACTGTTTTACATAGAGTCGAACATATTTGTGCAGCTGGCTGCGTGTATCATTCCGACAGCAATCAACAGAAGTGCATCGCATTAATGAACAAACGCACTAGTTAATAACAATTATAGCTGCGATTCGGATATTGCGTCGCACACGAGACGCACAGACACAATTCCTAAGCATTTCTGCTAACGAACCGAAACTGCATCGCGTCGGAGTAAACGCTGAATGTTTGTAATTGCGATTGTAAGGTTCAAAGGGATCGGTGAAGTAATACCACCTGCATAATTTCACGCTCGAGTGGAACTGAGCATGGTATTAAACACGGGATGATCAAAAAAGCAATTCAATGTTGCTTATGCCACGGTCATGGATACTCAACCCAGGAATTGGCGCGTGGACTCAGACAAACTATCCTCAAGATTTGTTCTTATAAATATTTGTGTTCGAATTTTTTAGTTGCAATGATTATTACACAGAATTCTTAACTTCTCATTAAAATTCTATTCTATCTTTAATATTATACTTTCAGCTGATAAAGGTTTATGAAATGTTCAATATTGTTATTTATAATTGATGTGATGAAGGACGTCATAGTCAAGTTATAAGGTTGTGAGGATCGAAGATTGCAAAAGTAAAATTTCTACGAGAGCACCACTTGTCAGTAGATATCACTGCAGGCTAGTTAGGTACTCTTGGACAGCAGTAGATGGTAATAAGTGCGTAAGTCGCAATAAGTGCAACCGTACGTTAACTTATGACTGTTGCAATGAGTCAGTTAGAACTACCGTAGCCAACCCAGGAAGTGGTACGTAAAACCCAACAGAACTATCCCCACCACTACCAAACCTATCGGCAAATAAGAATAATGACAATAACAACTGCAGCAATTCGCACTATCTCTCAACTTGCCTGTCATTTTTCGCCTAATTGGCGACCGCGAGAGCCAACACTACCGCCAAAAATACGTCTGAGTCTAGGCGTCCATTTTTCTCTTTTGACCAATTAGGGCCGTAGTCCTTCCAAACACCTGGGTCAGCCTCCCACGCGCCAATTCCTGGCTCGACTACGGTATGTACTGTAGACAACCCTGTTCCTGGCGCGAAGGCTGAGCCAGGTTTAGGGGACGCCACCTTGAACGTCCAATGTGACGTTCTGACGTTCGACCACTTGAAACGTTTGCCGACTTGTTCTTTGACTCAATTGTGACCGATACCGCCGAAAATACGTGTGGGTATTTTTCTATTCTGACTGGGGCCTTCGTCCAAGCACCTGGGTCAAGTCATGGGTTGTCGGTGATCATTACTGCAATGTTAAAACGAGTGAAGAAAGTTGAAATGTTAGGTGTACTTTCAATTTATCTTGATCATGTAAATTATAATTGGTATTAAATTCCGGACTCGTGCTAATTTTGGTTTGCGTCATGAGGTGCGTCACGAAGACTCGATCGTGCTAATTTTGGTTTGCGTCATGAAGAGTCGATCGTACTAATTTTGGTTTGCGTCATATGGTGCGTCATGAAGACTTGGTGGTAACTTGGTTTGCGTCATAAAGTGTGTCATGATGGCTCGATCGTCTTAATTTTGGTTTGCGTCATAAGGTGCGTCATCAAGATTTGATCACACTAATTTTAGTTTGCGTCATGAGGTGCGTCTTAAAGACTCCATTGTGTTAATTTTTGTTTGCGTCATAGGATGCGTCATGACGACTCGATCGTGTTAGTTTGAGAGTGAGTCATAAGGTGCGTCACGAAAACTTGTTGGGCTTAATTTTTGCTTGCGTCATAAGGTACGTTAAGGATGTCTCAATCGTGTTAATTTTTATTTGCGTCATAAAGTGCGTCAGAATGTTTCAAACGTGCTAATTAGGGTTTGCATCATAAAATGCGTCACGAAAACTTGTTGGGCTTAATTTTTGTTTGCGTCATAAGGTGCGTCAAGATGTCTCACTCTTGTTAATTTTTATTTGCGTTACAAGGTACGTCAGAAAGTGCGTCACGAAGTCTCAATCGTGTTAGTTTAAGAGTGTGTCATGCGGTGCGTCAAGAAGAATCTATCGTCCTAATTTTGGTTTGCGTCATAAAGTGCGTCACGGAGTCTCAATCGTGTTAGTTTAAGAGTGCGTCATAAGGTGCGTCAAGAAGAATCTATCGTGTTAATTTTGGTTTGCGTCAGAAGATGCATCATGCAATTCCAGACTAGTACTAATTTCGGTTTGCGTCATACGGTGCGACACGAAGACTCAATCTTGTTAATTTTGGTTTGCGTTATAAGGAGCGTCACGAAGACTTGTCAGTGTTAATTTTGGTTGCGTCATAAGGTGCGTCGCTCGATTTCGTTAATTTTAGTTTGCGTCATAAGGTGCGTCACGAAAACTTGAGTGCTAATTTGTATTTGCGTCCTAGGCTGCGTCGCGAACAGTGAATCGTGTCAATCTTGCTTTGCGTCATAAGGTGCGTCCCAAAGACGATCATGCTAATTTTAGTTTGCGTCATAAGTTGCGTCACAATATTGTAATTGAGAGAGTTATCCTCATAAATGTTTCTATAGAATTTAATGAGGTTATTCATTGTTAACTCGACGATTATAGGCTCAGGTGTCGCTTGCTGCTTCAACAAGCATAATTTGAGACTAGATTTTATTTTCCATCGTTCATATTATCAATGCACTATAATATATTTGTATTCCTCATCATATTATTGTCAAACCTTAATTCATTGTAATTTATAAAATTTTTCTTATTAATAATTTATTTTACTTTAAAATTATTGATCCGCAGTTAATAGTCAGTTTCACATTTAACAATGTTTCCTTATTGTTAATTGAATTGATATAAGAATAGTCATCATTAATCGTTGATGTATTAACGTTTGTTGATGTCTTTCTGTTACAGGTCGAATATAGAATACACGACAAATTCTTCGAAAAGTTACTTGAAGATCCCAGACGTCAGACTGGAAGATGAAGGGCTTTACAAGTGTGAAGCCACGTATATGGCTGTGAATCGAGAGTGCAACAATGTTCAGCATATCACTCTCAACGTCACTGGTAAGTTTGCGACAAACTATAGGAAGTTTGAAAACTTTATTAATTTAGAGTTTCAAGGAAAATGCGAATTGGGGAAATTTCAGAGGTTGCAAATTTGTGGATTTGAGAATTTGAGAAATTTGCCATTTTGACGATTTGATAATTTGTGAAACCGAATATATTGTTTGAAAACGTGGAAATATTGAAACTTGAAGGTTTGCAAATTTGCAAATATTAAAATTTGAAAGCACTGAAACTTGAAAATTTAAAAATATTAAAATTTGAAGATCTGAAAATATTAAAATTCGAAACCACAGAAATTTGAAGATTTGAAAATATAAAACAGTGAAATTTTACAAATTATACAACCCAAATTCTCAGAACGCACTAACACCATTTCCACGTTCACATATTTGTATTCCAAAAGTATCCAAAAAGTCCCCTAATATACTATTCCCAACTAAGAGCACGGAGAACTCGTATTCCATAATTTGTAGCAGGATAGCATTTCACAGTACGTAAAGCATAAAGAGGACGTAAAATTTAATTAATCGATTAAACAAGGACGATCTCCGTCGTTAAGATATGCCTGGAATAACTCGTATTAGACGTATCGTACTTGTACGATCCGTGTAATCTGGGTAATCCCAGTAATTCGACAAACGAGAAAGCCACAGTACTAATCCGAAGTGGTAGCAGCTAAACCACCGAACCGGTTATCTTGACACACGCAACATGTCATACTATTAAAGTGCGGTTGAATTTACCTACATGAAAGGGATGCCAATTACTTTGAAATTTTAGCCGTAAATCGAGATCTCACTCGACGGCATCGTCAGAGAGGCGAGCTTAAATCGCAACAAATATGTACGTACGTTTCGGTTTCACTTAATTCTCTGGGAAAAACGCTGAGTGCGGGTTAAATTAAATGATACTTAGAATTAACGTTTATGAATACGTGTAATTGCAAGACAAATAAGAGTATGTTTGTATAATTACTGTTATAATTGTAAGGAAAATTACAGTTATAAGGGAAGCGGACACTTTGAGCTACCAAGTTTCAAACCATTTAAAAAGCAGTTTATCAAGTTAAAATATATTTAAGAACAAGTAGGCAATTCTAGTATTTATTGTCACTCACATTTTGCGAACTTAACCTCAGTAGAGTATTTGTTCGCAGTTTTCTATTCGTGTCGAGGTGTTTACTTGCTTAGGTCACTAGACCTTCATACGTCACTGCATTTCCACCCGAATTTCAGCTAAACCATAGAAAATTAGAAACTTTTCAATGTCACAAAAACCCACTCCGCTTTTGTAAAACGTAAAAATTCGAAGAGACTCTCCAGTCAAGTACAAAATAAACTCTGGTCCGAAGTCAAATTTCTTGGATCCACTTATATTCGCTTGATCTAATGATTCCACGCGTCTGATCGTCACTACGGCCACATACATAACCCTTGCAATAACGTGTCCACACTTGAGACACATAACTGAAACGCGACAAATCTGGCTCATATTTTTACCTCGATTGAATTTCAAGTTTAATTTTAATTACAATCACCGGTGATTCATATCCAAATATCTCTGGCATTTGAACATTTTTTCTGTCCATTGCAATAATCTGTCGTGTTTGAAATAAGGTGCAGGGTTAAAACAGTTCAAATGAAAATAACATCTCGATTAACCTATAATACGAGTTCTCTCTAAATAATTTCAGTAGCGTAATCTTCATATCTTCTACTAGCTTTTAATACCTTAATATCTTCATAAATTAAGTTAAGACATTTCGACTCCCATAATTGTTACGTAAAGCAATTAAACTTCGAAAGAATAATATTTCATCGTGCATGTAACAGTATTATAAAAAAAATAAAAAGCTACCAGGTATTAATTAACGAGTTTCATTTAAAAATTCATAGCTGACAATATTTCAACGTTTGAACGTAGATCTGTTAATAATTGCGAATGGCAGTGAATAAAAGCAATTAGAGACGCTGCTATTAAAAGTTATAAATTGCGTACGCACGTGCAGACGCCATGTTTGTACCTCATTTTCTTCGACAACGTTGCTTTAAGTAGAAACAAACGCTTTTTAACCGTACCCCTTCATCCGTACTAACGATGCATTTCATATTTGTCCATTGTTCTGAATTATTATTACAGTACAGCACGATACAATTGGTAACAAAGATATCGTGTTAGCTGCTTGGGAAATTAAAAGTGAAAACGTGTATGCAAAATTTAACTGAAAAACAAATATCTGATTTCAGTAATGACTTGTAATTATTAATATGCTTGCTTCTGTAATTATTTGATTTTGGGGAAAGTTGAGAGGATTTAATCATGATGGAGGTGAATTTTATTTTGTATTTATTCGTCAAATATTTATTCACCAAATTATATTTACTAACTAATAAATTATCAATTACTAGTAATCATCTATATCTATTAAACAATTGTTAAAAATGTAATTTTTCAAGTAAAATATTTTCATAAATATTTTACAGAATTTCATAACGTAATTCTCTCGAAAACAAGATTTGAAAGAAGCTTCGTTTTATTTTCACACGTATTTTACAACTTGTATACTACAATTTTTAAGACACTCTATACAACATCAGTGAGTCAAAAGTTCATATTTGCATACTAATTTTCTCACACTACTGATATCCAATTTACTTTTTGCTCAGCATGTAAATAAAGTAAACCAGAAACGCTAATAAAACTGAAATTGGTTTCCACGAACTTCGGTGTAAATGCGAAAAGTAAATGCTTTGTATTATACGCAGATTTTTCTTTTGCTTCAACAGACGAGATTTGCAGCTGTTTTGGGAAATCTGTGTAAAATTAACTTTTGGGTAACAAAAAGTAAATGGAGTTCGTTATAAAAATAGGAATCTTGGGATTTAAGGATTTAGGGAATATAAGGACGTAGAAATTTAATAATTTTATAGTGTATTCTCTGTTTTGTATAACTGTGATGTCTATTTTGTATAGTATCTTTTTTTGGTTTGATTTAAAAATTGTCAAACGTACCTCAAGCTAAATTTATCAATCCATCTTGTAACCTATCAAGGTAGCCATTTTGTAACCTTCAACTTAGATGTAGATGTAGAAATATTCTTCATCTGTATGTTAATTTTGCTGTATTATTAGTTTTTGATATTTTATAATTAGTTGGAAGTACAATAGCCGTTCGATAAATGACCAATCGATAAATATATCCTAACAAACTTTAGCAAAACCTAACATTCATACACAGTAACAAATTTCGATAATTTCTGTATGCTAATTTTATTGTACTGTCTTTGATATTTTGTAACGCTTACTTAGAAATACAATAGCCGCTCGATAAATGACCGACCGATAAATATAACCTCACAGAGTTTAATAAGACCTGGTTCATACGAATCACAGTAACAAATATAATAAAATGAATCACTACTTTAAGGTACTGTACTACCACATACTGTTCCATACTAATAAACATCAGTACTATATTAAAAAATTATAGACACCAAGCTAATATCGCACACGCGATTATAAATTTCTCCTCCGCCATTTTTGCCGAACGTATGCTCCTGAGACTCGATCCGCATTTGTCTGTTTGTTCGTCTACAGGCCGCCATTTTGCGTCCTCCGACTTGAAATTTCGAGGGTAGACTCGTGAGACAGCCTAAATTTGCTGTAAAGATTTTGGCGGCGACAGGAACCCGTCGACGTCGATCGTCGAATCGATAAAAAACCGTTTGGTATCGTTTCGATAATTTTTCACGCATAGATCGACTGGAAGCACGTTGAAGCTCTATAACTTATCGTCGACGACAATACTTGGTCGTCATCGACGTCGGTCGTCGTGAAATCAACGATAATCGTGTTCGGTATCGTTTTCGATAGTTTCAGACAGGTTTAATCGTTTGGACTTTAAAATCTCTGCGTCTCTTGTTCCACCTGTATGTTTACGGTTGCTCGAAATTTGAAATGCACTCGTTCTGGCACCTGGTAGACTATAAGCTTCTGGCATCCGTCTAGGTTAGGTTAACGTCCAGGTAGGTTGGTTAGCATCTAGGTTAGGTTAGCGTCCAGGTAGGTTGGCATCTAGATTAGGTTGTAATTATCAAGTTATCAAACTGCCATGTTTTTAATTCTCATATTTCATGCCTTCTTTAAAACAAATGATACGGTTTAGAATCTTTTTATCTCTTGCTCTGCCCGCATGTTTACGCTAGCTGGAATTTGCTGTAGGCGCACTTGTTTAACGATAGTGTTCAGTAACTCGTTATCACACCTGACGTGCACGAAGGTGTGAGAAGCGTGTCAGAAAAATGTTCGCGTTAAAAGCACGTGCCGTTTTAAAAAAAGAAATGAGAACTGTGATCGCCCACGGCAGTTCTCTCGACAAGGACCATGAGTGATACTTCACACGAAGTATCTAAGAAAGAAGAATGCACTGTTTAATTTCCCCGGTTAATTGTGTCATTCGGTCGAAAAATGTGCCAAGATTGAGCTGCCATCTCTTCGCGTTGTATTACGGACGCTGTTCAGGACGGTGCTTTTCCCTAGGGAATAAACAACGTAGGAAGACTCCTATCACTTTAAATGTCTCACAATTGCTCCATATCATACATAGTTTGTATTTACTTCACTTTTCTGTTTTTAAACAAAATAAGTAATTTATCTTAAAATAGTTTAACTTTGATTCTAAAATGTAATTCCCTTTGCAATTAAGATAAATTATATTTGTTAACACGAGTTATTTGACAAAGTTGTTTACATCACATTTGTTATATCGTAAAATATTTTGTACCAACTATTTTATACTGTAAAGTTTATATTAGCAAATTTTGTATAACCCAGAATTTGTTGTATTATCAAACACAGAAAATGTAGAAGACAAAATACAGAAAATATCCAAAACACAAAAAATGTTTTAAACACACGAAATATTAAAAGTACACGATACATCAGATGTAGCGAAGGCACCGAAAGTAACAAAAATATTCAAAATATCATAATAAACAAAATACGAAAATTTCCAATCGAGAGACGATCAAATTTGATATTCGCTCTTCAATTTATTCCGAATTAATTCCTCTCACGCAAACGTGTAGTTACATAGAAACGTCGAGTGTATACAGGCAAAACAAGCTACGTATTATGCATACGCAAAACGAAAAAAAGGTATATTCCAATATCGATAACCGAGAGAAAAAAAAACAGCAGATACCCATTCGTGTATCGAGTTTTGATGTTTAAAGAAGCAAGGAAAATCCGATGTTGGTAGAAATGTAGGAAAGCAAGTTTAATTTTATTTTACGAGAGTTTCGGCTTCTGTACATATGTACAACTCGGCCGGAAACGTATGTTAAAACTTTTACATCAACCTAATGCCTGTTCCGAAGTTTTCTATATTTCCTTGTACGAATGCATAGACGAAAGAGACTGCGCGATTCCGGTGGCTCGAATGAAATTTCAAAACTTCAAACTCATTTCGCTCACACTCGCCAAGATTCGTTCGCTCGTTGTCACATTTCACCTTTAACGTTGCATGCTGACCTTTCGTGCAACGAAATATGCACAATGTGGAGGTTTGCATATATCTACGAAATACATGTGCAGGGCGTTTCAGAATAATAATAGGGAAGCAAAATTTCAAGTAAAAATTTTTATATAAAAACTTGTTAAATTATCAACGTGTAGCTAGTTGTTACCATAGACAAAAGGTATGAAAAATTGCGTTTATAACGACATAAAACGCGAGGATATACAAGGTTCAAAGTAACCGTTCAAAAATCCCGCCATCGACTTCGATACACTTTTCAACTCCGTCCGCGATGACGCGCAGCTCTTTTGAGGTTATCTTCGCGTTCTTTCGCGGGGGCAGCACTGTTCGCAACGCGACGACCAATTCGTCTCTCGTGTTTATTTTTACTTTGCAAACTTCGTTTCCATCGATTCACGGACAAAAATCTAAAGGGTTCCGGAGACCTTGGTGGCCGATGGCGACTATCGGT
Source organism: Megachile leachella (assembly GCA_963576845.1). Lineage (NCBI taxonomy): Eukaryota > Metazoa > Arthropoda > Insecta > Hymenoptera > Megachilidae > Megachile > Megachile leachella. The sequence continues at coordinate 6,701,805 of OY756252.1, read as the reverse complement.
TATATGGCCGCGGCTCCACACGCGTCGATAATCGGACACGCGTTTATATAAAAATTTTACTCGAAACGCCGCCATTACCGAAGCTATTCTCCTGAAACCGAAGTAGTAATTGAATGATTGTATTCTGGTACATATTGTAATGTTCATAGGAAGATTTACTATAACATTTTGTAAAACATCATCTACTACACTATATAAATACAAAAGTCATAGGTGTGTGTCTGTGTGAAGCCTCTTCATATCTACTACACTATATAAATATTTTTATAAACTAAATTGCCAAATTTAAAAATCTCTGAACACTCAAGGTTGTAATGTTAGTTTAGGTAAATTAGGTAGATTAAGTTAGGGAAGTTAGGTTGGTTAGGTAAGTTAGGTGTGTTAGGTATGTTAAGTGGGTTAGGTAGGTTAGATGGGTTACGCAGGTTAGTTGGGTTAGGTAGGTTAGATGGGTTAGGTGGGTTAGATAGGTTAGGTATGCTAGTACATTTTAATTTAGAGTTAGAAAAAATCAGACAAGTTTCCATACAAAATTTTCTAAAAATAAATTTTTGATCCAAGTTACAAGAATCTATTCATATTGCAAGAATTTACAATTGAACAGTTCAATGAGTCATATTGAGGGACCGATTGAAACCCAATGACCCAGAGAGCAAGCAGAAATCCCATAATTTCCAATGGGTAGAAGATCTAATTGGGTTGGCCACTAGACAAGTGGCCCTTCATACAATTTAAATAGAGCCGAACTGCTGCTCCTCCGCATAGTTCGCGACCGTAACAGCTTTCCATCCGATAAATTGCAGTTTGAAATACGTTGGTCAGTTCACGTGCACACATCGAAACGATCGTTACGATAAATTTCTCTGAATTACCACCGGTCTTGATTATAATTTCGTCCGCGTCGCGGTAATTTGTCTGCGAAGCTTTCTTTCCCGGCCGCGAGGTGGTTTTTCTGCACGTGCTAGACGAAATGGAGGACCTAATGCATGGCTGACAGAACAAGGAATACGTTCTTCACGGAATTTTTAGTTTTAAATATATTATGTACTTTTTACTGTATTGTGATTTGTATAATTTGCTGTATATTTAATTTTTAACGATGAGGAGTTTGTAAGTTTATCAATTTTCAAGGTTTATGTCTAAAATATAGTTTAACTTTGAAAACTGCGAATTTAAAAATTATCAAACTCTATTCCATTTATCTGAACTCTTAAATATTAAAATTTGTAACCATAGTTCTAAAAATAAAATTCAAAATTTTCTAAATGAAATTGAAAACTCAGAAAATATCTTCCCCATTAAATTAAATTAATAATAAACATCTCTATTTCCTCAATTCGCAAAAAAGAAAATTAGTTTCATATGTCCTACTTCACAGTTTTCTCCAATATTTATTTCAATAATCCAATAATTTATACGTCTCAGGAGTTTCGTGCCCGTTCCCGCAATATACATACATACAATGCATATCTCGAACGTACCGTTTAATCTTGTTTCTTCATTGTTTCGTATTTCTTCGGAGTACATTTCTCGTAGCGTTCTGACAGAGCTCGTTTCAGCTCGTATCATAAAATCGCTGCTTTGGGACCTGACGATTTACCAGATTAGAGAAACTCCAGAGAGGTTTCTGACAAGTGGCGCACTTCTCGTATAACTGCATCTCGTACTTTTCTTCTTGTTTTATGAAATAACCGCAGCGAACGATGTCTATACTGTACCTGACGTTTGTTTTGCTGCGAGTAGGATCAGAAACCTAATTTGTTACGTGAAAGCGAAGAAATATTTTTTTTAGCGGAACTTTTATTTTTAACGAACTACTTTGTGTTTTTATTATCTTAGGACTATAGTGGCTTTTGTCATCTATCTGTACAACGATAGTTGTAATCTTCCTTCGAGTAGAGAGTCTTTTAAACATCTACGTTTATCTTTCAACTTACAAAGCTTTAAATGCGATTCGATAGAAATCAACTCTTTTACGTTTTATAAATAGTTTTTCTGAGAACAATTTTCAGTTTATATCTCTTCGGTTTAATTTCATGTACTTGTCACATAACTTGTGTCTCATGTTTGATGGGCTTACAGAGCTGTTTTACTGAGAAAGTTTGCGTACTGTGAGCTGAAAACACTAGATCATCACTCTTATTAAATATTTGAATTAAAATAATGTCAAGTTTTTAATATAATTGTTAAGTATCGCTTGATGTGACGCGGTAAAGAGCGTCTTGTGTAGCGCGGTCATAAAACAGGACCTCTCCATGGTCCGCGCTAGGCTACAAAAGGGGTACCATTTTAACCTCTATGTACGACGCGCCGCTATAATGGCGGACCATCTCTCTGCATGATGGTCCACTATAGTGGCTTTCGCGAATGTCATCGTGACTACATAGCGCCGTAATGGCTCACTCGCTCACCGTTTCAATTGAACGATCGTTTTCATATGTTTTGATTCGCATTTTGCCTTCACCACGTTTTAGAGTATTAACAAATCCACAAAAGTACGTTACATGTAAATAAAAGGCAACGCCAAGTTTAGACAGTTGTCCTCTTTGCACTGATACGATATTGGAAACATTTGGAAATTTTTGAAAGATATAAATTATCAAGGTTGAAGTATAATCTTTGGTAAAATTATAATCGTCAAAAACTTCATTCAATGTATTCCCGCGGAGAACATGCCACACATTGCAATAAACTGCTGTGTACATATGTGTGTGTATGCACTTTTACGGAGAATTGCTTTTAGAAGATAATTGACGAGCGTTGTAGACACGCATTCGCACTTATGCTTGTATCTACTTAACATTAACCATTCCTTATGTGTTCTATTGTACGTATGTTATATGTATTATACTGCTATTTGCTACTAATAGATCTTTCCATTTTTTTTTAATTCGTAAAAGTGCATTTCATTCTAACTTCGAACTTTCAGTTTTAATTTTAATTTCAATTTGTAACATATTAATTTCCATTCCAGTTCAGTATCTAATTTCAATGTTTAGCTTCACTATATAATTTCAATATTCAGTTTCACCATCTAATTTCGATATCCAGTTTCAATATCTAATTTCAATATTCAGTTTCACTACATAACATCGATATTTACTTCATCGTCTGATTTTAAAATTCAATTCTAAATTTTAGTTATAGCCTATTAGCCTTCAGGGAACAATGAAGGGAATTAAAAGTGAATTTCAAAGACACTTTGTAGTGAAAGTAAAAACTACAAAATATAAAATATAAATATAAATTTAATTATAGCCTAACGTTACTTATTTGTATGAAGTCCATACGTATGCACAGTTATGAAGGCTATGTATATGTACAGTTATGAAGTCCATACGTATGTGCAGTTATGAAGTCCATACGTATGTTCGTACACATCAAATCCATATACATATACGTACAGTTATAAAGTCCATGTAAACATATGTAGAGTTATAGAGTCCTTATGTACGTATAGTTACGAAGGTATCAATGTCTTGCGTTCTTTCAAACAACGAACAATTAGGAAGCCCATAAAATGAATAGCTAGCAACGTCGACTAAAACAGTTTCCATTTTCGCAAATTTAAATTTCTTTAAAAAAAAGTGAAGAATCGCCAGTACACCTGGTACGTCGGTGACGCTCGTGTCTAACTAGTGTCACGTCGGAAAGTCGGCGAGAAAGTAAATCGCGTAGCAAAGTTTCCAGTGAAAATCATAATACCAGAAACCAGGGTGTCCCTTCATCCCTCTTTCACCGCGGGAGACCACTTTCCAGCGCTCCTCTTTTTCTTTCTCTCGAATTTAATATCTCGCCGAGTTTTCTCGTCGCGGAGACGTTTGAATCCAGTTTTTAATTCGAGCCTGCCGCCGGAGAAGTTCCATTGTAAGAGCAAAGGGAGACAGGGAACTGGTTTGAAATCGTCAGAGAGGAAGGAATTGAACCACCTTTTCTCGCGAGCAGCTCGACAACGACTACGGATAAACTTTTCAACGCGTACAAGTGCCGTTTCCGGAAACTAAACCAGCGTACTGACTAGCCTCGACTGAATTTGTCGCGAACCACTGAATGTCAAGCAACTGTTTTCGCTACAAATTCCTATCGCAAATTCGTGCAGAGTCCTGAAAGTATTACTATCGAGGAACTTTCTGTAACTCCGACGATTAAATATAAATAATTTGAATTTAACATTCGACGACCTGGAAATTATTTCGGTGAAGAGTTTGGATGATGTTTGAAGATATTCAGGATAATCAAATTTCTATATTTGAGTATTTGGTACTTGGGATATTTTTTAAGAGCTGTTTGTAGTTTCCAAATTTGCTCTGAACTTAAACCTCTACCAGCACTACATCATTAATAGACATCTCCCATGACCTTCAGAACAACCTAAGCATGTCTCTAAAATTTACTTATAAGAACAATCATCAGTTATAAGGCGTTGCATAAATCGATAAAGAACGAAGGAAAGTTTCGGGAACGGCGATCCTATCTTGAGGTTCACGACGTAAGCAACCGTGTCCGTCGTGAATAGAAACGGCAATAGTAGGCCGAATCAAAGGCACTTTTTAGCCGCGTAATTGACCGCCTTTCGTTTCTGTTTCAGTGCAACCCCCGTTCGTACGTGTCATCGACGAGAACACGAAGAACACGTTAAGCACCGGTGCCACTTTAGGACCTATAAACGAAGGTTCGACGATTTCCTTGTACTGCGAGAGCGGCGAAGGGAAACCTGTGCCTACGGTCGAGTGGTTTAAAGACGACCAGCCGCTAGACGGTATTGTACAATTTACTATACTTTTCGAGTTAAAATTATTATTAAATTATTAGCTTGCAAGGTAAAATTATTAAAATTGATCTCACAAGGAAACATATCGAACCGCGACACACCGATTTTAATGAAACTTATGTGAAAGATAGTTCTCAAAAAAATATTTGACACGTATTTTTTTTTATCGGCAATCGTTCACATTGAAGGGGTGAAAATAGCCCTCGAAGTTGGGGGTTGAAACCATGTTTTTGGGAATATCTCCGGAACGAAAGAAGATAATTGAATTCTTTTTTTTGTAAATTGTTCGCCTTTAGATAGGAAATTTTTGTGCGAAAAAAAATTTCAAGAAACTTTATTTGTTTAAATAATATTTAAAAAATTTATCATTTTTGTTTAAATTTTTGCACTAAATGTTGATCTATTTTTTTGCAACTTCGTGCACGTAAACTATGGACAAAAATAGAGGATACGTGTTTTTGGAATTTGTTGTTTGTTGCAATGTTTATTAGATATATAATTTAACATCACCTCCTGTGAAGAGGGGCAATCATCATTTTTATTAAAAATATCATTATTTTTACAATCTTTTTCATTATTTTAGCGATTTTATACCTCTTCATATGCCGCTAACTGATTTCTGAACAATTATTGTAAGCGTCACAGGTATGAGTGTGACGCGGTTATGATCAACGCTGTGAGGAACATAGGCTTTTATGGCTCATATTGTAAAAATTAATTTAATTTAATTCCATTTTCTTAGTTCCTTAAAACATCACAATGTTTTCAAAAGTTCTAAATATTTTATTTAAATTGAAGACTTTACGCCTGTAAAGGTATAAAAGCAGAAGTGGACATAGGAGTCTATGTTCCTTACGGCGCGGCGTTGATCATAACCGCGTCACGCTCATACCTGTGACGCTTACAATAATTGTTCAGAAATCAGTTAGCGGCATATGAAGAGGTATAAAATCGCTAAAATAATAAAAAAGATTGTAAAAATAATGATATTTTTAATAAAAATGATGATTGCCCCTCTTCACAGGAGGTGATGTTAAATTATATATCTAATAAACATTGCAACAAACAACAAATTCCAAAAACACGTATCCTCTATTTTTGTCCATAGTTTACGTACACGAAGTTGCAAAAAAATAGATCAACATTTAGTGCAAAAATTTAAACAAAAATGATAAATTTTTTAAATATTATTTAAACAAATAAAGTTTCTTGAAATTTTTTTTCGCACAAAAATTTTCTATCTAAAGGCGAACAATTTACAAAAAAAAGAATTCAATTATCTTCTTTCGTTCCGGAGATATTCCCAAAAACATGGTTTCAACCCCCAACTTCGAGGGCTATTTTCACCCCTTCAATGTGAACGATTGCCGATAAAAAAAAATACGTGTCAAATATTTTTTTGAGAACTATCTTTCACATAAGTTTCATTAAAATCGGTGTGTCGCGGTTCGATATGTTTCCTTGTCAGATCTTAAACCTAATTTATTATTTTTTGTAACGAAATGCAAATTAATCCTTTGGGTCCTTAATGTATAAATGGCTGTTGGTTATTATATGACTATTAGTTATATAAAAGTTGTGCATCCAAATTTGATAATTTGCTCAATGATTTTCTCATGAATAAATAATTCATAACCGAAAGGGTTAAGCCAGGTCTCACATCACGTCACGTCACGGCTCGTGACGAACTAAGACGTGAGCTACATATTTTCGATGGGAATAGCGTTCACACGCACGGCACGCAAGACACTCGAAATGGCGCGAGGTGCACTGCGAACGCGCTATTTTTCTCGCTAGAAATACGCAGCTCACATTCTTACTTTGTCACGTGCTATGACGTGATGTGACGGTAGTCCTTGCCTTAATACACGTTTAAAGTCTGCGTAAAAACTACGTTCTGTATCTAATGGACCATGTAGTTAGATCCCAGTGACTCACTCATCAAGGTGGTTAGGTATTGGAGAGATATTGGAGACTTGAAATTTGTTTATTCGATGTTCTTACAATGAAGACTATCATATGTTTAACTTTTCTGGTCCAACAAAAGTTATAAGGAAAGGAGGTACTGCAACGAAACCAGGAGTTGGCGCGTGAGAACCAAAAGAACTATCCGAGACACTTTCAGATATATTAGCAAATAAGAATGATGACAATAGCAACTGCAGCAATTCGCACTATATCTCCGTTTGCCTGTCGTTTTTCGCCTAATTGACGACCGCGACAGCCAACACTACCGCCAAAAATACGTCTGAGTCTAGGCGTCCATTTTTCTCTTCTGACCAATTAGGGCCGTAGTCCTTCCAAACACCTGGGTCAGCCTCCCACGCGCCAATTCCTGGCTCGACTACGGTATGTACTGTAAACAACCCTGTTCCTGGCGCGTAGGCTGAGCCAGGTTTAAGGGACGCCACCTTGAACAGTCCAATGTGACGTTCTGACGTTCGACCACTCGAAACGTTTGCCGACTTGTTCTTTGACTCAATTGTGACCGATACCGCCGAAAATACGTGTGGGTATTTTTCTATTCTGACTGGGGCCGTAGTCCAAACACCTGGGTCAAGTCATGGGTTGTCGGTGATCATTACTGCAATGTTAAAACGAGTGAAGAAAGTTGAAATGTTAGGTGTACTTTCAATTAATCTTGATCATGTAAATTGTTATTGGTATTAAATTCCGGACTCGTGCTAATTTTGGTTTGCGTCATACGGTGCGTCATGGAGACTCGATCGTGCTAATTTGGGTTTGCGTCATACAGTGCGTCATAAAGACTTGATCGTGTTAGTTTGAAAGTGCGTCATGAAGAGTCTATCGTGCTAATTTTGCTTTGCGTCATGAAGTGCGTCATTATGACTCAATTGTGGTAATTTTGCTTTGCGTCATGAAGTGCGTCATGATAACTGGATCGTGCTAATTTTATTTTGCGTCACAAGGTGCGTCAGGATGTCGCAATTGTGCTAATTTTGCTTTGCGTCACAAGGTGCGTCATGATATCTATATCGTGGTAATTTTACTTTGCGTCATACAGTGCGTCATGAAGACTTGATCATGTTAGTTTAAGAGTGCGTCATGAAGAGTCTATCGTGCTAATTTTGCTTTGCGTTATAAAGTGCGTCATTATGACTCAATTGTGGTAATTTTGCTTTGCGTCATGTAGTGCGTCATGATAACTGGATCGTGCTAATTTTGTTTTTTGCGTCACAAGGTGCGTCAGGATGTCTCCATCGTGGTAATTTTGCTTTGCGTCATGAAGTGCGTCATCATGTCTCCATCGTGGTAATTTTGCTTTGCGTCATATAATTTCTGACTGGTCCTAATTTTGCTTTGCGTCATGAAGTGCGTCGTGATGACTCGATTATGGTAATTTTGGTTTTGCGTCATAGGGTGCGTCATGAAGACTCTATCGCGTTAATTTTGCTTTGCGTCACAAGGTGCGTCAGAATGTCTCCATCGTGGTAATTTTACTTTGCGTCGTAAGATGCATCACAAAAACTTGATCGTGTCAATTTTGCCTGTCCCTTTTCTTGAACTCAATTATAACTTTGCGGTATTGTGAATACCTTCAAAAATACATCAGAATATTTTTCTATTCTGTGCCCACGGTCCAAACACCTGAGTCAACTCGCCAACTCCTGGTTCGTCTACAGTACATAAAACCACGCCTCCTTTTAAGAGATCTATGAGCAAACTAAATCGTCTCTCATACAAGTACACAATTTCCCATAATCTAATCTTGTATAATCCTTAAATCTACACCCCATTCGCGCCTAAGGTCGCACGAAATTGATCACCGACGATAAAATAATGAAAAACTAGGTTAACCTAAAAACACATCTAAACGCTTTTACATGCATTTGTTTCAGCAACCAGCTCGACAACGATCAACGACAACGGGATTGGAAATGGAAGCAGTTTGTTGCAGATGCAAATCACACGCGACGAGCTGGATGCAACTTTCACGTGTAAAGTCAACAGTATAGCGCTCGTCGAGCCTCTCACCGTTGACGTCAAGCTAGATGTACACGGTAAGTAAACTCTAAATTAATTTAATTCCAAGTTATTTCGGATCGGGCCACGAGTTCGCTCTGTTTCGGTCATGAACACGTCTAGGCGGAGTATAAAATCAACGGGGTAGTAAGATTTATGGTGTGGGGACCTGTAGTGATATATCGGGCTACTCCGTTACTGTTCGGAGTTATTCGGATCACGTGATGTATCCGATCGTAAACTTCAATGGTAGAAATTTTAAAATTCGTTCAAAGTTTATGGTGCTTATAGAAAAAGATATATATATGAAATAAATATTGACAATTTTAAACTCGTGTAAATGGAACAAATGTTAATTTTAAATTTATGCAAATTGAACAAATATTAATAATCTTAAATTCATGTAAAAGGAACAAATGTTAACAATCTTAAATTATAAATAATGGCGTAAAAATAGGAGAAAAAACTTGAGAAACTTTATATCAGTTCGAACGTAACAAAGATATGCAGTTGGAGGAAGAAACAATATGGCGCTCTTAGCGGATGCGCGGGAAATTCAAACCGAACTAAAACACAATTTATGTATTTACAATATTTCTAAGTAATTAATTTATTATTTCGATCCAAAATTAATAAACATAATACATATATATTCACAAATGTATTCTACACCAAATATTTACAAAAAAACAGCATAAATGTTCATCCACAACTGCATGTTTTATAAAAATCATTTAACATTTCTTCGCAATTGTCTCTTGATTTTTCTTCCTATAAAACCGTTCTATTATCAAAATATTTGCGTTCCCTTTCAAAAGTGTCACTGTATTGATTCGTTAACAGTGTCCCGTCTTACAAAAGCGTCTTACTACAAAAATACTTACATTGTCAGTGAAGAGTGAATCACTGGAAGCGATAAGCGTCTCATTATCGACATTTCGATCGATAGAGGCTACTAAAATAATTCCGGCAAACTTGAACTCCTCGCGATCGAGTTTCCAGCTTTATCTGGACATCTTGTCGAAACCCTCTCGAGAGTTAGGGGAAAAAGTCTCTAAAGGGGTAGAAAACAGTTCGGCCGCTTCTTCTGCCATTGTTTCGTTCACGATGTAGATTGCTTCTCTGAAACTGAACTACTCCTCTCGAAACAGAACCTTTTTTCCTAACCTAGTGTAATTTGAGATAGGAACATTTAAGGGGAATCTTGAAAGGAAGACGTCGGAAACTAATTGAAAATAAAAGTGGGGTCTCAAGAAGTATCAAAGGGTGAATTGATTGGTTTTTTTGGGGAGTTAGGAGTTAATGGAGGAAGGTGTTTAGGAAGATGGGGTTTTGGGGGATTGGGAGATTGGGAAGGTGGAAATTTGAGAAGATGGAAATTTGAGGAGGTGGAAATTTGAGAAGGTGGAAATTTGAGAAGGTGGAAATTTGAGAATATGGAAATTTGAGAAAGTGGAAATTTGAGAAGGTGGAAATTTGAGAATATGGAAATTTGAGAAGATGGAAATATGAGAATATGGAAATTTGAGAATATGGAAATTTGAGAAAGTGGAAATTTGAGAAGGTGGAAATTTGAGAATATGGAAATTTGAAAAGATGGAAATATGAGAATATGGAAATTTGAGAATATGGAAATTTGAGAATATGGAAATTTGAGAAGATGGAAATTTGAAAATATGGAAATTTGAGAATATTGAAATTTGAGAATTTCGAAATTTGAGAATTTCGAAATTTCGAAATTTAGAAGTTTGAAAATTTATAATATTCCATCCCAATTTCTATCCTCCAAAAAATTAATTACTACAAACCAGTCTTCAAAAATTTTGCCACACAAAAATTTATTATAATTACAAAATTTTTGCCCCCATCAATACTTGAAATTACCCAGCAATGTTTAACATCTGCTACACTTCTGTTTAATGACAATATTAAAATTTTGTCTCCGTATTTTTATTCAAGAGAATCACGTTAAAACAGCATATTAAAATTTTATTACGGCGTATTAAACTTTTAAAAATTATCTCATGCAGTGCTGGGTTTGCAAAAAAGAATAAAAAGATTAAATACATTTCCCAAATTTTTTTCCACGATTTAAACACTTTTTATCGTGAAGCTGTACTTTATGTTGCGGTGAAAAAGTTTCTTTGATTTTTTATGTGGCGTTCATTAAAACCCAGTTGACTTCAAAAACGAGATATTACATAGATGAGGGATTTGCAGAATTAAATTCGTGGTTTTGAAATTTAAGAATATTTGGAAATTGTTGAATTTGTTTTGTTAGTTTAAAATATTTAATTAGGAAGCTTAAAAATTTTAATGTAAGAGGTTGTTGAAAAGTTACAAAATAAAATCACTTAAATTTCAATTAAAAATCGATACGATAAAAAGTTAATATATCGAAACTTGCTACGAGCAACCTCAATGGAAATTTTTCAACTCAAACTTTGACAGGATTATTTTTACACCATAAATTTTTAGAGAGCAAAAAAAATGTTGAACCACCACTAATATTTAATATTAAATAAATTTAGAAATTTCGATCGTTTGTAAATGGATTTCCACGTTTTCGCTTACCTCAAAACGCGCGAGATACATTTGATTCAACAGCGTTCCTACCACGTTCAATACACCTATGCTCAGACCGTACGAGTTGCAGAGTAACAAGTAGGATTTGTTTTTACATAATCTTTTAACGGGTTCTATGAAACCTTCGTCCACTTCCATTTGATTCAACTGTTGCATAGCTCGGGTTTTGCTCGGTGGCAGTTTCGGGTTTTCTTCGAACACTGTGTACAGTTAATATTCGTGAAACGGTTGCGGTTCAATTATATTTAATACAAACTTATATTACATTGCGTTAACTTGTCAAATTTATAATATTAATAATACAGTTTTTGGAGGGTGGACAAAATTTTATATACACTACATGTGTTCTCAGTTTTGAACCACCGTGTATGTAACATACTGTTGGTATCGTTAATTTTGAATCACCATATATGTAACATATTATATGTGACTTCAAGTTTGAACCACCATATATGTAACGTACTATATGTGTCTTTAATTTTGAATTACCATGTATGTAACATACTACAGGTAGCTTCAATTTTGGACCACCATATGTGTAACATACTATGTGAACCTCAAGTGTGAACTATCAAATATGTAACATACCATATGTATCTTCAATTTTGAACCACCATATATGTAACATACTATGTGAATCTTCAAGTTTGAACCACCATATACATAACATATGCATCCTTTTTTTCAGTTTTATTTACAACATTCTAAATTTTTAACGAAGTCAATCAACACACAAAATGAATAAAAACAATTAATTTAAAATTCTACCAAAAAATGAAATACTAAAATGAAAGAAATGTTGTAAAATTCTAATAATAATTGTACAGAATAAAATTTGGAGTACCAAAAATAATTATTGTACCGCATTCGATAAAAACATAGAAAGTTCCAACGGTGAGGCAGTGATTAAAAAAACAGAGATAAAAATGTGGAGCAAAGGTTTGATTCACGCGAATTTTAACGACCATAGTTTTTACGGGCAAAGACTTTTTTAATGCCACGACCGAAATGATTTACGAGTAAAAGTAGCAAGATCATAATTTACCGAGGATTGATTCTCTTTGACTTCGTTTGTAATTCATAGATCATACTTAACTTCCGAAAACTTTCGGCCAGAATTGATCGCGCACCGGAACTCTCCGTACGGTTTGTATCTAAAAACATTAATCTTCGATGCGCCATTATCAGCGCGGGAACAGAAATTGTAATTTATAATTTAATCTTTTTGTTTCAACACCTTGTGCTTTGGAAAACATCTCTCTCGAATAATTTAATTAACGAAACTCCTCGAAACGTACGAGTTTCAAGTTTCGAGAAGTTGAAACTCTTTTTTTTCTTGAAACTCTAGAGAGAAATTGAGCAAAAGGAGAGTGGTTTGCAGTGTGAGAGAATATTTGATTTGTATGTGGTGTTCATTTAAGGAGGGCAATACCTTTAGAATCTTAAAAAATTAAAAAATTTTTTTTCTATAAAATGTTTGAGTAACATCTTAAAAATATTGTCTCAAAATTTTCAAGTGAAATACGAAGCCCTTTTGAAGTTAATCCAACTAAAATAAAAAAATAAAATTACCAAGAAACATAAATAATAACAAAAATAACTCTCACAATTACAATATAAACAATTAAAAAATTTCTTCCACAAAATTGATTATAAAGTTCAAGAAATAATTGCAAGGAACATTGCGAGTAGTCTCCCGATTCAATTCACTTTGTATCTTTCAGCTGTTTTCGTTAACCGAATGCACCTTAATTTATCTTTATCTCGTAACATCTCGTAATACACGGATCCTGTACGTTCTCTTTAATTTATCTTTATCAAATAGTATAGTGCAACACGCCGTTTCTGTTGGTTCTCTTTAATTTATCTTTATCAAGTAATATCACGTAGCATCGAGTTTACTGTACTGTTTTCTTGTATGAAATGTTAGTTGTTCAGTAATCCTTTAATTAATAGTTGCTCCGCGCTCGTCAGAATTTTGCATTCATTCGTTTATCTGCATCAAAGGTGGCTCGTGATGTTACGGGTTTAGGGTGAAGATATTCATCTTTAATTTCGGGGAAGACGGTGACAGCGCTGCAGCGATATATCGCGAGATGTTGGGGTTATTGGGTTATTGAGGGATTCTGGGATGGGAGGAGTGAAATTTTGGAGTTTTGGAGATTTGAGAGTTTTGGAATTTGAGAGATTTGGAATTTGAGAAATTTGGAATTTGAGAGATTTGGAAATTGAGAGATTTGGAAATTGAGAGTTTTGGAATGACGTTTGTATAGTAAACGTCATTTAGTAGTAATAACAAGTGATAACACAGTGGAAGCTGACATGGATCCCGATAACTGACCTAAATCACACAGAGATTCGATATCTCCCCTCAGTAGTTGCGGCCTGATACAGATCAGACATCTCCTGCCTCGCTATACAGTGATCCGAACTTAATATTAGTCCTACGATCTATGCTATACAGATACTTGACATGACACGATATATTGCTTCAATGGTATCTGGTCGTTTATCGAAATTAAAGATGAGTATCTTTAACATAACCTTGTAATACCGTGCATCACCTTTCGAGTGAATGAATGCTGAATTTTAATGGACGTTATTCGAGGAACTGTTAATTAGAAGATTGCAAGGTAACTAGGGACGTGCGAGGAAATAATGTACTAAAATTTAAAATTTTTCAAATTCTAGAACTGTCAAGTTTCAAGATTCTCAAATTACAAAATTTTCAAGTTTCAAAACTCTCAAGTTTCAAAACTCTCAAGTTCCAATACTCCCAAGTTCCAATACTCTCAAGTTTCAATACTCTCAAGTTCCAATACTCTCAAGTTCCAATACTCTCAAGTTTCAATACTCTCAAGTTTCAAAATTCTCAAATTCCAATACTCTCAAGTTCCAATACTCTCAAGTTTCAATACTCTCAAATTCCAATACTCTCAAGTTCCAATACTCTCAAGTTTCAGAACTCTCAAGTTCCAATACTCCCAAGTTCCAATACTCTCAAGTTTCAAAACTCTCAAATTCCAATACTCTCAAGTTCCAATACTCTCAAGTTTCAAAACTCTCAAGTTCCAATACTCTCAAGTTTCAAAACTCTCAAATTCCAATACTCTCAAGTTCCAATACTCTCAAGTTTCAATACTCTCAAGTTTCAAAACTCTCAAGTTCCAATACTCCTGAGACTCGATCCATATTTGTCTGTTTGTTCGTCTACAGGCCGCCATTTTGCGTCTTCCGACTTGAAATTTCGAGGGTAGACTCGTGACAGCCTAAATTTACCGTATAGATTTTGGCGGCGACAGGAACCCATCGACGACGATCGTCGAATCGATAAAAAACCGTTTGGTATCGTTTCGATAATTTTTCACGCATAGATCGACTGGAAGCACGTTGAAGCTCTATAACTCATCGTCGACGACAATACTTGGTCGTCATCGACGTCGGTCGTCGTGAAATCAACGATAATCGTGTTCGGTATCGTTTTCGATAGTTTCGGACAGGTTTAATCGTTTGGACTTTAAAATCTCTGCGTCTCTTGTTCCACCTGTATGTTTACGGTAGCTCGAAATTTGAAATGCACTCATTCTGGCACCTGGTAGATTATAAGCTTCTGGCATCCATCTAGGTTAGGTTAACATCCAGGTAGGTTGGTTAGCACCTAGGTTAGGTTAGCGTCCAGGTAGGTTGGCATCTGGATTAGGTTGTTATTATCAAGTTGTCTAATCATCATATTGCCATATTTCTAGTATTCATATTTGATACCTTCTTTACAAGGCCCTAGTTAATTCAGATCGACGTTATAAAAGACATGGTTTATAATCCTTGTATCTCTTACTCCACCCTGATATTTACCGCAGCTCGAAATTTTAAATACACGTTCATCAGGCAATTTTGCAGTTTCTCCGCACGGTAGGCCCACTGTAGTATGTCAATTAACTAATTGAAACATGCAAACAGATATCAAAGAATCCTAATATCGTAATTACGGGCCTGGATTGCACGCTCCAGATAATTTGCTCGCCACAGAGAGACATCCTTGGAGATCATAGAAGTTTAACGAGTAAATAATTTGACTGGGATAATTATTCTCTTCGAGAACCGTACACGTACTTCGGTGCGCTATTCCCGGTACAAACGAAACGTTTGACAGAGACTGCCTTAAAGGCAAATAAGTCAGAACTTTGAATCCTAGGAGCTGGAGAGTTTGTCGTATTCCAGAAAAGCAATTCTCCTTTTACAAAATGTCGACGGATTATCCTGACTAGACTGGCTGATGAAAGACTTTGATGTGGCGAATTCAATGTCCCGCGAAATCACGAATTGTCACTGTGAGAGCAACATCGGTTTTGTCGTTCGTTTCTGAAAGAATACGAACAGTTACCGATCTCTTAAAATGATAAACTTTCAACAATTAGACTCGTTATCTCTAAACGTTTAATAAGTTTTATTGTAAATCTTCATCGTACAACTTTTATTATGAATCGTTTAACAAGTTTAATTATAAACATTGATTTGAGAAGTTCCCGTTTTAAGTTGCAAAGTTTGTTAAAGATTTTTCTTGAAATCTTTGTTGATTCCGACGGAAGAATTGTTGAACTTTTGCTCGAGTATATTTTTGTATTTACTTTACATTCTTCGTTTTTTTACTCTACTTTTAATTTTTAAATTTCCCTGTGAATTTCTCAGTTGCACTTCTAATTTCTGAACATCGCTTTTAATTACTCCTCTTAAGTTCTCATTTTCCAACTTCAATTTTAATTCTCCATCTTCACTCGTAGTTTCCTGGTTTCACTTCTAATTTTTCAACTTCACTTATAATATTTCACCTCCATTTGCAATGCTTCATCTGCGATTTTAATTACTACGTTTAAAAAATTGAAAAATTGGACTCCTGAGAGGTGGAAGAATAAAAGAGTTGTGAAATGGAGTAATGGGTGGATTGACGACTTAAAAAATTTGAGGATTGAAGAATTAGAGAAGAACAGAATTGAAGAATTGAAGAATTGAAGAATTGAAGAATTGAGAAATTCTTAAGTTGGAAAATTGAAGTAATTAAAAAGTTGAAAACGTGCAAAATTGAAAAATGGCTAAGATTGAAAATTTGCAAAATTAATAAATTGAAGAATGGAAGAACTGAAAAATGGAAGAATTGAAAAATTGAAAAATTGAAAAATTGAAAAATTGAAAAATTGAAAAATTGAAAAATTGAAAAATTGAAAAATTGAAAAATTGAAATTTTGAAGAATTGGAAAATTGAGCGGTCGAAAAATTGCCATATTGAAAAATTGAAAAGATTGAAAATTTGCAAAAATTAATAAATTGAAGAATGGAAGAATTGAAAAATTGAAAAATTGAAGAACGGTGGAATTGAAAAATTGAGATATTGAAAATTGGAAAAATTGGAAAATTGTACAGTCGAAAAATTGCCATATTGAAAATTTGAAAAGATTGAAAACTTGCAAAATTATAGAATTAAAAAATTGAAAAGTTGAAGAATTGAAAAATTGAGAAATTCAAAATTTGAAAAATTGCACATATTAAAAAATTAAATTCCTAAAAAATACAAAAATTGAATCCCTACAAACCGAAAAAGTAAAAAATTAAAAACTTGCAAAAATATACCAGCAGAAAGTCCAGTCATCCCAATATAAAAATCCTCAAAAATATTAACGAACCCTCAAATTAGATCGCCAGAAAATCGAATCGTTATAAAATTACCGTATCGAAAAATGTTAACACGTCCGTTTAATCCACTCTCGCAGAAACGTGCGTTTCCATAAACTTCGTTAATCTGCTTACAAATATACCGACCAGCGTGTACATCAATTACAAATAAAAATTAATACTCTCGCGACGTACACGACCCACATATCGTGAATGAAAAATCACAGAAAATCAGTCGAACGCTTTGTTCACTTGCTAATACCCTTTAAATTTGCACGATCGAATCCTGTGCTACCTGGTTTACCCCGAGAGTGTGCAATTTATTGATAGTCCAACAGGTAACAAGCTCCCGTTATTTTTCAACTAATGAAACGAGAAGCGTGATACCAGCGATTTTATTTTTATTTTTCGTTCTATTTTCAACGAATTTCCTGCCAATGGGAACACCGAAGCTGGATAAAATATTAGTGGAAACAGTGAATTGTTTATTTCAGTGGTTCTCAAGCTTCTACAAACTGCTTTCATCTTCCAGGAATTAAAATTCAGGGCTGATGAATTTTTTGGGGGGTGAAGATTGCATTCTATTTGTAATTGTAGGTCAGAAATTATTTTTAAAGAAAAAGAAGGTTTTTAGAATTTAATTTCTGATAGCACTTCTGAAATTTTGGGGGATTAAATTTGAGGACTGAGAAATTGAAGAAATGAAGATCAAAATTGCATTGCATTTCTATTTGTATTATGAAATCTATTTTTGCATAAAAAGAAATTATTTAAACTTAATTTCTGATATTAGCGCTTTTACAATTTTGTGAATAAAATTTTAGCACTGAAAAATTAAAGAAATTTTAAAGATTTGCACTTTATTTATAGTTGAACAATAAAAGGTAGTTTTGCATAAATTATATTTGCAAACAAGATCAAAACCTTTCATTTCCTTTATTTGAGAGGTTATGTAGCTTCTACTTGCGTCTTCTTAGGTTTAAAATTGAAAACTGATGAATTTATTAACGTTAGTTGGCTCCGCATAGTCGGTTCGGTGAATCGATGACTGACAACCTGTTCAAAAAACGCTTAGAATCGACAGAGTAACGTATCTCTAGTCCCACTATACCGTTTTAGTGCGTTCAAATTCATAAATAACAAAATTAATACAAATTTATTCCTCCGCATAGTCGGTTCGGTGAATCGATGACTGACAATCTACTCAAAAAACGCTTATAATCGACAGAGTAACGTATCTCTAGTCCCACTATACCGTTTTAGTACGTTCAGATTCATAAATAACAAAATTATTAAAAATTTATTCTTCCGCATAGTCGGTTCGGTGAATCGAGGACTGACAACCTGTTCAAAAAACGCTTAGAATTAACAGAATAACATAACTCTAGTCTTACTATACCGTTTTAGTGCGTTCAAATTCATAAATAACAAAATTAATAAAAATGTATTCCTCCGCATAGTTGGTTCGGTGAATCGATGACTGACAATCTACTCAAAAAACGCTTAGAATCGACAGAGTAACGTATTTCTAGTCCCACTATACCGTTTTAGTACGTTCAGATTCATAAATAACAAAATTAATAAAAATGTATTCCTCCGCATAGTCGGTTCGGTACATCAATGCCCTCTCTATTCAAAAAACCCTCAAAATCAACAGACTAACATATTTGATTTTATTTACCCGAAATTGTATCCATATCTAAGGACTTAACACAGGTAAATCTAGTTATTACACGCTGGTGCCTCTTTACAAGGAATTTACGAAACATCCCGCAGTACAACGTAGTTTTCATATCCTATCCACGGTTGCATTTATAAAGCCACGATTGCCCATAAATTACTCAAGATTACTAAGCGCAACGGGGTTGAATCGGTTTCCATCCCCTTCCGTGGCTTTAATCGCACTGAAATAATGACCATTTTTATTCAGAATTCAATGAAAGGATCCGCCGTTATTATCCACACCGCAAACGTGTCGATAACGACCATTTTCTTTTAATACTTCGGTGAATTCATTGCGAGAAAAATGGCGGGAACAGCGGACGATTTCGGTTGCTAATTTGCTTCACCGATGGCCACGATCAATTGGAGTCTAGGATTCTAGAGATTCTGGGGATATTTGTGCAAGTTTTACTTTCTAGGAAATTTTACTTCTTTTAAGGAGCACTGTTTTCTTTAACTCCTTGCATTATGGCTTATTTATCGAGTGCGTCAGTCGGAACTAACTAATTAGCTACGATATTAATACAAACAAATTTGAAATATTATGTCAATATGTTATTATACAATCGTTGATTATGCAAATTATAATTGGACTTCAACTTTAAATTGAAGCGTACTAAAAATTCGAGTAAAATTGATTATGGCCGAAGTATGAGTGCGTCACGAGTCTGACTCGTCAAAATAGTGCAAGGGGTTAATGGACAATTTTTACTAATTTTAATTGCTAAACTTTATTACTTCAACGATTTTAATACAATTATTAATTAGACTAATATTTCTTTAAATTCTTAAAATATTTTCAGTGTTACAGGAGGCAATAGTCTTAGACGAGCGTCCGCCATTTTAACACGCTGTGCGCATGCGCACTTTGAAATACCGCGTCGACATCGCAACCCCGCCTATTCTTTTATCTTGAATACATAAATTGACTATATATCTTTCTAACTAGTAGTTTCCTTGCCTAATATCTTTTCTTGCATTCCTACTCTTTAAAAAAGTACAGCAATTAAAGGAAAAATTGTAGCTATTAAAGTGAAGTATGTAGTCGTTCACGACGCGCGGGAAATTCAAAACGACTTAAACATAGTTTACGTATTTACTATATTTCTTTGTACTGAATTAGTTATTTACCTAAATTAATTTCTTTTATTTAAAATACATCCTTTCTGCATCAATACACCACTGTTACACTCACACAACGTTAACACGGATTTTTTTGAATCTCTTCAAACACTATCATATTTCGGTGTCTGTGTGAAGCCTCTCCATATCTACTACACTATATAAATATTTTTATAAACTAAATTGTCAAATTTAACCCATTCGCTGCCAAGCCTAAATTATACGAAGTCATTCCCATTGCCATTTATATTTTGAGTGTTATTTGTAAAAGATCATTCTCTATAAGAAATAAAGTATAATTTTTGTAAAATAATTTATTTCTAGTATTTTTTCAAGTTTTTTACATTTCTATATTTATGTTTGTGGCCACAAAAAATTTGCTAATTCAAAAGGCTAGGTAAGTTAGGTTAGGTATGTTAGATAGGTTAGGTAGGTTAGATAGGTTAGGTATGTTAGATAGGTTAGGTATGTTAGATAGGTTAGATAGGTTAGATAGGTTAGATAGGTTAGATAGGTTAGGTATGTTAGATAGGTTAGGTAGGTTAGGTAGGTTAGGTAGGTTAGGTAGGTTAGGTAGATTAGGTAGATTAGGTAGGTTAGGTATGTTGGGTGGGTTAGGTAGGTTAGGTATGCTAGTTTTCCTTAAATTAAGTCCCGAATCACAAAGTTTGCGAATAAATTGTGACAATCTCATTTTCCACTATTAAAGACATCCAAACTTGAAGCTACCTGAATCAGTGCCTCATCGATTCGCCTCCTGGAATTGTTTGTTCCCCAATCAATTATCCCACAGCCTTTTTTCTTGAACGTTGAAATTTTTTAACCGTGCCAGAAGGCTTCCGAGTTAGCAGTCGAATCGAGCGGAGTTTTCAAGTCTGAGCCTGGCAGGGATGCGATTTCCAGCTCTTGTTTGCCGTAAGAGGTAGCGTGTCTGCAAACTCCTGCAGGTGTGTCTTTCGGTCGAGACTTTTTCGTCGGCGAACCCGACAGCTTCAAGACCTGACTTTTCACGGCAGCTGCGCCAACCGTGAGACTTTCGCAGATACGCCGGGACCGCTAGCAACGATTCAACTTTAAATCCACGGCAAGTCGTTAAAAGCGGCTTACTTAATCGATTTATTCCCGGCCATTCCTCTCTGATATTGGAAAAGAGCGAAGTTTCGGGGTTAGGAATGCGCACGGTTCGCTGCACGCTTTTTCACCGATTTTACAGAGACGTCGATTACTACCTTTCCTCTCGTTCCGCTTAAAACGTTCTCTCGTATTTCAAAGTGTCTCTGTTTGTTTTCGGCAGTGTTACACGGATCCCTTGAAATTCGAATCTTTTTCGATGGTTATAAAATGGACGTTTAGGGAACCTGTCGCTCACTAATTTATTATTACGACTTTGAGCTATCGCGCTTAGAATGCTAATTATCCTTATATTTTATTTTAGTGGCTGCTATAATGGATAGCTTTTATGAAATAAGAAAGTAGGGAAGAGGTGAAGAAAATGGGAATGTAATTTGTGAGTGAATAGGAAAGTGGGTTATTTTTGGTGGATATCGTGTGGAATGCATTTGTGGAGATATATATAACAAGTTTAATAATTTTTGGAAAAATTCTGTCTTTAGAAACGTGGTAGATAGCGAAAGTATGAGTTACGCGGTTTGAATTTCGCGCGTACTGTGAACGACGCCGTATTGGCCCTTCTTTACTTTACTAAATTTCTAAGTCTTTACCTTCTCTTCTAAATTTAAAAATTTGCAAGTATCAGGACACTCAAGTCTCCAAATTTCCAAATTTCAAATCTTTCAAATTCCAAAACTTACAAATCTCCAAATTTCCGATTCCAAAACTCTGGAATCTCCAAATCTCTCAAATTCCAAATTTTTCAAATTCCAACTCTCTCAAATTCCCAATTTCTCAAATTCCAAATCTCTCAAATTCCAAAACTCCCAAATCTCCAAATCTCTCAAATTTCAAAACTCTCAAATCTCCAAATCTCTCAAAACTCCAAATCTCTCAAATTCCAAATTTCTCAAATTCCAAATCTCTCAAATTCCAAAACTCCCAAATCTCCAAATCTCTCAAATTTCAAAACTCTCAAATCTCCAAATCTCTCAAAACTCTAAGTCTCTCAAATTTCAAATTTCTCAAATTCCAAAACTCTCAAATCCTCAAATCTCTCAAATTCCAAATTTCTCAAATTCTAAAACTCTCAAATTTCCACATTTCCAAATTCCAAATCTCTCAAATTCCAAAACTCCTAAATTTTCAAATCTCTCAAATTCCAGAAACCACAGATTTCTAAAATTCTCCCAAAAAACTCTCTAACCGCCAAGAATTTCCAAATTTCCATATCTCTCAAATCTCCAAATCTTCCACACCCTATCGCACAAAACAAATTCCCACCCCGCAACCAATAACGATAAACAAAAATATCCATTTAAGAACGTCTTCAGTAAAATCCCCAGTTATCGTCCTACAAACAGAAAACCGATAATAGCAAAAGATCCATTCATTTCTGTAGCTACCGAGACGTTTTCTGAAACGAACTGTTCCTCAGTCGGTTTCTTTTTTCCTCTTACCACAAGCTCAATTTCCGGTCAGTCTATCGAGATACTTAGTCGTTTCCTGAGCCGAAAAGAACATTAAAAAGTTCACGTGCGGGGATCCTTGAAACGAAGTGATCTTACTGCTTTTTATCTTCTTTCGAGGGGTGACTGCTCGATAAATGAACGCTTGACATATACATGTTAGTGAATGTACTGATAAGTGTATATAACATTAATCATTCTTTTTATGGTATTTTGAAGTTTTAATAGACATTTGAGAGATAAATTTATTAAAAAAATATTATAATTTGTTTGCATTGTTTTTTTGAAAAAAAATTTCATTCGAGATTTGTTTTATATTTTATATATAATTTAATCTTTATTGCTTTCTCAAGTGGGAAATTTTAAATTCTATTGTAAATTAAGTAAATTATAATAAAGAACATGTTTAGAACATTTCTTAAATAAAAAAAAATTAGTAACACTTTGTAATAAAATTATATTATTTGTTTAATAAACAAACTAATTTTTTAAGTAGACTAACAGTCATAGACTAACTTCTAATAAACGTTCTAACTTGATAACTAAGTGGTACATGCAATGAGTTAGGTCAGTAATTACTATTTATATTTTTTAAGAAACTGAAAATTATTATTTATTAATATAAATATTTCGTTTTGCTGTATTATTAGAAATAATAAAAAGTCACTATAACATTTTATAACACATTTATAACAAGAAAGAACGTAAGTCGCTCGATGCACTTCCAGAGCCCCCAAAGCAGGTATTTATCGAGCGCTCGCGAAATCTCGCAGCGATAAACACGGTAAGAAAAACTAAGGACGATTCAGAACAGCGAACAAGGAATCTAATATCGGGAATTGCATTTGCATCCTCCATCTCCGTGCGTCTCCGACGTAAGAAACCGGAAAGCAACAAGAAAAAAATAAACGAGGAATCCATTTTTTCCCTCGTCTTTACTCGTATTTTTAACGAATCGCTTTTCAAACCTTCTGGGCTCATGAACGCGCACAGAATCGTCGCGAAACGGTTTATCGGCTCTGTGACTTGTGCGGTTGCGAGGAATAATGGAGAAATTTCTCCGTTGAGGTAATACGATTTCCTGCGAATAATTGAGGAAAGCGAAAGTGGTTTTCGCAAAGAACGATAGAGGTACACTCGCTTTGAAAAACGATTTCGTCTCGTGGTTATCATTCTTTTATTTGCACCTCTTCGCCATTGATCGAGACTCCCTTTGGGCACGCTTTTAAAACTGTTTTTAATAACCGACGGTATTCGATCGACTCTGCGGGATTTGCTATGGAGTTTTAATCGCTTAAGGTTTTCTCCTACATGGATACAGCGTGTTTCACAATTAGTAGGTTCCTGATATGGGGGACGTGATTTTGAATAAGATTTTCCTTTGCAAAAATTGGGTTTGAAGCTCTGTTTTTGAATTATTAAGGAAAACCGGACTAGTCAGAGCGTGATTATTACGCGTTGGTTAACTACGCGTTAGATTACTACGCGTTGGTTAACTACGCGTTAGATTACTACGCGTTGGTTAACTACGCGTTAGATTACTACGCGTTGGTTAACTACGCGTTAGATTACTACGCGTTGGTTAACTACGCGTTA
Organism: Megachile leachella; assembly: GCA_963576845.1. Taxonomy (NCBI): domain Eukaryota; kingdom Metazoa; phylum Arthropoda; class Insecta; order Hymenoptera; family Megachilidae; genus Megachile; species Megachile leachella. The sequence continues at coordinate 6,677,781 of OY756252.1, read as the reverse complement.
GATTACTACGCGTTGGTTAACTACGCGTTAGATTACTACGCGTTAGATTCCTACGCTTAGAATTACCACGCGTTGCATTACTACGCGTTGGACTACTACGCGTTGCATTACTACGCGTTGGACTACTACGCGTTGCATTACTACGCGTTGGACTACTACGCGTTGCATTACTACGCGTTAGACTACTACGCGTTGCATTACTACGCGTTGGACTACTACGCGTTGCATTACTACGCGTTGGACCACTACGCGTTGCATTATACGCGTTGAACTACTACCCGTTGAATATCCACGCGCTGGATTACTACGCGTTGGATATCCACACGCTAGATTACTACGCGTTAGATTACCACGCATTAGATTCCTACGCTTAGAATTACCACGCGTTGCATTATTACGTGTTGGATTACTACGCGTTGAATATGCACGCGCTGGATTACTACGCGTTGGATATCCACACGCTGGATTACTACACGTTGTATTACTATGCGTTGAATTACTACGCGTTGCAGTGCCACACGTTGCGTTATGCGTTATAACTACGCGTTATCCGAAGCTACCTCTCGCGTCTGCATGCGTATCACGCTCTGATTGATCCCTGTTTTTCCTTAATAATTCAAAAAGGAAGCTTCAAATCCCATTTCTGCAAAGGGAAATCTCATTCAGAATCACGTCAGCCACCATATCAGAGACCTACGTTAATTGTGAGACACCCTGTATATAAATCATAACTAATGTGAGGGGTGAATTTTCATTTGTTATTTCATAATTTTCATTTGTTATTTCATGGTTTTCATTTGTTATCCAACCTTCCTAACTTTCAAATATTTTCTCTTCCTAATTGTTCATAGCCTCTACTTTACAACTTGACTTAACCTTACTAAACGTTACTAAAACCTTGAAAAGTAAGAGAAGTTTCAGTAACGTAACGTAGCCTGAATCCTAGTTGCAGTCGGTATCTGGGACAATAAAATAATTTCTGCAGAAACATGGAATCGGCTAAACCTAATCCGAAAGTTTCAGTGTCCATTTCCTGTTAGCATATAAGCACCAAACGAAAGCTTTCGCTCGTGAAGTTTATGACGGGTTTCTGAAATCCCCGTACGATTTTACGATATCCGCAATGGCGGCCGAACGTAAACTAGTAGCTCCACTTAGAAATTTTACAACTCGTGAAACCGTGAGTTATGCTGAAAGCGTACAGGGTAAAACCTTATCCGACGTCACCCTTTATAATATTTTCGTCCTTGCAATATTTTATGTTTTTAATAAAGATTAAATGGTAACAAGTTTCTGACAGCGTTTAACGTCTTACGACGCGATCGAGAAGTCGGACATTTTGTTTCGGAAATCATCTATCGATGCGGTGATAAATCAGAAACGTGACGAAATTTGTAAATAATTCTTTTCAACTCGGATAATGTGGAGAGTTGTTAACTAGTCTTTGAGTAGGCAGACATTTTCTATGGCGTTCTTTCACTTCTAGTGGCATCGATACTCCTAACATAAACGCTTGTAACCTTAATCGCTCATCACCCTCACAATTTATTATCACGGTACCAAATTGCTATGTATACGTTATCAACGTATTTAGTAATAATTTCGACCTAAGACAATTTTCCGTACGTGACATAATTATAGCCTTACAAGTGAAATTTTCGTACGTGGTAATTCGACGGCCAGGGACTGTATAATAGTCATACCCGTCATCCACATCATCACAGCACTCACATTTCCAGCTTCCCTATATCAATAGTCTTAAGGCTGTCATAGTCAAGCTATTATAACCATCATCATCACCATAATTGTTACAGCCATTATCAGGATCATAACTGTTAGTATCCACGTTTTTAGCTTATGTACATCAATAGTCTTAAAGCTGCTATAGCCATCAATGTTATAGCCGTAAAAGTGAAATTTTACGTGGTCCTAATTCAATGGCCAGATTGTATATGAAGTGCGTCACGTACCTGTCGAATGGTATGATTGTGAATGGTATCCTTGCACTATGATTTGTCAGGTGCGTAAATAATCACTACAATATTAAAACGAAGAAAGTTGAAATGTTATGTCAATTTGGTATTATGCGTTGACCATGTAAGTTGGACTTGAACTCCAAATTGAAGCGTATTAAAAATTCGAGTAAAATTGATCATAGCTGAGGTATGAATACGTCAACAGTGCGTTATGCGTGCGTCAAGAATGCGTCATGAATATGTTAAGTGTGTCACGAATGCGTTAAAAGTGCGTCATGAATATTTCAAGGATGCGTCAAGAATGTGTCAAGAGAGCGTCATGAATGCGTCAGCAATGCGTCATGAATGTATCAAGAGGGTGTCTCGAATTCATCATGAGTGTGTCACGAATGCGCCAGGAGTGCGTCACGAATATGTTAAGAGTGCGTCACGAATATTTCAAGAGTGCGTCATGAATATATCAAGAGTGGGTCTCGAATTCATCACGAGTGCGTCATGAATGTATCAAGAGTGGGTCATGAATGTGTCGAGAATGCGTCACGAATATGTCAAGAGTGCGTCACGAATATTTCAAGAGTGCGTCATGAATGTATCAAGAGTTGGTCTCGAATTTATCATGAGTGCGTCAAAAGTGCATTTCGAATTCGTTATGGGTGCGTCAGGAGTGCGTCACGAATATGACATGTGTGCGTCACGAATATTTCAAGAGTGCGTCATGAATGTATCAAGAGTGGGTCTCGAATTCATCACGAGTGCGTCATGAATGTATCAAGAGTGGGTCATGAATGTGTCGAGAGTGCGTCACGAATACGTTAAAAGTGCGTCACGAATATTTCAAGAGTGCGTCATGAATGCATCAAGAGTGGATCTTGAATTTATCATGAGTGCGTCAAGAGTGCGTCAAGAGTGTATTTCGAATTCGTTATGGGCGCATCAGGAGTGCGTCACGAATATGACAAGAGTGCGTCACGAATATTTCAAGAGTGCGTCATGAATATATCAAGAGTGGGTCTCGAATTCATCACGAGTGCGTCATGAATGCATCAAGAGTGGGTCATGAATGTGTCGAGAGTGCGTCACGAATACGTTAAAAGTGCGTCACGAATATTTCAAGAGTGCGTCATGAATGTATCAAGAGTGGGTCTCGAATTTATCATGAGTGCGTCAAGAGTGCGTCAAGAGTGCATTTCGAATTCGTTATGGGTGCGTCAGGAGTACGTCACGAATATGTCAAGAGTGCGTCACGAATATTTCAAGAGTGCGTCTCGAATTCGTCATGAGTGCGTCACAAGTGTATTAAGAGTGCGTCACTCCTACGTCAAAAGTGCGTCATTAGTGCATTTCTCATCAATCATTTGACAAATGATTTTTTAAAATATTATTTAGAACGTCATTCCGATAGCATCACCGTTTTGATGCAGTTCATATATAGAACATTACAGTGGGATCGTTTACGTGACCGAAAGCTTTATTAAAACTAACTTACCGGACATGCAACATTGCATGCTATCAATCTTCTACCGTGGCTAAAGTGAAACAGTAATTAAGAAAAGGAAGATGAAGCGAGATTATCGCGGCTTGTTTACTACCCGATGACTATATGTATGTTAGATTACATCTCTATATACGTACCTTTCATTAAGTATTGATTTCTTTTATTTTTCGTTGGGAAATTTGAGAGGGTGGAAATTTGAGAAGGTGGAAATTTGAGAAGGTGGAAATTTGAGAAGGTGGAAATTTGAGAAGGTGGAAACTTGAGAAGGTGGAAATTTGAGAAGGTGGAAACTTGAGAAGGTGGAAATTTGAGAAGGTGGAAACTTGAGAAGGTGGAAACTTGAGAAGGTGGAAATTTGAGAAGGTGGAAATTTGAAACGGTGGAAATTTGAGAAGGTGGAAATTTGAGAAGGTGGAAATTTGAGAATTTGGAAACTTGAGAAAGTGGAAATTTGAGAAGGTGGAAATTTGAGAAGGTGGAAACTTGAGAAGGTGGAAATTTGAGGAGGTGGAAATTTGAGAATATGGAAATTTGAGAATATGGAAATTTGAGAGTATGGAAATTTGAGAATATGGAAACTTGAGAAAGTGGAAATTTGAGAATATGGAAACTTGAGAAAGTGGAAATTTGAAAAAGTGGAAATTTCAGAAAGTGGAAATTCGAAATTTCAAAATTTGAAAGGGTGAAAATTACAAAATTTGAAAACTTGAAAAATTCCAAAATTCAACTCCAAAAAATCTAAAAACCTCCTAACTCCCAAATTCCCAAATTCCCAATCAAACATAATCAAATCCCTCAGAATCTCCCATAAACTCAGCAGCACATCCTCCAAAGTTCAATGAGTTTTCTCCAAAAAAAAAATCGTTACTTTAACGATCCGAGATATCACGTATCGAGTTGAAACGACATATTGGGTAATTGGACAACTCGAAGTCTGCGACAGACGGTCGTTCAATAAACGAATCAATCGACGTTCGAGCACGTTTTATTCCTCCGTATGATATCGGTTACGCTTTCGGTTCGTTTCCTTTTTTCTTTATTCTTTTCCAACCCGTCGAGACGATTAAACGCCCTGCTACTCTTTTGTTTGTATTTTATTCGACGCGGTTTACGTCGATCTGACAGCGTTTCGCTCCATTCTCATTCAGCAATTTTCGCTCGTATTTTACTTGAAACTTTTAATCGGTTCGGTGCATCGATATGATCAGTCGAACGTTATCATCATATCATTTAATTTTGAAGACGAGATCAATAAAATTTTCAAATTTTCCAACTTCTATATTTCTAGCAATACAATACTCTCGATATATGGCCATATGACTATATAGCCAATATACATATATTTTCCTGTACTTCTCCCTCTCCATATATAGCAATCTAATAACTTCCAACCAGTTTAGTCGACCTTACAATAATTTTTCATTGATATTTTTTGCAGTCCGTCCACTGAAGATGGATCTAAACGGGGTAGTAGGTCACGTGGTGCAAGGAACGAAAATTCTCCTGCAATGTACCGTTAGAGCAGCCAGGCCCGCAGCAAATGTCACCTGGCAAAATGGCACCGAGTACTTGAACGAGAGCAACGACAGATTCGAGATGTTCGAGACGAAAGTGCAAGAGAACGTGAGTATCGCTTTCGAAATAGCACGCTGTTGCAAAATTAATGCGACGAGATCGATGCTTGATCTTTTATTCTCCTCGTTAACAAGTTCGCTACGTGAAGTAGTAACGACAGGGTGAAAGAGAATTGAGCTGAAACATGGCGATATAACGAGAGATCCTTTATTCTCTTTGTTAACGTGCTTGTTACGAGGAAGTTGGTAAAGGAAAATTTAGTGGAGAAGATGTAACGTGACAGTATGTTAGATTCTTTGTCGTCTTTGTTATTTGGCGATATAATTGTTGGATTTTTTATTCTGTTGGCACTATTCTTTATTTTGTTGTTGATTATGGGGAGAAATAGTGAATACATGATGAGGGAACGTTAAGGCGGGTGATAGAACGAAATGTGCAATATAACGAGAGTGTGTTAAATCTTAAATTTTCTTCGATAATAAGTTTACTGTAATGGAAAGTAAAAATGCGGTGCAGGAGAAATCATTCGATCGACAAAATGGAAAACGGCGATATAACGAGAGTGTGTTAAATCCTCTATTTTCTTCGTTAATAAGTTTACTATAATGGAAAGTAAGAATGCGGTGCAGGAGAAATCATTCGATCGACAAAATGAGAAACGGCAATATAACGAGAGTGTGTTAAATCCTCTATTTTCTGCATTAGTAGGTTTGCTATAACGGAAAATAAAGACACGATGCAAAAGAAATCATTCGATCGACAAAATGAGAAACGGCGATATAACGAGAGTGTGTTAAATCTTTAATTTTCTTCGTTAATAAGTTTACTATAATGGAAAGTAAGAATGCGGTGCAAGAGAAATCATTCGATCGACAAAATGAGAAACGGCAATATAACGAGAGTGTGTTAAATCCTTTATTTTCTGCATTAGTAAGTTTGCTATAACGGTAAATAAGAATACAGTACAGAAGAAATCACTCTATCGGCAAAATTGAAAACGGCGATATAACGAGAGTGTACTAAATCCTTTATTCTCTTCGTTAATAATTCCGCAATAATGAAAAATAACAATATGGTGCAGGAGAAATCACTCTATGGACAAAATTGAAAACGGCGATATAGCGAGAGTGTACTAAATTCTTTATTCTCTTCGTTAACAAGTACACAATAGCAGAAAATGAGGAGACGGTGCAAGAGAAATCACTTTATCGACAAAATTGAAAACGGCGATATAACGAGAGTGCACTATATCCTTTATTCTCTTCGTTAACAAATACACAATAACGGAAAATGAGAAGATGGTACAGGAGAAATCACTTTTTCGACAAAATTGAAAACGGCAATATAACGAGAGTGCACTATATCCTTTATTCTCTTCGTTAATAAGTTCGCAGTAACGTAAAATAAAAACACGGTGCAGGAAAAATCACTGAATCAACAAAATTGAAAACGGCGATATAACGAGAGTGTATCAAATCTTGTATTTTCTTCGTTGTCACATTCATTACAAAGAAAAATCGCGACTCCACACTAAAAGAAAATTGACTTCAGCAACAAAACGTAAGATGCAATATAACGAGAGTATCTAAGTTTATACCCTTCAATAAATTAACAAGTAATTACCAATGTGATACTAAACACTTAATAACATTCCTAACTTATTTGAACTTTGCTTAACAAATAATATCAACATTGTCTTAACAAAATAGCTCATTATTCCACAAATTATAATTAAACAAATAAAAATGAATACATAATTAAGCCTTGATAAGACGGTAAAGCGAGTAAACACATTGTGTAAGATAACGATAGCAGCTACGAACATCCATGAGCTCCCAACATAATTTCCTCTCGAATTATAATTTGATACCATTTCCCCTAGGGAGAAACCCCTAACTTGACTCTATAGTTCTGGCACGCATTTAGACGTTAGCCTTGTTTATGTTAATTCGAATTTCGTTCGTTGAATCGTTAAATCCGTGGCAATAGTTTCGAAGGCCTTCGACACCGTTTCCCCGGGATCTCGGTTTTCCAAACTTCGTTTTTCATTAAGCCGGTAGTTTCTAAAGTCGCGTTTACGTAGTTGGACATCAGTTCGAACATATTTTAAGTAACACAGCGGCGTGCTCGCTTCGCAAGCCGACTTGATGTCTCTTGCAGCGAGTTCACCAGCAATAAACAACTTCGCCCGCTGAATAAACACAATCCGTAGTTGGCAACACTTGGAGCGAGGGAGGAATTATTCAAATACGCTTCGCGCAAATTTCGTATTAATTCAATTGGTCATTTCTGTAAACGACTCTATAAACGTACATATATGTTCTGTTTTGTGATTAGAATTTTCTACATTTTCATTTAATTATATGTGACAACAATATTTCCTTATTAGTGCAGCATGTTGCAACATGATTATTAACGATGTTCAATTTAGGAGATACAGTCTAAACATAGTATGTTCAGAATTTTGTAAATATGGTTTGGTATAATTTAAAACATGAAAACTTAAATATTTGCATAATTGAGTGACTGTGACTTTAAACACCTGGATACTTGCGTATTTGAACTATTGAAAAAAAGAGTAATTGAATAATTTTATAATTAAGAAATTGAATAATGAAGAATTGAAGAAACAAAGAATCGAAGAATTGAATAATTGAATAATTGAATAATTTTATAATTTTATAATTTTATAGTTGAAAAATTGAATAATGAAGAATTGAAGAAACAGAGAATTGAATAATTGAATAATTGAACAGTTGAATAACTGAATAATTGTAAAATGGGATAAGTGAAAAATTGAATAATTGGAGAATGCAAAAATAGAAAAATGGAAAGATGCAAAAATGAAATAATTGAAAAATTGGAAAATTGAAGAATTGAAGAATTGGAAAATTGAAGAATTGAAGAATTGAAGAATTGAAGAATTGAAGAATTGAAGAATTGAAGAATTGAAAAATTGAAAAATTGTAAAATGGGATAAGTGCAAAATTGAATAATTGGAGAATGGAAAAATAGAAAAATGGAAAGATGCAAAAATGAAATAATTGAAAAATTGGAAAATTGAAGAATTGAAGAATTGAGGAATTGAAGAATTGAAGAATTGAAAAATTGAAAAATTGAAAAATTGAAAAAATTCCTAAAATTGATTGCAAATAATAGAAAAGTATTTTGCTTTCATTTCTATCGTAATTCAAGCGATGTCCGAATTGCGCCCAAGTGTACAGACGATATCACAGCCTCGCCGAGCGAAATGACATAAAATGATTTTCCGATACGACAAGCCCGAAACACTTTATTCATCTGTGAAATCACTTTTTCATGCGCGACAAGTACATCGTACGAACGATTGATAGTTGATTGCTCGAGAGTTAACGCGTTTACACTAAAACGAAGCTTTCAAACATCGCGCGACTCGCGGAAGGAATATAACGAAAAAGCGTGAACGCATCGAATCATCCCATGAATTTTTATTCCTTTCTTCTTATATTTTTTTTAATTTTCCTCTACAGGAATTACGCAAATCAATAACATTTGTTGTGAATTACTTTACCTCCTGTGGATCAGTTTACATCTTATAATTAAATTGAATAACGGGATTATAGCTGTCAGGATTTTAGAGGGTCGGGACTTTAGCTGGCAAGGATTTAGTTATTGGGATTTTGGCTGGAAAGGTTTTATGTTATTGGTATTTTAGTTTGTCAGGATTTTATATTATTGGAATTTTGGATAGCGGGATTATAATTGTCAGGATTTTAGACTGCGGGACTTTAGCTAGCTGGACTTTAGGTTGATGGGATTTTTGGTGGAAAGATTTCAAGTTATTGGGATTTTAGTTTGTCATGATTTTAGATTATTGGAATTTTGGATAGTTGGATTATAACTATCAGGATTTTAGACTGTGGGACTTTAGCTGGCAGGACTTTAGGTTGTCGGGATTTCGCGTAGATAGATTTTAGGTTATTGGGATTTTTGTTTGTCAGGATTTTAGATTATTGGAATTTTGGGTTGTTAGATTTTAGTTTGACAGGATTTTAGGTTATCGGGATTTTAACTGTCAGGACGTTAGGATATCGGGATTTTCACTGTCCGGATATTAGGTTATCGGGATTTTAAGTGGTAAAGATTTTAAGATATTAGAAAATTAGTTTGAGGATTTTAGATTGTTGGAATTTTTCATTGATGGGATTTTAGTTTGCCAGGAATTTAGCTGACAAGATTTTAGGTTGCCAAGATTTTAGCTGTCAGGATGTTAGGTTATCGGGATTTTAGGTGGTAAAGATTTTAAAATATTAGGATTTTAATCTGTCAGGATTTTGAATTGTGAGAATTTTTTGTTGTCAGGATTTTAGCTCTCAAGATTTTAGGTTACGGGACTTTAGCTGTCAGGATGTTAGTTTATCAGAATTTCGGTCTGTCAAAACTTTTTTATTGCTGTGGCTATAATTCGTCTTGATTTTGGGCTGACAAGATTTTAGCTGTCAGAATATAAGTTATCCGGATTTTAACTAACAGGATTATAAGTTTTCCGGATTTTAGCTGTCGGGATTTTATCCAGCTTGATTTTAGTTTGTCAAGTTTATCACAAATTGAACTTTAGTTCATCACAATTACAGTATTGATTATTGAAATTTTAGTTCATCTTGATTTTGAACTGTCAGGATTTTAACTGTTATGTTTTTAACTGTTAGGATTTTAGTTTATCACAAATTGGGCTGTTTAGTTTATCACAATTTCAATATTGATTATTAATATTTTAGTCCATTTTGATTTTGAACTGATTTTAACTATCAGGATCTTAACCGTCAGGATTTTAACTGTCATGGTTTTACCTGTTAAGACTTTAACTGTGGGTTTCTTAAGTTATCAGGAGTATAACCATCATAATTTTTGAAAGAACATCGCATTATCATATTCAAACAGCAAACTGCCTCAAAGTGTGAAATTACGTCGCAAGGAGTTAAAGAACGCCAACATCCACGTCCCACATATTCCACAAATGCCGCCATTATAACTCCATGATGACGACGTCTACATCCAGCTACAACTCCTACTTAAATCGTCGAATAAGAAATCCGATTACCATATTTGGCCACGTCTTCAACTTCATTCTTGCTACGACCACGGGTAATTGACTTCTGAATTTTCAATGCGAAGTCGAGATTCCGAGGTAGAAATTCTGCTGAGTTTCTTTCTGTCCAAACAAATCCTTGCTATTTAGGCCACTTAGCGCCATTTTGAATCGGCTCTTCAAATCCCAATTATTTCATCGTTTAAATACTTTATTGATCGTAGTTCATTTTTACACTTCTTTTAAACAATGGATGTACTTCAGTGTTCGAGCTTTTGTGTTACGGAAACAATTTATTGTGGGCGATATGAATTGTTATCGATGACGTTTAATTGGATCCCTTTCGCTGCAGCCACAAAAATTACTGCATGTGGTTTTCTTTGTATTTTGAAAATATTGAATCGAAACGAAGTTGGGTTTCTGAAATTGATGTCTATATTATGAATTACATATCTAAAATAATTCCACAGTTCACAAGGTAGAATCCGGACAAGTTTACCATACCGACCGCAGGTAAATAGAAATTTCGTTTCCCGTTGGCATCCGTCGGTGACTCACGTGACATTCGTATTTAACGAGTGGTTAATCGTCCCGGCCAGGACGTGAGTCGCATTATCACGATTATAGATTTGTGTTTCTCGCGTTTGCCATTTCACGCGTCGCGGTATCATAATTAGCATTGTTTACCGAGTACCTGATTATGGCACGAATGACGTAACGATCGAATGGCACGGCAGTGTGTACGCGACAACAGACAGAATTTACATAGAGCCAAGTAATTACATGCCATGAATGCTCGCCAATGCAAACACGCGTCGTGGTCGAACGCGAGATTAAGTGGAATCGCCTCGACAGCTTTCCGATCTGTCCACTCCATCTTTTTGTCTACACATCACGCTGTTCACACTTGGTCGGGCGAATATCGGAATATCAGCGTCTGGGATGTGTATAGGAAGGGACTGTGGGGATGTGAGATGAGGGAGGAAATGTCTGAGGATATGGGGTGGAAGGATGAGAAGATGTAGGAATGTAGGGATGTGGGACACTGGGGTAGAAGCATTTAGTGACGTGGGGTAAAAGGGTAGAAGCATAGAGGGATAAGGGACACATGGGTGAAATGGACTATGTGGGGACTTTGGATGAGAGAAGAAGCGTCTGAGGATATGGGATAGAAGGATGGGAGGATGTAGGGATGTGGGACACTGGACAGAAGCATTTAGTGACGTGGGGTAAAAGGGTAGAAGCATTTAGAGACATGGGACCAGTGGTGGGCAGTCTCAGCGCATGCCAGTAAGCTATTCGCAGAAGTTCTCAGTAGCGTATACAGTTTGATAAAATATAAGGTATCATTAGGCCGTAATGAGGAAAAAAAAATAAATCTGAAGAAAATTGTAGGAAAGAGAATAAAAGCGTTAAGTAATACAACAGATTATATATAATAAAAGTAATATTAAATTTATTTATGATTAATATTATTTTTTACGTCTGCAGCAGATTTGTTATATGAATATCAATATTTGATATTGATTCTTACTATTCTTAATATTCTTAGTATTATCAATATTATTACGCAAATTATGAAGATTATTATCGCTGGAACTATAATTATCGTTACTACTATAATTATTATCAGTTAGGACCTAAGTTATGTTACGCCATAGGATTAGGTCAGGGTCTAAGGTTAGGTTAGATTAGGTTAGGCCTGGCCTCAAGGTTAGGTTAGATTAGGTTAGGTCTGGGCACCTAACCTACACCGACCTAACCTAAACATACCTAACCTGAACCGACTCTAACTTAAATGGCCTGACTCTACAAGGCGCTTATACTACTTGAATGGTCTGACCATATAATACGGTTATACTACTTAGGTCTGACCATATAATACGGTTATACTACTTGAATGGTCTGACCATATAATACGGTTATACTACTTAGGTCTGACCATATAATACGGTTATACTACTTAGGTCTGACCATATAATACAGTTATACTACTTGAATGGTCTGACCATATAATACGGTTATACTACTTAGGTCTGACCATATAATACGGTTATACTACTTAGGTCTGACTATATAATACGGTTATACTACTTAGGTCTGACCATATAATACGGTTATACTACTTAGGTCTGACCATATAATACGGTTATACTACTTAGGTCTGACCATATAATACGGTTATACTACTTAGGTCTGACCATATAATACGGTTATACTACTTAGGTCTGACTATATAATACGGTAATACTACTTGAATGGTCTGACCATATAATACGGTTATACTACTTAGGTGTGACCATATAATACGGTTATACTACTTGAATGGTCTGACCATGTAATACGGTTATACTACTTAGGTCTGACCATATAATACGGTTATACTACTTGAATGGTCTGACCATGTAATACGCTTATACTACTTAGGTCTGACCATGAGGAATGGGACACATGGGTAGGAGCATATAGAGATATGGGACACATGGGTAGAATGGACTATGTGGGGACTTGGGATGAGAAAGGAAGTGTCTGAGGATATGGGATAGAAGGATTGGAGGATGTAGAGATGTGGGACACTGGACAGAAGCATTTAGTGACGTAGGATAAAAGGGTAGAAGCATTTAGAGACATGGGACACATGGGTAGCAGTATAAAGGGATATGGGACACATGGATAGTAGTATATAAGGAGATGGGACACAGGGATAGAAATATATAAAGACATGGGACACATGAATGGTAGCATTTAAGGTCATGGGACGATAGAGTTATGGAACGCAGGAATAGAAGAATTTAGAGACATGAATTTAGGGACGCTTTAATAGTAGCATTTATGGACATGGGCCACATGGATAGCAACATCTGGGGACGTGGGATACAGTGATAGCAGCAGTTAAAATCATGGAACGTGGGCATAGAAGCTTCTGGGATGGTAAGACAGAGGAATGTCAGCTTCTAGGATCCTATTATAGATCCTTGTACATGAAACACTGTCCCAGAATATGTTCTTCATACCGTAATACAAAATAGATTAGAAAGTGTATTTAATACCATTAATCCAAACCTATCAAATTGCATTTCAGTACTCGCGACAAGACACCCGTCCATAAAGAATTCCAGAATTAACGAAAGCAGTGATCGGTAAAATATTCAAATCGCATAAAATTGTCGCGCGTATTTCCAGCAAAGAGCGTGTACCGCCCGTTACGAGCGGATCGCGGAACAACCGAAACGTGACGTGCAAAAAAAAGGAGAGCCGAAATAATTAAAGTGATGGTTTCACGAACGCTGTGTACGCAGATTGCACGGCCACTCTGGCATTTTCCCCTTTCTGCCGGCCTTTTGTTTCCAGCTCGACATTCGTCAAAAACAAACAGAAATACGGACAGAGAAAAAAACACCATACACTGCTTTCGTTTCTTCGTTGCCAGATATCAAAATGAATCTCGAAGAAATATGAACGCGATTATTGCGAGTTGCGCGATTCGTTGCTCTTTAGGGTACCATGATTTTTGCGCGTTCGAGTTTAAACGTGTTTAGCACGCGATTGGATGCCAAAACTTCATTTGTTAATATAAACTACCGTCGGAGTTAGCCCGAAGCGAAAGTCGATATTATTGAAAAACATCTAATTGGAAACAGATAACTTTATTCCATCGCTTCGAACGCCATTTTACGGGATAATCGATTTTAATAAAGTTCTGTACGAATTTTTTGGATATTGATAACTGTAATTAGGTATTGGTGATTGGCGAATGTGGTTTATTGAACAGTTTTGGGTAAAACAGGTTGATGTAAATATTTTTTATTTGTGATGGAAGGTATTATAGGAATTTAAAATTATTATAGCTTAATTTAATAGTTCAGTGTTTTTTAACGGTTTAGACTTACTTAGTAAATAACCGCTCGATAAGTAGTCGCTTAGACTGGTAGTAGTCGTAACAAAAATTAAATGTTAGATGTAATGGCTATAGTGGCGAAATTAAATGTTAAGTATAGAAATATTCTTCATCTGTATGTTAATTTTATTGTATTATTAGTCTCTGGTATTTTGTAATTACTTAGAAGTACAATAGCCGCTCGATAAGTGACCGATCGATAAATATAACTTAACGAAGTTTAATACAATTTGATATTAACACGAATCACTGTAACAAATTTAATTAATTTATCAAACGATCTGTGACTCGAATTTGTCTGTTTATCTACAGAGGCTATTTTATAACCTTCAACTTACAAGGTTAGGTTGAATGTTAGGTGTAATGACTGCAGTAGAGAAATTAAATATTAAATGTAGAAATACTTTTCATCTGTATGTTAATTTTATTATATTATTAGTCTCTGGTATTTTGTAATTACTTAGAAGTTCAATAGCTGCTCGATAAATGACCGATCGATAAATATAACCTAACAAACTTTAGTAAAACCTTCTATTCACACACAGTAACAAATTTCGATAATTTCTGTATGCTAATTTTATTGTACAGTCTTTGATATTTTGTAAAAATTACTTAGAAGTACAATAGCCGCTCGATAAGTGACCGACCGATAAATATAACCTCACAGAGTTTAATACGACTTGATATTTATACGAATCACAGTAACAAATATAATAAAATGAATCATTACTTTAAGGTACTGTACTACCACATACTGTTGCATACTAATAAACATCAGTACTATATTAAAAAATTATAGACACCAAGCTAATATCACACAAGCGGTTATAAATTTTTCCTCCGCCATTTTTGCCGAACGTATGCTCCTGAGACTCGATCCGCATTTGTCTGTTTGTTCGTCTACAGGCCGCCATTTTGCGTCCTCCGACTTAAAATTTCGAGGGTAGACTCGTGACAGCCTAAATTTGCTGTATAGATTTTGGCGCCGACAGGAACCCGTCGACGTCGATCGTCGAATCGATAAAAAACCGTTTGGTATCGTTTCGATAATTTTTCACGCATAGATCGACTGGAAGCACGTTGAAGCTCTATAACTCATCGTCGACGACAATACTTGGTCGTCATCGACGTCGGTCGTCGTGAAATCAACGATAATCGTGTTCGGTATCGTTTTCAATAGTTTCGGACAGGTTTAATCGTTTGGACTTTAAAATCTCTGCGTCTCTTGTTTCACCTGTATGTTTACGGTAGCTCGAAATTTGAAATGCACTCGTTCTGGCACCTAGTAGACTATAAGCTTCTGGCATCCATCTAGGTTAGGTTAACGTCCAGGTGGGTTGGTTAGCATCTAGGTTAGGTTAGCGTCCAGGTAGGTTAGCGTCTAGATTAGGTTGTAATTATCAAGTTGTCAAATTATCAAACTGCCATATTTCTAATTTTCATATTTGATGTCTTCTTTAGAACAAGGTCGGTTCTTAAACCTAGCGTTAATTCAGATCAATGTTCATTCATCAGTTATTCGTTTATCATTATATATAATAAATGTTTATCATCATAAATAATAAAAAGTGTATTATTTAATGTGTGTTTGACGTTTGTTCACAGGAGGACGGCACGTCAGAAACCATAAGTTACCTAGCCTTTACGGCCACAGAATACGACAATGGAAGAACGTTCAAGTGTTACGCCGAAAACTCGGTCACGCGTTCCGAGGATCTGAAACCCATGAAAGAATCAACTACGATCGAAGTTTTATGTAAGTAAAGCACACTTCCTAGCGTTTTCGTTTCTTCGATTTCCCATAACGAACGTATCCTTTCGCTGCTCTTTGAATAGCCTCTCTGAAAGCAGAGGTTAAAAGCCATTTTGTTTTTCATATTTCACGAGCAGGAAAGCGAGGTTAAGGTAATTCGCGGTAGATTTATAGTTCTTGTATATTGTGCTTGTTTGCTATTTTAGTGGTCTATATTGTTTTTAAACAGAATGACGTTTTAAGATAAGTGAAGCATTTAGTAAGGTTTTACGTGGATCTTTTCTGAAGAACGCTTACATTTAGCTAAAGTCACTCTAAATCTTTTTCCTGTGAAATTTTCTAGTAATTATGAAAATCCTTCGAGAACGATTTTGAGGTTATGAGTACAAAGTTCCAAATCGTTTTAAAGCGAAAAGCAGGATCAATGCTTCAGTTAAAATTTGATACAATTGAAATTCGTGATACAATAGCATAAACTTTTAATCTGCCGCAAAACCCCTTTAGAAGCTTGTACAAAGTTTTTTATTATTCCATACGAGATTAGCCTTAAAAAAATGTAATAACTTTGTATTCTGTTAATACTTCCATGCGAGTTCATTTTTAACATTTTCAACTACAAGCGAAAGCCAGTTTAATTTCTATTTTATAAACCGAATTCGTGGATTCAAATGGAAGAGTTTCCCTCTACTGCATTTGCTTAATTATTTTCCAACTGCTTTTATTAAAAAATTTCGGACTCAATCGTCCGTAACATATTTAAAAAATTAATAAAAATAAATAACACAATTTTCCAATAAAAAGGAATTTTCATAATCACCGGAATTTCGATAATAGCACAATCGGCGAATAATTAAAAACTTTTTAGCCCAATTAAAACTTTTTTATCTTTCCGAAAGCCACTCGAATGAACATCGACCTAACCTAATTCGCTTAATTGAATCTATGATTCTTCCGTGGTGAGGTGAATTGAAAAGGGTGCGATAAAACAGGATACAACGAAGTTAATTCCGATTATATTGGATCAAACAAAAAATTGAGTACCTTTGTTCTTGCGGATGCTGAGACTAAATTGGAGACTATTCTTTACTCGCGAGGTATTTCTGGAGAAAAATTTCTTTTCAATCGCTCCTTTGAAGACGAATGCGAACCTGGGACGGGAGAAGTTTCATGAAATATACATTCGATCGCCATTTTTAATTTTGGACGTTTTCCGCTTTGTGGCTGTTGGAGGTTAAGTTGTTATAATGTAGGTTATTAGTACTATTTTTAGTGTAAAAATTATTGGAATAGGTTGTGCGAGATGGTATGTCAAGGTTTAGACACTTGCATTATTATTAAACTTGTAACAATCCAAAATTTTTTTCCAATTTCCCAATTTTTAATTTTCTCAATTTCCCAATTTTTCAGTTATCCTATTTCCAATTTTCCCATTTTCTATTTTTCCAACTTTCCAAATTGCAATTTTGCAATTTTTGAATTTACCACTATTCCAATTTGCAATCTTGCAATTTTCCAATTTACCAAATTTTCAATTTGCAATCTTGGAATTTTTCATTTTTCCAATTTCCCAATTTCTTAATTTTCCTATTTCCAATTTAGCATTTTTCGAATTTTCCAATTTCCCAATTTTCCCATTTTCCATTTTCCCAACTTTCCAAATTGCAATTTTGCAATTTTCAAATTTACCAAATTTTCAATTTGCAATCTTGGAATTTTTGTTTTTTCCAGTTTCCCAATTTCTCAATTTTCCTATTTCCAATTTAGCATTTTTCAAATTTTTCAATTTCCCAATTTTCCCATTTTCCATTTTTCCAACTTTCTAAATTGCAATTTTGCAATTTTTAAATTTATTAATATTCTAATTTGCAATAATGCAATTTACCAATTTACCAAATTTTAAATTTGCAGTCATGCAATGTTCCATTTTCTAATTTCCTAATTTCCCAATTTCCAAATTTCTAAACTCTCCAGTTCCAAAGAGAAAAATTTCAAAATTAAAAAACACAAAATTCTCAAAGTATAAACCGTATAACAAGCTATAAAACCGAATTCTCCACCCAAATTTTATAACTCCCGCAATAATTACGAAACCGTAAAAATCTTGAAAATATTTAAAGTCCCCAAAGATATTCGGGAGATATTCTTCGTGGAGTGACAGAATTACAAATCGAAAGAACGGCTGAAATTAAAAATTGCGATCGAATGCATGTTTCATGGAATTTTCCGTCCGTGGTGCTTCTCAAACGGAACGATTCGCATACATTTGTCTTCAAAGGAACGATTGAAATGAAATTTTCCTCTAGAGACATCTCTCGTTCGCAAAAAGTTTTCAGAGAATAGTCTCTAATTTAGTCTTAACGTATCTACTGGAAGAATGAAGATACGGAACGATCTTCCTTTCAATTTTTGTGGATTCGGCTGTAATTTGGGTGATGCAGTATGTTGATATTATTACATATGCACAAAGTGTAGTATACATTTGTACAATGTATTATACACCGTGTACGATGTACAGTTTGTACATGTTCAATTTGCAATGTATAATATGTTAAACATGTCTTACATATTGTATAAAATATAATCTATAATATGCATGGTGTAATATACAACAATATACAGAGTAATATAACGTAATATACAATATAGTATGAGTACAGTACATGTACAATGCGTACATGGCAACTTTATTGTCAGAAATAGTTGATTTTATTGTACGACAGGTTTTATGACTCTACGTACGTTTGAATTTGCCGCGTCTCTCAAGCAACATGGCGGCGCTGAACGTTCCCGCAAGATATTGCAATTAACGTTGGTTAAATAAGAATTATTTCGATGTTATCAATAAGATTAGTGTCTAAACTTTACTGTAACATCTTCTATAAATATTTTAATAATAATAATATTTTCACAGTAAAAATTGGGAAATTTGGAAAATGAAAAGTTGCAAGGTTGCAAATGGGAAATTTGGTAAATTTGAAAATGGGAGAACAAAAATATTGAAAAATTCCAAGGTTGCAAATTGAAATATTAGTAAATTCCAAAATTATAAGATTACAAATTAGAAAATTGGGAACGTGGGAAATTAGGAAATTGGGAAATTGAGAAATTGGGAAATTGGGAAATTGGAAAATTGGGAAAGTTAGAAATTGGGAAATTAGGAAATTGGGAAATTGAGAAATTGGGAAATTGGGAAATTGGAAAATTGGGAAATTTAGAGATTGGGAAATTTAGAAATTGGGAAATTTAGAAATTGGGAAATTTAGAAATTGGGAAATTAGGAAAGTGGGAAAGTGGGAAAGTGGGAAATTGGGAAATTGGGAAAATGACAAATTGCAAAACTGCAAATGGGAAATTTGGTAAATTGAAAAATGGGAAAACTAGAATATTGGAAAATGCCAAGGTTGCAAATTGAAATATTAGTAAATTTCAAAATTGCAAGAGTACAAATTACAAAATTTGGAACGTGGGAAATTCGGAAATTGAGGAATTGAGAAATTGGAAAATTGGGAAATTGGGAAATTGGAAAATTTAGAAATTGGGAAATTAGGAAATTAGGAAAGTGGGAAAGTGGGAAAGTGGAAAATTGGGAAAGTGGAAAAGTGGGAAAGTGGAAAATGGAAAATGGAAAATGGACAATTGGGACAGTGGAAAAGTGAAAAATTGAGAAATTGGGAAATTGGGAAATTGGGAAATTGGGAAATTGGGAAAATAGGAAAAGTGGAAAATTGGGAAAGTGGAAAAATAGGAAAATGGGAAAGTGGAAAAATGGGGAAAATGGGAAAATAGGAAAATGGGAAATTGGAAAATTGCAAAATTGTAAACCTAACAATTCAAAAATCTGCGAACTTGTAATCTCCCAAATGAATAAAACTTGCGTGCCCCATTATCAGACAAGCATCTCCCCTGAAATTAAGGCAACAACAAGCACGAAATACCCCAATTAATCATTCGCCTATAATACCTATTAAACCTATATCCGAAGTGCTTAAAGTACACCAAAAAAATTGAGCTTATAATCCGCCTAAAAGATCGAAAAACAGCGAAAGGGTAATAATAAATTCGTAGAACGTAGAATCCGCGCTGGCTTAAAAAGCGAATCGGGGTTTTAATGCGATTACTCCATTATTCGATCATGATATCATATTTCGCTTTAAAGCATAATACGTAGTGGTACGCGTGACCCATATTTTCACACTGGCGTCCGCCATTAAAAGACTTAAACGCTTGTTATAATCTCGATTCCCTTTTAATGGCTATTAGATCTCTTTAATATTCCGAGATTTTATTAGCAGAAAAGTGGCAAGGATTCTTTATTGAATTCGTTATATCGCCAACTACGTGTTTCGAATTTTAGGGGTAATTTAACCCGACCTGAAATTACAGTGAAGTACTCTTTCATAGAGATGTGGTGAAATTCGAGCGAATTTGTGGTCCTCGAAAAATTCACTAAATGACGGAATTATTTGAAAACGGTTAAGTGCTTTGATGTAATGCGGTTTGAACCGCAGATATGACAATGTTAATACGGAGGGTAAATTCAAGAAATAAATTGTAATTATTGTAAATTAAATTTAATGATAAATTGAATGCTATTTATGTAAATGTCAGCAGATAAATTGTTATTAATAATTTCGTTAAATTAAGATAAATAATTGTACATTTCTTAAAATTCAATTTGATAACAAATTTAATACAATTTATATTGCAAATGTGGTCATATAAATTGCAGTCAATAATTTCATTAAATTAAACCAAATTATTGTTAATTTTTGTGCATTGAATTTGCTAATAAGTCTGAGGCAATCTTAATATCGTAAATGTCAGTATATAAATTGTAATTAATAATTTCGTTAAATTAAGATAAATAATTGTACGTTTCTTAAAATTCAATTTGACAACAAATTTAATACAATTTATATTGCAAATGTGGTCATATAAATTGCAATCAATAATTTCATTAAATTAAACCAAATTATTGTTAATTTTTGTGTATTGAATTTGCTAATAAGTTTAATGCAATCTTAATATAAATGTCACCATATAAATTGTAATTAATCATTTCGTTAAATTAAACCAAGTAATTGTACATTTTTGTAAATTCTATTTGCTAATAAATTTAATACAATTTGACATGATGACAACATATACTTCTATCATAACAAGTTATCATAATATGATAGTATGTAGTAACTTTAGAAAGATATAGTTGCACATTTTGCTAGTGTGATAACAAGTTATAACAATGATGTTATGATAATATGTTATGATGACATTGTATGGTACAGTATGATAATGATATAATAATATGATAGTAGTATGATGATGGTACAAGAATATGATGAATTGATGCTCTACTATGGTAAAATCATACTGCATAATGACATGATGACAACATATACTTCTATCACAACAAGTTATCATAATATGATAGTATGTAGTACCTTTACAAAGATACAGTTGCACGTTTTGCTGGTGTGATAACAAGTTACAACAATGATGTTATGATAACACGTTATGATGACATTGTATGGTACAGCATGATAATGATATAATATTATGATAGTAGTATGATGATGGTATAAGAATATGATGAATTGATGCTCTACTATGGTAAAATCATACTATATGTATAATGACATGGTGACAACATATACTTGTATCATAACAAATTATGATAATATTATGATAATACACTATGATAATTCGACATTACGATATCGTGACGATGTGAAAACTTGACGATACCAATTATTAACCATACAAATACTTTTCTATTCGAAGACTTGACAAAATGACAAAATTCCTGACACTTTCATCGCTCCCAAATTCACCCAGTCAAATTAAACAAAATGAAGGTTCCTCCAGAAGAATCTCCCACCGTATTTTTATTAAAAGACAAAAACGAGGAAGGAAAAGAAAGATGAGTATTTCCTGTCCCCTTCAGCGAGAAAGGTGGTAAATTTCGATGGTAGTCCCGATAATCCCATCCCTTGTAAGCCAACTCCTTGTATCTTTCAATTACGTGCCCGGGATGGAAGATCCTGTCGGAGCGATACGAAAAAGAAAGATAGATAGTCGTACGTCCCGTTGACGTTTCCAGTTTCTGTTCCGTGGATGGGTTTCGTTTTGCAGCCAGCACGAAAACTATCCACGGATTGGAAACGAGAAACTCGCGGCCCTGGCGCGTGTCCAACTTCACTCTTTTCCTTCCAGACAGGCCACTCTCGCGACTACGGTAATACTTACGAGGAACGTTTTGTTTTATGCCGGACATTTTGCGCCGACGTGTTTAAACATATCTCGGAACGCGGACAAAGCTTCGCCTTCCGCTTCCTGGGACTTCTTGCACCGCGCACGTGCACGCGTTATTTTAATTCCAGACAACTCGTCGGCGACATATTTCCAGAATCTTCCGAGGCGACCCTCTTTTTTTGCGAAGTGTTTTGCTCGGACGAGCGAGATTATAGATGGCGTGTTGCGTCGGAGGAGGCACTTATTTGGATGCTGTGCTGGCAATTGATTTGGGAAGGTGAATTTTGGGATTTATGGTTGGTAGGAGGTGGTTTGAGTATGGGTGGTGTGAGGATTAGGGGTGATCTTGAATTTTTGGATTGGGCTTGATAGATTTGGGCTTTGGAATTTTGAGGATATGGGAATTTGGGGATTTTGGAATTTGGGGGTTTGGAATTAGTAAAAAGGAAATTTGGGAATATGGGAATTTGAGGACATTGAGATTTCACTACATGAGAATTTGGGTATTTTGGAATTCAGGAAAATAGGAATTTAGGAATATGAAGATTTTGTGATTTTGGAATGGAGGATATAGAAGTTTGGAAAGTTAAAAATTCCAGTTTACGAATTGGAAAATTGGGAAATTGAAAAATTATTTAATCAGAAAATTAGAAAATTGGTAAAGTGGAAAAGTGGAAAAGAGGAAAAGTGAAAAATTACAGCATTGCCCATTGGAAAATTGGGAAATTGAGAAGTTTTTAAGTCAGAAAATTAGAAAATTGGAAAATTAGCAAAATTTCAAAATTGCAAATTGGAGAATTGCAAAATTACAAAATTGCAAATTGGAGAATTGGGAAATGGGAAAATGGGAAAATGGGAAAATTGGGAAATTGAATAATTATTAAATCAGAAAATTAGAAAATTGAAGAATTGGAGAATTGGAGAATTGGAGAATTGGAAAGTTGGAAAATAGGAAAATTACAGCATTGCCCATTCGAAAATAGGAAAATAGGAAATTTGGGTAATTGGAAAATTGAAAAGTGTTTAAGTCAGAAAATTAGAAAATTAGAAAATTGGCAAAATTACTAAATTGCAAATTCGAGCATTGGAGAATTGGAAAATTGGGGAATTGAAAAATGATTAAATCAGAAAATTACAAAATTGTCCATTGGAGAATTGGAAAATTGGAAACATTACAAAATTGCAAATTGGAAAATTGGAAACATTACAAAATTGCAAATTGGAAAATTGGAAACATTACAAAATTGCAAATTGGAAAATTGGAAAATTGGAAAATTGGAAAATTAGAAAATTGGAAAAATTACAAAATCGCAAATTGGAGAATTGGAAAATTGGGAAATTGAATAATTATTAAATCAGAAAATTAGAAAATTGAAAAATTACTAAATTTGCCATCTGGAGAATTGGAAAATGGGAAAATAGAAAAATTGGGAAATTGAAAAGCTATTAATTCAGAAAATTAGAAAACTGGAAAATGGGAAATTTAGATAATTAGATAATTAGGCAATAAGATAATTGGAAATTTACAAATTTACAAATTTGGAAAATTGGAAAATTGGAAAATTGGAAATTTGTGAATCTTGAAATTTGAAAATTTAGAAATTTAAAAATGAGAAATTTAAAAGTTTGAAAATTTCAGAATGAAAAAACTATAAAACTTCATAATTACTACTAGTGATTGTTACTATTTATCGAAAGTTTACTAAAATTAAGACTTGCATAATATTTCATATAATTAAATAAGCTATATAATCATTATTTCATTATTAATATATAATCATTGTTTATAAATATTTTATTATATTTGAAATTACATGTATTTTCTATTGTATTATATTTTTTTCAGTTCATTCTGAATATATTGCAATGAAGATTTATTTAATGCAATATTATTTCTTTTTTGTTGCAGATCCGCCTATAGTAACGATGCAACCGGAAAATATTACTGTCAACGAAACCGAAGATTTTATAGTATTTTGCGATTACGAAGCCAACCCAGCAAGCTTGACAAAAGTAATATGGTGAGTTAATTTTCAATTTATAAATAAACAATTTCACATAAAACTATTATATTAAATATTATAACAAATATTATAATAATATTCAAATATTAAATAATATTTTTGGAAAAATATAATTCTGTTAAAAAAATATTTTTCAACATTTTTCTTTTTTGTTATTCAATACTGCTTTTAGGTCCATATTTTTTTAGTAAATCAAATAAACATTTTTATATGTAGAATAACATTTCGAACAATCATCATAGTTATTATTACAAAAATAGATCATATTACGATACATGTTTCATAACCATAAATCTCTCCATTCGCAATTTTCATTTTCGAGATAAACATTTTAAAAAACCGTTAAGGTAAACGTATAAAATCCAATAAAATTCAGTACGATATAAATCACCTTCCATAAATGAATTTCATCTGTATAATTTGTGTCGTTCATGAAAACGTGACATATTAAAAAGTACTGAATTTATCGATACGGAAACAATCAAACGGCAAACACGAATAAATTTTATTCGAAATAAAATGCGTTGCGTTCGTGGTAAATTACCGTACTCGAGATTGAAACTGGTACATCATAAACGAAATTAACAAATTTTACTACTTTTTATTTTTATCTTACTAAATTCCTAAATTTTCAAGTTTCTGAATTTCTATATTTTTAAATTTTCAAGTTTTCAAGTTTTCAAATTTTCATGTTTACAATTTTTCCAATTTTCACATTTTCCTATTTTGGAATTTTCCAATTTTCCAATTTTTAAATTTTTAAATTTTCAAGTTTTCCAATTTTCAAGTTTTCCAATTTTGCAATTTTCAAGTTTTCCAATTTTGCAATTTTCAAATTAACCAATTATTTATTTCAAAACACCAGAAACGTACAACCTTCACATTAACCTTCCATCTTCCCAACTTCCCAAATCCCCAAATCCCCAACTTACCTAAACTCCCAATAACAGCTAACAAATTCCATAAATCCCCTCAACAAACTATTACACTTAATCAATAATTTCAATCCGATTACACTTCGCATTCGAAAGCTCTCTGTAAAACACTCCACCACCACTATCAGCCAATAAAAAGTCCCTGAATAAATACACCTAACTCAACATTAACCTAACTAGATAAAAAACTAACTTCCCCTCGAACGCTATATAATTCTCTTTTCTGGCGATTTTATCAAAAATCTGCTACATTGATTATTCATAGAACGTTTCGCGAAACTCGTTCAGCGATAGTTAAACGCATTACCCTAATCAAGCCGTAAAACCATGCTCTAAAACCTCTTTACTTTTCTGTAAAACTGCTCGTAGAGTTTATTGAAGGCATACTGGCTTCCAAGTTTATAGCAGCTGGCCCAACCACGGCTAACTATGTTATAAAAGAGGACGAAAGCAGCTGATGGTTAATCCTGCCGTGAAGATTGGATTGAACTTAGCCTATGACGATACAAATTCTTTATCAAGTTAATACGCCGTTATGGGAGCTCTATAGGGTGTTCATTTTAGCTTCGTCGGAGTTTCGTGTACAGTAGCCAATCTGGGATTTGGCGTGTGACCCAAAAGAACTAACCCGTTGTGGCACTCTCGACATATCAGCAAATAAGAGTGACAACAACTGCTATTCGCACTATCTCTCAATTTGCCTGTCATTTTTCGCCCAAGTAGCGACTGCGAGAGCCATTACTACCGCCGAAAATACGTGTGAGTCTAAGCGTCCATTTTTCTCTTCTGACCAATTGGGACCGTAGCCCTTCCAAACACCTGGGTCAGCCTCCCACGCGCCAATTCCTGGCTCGACTACGGTATGTTCTGTAGACAACCCTGTTCCTGGCGCGTAGGCTGAGCCAGGTTTAAGGGACGCCACCTTGAACAGTCCAATATGACGTTCTGACGTTCGACCACTCGAAACGTTTGCCGACATGTTCTTTGACTCAATTGTGACCGATACCGCCGAAAATACGTGTGGGTATTTTTCTATTCTGACTGGGGCCTTCGTCCAAACACCTGGGTCAAGTCATGGGTTGTCGGTGATCATTACTGCAATGTTAAAACGAATGAAGAAAGTTGAAATACTAGGTGTACTTTCAATTTATCTTGATCATGTAAATTGTTATTGGTATTAAATTCCGGACTCGTGCTAATTTTGGTTTGCGTCGTAAGGTGCGTCACGAAGACTCGATCGTGCTAAATTTGGTTTGCGTCATGAAGAGTCGATCGTACTAATTTTGGTTTGCGTCATAAGCTGCGTCATGAAGACTTGGTGGTAACTTGGTTCGTGTCATAAAGTGCGTCATGATGGCTCGATCGTCTTAATTTTTGTTTACGTCATAAGGTGCGTCATAAAGATTTGATCACGCTAATTTTAGTTTGCGTCATGAGGTGCGTCATTAAGACTCCATTGTGTTAATTTTTGTTTGCGTCATAGGGTGCGTCATGACGACTCGATCGTCTTAGTTTGAGAGTGCATCACAAGGTGTGTCATGAAGAGTCGATTGTCCTAAATTTGGTTTGCGTCATTAAATGCGTCATGAAGGCTCGATCGTGTTAATTTTTGTTTGCATCATAAGGTGCGTCAGGAAGATTCGATCGGTTAGTTTTGGTTTGCGTCATAAGGTGCGTCATGAAGACTTGGTGGTAACTTGGTTTGCGTCATGAAGTGCGTCATGATGGCTCGATCGTCTTAATTTTGGTTTGCGTCATAAGATGCG
Source organism: Megachile leachella (assembly GCA_963576845.1). Lineage (NCBI taxonomy): Eukaryota > Metazoa > Arthropoda > Insecta > Hymenoptera > Megachilidae > Megachile > Megachile leachella. The sequence goes on along the minus strand of OY756252.1, from coordinate 6,651,039 downwards.
TCATAAAGATTTGATTGCTAATTTTAGTTTGCGTCATGAGGTGCGTCATGAAGACTCAATTCTCTTAATTTTGGGTTGCGTCATAAGGTGCGTCATGAAAACTCGATCGCGTTAATTTGGGAGTGCGTCATAAGTACTCCATCATGCTAATTTTCTTTGCGTCATACAGTGCGTCATAAGGACTTAATCAGGGTAATTTTGGTTTGCGTCATAAGGTGCGTCACTAATATATATAGTTTGTTTCAATATGTAAAACTTTATTTATCTTCAAATATATAACATTGTGTATCTTATTGTTAGTATTTAAGATAGGGTCTATCTTGAGCACTGAGTTCCGCCGCCATATTGTTTAGAAAGCGCGGTAAATTCAAACGTAAAGTTTCATAGAACTCTCTATAACAAAGTCAACCATGTTTAATAACAAAGAAAGGAAACTAAATAGAATATAAAAATGAAGAAAATTAAGAAAATAAAGCAAGACATACTGATTAACCTATTAAAACAAGTACTTAAATTTGAAATTAAATAACGCGTATATACAAATTATTTATTTATTACATAAATTCTTGCTCGAACAAAAATCAACTAAATATCTAATCTATTATCAAAATTATTAGTATTAACACAATTAGTTTATCAAATATGTTGCTATTTAAACAAAGTCACATTATTGTTTATATTCATGTAATTTATTCATAGAACTATATGTCTATAATATTTTATTTGTAAATTTTTTTAATTTCATTTATAAATTTGCGCACTTATATATAAAAATATAATTTATATAAAAGTTCTTCTTTCATTTGTAAATTTCATAAATTTCATTTATAAATTTTGTCAACTTCACTCATAAACTTTATCTATAATTTTTATTAAATTTGCTTGTAAATTTTATTCATAAATTTCGTTAGTCGCAATTTCACTTGTAAATAATACTTACACAATTTTATTTGCAAACGCATATACTTATACATAAATTTGATTTGTATAAAAGTTCACTTTTTACGTGCAAATTTTATAAAATATATTTGCATACATTTATTTGTAAATTTTATTTCCATAATCCTATTTACAAATTTTATTCATAACTCCGAATACCAACCCCGAATAATCTGTATCTCGATACGAAACCTAAAATTTTAAACCCGATTTCCAAATTAATATTGTCATATAGAAATTCCCGTAATATTTCTCGTCTATTTCAAAAATGTCCCAGATTTCCCTCGCGAAATATTTGATTTTCCTTTTCATACGCTCGCTTCGTAAACACCGTTAAATATTGCGAGCGTCCAAAAGAATCGAACGAAATAGGGGATTAAAAGCACGTTGTGTAAATACTTGAAGCGAAATTATTATTTAGTTCGTAAATCCACGCTGTTTGCAATGAAAATGTTATACGATCCGTGAAATCATGTAATCGGGAAACTGTTTATTATTCGTAGACCAATATTGAAATCCCTAAAAGTTCGCACATAAAATAACGAAATACGCATAATTTTTGTGGAGCGCCGATATACCCCCAGTATTTTTCAGCTTTTCACTAGCGACGGACGCTGATTAATTTCCGTACGTGACTTAATTAACGAATTTCAAATGAAACGCTGGTTGAATTGCAAATTTTTGTGGTTATCGATCTTTCGAGTTATTATACTAATTAATGCTGCGATGTCGTGCGAATTCTCGTTAAGATAGGCTACAGATTGCTAACAAAATATTTTCCCGTTATTATTTTACTTGGAAACTATTAGAATTGCTATATCATTCATAATTGCGTTCAAAAAATATTTTATTTCTATGTGGTTTTATTTGTGAAAAAGAATTTAATATTTTATACAATATCTAAGTTAGAACTGTTAAACTTAATTTTTTTAGGTAATTGTTATTAATAATACTGTTTGTAATATTTATAAAAATGATTAAGATTGAATATTTACAAGTACAGTGAAGTACAGTAGGCTCTCGTTATATTGCCACTATTCTACTGTAGCAGTAAAAAATTTGTGAGATCCATGATATGATTCGAGTAAATATGTAAGATAAGAAAATTTGAAAATTCTCAAAATAATTTAAAAAAAACGTAGTCACATAATGGTGATTTGTTTTATAATATTAATTTAAGCAAAAATTGCAAAAAAGAACCTTAAACACGAGTGTATATTGTCTAGTAATAAATACTCAGCTCAGATTTTTCATTTTTTCTTATACTCAAGCTTTAATTGTCAGAATTTGATTATCAGAATTTGAATATCACGCCAAATGAATCAAGTGCGCGCACCACTTCGACGCAGTACACGAACCGCGCATGCGCACAGTGTACAACTATGGCGGACACCGTAAGATCGGTTTAACATTTCATAACTTCAGAAGGGCAATAGAATCTTAAAAAATTACAAAATTTTTTTTCTATAAAATGTTAGTGTAACATCTTAAAAATATTGTCTCAAAATTTTCAAGTGAAATACGAAGCCCTTCTGAAGTTATGGCCGATTAGCGCCAAAGGGTATACACGCGTTCAGTGCGGAGGACTGAAACTTGAAACGCGTTTTTCTCAAAACTACTATCTTAAAATTGGCGTGGTTAACTCAAAAACTAGTTTATCGCGCTCAAATTTTTTCCACATATCCATGACAATACTATCTAACATATGAACCTAAATGTATGAAATAAATTGAACATTAAAGTCCTTTTTATTGCAAAACATTGCAAAAATTTTCAATAAAATTCAAAGTTTTTCTTGAAAAGCCATTTCTTCAATTTTACATATTTTGCACGTTTCTGAGGTTCATCTGTGAATGTTAGTTTTCGAAACATTGTCTGCAAACTTGCTTCAGATATAAAGCTAGAATCCACGATTCACGAGACGCGCCAAAACACTTTCAGAAAGGATTATCATAATTCGGCCATTTTGAAATATTTTACAAAACAGAAAATATTCTGTAATAGGCAATAGTTATAATAAATTATACCTAAAATTTCGAAAATGCAAAACAATGGTGTCCTACACAAAAAAATTCACAAGTATCAGCTTACTTTCATCTGTATTGTATTATCTTTTGAAATTTACCTTGTATTGTCCTTTGAAATTTACTTGAATTTGAATTTCACTATAAACATATAAACTATAGACCAATATAGACCAATATAAACACGTTCCAAACACCAGAGTGTCATAGTACAGCTCTCTTTTTATCCTGTCATATACGGTCTCTTCATTTTCGTTTGTTCACAAAATATCTGTCATATTCTTCAGTGCCATCGAATCATGGCATCAGCACTCGTGTATTACACACAAAGTCCGCACACGGTGGTTTCCAAAGTATACACGTTGCCCGACAGCGGCACTTAAAATAAAAAAAGCGGGAATCTACTTCGATGATTTATTATGTTTTTCCTGTGGAACACCCTAAAAACCATATTTCCTGGTGACGTATGTGTATGTACACAGAGGAGAAAGTTTCGCGCGAAAGGGTTCGATACCGGTTTCACGAGGTTGTAGTTCTATGAAAAAATTGATAGGCCGGGAGAAAAAATGTGTACATGCTTGACACATGAGGGGCGAAGCTTTCTGGATTTATATGGATGGCACTTTGGGGATTTGGGAGGCTGCGAATTTGGGGAGTTGAGGATGCGGAAATTTGGGGATTCAGGGAATTGGAGATGGGGAAGTTTTGTAATTTTTAAATTTGGAGATTTGGGAATTTGAGGATTTTAGGATTTGAGAATATGAGAAAATTAGGTATTTTAAAATTTTTTAAATAAAAGTTTTAATGTTTAAAAATGAGAGAATTTGAGAATTTGAAAATTTGAGAATTTAAGAATTTGAGAATTTGAGAATTTGAGAATTTGAGAATTTGAGAATTTGAAAACTTGGGGAATTTGAGAATTTGAGGAATTTGAGAATTTAGGGAATTTGAAAATTTGACAATTTAAAAATTTGAGAAATTGAGAATTTGAGAACTTGGGGAATTTGGGAATTTGGGGAATTTGAGAATTTGAAAATTTGACAATTTGACAATTTGACAATTTGAAAATTTGAAAATTTGAGAAATTGAGAACTTGGGGAATTTGGGAATTTGGGGAATTTGAGAATTTGAAAATTTGACAATTTGACAATTTGACAATTTGACAATTTGAAAATTTGAGAAATTGAGAATTTGAAAACTTGGGGAATTTGAGAATTTGAAAATTTGACAATTTGACAATTTGACAATTTGAAAATTTGAGAAATTGAGAATTTGAGAACTTGGGGAATTTGGGAATTTGGGGAATTTGAGAATTTGAAAATTTGACAATTTAACAATTTGACAATTTGACAATTTGACAATTTGAAAATTTGAGAAATTGAGAATTTGAAAACTTGGGGAATTTGGGGAATTTGAGAATTTGGGGAATTTGAGAATTTAGGGAATTTGAGAATTTGAGAATTTGAGAATTTGAGAATTTGAGAATTTGAGAATTTGAAAACTTGGGGAATTTGAGAATTTGAGGAATTTGAGAATTTAGGGAATTTGAAAATTTGACAATTTGACAATTTGAAAATTTGAGAAATTGAGAATTTGAGAACTTGGGGAATTTGGGAATTTGGGGAATTTGAGAATTTGAAAATTTGACAATTTGACAATTTGACAATTTGAAAATTTGAAAATTTGAGAAATTGAGAACTTGGGGAATTTGGGAATTTGGGGAATTTGAGAATTTGAAAATTTGACAATTTGACAATTTGACAATTTGACAATTTGAAAATTTGAGAAATTGAGAATTTGAAAACTTGGGGAATTTGAGAATTTGAAAATTTGACAATTTGACAATTTGACAATTTGAAAATTTGAGAAATTGAGAATTTGAGAACTTGGGGAATTTGGGAATTTGGGGAATTTGAGAATTTGAAAATTTGACAATTTAACAATTTGACAATTTGACAATTTGACAATTTGAAAATTTGAGAAATTGAGAATTTGAAAACTTGGGGAATTTGGGGAATTTGAGAATTTGGGGAATTTGAGAATTTAGGGAATTTGAGAATTTGAGAATTTGAGAATTTGAGAATTTGAGAATTTGAGAATTTGAAAACTTGGGGAATTTGAGAATTTGAGGAATTTGAGAATTTAGGGAATTTGAAAATTTGACAATTTGACAATTTGACAATTTGAAAATTTGAGAAATTGAGAATTTGAGAACTTGGGGAATTTGGGAATTTGGGGAATTTGAGAATTTGAAAATTTGACAATTTGACAATTTGACAATTTGAAAATTTGAAAATTTGAGAAATTGAGAACTTGGGGAATTTGGGAATTTGGGGAATTTGAGAATTTGAAAATTTGACAATTTGACAATTTGACAATTTGACAATTTGACAATTTGACAATTTGACAATTTGAAAATTTGAGAAATTGAGAATTTGAAAACTTGGGGAATTTGAGAATTTGAAAATTTGACAATTTGACAATTTGAAAATTTGAGAAATTGAGAATTTGAGGACTTGGGGAATTTGGGAATTTGGGGAATTTGAGAATTTGAAAATTTGACAATTTAACAATTTGACAATTTGACAATTTGAAAATTTGAGAAATTGAGAATTTGAAAACTTGGGGAATTTGGGGAATTTGAGAATTTGGGGAATTTGAGAATTTAGGGAATTTGAGAATTTGAGAATTTGAGAATTTGAGAATTTTTAAAATTTGAAAATTTGAAAATTTGAAAATTCGAAAATTTGACAATTTGACAATTTGACAATTTGAAAATTTGAGAAATTGAGAAGTATATTACAAAGTAAAAAATCGAAAAAAAAAAATCGTAAAAAATCGTAAAAAAATTTTTCCATGGCATGTTTGGTTCAATACATCTATCGTGTCTTTTTATTTGTTTTCCCAGGTACCGGGACGACGAAGAGTTAGTTTTAACCGACGACCACTACGAAGGTGGAATCACAGAACAAACAGCCCTTACCGTGAAAAATGCGACACCTAGTGACATGGGCTCTTACAGGTGCATTCTATACAATAATGTTGGTTCATCCGTTTCGGAGGACACCGTTCAAGTCTCCGTATTCTGTAAGTGTTTCAACGCCGTTCACTCACATGTTTCAGTACCTTTGTTTCCTTCGTTTACCGAAGTCTTTAACTTGATCGTACGGGTGATCAGTTAGATGTGTGATTTATGTACTGGGTAGTTAGTATGCGCAAGTATAGTTGTGAGTATAATCAACTATAAAAGTATAGTTGTGACTATAATCAAGTATAAAGGTATGGTTGTGAGTACAATCAACTATAAAAGTATAGTTGTGACTATAATCAACTATAAAAGTATAGTTGTGACAATAATGAATAGTGGACGCATAGTTTTGACTGGGACTAACTCTACAAGTTTGAGTTTAACTATAAAGTAACTATACACATATAGTTGCAACTATAATGAGCTGTGCAAGTATAGTTAGGATTGTAATGAACTATAGAAGCATAGTTTTGACTGTGACTGTAATTATACAAGCTTGAGTTTAAATATAAAGCAACTATACAAATATAGTTGCAACTACAATCAACAGTACAAATATAGTTGCAGCTACAGTCAACAGTAAAAATATAGTTACAACTACAATCAATAGTACAATTATAATTGTGAATATAATGAATAGCAGCAGCATAGTTTTAACTGTGACTAATTATACAAACTTGAGTTTAACTATATAGAAACTATAGAAATATAATTGAAACTATAATCAGCTTTACAAGTATAGTTGTGACTATAATGACTAGTAGAAGCGTAGTTTTGACTGTGACTATACAAGCTTGAGTTTAACTATAAAGAAATTATGCAAATATAGTTGCAACTATAATCAACAATACAAGTGTAGTTGTGACTATAATGAATAGTTGCAGCATAGTTTGACTGTGACTAATTATACAAATATGAGTTTAACTATATAGAAACTATACAAATATAATTGCAACTATAATCAGGTTTCTAAGTATAGTAGGGACTACAATGAATAGTAAAACCATAGTTTTGACTGTGACTATATACTAATTATGCAAGCTTGAAATACGCTATAAAAGAACTATACTAATATAGTTGTAATTATAAGCAATTATATGAATACAGCTGCAACTGTAAGCAATTATACTCATATAGTTTCCACTGCTTTCATTTATACTAGTAGTACTGACTATAAATCACTGTACAAGCATAGTATTCACTATAACCAATTATGTAATTATAGTACTAACTATAAAGCAGCTACATATATATAGTTGCGACTATAATCAACTATGAAAGTACAGTTGTGACTATAATCAACTATCCAAGCATATCTATGACCTAATATGCAAGTACAATTTTAACTATAAGCAATGATGCTGACATAGTTACGACTGTACTCAACTATGTAAGTATAGTTACAACTATAATCTACTATACTATACTAGTATAGTTATGACTATAATCAACTATAGGAGCATAGTTCTGACTGTGACAAATATGCAATCATAATTCTGAATATAGACTACTATACTAACATAATTAGCAACTATAATCAACTATAAAAGTATAGTCGTGACTATAATCATCAAAGTAGACTTAGAATTGCATCGAACTATTGAAGTACAGTTGTGACTATAACTATTTATACGCTACTATGCTAATATAATTAGCAACTATAATCAACTATAAACGTATAGTTGTGACTATAATCATCAAAGTAGACTTAGAATTGCATCGAACTATTGAAGTACAGTTGTGACTACAACTAATTATACGCTACCATGCTAATATAACTAGCCACTATAATCAACTATAAACGTATAGTTATCACTATAATCATCAAAGTAGAATTAGAATTGCAATCAACTATTGAAGTGAAGTTGTAACTATAGTTAAGTATATAATTATTGTTTTAATTGCAAACAACACGAGTATAGTTGTAACTATAATATAGTCATGCAAGTATAGTTGTGTCTGTAACAAACTGTGACAATCTAAATGATGTAGTAATGCAATCTCATGCTGATATAGTACAATAGTTCTGCAATATTATAGTGAAATAGTAAAATAGTAGTACAATAAATAATTAACTATCTAAAATAACTGACTAGTACATTATACTAAAATAGTAGTATAGTAGTAAAATAATACTCTGTATACCATCTCCAAGTCGCCCAAATCAAATAATCACAGCCCAATGCAGCATAGTTGACCTATAGAAACGATTAAATAATTGAATCGCTATAATTACGTCACTGTCGCATAAAACTGAAAATAGTTACAAGATCGAGTCCATCGTCGTAAAAAGTACTGCTATTTCAAAGGATTCCTCCTAAAAAGCTCGAGTGTCAATAAAAATCGACAGTGTTATTTTCAACACGGCACCCTAACCCAACTCCAATTACGGATAATCGGTGTATCAATAAAATTCGACGGTCGTTGACCGGCGAAAATCTTGACGCTAAGCCCGCGTTCGGTGATCGATAACGAAGTTAAAAAGTTTATGATGGGAACGCTGGATGGATTACGTTCGGTAATGAAAAAGAAGAAAAAAGAAATGCAAGCGGTACGTATGTTCCGGCATTGGTTTTAAAGCGGTGCTCGCGAAAATTTATGGACGCATAAATATCGTTTACCGGAATAAAACGCGATAAATTGCCGTAATGCGAAACGGAACGGAACTGTTTTTCGAGTTATCCTTTCTACTCGTATCTGATGACGATTCTCGTTCATCATAACAATATCGTAAGTTATTAATTTTTGCACAATACAGTGCCATCATTTTTTTTACTTGTTATGGTGAAATTTTACTGATTTAAAATATTTGGGGTACAGAGGTAATAATAGGAGAAGCATAAAGATATACAAGGAAAATTAGTATAAATAATAATTATAATAGTATATTAAATAATAATAATAGTATAAATAAAATTAGTATAAATACAATGAAATAGTGCATAGTGTGAATGGAAATACAAATAGTAGCATAATGTAGATAGGACATGAGAGCGTATAGTATAAACAATAATAGAAATAAAATGTTAGTATGAATAATAGTATGAATAATAGTGTAAAGAAAATAATAATACATAATATAATAGTCAAAATATTATTGAACTTAGCGTTTGTTATAGTAGTAAACAGTAATGTCTTTCGTAACTGCGCGCGATCAGTTACGGTGAACGGTTCATTTCCGCAATGATTATGTTCAATATAGTCATAGAGCAAAGCTACATATCTATAGGGTTCACTAATCAACAACTACCTTGTGTTACAATAAAGTCACAGTGTCACCTTTCGTAACTGCGTGTGATCACTTATGGTGAACGGTTGATTTCTATACGTGATCAGTTACACAAGCAACGAAATGTGCAATGATTATGTTTAATATGGTCACAGAGCAAAGCTACATATCTATATGGTTCATTAATCAACAACCACCTTGTGTTACAATAAAGTCACAGTGTCACCTTTCGTAACTGCGTGTGGTCAGTTATGGTGAACGGTTGATTTCTATAAGTAATTAGTTATAGAGACGAAGAAACATCGTGTAACCATTATAGTCGACACAGTTGCAGTCTAAAATACTATAAGCACATGCTGCAGTAATACTATTTTGAATTAAAATAAAATGACATTATAGGACCACCCCTCGTAACTGCGCACGATCAGTTATGGTGAACGGTTGATTTCTATGCGTGATCATATACACTGACACAATGCAAAACATACTTACATGCTTCACTCCTGAAAAACCACTTTGCAATTAGATTAAAGTTACATGAATCGACCACCTTTCGTAACTGCGCGCGCTCACTTATTGCGAATACTTGATTTCTATGCGTGATCACATGCACTGACACGATACAAAACATACTTACATACTCCACTACTGATACATCACTTTGCATTAGAGTATAAGTTACATTAAGCAACCACCTTTCATAACTGTGCGCGCTCAGTTACCGCGAACAGTAGACTTCCACACTTACGAACTTAAAGAAACATCGTACAACTCCACTTGATACAATAACAATTCAAAATTGTACATCCACGTTCTTATTCCCTAAACATCTACACGTGTATAAACACACATATATGTAAACACATATATATGTCAACACATGCGAATTATAGCTACATTAACCAAGGCCTCCCAATATTTCTTCGAAATCAATTTCCCAAACTGTCTGAGCCCCTCGTTTACCGATCTATCGGAACTTCGCAGTGTAACTATTGTTCATTTTTGCACACAGACAAACCGGTAGTCGTAGTGGTAATGGATCCGGAAACACCGGTGAACGAAGCGGACCGATTGAACGTTTCTCTGACTTGCGAAGTTGTTTCTGGAAATCCAGCAAGCCTGACCGCCGTCCGATGGTACTTGGACGGGGACCTGCTGAAAGAACTTCCGGATTGCACGAGAAATAGCACCGCGACCACCACAACCACCGAGGAATCTTTAATTTTCTGCGATATCGATCCGAGCAAGCTGCTGCTGGAAGCGGTGGGTCGTTCCTTTCATGGGAATTACTCTTGCGAGGGCAGGAACGATGCTGGTTGGGGGCCACTTTCAATGAGTGCACCTGTCATAGTCCATTGTGAGTTTCTTTTCATTTTCTGTCTCTTCATATGGCGTTTGTGATTTCATTTGTATAGGACGCTTGTTTTGGAATTCGCGCTATTTTTTACTCTTTTCAATGGTTTTTTAATTTCATTGTTTATGATATAGCTGTACAGGCTGTATCTCGTCATAAATTTATTATAGATAATAAATTCTTTATTATGAAAAATCATGGGAGGTCCAAGATGTGATAGAGGTTCATATAAAAACACTGAATGTTAAATATTAAACGTATTTTATTATTTTTATGTGTTTGGAATTCGATGAAAATTCGGTGTGAAGAACTTGTGTAGAAAGACAGTTCTGCAGATCTGAAACTTCTGAGACCAAAAGTTGATAGCAGAAGTTGGTAGATTTATGAATTTGTGAATTTGTGAATATCTAATAACTTTCTCAACCAAGCTTTTTAATTCACATTTTCTGCTACATAATTTAGTCTAGAGATGAATAATGAATACTGAGTTGTTTGAAACTAAAAAAGCAGTGTTATATAACATATGTCATATATCACATGTAACATAGCACGTGTCGGATATCATGTGTCACATATCATGTATCAGATATCACGTATCACATATCATGTTTCAGATATCATGTATCACATATGATGTATCAGATATCATGTATCAGATATCATGTATCACATTTCATGTATCAGATATCATGTATCACATTTCATGTATCAGATATCATGTATCACATATCATATATCAGATATCACGTATCAGATATCATGTATCACATGTGATGTATCAGATATCATGTATCATATTACATATGAAGTATAAGGTATCATATATCGTATTACATATCAAGTATCACATATCAAGTATCACATATCAGATATCATGTATCACATATGATGTATCAGATATCATATATCATATTACATATGAAGTATAACGTATCATATATCGTATTACATATCAAGTATCACATATCAGATATCATACTACATATGAAGTATAACGTATCATATATCATATTACATATCAAGTATCACATATCAGATATCATACTACATATGAAGTATAACGTATCATATATCATATTACATATCAAGTATCACATATCAGATATCATACTACATATGAAGTATAACGTATCATATATCGTATTACATATCAAGTATCACATATCAGATATCATACCACATATGAAGTATAACGTATCATATATCATATTACATACCAAGTATCACATATCATGTATCATATATCACATATCACATATCAAATATCACAAATCATACACCATACACCATACATACTAAAAAGCACCAAAAAATCGATAAGATCATGTTACTTTAACTTCAAAATTGGACAGTGCTGCAATACGAGCGCAAAACTGGAAGTAGAACTTCAATGTCCGAATTTGCTTGTGTTTCGAACAATAGACAAACCTGGCCAGGCTTCGATCTCGTACGAGCCCCCGCAGGTAATAAAGAAGCGGCCATTGACCATCACGTGCTTCGTACTGGACCCAGGACGACCAAAGGTAGTTGGTTACAAATGGTTCCGAGGCCTTCACAGACTTCCGGATGAAAACGATGCTACCCTTACCATAGAGTCCGTTAATTTGGAAACTGAAGCGAACTTTACTTGTCTGGCTTACAACGAGGCCGGCGACGGGGACCCAGCCACCACGTTTATCGACGTGTCTGGTGAGTTGTCAAGTTGCTCGAAAAACTTTTCGATTACCTGTCCAATAAATCTGGTTCGCGTGACATTTTCTGGTAATTATCTGACATTTTCTGGATCTAAATCAATGGTACTGTTCGAGGAACACGTTCTTTTGATAGTTCGCATTTTATTGACAGTTTTACTAAGCTTCAAATCATTTTGGAAAGCAGTTTACGTCAGGTTAACATATGTTTGAGAACAAATATAGCAAGACCCAATTCTAGTAATCTGGAATTCGACGAATAATAATTTGAAATAAGTTAAAGGATGGAAGCAGTTGAAATGAAACTGACATCTGGAGAGACCCTCTGAAAGATTTGAATTATCCTATAAACTTGTACTAGTTCTGTCTAAATAATTTTAGCTGCTTTGAGACTTCACAAACGTAATTTTATTCTTTAACTAGCATTTTGCAAGTTAAGTAGTAATTCCTACGAAGACTCTTTGCATAACTTCAAAAATGAACCTAATTAAGATTCTTTTGAAGCCAGTTTTAAATACCTCTGAAAATTCGCAGAAAAATTGTAATTCATAAAATATTCCGGCGTAACACAAAACGTAACACGATAGGTCAAAATAATTCTTTCATGGTATTTCGAATTTAAAAATGTATGTCAACGTACGGATTAAACTAACGATTGGTTGTTATATTTGTTTAACGAGCAAAAATACGGTTTTATGCAACATAAAAAAGTTCAGTTGTTCCCGGCACCATTGTTCTGTGCTGTATCTAAATCAACGATCCGTATCTTGAAAATTCTGCGAATCTGCTTTTCTCTTTTTTCATTCGTCCATTTCGTACACATACATATGCAGGAACGTGTACCGCGTATATATCCGTCCCTCCATTTTGTATAATATTTCCGCAATATAACGGAAACTTTATCGGACTCGTATCTCGCATTCAAGAAATAAACTGATAATATTATAACGTTGCTCTGTAATATGCAAATAACGTCTCCTGCATATGAATTATATCAGCGTGAAAATTATTATTATTTTCCTGTGCCTTTCGTTTGTTTTAATAATATTGAAACTAGGTTACTTTCACATATTCAGTTAGGTACATGTCCACATATGTAGATGGATACATATCCACATGTGTAGGCAGTTAAATGAATATTCACATATGGAGCTGGAGACATGAATATCCACATAGATAGTCAGTTGTATGAATATTCACATGTGGAGTTAGGTACATGGACTTCCACATATGAAGATATTTATATGAACGTCCACATAGATAGTCAGTTGTATGAATATTTAGATGTGGAGTTAGGTACATGAACTTCCACATATGAAGATGATTACGTTGACATTCACATATGAAGTTAGGGACATGAATATCCACATACATAATCAGGTGTATTAATGTTCATATGTGGAGTTAAGTACATGAACTTCCACATATGAAGATAATTACATTAACATTCACATATGAAGTTAGGGACATGAATATCCACATACATAATCAGGTGTATGAATATTCACATGTGGAGTTAAGTACATGAACTTCCACATATGAAGATACATATGTGGACATCCACATAGGTAGTTAGTCATATGAACATCCACATATGCAATCAGTTATATGGATATCCACATTAGCCAATTAGTTTCATGAATATCCACAGTAGGCAGCTACTCATATGAACATCCACATATTCAGTCAGTTATATGGACATTCACATTATGTTGTTAGGTATATGTGGACATCCACATATGTAGTTAGTTATATGAATATGTATATAGGGAGTTACTTATATGAACATCCACATATGTAGTCAGTTATATGGACATCCACATTATGTTGTTAGGTACATGTACACCTACATATGTAATTCATTATATGAATATCTACATGGGCAGTTAGGTACGTGAACATCTACATTAGCAGTTAATCGTGTGAACATCCACATATGCTCTTAGTTATACAAACATCCATATTAAGCAACTAGTTACATGAACATCGACATATTTAGGGTACCTTATCCCAAACATTTGATCACATCGGGATATTTTACACGATCAGATATTATCGATCAATGAAGGTACATTTACCCTACGAGTTATTGAACCAACAAGAAAATTCATCAGAATAACCCTGCGTTATAAATTCAATGAACCTGACACCCTTATCTCCTCCATGGGCAACCGTGCCCTAATGGCATCGAAACGATGGTTCAACTGGTTGTTCGATTGTCAATAGCTGCGCCTGCGTTTATCAAGAAGTTGCTGCCTTATCACGGCTACGTGTACAATTCGCCGAACGTTAGCATCATGTGTTGGGTCGAATGCGCGCCCATCTGTAATATTTCCTGGCTGAAGGGCGGCGTACTCATGGATTTCTCGAAAACGAATCGATATTATCTATCAAACGTAATTCATCCGCCCGATCCACGAACGAACGACTTCGAGAGCATCCAATCGACCCTGGTGTGGAATCTGACCGCTTGGCCGGCTGGTCAACTGGACCGGGTCGAAGACAACGTGCAATTCACTTGCGAGAGCAGCAGCAATGGAATAGGACCTGGGGTCAAGAGCAGCACGCATTTCCACGTGGAATGTAAGTTTTTACTATTTTTGACGAGTTATTCTCTTTTTGTGGCAGCTTACGCTTTTAGAGATTAAAGCAGCAAAAGCGTTACCAAGGAACTTATGCATTGATACTAATAATAAATTCTAATTAACTACAATGTAACTAGAGTGTATGTAGGACAGGAAAATTATTCTAGTGAATATACATGTCGCTCTTTGACCCTCCATGAAAATTTATATACAATTGATATGTACCAGAATACAATCATTCAATTGCTACTTCGGTTTCAGGAGAAACAGTTTCGGTAATGACGGCGTTTCGAGTAAAATTTTTATATAAAAGCGTGTTCGATTATCGACGCGTGTGGAGCCGCGGCCATATAACCGATAGTCGCCATCGGCCACCAAGGTCTCCGAAACCCTTTAGATTTTTGTCCGTGGAACGATGGAAGCGAAGTTTGCAAAGTAAAAATAAACACGAGAGACGAATTGGTCGTCGCGTTGCGAACAATGCTGCCCCGCGAAAGAACGCGAAGATAACCTCAAAAGAGCTGCGCGCCATCGCGGACGCAGTTGAAAAGTGTATCGATGGCGGGATTTTTGAACGGTTACTTTCAACCTTGTATATCTTCGCGTTTTATATTGTTATAAACGTACTTTGGCATTTTTGATACTTTTTGCGGGGCCTATGGTAACGTTCAAAGTGGCTCCATATTGATAATGGGACAAATTTTTATATGAAGATTTTTACTTGAAATTCTAAATTATTGTTTTAGCAATATTTGTTGTGCTTTTGAGGTATTTGTTCCTTCTGAAACAGATTATTTGAAGTTAATGATATTGAAGGATTGAAATATTGAAATTAGTAATATTATAATATTGAAAGATTGAAGTTAACCATATTATAATATTGAAACATTGAAATCATTAATATTATAATATTAGAAAATTGAAGTCATCAATATTACAATATTAAAAAATTAATGTTAATAATATAATATTGAAAGATAGAAGTTAATAATATTATAATATTGAAGCATTGAAGTCATCAATATTATAATATTAAAAAATTGAAGTCATCAGTATTATAATATTAAAAAATTGAAGTTAATAATATAATATTGAAAGATAGAAGTTAATAATATTATAATATTGAAGCATTGAAGTCAATAATATTGAAAGATTGAAGTTAACAGTATTATAATATTAAAACATTGAAATCAGTAATATTATAATATTGAAAAATTGAAGTCATCAATATTATAATATTGAAAAATTGAAGTCATCAGTATTATAATATTGAAAAATTGAAGTCATCAATATTATAATATTAAAAAATTGAAGTCATCAGTATTATAATATTGAAAAATTGAAGTCATCAATATTATAATATTAAAAAGTTGAAGTCATCAGTATTATAATATTGAAAAATTGAAGTCATCAACATTATAATATTGAAAAATTGAAGTCATCAATATTATAATATTAAAAAATTGAAGTCATCAGTATTATAATATTCAAAATTGAAGTCATCAATATTATAATATTAAAAAATTGAAGTCATCAGTATTATAATATTGAAAAATTGAAGTCATCAATATTATAATACTAAAAAGTTGAAGTCATCAGTATTATAATATTGAAAAATTGAAGTCATCAACATTATAATATTGAAAAATTGAAGTCATCACTATTATAATATTAAAAAATTGAAGTCATCAGTATTATAATATTGAAAAATTGAAGTCATCAATATTATAATACTAAAAAGTTGAAGTCATCAGTATTATAATATTGAAAAATTGAAGTCATCAACATTATAATATTGAAAAATTGAAGTCATCACTATTATAATATTAAAAAATTGAAGTCATCAGTATTATAATATTGAAAAATTGAAGTCATCAATATTATAATATTAAAAAGTTGAAGTCATCAGTATTATAATATTGAAAAATTGAAGTCATCACTATTATAATATTAAAAAATTGAAGTCATCAGTATTATAATATTGAAAAATTGAAGTCAATATTATTATAATATTAAAGGATTGAAGTTAATAATATTATAATATTGAAAAATTGAAGTCATCACTATTATAATATTAAAAAATTGAAGTCATCACTATTATAATATTGAAAAATTGAAATCATCAGTATTATAATATTGAAAAATTGAAGTCATCAATACTATAATATTAAAAAGTTGAAGTCATCAATATCATAATATTAAAAAGTTGAAGTCATCAGTATTATAATATTGAAAAATTGAAGTCATCACTATTATAATATTAAACTATAAAAATTAATAATATTATAATATTAAAAGATGGAAGTTAATAATATTTTTCTGTAAAGTCCCACCAGAGAACATGACGATCTCAAAGAGCATGATAAACGTCACCGTGGACACGATACCGGAAATGGTGACCTGCAACGCGAAAGCGCATCCGGAAGCCACATTTCGCTGGTTTCGAGAGGGTTCGACGGATACCATCATCGAAGGTCGTGTCCTCGATCTGAAAATACGTGTGCCGAAACGCAGCAACGGAACGTACTACTGCGAGGCATGGAATCGCCATGGAAGACGAAACATTTCCATGATCATGAATGTTCAATGTAAGTAAAGAAACCCGCGAGCTTTCATGTTATTTCAAACGACGCACAAATATCGAGGTTCCCGTGATTTCTGAGCGACTTTTTATGCCATAAAAACGACGTGATTGATGTTGAAGGGTCGCTTCGAAAATTTTTCAGAATATTCCAGTAAAATGCTCGCTTTAATGCAGTTATGTAATAACTATTCACTGAATATTTACTCTTTATTAAAATACAATCTTTTTTAGTATTCTCAATTTTTATTTTTATTTTCTTTCAAATATCTACAATTTTATCATTCACCTTACTGCTATTAATTTCTGTTTGAAATGGTGAACTGTTGGTTAAAATGGCTGACTTCATATATTGCAAACTACAGCGACATCTATGTTAGCCTCAATCCATCACTGTATTACACAAAAAAGTAATAAATAATTTTGTCGCTTAATTTCACTTTTCTCCAAAAATATCAATTTTAAAAAATTTGTCTATGCATCAAATTTTTATGCAACGTTAAAGTTAATTATTACAGTGTGCAGAAATTGATAGGTTCGACAGAGTCCAAACTAGTTTCTATTAAAATAACACTGTCGGATAGTGCCTGATAATATTAGAGTTAAGTGACGCCACGAATTATGTGCTTGCACAAAAAGGCCATTTTCTTGTTTGCGCAGTTAAGCCCGAGTGTCACGTGGAAACGGAACGAATAGACGGTGTGGATTACGTGGTGTGCTCTGCGATAGCGAACCCGAAGGAGACCGATTTCGTTTGGTCTTTGAAGAGTGACAATGACACTTTGGAACAAGTTGCCGAACCTCGAAACGGAAAAAGCTACATCCGTATCGATACTTCTGTAACCAATTTCCGGACGTACGTCTGTGTCGCGAACAACTCCATCGGCCAATCGAATCCTTGCGAGCGCGATGTACCAGGTACTTATGAACATATATGTTATAACATAATCTGTATGACGTGGTAAACAAAACTGTAACATAGGAGACATAAACCTTGTATTAACATAGGATATATTAAACTTTATTATGAGAGAAATATTGACAAACTTTGTTATTACATAGGAGACATTGACAAACTTTGTTTTGACATAAGGGACATTAAACCTTGTTGTGACATAAAAGAACCTTGATATAACATTATAATAAACTCTGTTGTACTCATAAATTCGGTTAGAACGTCTTCTATAACTGTAGAAAGTCGCAATGTCGAATGTACGCACGAGAGGTTTCAAATTTCGCGCCAGACGCGGCGCCACTAGTCACAAAATGGCGGCCGTTTATTGATGCTTACACGCTGAATCTGAAAATGGAACAAATTACAGCTGTTTTCTAAATAAAAATAGAAAATGATAGAGGAAAAAGTTGTGTGTTATAGTACCTTCTACTTTTCTGTAACCTTATTTTTCATTTTTACGCATTCATGCACTAATAAAGTACGGTTAGGTTTTTAACTTAACGTATAGAAATTATACATACAGAAAACAATTAATACAAAAAATATCTCCTTAAAGAACAATTTTTGATGATATAAATAATTCTAATTACCTGTATATGATCTAAAAATTATAACAAAGTCCATAGAAATATTAGAGAGCCTTATTTTTGAAGGGTTTTGTCCATAATTTTACTTACCGCTTTGTGAAGGGTTACGTTTCAGAAAGTTGTCGGAAATAATGAACTTGTCAATACATTTCAAGGTTGTTAAAATCCTATATAGTTTGTGTGCACGTTAATGCGAAATAAAACGAGGCGATGGAAAAGTTATAGATACGTGGTGCCATGAATTTTAAACGAGTTTAGCGACAAACAGAGCTTCAGTGAAACTAAAGTTAAACCTAAATGAGTAATTTCCGTGATACAAAGTCATTTACATGTTCCGACGTAATTTAAAGCTGTTTTGAGTAAAATCGACTTTAAATTCGATTACTCTTATTGTTCGCTTCGAATTGAACGAGTTCGATGGTCGGGTATAAACGCTTTGAAAATCCTCGCCAAAAATGTTCTATAAAATCATATGATTTCATTACTGTCTTCTAAATTACATGTTGCAAATTGACTTTTTAAAGACATATCAAATTTTAAATTTTTTACTGTTAAATTCTTTTCGGTTCATTCATTGAAACTTTTCAGCTCAAACTTTGAGAGGATTTTTTTTACACAATAAATTTTTCGAGAGCAAAAAAAATGTTGAACCAACACTAATGTTTAATATTAAATAAATTTAGAAATTTCGATCGTTTGTAAATGGATTTCCATGTTTTCGCTTACCTCAAAACTGATACATTTGATTCAACAGCGTTCCTACCACGTTCAATACACCTATGCTCAGACCGTACGAGTTGCAGAGTAACAAGTAGGATTTGTTTTTACATAATCTTTTAACGGGTTCTATGAAACCTTCGTCCACTTCCATTTGATTCAACTGTTGCATAGCTCGGGTTTTGCTCGGTGGCAGTTTCGGGTTTTCTTCGAACACTGTGTACAGTTAATATTCGTGAAACGGTTGCGGTTCAATTATATTTAATACAAACTTATATTACGTTGCGTTAACTTGTCAAATTTATAATATTAATAATACAGTTTTTGGAGGGTGGACAAAATTTTATATACACTACATGTGTTCTCAATTTTGAACCACCGTGTATGTAACATACTGTTGGTATCGTTAATTTTGAATCACCATATGTGTAACATATTATATGTGACTTCAAGTTTGAACCACCATATATGTAACGTACTATATGTGTCTTTAATTTTGAATTACCATGTATGTAACATACTACAGGTAGCTTCAATTTTGAACCACCATATGTGTAACATACTATAGGAACCTCAAGTTTGAACCATCATATATATAACGTACCATATGTATCTTTAATTTTGAAACACCATCTATGTAACATACGACAGGTAGCTTCAATTTTGAATTATCATATGTGTAACATACTATATGAACTTCAAGTTTGAACCATCGTATATGTAACATAACATATGTATCTTAAATTTTGAACCACCATATATGTAACATACTATATATATCTTCTATTTTGAATCACCTTATATGTAACATACTATATGTGTCCTCAATTTTAAATCACCACATATGTAACATATATGTATCTTCAATCTTGAACCACCATATATGTAACACATATGTATCTTCAATTTTGAACCACCCTATATTTTAATATAGCAAGTACTATATTAAACAAAATTTGAGAATGTTAAACAAAATTTGAGAAAATTACTACCACGTCCCTGTATTCAATGTACAATTATTAGTGAAACGATGCAAATCCTTATCGGTAAAAATAGGTCACGTCTAAATTATATAGACAAAATACTTCAAAATCCCTCCACTGGGACGTTTATCCTCCTGTTCCTTAAAGTATTATCATTTCTTCCCGGAAGATGCAACTTTACCCTGGAGAATATGAATATCCGTGCGATTAAATAAATCTACTATAAACATTTTCCGGAGCAGTTATTAAAATTTTCATAGAAATTGCTACGTTGTGTCTCATAATTTAGCATATCGAGGATGTACGCGAGGAGATTGGTGAAAATACTTGAACCTTCGAAGAGCAAAATTACACATTAAAAATTCAATTTTATAATTAATAGCTGTATTGCAAAACACTTTTACAGACCTTTCTATATTTCATATAAATTTACTATTCTACTATTTTTTTAAATATTAACAATAACATAAATCATTTTTTTTCTTAGCTCACCATGGACATCGAAGTAAGTTTCCCCATAATTATTCAGCAAAACCTTCATTTGATTTTTAATGACTAAACTATATTTTACAAGTTTAAAATTGCAAAATTATTTTAACAATATTTAAAAGTTATAAAATATTAATACATAAAAAATTACATGGTTGTCTATAAAATAAATGAAATTGTTCACTCTACAACCTTGATTTAATTCGATTTCAAAATGAATAAAAACAGTGATTTTACAAGTATAAATTATAAGAACATTTCATACGCAGAAAGTCAGTAATAAAAATGCTGCGTGATAAAATATGGCGTAACAAGGGAACAGATTGAATGCAAAGCAAACAGAGGGGCATGAAAATTCCCGCTTAAAATCGGTCGCCTTACTTCTGTATTTATAATATTACGCAGCTGTCGCCGACATTTGAATTGCAGCTGCTCTGCCGATTACTTTATTCCGTTGCCAACAAACCGTGCCGTGAAATTTCTACAATCAGTCGAAATCCTTTGTTGTTTCGCGTAGAAATTTTCGACGAATTTCGTTCCAGTTTCAGCCGCGCCAAAGATTACTTTATTACTTGACTTTGAAGCTTAATATAGAACAGAATTTCGTTATAAAATTCTATCTTTTCGTCGAACTTTTTAATCGTAATTAAACATCTAGCGTTTGCTTGAATTTTGCTATCGATATTTGTTTGAATTTATGAACTTCCGAGGGTAGTGGAAGATTAAAGGGGGTTTTTATTTAAAATAGTTTGAAAATTTATCTTGAATATATTTAAGTTACTTGGTTTGAGTTTTAGTTCGTTTTAATGGGGTACTTTGATGATGGAGACTTTGTAGGTTATGTCAGAGTTTGTGGGTTAGGTTTGGTAAAGTTAGTTCGTTTTAATATGGGTGCTTTGATAATGGAAGCTTTGTAGGTTATGTCAGACTTTATAGCTTATGTCAAGCTTTATAGAACGAGTTAGGTGAGGTTAGTTCATTTTTATATGACTACTGTAATGATGGAAGCTTTGTAGGTTATGTCAAACTTTGCAGATTAGCTTAGGTGAGGTTAGTTCATTTTAATATGGATACTTTGATGATGGAAGCTTTGTAGGTTATGTCAAACTTTGTAGATTAGCTTAGGTGAGGTTAGTTCGTTTTAATATGGATGCTTTGATAATGGAAGCTTTAGGTTATGTCAGACTTTATAGCTCATGTCAAGCTTTGTAGAATGAGTTAGGTGAGGTTAGTTCATTTTTATATGACTACTGTAATGATGGAAGCTTTGTAGGTTATGTCAAACTTTGTAGGTTATGTTGAGAAAAATTTGCTGTTGAATATATATTCTACATTAAATTGATTGTGTTGTTGTCGATGATAAGAGAATTATGTGATTGTGAGTGATAGAATTATGCAGTTATGGTAGATAGTTATATGATTTCTTGAAGTTCTGTATTACAGAAGGTGTTATACAATTTTTAAAGAGAGAAGAATTATGCAATTTTTAAAAAAATAGGAAAATTATGCAATTTTTAAAAAGTAGTTGAATTATGCAATTTTTAAAAATAGAAGAATTATGCAATTTTTTAAAAAATAGGAAAATTATACAATTTTTAAAAAATAGGAGAATTATACAATTTTAAAAAAGATAGGAGAATTATGCAATTTTAAAAAATACGAGAATTATGCAATTTTTAAAAAGTAGTTGAATTATGCAATTTTTAAAAATAGAAGAATTATGCAATTTTTTAAAAAATAGGAAAATTATACAATTTTTAAAAAATAGGAGAATTATACAATTTTAAAAAAGATAGGAGAATTATGCAATTTTAAAAAATACGAGAATTATGCAATTTTTAAAAAGTAGTTGAATTATGCAATTTTAAAAAATACGAGAATTATGCAATTTTTAAAAAGTAGTTGAATTATGCAATTTTCAAAAATAGAAGAATTATGCAATTTTTTAAAAAAATAGGAGAATTATACAATTTAAAAAAAAATAGGAGAATTATACAATTTTAAAAAAAATAGGAGAATTATACAATTTTAAAGAAGATAGGAGAATTATGCAATTTTAAAAAATACAAGAATTATGCAATTTTTAAAAAGTAGTTGAATTATGCAATTTTTTAAAATAGAAGAAATATACAATTTTTAAAGAATAGAAAAATCATACAATTTTTTAAAAGATAAAAACATTCCCCAATTTTAAAAATAGAAAAATCGTACAATTTTAATAAATAAAAAAATATCTTGGCCTATAGAAAAATTAGGTTAAGTTAATGCTAAGTTAGGTATTACCAATCTAAAATTTTTGTCCCCCTAATTATTATCCAACAAAACACATCATTTCAAAAATGTTTTATTTAAAACAAGTTTACCAAATTTTGTATTATGATAACCAAAAATTGTATTATTATAATTAAAAATTCTCTGAAAATATTAATTCTTTCTACTCTATATATATTTATTCAATATATAATTAATTTTGAATATCATCTTAAAAGAATATTGATTACATCCTGACTAATTAGCACGAAATTAATGTACGTTTCAGGTCATAAACCATGGTGGCATGAATTGGAAGGAAATCTTCTTCTGATTGTTATCGTTGCTGCAGTGGTTCTCATACTTGTGATAATAATCATCTGCGTGGCGATCTTCATCATCTGTCGACGCAAACGCAACCAGATGAAATGTAAGTTGCAATCTGTTTCTTATTTTTTATTGTCATTGTGATTTGTTGTTCACAACGATTCGCATGACGTAGATTGTACTCTTCCTTCAAGATTACAAATACGTCAAAAAATTAATTTAAAAAATTTACAATAAAGTAACTTATATGAACAAAAAATTAATTAAAAAATTTGAAAAATAAATTAACTTGTATGAGTAAGAAAATTATATTAAAAAATTTGCAGTAAAATTGACTTTTTCAATTAACAAAATTAATTAAAAAATTTGCAGTAAAATTGACTTTTTCAATTAACAAAATTAATGAAAAAATTTGCAGTAAAATTGACTTTTTCAATTAACAAAATTAATGAAAAAATTTGCAGTAAAATTGACTTTTTCAATTAACAAAATTAATGAAAAAATTTGCAGTAAAATTGACTTTTATAATTCATAAAATTAATTAAAAAAATTGCAATAAAGTGACTTGCATAATCAACAAAATCGCTTAAAAATTTTGCGATAAAATACCTTATACAACCAATAAAATTAATTATAGAAACTGGCAATAAATTAAATCAGCAGGTAATAAAATTAAGAGAACTGCAATAAAATGATCAGGTAATAAAGTAAATGGAAGGAGTAAGTAATTAAATTAATTGTACAAGTAAGTGATGGAATTAATTAAATAAGTACGCAATAAAATTAATTGCATGTATAATTAATAAAATTAGTTAGACACGCAGGAAAATTAATTGGCAATCTCAATTAATGAAATTAATCGGATTTTACTGATACATTTTATGATTAATTGTAATCTTGAAGGAACTAATTAATATCGATCATTTATCGTACATTCGGAACATGATGCTCTTATTTAATTTATACACATATGTATCATCAGTCGATAAATATGCATTGTTTTAATGGTTTTATGATTCAATTTTTGAACTCATACATATTTAAGTGCTTGAAATTGTTATTTTAAGTGATAAATAATTAATTCTGTGTTTATTGAGAGTCGGTTATTAAATTTGTATCACGGTATATTTAATGGGACAAAAATTAGTCTGAAAAATTAAAAACCTGGAAAATTAATTTGAAAAATAATTTAAAAGTCATTGCAAATATTGACAAAATAAATTCCACTCTGTTAATTCATAATTGCAAGTTTAATTAACAATTTCAAATTTGTCTTGACATTATAATAATTTTTAATTTATAATACTTATAATGTTACTATAATTTTTAATTTTGACCAATGTTTGATATTTAAAAAATTGCAAAGTGTTAATGCATATTTATCGTCACCATCGTCACAAGATCTACACATCACTGAAGCAATGATCAAGTTAGAGAAGTGATAAAAAATAATAATAATTAATTAAAAGTGACAATATTTCTGTGCATAGCAGACCATATGTTCTTTTTCAAGCGACAAGATCTCGGTTCGTTGACATTCATTCACTTTCATTACTCATGTTATTTGTCAAAGTGTTGTCCCATCAAAAATTGTTGCAAATAAAGAACTTAGTTTATACAACAAATGACATGTATTTGTAAAATGACAACGACGTACGCAATATTAACCCTTTCGTTCATAAAACTGACTATTATTGTTAAATGAAATCTTTGGAAATGAATTTGGATTCACTAGGTTAGATAAATAAGACTTAACTTAATGTAGCCTAACCAGATGTGACTTAGACTGACTAATCTAACGTAACTTAATTTAAATGATCTAACACTGACCTAACTTAAAATAAACTGATTAAAGTAACCTAACATGATTTAATTAATCTTAAACTCACCTAACATGGATTAGACTGACTAATCTAACCTAACATAATATAATTTATACTAAAACGACCTAACCTAAGTTAAAATGTATAATCTAACCTAACTCAATTTAATATATCATAAACTGACCTAACCTTGGGTAAACTGATTAACCCAATCAAACATAATGCAATTTATACTAAAACGATCTAACCTATGCTCAAAATATTTAATCTAACCTAACTCAATTTATCTTAAATCGACCTAACCTTGAGTACCTAACAAACTAACTTAACCTAACTCAATGTAATTCATTTTAAATTACCCTAACCTGGAGTACCTAAGACACTAATTTAACTTAACTCAATTTAATTTATCCTAAATTGACCTAACCTTGAGTACTTAACAAACTAACTTAATCTAACTCAATGTAATTTACCTTAAATTGACCTAACTTCGAATACCTAACAAATTAACTTAACCTAACTCAATTTAATTTATCCTAAATTGACCTAACCTTGAGTACTTAACAAACTAACTTAATCTAACTCAATGTAATTTACCTTAAATTGACCTAACTTCGAGTACCTAACAAATTAACTTAACCTAACTCAATTTAACTTATCCTAAATTGACCTAACCTTGAGTACTTAACAAACTAACTTAATCTGACTGAATGTAATTTACCTTAAATTGACCTAACTTTGAGTACCTAACAAATTAACTTAACCTAACTCAATTTAATTTATCCTAAATTGACCTAACCTTGAGTACCTAACAAAATAACTTAATCTAACTCAATGCACTTTATCTTAAATTGACCTAACCTTGAGTACCTAACAAATTAACTTAACCTAACTCAATTTAATTTATCCTAAATTGACCTAACCTTGAGTACCTAACAAACTAACTTAACCTAACTCAATGTAATTCGTCTTAAATTAACCTAACCTTGAGTACCTAAGACACTAATTTAACCTAACTCAATTTAATTTATCCTAAATTCACCTAACCTTGAGTACCTAACAAACTAACTTAACCTAACTCAATATAATTTACCTTAAATGGATCTAACCTTAATTACCTGAAAAACTAACTTAACCTAACTCAATGTAACTTATCTTAAATCGACCTAACGTTGATTAAATTAACTAATCTAACCTAATAATAAATCATAATATAACCTAACCTCACTTATGTTACCCTAATACAACCTAACTTACCGACCTAACCTAACTGCTACATTTTTGCATTATTAATAAACAAAAATAAAATAACAATGTAGACTAAATCAAAAATACGAAATAAATTTCTCAAATTAAAATTCATATCAAACCTTAAATGTAATAAGTCAAATATACGTTTCACAACGAAAGGGTTAATAATTACCACAGCGACGTTCTCGAGCAAGTCTTCACAGCACGATACCGTTTCACTTAATGACTAAATAACAGTAAATTCCCAGAAGCGACATCTGTATTTTTCGTACGTTGCATGTTGCTTAATCCGGTTGACAAGAAACGTAAGCTGTTTGAGAATTGAAAAGCGATCTTCAAGTACGGATCAGCTAGATGTTTCGTATATTCATCAAGATCCCTTGAAGTAGCGTCGTCGCGTAGGGATGCTGAAGTTTGTTGCTAAAGTTTCCCAGTTATTTGATGAGACAAGAGTAACCACGAAACATCGGGACGTTATCCCTGTACAAAGTTAACGTTGACTGCCATTCAAACTGGTTGCAGCCATTGGATCGTTCGTTGTTACAATGTAATAGGTTCTTGGTTCTCGCGCTTTAATCAAATTTAAAATTATACATGAGATATGTATATCAAATATAACATTGTATGCAGAAATTTTCAGTTTAAGAGAATTTTCTTTATCGCCGTTTTGTAATTAAGTATTTAGTTCATTTTTCAAATAAGATTATTGTATGACATGATTCGTTAGATTACCATGCTGTATTTGGTCAAATAAGAATTTCGTGAAGGATGCGCTATATTGTCTCGCGTTATATCGCCGCATAGTAGATTGCAATGCGTTAAATCAGTACCTACTATATTACCACGCGTTAATTCACCAAGCATTAAATTTACTACGCGTTATATTGCCACGCGCTATATCGCCACGCGTTAGAAATTATGACGCGTTATATTGCCACGCGTTACAAATTACTACGCGTTATATTGCCACGCGTTATATCGCCGCACGTTCGAAATTACTACGCGATACATCGCCACGCATTGAAAATTACTACGCATTATAGTGCCACGCGTTATATCGCCACGCGTTGGAAATTACTACGCATTATATTGCCACGCGCTATATCGCCACGCGTTAGTAATTATGACACGTTATATTGCCACGCATTATATCGTCACGCGTTGCAAATTACTACGCGTTATATTGCCGCGCGTTGGAAATTACTACGCGTTATATTGCCATGCGTTATATCGCCACGCGTTAGAAATTATGACGCGTTATATTGCCACGCGTTATATCGTCACGCGTTACAAATTACTACGCGTTATATCGCCGCGCATTAAATATTACTACGCGTTATAGTGCCACGCGTTATATCGCCACGCGTCAGAAAGTACTAAGCATTATATTGCCACGCGTTATATCGCCACGCGTTGGAAATTACTAAGCATTATATTGCCACGCGTTATATCGCCACGCGTTATAAACTACTATGCGTTATATCGCCACGCGTTAGAAATTACTACGCCTTAGATTGCCACGCGTTATATCGCCACGTATTATAAATATACTACACGTTATATCGCCACGCGTTAGAAATTACTGCGCGTTATATTGCCACGCGTTATATATCACTATGCGTTATATCGCCACGCGTTAAATATTACTACGCGTTATATTGCCATGCGTTATATCGCCTCGTGCTATATCGCCACGCATTAAATCGCTATACGTAACATTACCACGCATTAAATCTCAACGCATTACATTTACTACACGTTATAAATTACTTCGTGTTATATCACCTCTCGTTATATCGCCGTATAATAACAGTGCAATAAAGTACCCTTCATTCAATTCAGAATACATTAATACTCAAAACTGATAATCTTTGCATACAATTCGTTTTAAAAAATGAAATTCGATATTCATCAAAAGATACCAAAATCTATGTATATTGCATGTAACACATTTTGACCTACTAAACATCACGGAACCGAATTCCAAAACTTGTTAAAATACAACGTACAACGAAAAACTGAGAATGTTCCATAATTCACGCTATCAAGGTATAAAATTGTCGGTGAATGTTTAATCCGATGACTGCAACCAGAGTTGCATAAATCATGCACTGCATACATTATTTTGCGTTGTTATTATCGCATAGTTCATGCTAGTTACGGAAAACGAAGCATGTCAGTTATGTTACGTAATCGTATAAGGTAGATGGACAATGCGCATTTCCCATTTGGTTGCAAAAACAAGTACATACAATGTATACAAATTATTGAATATACGGGACCGTGCTGCGCCGCTGCGAGGACACGAAAATGCAATTTTTTTTCAATTAACCCGCCGAGATTTTTTATAATTGCGATACGACCGACCCCGTCCAATTTCAATGAAAATTTATGTTGATTCGTTTTTCTTTATTGGAGAATGTACGTGCTTTACGCGCTGCGCTTTATTGAACTTTCATTATGTGCTAATGAAAATTACGCAAATTTTTTTAGGAAATTTTGTTATTTTTTACAATTTTAGTTCTTGTAATAGTAAATTGTGGTAATTTTTTGTGTGAAAGCAAATTTTAGGATCTTTATTTAGATAAGTAGGTTAGGTTAGTTTTTAACGCGTAACCTATCTACGTAAAATGTATACGGGGTGTCTTACAACTCGTGTAACACACGGAAAGGAACTCTCGTTATATCGCCATGGGGTTGAAATTACTACGCGTTATATTGCCACGTGTTATATCGCTGCGTAATATAAATTACTACGCGTTAGAAATTACTACACGTTATATTACCATGCGTTATGACTTATTAAGCGTTATATCGCCACGCGTTAAAATTACTACGCGTTATATCGCCGCGTTTTACACATTTTTACACGTTATGAATTATTACGCCTTACATCGCCATGCATCATAATTACTATGCGGTATATCGCCACACGTCAAAATTACTACGCGTTATATCGCCGCATATTATAAATTACTACGCGTTAGAAATTATTACGCGTTATATCGCCGCATATTATAAATTACTACGCGTTAGAAATTATTACGCGTTATATCGCCGCATATTATAAATTACTACGCGTTAGAAATTATTACGCGTTATATCGCCGCATATTATAAATTACTACGCGTTAGAAATTATTACGCGTTATATCGCCGCATATTATAAATTACTACGCGTTAGAAATTATTACGCGTTATATTGCCGCATATTATAAATTACTACGCGTTAGAAATTATTACGCGTTATATCACCATGCATTATGAATTACTATGCATTATATCGCCGCGCGTTAGAAATGACTACGCGTTATATTGCCACGCGTTATATCGCCGCGTTTTACAAATTTTTACACGTTATTAATTATTACGCATTATATCGCCATGCATCATAATTACTACGCGATATATCGCCACACGTCAAAATTACTACGCGTTATATTGCTGCATATTATAAATTACTACGCGTTAGAAATTATTACTCGTTATATTGCCGCATATTATAAATTGCTACGCGTTAGAAATTATTACGCGTTATATTGCCACGCGTTATATCGCCGCGTTTTACAAATTTTTACACGTTATTAATTATTACGTATTATATCGCCATGCATTATAATTACTATGCGGTATATCGCCACACGTCAAAATTACTACGCGTTATATTGCTGCATATTATAAATTGCTACGCGTTAGAAATTATTACTCGTTATATTGCCGCATATTATAAATTACTACGCGTTAGAAATTATTACGCGTTATATTGCCGCATATTATAAATTACTGCGCGTTAGAAATTATTACGCGTTATATCGCCGCATATTATAAATTACTACGCGTTAGAAATTACTACGCGTTATATCACCATGCATTATGAATTACTATGCATTATATCGCCGCGCGTTAGAAATGACTACGAGTTATATTGCCACGCATTATATCGCCGCGTTTTTTAAATTTTTACGCGTTATATCACCCGCGTTTTACAAATTTTTACACGTTATTAATTATTACGCGTTATATCGCCACGCATCATAATTACTATGTGTTATAGCGCCGCGCGTTAGAAATGACGACGCGTTATATTGCCACGCGTTATATCGCCGCGTATTGCAAGTTATTACGCGTTAGAAATTATCACGCGTTATATCGCCACGCGTTAGAAGTTACTACGCGTTATATCGCGGCGTATTGCAAATTATTACGCGTTAGAAATTATCACGCGTTATATATCCACGCGTTAGAAGTTACTACGCGTTATATCGCCGCGTATTGCAAATTATTACGCGGTAGAAATTATCACGCGTTATATCGCCACCCGTTAGAAATTATCACGCGTTATATCGCCGCGTATTGCAAATTATTACGCGTTAAAAATTATCACGCGTTATATCGCCACGCGTTAGAAGTTACTACGCGTTATATCGCGGCGTATTGCAAATTATTACGCGTTAGAAATTATCACGCGTTATATATCCACGCGTTAGAAGTTACTACGCGTTATATCGCCGCGTATTGCAAGTTATTACGCGTTAGAAATTATCACGCGTTATATCGCCACGCGTTAGAAGTTACTACGCGTTATATCGCCGCGTATTGCAAATTATTACGCGGTAGAAATTATCACGTGTCATATCGCCACGCGTTAGAAGTTACTGCACGTTATATCACCACGCGTTAGAAATAACTACACGTTATATTGCCGCGCATTATATCGCCACGTATTATAAATTACAACACGCCATAGTGCCACACGTTACAAATTACTATGCGTTATATCGCCTCGCGTTATATTGCCACGCGTTATATTGCCTCGCGTTATATTGCCATATCGTCACATACTATAAATTACTACGCGTCAAAAATTATGACACGTTATATCGCCACTTGTTTGAAGTTGTTATGCGTTACATCCCCACGCATTATATTGTCACGTGTTATATCACCTAAGTGTTTTCTTAATAATTCAAAATCGAAGCTTCAGACCCCATTTTTGCAAACGGAAATCTCATTCAAAATTACGTCCTCTCCTTCTCTCCGAGTGTTACACGAGTTGAAAAACACCCTATATTACATCACAGATAATCCACCAAAAATTTTTAATAAATTTACCTACAAAAAAATTGTTGGAACAAATAAATAATAAGAATCATTTCAACGTTGAAAATTCAATATATTACCCTGAATGAAAATAGTTAGTGAAACGAAAATGTCCTTTCAGCCATTTGCAGCGAAGAGAAACGGTTGTTCATAAAGTACATCTCGCGTAACATTCCCGGGGCAAAGTTGAACACGATCTCCTCCAAGAAGTTAGTCAACGTTAATTAAATTCGCGAAAGGTCGTGAACTTCGACGCTGTAAAGAACAATCTCTAATTAAACGTGCAAGTCTCGGTTTCGAACGGTCCTCGCGGGCTCCGCGCAGCGCGGCTCTCGTTTTTTCGCCGGCGTATCACTAACACAGAAAAACTGATTCGTTTCTGCTCTACTTTTTTAATTTGGACTTGCTAAACAAAACACAGACAGTAATCGGGTGGTCGAGCTGGAGGAACGCGAACAGTAAGTAGAAAAGCATTTCAATCTTTCTCCCTGTTCGTCCTCTTTGTTGTTGTTTTCGCTCGCATCTTTCGTTGCTTGCTACACCTTTTATTTTCCACGGATTCCCACGAAATTTTCTTTGTAACGCTTGGACGGTGGGATCTGTTTCGAGGGGTTTCGCTTTACAAAGTGGCGGTGCACATCGGCTACCACGGTGATTCGCCTGAATTTTCGGTAAACTATGGCACTCTATAGCGGGTACGATTGTGTATACGTTGCACTGGTACCACTTGAATCGACGGTTGTAGGAAGTATTCGTACTGTGGTTGTTTTTGAACATTTTACGAAATTATTTCATTTGCGATTTATTGTGACAATTGTATGAAATATCAATTTTTGACATTTTATTAAATTGTGACTGAAGGTGCTGTATACATCAAGCAATTCACTATTTACCTATTCTGTTCAATGACTAAAATTAGTATTGGTTAACCATACATGTTAACATTGAGCCATACATCATGTTATGATGACATATTATACTGATATGATGACTATCATAACACATTATGATAATATGATAACGTGTTGTGGTAGAAGATTATAATAATACGTTATGATAATATGATAACGAGTTATGATAGAAGATTATAATAATACATTATGATAATATGATAACGAGTTATGATAGAAGATTATAATAATACGTTATGATAATATGATAACGAGTTATGATAGAAGATTATAATAATACGTTAGGATAATATGATAACGAGTTATGATAGAAGATTATAATAATACGTTAGGATAATATGATAACGAGTTATGATAGAAGATTATAATAATACGTTAGGATAATATGATAACGAGTTATGATAGTAGACTATAACAATACGTTATGATAATATGATAACGAGTTATGATATAAGATTATAATAATACGTTATGGTAGTATCATAACGAGTTATGATGTCAGAGTATAATAATACGTTATGATAATATGGTAACTAGTTATGATATCAGAGTGTAATAATACGTTATGATAATATGGTAACGAGTTATGATATCAGAGTATAATAATACGTTATGATAATATGGCAACAAGTTACGATATCACAGTATAATAATACGTTATCATATTGTTACAGTATGTTATGATAGTGAAGTGATATGATAACGAGATATGGTAACATAGTATGATGATATGATTCCAATATAGTGTTGGTATCATAACAATAATATGGTGGTTCATAATAATAATGTAATAAGTTATAATACTATGTTATGATAATTGTAGTTATGGTATGATGGCATTATAATAATATTATGATAATATAATAGTGGTAATCATATACTATATTAATATATGATAATCATATACTAATTACATGAGTGCAGTATGACGGTATGATGATAATGGTATGATTTTCATAATAATAATGTGATAAGTTACAATGCTATGATATGATAATTGTAATTATGTTATGATGGCATCATAATGATGTTATGATAATATAATAGTGATGTGATAATCATATACTAATGATATGTTGCTGTCATAATGATGGTGTTATAATAGATGAGTGATATTATGATGCTAAGATGATGTACCAAGTTTATGCTATGGTAACACATTACGATATTATGATATTAATATGATAACTGCATAATGACGATACTAGTATGATAACAATAATATCATAATGTATTATAGTACCATATTATCATCATGTCATCGTGAACTATAATAATATATTTTAATGATACAATGATGTGATGAATTTATGCTATTGTGACACATTATGATAACATAATACTGATATGATAATTGTATGGCAATATGTTTGTATCATGACGATAATATCATAGTGCGTTATAGTACCATATTATCATCATATAATAACGTAATATAAGCATATATTATGATGCTACAATGTAGTGACAAATTTATTCTATGGTAACAGGTTATAATAATATAATGCTGATATAATAATTATATGATGATATGCTATCATCATAGCTATAATATCATAACATCTTATGGCATCATGCTGCCATCATACTATAATATAGGAGCATATTATAATAATGCAATGATGTGAAATTTATGATATGTTCACACGTTATGATAATGTGATCGTGATATGATAATCATATGATAATATGCTAGTATCAAAAACAATAATATCATAACCTGTTATAGTGTCATATTGTCATCATATAATAACATAATATAATCATATATTATGATGCTGCAATGTAGTGACAAATTTATTGTATGGTAACAGGTTATAATAATATAATGCTGATATAGTAATAATATGATGATATACTAGTATTATAACTATAATATCATAACATCTTATAGCATCATATTATCATCATACTATAATATAACAATATATTATAATAATACAATGATGTGAAATTTATGCTATGATAACACGTTATGCTAATATAATTGTGATATGATAATATGCTAGTATCATAACAATAATATCATAACCTGTTACAGTGTCATATTTTTATCATATCATACTACAATATAACAATATGTTATGGTGATATAAGAATGAATGTTTTGACGCTATCATACCATATTAAAGTATCATACTACATAATAACAACGTAATGCTGTGTCAACACGTGTAAACCACACCCATTAACATACACATCAGATAATTCACCAAACTATAATCTAACTAACCAAACAATAAATCATACACGGTAACTGACCACATATGCAATAAATCACTCAACTTAAAAAAAAAATACAGGTTAATTAACAAAGTACGAATACTTTCTTACATGACACGCACACGTGTGTACCGATTATGTCCGGTCTGGTTCCCTCTCCGTATATCTTCACACCTGAATGCATGTCCTGTTGCATAATTTAGCGAGCACTTCCGGCTTATAATAGTTTACTATCGAAGTGTGCATAGAGGTGAAACAGGTAAGGGTCGCATGTGCAAATGAATAGGGGCGGCGGAGTTCTTTGTTATTCGAATGTGGCACTGTGTGGACGTTGTTGCATAATTTAAGGACGATTAGTTATAGTTGGATAGCCTGTCTCTGTTACAATGCCGTTGCACTATTCCTACACGTATACCAGGAGAGACAGTTTCGGAGGTGAAAGGTAGGCGAAGGGTTGCATGCTCGATGAGTAGAAAGCCCTCTTATTGAGTTGGCTGTCGTTCAAATCGTGACCTGAAACGAAGAATCCTTTTGCCGGCGAATTTTTCGCTTCGCTTGTACGCTCTTCAACGTACCGTGAATATTTAACGCGGTTTTTATACGACGAACGGGGACCGGTTTTCATATTTCGACGTGGACGGAGAAATGGGGGTGGACGCTCAGGAGGGTTTTCCTTTTGAATGATAGTGTTGATCTAGGGGGACGTGGGCTCGCGGGATATTGATTGCTGCCTGTTCAGAAATTCAAAGCTTAGAAGCTTGGAATCGTACGCTGTACTAAATTAGTGGGCTACCGATGTTCGGGTATTTCGGAATTATAACCGATGTTCGATTACTTGGAGGCTTAAGAATTTTAATATTGGAAGGTTGAATAATTAGAGGATATCAATGATGGGAATGTGTGGAGTTACAGAGATACAAATCTGAAATTAAAAAATTAGAAAATTAGAAAATTAGAAAATTCAGTTCTAGAACTTCACAGTTGCAAAATTCGACAATATGATTTTAATATTGCAGCATTTCTGGGTTTCTACAATACAACATTCTGATATTAGTAAACTTTGTCATTTCTGTATTATGATATTCCCATATTCTAACATTCCAACATTCTTAACATTCTTAACATTCTTAACATTCTTAACATTCTTAACATTCTTAACATTCTTAACATTCTTAACATTCCAACATTCTTAACATTCCAACATTCTTAACATTCCGACATTCTTAACATTCCAACATTCTTAACATTCCAACATTCTTAACATTCCAACATTCTTAACATTCCAAAGTTCTTAAAATTCCAACGTTCTTAACATTACAACATTCTGAACATTTTAACATTATGAATATTCCAACATTCTTAACATTCCAACATTCGAACGTTCTTAACATTCCAACGTTCCTAACATTATTAATATTCCAACATTATTAACATTCCAACATTTCAACATTCTTAACAATCTTAACAATCTTAACACTCCAACATTTCAACATTTTTAACAATCTCAATATTCCAACATAGTTAACATACCAACATTTCAACATTCTTCACAATCTTAACACTCCAACATTCCAAGATTCTTAATAATCTTAACATTCCAATCTTCCAACATTCTTCACACTTCAGTATTTCAACATTTGAGTATTACGATATTCTTAACACTCCAACACTCCAACATTGCAATATTTCAACATTCCAACATTCATAATATTCCTACATTTCAACCTTTCATCATTCCACCAATCTAACAATCCAACATTCCAATATTATAATATTCCAACGTTCTAATAATCCAATATTCCAATATTTTATAACTCCAACATTCCTGTGTTCCAGCACTCTAACATTTTAACATTCGAACGTTCCAACGTTCACGCATTCCAATATTCCAACATTTCAAAATTCCAACATTCCATCATTGCATCATTCTATCATTCCAATATTGTACCATTTTATTATTTCGTCAGGTCACCATTCTATCATTCTATCATTCCACCATTCTATCATTTCATCATTCCACCATTCTATTATTTTATCATTCCACAATTCTATCATTCCATCATTTTACTATTCTATCCTGCTATCATTCCATCATTTCTCCGTTATATCATCCCATCATCCCACCATTCTATCATTCCATCATTCCATTAATCGATCATTCCATCATTGCACTATCCTATCATTTCATCATTCCACAATTCTATCATTCCATCATTTCACCATTCTATCCTGCTGTAATTCCACTATTCTGTAATTCCATTATTCCATCATTACATCATTCTATCATTCCATCATTCCACCATTCTATTATTCCACCATTGCATCATTCTATCATTCCATTATTGCACCATTCCACCATTCCATAATTGCACCATTCTATCATTCCCTCATTCCATTATTGCACCATTCCATCATTCCATCATATTACCATTTCATCATTCCATCATTCCATTATTGTACTATTTCCATGTTCCAAATTTGAAAATTCCAAAATTTCAATAATCCTAAAATTGAAAAATACCAAAGTTCCAAAAATTCCAAATTTGAAAATTTCAAAATTTCAAGAACTCGAAAATTCAAAAATTTGAAAATTCCAAATTTCAAATTTACAAATATTCAAAATCTTCAAAATTCCAAAAATTCTGAAATTTCCACATTTCTAAAAGTCCCAATATTTTAAATTCCAAAATTCCAAAAATTCCCAAATTTCCAAATATTACAAAATTTCCAAAAATTCCAGTACTTCAATTTCCAAAGTTCAAAAAATTCAACCCCTCAAGAGTAAAAAAATTCCTATATATCCATATTTCAAAAATTTCCAAAATTGCTACACAAATTTCAATTGCTCCAAAGTTCCACACCGACAATAGTCATACCGACATCAATTAATCTCCCCCCGCAGCGTCCCCTAATCTGCAAAAGGCCAAGTTGCACGTGACCGTACATACCTTCAGATTGAAATCATGCGAGCTATAACTCACGATCGAATGCGCCGATAAATTAAAATGGAATAAACTGTCGTTTCGTAGTGCAACGCGTTTGATGAATTACTAGCTTTCACGAATCCCATGAATATGCAACTCGCACACCACAGAAAAAATAGACAGATTCTATTATCAAAACATCCTAACTTTCTGATTTCGTTCATTTCTCCATAAAAAATAATATCAGTTTTCGATCGACGTATCGGTTTATTTGCTGTGTAACCAAAAAACGATGAATTACGTTCGCTTAAAGGTAGAATATCTCTTTCGTTAGCAAAACTTGTTTTTAGTTCATTGATCAAAAAACGATCCACTCGACTCTGTGAAAATCGTCTAGGAGCTCCGAGAAATCGGGATAAACTTTAATTAAAAAGTTTTGAAAGAATCGCGAACGGAGCGTTAAGGCTTTACGTGACTTTGTGCAAAAGTAGAACGAAAATAATCAAAAGGATTCTTCGGTTCGTTGTTATGGCGAAGGTAAACTCCCGCAAGTGCTGTGTCCATATTATCCCTGGCTATCACACGTTACTTCGCTATCTTAGAAAAGGGTCGAACTAATGTTTGGTGGAGGCACTTTTAAGGAAGTGAATGTGGAACTTTTTATTGGGGAGAGTTAAGAATATGTGAGATAGCGGTTCACATAGTTGCTGTTACATAGTTAGTATAATAAGATAGTAACGTAGTTACTGTTTATAAAGTTTGATAATTACAGGGAGGGACTTTCAAGTTTTTGTGGATTGTAGAGGGTACAATAGTGGAGTAGGAGTCTATTTTAGGGACTTTAGGGTATGTGGTATATTTAGTGATAATAATTAGGTATTGGTTAGGAGAATTTTTTATTGGGGATGATGTGGGCTGATTTTTAGTATAATATGTGGAGAGGGAAGATTTGGATCTGGGGAAATTAAGAAATAGGGAATTTCAGAATTGGGAAATTTTGAAATAGGAAACTTAAGAATTGGAAAACTAGGGAACTGGGAAAATTAAGAATTGGAAAATTGATGAATTGATGAATTGATGAATTGGTGAATTGATGAATTGATGAATTGATGAATTGATGAATTGGTGAGTTGGTGAGTTGTTGAGTTGGTGAATTGGTGAATTGGTGAATTGGTGAATTGGTGAATTGGTGAATTAGTGAATTGATGAATTGGTGAATTGGTGAATTGATAAATTGATGAATTGGTGAATTAATGAATTGGTGAATTGGTGAATTGATGAATTGGTGAATTGATGAATTGGTGAATTGACAAATTGATGAATTGATGAATTGGTGAATTAATGAATTGGTGAATTGATGAATTGATGAATTGATGAATTGGTGAATTGATGAATTGGTGAATTGATGAATTGGTGAATTGGTGAATTGGTGAATTGGTGAATTAGTGAATTGGTGAATTGATGAAATGGTACATTAGTAAATTGATAAATTAGCAAATTGGCGAATTGGTAAATATATAAATAGGAAATTTGGTAAATTAGTAAATTGGTAAATTGGTAAATTAGAGAATTGGTAAATTGGTGAATTGGTAAATTGGTAATTCGGTAGATTGGTAAATTGATAAATTGATGAATTGATGAATTGATGAATTGATGAATTGATGAATTGATGAATTGGTGAATTAATGAATTGATGAATTGATGAATTGGTGAATTGATGAATTGGTGAATTGGTGAATTGGTGAATTAATGAATTGATGAATTGGTGAATTGATGAATTGATGAATTGATGAATTGGTGAATTGATGAATTGGTGAATTGGTGAATTGATGAATTGATGAGTTGATAAGTTGATGAGTTGATGAATTGATGAATTGATGAATTGATGAATTGGTGAATTAATGAATTGATGAATTGGTGAATTAATGAATTGATGAATTGGTGAATTAATGAATTGATGAATTGGTGAATTGATGAATTGATGAATTGGTGAATCAATGAATTGGTGAATTAATGAATTGGTGAATTGATGAATTGGTGAATTGATGAATTGATGAATTGGTGAATTGATGAATTGATGAATTGGTGAATTGGTGAATTGGTGAATTGGTGAATTGGTGAATTGGTGAATTGATGAAACGGTAAATTATTAAATTGATAAATTAGTAAATTGGTAAATTGGTAAATTAGAGAATTGTTGAATTGGTAAATTGGTAAATTGGTAATTCGGTAGATTGGTAAATTGGTAAATTGGTGAGTTGGTAAATTGGTAAATTATAAAGTTGGGAAATTGGAAAACTGGGAAATTAGGAAACTTGGGAATTAGGAAATTAGGAAATTGGAAAATTAAGAAACTGGGAAAATAAGTAAATAGGGGAATTGGAAAATTAAAAAATTGGGAAATTGGGAAATTTCAAAATTACAAAATTTGAAATGTGCAGAATTAAGAAATTGAAAAGTTGGGATACCAGGAAATTTATAAATTGGAAACTTAGGAAATTAGAAAAATGGCAGATTGAAAAATTGAGAAATTAAGAAACTGAAAAATTGACTAACCCCCGTTTCAGAAACCCAGTATTTCCCAAAATTACAAAACTAAATAATTGTAAAATTCTTCAGCTCTCTTGTAACTTCACTCACCCCTACCCTTCTACTTCCCGGACACAGCACTGTAAACTCCCAGAGCTTCAACCCCAAAAACGAACCAAGTCTTTCGAATCCTCGAATCTCTTCTCTCAAAACAGTATTCGAGGATTCGAAATCGTGGCAAATATAAAAGATGATGTAAAATCATTGAACAGTCCAGACGGTGGACCCCCAAGTCCCACAGTGTCCTCTCATTCGACTCAGACCACGGTGCAGCCAACGCCTGCACCCAGATGGCCCCTAAAACCCGGTGTGCTGGTTCACATCAATAGAAGCCACAGTCTACGATCTGGTCTGAGTGTTCGAACTAACGAGACACTGCGAAACGAACTGATGGCCCGGCAAAACGACGAGCCGATGGCCGATCGGTTCTTAATGGAGACCACGATCACCAAAGTGCCCGGCAAAGTGTTCCGGCGAAGGAAGGAAAACTCGCAGAGGAGCCTAACTGTGTCCAGTCTGCATGACGAGGGTATGCTTGCCAGAGCTAATAAAATTAAGGCCATGTTTGGAGTGCAACTTAAAGAGCAGTCTACTTTGCCCGGTATTTCCAGGGAAAAGACAGGTGAGTCTGCGAAAACGCTCGCCGACCGAGAGAAAAACTGGAACCTTAATGTTGGCACACCTGGAATCTTGATGACCCGCGCTCGTTCGTTTGGTTTTACTCGCAATTGTACCCTGTTTTTCTGGGAGGGCTAATTTAATAGGGGTACGTGCAAACTTTCGTGATGAATTTGTGTACTGGGGGATTCACTTTTTGGGGACACGTTTTGAATGGGAATTTTAGGAGTCTTTTAGTTTAGTGGGAGTTTTTGGGAATTTTCTTGAAGTCTTTATTAAACTTTTGAAATTATCAAAATCGTGAATTGCAAAAGTTATAAATTGCAGAAATCACAAATTCCCTATACGACAAATTTCTTAAATCCTAAATTATTTAAATACCAAACTTCTATCTCAAATTTGCCAATTTCGAAATTCTTCAAATATCAAATTTCCTAAGTATCAAATTCCCCAAATTCCTCAAACTCTCCAAAATCCCCAAAATTCCAATTATCTCAAATCTAACATTTCCAGAAATTTTTTACATTTCCCAAATTCCCCAAATTACCGTCGTTCAAAAAAAATCCCTAAATTCTTTAAATTTCCAAAATTCCCTAAATTCCTCAATTTCTTCAAATTTCCCAAATTTCCTAAATTCCCCAAATTCCCTACATTCTTCAAATTTTCCAAATTCCCTAAATTCCTCAAATTTCTCAAATTTCCCAAATTTCCCAAATTTCCCAAATTCACTAAATTCCCCAAATTCACTAAATTCCCCAAATTCACTAAATTCCCCAAATTCTCAAAATTCCCTAAATTCCCTAAATTCCTCAAATTTCCCAAATTTCCCAAATTCCCTAAATTCCTCAAATTTCTCAAATTTCCCAAATTCCCTAAATTCCCCAAATTCTCAAAATTCCCTAAATTTCCCAGATTCCCCAAATTCCCCAAATTCCCCAAATTCCCCAAATTCCCTAAATTTCACAAATTCCTCAAATTTCCCAAATTCCCCAAATTCTCAAAATTCCCTAAATTCCCTAAATTTCCCAGATTCCCCAAATTCCCCAAATTCCCTAAATTTCCCAAATTCCTCAAATTTTCCAAATTCCCCAAATTCCATAAATTCCCAGAAATTCATTATTTATATATTTTACACAAAAATATGAAAATTTCCAAAATTCGAAAAATTCCAACATTGAAAAGTACAGTTGATCTCTCGAAGCGAATTTTGTGAACATCTAACGCTTATTAATTTTGCAATGTTTTTAGCATTAAGTATGTATAAAATTGTTTATAGCAGGGTATTTTATTTACTCTTTGCAGGCAACATTTTTTATGTTTTTAAAAAATTGCAAAAATATTAAAAGGTTTTTGCAAAAATAATATTTGGAAAAATTGCAAAAATTACCACTTTTTTCTGATTATATAAAACTTGATAATTAACAAAATAATTCTAAAAATGTTCATTTGTAATTTAATTGAAAATACTACAAATTTATTATTGACATAAATCTGGTAAAATATTTGATTAATTTTTTAACAATAATTTAATTATAAAATGTAAACTTGATCAACTAATAATAATTATTTAACAAAATTTTATTATTTTATTGTTGATACAAACTTGACACTATGTTCCTAAAAATTTTCATAAATAATTTATTTTAAAAGAGTGACATAATTCAGTAAAATTATAATCACACAATTATTTAACAAAATTTTATTATTTTATTATTTATATGAACTTTTCAAAATTTTCTTCCCAAATTTAAATTGGAATATTACCTACATGAAAAATTATATAACTAACTAACAATTATATATTATTAAACTAAATAAAAATGTCAGTCAAATAATTTTTAACTAAAATTTCATAAAATTATTATTGACATAAACTTGATAAAATTTTCATTCCAAATTTAAATTAGAATATTACCTACATGAAAAATTATATAACTAACTAACAATTATATATTATTAAACTAAATAAAAATGTCAGTCAAATAATTTTTAACTAAAATTTCATAATTTTATTATTAATATAAACTTGATAAAATTTTCATCCCAAATTTAAATTAGAATATTACTCACATAAAAAATAATATAACCAACTACCAATTATATAATAAACTAAATAAAAATGTCAGTCGAATAATTTTTAACTAAAATTTCATAATTTTATTATTGACATAAACTTGATAAAATTTTCATTCCAAATTTAAATTAGTATATTACTTACCTGAAAAATGATATAACCCCCTAACCAATTACATAATAAACTAAAATTCCAATCACACATCCCCCAGAACTGTATCACCAACATAAACATGCCAAAATATTTCCAAAAAAATCTCCCCAAAATATTGTCGAAAATAAAATAATAACCCAGTAAATAATTGTTAATCAAAATATTATCACCGTACTCGATCAAATTAATCTCTCGAAAGTTTAATTCAGCAACCGCGTATTAAAAATGTGTGCCAGCGTTAATTTTAAGCGAGATTAAAGCAAGTTGCGCTAACGTAATTCTGAAAAGAGCATCGCGGCACGGTAAAAGGTAATTAAAAGTGTATTTTTTGCGTGTAATTAGTGAGTCCGTCTAATGTCGTTGGTATCAGTGCATTTATCAAGCTACATAGACGTTACGGAAATATCGTGCATGTGCTGTTCAAAAGGATTAAAAATTTCAATGATAATTCTGCATTTGCTTAATTAAGCTTCTGTTAACGTGGAAAAACTGTTTCATTTAGAAGCTTCGTCTTTTCCTGCGCATTATTATACCGTTGGTAATATGATGTTCGTTATTCAACATATTCCTCGTGCGCTTTTATGTTTTCGTATATTTTCGTAACGTTTTTCAAAATGTGATATTTATTACCGAATGTGGCGAGGCACTGCTCTCGTGGCGAGGCTCTGCATTTCTATTCGTATGCCTGCACGGTCGCAACTTAGAGGTTTTCGAATTGAAATTTTGAGGGTGGATTTTATATTAAATTTTCGAAAAGGCAAATTTGTGAACTATCCATTTTCAAATTTCTAAATTCTAAAACTTGACAAAATCCAAATTAGGAAAATACCAAGTTTCCATTTTCCCAAAATCTAAAATTCTCAAATTCTTAAATTCCCAAAATACCCAAATCGTCAAATCTTAAAAATTTACCAAATTATTAAGTCTTCAGAAT
This sequence comes from Megachile leachella, assembly GCA_963576845.1. Taxonomy (NCBI): domain Eukaryota; kingdom Metazoa; phylum Arthropoda; class Insecta; order Hymenoptera; family Megachilidae; genus Megachile; species Megachile leachella. Next base: position 6,606,701 of record OY756252.1, on the reverse strand, counting down.
CTAAATTCCCCAGATCGCAAATTCACCAGACACCATATTCCCTAAATACCAGATTTCCCTGATAGCAGATCCCAAAATCCCTAGATTTCAAATTTAGCAGATTCCAAATTCCCTAGATTTCAAATTTAGCAGATTCCAAATTCCCTAGATTCCAAATTCAGAAGATCCTAAAATTTCCTAGACTCCAAATTCCAAAAATTCCCAATTCCACATATCCGAAATTCCCTAGATTCCAAATGCAGCAGATCCAAAAATTCCCTAGATTTCAAATACCACAAATCCCAAATAATACAAATCATAAAGGCCCCAGATTCCAAATACCACAAACTCCAAATTCCCTACATTTCAAATACCACAAATTTTTAATTTTCTAGATTCCAAATTCCCTAAATAACAAATTCCATAAAGTCCAAATTCCATAAATCCGAAATTCCCTAGATTGCAAATACCACAAATCACAAATTCCCTAGATTTCAAATTTCCTAAATAACAAATTCCAAATTCCACAAATCCAAAATTCCCTAGATTCCAAATACCACTAATTATAAATTCCCTAAATACCAAATTCCCCCAATGCCAAATTCCCAATTCCCTAAATTCCAAATTCAATAAATCACAAATTCCCCAAATGCCAAATTCTGCAAATTTCCAAATCCCAAATTTACGGAATTCCAGATTTTGAAATATCAAATTCCCTAGATTCCAAATTCCATAAATCCCATATTACGTAAATCCCAAATTCTCTTAATACCAAATTCCCCAAATCCTAAATTCCCTAGATTCCAAATTCCTCAAATCCCAGATTCCCTAGATTCCAAATTCCTAAAATCCCAAATTCCCTAGATTCCAAATTCCTCAAATCCCAAATTTACAGAATTCCAAATTATGAAATGTCAAATTCCCTATATCCCATATTCCTCAAATACCAAATTCCCTAGATTTCAAATTTCCGAATGCTAGATTCCCTAGATTATTAATTTCCAAATGTCAAATTCCCTAGATTTCAAATTCCCTATATCCCATATTCCTCAAATCCCAAATTCCCTAGATTTCAAATTCCTAAAATCCCAAATTCCCTAGATTCCAAATTCCTCAAATCCGAAATTTACAGAATTCCAAATTAAGAAATGTCAAATTCCCTATATCCCATATTCCTCAAATCCCAAATTCCCTAGATTTCAAATTTCCAAATGCTAGATTCCCTAGATTATTAATTTACAAATGCCAAATTCCCTAGATTGCAAATTCTCCAAATCCCATATTACGTAACTCCCAAATTCTCTTAATACCAAATTCCCCAAATCCTAAATTCCCTAGATTCCAAATTCCTAAAATCCCAAATTCCCTAGATTCCAAATTCCTCAAATCCGAAATTTACAGAATTCCAAATTATGAAATGTCAAATTCCCTATATCGCATATTCCTAAAATACCAAATTCCCTATATTTCAAATTTCCAAATGCTAGATTCCCTAGATAATTAATTTCCAAATGCCAAATTCCCTAGATTGCAAATTCTCCAAATCCCATATTCAGTAAATCACAAATTCGCTAGATACCAAGTTCTCCAAATCCCAAATTCCCTAGGTTTCAAATTTCCAAATGCCAAATTCCCTAGATTCCAAATTCCCCAAATTCCCCCAATCGCAAATTGCACAAATCCCAAATTCTCTAGACTCCAGTCTCTCTTCACCTCAGATTCCCCAAATTCCCAAAATTCCCAAACTTCCAACTTTCCAAGTTCCATTTAACAATTCCCTAGAACAATTTTTCAAAAGAACCTTGAAATTCAAATATTAAAAAATTTAAATATTGCAAACCTTAAAAATTTCAATTACTAAATTTTTGCCAGGTAATTATCGGAAAAACACTACAAAATTTTCCCTCGACGCCATTATTAATCAGTATATCATCGGCACGCCGTGCTTTCAAACAAGCCCTAAGTACACGAACTTCCACGGATGATCTAATATATTTCGCTCGAACAACTGCTCGAGGAATTACGTTGGCGAACTTCTGGCCGGAAACAAAGTGCGCGATAAAATTTGAAAAATAGAACCCTGTACGGAGTATTAAAAAAAACGACCTGAACCCTGGCTATAAAACAATTTCACCCGCGATAGACGCCCGTCCGCGCATGCGCGACGAGCTGCATGGAAAAAATGCTTTACGTGTCGTTGCTTGTTCTTTTTCGTTTTTTTTTTTTTGTTTTTCTGTGTTCCCTTAGCTGTGACTTACAAAAGAATAACGCCACGCCAGCGAATACTGCATGCGGAATCGTCGTGCGAACTGAACCGAGCCAACGTCTCCCGTAAGAGAAAAAAACCAGGCGCAGGTATGTGAAAACAAGAAATTGTAACACGAGCATGGTGTTTTGGAGGCCGAGATCGAAAACCGCCCTCTACTTTGACCACCTATTTTTCCAGCTTTGTCAAGTTGCTCTTTTTTGGGAATGATGATATTTGCACGGGGGTGAAAAAATTAAAATTAAAAATTGAAATTGAAAAGTGAAATTAAGAATTGAATTTCAAAAGTGTAATTGATAATTGAGATTAAAAAGTGTAATTGATAATTGAAATTGATAATTGAAATTGATAATTGAAATTTATAATTGAAATTTATAATTGAAATTGATAATTGAAATTGATAACTAAAATTGACAATTGGAATTGATAATTGGAATTGATAATTGAAGTTTATAATTGAAATTGATAATTGAAATTGATAATTGAAATTGAAAATTGAAACTGACAATGAAAATTGAAAATTGTAATTCTAAATTGTAATTCAAAATTGATTTTGAAAATTGATATTGACAATGGACATTAAAAATTGTAATTCAAAATTGTAAGTGACAATGGACATTGAAAATTGTAATTCAGAATTGTAATTGACAATGGACATTGCAAATTGTAATTGAAAATTGTAATTGAAAATTGTAATTGAAAATTGAAATTGATAATGGAAATTGAAAATTGTAATTTATAATTGAAATTGACAATGGAAATTGAAAATTGTAATTCAAAATTGAAATTGACAATGGAAATTGAAATCGTAATTGAAAATTCTAATTCAGAATTGATATTGAAAATTGATATTGAAAACTGACATTGAAAATTGATATTGAAAACTGACATTGAAAATTGAAATTGAAAATTGAAGATTGAAAAGAATTGAAATTAACAATTGGAAAAAATTGAAATTAACAATTGGAAAGAATTGAAATTAACAATTGAAATTAACAATTGAAAAAAATTGAGATTGAAAATTGAAAAAAATTGAAAGTGAAAAGTGTATTAAATTGAAATTGGAAATTGTAAAAATTAAAGTTAAGAATTGAAAAAACTTGAGAAAAATTGAAATTAAAAAATTGTACAAAATTAGAATGGAAAATTGAATAAATTGAAAAATATTGAACACAATTGAAATTGAAAATTGAAAAAATAAATAATTTTTATTTGTTATAATTGTTATTATGATTATTATAATGATTATTATAACTAAGTATTAGTTATTTAATTTTATTTAACTAATAAAATTTTATTCAATTTATTTAAAAAAAAAAAAATAAAAAAATAATGTAACAATATTCTCACCCATATTGACTTTTTTAATAATTTAAAATATTTCTAGACAAAATACACTCGAATGATACGAAATTTTAAATTAGTGAATAAAATGTTTGAAATCCAGTTTCATTATCGGTGTTTTTATAAATCCTGTACGTGCAATTATTCGCATGCAAATAAAACGCATCGTATGTACATAAATATCGCATTTGCAAATAAATTGCTTGCGGGAAAAGTTTCTGATTGCAATTATTTCTAATAATAATGAAATGTAAAAATAAACCGAGAATCTTTATGATTCACTGAAATCTTCATAAAGACCTGTTAAATAATTAAATTTTTTAATTACTTTCCAAAAATTGAACAACTATTTACGCTTGTACAATTTTTGTGTGAAAATTGTCAATTTGTTAAAGAAATTATTAAAATTTGAAGAAAATTATAAAAATAGCTTTATTCAAAATTATATAACAAAGGTTTTAATATAAGTGAAATTTAATATAAGTGAACTTTTAATAATATTATTATGTTGCACATGTGTACAGTGCAATATGAAGACATAAAACAACACCCTATATGTACGTTTTGAATTCCACCACTTGATGCACAAATATTGAATAAAATAATATCAATGTGCGAAATTGAGAATAAAAGGTACAATTTTAAAACACAGAATTTCTTATTCACATTTTATGTGTACATATAGTGTTCGGATTATTGCAATTGTCGTATACTATATCCAAATTACGTTTTTATAAATAATTTTTATTTATAGCATTAAGAAATGATTATATTGAACATTAAGAGAAAAGAAAAATTGAAAATTGCAAGATTAAAAATTGAAAAATTAGAAAATCGATGAATTGAGAAGTTGAATAATTGAAGCATTGAAGCATTGGAGAATTGACGAATTGACGAATTGACGAATTCAAGAAATGAAAAAATAAATAATTGAATAATTGAATAATTGAATAATTGAATAATTGAATAATTGAATAATTGAATAATTGAATAATTGAACAATTGAACAATTAAATAATTGAACAATTGAATAATTGAATAATTGAACAATTGAATAATTGAACAATTGAATAACTGAATAATTATAGAATTGAAAAATGTAGAGAGTGAAAAGAAAAATTGATATATTGCTTAATTATGCAGTCGGGTAATCGAGTAACTGAGAAATTGAGAAATTCGATAATTGGTAAATTAGGAAATTGGGTAGATGCAAAATTAAAATATTGAAAATCGGGAAAATTGTAGTATTGATAAATTAGGGAAATAGGAAATGGGAAAATTATTAAATTGGGAAGGTGTAAAATTGGAATATTAGATGTTGGGAAAATTGGTAATTGAGAAAATAGGAAATTAGGAAATTGGGTAATTCGAGAATGAGGAAAATGGGAAATTGAGAAATTAGGAAATTCGAAAAATTAGGAAATTGGTAACTTGGAAATTTAGAAAATTGGAAAATTGGTAAACAAGTGAATTGGTAAATTGGAAAGTTGAGAAATTGTTCAATTGTTAAATTGAGAAATTGGGAAATTAGGAAATTGGGAAATTGGGAAATTGGGAAATTGGGAAATTCGGAAATTGGGAAATTGGGAAATTTGGAAATAGGAAAATTGTTACATTGGGTAATTAGGAAATTGGGAAATTGGGAAATTGGGAAATTGGGAAATATGGAAATTGGGAAATTGTTACATTGGGAAATTAGGAAATTGAGAAATTGGGATATTTAGATATTTGGAAATTGGAAAATTGGAAAATTGGAAAATTGGAAAATTGGAAAATTGGAAAATTGGAAAATTGGAAAATTGGGAAATTGGGAAATATGGAAATTGGAAAATTGTTACATTGGGAAATTAGGAAATTGAGAAATTGGGATATTTAGATATTTGGAAATTGGAAAATTTAGAAATTGGGAATTTGTAAAATTATAAAATTGGAACATTAAGAAATTGGAAAATTATAAAATTATATAATTGAATATATAGAATTACTATAATTCAAAGAGATTGTAAAATTGAAAACTATAAAAAGTATATAACAAAAACACTGAATCAACGTTACAATAATCCGTCCAACACTATATCTACACCACACAATCTCATAACCTTGCAAACGAGTACACCGTAAGATTACCAACGGCTCGTTCCCGCCGACAATAGAAGCTACCCGATCAAACACCACTGAATATTCTCACCTATATACGTTCAATTACCTGTGTTAGTTACCTTAGATCTAGACATAGCCACTCACTTATTCTAGCATTTGCAATCACACCTGAATATTTACAATTCAATTCTGTGTCTCTGTCTCTGTCTCTCTCGTGCACTCGATGCAACCCTTCTCCCTTCGAAATATCCGATAGACCGCCCTTATCCTACGGGATACTGGATCGAGCTTACGAGATATCCCTGCAACTGGATCGAGCTATATCTCGAAACCCATCCCAGATAAAAAAAAAAGAAATCGATTGTTATAACAAGAACCGTCTTCCATTTTTGTATAAACGGAAAAATCCTATCTCTTTCTTTAAACTGCATATTGTTTTCTACTTTGATCTTTTTTGGAAATTTCTGGTGCACGAATGTGGTACAAAAATAAGAGACATTTTCTGTTTTTGAGGTTAGGTTATTTATGGCGGACTTTTACTTGGACGCCATATTGATTTTTATGTAGATTTATTTTCTTTGTGAAAGAAAATTAAAATGTATTATATATGAGTGTTAGTAAATGTGAAGTTGCATTAAATTGTGTAATAATTCCTACATGTATATATGAAATAATAATTTTGTATTAACTACTCAAATGTAATATAAAGTTTAATATAGAGCTATTATTTCAATTTATTATGTAGTAATTTCTACATCAAATTTAAGTAAGTTTTATGCAAAACTACTACTTAAACTATGTTATATAAAATGTCTTATTATTATGTGATATTATTTTTGAAGCGACCTGTAGCTCGTTCCAGTTGCGTGGATAACAATTTCTGAAAACTGTCTGCAGACCAAAACAAAATAAAGATTGTTTTTAATATTCAGAAGCCCAGAAAATCAACATGGAATAGTCAGCCCATTATCACGCAAAGTCACGTTTCATTTACGCTTACAGATCCCAATCAAGCTGCGAATAACAATCACGTGAACAGCGTGTCGGAAGGTCTTCCCGAGTCCGGGGCGAAGACGTTTTACGAGAACCTGCCGTTCCACGGAATTCAAGCGCCGCCTAACAAGGTCAGTACCCTAATCGATAACCGTGCACGATGACACCTGATCGTTTACAGCATGTCTTTTCACCGCCTCTAACTTCCGGTACCGTGAGATGCAAATACACGATGTCCACATCAAAAGTTACGTCCTTTGCTATTTTTTGAGGATGATAGACAAAACCGTGGTGCGCACGATTCGCTTGTGATTTCATATTAAACCAAATCATTTTAGATATTTTCTATGTTATGTTTGAAGTTTTATTGAAATCTGCGTTTTCAAGGAGATGTGATTTCAAGTTTAATATATTACAAAATGTTTGCTGAGCTTTTGTCCACATCAGTGGCACACTTTGTTCAGATAAAGTATGTGAAGGTTTCAGTATATCAAGCTTAGTTATATCTGTATTTCTTTACTTTTGATTCAGAATGCATTTAAAGTGGTAGTTCTAGTGTTAGTTTATGTCTTACTGTTTAGTTTGCAACTGCATTTTTCATTTTCAATGTGTTCATTGTAGACTTGGTTTGGCGTTGGACTATCGCGTCGTGTGAATTTGAAGAAGTTTATTTTTGAGGAATGTGAAAGTCGAAGGATGAGTAATTACATTGAAATTATACTAAAACAGATACGTCATAGCTAATACTGCAAAGTTAAGACTTGGGTACAGTAGCTTAAGTATCCAACCCAGAAGTTGAGGTATGAGACCCAAAGGAACTCCTATCCCCATCGTGACACTTCCAGACACATCGATAAATAAGAATAATAACAATAACAACTGCAGCAATTCGCACTATCTCTCAATTTGCCTGTCATTTTTCGCCCAATTGGCGACCGCGAGAGCCAACACTACCGCCAAAAATACGTCTGAGTCTAGGCGTCCATTTTTCTCTTCTGACCAATTGGAGCCGTAGCCCTTCCAAACACCTGGGTCAGCCTCCCACGCGCCAATTCCTGGCTCGACTACGGTATGTACTGTAGACAACCCTGTTCCTGGCACGTAGGCTGAGCCAGGTTTAAGGGACGCCACCTTGAACAGTCCAATGTGACGTTCTGACGTTCGACCACTCGAAACGTTTGCCGACTTGTTCTTTGACTCAATTGTGACCGATACCGCCGAAAATACGTGTGGGTATTTTTCTATTCTGACTGGGGCCTTAGTCCAAACACCTGGGTCAAGTCATGGGTTGTCGGTGATCATTACTGCAATGTTAAAACGAGTGAAGAAAGTTGAAATGTTAGGTGTACTTTCAATTTATCTTGATCTTGTAAATTGTAATTGGTATTAAATTCCGGATTCGTGCTAATTTTGGTTTGCGTCATACGGTGCGTCACGAAGACTCGATCGTGCTAATTTTGGTTTGCGTCATGAAGAGTCGATCGTACTAATTTTGGTTTGCGTCATAACGTGCGTCATGAAGACTTGGTGGTAACTTGGTTTGCGTCATAAAGTGCGTCATGATGGCTCGATCGTCTTAATTTTGGTTTGCGTCATAAGGTGCGTCATAAAGATTTGATCACGCTAATTTTAGTTTGCGTCATGAGGTGCGTCATAAAGACTCCATTGTGTTAATTTTTGTTTGCGTCATAGGGTGCGTCATGACGACTCGATCGTGTTAGTTTAAGAGTGCATCATAAGGTGCGTCATGAAGAATTGGTGGTAACTTGGTTTGCGTCATAAAGTGCGTCATGATGGCTCGATCGTCTTAATTTTGGCTTGCGTCATAAGGTGCGTCATAAAGATTTGATCACGCTAATTTTAGTTTGCGTCACGAGGTGCGTCATAAAGACTCCATTGTGTTAATTTTTGTTTGCGTCATAGGGTGCGTCATGAGACTCGATCGTGTTAGTTTGAGAGTGCATCATAAGGTGTGTCATGAAGAGTCGATTGTCCTAAATTTGGTTTGCGTCATTAAATGCGTCATGAAGGCTCGATCGTGTTAATATTTGTTTGCATCACAAGTTGCGTCAGGAAGACTCAATCGGTTAGTTTTGGTTTCCGTCATAGGGTGCGTCATGAAAACTCGATTGTACTAATTTTGGTTGCGTCATAAAATGCGTCACGAAAACTTGTTGGTGCTAATTTTGGTTCGCGTCATAAGGGGTGTCACGTAGACTTGATTCATGATAATTTTGCTTTGCTTCATAAGATGCATCATGTATTTTCGACTCGTGCTAATTTTTCTTAGCGTCATGAAGTGCGTCATTAAGAGTCGGTCGTGTTCATTTGAGAATACGTCATAAGGTGCGTCACAGAGAACGTCCTAATTTTTCTTTGCATCATAAGGTGTGTCACGATTACTCGGTCGTGCAAATTTTGATCTGCGTCATAAGGTGCGTCATGAAGACTCGGTTTATGGTAATTTTGCTTTGCGTCATAAGATGCGTCATGTAATTCCTAACTCGTGCTAATTTTTGTTTGCGTTATAAAGTGCATCATGCAGGTTCCATCGTGTTAGATTTGGTTTACGTCATAGTATGCGTCACGAAGACTTGATCATACTAATTTAGGTTTGCGTCATAAGGTGCGTCACGGAGACTTATTGGCGCTAATTTTGCTTTGCGTCATGAGGTACGTCACGATAATGTGAGCAAAAGATTTCCGAAAAATATTACCATAGAATTCCTATAGAACTCTTATAAAACCCCAAATGAAATCATAGTCCTTACACATCGTCCTCTTCACCAATTCTACAATTGCCTACAATACATTTTGCATCTACCCTCCATCCATAATCAAACATCAAACTTAAAATTCCATCCTCGTCCAAATACAATCGTTCACATTTGAATCATAAAAAAAATTGCCTATATGCGTCTGCCTCGTTATACCAAATTAAAAAAACGCGAATTAACGTTGAATGTTCGCTCCGTCTTTAATTAACCTCGTCCTTCGCGCAAAGAGCACGAAATAATGAAATCGAATGGCAATGACAAAACGGCAAAGGAAATTTGGCCCGCATAGAAAGATGTCAAGGGTTTAATAAAAGGGCGAATGTTTTTTTTTTCTCTCATTCGGTAGACGAGGGGTGGTCGAGGACGCAGCAACTCGAGGGTAATTTGATGAAAGGGAGTCGAAAGTATCAAGGGCACATTGAGCCCGTGAACCGCGAAACGTGGCACGAAAAGTCACCGTGAAATAATCGCATTACAACAAGCCAGAGTACTCGAGTGCCGGGCTGAGCCTCGCTTTTGCCGAACAACAGAATGCCAGAAACACAGAGCACGAGTGTACGGCAAAGAGCAAATCTGGCTTCTCTAGGAAAAATATACCGACCGGCGTAGAAGAAGCGGGTCGTTTGTCGATTCCCGTTTTTGAAATTTGAGAATTTGCTGGATTTAGAATTAGAGAAGTCTAGGATTATGTTATCTAAAAACAGTATACTTTCCCTGCAAAACACAGTTATTATTATTGCAATCGAGCAACGAATTGTAAACTGATAGCGTTTAATTTATAATTTCCCTTATAATCTTTGATCCATATCGATTACTTAAACTTCTAAATCACGCGATGCACGATAATCGCACGTCGACGGTTTAATCTTCGCGATGGAGTACGGAGTATCGACAAAGCTGGCCAAGATCCAACAATATGGCTAATGCAACATGGAAAACGAAGAAAAGGTCGCAAAGAGTATCAGGCTTTTAGGGGTAAATGTTTGAGGAGGTTGCAAGCGTAGTTTACGGTGTTCGCTGCACCAGAAACCGGGTTAATTCTCTCTTATTTAACTAACTGTCCCTTTAATAGCTGTATCGGAAGCTGAGACGGTTCGCATCCGAAGTAATTGAATATAGACAGCAGCTGAGGGTAGGGAACCTGGGAAGAGGATGTTCTTGGGATCCTCTGTAGGCCATCTTCGATTCCGGAAGCTCTTACGGGGCACCACTTCGGGGAGATTCAATTTTCATGGAGACTCAACAGTCACCACGGGTTAATTTAATTGCGAGTGGTTTTGGATGGGGATATTATCTTACGTGTATGGAGATTAATTTGAAATGAGAGGAGTAGTTTTTTAAATTGGGTTTTGAGTTTTGGGGAGTTTAAATTTTCGAGTTTTCAAGGTATTAAGTTTCCAAGATATGGAGTTTGCTAGTTATCAAGTTTATACGGTATCGAGTTTCCAAGTCATCAAGTTTCCAAGGTATCAAGTTTCCACGGTATCGAGTTTCCAAGTTAGCAAGGTTACAAGATATCAAGTTTCCAAGGTGTTAAGTTACCAAGATATCAAGTTTCCATGGCATCAGGTTACCACCAAGCTGTCAAGTTTTCAAGGTATCAAATTACTACCAAGATATCAAGTTTCCAAGGTATCAAATTACCACCAAGATATCAAGTTTCCAAGGTACCAAATTTACATGATATCAAGATCATCACCACGGGTTAATTTAATTACGAGTGTTTTTGAGATGAGGATATTATCTTATGTGCATGGAGATTTTTTGAAATGGTAGGAGTAGTTTTTTAAATTAGGTTTTGAGTTTTAGAGCCAAGTCACCACCAAGATATCAAGTTTCCAAGGTATCAAATTTCCAAAATATCAAGATTCCAAGGTATCAAGTTATTACCAAGATATCAAGTTTCCGTAGTATCAAGTTACTATCAAGATATCAACTTTACAAGATAACAAGTTTCGAAAGTATCAAGTTACCACCAAGATATCAAGTTTCCAAGGAATCAAATTTCCAAGATATCAAGTTACCACCAAGATATCAAGTTACCAGGATATCAAGTTTCCAAGTTATCAAGTTTCCGAGTTAACAAGTTTACAAGATATTAACCCTCTACACTCGAAGATAATTTGACTGTTTACTAACAGCAACTTTAAAACTTGGTTAAAAAGTTAAATGAATTCTTTTGAGGTTATTATTTTTCTACTAAGAATTCCCATTGTTCTTTGTTTCACTATGTTTATGCATCACAGGTGTTATATTAAAGAATCAGTTAAGAAATGCTTGTTTCGAATTGTTGTATTAAATAAAATGGTGACTGAGGGTCACCTCTCGAGTGCAAAGGGTTAAGTTTCTAAGGTATCGAGTTTCCAAGTTATCAAGTTTACAAGATATCAAGTTTACGAGTTATGAAGTTTACTTAGTATCATGTTTCCAAGGTATCGAGTTTCCAAGTCATCAAGTTTGCAAGGTATCAAGTTACCAAGATATCAAGTTTTCGAGTTATCAAGCTTACAAAGTATCAAGTTTCCAAGTCATGAAGTTTACAAGATATCAAGTTTCCAAGGTATCAAGTTACCAGGATATCAAGTTTACAGAGGATCAAGTTTCCATGTCATGAAGTTTACAAGATATCAAGTTTCCAAGGTATCAAGTTGCCAGAATATGAAGGTTCCGAGTTATCATGTTTACAATGTATCAAGTTTCCAAGACATCAAGATATCAAGTTACCAAGTTACAAATGTCTAGAGACATGGCTTTAGATTTACTTTATTGAGAAATGTGCACTAAAAGTATCATCGCACGAAATACAAGGTCCGAAAAGATTACGTATTAAAAGAAGTACTTCGCTATGTGAAAAGCGACTTCTACGTCATGGCGAAAGCTCTTAGATGATTTATAAGAGGATATTACGTCTTTACTTCTCTGTCCACAGATAACTTTGACTCTTTTGAACATGAATTCCGTCTGATGTATTCATTGAATTCACTTTTTGTCACACCGGCCTCTGAAGCTACATTCGATAATCAAAAGCTGCTACAGAAAATCTGTATTTCTTGGGTTTCTCTTTACATAATTATATATTTTGTATTTCTATTAAATATACAAATTTTCAGATTTCTTAATTTTTGTAATAGCAAATTTTCAAATCTTTAAATTAACAAATTTTTTGTTTGTTTTTCATTTTCAAATTTTCAGAATTTTTAGCTTTTTGATTTTCAAATGCCCCAAATGTGAAAATTTGCAAATTCGAAATTATTGAAAAGTTTATTCTTATATTTTCGATATTTAATATTAGTTACCATGAACAAATTCGATGCAGTAATAATAATTAATTGGTACATCGTTCAAATGTAATAATTGCAGAAACGATAAATGTAATTAGAGAACGTTAATTTAACATGCTTCGATAGCTCATCTCGGCACGAATATAAGCTTTTGAGTTAAAACTCGTATCTTCGGTGCGTGATAAATGCATTAATGCAACATCGCTAGTACTCGTCATATTTATCGAAATCAACATTTCCATTAGCTTTAAATTACAGAGTGAAACACTTGTTTGATATACATGAACGCGGCGCTTTGCAGATTTCAAACTCATCACTCCTTTAATTACTTTGATATGTCCGGAAGGGGATGGGCTGATCGAATGCCCCGTGGAATTATTCTGGACAACGATGGGCATGGGATGTGTAACTTTAAACATTCACAAAATTTCAAATTTTTATTTTTAGTTTTGCGTTGTAGATTAATTACAAATTTGTATTATACAGGTAGAATTACAAATAGTCATTTAAAAAATAATTTGATAAAAAAGGAATTATAAAGATTATTTTAAAAAATCATTTTATAAAAAAAGAATTATAAATACTATTTTAAAAAACAATCTTATAAAAAAGAAATTATAAAGATTATTTTAAAAAATCATTTTATAAAAAAAGAATTATAAATACTATTTCAAAAAATAATTTTGTAAAAAAGAAATTATAAATATTATTTTAAAAAATTATTTTATAAAAAAACAATTGTAAATACTATTTCAAAAAATAATTTTATAAAAAAATTAATGATAAACATTAATTTAAAAATTAATTTTATAGAAGAAGAATTACAAATATTATTTTAAAAAATAATTTTATAAAAAGAGAATGATAAACATTAATTTAAAAATTAATTTTATAGAAGAAGAATTACAAATATTATTTTTAAAAATTATCTTATAAAACAACAATGATAAACATTAATTTAAAAATTAATTTTATAGAAGAAGAATTACAAATATTATTTTTAAAAATTGTTTTATAAAACAATAATGATAAATATTAATTTGAAAATTAGTATTAATAAAGAAAAATCACTAATATTAATTTAAACATTAGTATTATAAATTATTCTCTTTGTAAATTTCACTACTTTCAGTTTATAATCGCAATGCTTTTAAAATGTGAAAATTATCATTTGAATTTCGCGCGTAAATATTTCGACTCATAACCTATAATAACTGTCTATTACTTTACTACTGTACAAAAAGCAATAAAACTTGAAATTGTTCAGTACATTTAAGCTCCTAAATTGGCAGTACCGCAAGAAACTTTTTGTTTTATTAAATTCGTAGGATGTCACGTTTTCCTTTTGTCACATTCGCTTACGTCTCTCCGCATCTACAAACGTGCTGTATTGTGCCTGTAATTTATTTATAAACCATATAACTTTATTTAGTATACATTGTCTCTTTATTTATTTATAAATTGATTCTGTTTCTCAAAACTACTCAAAATGTATTACCAACGAAGAGTTAAAATCTTCGTAATATTTTTAGGTTATGTTCCGTGTTTCCGTATTACTTGAAATTGTACGATAATGTCGCGTTAAATTGTGAGTTCAACGTCGTGCAAGTTGGATGAATTTTAGGAAAAACATATTTTCTCGAAGCGAAACGAAACAGATATTACGTTTCAGCTCACAAAGCAGAGTTTCTCGCGGCAAAGTTTATTATAGAACTTCGATAGGGGAATGTGGTTGAGTTTCCGTAACATCGCGAAATTACCATGCGGTTTCAGTACAAATTATTTCACGAAAACGACAGTTGAAACTGCAAACATTGTGAACTTTATATACCTTGTTTCTGTATGATATTTTCTTTGCGAAATTATTGTTACGCTAATTAAACAAAGCTATTTCAGCACTTTATGCGTTTGAATTGGTAATTTTATACGATATTTTCGATTGTTTCGTTTTGCGAAAATTTTACTTTTCGAGGTAACACATTCCTGGGTTTCATACTTTATTTTTTTTTCATAATTTCATATTTTATCATCTTTTTTTCATAAATTTACACTTTATAATTTTTCATTGTATTTTCATATTTTATTTTTTTTATAATTACATGCCCTATAATTTCACATACTATAATTACATACCCTATAATTTCACACTCTATAACTTCATACCCCGTAATTTCCTTTTTCTAATTCCATATTTTCCGATCAATTTTTACAACCTTATAATTTATGATTTTTTTCATAATTTCCTACTATATATTTCCCTTCCTTAATTCCATATTTTACAATGAGTTTTTATAACCTTATATTTTTTTATTCTTTTCACAATTTCCTGTTATATAATTTCCTTCTTTAATTCCATATTTTACTATAAATTTTTATAACCTTATTTTTTATGATTCTTTTCATAATTTCCTATCATATAATTTCCTTCCTTAATTCCATATTTTACAATGAAATTTATAATCTTATATTTTATGATTCTTTTCATAATTTCCTATTATATAATTTCCTTCCATAATTTCATATTTTACAATGAATTTTTATAATCTTATATTTTATGATTCTTTTCATAATTTCCTATCATATAATTTCCTTCCTTAATTCCATATTTTACAATGAAATTTATAATCTTATATTTTATGATTCTTTTCATAATTTCCTATTATATAATTTCCTTCCATAATTTCATATTTTACAATGAATTTTTATAATCTTATATTTTATGATTCTTTTCATAATTTCCTGTTATATAATTTCCTTTTTTAATTCCACATTTTACAATGAATTTTTATAACCTTATATTTTTTTATTCTTTTCACAATTTCCTGTTATATAATTTCCTTCTTTAATTCCATATTTTACAATGAATTTTTATAACCTTATATTTTATGATTCTTTTCATAATTTCATATCCTATAATTTCCTTTCATAATTTGAAATTATATAATCATTTTTCAGAACCTCATATTTTATGCATCATTTTATAATTTCTTACTCTATAACTTCCTTTCATAATTTCATATTATATAATCACTTTTATAACCTTATATTTTACGATTCTTTTCATAATTCCATACCCTATAATTTCCTGTCTTGCAAATATTTTTCTGAGTCGCAAATAAAAATAGCTCCCCTAATTTCCATTCTATCTATTTGTACCTATTCGCAAAAATCATGTACACACCTTTATTACATTACAAAGCATTCCCTCCATTCAATCTTTCAATCCATTACTTCCGCCACGACGTTAAAAATTCCTCAAACGGATTTCCCGTTCGTTCTTACTTTCTATACGTACCTCGCGAACTGAAATTCTCGCAAAGAAGCACAAAAGTAAACCGTGGAATGCGATCTTCCGCCATGAGAAATGTTTTCGTTTCAATACGACGAGCGTTTCATGCGATATAACCAGATAGACGAGAATTCCTATAAATATCCCCTTCAGACAAAACTATAACGTGTTAGAGAGATTCGAATCGATTTATTCGATACGTTAAGCTTTCTATAAACAGAGAACTGCATAGAAAATGGATTTAGAACAATTCACGGAGACATCTCGATATTGGGTTTGTTATTTTAATTTCGACACTGAAGACGGAATTCAGTACAATTTCTTATTTCATTGACAAAATTTTATATTTTTCATATTGGATTATTATTTTAGGGATTTTTTAGTTTAGGTCGTATTATAGGGACTTTTGCATTTACTTATTATTTTAGGGATTTTTTAGTTTAGGTCGTATTATAGGTACTTTTGCATTTTCTTAGTATTATAGGGACTTTTGTATTTACTTATTATTTTAGGGATTTTTTAGTTTAGATCGTATTATAGAGACTTTTGCATTTACTCATTATTATAGGGACTTTTGTATTTATTTAATGTTTTAAAGAATTTTTAGTCTAGGTCGTATTATAGGGACTTTTGCATTTACTTATTATTACAGGGACTTTTGTATTTACTTATTATTTTAGGGATTTTTTAGTTTAGGTCGCATTATAGGTACTTTTGCATTTTCTTAGTATTATAGGGACTTTTGTATTTATTTATTATTTTAGGGATTTTTATGTTTAGTTTATATTATAGAGACTTTTATATTTTTCTAATATCTCAGGGATTTTTTTATTTATCTGACATTTAGTTATTTTTTAGGAATTTTTATGTTTACTTGTCATTTTAGGGACTTTTATATTTGTCTTATATTTTAGGAATTTTTGTATATAGTTGATGTTTTAGGGATATTTAAACTTGATTGATATTCTAGGGATATTTATGCTTAGTTGATATTCTAGTGATGTTTATGTTTATTTGCTGTTCTAAGGATTTTTATGCTGAGTTGATATTTTAGAGATTTTTTTGCTTAGTTCATGTTCTAGTGATTTTTGTACTGAGTTGATGTTCTAGGGACTTTTATGCTTAATTGACGATCTAGGGATTTTTATGCTTACTGGATATTCTAGGGACATTTTTTCTTAGCTGATATTCTAGTGATTTTCAAATTTAATTGATACTTCAAGGTTATTTACAATTAATTATATAAAAGTTCTTCATATTTAATTTCATATTGTCCAACACAAATTTTAGAAATGACCAAATATTTTCGAGCATTTTTTTCAATATTTTTAATCGATATAAACCATCAATTTTTCATTCTGATAAATTCTACCCCAACCTTCGTCCACTCTCATCTTCTCACATCACAATAACCCTAAAACAAAACAGTCCTCTATTTTTAGTAAACAACGTCTATACACCGACTCGACGTCATCGTCCATCTTGTATGCTTTGAAAATGGTTGTCGAACGAGGATCAATTTCCTACAGAAGCTAAATAATCAGCGAGTCGATAAATGTTAGCTAATTTGCATCTCACGTTACTACGAGCCTCCTGTGATTACATCACAGAATTGCCGGTGGCTGATTAAAGATGCAGCATAGCGTCAGGTGCGTTCAAAGCCCTTTCAACGTCCATGGAATCCCCTTCAAACGGATGGACATCCATTTCAATAATTGCTTGTCTTACAATCGACACTTGCTCTTTGATATTAGCCCTTTTTCTGCCCTTTCTAAACTCTTCCGTATTTTTCTTATGAATCTTTTCCCCTCAGAATACGCTAATTAACAAATTGGCGCACACGAAACTGGCCTCAATTAACGCCCCATAATTGAATGCATCGAGTGGTCACAGTTTAACTATCGTTTCACCCTTTCCATTGTGTGCCATATTGATCTGAAACTTGTTGCGTACATTGTTTATCGCTTACTTTAATGTGGGAGAGATTACCGAAATGTTACTCCATTTTGTTAGGATATTTCATCTGAGGTCTAAAATTAGACCTTTCTTAACATTTGAGATATCTGGTCCAATAAAACCATTCCACTGGACTTCTCTGTACTTCGACAGATCACAATTTCACTGCTACGAATGATAAAGAAAATAGTATCGATATAAAGCTAGAATCAACTACCGTATCCGTGGACAGCAGTCAAATTCACACGACGCGATAGATCGGTCGGATAAAAAAAACGCTATTGCCTTTCGCTGAAACTTGGAGTGCAAACAGCGAAAATTACGGTGACTTTCGAAGCGTGAAATTCGCGCGGAAAGCAAAGAGTGGCGTCGATAAAACGAGTCCTCGATGTAGCAGAAGCGAATCGAGGGTTAATGAATGGATATTCAAGCGAATCCGTGCAAACCACGGGCCGTCACGTTGCTGTCCGAGTAAACGGGAAACAACTCGTGTCATAAATCGTCATCGACGATTGATCGATATTGCGGCCGAAACCGCGTCAGAATTACAGCCAGATAACAAATTAATTTTCCGATCGCGAACTCGGGCGTTTTGCCTTCTACGAACGTGGACGATTATGGAAGAGACAGAGTAACAGAGTCTATGATATCCACAAGAAGCCATTGTACAGGTTAGGATCCCTATCGCAGTTTCAAAATTAGATTACACTTTTTGCAAAATTTTCAGTGCGATATTCATATTTTAACTCGTACGAGATGCAGAAATAGTTTTATACATTGCAATAGTTTTGTACATCCTTCTGCATTTTACATGAAATATTAAATAATAAATGAAGTAATTTTAGAATTAAATGGCTATCAGTAGAAAGTTCGTTTGATTTTGCTTTATTGTTAATAAATTGTTCAGTGTACTAGAATTGTAAGTACTGATTTAATTAGTTCAATTTGAAGCATTGTATCGAGGAAAAAGTAGAGTTTTCATGGGTAGGGTACGGTGTGTATAGTCGCAGTACTGTGCGCGTAGGCCTGCACGTAGGCACTGCGGAGTACCGTACGCGTACGCGTTGCTTAGTACCTTGCGCGTAGGTACTGCGCAGTAGCATGCGCAGTAGCATGCGCGTAGGTACTGCGCAGTAGCATGCGCAGTAGCATGCGCGTACGCACGACGCAGTACCGTGCGCGTACGCCTTGCGCAGTAGCATGCGCGTACGCACTGCGCAGTACCGTACGCAGTACCATACGCATAGATACTGCGCAGTAGGATGCGTAGCTCCGTACGCGTACGCACTATACAACTCTATTCAAGAACACGTCCTACTTTATTCCAACAAATACTTTAATTCCATTAATATTGCAAGCCTAAATAATTAAAATTGAACGTCTAACTATTCTTTTAGAAATATAACAATCTTAACATACATGTTTATATCCTACAATGTTTTTTGAAAGTAAAATATTTTTACTGTACCTTTCCTTCCCAAAAACGAAATATAAATAACTTAAACCATATATACAGTAATATAATCAAAGAATATCAATTTTTAAGAATTGCATTTTTATTCCATCCCAATATAAAATGAGGTAATATAAAAGTGGTGCTCTCAAATACGATTTTCATCAAATTTAATTACATTTATAACATAGTCCTATACCTCTATACTGTTATGCTTCTATAAACGTCCATATTCGTAAAAAATTCATACACCATCTTCGGCCTGGCCGCCAGGTAAGTGGACCCACGATCAAACTTGCAGCGTGTAACCGATAGTTGCCCGCTTTTTGCCCGCTATTGTTCCTGAATGTTCCTCAAAACTGTCTGGTCAACAATTTCGTTCCGTTGAGATTGAAATAAAGCGAACGCGACAATACCCGTCTCGATGACCGGATCTCATTCTGCAGCCAGTATGCCAGTTTGTTCAGACTGTTTGCCTGTTGGTGCGCGGTGTACAGTTGACATTCGAACAACAATAGTCGGACGATACCTGGACAACGAATTTTTTCGACCGACGATCTTGATTGCGAACGTGTCTTTCATTATTCGGATCGTGTTCGTTCATCATTGATATTTTTATACAACGCTTTTTCGATTGTTTACTGGTCTTTTCAAGGGAGCACCTTCATTTTTAGGAAGGGAATTTTAAATTTTGGGGACTCAATTTTATTTTCGTTTGGATTTTAAGGTTAAGGTGGGTTGTAAGCGGCCATGATGTTATTTGTTGAGTTTAATTAATATTTTTATTTTTATAGCCATTACAAGATATAATTTTGATTATTTAATAAATTTATGTTACTTCAGATATATTCTTTAAACTAAAATAACTATTATCTTTTTTTTACTGTTATTATTTTAAAATTGTTAGAGGTTTATGACGTCGAGTAAGTCACGTGACCCGAGTAGCTCCGAAGTAAGGCGGAGTTACCCGATTTGCCACTACACCGAATCTTGCAACATTAACGAACCTATTTGGAAACAGATTCGAGAGTGTACGAACGAAATTGAAGTGCAAACGAGTTAGCGCATAAGTAGCCGCTTGTCTTTTGTTTTAGTTGGTTTCCCCTATGTTTGCCCGAGTTTCGGCTTTGCATGGCACGTTGCATCGTTCCGTTCCGTGTTCTCCGTGTGCGTCACGGCCCGCAAGCAGAACGGCGTCGCTGTGTGACGTCAGTTCCGGTTACGAATCGACCAGGAGCCACCTAGGTCCTCACTATAGCGATTACAACGTGCCCAGGAATAACTCGCCCGTGCTCAAGTACAACAGCTTGAAGCCGCGGCGTAGGAAACACAAACGCTCGCAATTCTACTCGCTGAGACTTTGCCGGAGGCACGAGAACCACCAGCACAGGAAGTATCAGCTTTACGCTATACCGATATATAAATGTCCGCATAAGAACTCGAGCACCAGCACGATCACGACGATCGTTAGATCGCCGTCCGCAACCATCGATCCGCCCGTACAGAATCAGTCTGCTGCGTCGGCACCGCCCGTTCCAGCCCCAAGGAAATGCAAGAAAACAGATCCCTCGAAGCACACTTATCAAAACGTTCCCCCTCCTGTATTTCCGCCGAAAAACGCTTCGTTACCTAGGACCAAGGTTTGTCGACTGCTATTGTTCTCTCGTACGAGTACATGCCCGCATCCCTCTTCGACGCTGCTGCTGCCGCCACGGAGCTGCATACTTCTTGCAGGATTCTCCATCGATCGCGGCTAACTGACCGATACGTTCAATCTTTTCTTACTTTAGAATTTTTTGCTAGCCCGGACGAGATTAGGGGGATCCATTATCCCTTGATTAACGCGTTAAGTACAACGATTTAAAGATCTTTGTGGGGACGCATACGCATGCACCTTTGGGCGTTCACATATCATGGACCTTAGAAATTGTATTGTAAAATTTGTGCTGTACATAAACTTGTATTAAATTGACAAACTGTGTAGGGTTCATATAATGTGCAGTTATAGAGTACATGTGTGTGTTCAGTTATGGAGGACGTGTGTGTGCTCAGTTATGGAGTACATATGTGTGCTCAGTTATGAAGTACATATGTATGCTCAGTTATGAAGTACATGTGTATGAACAGTTATGAAGTACATGTGTATGAACAGTTATGAAGTACATATGTATGCTCAGTTATGAAGTACATACGTATGCTCAGTTATGAAGTACATATGTATGCTCAGTTATGAAGTACATATCTATGAACAGTTATGAAGTACATATGTATGCTCAGTTATGAAGTACATATGTATGCTCAGTTATAAAGTACATATCTATGAACAGTTATGAAGTCAATATGTATGCTCAGTTATGAAGTACATGTGTATGAACAGTTATGAAGTACATATCTATGAACA
The DNA here is from genome assembly GCA_963576845.1 of Megachile leachella. NCBI lineage: Eukaryota > Metazoa > Arthropoda > Insecta > Hymenoptera > Megachilidae > Megachile > Megachile leachella. The sequence continues at coordinate 6,584,862 of OY756252.1, read as the reverse complement.
GTTATGAAGTACATATCTATGAACAGTTATGAAGTACATATGTATGCTCAGTTATGAAGTACATATGTATGCTCAGTTATAAAGTACATATCTATGAACAGTTATGAAGTCAATATGTATGCTCAGTTATGAAGTACATGTGTATGAACAGTTATGAAGTACATATCTATGAACAGTTATGAAGTACATATGTATGCTCAGTTATGAAGTACATATGTATGCTCAGTTATGAAGTACATATATATGAACAGTTATGAAGTCAATATGTATGCTCAGTTATAAAGTACATATATATGGACAGTTATGAAGTACATATGTATGTATAGTTATGAAGGTCAGACATATGCACAGTTATGAAGTCTATATATGTGTACAGTTATGAAGGTTATACGTATGCACAGTTATGAAGTCTATACAGTTGTACAGTTATGAAGATCAATATAAATGCACAGTTATGAAGTCCATATATACATACAGTTATGAACTCTATACATATGTATACTTATGAAGTCCATATATATATACAGTTATGAAGTCTATACATACGTGTAGTTATGAAGTCCATACATGTGCACAGTTATGAAGTCCATACGTACAGTTATGAAGTCCCTGTATATAAATTTTGTCATAATACGAATATTCTTGTAAACTATCATATAGCTAGTAAAACTATCTTAAATACAGTATTATGGTTATTATAGAAAAGTGAGATTAAAGAATAATAGAAGATAAGGTGACGGCAGCAGTAGCGAAATCCTGTCCTAAGCACCGGTTTCTAATAATTAGCCACGCACCTACTGCATGTACGATTTACGTGTCCGCAATAGATATAAAACAGCAGCTTCGAGCAAATAGGAGGTAGAGTTGCTGGAGTTGCCGAGTTATAATCGGAAATCATATTTTCCCTGCTAAGCTGGATCTGGCCACCTATGTAGCGACCGTCCTTGTGTATGTCGGCCGCGCATCAAGTAAGTTTTTACTCACACACGTATACGAACATGCACACAGTGAAACACGTTGCTTATCACCGAGCTTTTCAATCCCGTTCATAAAAGGAGATAAAATATTATTTCGATGTCGTTAAAAACGATGTCCCGACGTCTTTCTCTGAGGTCCTCTTTTGAGGATGGTATCTTTGTTTTAGATATCTGCTTGGTTTGCTCCTTAAAGCGAGAAAAGTGCAGATATCGATGCTGCGGTTTCACGGATCGCTTCTTCTGGAAAAGCAGAATTTTTCCTCTGCGGGCTCCTATCGATTTTTATAATGAGTTCGCTTTTAAAGAATAACATGGTTACTTTATTGTTCGGGGCTTTGCTGTGCAATGTTCAGGTTTTCTCGGATATAGGTTCTGATGTTAGAAATAAATGTTTTGTGTTACAGGTTAGTTTTGAATTTTTTTAATTGGAATAGTTGTATCGCTATAACAAATTTAGCGACTCTCCATTAAAAACTAGTTTAAATCATTTTTGAATTTATTTTAGTTTTTCACACTTATTATAATTTTTTTATTTAAATTTAATCACATTTTTAACATTGTTTCCTTAGAACTATCATTCCTTGCAAATTAACAATGCACTTTTTCTCGAAAACGGCGATATAGTAAAATGTTTCTATATCATTTACTGTGACGCTAAAAATTTAAAATACGTTTTCAAATTTAATAAATATCAAACTTGTTAACAATTCGCAAAAATTAAAATCCTACGCAAATAACTAAAATAGTTCTCTCTCGTTGTATCGCCGTTTTTCTCACAACACTCCATTCTGTCTCTAAAATCGATCTGCTCAGTTTCTCCGCTTTAAGAAGCGAGAAATCACGCAAAATTGAATTACACGTTTAAGGAGCATGATCAAGCGTAATCAACTTCGTTATAGTGATCGACTTGTGTAGCTTCTTTTGGCTCGTCGGTTGTGCCAGAAAATCGACGGTTTCAACGTGTCTGCTTTAAAGATTTTAGATAAATCAGCGATACGAGATACATGTGTTGCGTCATACACGTGAGATCACATGTTTACTATCAGATAGCAGCGTTAGGGTATGAATCAAAATATTTGTTTACTTTGAACGTCTTATTTAACTTTTACAATTAAATAAAATTATTTGAAAACAAAATTTGAATAATTAAATTACAGATTTAGAATAAAATTTATAAGCACTCTAATATCATAAGATTTGAGACTTAAATGACTTTTTAGACTTGAATGAATATTTCAGAACCAAAAAATCATGTTATTTTGAGTCATCCTGTATATGATTATTCCTGCAAGCTATCACTAATACAAAATTTAATATTAAATTTCCAAAAATGGAAATTTCTTGTTAATGAATTTAAGATCGTTATTTGTATGTTTGATACTTAATAGTTAGCCAAAGATTTGCGTTAATTATTCAATTATCTGAAATTTTTTCTATATCTTATCTTCCTAAGCCATAGTTTGGTTTTACCCTGTTCGATAAGATATCTTTTAGACATCTGCTTATTATTTTGTTGGTCTTCGGATTTGGTCACATTTCGTCTAGACGTTTCATGTATTATTTATTCAGGCGCAATCAATATCTTCCACTCTGAAATGATTATCTGTGTCTGATCAGATTATGTATATTTTATTGAATCCAAGTAGTTGACACAATTTATGTAATCAGTGTAGTTCATACTGTATATTATGTATAGATAATAAGTTCATTTGGTCCACATAATTTAGGTGGCTTATATAATTCATGGGGTCCGCGTAGCCTGTGTAGTCCACATCATCTATTTAGTTGTCTCTTTATGCAGGTTATGTCTTTCACATTATATACATATGCAGATAATCTGATTCGTGTGACCCTGCTGCCCATGTAGACATTATACTCTTCTTAGTTGGCGTAGTTCATAGAGTACTTATGGCTGAAGTAGCCTACGTAATTCATTTACTTCATTTAGGGTACATAGTCCATTTAGTCCATTTACTTCAATTAGGCTACATAGTCCATATTGTCCATTTACTTCAATTAGACTACATAGTCCACATTGTACAGTTACTTCACTTAGATTACATGGTCTATTTACTTCAATTAGGCTGCATAGTCCACATAGTCTACATAGTCCACATGGTCCATTTACTTAAATTAGGCTACATAGCTCACATAGTCTACATAGTCCACATGGTCCATTTACTTAAATTAGGCTACATAGTCCACATGGTCCATTTACTTAAAATAGGGTACATAGTCCACATAGTCCACATAGTCTACATAGTCCATATTGTCCATTTACTTAAATTAGGCTACATAGTCCACATAGTCCACTTACTCCACTTACTCCACATACTTCACATAATTCAAATGATCTATGTAGTCCACATAGTTCCTATAATCTACATTGTCCATATAGTCCATATAATCCACATACAGCCAATGTAGTTCATACAGCTCCATAAACTATCCATGTAATCTATTTAATCTATGTAGTCTATGTAGTGTATCTAGTCTACACAGTCCATACAGTCCACATAGTTCACGTAGCTCATGTAATGCACATAGCCCATATCGTTCATTTAGTTCAGGTAACACCTATAGTCCTAGTAGTCCATATGATTCATGTAACTTCTATAGTCCTAGTAGTCCACATAATTTACGTAGCTTCTATGGTTCATGTAGTCCACATAGTTGACGTAGGCCCTATGGTCCTAGTAATCCAGTTAGTTCACATAGCACCTGTAGTCCTAGTAGTCCACATAATTCAAGTAGCACCTCGAGTCTTAGTACTCCAGTTAGTTCACATAGTACCTGTAGTCCTAGTGGTCCACATAATTCAAGTAGCATCTATAGTCCTAGCAGTCCACATAGTTCACATAGCCTCTATAGTCCATATAGTCCACCTAGTTCATACAGCCCCTGTGGTCCACATACTCCACATACTCCCCAGTCTTCCTCACCAAATCAACTATCACAAACCTTCTCCACTTGCAACAGTGACACGAGTACTTCCTTAATGTCTGTCTAATTCCCACCCAAACCCATTTTCATATAACTTTCAAAATTTGTACCATAGCTTGCAGGTCACATAAGAAGATTCCCAATAACATGATCCATGCAGTAAATTTGATGAGCACTTAAAAATATGATCAAACGAAAATATCCAACGAAGAAAAACAACTGAAAAGAAAGTATTGTCACTACCAAAACTGTCGAAATAATATTTGATCTCCTCGATTACGATTCATCTTGGCAGTAACAGTAACTCCCCCACGCTGCGGCTATCTCCCCAGCGACTAACCATGCCTGTTGCAGACCGATAGCCTATACAACTACAAAGAGCACTATCAGCAGCAGCACCGTCAGGAGATGCAGCAATACAGCTACCCATTACCGAGCAACAGTTCGAGCCAACTAACACTGCCACTAACGCGCAGCCTCTACCATTCCTCGATAGTTAGTCCCCTGCAGACCTCCTTCGTTCACACTAACAGTCGTCCGTCCTCGTTGACCCACCACGAGACGTCGGTGAACCACCTGTCGGACCACCCTGACGAGGAGCAGCAGCAGAATTACGCGAACCACGACGCGAGGCAATCGCGACGGCACGCGAATCGCGCCAACGATCGCGGCCAGAAGTACCGGAAGCACAAGCGGGCCGAGCGAAAACAAAAGCAGAGACGGAGCGAGCCTAGAAGGACGGACACGTTCACGTCGCCATCTTGCGAGACCAGCTTCCATCAGGTGCAGGAGCTCGGCATACCGGAGACCTACAAGATATCGTACCCGCATTACTACGAGGACGACATCGCGGAGTGTCCCACCGACTATCACAGGTCGAATCCGAGTTCGCGGAGTCAACAGATATGGGAGAGGCAGCCGAATCGTTGCCCGCCCGAGAGCACACACTATGCGGACCCGGGCGACGCGAAGAACCGCAACAAGTCCAAGAGGATGTCCTCGAATCTCGGCGATGGACGGTCGCCGTCCGCGCCGACGATAATGCAGTACGCGGAGCTACACTTCAGGGACGTCGGTCAGGAAATCGATGTCTAAAAGGTTAGTGGGTTAAGTTTGCGCTGCCCTTCGTATGGCGGTTGAGGACTTTTTGGAATTTTAGCGGTTGGGTACAGGATATGGGGACTTGGAGATTTGGGGATTTAGGGATTTGGGGATTTGGGAATTTGAGGATTTGGGGATTTGGGGAATTTAGGGATTTAGGGAATTTAGAGATTTGGGGATTTAGGGATTTGGGGATTTGGGAAATTGGGGATTTGGGGAATTTAGGGATTTGGGCGATTTAGGGATTTAGGGAATTTAGAGATTTGGGGATTTAAGGATTTGGGGATTTACGGATTTGGGGAATTTGGGGATTTGGGACACTTAGGGAATTGGGAAATTTAGAAATTTGGGAATTTGGGGATTCAAGGATTTGGTATTTTAGTAATTTGGTAATTTATAATTTTGAAAATTGGAAAATTGGAAAATTGGAAAATTGGATAATTGAAAAGTTGGAAAATTGAAAAGTTGGAAAATTGGAAAATTGGAATATTGGAAAATTAGGAAATTGGATGCTCGAGAAATTGGAAAATTGGAAAATTGGAAAATTGGAAAATTGGAAAATTGGAAAATTGGAAAATTGGAAAATTGGAAAATTGGAAAATTGGAAAATTGGAAAATTGGAAAATTGGAAAATTGGAAAATTGGAAAATTGGAAAATTGGAAAATTGGAAAATTGGAAAATTGGAAAATTGGAAAATAAGACATTGAAAAATTTTCCAAACTAAAAACATAAAAATTTGTCCATTTAAAAATTCATTATTTCCCAATTTCTACTCTCTCACTTTCCAAATTACTAAATTACCATATTACAACTCTGACCGGCCATATAACGAGAGTCTACTTTCCAGAACACCTTGCATAAAAATATCGAAAAATATTTACGAATTGCAGCGTAGTCTTTAACCAAAACTATAAATTTACTGAATAACCCAAATTAAATTAACATAAAAATTCTAAAATTAACATAAACACAAGGAAATTTAAATGATTCAAATACAACAATTAACAAAACGTAATTATTTAATTTATATAACAAAAATGTTAATATCTAAATTGTCTCATAAAGCTACCAAGCTTTTAACAATTTAAAAAATGTTTATAATTAAATATTAACTAACAATTTGCATAAAAGTCATCGGATAAAATTCTTATCTTTACGACACAATCACAGGTAGGAAATACATTTTATTTGTTAATTATTTTTTTTTTATTGCTTTCGTTGGAGTTTGTTTTATTTGCTGACTTTCAATCACTGTGTTTGCGTTTGTGTTTGTTTCCCGTTTGCTTTCTTCGAAAGTTGCTTTCAGCTTCTTGTTTTTATTACATTATTGGTTACAATTCTTTATCTTTTATTTCCTTATTGACATCCGCACGATTGGTAAGTATTTCACGGGACAAAGGAATTTTTTATTTAATTCTGTCATAACTAAAACAATAACATAAATTCCTTTCCAGAAGTCTAGATCGAAGAGAAATTACTCGTGGTTTTTGCAAGAATTTAAAACTCCCCGAAATAAATTTGAAAAATTAATTTCGATCGAAACTTAAAACGCGATAAATAATTTTATCTCATGTAAAATCATAAAAAATATCTGTAGTTGAGTACAAAGTTAAATTCTAGGTTACTTCAAACTATTTGCTTCGTTAAAATTCGAGAATTCAAAATTACAAAAGATTTCGAAGGGTGTTACAGAAGGAACAGTAAATCAAAAGCATGACAAATATTGGTAAAATAATCATTCAGAATTTCGAGTAAAAATTTTTATATAAAAACTTGTCGAATTATCAATGTGGAGCCAGTTTGTTACCATAGGCAAAAGGTATCAAAAATGTCTAATTGCGTTTATAACGATATAAAACGCGAAGATATACAAGGTTCAAAGTAACCGTTCAAAAATCCCGCCATCGACTTCGATACATTTTTCAACTCCGTCCGCGATGGCGCGCAGCTCTTTTGAGGTTATCTTCGCGTTCTTTCGCGGGCAGCACTGTTCGCAACGCGACGACCAATTCGTCTCTCGTGTTTATTTTTACTTTGCAAACTTCGCTTCCATCGATCCACGGACAAAAATCTAAAGGGTTCCGGAGACCTCGGTGGCCGATGGCGACTATCGGTTATATGGCCGCGGCTCCACGCGTCGATAATCAGACACGCGTTTATATAAAAATTTTACTCGAAACGCCGCCATTACCGAAGCTGTTCCTCCTGAACCCCGAAGTAGTAATTGAATGATTATATTCTGGCATACATATCAATTGTATATAAATGTTTGTTCATAGGAGGGTCAGCAGACAAAGAGCGATACGTACATTTACTAGGACAATTTTGGCGTCCGACATGCCTTGTAGGTACATTGTATTCTATGAATTACGTCGTATTGCTTGAATTTATTATCGGTATCGATGCAATACTTGTACCATACAGAATAAAGAGAGCTTCGATATTGTAGACCCTTCATCCTTTGCACACGAGTATACATAAATTTATTATAGGTTCTCGGTTCAATTCAAGATATTAAATATTTTGTGAATATTTTATGAATCATTGAATGTTACTCAATATTATTTTTTCATAAATAATTATACCACGATCACCTAATAATAAAATTACAAATACTAAATAACTCATAGGCTGAAAAATGCAATATAGCAAACAGTTTGCTGTTTAACATATCTATATTAAATTAGACAAAATAAGTGAATTAATTTGCTAGGTTTAAAAAAGTTTAATACTTCACATAAATATAAAATAAATCATTTAACAAAATAAAAGAAAAGTACAATAAATGCTAAAACAAAGAAGCTAAAGTTGAGTCCACGTCCTAATTTATTCTGACTTCAATTACAAACTTTTTGTAATATTTTCGCAAGTTCATGAATCGACAAACAAGCATTCGCAATCAGAAAAAATTTATCTCTTTTTAACGCGACGAAAAATGTCCCCAGGTTTTGAACATCAATCTGCGAAGTTTAATCAAAAAATACTCGGACTACACAATAACTGGACCATCAATTTCGAAGTAGTACGAGTCTGTCATTCAAATTTTCCAGAAAAAAAGTTATTCGTTTTATTCAGTGCCTTTCTTTTGAAAAACTTAAAACCTCAACTTTATTTTATCCCAAACTAATAAACAAAACTATCAATTGATACAGACATAACATTAAATCTAAATTACTAAACTATCAATTTAAACTATCAACCTTAAACCCAGAATGAAGGTCTAAATAAAATAGTATAACTAATTATCGAGTACACCTCTTTTGAACCGCCCTGTACCAAAATTTTCCAACATAATCCATCAACCCCCGAACAAGAAAGTTAGTTAATATTCTTACATTTCAATTTCGGTCTGTAAACTCAGTATCCGATGGAACTCGAAAAGTAAAGTCTGAAGTTCATTTCGGCTACTATGATACAGAGATAACGGTACAATATGATGGAATTAATTTTATGCGAGATACATATGTGCGCGAGTAAATAGAATTTCACGAGTGTTCGTATTTCTAATTATCAGCAATCAAACACAGAGGGATAGGAAGGATTCTGTTCGTCGGTGGCATCTTAAATTATTCATGTTCCTGATACTATAATAATTCTGAGAGGAATATTAATTTCGATCCTCGTTGTCTCGAAACATTCCGTTCGCGATACACTCTGGCCAAACACAATACCGCTAAAATCCCAAGAATAGCAGCTGCAAATTCAATTCGAACGTACCGTATCACTAACTTAACGAGGATAGCTAGTTTTTACATTAAATTTCCCATATTTCCAAATATACAAATTCCCAAATTTCAGAAATAATAAATTTAATAAATGAACGTCAGTATAAAGCGAATATGATCATTTTGGTAAATGTTAACTATAGACATAATATATTTCACTGGTATTAAAATAAATAAATAACAACAATATAATGAATATAACAGAAGTTTATTAAGCATTACATTTTAACAATAAAGACACTGCAAATCTGAGGCTCCGTGAGTTACATAAGTTTACAATTCGTTACAAAATTAAACATCTCCGACAATCCTTTCCGTAAACTTCGCAACGCCATTAAATGCATTAACATCGACGGTAACATTAAATAAAAACATCGGAAAACGTGACAGACTGAACATTGCGCAAAAATCTCTCCGTTGTAAAAATTATGTGACGTTCGCGTATGGTACATTACGAAAATTTCATTCTGCCATTAAATCATCTTGTAAACAAGCAAAACAACTCGTACGAGTTCCCTGGTTCGAAAGTAACAAACTAGAAATTAATTGAATAATAGCGAAACGCGACACGCGCTAGAACAGATAAAAATTTGATAATTTCCGTAACTGACTATAGAATATAGACTTTATCTAACTTTCCTATAATTGAAATAATCGTTTAACAAGTTACTTTTCGAGTATCTTTCATCGTTGAGCTTTATATCTTTACAACTTGGTATCTCCAATTTTGAAAAGCTGCTTTATGTACTATGCGTTTGATTAATTAGTAAAATTTACAGTTTCCATTCTTCGTATCTTCGTTATGTAATTACGTGAATTCGTCTTTAAATTCTCAAATCGTTCGGATAATTGCACCCTCGTATTTTACAAAAGAAACACGCTTACCCTAAATGTAACAAATTTAAAAACGAATCAAACACGACAAAGTGTTTCACGGCGGACATATTTTAGTTCACGTAACGTCACTCTTATCGTTTATTGTTTCAATTGTTTATTTATACACGCAAGGTGTCTGAACTTATCTGTTGTCGAGCCCTCGAAAATATAGTACAAATGTCGGATCACTATCGTTACGAAATGAAAGAACAATTTTCTCGTACGGATTAATATTAAAGTGTCTTGTTAATATTTATATATATAATATATCTATACACATAGTCTAAATTGATTATTCGTATTGTATACAATTTATTGTTTAATAGTACTATTTAACGCTTGAGACCGTGTTACGGTACAATCGATATTTAACGTGTTTAACGTATGTATACAGAATGTATTACAAACTATTCAATTCACCGAGCAACAGTTCACAGGGCGATGCTCTGAATGTAAAAACACGTGGAAAAGATCGCTCTTTTATTTTTTCATCTTTCGACATTTTCGTGTGGCGGCGGAGAGGTTGGGAGATTTTGGTGGGGTGTGCCGGTTCTGTGCTTTTTGTTATTGTGTGGCCGATTTTTAGAGTTGATTGAGTTTTTGGAGATTTGGGAATTTGGAGATTTGAAGGTTTGGAGATTTGGAAATTTTGTGATTTACAAATTTGTAAGATTTTTATTTATACACGCAAGGTGTCGTTTAATCGCACACAACGTCTTCTATGGCGTCACAATATGGCCGCAGTCGGAACGTCATCCATTTTGTTCCGCGCCGCCATTTTGTACCACAGTCGCTGCAATAGAGCATCCTTTAACGAATGACTTCTTCATTAGAATGAAATTAAAATGACAAGTAATAAAGTACGAAAACCCAACACTAATTCTTCATCTTAACTATATAAACTACAAAACTAAAATTGAAATTATTAATATTAATATTTTCCTTGACCTTATAATTTGAAATGGAAAATAAACGATAAAGCATAAATTAACACACATACTCCAGCAAAAATACTTCACCTCACTACTTCATCTTAATCAAACATCTTAAATTTTACTAAATAAATTTAAAAAAAAGATGGTTCATTTAATATCGAACACCAAAGATTTTCCCAAACTTGCCTCTCGACCCAAGGACTTAGCATCGAACTGCCATAACGCTTGCCACATTCACCTACACGTGTGTACCTGATTTTAAGGTGTTCGTTGTAATGTTCTGTTTACGCAGCCCTTCAAGCCGGAATTTTCGGATCTCGACTACGCGGACGTGGACTACCGCTCCTACGGGCCGATCAACTATAAAGCTGCCAGCATCGCGCTCCTCAAGAAACAACAAGCTCAGAAACAACAACAACAGCTTCAGGAACGACGGCCACAGATGTACGGGGTCACGGACGAGAACGAAGAGCTTCTTTAACCTTCCGATGTGCTTATTTTCCTTTATTACGGTCTGTTCAGCAAGTTGCCCCGACGGGCACTTTTCTTAAGTCCGTAGGGTATTCTCTACTGTGACAAAGTTTAACTCGTGATATTCTAGCTTTGTTAACTTTGTTCTTTGTCAGGGCACTTTATGCTGAGGGCAGCTGGGTTTTGGGGCAGTGTGGTAGATTTTTCGTCGGGTAAGATTACTTAAGGTTTTTAAGATTACTTAAGGCTTTGGAGTCTTCGCCAGGTCACGTTTGATTTGTGGATTTGATGATTTGACGATTTTGGTGATATGTGAATGGGTCTTCGGGCAATGAGTATGCAGGCTTTTAAGTTTCTGTTGTATTCGAATACTAAGAGTTGTGAGTATTTTTGACATGCTATGGACATTATGACAAGGCTTACGTTTCCTTACAAGGTTTAACATTCAATAATATCAGACATTTTGATAATATTTGACATTTTGTTTAGTGATGAGTGACGTTCTTATGTAACTGACTTTCTATAATGTCACTTCAAATGCAACTCAAACAGTACAGATTTAGTGACAGCATATTCACTGAAGAGTTTGTAGTGATTCAACACCTTAAAGCTAGGTTAGTTACAAAATTTAATATATTTGTTGTAAACAATCAAAAAACCTTGATGACCAAATTTTGACAAAGGAACATACTTTCTGTTTTATTAAAATTCAGAATGAATGTCAGTATATTTCCATAAACTTTGTACATAAACATTCTATTACAAGTGTCACAAGTTCCATAAGTGTCAAATATTAACAAAATGGCGACAAAGTTGCAAAAACTTCTCGAACTCTCCAAAACCACATTCACTGCACTCACAAAACAAATATTCGAATAAATAAAATCTTGCAAACATTGTCAATGCATATAGATCGTCCGAAGATCCTCCACATCCAAGATATAATTTAAGAAGATCGTAAAATCGGTTGGACGTCAAAGTAAACGAAATCCAATCGCCGAGACAGCAGTTTAAAAGATACATGGAGAGATAAAGTCAGATACTTGGATCACAGCCACATATAAAAATGTTTCATTGAGTGTCAAGGTACTTTATGCAATATATCGAGTTGAGAGCCATAACGTGGGTCGATAACACTCTTCCGTGATTTATATGCGTTTGTACTGTGTTCCGCCATTTTGAGGTTACTGGCGGTTTAAGACTGTCGGGAATTTTTTGGGTCCTTAATAGATCAGTTTTTTAAGGTACTTAAAGAAATATGTTTTGGGCTTTTGGAGAATTGTTTTTTGGATTTTGAGAGAATTATTTTTTAGGTTTTTGAAAAATTATTTTTTGGGTATTTAAAGAATCATATTTTAGGTTTTTATAGAATTATTTTTTGGGTACTTAAAGAATGATATTTTAGGTTTTTATAGAATTATTATTTGGGTACTTAAAGAATGATATTTTAGGTTTTTAAAGAATTATTTTTTGGTTTCTTAAGAAATTATTTAGAAATACAAGAAAATCTGAAGAAATTATTTTTAAGTACTTAAAAAATTATTCTATCACTTTACATAAAATAAAAATACTCAAGTATTCATAAAATGAATACTCAATTGCTAAAAGCTTGTAAGTCTTTAAAGAATTATTGTATTAAGTTTTTGAACACCACTGCGAGAATGGACACCGCCATTTTTTGTCGCGGAGCTGAACGCCGCCATTTTGGTTTCGCGGAGTCATACGCCGCCATCTTGTACTCCGACATCTCCGCCATCTTAGCTACACTAAACAGAAGTGTGTAACTAAAAAAAGTAAAAAGAAATTAATGTAACACACTGCCCCAAATTACTATATAAGTTGCCTTCGCCTCAACTTGCTGTGCAGACCAAAACTTATCTAACCTGTGAATCTACGACCCAACAAACTATAAAGAAACTATCGTTGGCAGTGCTGTTTTCCAGGAACTCCCTTTGCAAGCTTTAATATTTAATATACCTCGTTTTTAGATATATTTGACGAACTCGCTGTCATGCATCTTTTACTTACTTGTCAGATAATTATTGAAACTAAAAATGTAGGTACAGAAATGAATATCAAATTCAAACAAGAAGAATAAAAATGTGAAATTCGAAAACTTTTGATGAATGAAATTTGAATTTTACATTTTTTATTCGTAACTTCTTTAAAATTTTTATAAAGTCTACTAAATTATAAATAGTTTTTTATTGCAACATTGTGTGCGCCACAAGAAGAGTTCTGGCAATAAACCAAAATATAATTGACTAAAGCAGTCAACAAGTAAAAATAAAATCAGTAAAAAGGAAAGTAAACTTTTTTTAAATTTGCAGAACTAATCTTGTGATATCGATAGACGATAACTGTCATGGCGCAGGTCATACGTATCACTTTACAGACATTTACGACCATAAGCTATATTTCTATGTTTCGAAAGTAAAAGAACGCATGGTCAATTTATCTTGAATCGTTCTGCAGCGAGTTCGTTCATTCACATCTATTTGATACCAAAGATATCTCAGTATCGCGGGAGACTTGCACCAAGGACGTACTGATTCATTGTTTTTGCAGATGAGTCGACCTTGATAGCTTCAACCTTGTTCCAGTCTTCCTCTCCGCACTGTGCAAAGATCTTGATGATTAAATAATACATATTTAGAGTGTGGCAGTCATTTTTAATTTCCATGACCTTGAAATAGTTTATTAAGGTCGTTGTTCTTGTAATACGATAGGAAATAGAGAAATAATTCTAGTTTCTTTTTCTTTGGCAAAATTATAGTAATTTTTTATGATTGTTTGCGTTTGATAAAGTAATTCAGAAATCTTGAAAATTTGGTTTTTCAAATTTCAGAAATTTTTACAAGTCCCTAGACTTTTAAGTTTTTGAACACATAAGTCCCTAGATTTTCGAGTTTTTAAACACATAAGTCCCTAGATTTTCAAGTTTTTAAACACGTAAGTTCCTAGACTTTTAAGTTTTTGAACACATAAGTCCCTAGATCTTCGAGTTTTTGAACACATAAGTCCCTCGATTGTCGAGTTTTTAAAGACATAAGTCCCTAGATTTTCGAGTTTTTAAACACGTAAGTTCCTAGACTTTTAAGTTTTTGAACACATAAGTCCCTAGATTTTCGAGTTTTTGAACACATAAGTCCCTAGATTTTCAAGTTTTTAAAGACATAAGTCCCTAGATTTTCAAGTTTTTAAAGACATAAGTCCCTAGACTTTCAAGATTTTAAACACATAAGCCCCTAAACTTTCAAGTTTTTGAAATATGTCCTTAGACTTCCAAGTTTTCACATAAGTCCCTAGACTTCCAAACTTTTAAACACATAAATTCCTAGGCTTCCATAAATTCCTAAGTTTCTAATCCCCTAGTCCCTAGATCTCCATATTCCTACATTCCAAAATTCCTAGATCCTCAAATTCCTAGAACCCAAAATCCCTAGATTTCTATATTCTTAGATCCCCAAATCCCCAGATCCCCAAGTTCCCAGATCTCCAAATTCCTAGATTTCAAAATTCCGAGATCTAAAATCCTCTAAAATTCCTAAATTCTCAATTTTCTAAATTTCTAAATCCCTAGATTTGCAAATTCCTAGATTCCCAAATTCCCAGATCCCCAAATTCCCAGATCTCTAAATTTCTAGATTCCCAAATTCTTAGGTTCCAATATCCCTAGATCTAAAATTCCTAGATTCCCAAATTCCTACATTTGTAAATCCCTAGATTCCTAAATTCCTACATTTCCAAATCCCTAGATTCTCAAATTCCCACATTTCCAAATCCCTAGATCCCCAAATCCCTAGATTTCCAAATTTCTAAATTCCCAATTTCCTACATTTCTAAATCCCTATATTCAAAAATTTCTTCATTCCCCAATTCCCTAGATTCCCAAATCCCTATATCTCCAAATTTCTAGAGCTCCAAATTCCTAGGTTCCCAAATTCCTACATTTCCAAATCCCTAGATTCTCAAATTCCCACATTTCCAAATCCCTAGATCCCCAAATTCCTAGATTTCCAAATTTCTAAATTCGCAATTTCCTACATTTCTAAATCCCTATATTCAAAAATTTCTTCATTCCCCAATTCCCTAGATTCCCAAATCCCTATATCTCCAAATTTCTAGAGCTCCAAATTCCTAGGTTCCCAAATTCCTACATTTCCAAATCCCTAGATTTTCAAATTCCCACATTTCCAAATCCCTAGATCCCCAAATTCCTAGATTTCCAAATTTCTAAATTCCCAATTTCCTACATTTCTAAATCCCCATATTCCCAAATTTCTACATTCCCCAATTCCCTAGATTCCCAAATCCCTATATCTCCAAATTTCTAGAGCCCCAAATTCCTAGGTTCCCAAATTCCTACATTTCCAAATCCCTAGATTCTCAAATTCCCACATTTCCAAATCCCTAGATCCCCAAATTCCCAGATTCCCAAATTCCTAGATCCCCAAATCCCTAGATTTCCAAATTTCTAAATTCCCAATTTCCTACATTTCTAAATCCCTATATTCCCAAATTTCTACATTCCCCAATTCCCTAGATTTCCAAATCCCTAATCTCCAAATCCCTATATCTCCAAATTCCTAGATTCCCAAATTCCTAAAGTCCCCAGTTCCTATATTTCTAAATCCCTATATCCCTAAATTTCTACTCCCTCACATCACTCTCCTATTTTCCAAATCCGCAAAACCCCAGAAAGATATTCCCAAACTCCCCAAAATTCCCTAGATCCCACTCTCCACTAACCTCAATCACCACATTAGTATCAATAGAAAATTTGAACTGATCAAAATTGAATATATTTTCTAAATTCCTAAACTTGAAATTCACCAAATTCCCTAGATCTCAATATACACTGCCACTGATGAATACATTTCAGTTGATAAGAAATTTGAAGACGACAAATTGAAAATGGCTACCGTACTCTGCATAATTATCTAACTCATCAAGATAAGTTATTTATCTTGCAACTAGATATCTCCTTTCTGCAAGCCTTCCGATAACGTTTAGAGACCCGTACGGCCGACAAGATGACATTGCTCGATAAACCGGACCTAGATAGGCGGTAGGATCCACGAGACAGAAAAGAAATTCGCGGATACCTGTAAATTTATACATATATACATAAATATATATATATATATAAATATATAAATACGTATGAAATTATATAAATAAATAAATAAATAAATGGTACGTTTATAAACTATTACCATGTGTTCTGGGATCAAATTGTCTAATTAAAGCGGCTAAAGGGGTGAATGATCGATAAACGTTATTATAGTATCTTGTTAAATGTTAAAGATGACACATATCGCAGCCATTCGTCGAATTCACGCGATTGCCAAGTGATTGCCGACTAATTAGCGTAATTCTAACCGCTTCTATTCCCTATTTTGTAAAATAATACCTCTCACACAGCCCGTTTGTAAGTTTGTACATTATACGAATTTTTCCATGGAAATACGAAAGTCGAGAAAAAATTAGGCGAGACATTACTGTAGCGTTAACGAGCGACCAGGGCTGGACTAAGTTTTCACGGAACCCTGAGAACATTTAATTCATAGATGGATTTAATATAACATTTTTCAAAAATAAATTGTGTTTGTGTTTGAAGTTTGACTGTGCGATATTTTTCTACGTTGAAATGAGAATATATAATTTTTCTATTTTTTATTTTGGAAATTTTGTATAAAAATTTAAGGATAAGATGTGTAATATAACAGTCAAATGTCATATGTTAATAATAATAGTAACATGTATTAGGTTAGGTTAACATATGTTTGATTTATAATCATATTACATATGTGAAGTTAGTTTAACATACGTTTGATTGATAATCATATTACATATGTTAGGTTAGTTTAACATATGTTTGATTGATAATCATATTAACATATGTTAGGTTAAGTTAACATATGTTTGATTGATAATCATATTACATATGGTAGGTTAGGTTAACATATGTTTGGTTAATAATCATATTAACATATGTCAGGTTAAGTTAACATATGTTTGATTCATAACCATATTACATATGTTAGGTTAGTTTAACATATGTTTGATTGATAATCATATTACATATGTTAGGTTAGTTTAACATATGTTTGATTGATAATCATATTACATATGTTAGGTTAGGTTAACATATGTTTGGTTAATAATCATATTAACATATGTCAGGTTAAGTTAAGTTAACATATGTTTGGTTAATAATCATATTAACATATGTCAGATTAAGTTAAGTTAACATATGTTTGGTTAATAATCATATTAACATATGTCAGGTTAAGTTAAGTTGACATATGTTTGGTTAATAATCATATTAACATATGTCAGATTAAGTTAAGTTAACATATGTTTGGTTAATAATCATATTAACATATGTCAGTTTAACTTAAGTTAACATATGTTTGGTTGATAATCATATTAAAGTAACCTAATCTAACATACGTAATATGATTACTAATCAAACATATGTCAGGTTAGATTACTTTAACATATGTTTGGTTTAATAATCATATTAAAATATGTGTGAATAAAAACTATATATCAATAAAAATAAATGTTAATAAAAACAGTCATATGTTAACATAAATAGCGATAGAAACGAAGGGTTCTATAAAATCTTAGTCCAGCCCTGTTCTCTAGCCACGTAGAACCACGTATGGTAACACGTGACACCGACAGGAAATAACCAGACAGCCGGAGGACAACGGTTTGTCGTCGGAAGTCCGTTAATATTATATTTTTAACAGGAAACCGCGATGAACGCGAAGGACTTGCCAGGTTTCTAAGAAAAATGGGATCCTTCAAAGGATTTCCGAGGAAATGCTGACTCCTGATGAAACTACCAGCCATGTGGTACTGTTATTAATTTTTCTTACGTTTCGGTTACACGCTGTCGATTACCGCTGTGCTCGGACGTAGATGACGTATTCCCGTAATCAATACTAGCATTTGGCTTTGTAGTGGACTATTATTCATTTACTATAATTATAAATATAATTTATTTTAAAAAATCACTTAAATGATTTGAAGATTCAATGTTAATGAAGGTTAAAATTATTTTGTTGTAAATATTAATTTTTCGGTGATGTATAAGTTTTTGAGGTTATACTAGTAATTTGTCAGTTTTAAGGTTATGAAAGTGAGTCCTCAACATTGCACTATGGGTAATGCTTCTTTGGTATAATCAGTGTGACAATTTTACTTAATTTTAATTCTTTTAAACCACTTGTGCCTTGTATGGAATATAATCTATTAAACAAAGTATCATAGATTTGTTTAAAAAAAATTCTTTTATTTATCATAAAAAAGTTGTTTAGCAATTTTAACATACTTTTGTATGAAATATAATTTCAACTACTCTTCAATATTTTCAAATTCAATTTCAATATAAACATCAGTTATTTCCACGTATTTTTAAATTTCTTTATTTTGCAAGTTTAATAACATTTTTTTTAAAAAATGTTAAAAACTTCATAATTTATAACATTTATGTTATGCAACAAAATATAAGGTTTCAGTATATATTTTTAAACAAATTTATTTAAAATATCATGTTGAAAAGTTTTTCAATTAAATATTTCAATTAAATCTCAGTTTTTTAATTAAATAAATTCATCATTTTTGAAGTATTAAAAAAAAGTTTGTAACAAATTAATTTACCCAGAGTTAAATTTACAAATTTAATTACACAGAGAAAGTATCGAAAAAACATTTAAAGTTGCAATAGAAAATGGCGTTAAATTGCAACAATATGGCGAGCTTCGAGACACCTTCACTCAACGCGTGTTTCCATTCGTTTGGTTCGACTGGCTGTCTGGGAACGAGAAAGACCCCAGTAACCGTTTAGATATCGTGTCGTTGTGTCAGTAACGGTGAAATATATTGTTAGCATTGGCGTAACTACGCAGGATCCAGGGTGGATCTGGCACTCTCGGAATATAGGTTATGGCTTCACATGTAGCGAAAGGGGTGTGAACGTAAATACGTCTTAATATATTTCACGTTATGAAATTTGAAATTTCATTGGTGAAATGTTAAATTTTGAAATTGTCGAATTTGATGAATTTGTGAATTTCTAAAATAGTGAATTTTCCAATTTTTCTGATGCATTTGCAAATTTTTTAATTTACAAATTATAATATTTAATTATTTATATTTGTACATTTGCAAGTTTTACAATTTTTTAATTTTCTAGTATTCAAATTTTTGAGGACCAGAATTCTCAAATATTAAAGTTACTGAATTCCCTAGACTATAAATTCCTAGACATAAATTCACTAGACCATAAATACCTTAAAGTATGAATTCCCTAAATTCTAAATTCCCTAGACCATAAATACTCTAAAACATAAATTCCCTAGATCATGGCTTCCCACGTTTCTAAATCAACAAAATTTCCAATTTTCAAATTTTCAAATCTACAAATTCTGAATATTTAACTTGTTTATCCCCAAATTCCCTAGTTTATAAAATTCCAAGTTCCAAAATTCCTAGATTACAAATTCCCAAAGCTCAAATTTCTAAATTTCTAAATTTACAAATCTTGAAATCCTTAAATTCTGAAACTCTAATAGCCAAATCTTGAATTCCTAAATTTTCAAAATATCTTATTTCTCAAATTTTCAAATTTTTAAATATTTGACTTCCGATAGTTCCAAATTCTTAAACTCCCTATTTGTGAAATTTGTAATTCTCAAAATTCCCTATTTGCAAATTCTTAATCCTCAAATTTCCCTGTTTACAAATCCCTAACTTGCAAATTACTAATTCTCAAATTTCCCTATTTCTAAAATTTCTAATTCCTAAAATTCCCTATTTTCAAATCTCTAACTTGTAAATTCCTAATCTTCAAATTTCACTCCCGTTAAATCCCTAATTCTCAAATTTCCCTCTCGTTAAATCCCTAATTCTCAAATTTGCCTCTCATTAAATCCCTAATTATCAAATTTCCCTCTCATTAAATCCCCAATTCTTAAATTTCCCTCTCGTTAAATCCCTAATCCTCAAATTTCCCTCCCGTTAAATCCCTAATTCTCAAATTTCCCTCTCGTTAAATTCCTAATCCTCAAATTTCCCTCCCGTTAAATCCCTAATTCGCAAATTTCCCTCTCGTTAAATCCCTAATTCTCAAATTTCCCTCTCGTTAAATCTCTAATTCTCAAATTTCCCTCTCGTTAAATCCCTAATTTTCAAATTTCCCTCTCGTTGAATACCCAATTCTTAAATTTCCCTCTCGTTAAATCCCTAATTCTCAAATTTCCCTCTCATTAAATCCCTAATTCTCAAATTTTTATACTCGACACCCTTTCCATTTCCAAACTCTCAAACCTCTAATCATCTCTAACGAAACCAACTACCTCCAACAGCACCAAATTCCTCGTAAACTTTCCAAATTTCCAAACTTCTCATTTCCAATAAAAAGTTCTCACCTTCAAACTATCAAACTCCAATCATCGAAGAATCGACCCAAACGCAACCCTAATCACCCTGTCTCAACCAAAGTTCCACTCCGTACAAAAATCAGTTCCCCTCGAGTAGTTACGCCAATGGTTGTTAGCGTTTGTTAAAATCCGGAGAGACCGAAATTACAGCGGAAGCTTTGTACATACGAACGTTCTATCGACCGACAGATACACCACACGCAGATACATACGTGGACACGCAAACAAACAGACACACGTACGTGTCGAACCGTGCCAAATGATATTATTGAAACGATCGAAACGTTTTCGATAAATTTTACCCTAGCCAGTTAAGCGTACCGAGAAAATGTTGGCCACGGAAGCGCGACCTCGACGCTTTCGTCCCGGAAAACGGAACTCGATTTCCGTGGTGACACGCGTTACCGTATTTCGTTCTATGCTCCCCCTCCTTCCGCCCTTTAAATCCCCGATCCCCGCGTCCCGTTGTTCCCGGAATCTTCGAAAGCCTTTCGGGATGCCAAGCGGCAAACAAAAAGGATCACGTACGCGGTGTTCCGATGTCTGAACTCGATGCTCGATTGGCGCCGATTCGAAAGAAACTCAATGTTTCTCCGACTTTTCTGGCTTCGAGCTTTTCGTGCGACGAAATTCGATGCTTGCCATCGGGTACTTTAGTTCCTGAAAATTTCGGGGCGGAATTATTGCTCTGCTCGTGATTATAATAAAAAGAACGCTTGAGGTGGATGGTCGTATACTCGGTCCGCCATTTTGGGACCGAGAGCGCGAAATTTGAATGCGGATCTGGACAAACAGGTGGAAACTTGTAATTTTTTTAATTTAATTAAAAACGTTTTGTTGCTTTATTACTGTTCTTCTATTTTAGTAGTCTTTTGTTTTATTTTTTACTGTTCTTTTGGTTCATCGTATTTTATTTATTGAGCTATTTTTTGCTGAACTTCTTCTTTGCTATTTTAATGTTCTACTGTTTTATTTGAATGTTTGTAATATTTTACTGTTCTGGTTTATTATTCTAATGTTCTTCTGTTTTACTATTTTATTATTTTATTGTTCTTCTGACTCAATTTAACTAAATTTACAAAATATTAAAAATTATAAGTTGTCCTAATTTTTTTACCAGAGACTGCAAAATTATATAATTTACATTCTTATTATAGTAAATAATTTTTCAACAAAAAATTGTACCTCAAAATTTGGTAATAATTGATTTTTCGTTTCACGAAAAGTAATAATCGAGGATGGAAATAAAATATACTAATTTAATATTGAAAGATGAAAGTTGGAGAAAACAATCAATTGGAACACCGTACGTATTTCCATAGGTATAATAAATACTGGAGTAACTAGATAGTAACTAGGGTGAGCCTGGTTCGATATAATGTGGACTATTAATTCAAATTTTTGAATTTTTATATATTGAAAATTCCGGGGTTCTAATTTCCAAATTTTCAAATTCCTAATTTTCCAAATTTTTAAATTTCCGAAATTCTCAAGTTTCCTAAATTTAAAAATTTTCCATTTCTTAAATTTCTAAATCCACAAATCACCAAATCCGTAAATTTCAAAATTGCCAAATCCCCAAATTTAAAAATTTGCAAATTTTCAAATCGTAAAATGTCAAAATTCCCAAATCTCCAAAATCCCCAAATCTCCAAATTTTCAAATCCCCAAATTTCCAAAAACTCAATCAACTCTAAAAAACGGTCACACAATAACAAAAAGCACCGAACCCGGCCCACCCCACCAAAATCTCCCAACCACTCCACCGCCACACGAAAATGTCGAAAGATGAAAAAATAAAAGAGCGATCTTTTCCACGTGTTTTTACATTCAGAGCATCGCCCTGTGAACTGTTGCTCGGTGAATTGAATAGTTTGTAATACATTCTGTATACATACGTTAAACACGTTAAATATCGATTGTACCGTAACACGGTCTCAAGCGTTAAATAGTACTATTAAACAATAAATTGTATACAATACGAATAATCAATTTAGACTATGTGTATAGATATATTATATATATAAATATTAACAAGACACTTTAATATTAATCCGTACGAGAAAATTGTTCTTTCACTTCGTAACGATAGTGATCCGACATTTGTACTATATTTTCGAGGGCTCGACAACAGATAAGTTCAGACACCTTGCGTGTATAAATAAACAATTGAAACAATAAACGATAAGAGTGACGTTACGTGAACTAAAATATGTCCGCCGTGAAACACTTTGTCGTGTTTGATTCGTTTTTAAATTTGTTATATTTAGGGTAAGCGTGTTTCTTTTGTAAAATACGAGGGTGCAATTATCCGAACGATTTGAGAATTTAAAGACGAATTCACGTAATTACATAACGAAGATACGAAGAATGGAAACTGTAAATTTTACTAATTAATCAAACGCATAGTACATAAAGCAGCTTTTCAAAATTGGAGATACCAAGTTGTAAAGATATAAAGCTCAACGATGAAAGATACTCGAAAAGTAACTTGTTAAACGATTATTTCAATTATAGGAAAGTTAGATAAAGTCTATATTCTATAGTCAGTTACGGAAATTATCAAATTTTTATCTGTTCTAGCGCGTGTCGCGTTTCGCTATTATTCAATTAATTTCTAGTTTGTTAGTTTCGAATCAGGGAACTCGTACGAGTTGTTTTGCTTGTTTACAAGATGATTTAATGGCAGAATGAAATTTTCGTAATGTACCATACGCGAACGTCACATATTTTTACAACGGAGAGATTTTTGCGCAACGTTCAGTCTGTCACGTTTTCCGATGTTTTTATTTAATGTTACCGTCGATGTTAATGCATTTAATGGCGTTGCGAAGTTTACGGAAAGGATTGTCGGAGATGTTTAATTTTGTAACGAATTGTAAACTTATGTAACTCAAGGAGCCTCAGATTTGCATTGTCTTTATTGTTAAAATGTAATGTTTAATAAACTTCTGTTATATTCATTATACTGTTGTTATTTATTTATTTTAATACCAGTGAAATATATTATGTCTGTAATTAACATTTACGAAATTGATCACATTCGCTTTATACTGACTTTCGTTTATTTCATTTACTATTTTAAAACCTTGGGAATTTAAACATTTGCAAATATGGAAAATTATTAGAAAATTTTTAAAAATGATCATTTGGAGATTTAGTTTTGTTAGATTTTAGGAAACTTGTAAATTTTAATCTTTAGAATTGTAGAAATGATAATTGAATGACTTTTGCTATTACCATTATGGAAGGTCGGTAAAAATTAAAATTCGATCAACGCCATCTAGCGTTTTGCGTTTTAAACCTACTCCTGGTAGCAGGATCGCAGAAAAGAGAAGAGGTATCCGAAGTAAGAGGTATAGTAGATTGGACCAAGTCATAAATAATTTATTTTACTGTAAAATATTTTAACCTTGTCATTTATAAATTAGGACTATTAAGTACAGTCTGATGTACGTCAAGCAGATATTTCTTCAAACCCACTATTGCAATTAATTTAAATAATTATAAAGTATAACATATAAATTTAATAGATAGATATGAAGTTTAGTAAAACAATATTTTAGATCAAGACATTAATAATTTATTTTACTGTAAAATATTTTAACCTTGTCATTTATAAATTAGGACTATTAAGTACAGTCTGATGTACATCATGCAGAAATTTCTCCAAACCCATTATTGCAATTAATTTAAATAATTATAAAATATAACATATAAATTTAATAGATAGATATGAAGTTTAGTAAAACAATATTTTAGACCAAGACATTAATAATTTATTTTACTGTAAAATATTTTAACCTTGTCATTTACAAATTAGGACTATTAAATACAGTCTGATGTACATCATGCAGAAATTTCTTCAAACCACTGTTGCAATTAATTTAAATACCTAAATAATAATGTTATAATTTATAAAATGTATCATAGAATCTATCAGACAAACGTGAACTTTCAAAACAAGTTTACCAAGATAGTTCCTCATCGCGAAATTTCACGATAAGAAAGCATAGCCCGCGCTTGCATAAAATTGCAACACCGACTTAGCCGCTAGTCTCCGATGGCGCCAAAAATGTTCCCCTCGCTCCGTTCCAGACGAAACGAGATTACTATGCGCTCGACTGTTTGCCGATCAGCTCACAGCCATAAAAGCGCGTTAATTCTTCGAGCGGATGGTGAATCGCGGAATCCGAGCGCAATCATCGGATTACAATCGATCGACATGGAAAAACACGATCGAAGCGGCTCATCGTTTAAATTCGATGGTGTTTAGAGCAAACACGTGCGATAAACAGCGATAACGATCGAAAGGAAAAGTAGTCGCAAATAACAGTCTTGTTTAATCGTGAATCAAGATAAGACAAAATGGCACCGTCAGAATCGGCCACGATCGAGATGCGATTACGAGAGAGAATGTTTTCATTCTTGTCGTGTCGTTTACGGGGATCAACAAATTCTGGCTTCGAAAGGCGTCGATGGAGGAACGCTGGAGGAACTGACTGAAATTTTCAAGTTCAAAATTTACTGTAATTTGGAAAGTTTCAAAGTTTTAAGGATGACGAATGAGAAGGATTTGAGCGAGGTATTGTGCGTGAACAATCCGGTGAAGATTATAAATAATGAGGGAAAGGATAATGGTGATTTGTTGAGGACGAAAGTGTACAGAAGAAGATGGCTGATGCTGGGGTTGTTCAGTTTGTACTCGTCTCTGTGCAGTTTACAATGGGTGCAGTATTCGATTATCGCCAACATTGTCAGCAGGTATTTGATGTTGGAGCTAGCTTTGGATAATTTATTCAAAATAGAAAATTTGCAATCCAAAAATTTTTGGTGTAAACTTGGAAAATGTGGAAGTATTTTTGTTGGATTTTGACAACATAGTCAGCAAGTATTTGATGGTTGAAGTTGCAGGTCTTAGCTTTGAATAATTTATTCAAAATAGAAAATTTGCAGTCCAAAAATTTTTGTTGCAATCTTGTGAAATTTGTGGAAAATGTGGAGGGGTTTTTGTTGGAGTTTTGGAAAAGAATTTTTTGAGATGTTTGAGAGAAGTTTAGTGCAGAAGTATAGTTTGGTGATTTTTGGGTAATTTAATATATGGATGTTATAAATTAATGAATATAGTTATTGTACTAATAGAAAAATATTAGAAATGTAATAGGATGTGAGTATTAATTTTGAAATAAAATGCAGAGGATAGTTGTAAATTTAATTTCGTAAAATTTTGGTTAATTAAATGATCAATGATTGTTGTAAATTAATGAAAATATAGTGTAATCATTATAGTGTATTATAGTATGATAAATATTATATTATAATATTAAATATCATATTATAATATTATTATATATTATATGTATATGATTAGGTTAGGTTAGGTTAGGTTGGGTATATTATAATATTCTAATATATAATTAGTAGGTTAGGTTAGGTTAGGTTTATTAAATTAATATTATACTATGTTGTTTAATATTATTATAATATGATAAATATATATATAATGAATGATATTAAATAATTATTAATTTTGTGAAAAAATGGAAGTTAAGGCCATAAATTTAATTACTGACTCTTTGGTTAATTAAAAAACTATCAAATATTAAAAGTTAATGAATATAATAAATTAATGAATTATCAGTAAACTAGCAATAAATATTAATAAATGTTTTAAAACAATATAGTTATTGATTTTGATATAAAACATCCACAAAGTAATCTGATAATAAATTAAAAATTCCCACAAATATTTTGTTTACCTAATTTATTACATCATTATTATAACATTGAAAATACATTGGATAACAATTAAAAATAAAAATATTAACCTACTTTTGTTTCAAATCTGATGATAAAGAAAATTGCATCACCTACTCTGAAATTAATAATTAATTTCTCGAATGAACACAAAAGATACCTTATCAAGCTTAAATGATGATTATCAGACTAATTCTTTGGTTCCCTATTGATTAGATAAACCTTTGCCACCTGCAATGTAAACATACAGAACACTATATTATTTTTTCTTGAATTTTCATCAAATTTATTAGTGTTACTATCTTACAATTAATTGGTACATTTAGTACTTTTTATTTTTACTTATTGTTGTTTTTTGTTTAATTACGTCGTGTCTTAATCACAGAAAATTGATAATTGTTACGTGACTGATAGTGAGTTTGATAAGTTTATAATGTGATGTCATAACAAGATGATATGATGATAATAATGATGACATAATAAATATGATGATGTAATATTATAATACAAGAGTAATAATAATAATTATAATAATAATGTAATATAACAAATTTAATAATGTAATAATATTATAATATAATAAAAAGAATAACAATGTAAAAAACAGTGTAATATAATTATACAATAACATGTGACTTAATATAAGTTGGATATGTAACATACATGTTATACATATAACAAATTTAATAATATAACAGTATTATATTATAGTAAAAATAAAAATAATGTAAAAAGCATAGTAACATAATAATATAATAACATTGTTAATCATATGTTAATTATCACAAGTCATATGTAACATGTGACTTAATATATGCCACATATGTAACATATATTATACATATAATATGTGATAAATAATATGGCAGGATAATTACTAAAAATTATTTTTACATATTTTTGTTCAATTATTTCTATTAATTCACTGAATATACATTATTTAAATAAATTATTTGAACAAATTATTTTTAATAAAAATTGTTAGAATGAATAGTAATTATTATTTGACTAAATTATTTCAATAAATGAATTGAATCTATATTTGTTGAACAAATTATGTTGAACATAAATTATTAAAATAAATAATAATTATAATTGCACTATAAATTATCAAAATAAATTACTTAACTATAAATCAATCCCTCAAACAACAAATCTCACAAAATTAATTTAACAAACTGTTTGAACAAATTATTTTGAACACAAATAATTAAAATAAAAAATAACTACAATTTCATTATAAATTACTAAAACAAATAACCCAAATAAATTACTCAACTATCTCTCAATTTCTCAAACAAAAAATCTCCCAAAACACTCAAAAACAAAAATGTCGACCCCAAAATAAAAAAAAAACAACAAAAACCAAAGAAATAAAAACACCTATTAATCCAAAGCTTAATTAATCGTAACAAACTCCACGATAGAGAAATGTGAACATTAACGTTTATAGTTTGAAAAAAAACTTGTTCAGGTACTATGGTGTCTCTTTACTAGCTGTTGACTGGACGGCGATGTCGTTCATGGCTTACTACGTGATTTTCTTCTCCCCTGCCTCGTATATTCTGGATCGTTGGGGTCTTAGATGGGGTAATATTGTGGGATGTGGTCTTGGTTGCCTTGGTTCATGGATCAAAGTTCTGTCCGTCAGTCCGGACGGATTTTATGTCACCTTCGTTGGACAGTCTTTGGTCGCTATCACACAGGTCAGACATTTAATCGTACTCTTTTTTATCTTCCAACAATTTTCGCCGAAACAGTTTTCTTCCAACAATTTTCATTTGGTATATTTTCTTTCAGCAATTTTCATTTGACAAATTTTCTTTCGACAATCTTTCATTTGATAAAACTTTCAACAATTTTCATTTGACAAATTTTTCTTTCAACAATTTTCATTTGAGAAATTTTTCTTTCAACAATTTTCATTTGAGAAATTTTCTTTCAACAATATTCATTTAACTGTTTCTATAAAATAAGTTTGTGTTAATTCTTCAAAATTAATGTTTGCAAAAGTAAATTTAAGGAATAATAGAATAATTGTTTACAGTAATTTAATTATTAACAGTTATTTCTTTTTACACGTCTATATGCTATTATCTGTAAATTTGCACTAATATTATGAAATTGCTATTTGACTATAAAGTAAATTTATATAATAATATAATAATTGTTTATAGTAATTAAATTATTAAGAGTCATTTCTCTATACAGTATTTATTAATTGCATTCTAAAGTTAGAGTTATGAAGTCATACCTTTGAATTTTTGAAAAAAAATCAAATTAATTTTGAAACTGATTAAACTTATTTAAATGAACTATGATGAATTTCTATATTCACAAGATTTGTATTTATAAACTTCTATGTCACTAAAATCTTCTATCTCAAACTTGCTATATCCCTAGAATTTTATATTCCAAAATACCAAAATTTCTACCTTCAAAAAATATAAAAATGCAAAATACAATTTTCAAACAAGTAAGTCAAACAGTATAACTTTCATCTAATATTCAATAATAAATTATTTGGACCTACATATTCACTTAATTAAAATATACCATTTAAACATAAAAATCGCAAGTAAATCTCGAGTTGAATTGTACTAAAATTCTTACAAAACCAGTGCAGTAACTAAGTCATTTAAAAGTTGCGAAAGTACCTCGTTTCAGTAGTACAACCCTGTTTTAATCAGACCGTTGCAGTTTTAAGTAGTATAAGCCTTGATACAACCGACACATACGAGCGAAATAAACAATTAATCCTGTACACACAGTAGTCACTTGATACATCTTAAGCTGTAGATGATTAACTCTGTTGGTGCATATTCAATGTTTTTTAACACTTGTTTGATCAAACTTTCATTTTATCACTGGAACTCGTTTACGAACCTCTTATTTTAATTTACGAAATGTGTTAAGGTTATTCTGTTTTTGAAAATTGTAATTTTTAGTGAAATGTTCACTCATTTATTTATTTATTTTTAATTTTAATTTTTGAATGCATTAGTGATAAATAAATTTTCACATAAACATTTCAAGGGACACTTTATTTTATCTCTCACATAATTTGTAAATTTGCAAATTTAATTTCGTTTACTTTATAAATAAAGACAGTAAATTAATTTTCTCAAGTCACAATTTTAAACAAATTTTCTTATATTCCTTCTTCACAATTTAAAAAAAATTCAAGAAAATTACAAATGACATCTGATATAAACCTTGACAATATTTTTTCATAAAATAAAATTTCATATACAACAACCTTTTGCAATTAATAAACGTCATGATACATTTTTAAACATCCCCAAAAAAGAAGCTTAATTAATGCTAAAATGGAACCTAAATGCTATTTCTTAATACCAAACTCTTAATACTAGTCTTCCTTTCCTATAATAATAATAATATTAAAATTAAGAACAAGTGTCGAAACAAATATAATCCTTCCACGAGCAATTTCTTCACCTCCGCAACTAACAAACACAGAAACTGCTCAGCAACATGTTGTAAATTATTACTAATACGAGGCATTACAAGTCTGCTCAAACTTTATGTATCCAGGGCTTAAAGCCGAAGCAGTATCTCGCAAAGAGATTTATGCGCGTTCACTGACTGCATTCCGAATTTAATGAAACCTCCATGACTTCTGCTGCAAAATTTATCGCCGCTTAAGATTTTTACGAATATTATTTCGCGCATGCGTGGGACGCTCCGAGAAGTTCTTTTGTGCTCAAAGGGGATTTGCGGGTTGTAAACGCTCGAGTTTCGGTTTACTTGGTTTTTTCAAGGTTTCTGTAAAGTACATTTGAAATGTTACATTTGTTTTGCAATGTTTGAATAGTGACGGAGATTGTTTTGTGATTTTTTTGTATGATTATTCAGTTATTTAGATAGAAGTTGAAACACCCTGTATATTTAGTTTGGTTCATTTAATTTAAATTATGGTAATTTAATATTGATATAAACTTTAAAACTAAACGTTAAAATTAGTTTAATATCACAAGAAATATATAGTAAATTTTTATTTGATGAATTCATGTAATTTTAATGTACGTTTTAAGAGTCTTTTATAGCAATCTTATATCTTAGTTTATTATTTTGCTTTAATATTGTTTTAATATTGAGTAGTTTAATATTAAAATAAACTAGTTTAACATCACAGTAAAATTTTTATTTGATAAGCTGTCTTATTTAAATCTCCATTTAAAGATTTTTATAGCAGTTCTTATATCTTTAACTTTATGATTTTTGACTCTTGAGAGCAATTACTGTAAACTAAACAGATTTCGTAATTATAAACCATAAATAAGTAATTTTTACCCATAAAATTTATTATAAAAGTTTATAAAACACATTCACAATAAATTTGAGCTGAATTAAAGAGATTTGAAGCCATTTTGTTGATAAAAAGCGTCTTTATGAGCGCAAACGCGTCTCCAAGAAGGCGGAGGAAGAAGAAGCGCCAAATTTCAAACTTTGAAACTATCAATCTTTCAAAATAATGAAACTTAAACATTTTATTATTAAACTAATATATAATATTGCTAATTTACAATATTTTTAGACAATGTAACTATGAAATAATATTACACCTATAAATTTTGTAATTTATTTATGTTTGACACAGTACGAAAATTGTTTCTACTTAAAATTTAGTACAGAATGAACTTATAGATGCAACTACAAGTTGAAAATAATAATTGTCTCTGTAATATTGTACAAATTAATTGTGAATTACTTAATCTTTATTATTTATGTTCTTTGTTATTTATTTCTTTATCTCTTACATTACTTACGTTTTCACTTACATTTTATGTTTCTCTGATTATATTGTTGATCACATTTTCTGTTTCTTATTAATGTCTTCTGATTTTCATTGATACGTTTCATTTTTCATATACATTTTTGTCAGTAATTTTCATATAATTTCATATACTTTTTGTCAGTAATTTTCCGTATGTCAACAACATATTTTTTTGTATTAGACACTAGTTTTAATTTTGCCGGGTCGACTCGCAGCTCAATGGTTCGGCACCAACGAACTGTCCACAGCAACCTCCTTAGGTATTTTCGGTAATCAGCTCGGAATAGCATTAAGCTTTCTGTTAACTCCGATGATTGTGAAAAATCGCGCAAACGTGGAGGACATTGGTGACGATCTGTCGCATCTTTTCTGGACCGTAGCAATTATCATCACGGTTATGTTTCTTCTAATTATAATACGTAAGTCTCTCCAAACAAAAAGTACAATTAAATCACAAAAAAAGTACAATAAATCACAAAATTATAACAAAGATGAATTTATTTGAAGTAGTTAACGTTATTTGAAGTAAAAGTTACAACAGCAATAAAAACGAATTTTGCTGAAAGATTGCAGATTGTAATACTTAACGATCAATTAATTTATTGGTACATTTATCTCGGTGAAACATGTTTCTGTATTGAGGCTACTGAAATTACATCTACTCAATAAATTATGTATCTCGTTATTAATCTTGTTTGAAGAACAAATCCGATTTACCTCGGTTATCGATGGGTGTTTGTGATTTATAATACTCATTTAAATCGTTTCGAATTTGATATGATTCTTAATTACTTCCCTGAGAATTTTATCAGTTTTGTTGCAATTTTTTAACTGTTTACAAACAGTTTATTACTAAATATTTTATTTCAATTTTTAATATTAGTTTTCGATCTTTAGATGAAAATATCACTTAAGGAGAATTTTGGATCTATGCAAAAATTTCTAAATTAAAATTTGTGTTATTGATGTTATAAGTTTTGCAAGTTTACTTAATGTAAGTTCGTATCAAATATAACTGAATATATATGTATAGTTAATATATAGGGAGGCTCAAAATTGAGGACACGTATAGTATGTTACATATATGATTCCAACTTGAGGTTCATACAGTATGTTACATATATGGTGGTTCAAAATTGAAGCTACCTGTAGTATGTTACATACATGGTAATTCAAAATTAAAGACACATATAGTACGTTACATATATGGTGGTCCAAACTTGAAGTCACATATAATATGTTACATATATGGTGATTCAAAATTAACGATACCAACAGTATGTTACATACACGGTGGTTCAAAATTGAGAACACATGTAGTGTATATAAAATTTTGTCCACCCTCCAAAAACCGTATTATTAATATTATAAATTTGACAAGTTAACGCAACGTAATATAAGTTTGTATTAAATATAATTGAACCGCAACCGTTTCACGAATATTAACTGTACACAGTGTTCGAAGAAAACCCGAAACTGCCACCGAGCAAAACCCGAGCTATGCAACAGTTGAATCAAATGGAAGTGGACGAAGGTTTCATAGAACCCGTTAAAAGATTATGTAAAAACAAATCCTACTTGTTACTCTGCAACTCGTACGGTCTGAGCATAGGTGTATTGAACGTGGTAGGAACGCTGTTGAATCAAATGTATCTCGCGCGTTTTGAGGTAAGCGGAAAACTTGGAAATCCATTTACAAACGATCGAAATTTCTAAATTTATTTAATATTGAACATTAGTGGTGGTTCAACATTTTTTTGCTCTCTAAAAATTTATGGTGTAAAAATTAAAGTAGTACGGTATCAAGGTTGAGTAAGTCTCAAGGTTAAAATTAATTATGGAACATTGTATTGCAGAATGGAGAAGAGGACGCAGGTAGAATCGGTTTGGTTATGACTATAACAGGAATGATAGGTTCAGTCAGTTTCGGAGTGCTTCTCGATAAAACGCATAAGTTCAAGTAAGATGGTCATGACACTGAACTACTGTTCTTTATTCAGGGTGCCTCATAATTATTGTAAGTCCCTGAAAAGGAGGGTAGTTGATGTCATTCTGAATAAGATTTCCCTTTACAAAAATGGGGTTTGAAGCTCCGTTTTTGAATTATTACGCGTTGGATTACCACGCGTTGGTTAACTACACGTTAGATTACCACGCGTTAGATTCCAACGCTTAGAATTACCACACGTTACATTACTACACGTTGGACTACTACGCGTTGCATTACTACGCGTTGGACTACTACCCGTTGAATATCCACGCACTGGATTACTACGCGTTGGATATCCACACGCCAGATTACTACGCGTTAGATTACCACGCATTAGATCCCTACGCTTAGAACTACCACGCGTTGCATTATTACGCGTTGGATTACTACGCGTTGAATATGCACGCGTTGGATTACTATGCGTTGGATATCCACACGCTGGATTACTACACGTTGTATTACTACGCGTTGGATTACTACGCGTTGGATTACTACGCGTAGGATTACCACATGTTGCATTACTACGCGTTGCATTACCACACGTTGCATTACTACGCGTTGGATTACCACGCGTTGGATTACCACGCGTTATCCGAAGCTGCCTCTCGCGTCTGCGCATGCGTCTCGCGCTCTGATTGGTCCGCGGTCTTCCTTAATAATAATTCAAAAACGAAGCTTCAAACCCCAATTTTGCAAAGGGAAATCTTATTCAGAATCACGTCAGCTACCCTCCATTTCAGGGACACTAATTATAAGACACCTTGTATATGTACTTTCATGATTTATTAAAAATGATAGTGCAGTAAACATATACAATTTTAAAATTGAATTACTGTGTATATGAAAAAGCATTTCATTTAAATCGATGATACTTTTAATTTCGAAGTACATATACTTCCATTAGTGCTCTTTTTAATATACAGTATTCTCCTTTATATTGAAACTGGACGTGTGTACGTATTTTCAGGCAAACGACCGTGATCGTGTATTTTCTCTCTCTATGCGGCCAAATATGCTTCTCTATATTCACTTGTCTCGAAATGAAATGGATGGTGTATCTGTCGGCCTTTCTCCTGGGGTACTGTATTCTCCTGCATTTATTTATTATTATTTATTACAGACCTTTACTATATTTCATCAGTTAGGTAAATCTTTATGTAAGTGTTCATATACTCGTACATTTTCAAATTTAATAAATTCTTTATTTCTCTTTTATTTAAATTAAGGTATTAACTCTTTAAAAATGGAACAATATACAATTTTTATAGCATCACAAAATATCGTTATAAAGTTTTAGATAATTCTGAAATAATTGTAAGATAATTTTGTTCAAATTTATATTTTGGAAAACTTATTGAAATAATTTAATGAAGGTTTAGTTTAAAGAAGAAATAATTTTGTTCAAACATTTTAGAGAACATATGTACTGAAACAATTTAATGAAGGACTATTTCAAGCCAGAATTAATTTTCTCAAAATTCATATTTCAGAGAATATATCTAAATACTTTAATAAAGAACTATTTTAAAGAAGAATTGATTATGAAAAAATAATTATGTTGAACTACTATATTTTAAAAAATGAATGGAAATGGTTTAACAAAGAGAATTTTCCGCAGGTTCTCCATGGTGGGTTACGTAACCATAGGTTACGAAATGAGCGCGGAGTACACGTACCCCGAGTCCGAGGGAATAACGGCGGGAATTTTGAACGTGGCCAATAACGTTTACGGCATTGTGTTCGTTCTGATAATGGGTCGAGTGTTAGAAGTATACGGGGATATTCCAGTACACGTTGGACTTTGTATAGCATTAGCCATTGGTCTGATCACTACAGTGTTTACGAAAGACGAGCACAGACGTCAGGATGCCAAAAATGCCCAGTACACGCAAGTTAGTCAGAAGGAAAAGAACGATTGCAATGGCCAGGAGAAAAATTGATATTCGGAAAGAATTGAATATTTGAAGTATGAACTATTTTTGAAGATCTTGATACGTGTCTCTTTTTTTATATTGTACATAGTGATAAGTAATAAATTATGGTAATAAGTTGTTTTTTTATTTATAAAATCCTAGTGACAAAATTTCTAAGTTTTAAATATAAGGAGTTTTAAATAGGAAAATTACATATATTTTTCTTAAGAATTTGAAAATTTATAAATTAGAAAAAATTTTACTTTGCTTCATCATTTTTACATTTTTTAAGATATCAAAATTTCCTTAGATATCTATATATTTAAAGTAGCGAAAAAGCAAATTTAAATTTTATACTATATCCAAACTAGCAAACTTAAATTTTTAACATTCTAAACTTCCTTTAATTTAATGTCCCTAAATTAATAAACAAGTAAAATGGAATTTTTAACATTCCAAATTCCCTAGATGATTCAATTATCAAACACAAATTTCTAATACCCCAAATTTCCCTAAATTTAATATTCCTATATTGCCAAATTATCAAACTTAAATTTTTAACATACTAAATTCCCTAGATTATTCTAGTAACAAACTTAAATTTCCTTAAATTTAACATCTCTATATTACTAAATTATCAAACTTAAATTTTTAATATACTAAATTCCCTAGATTATTCTAGTAACAAACTTAAATTTCTAATATTCCAAATTTCCCTAAATTTAATATCCCTATATTGTCAAATTACCAAACATAAATTTGTAACATTCTAAGTTCCCTAGATTATCTAACTAACAAACTCAAATTTCTGACATTTCAAATTACCTTAAACTTAATATCCCTATATTACCAAATTATCAAACTTAAATTTTTTACATTCTAAATTCCCTAGATTGTTCTACTACCAAACTTAAATTTCTAACCCCCCAAATTTCCTTAAGTTCAATATTACCAACATAGTAAACTTAAATTTCTAACATTCTAAATTCCCTAGATTATTCATCTACTAATTTCAAATTTCTAACACCCCAAATTTCCTTAAATTTAATATCTCTATATTATCCAAATAACAAGCTTAAAGCTCCAATACTCTGAATTCCCCTGAATTTAATATCCCTATATTACCAAACTAGTAAACTTATATTACTAACACTCTGAATTCCTCTGAATTTAATATTCCTAAATTACCAACTAGTAAACTTGAATTTGTAACACTCTGAATTCCCTTAAATTTAGTATCCCTATATTACCAAACTAGTAAACCTAAATTACTAATCCTCTGAATTCCCCTGAATTTAATATCCCTAAATTACCAAACTAGTAAACTTGAATTTCTAACACTCTAAATTTCCCTAAATTACCAAACTAAACTGAATTTCTAACACTTTAAATTTCCCTAAATTTAATATCCCTAAATTACCAAACTAAACTTGAATTTCTAACACCCCAAATTCCCTTAAATTTAATATCCCTATATTACCAAACTAGTAGACTTGAATTTGTAACACTTTGAATTCCCTTAAATTTAATATCCCTATATTACCAAACTAGTAAACCTAAATTACTAACCCTTTGAATTCCCCTGAATTTAATATCTCTAAATTACCAAACTAGTAAACTTGAATTTCTAACACTCTAAATTTCCCTAAATTTAATATCCCTAAATTACCAAACTAAACTTGAATTTCTAACACTTTAAATTCCCCTAAATTTAATATCCCTAAATTACCAAACTAAACTTGAATTTCTAACACCCCAAATTCCCTTAAATTTAATATCCCTATATTACCAAACTAGTAGACTTGAATTTGTAACACTTTGAATTCCCTTAAATTTAATATCCCTATATTACCAAACTAGTAAACCTAAATTACTAACCCTTTGAATTCCCCTGAATTTAATATCTCTAAATTACCAAACTAGTAAACTTGAATTTCTAACACTCTAAATTTCCCTAAATTTAATATCCCTAAATTACCAAACTAAACTTGAATTTCTAACACTTTAAATTCCCCTAAATTTAATATCCCTAAATTACCAAACTAGTAAACTTAAATTTCTAACACCCCAAATTCCCTTAAATTTAATATCCCTATATCACCAAACTAGTAAACTTGAATTCCCTATATTATCCAACAACCAATCTCCAATTCTAACACCCAAAATTCCCAAAATTCCCAAAAGTAAAATATTTCAAAAACGTCCAAAAATCCTCATCCCCTATCCACATTCCCCTATTCCATAAGTCTCCCCTTGTATCGCATACTTAACCCCCATAATCATCACCTGTCCAACCCATAACAAAGCACGATGCCCAACCACGAAAAGAACAAACACAAAATAAAATACTAAAAAGAGAAACAATATATCCACACGGGTTTTGTCCCAACCCTCCACTAATTTACATGATTGTCGAGTAAGAAAAGAACAATTTGGGAACAAGCACGCAGCGTCGTGTCGATATTCGAACAAGACAAAACAATGGTTTCGAGACGCGAGCAGTTGTAGAGGGGTGACGTTTTATCGACAAGGAATATCCGGGCTTGTTTTTAGGTAAAAGGTAGAGGGTGCAACTGCGGCTGACACGTGACATGACGCGTGCACCACTTGTTACTCGACCAGAATACTTGATATACTACTCGATCAGAGAACAAAAGTACCCAATGCGGACTATTATATTTTGCGCTTTCGATCAAACTAGCACTCCTATCTGTCCGTTGCAGAACGTTACGTGGATTCTGTCTTGACACTTGGACTAGACATTATTCGCTTTTTATCGGTTTTAATCATAGACCATGGTGCATTAGGGTACTTTTGGATATTAACTATTTTTAGGGAATTAGAGGGTTTTTATTCTGGAGGTTAACTTTGGATTTGGAAGTAATATGGTGGTCTATGAATTCAGTGAGGTAGGTGGAGATATGATGTCGGGATATAGGGAATTAAGGAATTCAGTATTTTGAGGTTCGGAGATTTTGGGATATAGGTATTTGACGGTTTTGGGAATGGAGGGATGTACAGAGGAACAAATCTGTATATGACAATATTAGTAAATGTTAAATTTAGGAATTTGAAGGTGCAGAGACTTGTGGGTTTCTATACAGAAGTACGAATATGGGGATATACATTTTTGGAGAATATGTAGAATTTTGGAATTCGAATATATAGGAATTTGGGGATATATGTATTTCAATATAAGGATTTGGATATTTAGGGTTTTGGGATGTAGGGATTTGGGAAAATTACAATTGGGGATCTAGGGAATTTAGAATATTAGAATTGGAGATCTAGGGAGTTTCAGAATATTGAAAATTGGAATCTAGGGAATTTTAGAATATGAAAATTGGGAATTTAAGGATTTTAGAATATTAGAATTTGGGATTTGGGGAATTTTTACAATACTAGAATGGAGAATCTAGTGATTTGGGAAAATTAAAATTAGGTATCTGGGGAATTTAAAATATCAGAATTGAAGATATAGGGAATTTCAGAATATTAGAATTGGGGATCTAGGTATTTAAGAATATTAGAATTTGAGATCTAGGGAATTTGACAATACTGAAATTGGGGATCTAGGGGTTTGAGATTATTAGAAATTGGAATCTAGGGAATTTTAGAATATAAAAATTGGGGATATAAGGATTTGAGAATATTAGAATTTGGGATCTGGGAATTTTACAATGCAAGAATTGGGAAACTAGGTATTTAAGAATATTAGAATTTGAGATCTAGGGAATTTCACAATATTGAAATTGGGGATCTAGAGATTTGAGAATATTAGAATTTCAGATCTAGGGAATTTGACAATATTGAAATTGGGGATCTAGGGATTTAAGAATTATAGAAATTGAAATCTAGGGTATTTTAAGATACAAAAACTGGGAATTTAAGGATTTGAGAATATTAGAATTTGAGATCTTGGGAATTTTTACAATACCAGAATTCAAAATCTAGGGATTTGAGAATATTAGAATTTGGGATCTAGGGAATTTTAGAATATTAGAATTGAGGATCAGTGGAATTGAGAATATTAGAATTTGGGATGTAAGGAAGTTGACAATATTAGAATTGGGAATCTAGGGATGTGAAAATATTAAAATTTGGGATCTAGGGAATTTGACAATCTTAGCATCGGAGATCTAGGAATTTGAAAATATTGGAATTTGGGATTTAGAGAATTTCAGAATATTAACTTGAAGGATCTAGGGATTTGAGAATATTAGAATTTAGGATCTAGGGAATTTTGCAATATTGAAATTATGTATCTAAGTATTTGAAAATATTAAAGTTTGGGGTCTAAGGAATTTGACAATATCAGAATTGGGGATCTAGATTTGAGAATATTATAATAGGGGATTTGGGGAATTTAAAACATTAGAGTTTAGGATCTAGGGAATTTAGAATTTTAGAATTGGAGATCTAGTTAATTAATAATACTAGAATTGGATATCTAGGGAATTCGACAATATTAAAATTAAGAACCTAAGGATTTAGCACTACCAGAATCATAAAAGTAAGATTTTGCGAATATTAAAATTGTTGATCCAAAGTTCAACATGCCTGTAGACCCATCAATCTTAACATACTCTTTACACAATACTTCGTAACTTCTCAAATCACCAAATAGTCCCCTATATTTTTGTAATTACAAAACCCAACGACCATCCAGCAAAAAAAGCCAGACGCCAACCATGAAACGCAAACAGGAATCAATGAAACCCAAACAGTACGCAAATGCACGTTCCGCGTACCGCGCGACAGAGAGCGATTCTCCGATCATCAACAACCGAGGGGTTGTTTTATCGTCCCGGAAAGAAAGTAGCTCGTAAAACATTCCGCGGTGCTGTTCTAAGCAGACCGCAGACGACGTCATACACATCCGTCGTGGACGAAAAAAAAAAAAATTGGGGGGAGAGGAAAATTATTGATCTATTGACAGCACAAACACGTTCGAATAGAAGCCAAGGGTGGACTTGGTATCCATCGAGATTGCGATTATCACAAAGGGACTTATGGATTATCGATAACTGGCGAGAATGAAAAGCGGAAACGACAGGTCACCACAAATGGACTCGAGTGGACGGGATGGGAACATAGATCGATAAATTCCATTTAATTCATTCGGGCACGGCCACGACGACGAAGATAAATGGAAAATTTCGTATAAATATTCTGCCTTGTTTCCTTTATATAGTCCCTAGCCGACGAATTAGGACATTTTTCAGAATTTTATGTGTTTTCAGTAAAATTTTCTCAAATTGTGATTATATAGTTTGGCTATCGTTAGTATTGCAGGTAAGATCTAGGGATTTGGGGAATTTAGAGATTTGGGGAATTTAGGGATTTGGGGAATTTAGGGATTTGGGGAATTTAGGGAATTTAGGGAATTTACTGATTTGGAAATTTAGAGAATTGGGAAATTTTGAGGATTTGGAAATATTAGAACTTGGCATCTAGGGATTTCAGAATACTAGAATTGGTGATCTAGAGATTTGGAAATATTAGAACTTGATATCTGGGGATTTGGGAATATTAGAATTGAAAATCTAGGAATTTTAGGGATTTGGGAAATTTAGGGATTTGGGAAATTTAAGGACTTGGGGAATTTAGGGATTTGGGGAATTTAGGGATTTAGGGAATTTAGGAAATTTAGAGAATTGGGAAATTTTGAGGATTTGGAAATATTAGAACTTGGCATCTAGGGATTTCAGAATACTAGAATTGGTAATCTAGGGATTTGGAAATATTAGAACTTGATATCTAGGGATTTGGGAATATTAGAATTGAAAATTTAGGGATTTTGGAATATTAGAATTGGGGTTCTAGGGATTTCAGAATACTAGGATTGGTGATCTAGGGATTTGGAAATATTAGAATTCGAGTTCTAGGGATTTGGAAATATTAGAATTTGATATATAGGGATTCGAAAATATTAGAATTTAGAATCTAGGGATTTCAGAATATTAGAATTGATCATCTAGGGATTTCAGAATGTTAGAATTGGGAATCTAGGAATTTGGAATTATTAGAATTTGAGATATAGGGATCTCAGAATATTAGAATTGGTGATCTAGGGATTTCAGAATATTCGAATTGAAGTTCTAGGAATTTGGAAATATTAGAATTGATCATCTAGGGATTTCAGAATGTTAGAATTGGGAATCTAGGGATTTGGGAATATTAGAATATGAAATCTAGGGATTTCAGAATATTAGAATTGATCATCTAGGCATTTCAGAATATTAGAATTGGGAATCTAGGGATTTGAAAGTATTAGAATTTGAGATCTAGGAATTTCTAAATATTAGAATTGATTATCTAGGGATTTCAGAGTATTAGAATTTAGAATCTAGTGATTTCAAAATATTAAAATTGATCATCTAGGGTTTTCAGAATATTAGAATTGGTTATCTAGGAATTTGGGAATATTAAAATTTGAAATTTAGGGATTTGAAAATATTAAAATATGAAATCTAGGGATTTGGAAATATTAAAATTAGAGATCTAGGCATTTGAGAAGATTAGAATTTGAAATCTGGGGATTTGAAAATAAAATATGAAATCTAGAAATTTGAGAACCAGTGATTTCAGAAGATTAAAATTTTAAATCTAAAGATTGTGAACCTAGAAATTACTAAATTAGAATACTGAATCACTAAATTCTTCCCTTTCTAAAGCTCCAATTCCAACAATTCTATAATTTCAAAATTTTCAAATATTCATCTCTTCAGAGAACATTAAAAATGTATATACTTGAAGTCCCTCCTTCTCTCCTCCCGTTTCAAATCACTTAACTAAATTGAATTTGCGACGCCAGTCATCCATGACCGTGGCAATCATCGTGTTAACACTAAACGCTACTTAGGGACGATCATAGTCATCATTGAACGCTGACTATTTATAATACTATACAAGGTGAGTCACGCAATTGATCCTACTTCTATTTCAATTTGATTTAATACTGAAAAATATTTAACTATTTTCTCTGTTTTAATTTTAATATTTTTTCATAAACCAACTATTTTACATGAATTTATTTTGCATAAATAATTATTGTTTATTAAGAAAGAAGTTAATTTAAATGTTTTAAATTTATGAATCTTGAGGTACATTTTAGGTTAGGCTAAATAAATAATTTTAAGTTAGGTTAAATTCTTATTTTGAGAGGTTAGGTTGGTATTATATCTTAAGTATATTTAAGTGTTTTAAATATATGAATATTGAGACTCATTTTAGGTTAGGTTAAATAAATAATTTTAGGTTAGGTTAAATTCTTATTTTGAGAGGTTAGGTTAGTATTATATCTTAAGTATATTTAAGTGTTTTAAATATATGAATATTGAGACTCATTTTAGGTTAGGTTAAATTCTTATTTTGAGAGGTTAGGTTAGTATTATATGTTAAGAATAAATAAATACTCAATTACATTTATTTCAAAACACGAATTAAATTAAATAATATTAACTGTACAAAATTCTTATTTTAAAAAATTAAATAATATTAATTCTGCGAAATACTTGGTTTAAAAATGTACGTCAGAATATTTTTAATGAAATAAATTATCAAGGAAAGTTTGAATTATCTCGCGAGATGTGATATTTTTACATTGCGTACTAGTTTTACAAAGTTTTTTTACACGGAATATAAAAGAACATGCGGCTCCATTTAAAACATGGTGCATTTGCATTTTTTACATGCATCGTTGCACTTACGAAAAAGGCAAACTCGAGATATAACCTAGTCCAATAGCGTGGTTTATCCTGTGCCCGGAGTCTCTCAACAAAATACGGGTTTTATTCTCTCGGTGAACTAACGAAATGTTTATACAAAGATTGAACGTAACAAGCTTTGCTGATTCTTTTACTTATATTAATCATTACTGTATCGAATTTTATTTAGTTTCGGGAAGAATTTGTACAAAATTACGTGTTGTACATTTTTGAAAATATTTATTTACTTGGAAATTCGTGTAGGAGGTTCTATTGACAAAATTAGGAAAAATGCAATATAACGAAAGGTAATTTGGTAAAATTAAATTGTAGTAAATGGAGTATTATATGATGTGAATTATAATGGAAGTTGAAGTATTTTAAGGACTTTGAGAATGATTTTTAGGGGAACTTTTGGAAGTGGCAATATAAATAGCGGCAATATAACAAGAGATTACTGTAACTGTAATCTAACGTATAATTTTATAACTATTGGTAAAATAATATAAAATGTAGTTGTAAACCAAGCTAATGAACAACTTATTCCAAAATTCGTAAATCGGCAATATAGCAAGAGGCCATTGTAACTGTAATATAATGTATGATTCTACGACTATTGGTAAAATAACACAAAATGTAGTTGTAAACTAAGGTAATGAATAACTTATTCCAAAATTCGTAAATCGGCAATATAACAAGAGACCATTGTAACTGTAATATAATGTATAATTCTACGACTATTGGTAAAATAACACAAAATGTAGTTGTAAACTAAGGTAATGAACAACTTATTCCAAAATTCGTAAATCGGCAATATAACAAGAGACCATTGTAACTGTAATCTAATGTATAATTCTACGACTATTGGTAAAATAACATAAAATGCTGTTATAAACTGAGCTAATGAACAGCTTATTGCAAAACTAGTCAATCGGCAATATAGATAGTGGCAATATAACGATAAAATATTGTAATTCCAAAGTGACCTATAATTCTGTGAGCACCCCGACAATAGAGAATATAATAAAACCACTGTAATTATAAACTAATCTAATCAGCAACCACAACATCGGCAATATAACTAGTGGCAATATAACAATAAGCTACCGTAATCGCAAAGTGACCTATAATTTTGTGTGTACCACAATGGACAGTATAATAAAAATACAGTAATTGCACGTTAATCTAATAAGCAATCACAACACCGGCAATATAGCGAGAGGCAATATAATGATAAACTACTGTAACTACAAAGTGACCTATAATTTTGTGTGTACCACAATCGACAGTATAATAAAAATACTATAATTGCACGTTAACCTAATAAGCAACCACAACACCGGCAATATAGCGAGAGGCAATATAACAATAAAGTACTATAACTGCAAAGTGATCTATAATTTTGTGTGTACCACAATCGACAGTATAATAAAAATACTATAATTGCACGTTAACCTAATAAGCAACCACAACACCGGCAATATAGCGAGAGGCAATATAACAATAAAGTACTATAACTGCAAAGTGACCTATAATTTTGTGTGTACCACAATCGACAGTATAATAAAAATACAGTAATTGCACGTTAACCTAATA
Source organism: Megachile leachella (assembly GCA_963576845.1). Taxonomy (NCBI): domain Eukaryota; kingdom Metazoa; phylum Arthropoda; class Insecta; order Hymenoptera; family Megachilidae; genus Megachile; species Megachile leachella. Next base: position 6,540,612 of record OY756252.1, on the reverse strand, counting down.
AGCAACCACAACACCGGCAATATAGCGAGAGGCAATATAATGATAAACTACTGTAACTACAAAGTGACCCAAATCTATCCACCCTCAGCTGTCATCCCTTAACTTATTGATTCGATTAATTTGGCCCAGTAAATCGAAATGTTCCGTCCAATTAATTTGACCATTAAATCCGAACGTTCGATTCAATCTAAACTCCAGTTTATTTTCTCGATGTTGGACAGGATTCTTCGCAGACGTCAGGGAGCCGGCAAGTTCTAAGCGATCCTCGACCAGAATCAAGATCGGAGTCAGGTGAGCCTCACTGTCAATCCGATAATTAGTTTGCATGCCACGTTTTTCGACCGAGCCGATCGAATTCGTACGCGTAAGAGCAACGGCGCGCCACGATCTTGCGAATTCATAATGCCCTCGGTATTCCTGCCACGTACAACGCTCACGTAAGCCATGACAAAATTATGTACTACAACGGGTGCTTTCGCCGGTACGTTTTAAAGCGCACTCGTAGACGGGAAGGAAATTACCTATCGTCGGGATGAAGCCGGTTCCGTGGGGAAATTTTCTTCAATACGAATCGGTATTTGTAAATAACACGACATGATGCTCCCGATGGGCAAGGCGGACACCCGTTTCTTTTTATCAGCCTTATGGAGCTGATTACTTTTGTCTCCGGATCGGCTCATGGGGCTTTATTATTTTTATGGAGATATTTAATTAAGAATTTTATATTCGGTGTCTAGGGAATTGACGAGTATTTGGTGAACTTTGAATTGAAGACTGATGTGGCGATATAGGAATTACGAGACGTAGGAACTTCGAGGAGGGAGATTATGAGAAATTTGGTGGTTGAAGAATTTGAAATTTTGGGATTTAAGAATTTGGGAATCTAGGGACTTGAGATTATTACAACTCGGAATCGAGGGATTTGAAGATCTAAGAGTTTTGGTCGATAGGAAGTTAGGGATTAAGGGTTGCTAGGGTTTACAAGTATACTAACATGACGCACTCATGACGCATTGATGACGCACCTACAATGTAATCTTGACGCATTTGTGACGCATCCAAGATGTAATCTTGACGCACTCTGACGCATTGATGACTCGGTGGTGACGCACTAGTGACGCACCTGCGACGCAATCTTGATGCACTCACAATGCAAGATTGAAGCACTGTTGATGCACTTATGACGCATTGATGACGCACCTACAATTTAATCTTGACGCATTCGTGACGCACCCAAGATGTAATCTTGACGCACTCTGACGCATTGATGACTCGGTGGTGACGCACTAGTGACGCACCCACGACGTAATCTTGATGTACTCATAATGCAAGCTTGAAGCACTAGTGACGCACTCATGACACATTGATGACGCACCTACAATGTATTCTTGACGCATTCGTGACGCATCCAAGATGTAATCTTGGCGCACTCTTGACGCATTGATGACTCGGTGGTGACGCACTAGTGACGCACCCACGACGTAATCTTGATGCACTCATAATGCAAGCTTGAAGCACTAGTGACGCACTCATGACTCATTGATGACGCACCTACAATGTAATCTTGACGCATTCGTGACGCATCCAAGATGTAATCTTGGCGCACTCTTGTCGCATTGATGACTCGGTGGTGACGCACTAGTGACGCACCCACGACGTAATCTTGATGCACTCATAATGCAAGCTTGAAGCACTAGTGACGCACTCATGACGCATTGATGACGCACCTACAATGTAATCTTGACGCACTTATGACGTACCTGTGATGCATTGGAGACGCAGTCATGACGCATTCGTGACGCACTCTTGTTGCATTCGTGACGCACTCTTGACGCACTCTTGACGCAATCGTAACGCATTCATGACACACTTTTGACGCACTCACGACGCACTCTACACTTCAGAATCCTATTTACATCACTATTTTCCATTCAGTTTTGATTACAATTTATAACTAAGGAAGAATCGTAGCTTCCAAAGTAAATCGTCGTCTGCTTAGAGTACTAAATTTCAAGAATCATCGCACGTCGTCAAAGTATTAAATTTGCCAGGAAACTAAATCGAACCACCTCTTTAATTTCAACGTTCCACGTAATTCCCCTAACCACCATACGACCCCTGTTATTTCATGACACACTTTTGACGCACTCATGACGCACTGTACACTTCAGAATCCTATTTACATCACTATTTTCCATTCAGTTTTGATTACAATTTACAACTAAGGAAGAATCGTAGCCTCCAAAACAAATCGTCGTCTGCTTAGAGTACTAAATTTCAAAAATCATCGCACGTCGTCAAAGTATTAAATTTGCCAGGAAACTAAATCGAACCACCTCTTTAATTTCAACGTTCCACGTAATTCCCCTAACCACCATACGACCCCTGTTATTTCATGACACACTTTTGACGCACTCATGACGCACTGTACACTTCAGAATTCTATTCACATCATTATTTTCCATTCAGTTTTGATTACAATTTACAACCAAGGAAGAATCGTAGCCTCCAAAACAAATCGTCGTCTGCTTAGAGTACTAAATTTCAAAAATCATCGCACGTCGTCAAAGTATTAAATTTGCCAAGAAACTAAATCGAACCACCTCTTTAATTTCAACGTTCCACGTAATCGCCCTAACCACCATACGACCCCTGTTATTTCAGCATTGTGTCCCAGCAATTCAAAATGGACACCTTTGATGTCCCGCCAGATTGAAAGCGGTAAGCCCCTTCAGATGAAGACCCCGTTTCGAAATTGAGATTCGTTTATACGTTGTGTATCTTTCGCAGAAACAACGGAGTTGCGCAACCAGTCGTAAATTAAGATGCGCGTCGTTCGATTTTGCTGTGATAAGTCGTGCGATGGTTCAACAAGTTTTTACGCCATTTCGGTAAAATCTGATTTGCCGAATTTGTATGCGGGGGATTTGACGAAAAAATTGTCGCTACTGTGGAAAATGTGGACGGTTTCAGAGATTTGATTATTAACGTGCATTAATTAGAGAAATTGTGGAGGTTATTCGATTTGGACGAAAATGGAGGATGAAGGGAAGAATATTTTTTGGAGAACTGCTTTAGTATTAACTCAATTTCTGTTATTTAATTTGAAAATATCAGTTCAGCTATTTTAATTATTTTTTCAAAATTAATAAATTTATTTGTGGAGGTTGTTTTGAAATACAAAGTTAGGTAGTTGTGTTGTAGAGAAAGGCGGTGTAAGAGCAGGAAGCTACATCGCTTAAGCTTCACACTTTAAGGTTAACTCGAGGTTTATGAACACTCGTGTCCGTTGAAGAGTTCAGGGGCATCGCTGTGCAGGTGGCTTACAATACCTTGCTAAACCTCAATTTTTAAATTTATTAAAAATTTGCTCAAATGCATGACGCATTGATGACGCACTCGTGACGCACGCAATATATAGTCTTCACGTACTGTTAAAAAATTTGAAAATACAGAAATATCAAATTTAATAATCAATTTATTATTTTCAAAACTTCAGAAGTTTAATAATTCAGTAATACAAAAATACATAAAATACAGAAATTTCATGTCTCAATAATTATCAAATCTTCAAAAATTTTCAACAAACTTTGTGTACCAAATATTTTTCACTACTCACAAGTACTTTAAGTACAAGTCATCAAATCATGTCACTTTCTACATTTCGAAACAGCTCGACAACCTAATATTATGCTAATAATAGCAGCATATTGAATACTAAAACTCGAACTTATTATACATCCATTTTCACCATGACAAAATTTAATTTAAAAAATTTGAATGAAAGGTAGAAATTATATGGATTTACGAACGCATATGAGTATTATTATAAAATGAATTTGAATGATAAAAAATGACCGTGACAAACATTGGAGCCGCGGCCATTGTGATACTTTTCGGTGGGCGATCATTCGCCTCACGTAATATAGGTTTGCTGTACTTACGAAACGATAAGCAATAACCGCCGAAACGAAATCGTTTCGTATCACTTCGTATTCACGATGTTGGCCGCCATCTCATAAACGTGTGGCTGCATATAAAGACGGATGAAAGACACTGGCAAAAGCCAGTCAAAATTTTCGTGGCGGACATCACGGTGGTGGCCTGCAAGAATGAGGAACACGGTAACGAGATTTGTTATGCAAAAACATTATTAATCACACATTAAATTAACATTATTATTCATACATTAAATTAACGTTATTATTCATACATTTGTGTATTCAAACTTTTTTTGAAATGTAACGAAACTATATTTCATATTTTATATTTTGTATTTTGTATTTTATATTTCATATTTTATATTTCATATTTTATATTTAATGTATATTTAATTTTTTATTAGTTTTTTAAGTTAAATTCACCTTTCAAGATAAATTCATTTCTTCTTAAATTAAATTAATTTCTTTACAAATTAAATTTTAATTGATTAATTCTCTTACAAATATTCTTTCTGATAACTATCTAAAACTAAAGTGCATAAAATTTCAATGAATCGCCACTAAAAATACACAAACACAGTTTATAAAATTACTTAAATATGCAACGAGAGTCTCAGAAGCAAAAAATTTACTTTTATTCTTCTATTTAATAATTTAACTTCCATCGTTTAAAATATTGAAGTGCAACCTTTCGTGATGATAGGTCAGTGTTTAAGGAAGATTTACAATACTCTAAAACGGTCATAGATTGCCTGAGAACGACACAATAAATTATTAATCGAAAGCTTTAATATTTCTTCTGAGACCGCCATTTTTCTGCGGCGCGCGAAGTATTGGCGCGAAATTTGAAATACAAAAGAACTAATTAGTAAATTACGACTTCTCTGTTAGTTATAATGTAACAAACTAATGGTTATTAGTTTATTTATGTATCATAGGTGCAATGAATATTATATGTATAATTAATATTCTAATATCTTTGCTGTCGTTTAACGTTTGATTAATATTCACTGTATTTTATTATTCAGTTAGGGATTCAAATTGTGCATTCTGTAATGTTTGGTATTCCGATTCAGGGATTATATCAATTGATCATAGGAGATTATTTTGCAAAGTTTATTCATGCTAGAATTGTTTATTATTCGCATCAGAAGTGCAACATTAAAATTTGAAAATTGCACAAAACATAGAACATGAATTTATTGTAAATTGATGTTTAGGAAAGTATCGCAGAAACAAAAAGCGATAAAAAGATAGAACAAACGTTTCACCCGCTATACTGATAGATGTTAAAATAACGAGTACCGTTTTCTTCGTATTTCCGAAAGCGGCATCGAAAGGACAGCAGGAAAAGCGTACGACAGCTAAGCCATTAATTGCTTTTCCATTTTCCAGCTGACCCTCGTGCTTCTCTGTATCGGACTAGCAACATCAGATTTATCGCCATATAAACCAAGGGGATGGCGTCCTAATGGTCAACGCTTTAATCCCGCCAACAATCGATTGCATGCGTATTACGGGCCCCCTGGATTACCAGCCTATGAACCTCCAAGCTCGACAAGCCACCCCCCAATTTTCACCACTACTCCACCGCCGACAACTACGACGACAACGATGAAAACCACAACGACCCCACGCACCAGGGAGCCCACAACACCCTCGAGCAACCCCGAAGAAGACTTCGACTCCAATCCGGCATTGGCGATCGCCAATTCGTTCGCTTTCAATCGACCAGTTTACATTTACAACGCCTTCCCCTTTCTGCCGGGGCAGGTCCTGCTCAAATGATCGCTTAATGGCCGACGTTTACTGTACTACATTTAACGAATGTTTAATTAAAGATACCTTTATCGGAATACGAGTTGACTGATTGATACTTTTTACTTTATTTTTTTACTGGATTTTTAATATAATTATCGTTTGCTTCAACTATGGTTTTCGTCTCTTTACCTTTTTACTTGATTTTTAATATTTTTGTGATGGCTGTTTTATTCTTTGAACATTTGATGTATAGTTGTCTTTATAATATTTTGAACTAGGGACCTTCTGTGGTGACCTTGAGTACATGTGAAGGTTAAGGTCATTGAAGGTTGTTCAACCATGAGAAATTGAGGATTCAAAAATTTGTGACTCCAACAATTTTTTAAAAGATTAACAAAAATTAAATAACTACCTTCACATCACTATAAGTTTTACATTGGTCTAAATATTTTCAATAATTTTAATAAGTAAAAAAAATATTGATGATTCACCCATGACGCACCGAAGACGCACTCGTGACGCACATATGATGCAATTAGTTCCCTAAAAACAGTTCCCTATTTTGAGTAAACAATGACTATACATGTATGTATACTGAGTCGACGAAGTCGTCCATCTTGTAAAAGTCCGCATTAAAAGTGGTTGTCGAACGAGGATTAATTTCCTGCAGAAGCTAAATAATCAGAGCGCCGATAAATGTTGGCTAATTTGCATCTCACGTTACGACGAGCCTCCTGTGATTACATCACAGAATTGCCGGTGGCTGATTAAAGATGCAGCGTAGCGTCAGGTGCGTTCAAAGCCCTTTCAACGTCCGTGATCTTCAACCCTTCTCGAACTGGGAGACGTCCATTTCGATAATTGCTTGTCTTAGACGGACAGTTTAGTGTTAACACTTACGGTTTGAGGGGAAATTTAATTTTGTAGTCTGGAGAATGTAGGGGTTAGATTTGGAGGAAAGAGCGAAGGAGGGAAGGAATTTTGTTTTGGGAATTTGAGAAGTGGGGGTGCACAGTTTTTGATTTGGAAGATTGGGAATTTGGAGGTTTACATTTTGCAAATTTTGAAATTTTCAAGTTCTCAAGTTTTCAAGTTTTCAAGTTTTCAAGTTTTCAAATTTTCAAATTTCTAAATTTCCAAATTTCCAAATTTCCAAATTTCCAAATTTCCAAATTTCCAAATTGCCAAACTGCCAAATTTTCAAATTGCCAAATTTCCAAATTTCCAAATTTCCAAATTTCCAAATTTGTAAATTCCCAAATTCCCAAATTTTCAAGTTCCCAATTCCCTAAATCTCCAAATCCCAAATTTATAATTCCCCAAAGTCCCAAATCCGCAAACAGCTCCCCAAAAAATGTGCAACTCCCAAAAAGCTGTACTGATGCTGCACGTTGCAAACGAGTACATTGTGTAAACGTAACAACGTAATACATTTTTCCAGAAGAAAAGAAAGCAGCAGTCATATTTATTCGTAAGTGAAGGAATACAGTGATCTGACAGTTTTGTGAGAAGACTGAAATAACACATCATATTTCTTGCAGGAAGGCGGTGGCAGAATAGACACACTATGTATGTTCTTTTCACACCGGCCGCAGTATTTCATTTCTTATCTTTTGGAGGTGCATTTTGCTTAGAAATATGTAACTTACTGATTTCTTGTGGGAAATGACATATTGTAGCCATATTTTCGCAATGCAAGGACAGGTAGTTTGGAAATCACAAGGAATATCAGGAAATTTGGAAACAAGGAATATGTATTTTGGAGATTAGGAGAGTTTAAGGGGCAATAAGGGGTTTACAGATTTTCTTTCTTTCTACATTAACATAATTCTCTCTCTCTCTCTCTCTTTCTCAAAATTTAAAGTTTTAATGTGACTTGTATTGTCATTACATAATTGAGGTTAAGATCCGCCTAACCTAACCTGTAACTATAACCTTCACGAGACCCTGAAACAAACATTTAAAAATGTTCAAACAAAGAAATTGGTACATTGCATCAATTCTATTAAAATACACAATCAAATTTTTTAACAAAGACTCTCATATAACAAAGAATTAACTACAGGAATAATAGGAATAATTATAAACTGAAAATAAGAAAGCTTGCATACAATAATTTACCATACAAGGATTAACAATATAATAAAAATATAACTGCTCAATAATGGATTCGTTAACACAAGTGTTTGTAACATTGGTATTTCTTTATTGTTTCCATTTACTTCTGCATAACTTGACAAATATATCATCTATTTTTATGTACAATATTACGAGAAAAATAACGATTTTGCTCTGTTAAGGCTATTAAAATAGAGTACTTTTTTTATCTTTAATTGTTATGCTCGACATACATCTAGGTACAAAAAGAAATCCTACAACTTAGATAAAATCTTACTAATTAATTGATTTATTGTAATTAGAGAGAACGATCAAATCGAATATAAATCAAAGTAAAATATAATAAAATTTGCTAATATTTATCTACCAATTAATTCACTAATTTGAGTGAATGAGATTAATCGAACGCATAATTTGTCTACAGGAAAACATACAGTATTCTATACCAATTCATCTAAAACAGTGAACATTGTACTGGCTAACACATTTCCGTTTAAACATTTCTAAAACTCCTACTAGCGATCAAAATTCGTTTAAATATTTTTACTAAAAAATTGTAAACAAAATGATAAAAAACTTTATTTGTGCAGCAGAACTATATCGTAAAAAAGATATTGTATTGTCAGTTTCTTCGTCATTGATGACATTCAATTTGAATTCATAACCTAATTACATAATTATCCAAAGTAAACTGACACAATATTTAACTTGAAATGCCATCGTTTCGTTAATTAACGTAAAAATAAATGTTGGTAAAATTATAATCAATATTTAACAACACCTCCATCGATACTTTAGTCTTGTTTTAACATGTTTGTACTATTTGCACAAGCTGTATCCTAAATCGCATAAAATATATAAAGGATTCAACGCACAGCATAAATGTGGTTTCAAACGCGTACAGTACATTAACCTTCTAAAAATAGATTATTGTTCCGATGAACTAGTATTTCCATTCAATTGACGTGACATTTGATCGATTAATTCTTTAGGAATTTTTCAAAAATATTGACATGTACGAGGGTCAATCAGTAAATTAGTAGTTGTTTTAAAAGAGATATGTGATTGTTTCTATATGAATAACATGCAATCAAAGTTATTTCAAAATCTAGAACCCATCTCACCAGGAGTAATTAGATTTTAAAATAACCTTGACTATATTAAGACATGTGAACATTCAAGTTTTAGAAAATAAAGTAACTTGTATCACAATTCACATTTTAAAATTTATAGACACCTTGTATGTATATATACAGTGTGTCAAATTAGATATGTGCAATAGAATTTTTCTATTATGGAAATAGTAACTTATTAACTGACCCTCGTATATCGCAGAACATACAAGATCTACTAAGAACATTTTTCTACAATAATTCTCATTAATATTCAGACACTATAACACTCTATCACTATTCTGTATATTTGCACATAAACATTTTTTTATCATAAGACATTCTTCTTAGGGATAACACAAATGTTAATTATTTAACCTAATTACAACAAATAACATTATATGTTATATTGATATAAATGTCTGAATATTAATAAGAGCCACTGTGTATTTTTAACAAGAAGAGTATACTTTGCATCACCAATTTTAAAGAGATTTTGAGTGCTCATAAGATCTTGCTGTTTATGCATATATTTACCCTAATACTTTACCCTCTTGGAGATAATCACTGAAGTTTTAGTTACCTTAAATATAAATGAATTAAAAACCATATTCCAGTAATATTGTGGTGTGGAAAAGTAACTGAATTATGAACATAAGTATAATGCTGCAGGTCCAAAATTTACTTACAAATATATGATGTTTATAGACAAACATAACCTATACAAATGTACATAATGTACATAGCACATGGTAGCTATATTTTATTGTACACAATATTAGAATGTAATGAACAATATTATGTCATTTATAATGAACATGGATCAACTCCATCCTTTAAGAGAATTTGATTTATTACATTTTTTAAGTACATGCAGCTCATACAATTAAAAGGTATAGTAACTCAAATTCCCTTAACAGAGTTGCTTCATTTTCACCACAAACATCTCATATAATACTGTACATTACTTTTGTTATTTAATATACATTATGTACATCTGGATATTCAAAGTAAAAATTTGCAAGTGAAAATGCTTTGTAACTTGTAAAAAGCTGACATTCAAAACATGTTTGTTAGCGTTTGAATATGAAGCTAATTTAAAAAAATGTGCTGGCAAGACACCAGTGTAAAATTCTTTTATGCATCCACCTCGTTAAATTCAATTTAGCTACATCTAAGGTAACTCATATCTCGAAAAATACTACATATCGAACAGTACATAAACGGGACAAATTCTATGAGTAAAGCCTCGCATAAAATGTATACTCTTCTCGTAAACAATCTAATTCGGATAAAATTGATCGAACACAAAGCTCGTTTCGTGGCTTTCAAGCCGTGTCGCTGACATTAGCTTCGATGTCCGATTAAAACTACTGATCGTGTTCCTAACGTTTGTTAGCGAGCTAAAAGGTGAGGAACATCGACGACTGCGGCGTCCTTTGACAAAAGTTGACAGGTGACTGGTTCTCGTTGTGAAGCAGCGGCACGCTCTCCGAATGTTTATAATAATCAGGACACTTGATCTCTCGATGATGATGGCACACCACGTCCTGATGAGATCCACGGCATCGGGATTGATGGCTGTGCACGTCTCGATGCGTCATCTTCCAGCTGGATTGCTCGTGCGAGTGGCACGAGTGTTTGAGAGTCGTCACCAAGCACGGGGACAGAAAGTCGATGCTCGAGTACCCTGCGAAGCGCAGTCGAAATGATATTATATCTTCTGACATGATGGAAGAAGTCGCTATTAACGCGAGTTATCAAATGTTTGCTAAGTGTGGTGCTCATTACAGAAGATGTGCGGATGAGGTGTACATGTATTGCTTGTAAGTCTTAGGACATAAGCTGACTTTTAGTTTTGGAGTAGTATGTGTTTATAATTTCAGAAACATTAACTTTTCAACTTTGACAATATCCTAATTATATACTTCCACTATTATCTTTTGTATCATTCAGTTGTACAATTTTTTTGAAATTTGAAGTCCAATAAATGTCCTAAGACCTAGTAGTGTGCGTGAAGTATTAGTAGAAGATATACCTTCACCTTGTTATTAATAAAAACAATAGAAGTTAATATCTCTACTGAAAGTGTTAAAAATCAAGAAATTTCCACATAAAAAATTAATTTGTTGTACACATTAAATGATACAGTTACACAAAATGGATGTACAAACTTCACTGAGTATACAATTATTTATCATACATATTTTTATAGAAACAAGAAACAACTTCATAGAATCTAATTTTAGCAAGAGGTCTTAATAGTAATTGATCTCAAATTAAAAATTGGTTTGATGATGACCTTATAGCCTAAGTTCACAATGAGAATATATAACTGTAATTTTCAATGTACACATGATACTCCAATTACAATTTAAAGACGTGTAATGACAAATTAGCTGTAGTGGAAAGTAAACACTGACTATGAATTCATATGAACAATGAAGGACAATTTACTTTAGAGTCAAGCAATGATTGAAGTATCAACTCTGGACTCAATAAGTAATTAATTACAAGGCTGAAGATTATTTAAAAAGCAAAGAAGTGCATTGTTCAAATTGCACCGGTTTATTAGTGTTAGAGAACAGAAACATTCCATCGACAATCACAAGACATCACAAAGACAAAAAGCAGAAAAAAAGTTACAGAAGTTAAATTTAATTTACTTTCATGTGTAAAGTCATTTATAAATATTAAAAATGAATATTATCTCTGTGTATAAAACAATGGCATATGCAATTACTAGTTGCAATATCTCAAGTTAAACATTAATTTTCTCAATTTTGTTGAGAATTTATGTAACATAATGGTTTTGTACAAAGAATATGAAGTTGATCTTGTATAAAAAATATCAAGTTAATGAGACATAACCTTCATATCTCTTCTAGGAGTCTACATAGAAGAAATCTACCTTCAATTTTTTCCCAAAATCAGATAACTTATGTAAAATTTTCTGTTAGATATTTAAATGAATGTAAACTAGGCACCCTGTACATTACATCTTGAGCATAAATTTTCGTATAAATAATTCTAAAACCACTTTTAGCGCGTGATAATATGAAGGTAAACCTTGAACGTACATAAAAAAACCTAATAATGTGTTGAATTTATGTAACACTCGTGTTACGCCATGATATCAAGGGTTAATATCGGTAAAAGCATGCGTATCCCAGCAAGCAAAGCGGTGCTAAAAAAGAGAAGAGAAATGAAAAATACAGGCAATAAAATGGTGTTGAGTATGCAGATATAATTTCTCGAAATATTGAATTTATTTTACCAAGGTGCTCTGTCACTCCCTTCGACAGCGGACGGATTCGTGTTTATATTTTATGTGTACAACTTTCCGTGGAAAGTTTCATTCCGCCTTCGTGAATAGAGTTTACAAACCGACACGCACGTGTTTTCGATACCACATGGAGAAACAAACTCTGTTAGTTAGATGTGAATGATGCACAAATACCTGTTTACCGACCATTCTGACAGGCAGCTTTATCCTCCGAGTTCCCTCGAACGGAGCTTTGGTCGTCTTCCTTGACGAACTTTATTAGGAACATCGTTAGGGCGCCTACTATTGGCGGGATGCCGGCCAAAAAGAAGGGTAGGTCGTAGGTTCCTATAAACATACAAGAAAACCTGTTACGAGCCTATAGTTTTTATTTGGAAAACTTTTTGAGGGTTGGACATTTTAGAGATTTTGGAATTTTTTGTAAATTTGGAATTTCAGGGATTTGAAAATTTGGGGAATTAAAGTTAGTAAGATGTGGAATTTGAGAGGTTATGCAACTGTGGTGATTTGGAATTTTAGAAATTTGGGATTTTGTTGATTTGAAATTTTAGAAATTTGGAATTTTAGGGATTTTTAATTACTAGTAATTAGTTAAACAAAAATTAATTTTGAGATGAAATTACCTGTGTGATCATACAGAAGACCAGCAATCGGTGGGCCCACGGTTAGAGGTACAGAACACATTCCCAACAGAAATCCGATAGCTTGAGTTGCGCCTTCCCGACCGCAAATATCAAATGCAATGGGTCCCAAAAGAGAAATGAAACAACCATCGAACAGTCCCATAGCCAAGGAAATTAGTAATAACACGAGGAACGAGGGTGTAACGGGAAGAAGCATCGTAAGGACACCAATACTAAGAAAAGATATCTAAAAAAACAAAAATTAAAATGTTGTTAAAAAACAATATACAAATCTGAGTATTCATTAAATAAATAATAATGTTCATATTGTTTGACTTGTATTTCAAGAATAAAATAATAAGACTGTGGTACACATGTGCTGAATGCATCAAATTTCTATAGTATACATTTTTAATTCTGATAAAGTTTTAAGGGTTAAAATGTAAAATTATGATTTGTGCCAACTTGTATAATTAAATGACAAATAGTTTGAAAGCAGAAAGTATGAGAAAATATTGTTTTTCTGTTTTAAAATTTTGAAGTGGTTAAAATGGTATACCAATATGGCCGCCATTAGGCTACCAAAATGGCCGTCATCTTACTAACTTCTTAACATTCTCTAACTTTTACTTCACAATAGAATAATAAAAATGATACAAATATAAATTTAAATTACTTCAAGTAACATTATGTCTTGTTAAAAATATTTACTGAATATAAAGTCTAAAAATTTGATATTATTGAAATAGTACAAGATTCTAGACTATTGAAGCTTGAATTTGATCAAAGTGTCTTAATAGAAATTGATGTTTAACAGTATTAACCAATTAATTTATAATTTATTAAGTAAGTGGCCTAAATAAGGATTACTTTTAATTCTATTGACCTATTAACTAAATTTGAATATCAGATCTATGGAACTAATTATGCAGTGACATAATTCATTACATAACTTCTGATAAAACAATCTTGAGATAGTTCTCAAATTACTGACCCAAGAAATCATTACTAAAAAAGTAAAATAAACACGTCTCTGCAAAATCTCTAAAGACGTAAACTTGCATGTTCAAGATAACGTTAACGATAAACATAAGCATCTTTCGTAAATAATAGTTTCACTAGGTCTCTAGCACGTTTCAATCCATATTTAGACCGCTCCAAAACATACAAAAATAAAATCTTGCCTGTTGCAACAATATTCTGTTCACTCTCGGCAAATCGGCGATATATCCAAAGACCAATCGACCGATACCGGAAGTGATACCGATGCACATGATTGGTAGTTTCCCATCGGCGTCTTTGAACACCGTCTCAACGAATTTTCCTATGTGAACGTACGGCACGAAATACCTGAAAGGAACATTCCCATTGACACGAGAAGCCATGTTACTTTATACCGCGCTCGCTTTAGACGCTTTCGCCGCGGTTGTTTCTTTCACGACGGCTTGAATTACACGGCTTGTAACTTGACTGTTGTCGAGAAACAAGTTCACTTTCGCAACAGTGCTTACTAAGACTTGTTGTCACCTATTGTGGCGGATGAAATCGCTTTGGGTGACGAGGTGGTTTCGACGATAATGAGTGGTTGCTTATTAGAGCAGATGATTGAATGCCACATAAAATACTAACCCAAACAATGCTAGGGGAATGGAACTAGCCCACACCACGTATCGTTTCTTCCTCCAAATGGAGACATTTATCACTTGCTTGAGGCAGCTCTGGAAACTCGTTTTGGACTTTAGTTCATCTCGGGACACGGAGTTGACTGAAAACATAGTTATAGCAAAATTCTTATTCAAATGATGATAGTTGTAAATATTTGTTAAAACAAAATAACGTTGATTATAATTATTATTTAAAAATCAGTGAACAATTATTGAATATTTAAATTTACTGAAACTTTCTAACAAAACTTTACCAACTTAAAGAGCTGTAAAGAAGTAATAAGAAAAGCGATGGCAGACTTACGAGGGATGGGTTTAAAGAGTATAGCGCAGGCCATAACGATGGTGGTGAGCATAGCCAAAAATCTGAGTGTTCCTTCGAGACCAAAGCGACGAAGTATGATTTCCATGAGGTATGGCATAAGGGTGGTGAATATGGAGCTCCCAGCAGTAACGATTCCGTTCACCAAGCCCAGATATCTCTTAAAATAATGGCCCAAGATGGCTAGACTCGGTGTGTAGGCGAGACTCGCACCAAGCCCGTACATAACTCCGTAGGTCAAATAGAGCAATGACACCTGAAGCACAGCGATTCTAGAAATAACTCGAGTCGGTTACAATAACGCGATTAACCACAAAATATCAAGAACCACAAAATGTCAGTACTGATATTTCACAAGATTACCAATTCTTACGTTAAGATTTACAATAACATAGCAAGACGATCAGATCCAAGTTTCTATCAACACAGTTACGTTCAAATCAATAGGTTCTTTACTCGCAGCAGCAACAACACCCTACGAGTCGTTACATTCTATCGAGTAATTTTAGTTTATTCACATCTGGTTGCCGGGACCCTTGATCTTAGTAGAGTCCTTCATTCGCAGTTTCCTATTCGTTGCTTGGTTTATTACTTGACGGTCATTTTTTGGATGCACTCAGATTTCCACTTGAACACAATGCTCACTTCCGAGACAATCGTTTAGAACCCCGTTAAAAATAAGTGGAAACATATCGGTTGCGCAATTGTTTAATCTATAGTTCACTTATAAATGTTAGGACTTCGAACGGTATGAAGTTCAGTCGAAGTTTAAGCGTCGCTAATATTGCTGCGACGCACATATATGTGATTTTGTGAAGTTTGTTTGAGGGATTTTCTTCCGAAGGACGCGCAGGATAAGTGTACCTAATGTGAAAGTCTCAAGTATTTTCTACTATTTTTCTATATTTTCAAATTGTTACGTTTCGAACTTCTCCTCTTGAAAATTTAGGTAGAGGAAAATTTAGTATTTCTAAATTTTAAAAATTCACGTCGTAAAATTTTAAGTATGAACTATGAAGTTTGAATGTCTACATTTAAAAATTTCATAATAATATAATGAACTTTGTATTATCAGTATAATATGAACTTCTTCTGATGACACACCTGGTGCGTCACACCCATCACCTATCAAATTTAATTTTCATTAACCCCCATTATTTTACAATTACAATACAAGATATATTTCAGAATAATATTTGTCAAAAGTAATTCTCAGCTTCGTTTAAATCAATCATTAATACAATATTTAATATTCAAGATTTAATGGAAATTTGTAAATTTGCATTTAATTACAATTCGATTGTTCTTCTCGATGATACCTATTAAGATTATTTAACATAAGCTGTATAAATATTACAAATGCACTTAATTAATTCTGTAATAAGTTTTAATTAAACTTCGTTCGTAGAATTTAGTACTATATCAAATGTAACTTCGAATTTCGCGTTTAAAAATTTACACAGTATGTTAACATACATTAGATGTGAGCAAATACAGAAATAAAATCTACTCAGAAGGAATTAAAATATACTTCATCGTTTTTTACTAACAATAACAATTTTACTAACAGTGCATTACAAAATGTATTTACTTTAAATTATTTAAAAAAAAAAATTGGTTCAAGAAATAAATTACTGTTGTTGAAAAAAAATTAAGAATTAAGAATAACATGAAAAAGTTAATATTAGTCAACAAAAAGAAAATAAAGAAAAAAATAATTTTCAAAGCTTTGAAAAGAAATTAAATTACCTCGCTAGAAAATATTGATGAGAGGAGCATTCCACTAGATGCCAGAGCACCACCCAAAAATGTGGTCATCTGAATACCAATTTTATCAGTGAGGATACCAGAAATTGGCGATAAAAAGAACGTCGTACCGATCGTTAGGGATCCCACCAAAGCTGAAACAAAAATACAACAATTCATTTAAATAAATTATAATTATTCTTAGCTTAAATTAATATTTAAGTTAATCTCCAAATTTCCATATTCTGCAATTTACAAGTCCCTAAATTTTCCAAATCTCTACATTTATTTTCTTATAATTAATCAGTATAAATATCCCTCTCTGCAAATTAGTGATATTAAAAAAAATACAATAGTCACAAAAACTAAATTCCGCGAAAGACAAAAATTCATATAATAGAAAAAATGTGGTGACATGTGTGAAAGAATCGAAGATGAATATTTCCATTTCCAGCGATGTACAGAATACAGTTTGAGTAATGGAACGTTCGCATATGAGAATATATTCTGATATTGAAATATCCGACAAAAAATTCGGATACTGATAGAAATTCTACTGTATCATGTGCTCCCAACACAGAGTTTTCTTTGATCTTGATATTACTTATCAGCTTCTACATAAATAAAATAATACGACTTTCGATGAAAAAAATTTATATATATATTCTTATTTGTGGAACTTATTTAATAAAAAAAATTGTTATCTTTTATGGTACCTATTTGATAATTGTTTATATCCTTTTATATTTAATAAAAGAGGAATAATTATTTATAACCAAGTACATCACTACAAACTTATATTTTGTATAATAAGTACAATAATTTTAATATGTAGTTTAATATGTGCAATATAATAATGTGTACACATACTATATACAGTATATGTTAGGTTAGGTAAATAAATCTCACTGAACTAGATTAGGTTAAATTAAATGAGTCTAATAAATTGTTTTGTATTAAGTTATCTTAATTAATTTCAATAAACCTTGTAACAGTTCAAATGAAACACAAGTCCTACTAAATCAGATTAAGCCAAGTAAATTTAATAAATCATACTCAATTAGCTGAAGCTAACTAAATCCTCTAAATCTTCCTAAATCAGTGAGGTTAGGTTAAGTAAATCCTACACATATTTGACTTTACAACCTCTTGTGCCTCACAGTAAACCAGCTTACATATTCACAAATAACAGAAAGCAATGTACTAAGAGATAAATAATTATTTCTAACGATCCTTCAATTAAGTCAAAACGAAAGTTAAACGATATCAAGTAAGAGAAGTAGAAACATCATATTGAGTACAACAACGCAGAATCATCTTAGAACGTCGTTCAGAGTTCGTTTATTGTTTAGCAAAGACCTAGTTCTACTTTGAAGAGTAACTACCCCTAGATTAATATTATTTGACCCTCGTTACTATTAATACCCATGTAATTGTCTATTAATTCAGATCCAGGTTGTGCAGGGCATTGACTCCACGGATGATTAGGCTGATCGATCGATTTAATTGATACGCCACCCGACTAATTATTCCACGGTACGTTTAACAATCATTATGTCTTAGGAAACATCAATGCGCAAAATTGTAACGCAAGAGAATTTAGGTCACCTGCAAATCAATAACAGAAATTGTTACATTGGAAAAGCTTGTTTAAACATTAGAAGATATTGTGTATTAAATGATACTCCAGTAGGGTGAGCTGACCACGTCACAAATATGTTTGAATTTCCCGCCAATTCCGCGCTTCAAATTACGAAATCTCTGTATTCACAAATTCTACTATATTCGAAGTTTCAAATTGTCAAATCTTCAAATTTTAAGTTACTAAAATTTTAAATTAAACTTGCTTGCAATATTATTGACATTTCAAATATTATACAGTATTCGCATTTATTTTATAACAGCAAAATGAACTACAAACTCCCCTTGAACTACTCTTTAAATTTGTAATATAATAAATTATTTTATTAAATTCAAGTTCACCATAAATTTGATCTTGTTCAAATATTGTTTAAAATAAAAATGAGAAAACTTGCGAGACGATTTGAATGAAATCGCACGAATAGCAGTTTGATTTGCAGAGAACATATATGATAATTCATTATCGAAAAAAGAACTAATAGATATTAAAAATTGTCAGATAAGGCGGTTCACTGACTGCATTACGAATACGTGAAATAATCGTTTGCTTATTTACTCTTATAAACCTGAAAAAGATGAAAGATTTACTGAAATGTCACTCTCGAATTTTTGTATTCTTTTCCTATAAGATATCGGTAAAAAATCTAACCTAACTTACTAAGTTAATATAATTTGTTTTATATTATTTAAGTTCTTAAACGCAATCAATCGTTCGTCCTTAGTTTCCATGATGCCTTTTAAGGGTAACATTCAAACTATTGCAGCTTCACACGCACTCACAATCATTCATATAAAAATCTTTATTTTAAATAGTTCGTCCGCCATTTTATATTCCTCCTGAAACAGCCTATATACACTGTACAAATAAGAACAGCCGCCTGCTTATCATTTTCTAGCAATAAGAAAAACATTTAAATACGCTGTCTAGTATATACAAATGATTAATAGAATAAAAAACATTAGACAATGATAATTTTGTCTCCGACGACCGCGAGAGAAAGATTCTCGTATCGTGACTTATCTTCTTCTAGTACACTTATGATGAACTGTAGTACAAGCAAGAAGGATAAGATAGTAAGGAAAAACAAAATTAAAGTAAAGAGAATTTTGGAATCTAAGAATTTAGAAATTCAGAACTTCCAGTTTTTGGAAATTTATAGGTTAACTTAGAGATAGAATAATTACAAAATTTTTCAATTTAAAAAGATTTAAAAATGTAGGAAGTTTAAAAAAAATTCATGATATTTTCATAAATAATGAGGAATATTCCAGAAAAGGATGCGTAGTACCTGAGGGATCCTGTTCAAGATTAAAGAATAATTTATTACCAACGCTTTTGAGTCTCTTCAAAATAATATTCTTAACATTCTCTGTCAGGTATTTATAGTTAACTCTGTAACTAACATTTGTACAGAAAAAGTCCTCCTGTATAAATAAATACCTGTACACATTTAAAAAACAATTGATACGTTGACATAATGCTACATATGAAGTACTGGAAGGTACTGGAACCGGTAACAATGGTATCAACATAGCAGTAACAAGAAAACTTGTACCAACCTCCTAACACAAAAACAAAAATATTCCCGCGCAAAGGGTTAGAAAACAAAGGAACTTGAACTTACCCGCTTTAGAGGACGCCGCAGTTTCCCCAGACTCTAGTAATCTTTTCTGCAGCTCCAGATAAATCAACGAGTAGGTGTTGATGACGCTGAAAAGTACCCCATTAATCACGAAACTGCCAATCATAATCATCCACGCTCTGAGTCCGCCATCTGGCGGGACGATCACGTTGCGATCGTCAGCTTCCGGGTCCTTTCTGGACGTTCGATCCTCGTCCTCCCTCTTCGATTTTACGATCAATATATCGACTTTAACCGACGAGTTCTTTCGATCGGATTCCAGCAAAGGATTGTCCTCGGTGCCCGAACTCGAATTCTCCTCCGCCCGTCGAACATCCTGCGTGTCCTCGTTCAAAGGACGCTGATCAGTAATCTCGTTCGATGCATTAGACACGCCATCTGGATTTCTTTTCGATTCTGCATTCTCTGCGTTCGTCATCCTTCTGAATCGGACCGAATGCAACTAACGGATGTTCGTGATCTGCAAACGAAACGGAAAAATAGGAAAGAGGTTTAGCTAAAGCTTCTTTACTGACAGTTTTTTGGGTAAACGGATCGACGTTAATCTCTCGATTTGTTTGCCCCTTGAAATGCAAACGCTGGGCGAACTGGAAGGATAAAGGTGAAGTGATTGGATTATGGGGGAGGTTAATTTCTAGCTGCCCGGGGTGACACTTAATTAAATATTTGTAATAGCAACTTTACAAATGTAATGGAAACTTCGCAAAGTCTAAATAAATTACAATGTATTATACAAATAATGCGACTGTACGTATTCGATATTCGATAATATTTCGATATATATTTCGAACACGATAATCGAAGTAATTCGACCGTTCGTGTACAGTCTAATCATGTGTAAAATGATTAGGTTTAATGTAAACAATTATCAGTACAATAATTGTTCATTTAGAGGGAGTATATAACAGTAATTAATTTAATAAACATTTGTTACTTTAGTTGCATTATTGAGCCATTTGAAACATGTTTTGAATAAATATAAATATTTTACAGGAAGTAAACGGTGTACCTACTGACAATTGTACCATTAGAAAGGTATATATATAGTTAAACAATTCGCACGCCTTATCACGTGCTGATAAATGTGCATGTAGTGTGCACGTATGCATATGCACATGTGTCTGTACATGCTATGAACGCGACGACAAGAGCCACTATATCAAAAGCAGTGGCGTAGCTAACGACATATTAGGTTGCTGCATAAATTCTGCCTGTTAGAGTATGCCAATTTACAAATTTGATATTCGAAAATAATTTGTATGCTATATATGATATATTACTATTTTAAAGCTTCTATTTTTAAAATTTTCAAACTTATCATTACAATAAAATTTTATTATTTTTTTTGAACATGTTCCACTTTACAAATTTTCAAAATTATTGATTTTAAAATTAAACAATTTTTAGGACCACAAATTTTTTAATTTAGAAATTTACAAAGTTTCAAATGAAACCAAATATATATTTTTCAAATTTTTTAATTTAGGAATACAGATAGTTTTAATGACGGATTTTGAGTTTTTTAGATTCACTTAAGGCATAATCAATTTTATATGTGATATGATCGTGAATAATTGTCAATAAAATAAGTATGAACGATTGATGTATGTGCATGGATACAAGAATAAGATGAAGTCATTCTTTCCTTAAGTAGTATAGAACTTGATATCGAGAGATGTAAGGAACCTGATAAATGTAAGAATAATATGAAATTTCATCCACTGATGGCGTTTAAATATCACTGGTACCGTTATCAATACCGTTTGATTTTGATCGTATCATTAACCGTGAACACATCAACTACATATGTCTCTTAAAAATTAATATATACAACGAATGTAATACTAAACAATTATGATACTAATTTGATGATAGAATACTGTAAGAAAAGAAATTTAATATGGTGCATATTGTTGAGGGAAAATTTGATATCTGAAAAATATACTAATTAAAATTTCAAGAATTCCTAATTTTAAAAAAATAATATATAATTAGAAAAATTAGTAATTAAAATTTCAAGTTATTTCTGATTATTATTTTTCAAACATAATTCATAAAAGAAAATTAATAATTCATGAGATATTTTACATTTTTCTTCTGATACATAAAATTTAAATATTTGAAAAATGACAGTGTCAAATACGTTATTAACAAAATATCATTGCAACCATGACCAATCTTAAATTGAGATATTATAAATACTTCCATGATTCTGTGTACGTAATTAACGGAATATTTGTACTTATCGAGTTCAATTTTTTCCATACAGATGACGTATACGACGACCTTAAAATTTGTTTTTATGCAATAATTATTTTGCATATTTTACCCTTACTCTTTAGGACATTCAGTAATTACGTTTATCACAAATGCTGAAATGCATTTTATGCAATTTTGCAATACTGACCTCGCAGGAGATTCACGTTTTTATCTTGCCACATTCGATAATTTGAAAAATTGAGAATTGAGAATTGAGAATTGGAAACTTGAAACTTGAAACTTGAAAGTTGGAAAATCTGGCAATTGAATATTGAAATTTTGAGAATTGCAATTAGGAGAATTGAAAGAGGGAGGAATTGAAATTTGGAGAATTGAAAGAGCGAGGAATTGAAATTTGGAGAATTGAAAGAAGCAGGAATTGAAATTTGGAGAATTGACCCTTTCTAGAATTGAAATTTGAAGAATTGAAAATTTGAGAATTGAAATTTGGAAAATTGAATTTTCTAGAATTGAAAATTTCTAGATTTGAAAATTTGAGAATTGAATTTTCCAGAACTGAAAATTCTGAGAATTGAAATTTTAATTCTTGGATACCTTATAATTAATAAACTATGACCTAATTTCTCTCCACATAATTTAGATTACCCAAAATTTAATTTCTCCGAAATGTAACTAATGAAACCGCAATATCATATTACAAACCTGCGTATTATAAATTAAAAATCTGCAAACGTAACATTTTCACGCGTCAACGTTGCAAATTTTGAACGCAACACCGGCGAGTAGACGCATCGTGGTAACGAAGTGTCAAAGCAACTTCTAACTAGTAAGAAGAACATTAAACGGTCGAGACTTGCTTGTATTTGTATTCTAATTTGTAATGATTAAAAGTGATGTACGTACGTCTGTTTAATTCTAAACGTAGGGGACGAACACCTTTATGTTTGCATTCAAGCGGAAAGGTTCATTGACTTCGCCTTTTTGTCAATTTATATTATATTTTAAACGAACAGTTTCACTATTGTGATTGTTCCCGAGTATCTTCCTCGAACCGCCAAATTGAAAATAAAAAAGTTTATTATAACTGTATTTTATTTAAAAAAAATATAATTTATTTATTTAATAATTTTGCAAATTCATATTTTGATAAAATCAAAATTTTTATTGTAAGATAAGAAATATTTTTAATAATTTTTATAACTATAAAACTTGATTATTTAATAAAATTAATAAATTTTATAAAAATAATAAAATTATTTTAAAAACTTGTTGAAATAAATTATAAGAAAAGTTGTTGAAATAAATAATAATAAAATATTAAATAAATATATAAATATTATAATATTTGATAAACAAAGAATTGTGCCATTATTGTGAAGTCGTAATTGATTAATGAGTTTGAATTAATAAAGCGCAACATTGCTATTGGTTTGAATGAAAAGGAGGAAAATGAATCGATTAAAGTTGAACGAATCGTTCTAATTAAAGAGAATCACTGTCCAAAAGAAACAATTAGTGGCAACTGTTGTTCAGAAATGAAATAATGATTGCACGTAAAGAAACGAGTGATATTCTCCGAAGTTGTTTCAAGATTGCAGCAATTTCAGCTTCCCTAAATTCTGTACTAAATTGTAATTCTCGACTTCCGGTACCATTTTGTGTATTAAATAATTAAGCTTCTTTGGTTTCTTCTGATTTTAATTTTAAATTTTATTGTTAGGAATTTTTGAGATTCGGAAATTTTGAGGTTATTAGATTTGAAAATTTTTAGGTTTGTAAATTTTCAAATTTGAAAATTTTCAAGTTTGAATATTTTGAAAATTTAAAAGTTTAAAAATTAAAAAATTAAAAAATATAAAAATTTGAAAATTAAAAATTAATATTTGTTAATTTTAAAAAATATCTGAATCAATATAAAAGTCTGAAATAAGCCTTCAAAATATTAAATACAAAACCTTAAAAATTTACAAGCTGAAAAACAATTAAAACCTTGAAAATAAATTTTTTAAACTGCTCCCATAACCTAACATAAGTCACAATGATGTCAGTTGCATAAAATAGCATGCTGAATGTTATAAAAATATAAATTTGTTTTATCAACAATTTACGTATGTTCTTTACTGAAAATCATCGAATCGGTTTCTTTTAACCTTGACACTAATCTGCATTCAAATTGAATGGCTCAAGCTCACAAAGTACCTATATATATTAATCTTGACTCTTGTGTCGATTAACCGCCGATTAACCTTTTCACACGTTGCGCATAGAGTATCATTGATAACAAATTCTATCTCTACGGAAGAGGAAGCCTTTTGATGGTATTCAGAACAACAAAGTTATTCCTATTTTCTTCAAACTTCAATTTTTATAGTAAAATACTGTTAATTAAAAATTCAGGTCTTTCAATTTTTTAATTTGTCATTTTTTTGTCTTCAAATAACAAAATGGATAAATAAAAAAAAATAAAGTTTGTATTGAAAATAAAATTTGAAAGCTATGACAATTAAATTTTAATTAAATATTTGATAGTGATATTAAATTTAATAGTTTGGATTTTTCTTTTCTTTTTTAATGCAGAAATGTAGGAATATAAAAAGTTAGAAATTTAAAAATAGAAAAAATTGTCTACCTTATCTAGTGCCTCCACAATTAAAAATTTGTATTAATTAACTAATTTATGTCATTTAAATAATCTTCCCTTAAACAAACATCTATGGACTGAGTAATTAATTACTACACTAATTTACAGCATTTTTAACAATTTATTATTTATATCCAAATGTTATTGCTTATAGAATGTATACTGTATTAAATAATAAATGAACAATAATTCATTTATTTCTAAAGAGATTCACTTTGGGACACGTGTGTAGTAACTTTCATCCAATAATTAGCACCACTTTAAAGGAGTTATTACTCTCTGCCACATCATCGCACACCTAAATTGCTCGTAACTTGATATTATTAAATTTATACAAAAGTTTGATCTCTTCTATCCGACGCCCCGATATAAATATCTTTAATTCAAATAAATTCCCCGAACTTTTCAAAAAATTATTTTTTAAGAGATGGAAATCTTTTTATAAAGGACATAAATCTTTTGAAAATATTTTTGTCTAGATGGCTAAATTCATAAATTCCTATTACATTTCTATTCAATATCTATTCAATTTTTTTACATTAAATCAAAAGTGCAGAAATCTTAATATATAACCTCAAAATTGACAGAAGATACTAAAAAGTAAACAACATAAAATGCAATAATTTTTAAGTGAAGTATTTGGTACAAAAAACATGTACAATATTAATTCTGAGAAAAGATATAGTGTCTCTTTGGAATCCACATATATTAAAGCTTTAAAAGATACGTGCCTGAATGACTTAAAGTATACAAAACAGAAATTACGATTTCACATGGCAAGTCGTCGCATAAATACATGTAACGCTGATAACACACGTGTTGATACGTGCTTTGGCAACGTTGTTGCAAGTATTAAAAACAGTAGCATCGACGGTATTCTACACATGCATTCATTGATCGCCAGAGAAATAATCAAAAAGGCAACAATCGAACAATGCAATTCATTTGTTATTAAAATCACACGTCGCACCACATTCGATATCTTGGTTCATTCTACTCTAATAACTTCTTTACCAATCCACCCAGTTTTAATCTCTGTCAACAGTACCGGCTTTGCGTCACGTGGCGACCATTGAATGATACACGAGAATGATTCATCGCCGAAAAGTGCTTCGAGTTCATGGCTGAAGGTCAAGTTCCTATTCCAGAACGTATTCCAGAGTGCAATTTTTAAGCGGGGCGAGATAAGGGAAAATTCACCACTGTCGGACAAGGAACGAGGAAAAAAACCGGCAACCGAGAATTTGAAAATGGTGTCGAGTTACCAGTTTTCGTACGTTACTCTTCGCGAAGATATCGTGAGTCCCGCGCGTCCCGTAGTCGGTTGTCTTCTTCACCGACAAACACTGATCCCTCCACTGATCCGAACGACGACAGAGTCGAGCATAAACTAAACTGGCTGCGTTATTCGCCAGCAAATGAGAGGTCGAAAGTTCCGCGTTTAGAAGAGGACTATAATGCGCCCAACGAGACACCGAGCGAGCAAACGTGAAAGCGACGGACGAAGAGGACACATGCGAGTTCGACATGTATCACTTGAACGAATCTTACTGCCTACTGACAGAAGAGCTGCTTATTATTCGAATAAAACTTTCGTCGAAGAATAACGAAATACGCAGAAGACAGATGGAACACTTTTTCGTTCCTTTGTTATGTATATTTTATTACTTGCATAATGATCCTTCAATTCGAATTGAATTTCGATTCAACATGTGTAAATATTATATTTAAATATCCCCCTTACATAATTATCCTATTGAAGGAGAGACTTAATCACAAAGGTATGAAAACCACAGCCTTCCAAATCTAGATGTTTTAAATTAAATCAATAATAATAATAAAGAAACGATGTACTTTGTAGGCAAAACATGTATGAAGAATAAGAGAGAACAGAATTTAAAAGAGAGCAAATATTCGACTCAAAGAACAGTATTATTAGAAGGAATCCGAGTAAATAATAATTTTAGAATATTGGATTAAAAATTTTTTAATAATACGAGTAACACGTTCGCCGCCATATTGGTTACCGGCGACATTACGAATTTATTACGATTAAATAATTAAGATTAAAAAAAGGAAGCTGTAAGATAAATCGGTAAAATTGTACTAATTATAAAATAGTACATTTAAAAATTATATTAAGAGACTGAGCTTTAACGGACTCGGTAATTCATTTTATCTCGTGTCTTACCATGTATGACTGATTCTACTGTAATTAATTATATGCATATGCAGTTGCAGAAAAATGTATGAATTTTTTGTAGAAAGAAATGTTGAAATTTCTCAATTTTGTTATTTTGAAACATGGATATCGATATTTTAAATTTATAGATATGCTAATTAATAGGTCATTAATATCAAAATGACATTATTATGCATTTTAAAATGCATAAAACAGGAAATCTGAATTTAAATGGGCCTGTTAAATAATTAGTAACAAAAAAGGATATAAATTATTTATTAAGATAGTTATAAATGAAAAACATATAAATTTATAAACTGTAACTTAAAACTGATAAATAAACAAAATATATTTGATATATGATGTGTATTCTATAATTTACAGTAACTTTACAATCATTTTAAAATTGAAACATACAGGTTTTACACTTATAACTAGTTTATAATATTTGTATTATTAAAACCCATTTAAATTGGAAAAAAATATTCCAATTTAAACATGTATAAATTATTTGCTTATACCATCAAAATACATATTTTTTTAAACTTTAATTACTATTGCTTATAAATTACCATAAAGTGACATAGAAACACTTATGTTATTGTGAATAACATAAATACACTTTATGTTCCTTATTATATATATATATATGATAATAACATATTTTCAGATTAAAATTGATGCTATATTCCTGTCATAACATATCAATTTTTTATGAATTTACATTAATTATTTCTTATACTTTTTTTGACTTTATATTAAATCCAACAAAATTATTTTTTCTTTTCTGTTAAACTTACTGTGTGTTAACGTGGCCTTTTTTGTAAAATCTCATGCAATATGGTTAAAGGGTGACATCACACAGGTGCATTTAAGTCAAAAATTTTGTTTGTTTTACTAATTTAATTACAGAGACAGTCACTTACAACTAATATAACAAACCACATTTATTAAAATCACATCACTCATTCATACTATTATTGTCAAATGTACTTTATTCTTTAACGATTTCATTGAAGTATTATACAATCTAACAATTGCAGAAACTTATTATGTAAACAATCAGTTAACTGACCACACATTTTCATGAATTTCCTAATGAGAAATTATTAATACATAAAATTAATTTCACTAATCACATATATCATTAGGTGTACAATTCAATAAAGATGATAAACCGAATAATAAAACAAAACATCTAATCAATAATATAACATGCACAGTCTAACCTTATACTTGGTAATATTGTTATCTCATAGCACAAGTTTTGAGGTAGATCTTGGTAATTAATTTTCCACAATAAAAATATTGCATTTTATTTACGCGAATTATTTCACAGTGTGTTTAAGTAATAATAAATTCATGTAGTACACGTGTGAAACATTACATACTTTAAAAATTGTTCTATCTAGAAAGTTTTAATAAAAATTCCTGCCAACAGTTTAGTGCGTAAAAGTTATACCCCATATTTTGATCAAATAACACAGAATTTGAAATACACAACAAATCGATATCTCTCTTTTAACAATAATTAAATATATTACTTTTAATAGAACAAATCTTTATTATACATTTGATAATAATTTTATATAATTCCCTAGTTGATAAATTTCACTACTCTTGAAAAGATTATCGCTCATGATGCCAGATGTCTCTGTGCGAGATTGAATTTATACAATTATGTATCTTTCTTTTCTGACAGTTTTTTTATCAGTGTCAAGTACAAGCTGGCAGTGAAGTCAAATTTTGATATTTTAAAATGAGTACGGTAGATTGGGATGAAGTTAAAAGATTGGCCGCTGATTTTCAAAAAGCGCAACTCAGTTCTACTCTCCAAAAGTATGGGCTACTTTCATGGAATATAAATATTTGTTGCCTTTTCTGTTTTTATTTAGCAATTTTACATCTTCAGTTACGTTTTTTGTAAACTGATTTTGAACAGCTGTACAATGAAATTGCAATTTTTATGATATCAAATGAATTCAAGCTATTAATATTTTTACTGCTATAGTGAATATAACACATTTATAACTTGTTGCATGTTCAATAAATCTATGGCCATAATTATATTTTATATAAAACTGTGGAAATCTCATATAAATTACAATCTTCTGATTAACTACTTTACTACATTTTTTAAATTTTGTGTAGGTTGTCAGAGCGTAACTGTATAGAAATCGTAACAAAGTTAATAGAAAACAAGTTATTGGATGTAATATTTACTAATGATGGTAAAGAATATGTTACACCACAGCATCTTGGGAGAGAAATTAAAAATGAGTTGTACATTCATGGCGGAAGAATCAACTTGGTTGATTTGGCACAAATTCTCAATGTTAATTTATCTCAAGTATCGAAAGTGGCATCTGAAATAGAGAAGCACAGTAAAGGCCTTAAAATAATACTTGGTCAACTTATTGATAAAAGTTATATGGATAGAATTGCCGAGGAAATCAATGACAAATTAATGCAACATGGGTGTATCAATGTAACAGAACTTACAATACATTATGATCTGCCAGCTGAATTTTTACAGTTATTAATAGAAAAAGAATTGGGAAAGACAATATTTGGAAAACAAGACACACAAGATATTAAAGTTTTTTACACAGAAAGTTTTATAGCTAGAAACAAAGCTAAAGTAAGAGGAGCTTTATCAGCTATTACAAAACCCACACCTTTGTCTGCAATTTTAGGACAATGTTCTGTTTCAGAAAGAATATTCTTTTGTAAGTATGCAGCATAAGTTCATTTATAAGTATCAAATATAGTATAGCTTTTAGAATTTTAATATATGAACATATATTTTTTATTTACAGCAATTTTAGACAGTTTACAAGAAATGAAACAAATTCCTGGTATTATAGCAGGAAAACAGGGAGCAAATAGTCTTTATATACCAACTATATATTCCAAAAGTCAAAATGAATGGGTAGATAATTTTTATAAACAGAACGGTTATTTAGGTGGGTCTTATACTTCATGATAAAAAATAATCTTCACGATATAAAATACTTTAAATGTTCACATATATTAATTGTTTTATTATCTGTTACTAGAATATGATGCACTTACTCGTCTTGGAATATCAGATCCACCAAACTTTATAAAACGTCATTTTCCAAACGAAAATATGATCTTCTTAGACTCTGTTGCTATTGGTACCAATATTATGGATCAAGTTGATGCAAATATTGAAGAAGCTGTTGCCACTGGATCATTTATTGATATCAGTCCTCTTCTACCATCCGTATTTACTGATAAAGATATGGAAATGCTTCTTAAAATAGCAGAAAAAAAGATGAATAACAATACATACGTATTTGCAAAAACAGTAGTAATATCTGACGCGTTTTTACAATCGTTAAGTAAATCGTTTGAGGCAATCGCAGAGACAAAAGCCAGAGAAGCGGTAGCCAGTGGACAATGGTTTCAAACGATAGCAGAAAATAGAATTAAAACTAAATCGGTAGATCTAATACTTGAAAACAAGGCAAATAAAAAAGAAGAACGTCGGAAGAAAGCTACAAGTGGTAAAGCAGGTGGCGGTAGTCAGGGAAGAGAAACAAAAACGAAAACGACTAAAAAGAAATATTTACAAGGAAAAAATCGTGAGAATGAATCCGATGATGAAAATGTGAAAGTCAGTTCTGGAAAAATAGAACTTAAATTAGTTTCTCTAGAAGACATAACAAATGAAATTATGAAAGATGATAATTTATCAGTAATTGATGAATTAGTAGAAGAATTGGCATCATATTTGCAACCAAAAATAAACAATCATGCTATACATATGGCAGAGCAATTAGCACAAAATAACAAAACTACTAATCTGAATGTAGTTGAAGAACGTCTTAATATTTTAATAACAAATATGAGAATATTTGACAAAGGTATTAAACATATGGACAAGACAGACCAGCCTGCTTTAACGAAGTATCTACTAAAATCCGTTGGTACAGAATTTGTAAATGAATTGTTTAAGTTAGCTGCACAACAAAATATGCTTCAACTTTCGGACAACATTACTACAGAAACAAGACAAAAGATGTTATTAGATGTACCTGAAGATGTTAAAGAACCTTTAATGAATGTACACAAATCAATTGCTGGAAATTCCGTAGATGATTTCTTGAATGTTGCAGAACCAGCAATGGCAACTTGCTGTTTAGTACTGAAAAAGTATGATAAAAAGAAAGAAAGACCCTTTATTTTGGGTCATAGGGAAGCTTTACTAGAAGAACTTAATACTACGCAGGATCCAGCACTAGCATTACATTTAGTCACGAGTATATTATTTACTGGTGTAACACAAAATGTTTTATACATGTCTGGAAGACATGTGTCCACTGTTCTTTCATTTCTTCAAATACATTTACTGCCTTCAACAATGGAGATACTATCTAAATATCATGGTACGAAATAATTCATAGTTCAAAAAAACTATTAATTACTGTTGTATATATAATATAGATATATTTTGTAATTTAATTATTGTATACCTTACAGATATGGTACTAAAAAGTTTAACTTCCTCGGATGAAGCTACAAAATCTGATATTCAGAAGGAGTTAGAAGCTGGGTTGGTAGAAATAAAAAATATTGCAAATAATTACAAACAACATTTAAAACTTGATAAACAATAACAATGAATGTTTGTAATTGTACATAAATATAAAATATTGCCTATTTGTGTAAAAATATATTCCAAAAGTTTATATTTTGCAATAAATTATATTAAGAAATAAATATATTTAGTGGATAGAACATTAAAATAAAAAATTACAGCTATAACTAAAAAATATTATACATTTTTTATAAATAACAAATAAAATTTATAATCTTTTTAATTAACTTGAAAATCTATTAACATGAATATCATTTTAATTATAATTTTCATTACATTTGTACAGTATAATACATTCATAAATGTACAAATTTTATATTCTCGTCTATTGCTATAATATCAGTAAAATATTATTTGCTTGATTTAAGATGTCAATAATATTTGGAATACCTTACATACATTTCTGAGTAACAATACACTTCGTGCACCATTCATTCTCAAACAGTTTCATGTTATAAAGTAGCTAATATTCTGGTAAATCCAACACATCCTGCTACAACAGTCTGTCCGATACCCCAAAGTAATGCGTACAATGGTGGCAGTGGATATCGAGAGGCTCTGTATACAAAAGCAACAGCAGCAGAGCTAAGAACTCCTGATGTTAATGGTAATAATATACCCATTATTATAATCAGCAATGGGAAGAATCTTTAAACCAAAATTTATTTAGTTACTTTATATTCTAAAAGAATAAAAGTACAAAAAAGCTTAATTTAGTATTACTGGTATTCAAAAATGAAACATTAATATCACATTGAAAATGTGGAAATATTAATAATATGTACATTGGTTGCTTAAAATTGTCATTATAAATTTATCTATTTCATTATAATTATAACTTCATTATAACTTCATACGTACTTTCCATATTTGTGTTGCCTTAATGTAGCAAAACAAATTGCACCAGCTATGGTATGAACAAAAATGGAAGAAAATAGAGCCCATAAAAATATCTGATACCACATTTCTGTAACAATTAAAAGGAATAAAAAAAAATAAGGAGCGCTAACTATTATTGATAGAGAGCATATGACTATAAATAATATATATACATACCAGCAAATGAAGTTAAAGGTGTATAAAAAACATTGCCCGTATTCATATGTCTCAAATTGACTGGGGATTGCAAAACAGAAACATCTGTTTGCGCTTCCATCATAATGGAATGGTTTCACAAACTATAGATTCTATACAAACATACTAGGAAAAATGATTAAATCATCTCAATGGTATCTATTAACAACTGTAACCAGAGTATAACAGGTCTTTATAAAAGATAACATTCTTTTTGTGTTATGTCAGCCAAATAAAGATATAAAATAATATTCTTAAACCCTGTAATAATATAGAATATTAGGTATAATGTATGTAACGTTTTTATAAATTATTAATCTAGAAATCTATAATCATTGATAATAACTTAATCTTCAACACTTACACCTTCATTCTGAATTGTTTATATTGTATACGTCACATTAATATGTAAATTTCCATACTGACAAAAATTATTTTAACATCTAACGGTAAACTTTATACACATATAACATCATTTTATAAGTAACCTAATTCAACATCTGTAACAATTGTAATCATAATAACAATTTGAACTAATCGTATCTTAGAAAGTCAGATGAATACGAAACATGTACAAGTTTCTAGCGCACTCTTACATACCTATTCGAAACTGTGTGAGAATCGATATCATGAACTATACAACAAAACAATTCTACGAACGATTTAATTAAAATATGATTAAGATTGAATTAAAAGATGGATTTTAGCAAAGACAAGTAAAAGTCCTGTATTTAATCTGCATATTTGCAGGTACAAATCTTTAAGTTACCAAATAAGATGACTGGATATCTAAGTTTGGCGCCATAAAAATTTCAAAAGCATATATGGTTGTTTTTGGTTACTAAAAGTGCTTGGACCAATCAGAGTCACCATGAATCGAATAAACAAAATTTGTCGTTTATATGATCTCACATATAAAAATTTAATCAAAATTTTTTTTTTTTATTTGCAATGAAAACAAAGAAAATTCTTGAGCTCAAATTGCATTTCAAGTATTAGAAGAGGCTACTTTACAATTTCGGTTCAACGATTAATGAACTAGCTAGGGAATTTCTATCGAATAATACGTAAGTAGAAGTTGACAGTATTTGACTTGAAAAAGAGCGCGTGTAATTGAAATTTTTGATATAAAAACGATAAATCAAGAAGAGATCGAATATGTCGGACAGTAGTGACTCTTCTTCAGTGTCGTTTTTTGGATCTTCTTCGTTTCATGAAGAAGATGAGGATGAAGAGTTATTGCTTTATAAAAGCATAAGAATGGTTAGAGGTTATGTTCGCTATTAAATAATCTAGTTTCTTAGATGTTTACTTTCTTGTTCAATATGAATGATTCTCTTCTTCATTAATTTACAGATTCTACAAGATGTAGTGAATGGAACGAAAAAAGTAGATACGAATCTTAAAAACTTAGAAAAAGATCTCGCAACTACATCCAAGTTAATTCTTGCTATCGAAGAAAAGTCATCGTAAATTATAAATTACTTCATTATTATTGTACATGTAATATTAGTTGTATAAGTGACATATCATTTACTGTAAAAATGTGATATAAATAAAATTGGAAAATTGACGTCATTAATATTTTTTTATTTGCATTATACTTGAAAATGTTATTTTATAATTTTTATAATGATTAACATTTTATTAAAGTTCTAATAATATAACATTCTTCTTATAATATAACATAATGCAATAGATTGAGGATGATACTACATTTCTGTCAACCTCGACGATAAAACATCCGCTGATTGTGATTTCGAATTATCACCGCAGGTAATCAAATCGAACAAGCGAAAAAACTAATGAAAATAGTAGATGAAAATTGTAAAATGAATCATCAATTACGAGGAATACGTTATCTCATGAATAAACAAATCCTTTTCATACAACCTTGAACATTGGTATTTTTGGTATTCACACTTATCACATTAACATGTTACATTGACACTTTTTTCGTGCTTTACGATAGTTTCCATGTAAAATAATTTAATTTTGTTATTTCATTGTGATTATATTACTTTTTTTAATTAAGTTTTTTATTGTTTATTAATTATTAAGAACAGTTTATTAATGATTAAAATCAAATATTTTTACGAGTATTTTTTACAATAAAGAAATATTTCTGATTAGAAAAACATACGATTTAAAATAAAACTAGAAAAATTTTTTCGAATTATATCACTGTGATGGTGATATATTAAAATCTTTTTAAGCAATAATTTGCTCAATTCTAGTTTTTATTAATTTTGAATGTATCTCGAGATGATTTTACAAAATTTTGCCGGTTACATAATGAAATTAACGTACAGATATATATTTCGTAAAATTAATCTAATAAAAATTATACAAATTTGAACTTCAAAATTCTTATCACTTACCAGTATAATTTTCCATGCTATTTCAAGAAGCTGAAGTTGTAATGATATTCTAATAAAATTTCCAAAGATTTTCAAGCTGTTTACATTATAAACACAGTGTATACCATTAAAATCGTAAATTAGAAAGGGAGTACATGATTTATTAGTACGGTGCACAGTGGTTCTCAACCTCTTGATTATTAAATAACGAAAAAATAAAATTAAAAAGTGTACTCTTTGAAAATTAAAAAATTATAACAATATTCATAACAATTTTTATTACAAAAATGAAAAAAATTATAATAAAAATTTTCTTTTTATGAAATTAACATTGAAATTAATTCTACAAAATTAAAATTGAAATTAATTCTACAAAGTTAAAATTGAAATTAACTCTACAAAATTAAAATTGAAATTAACTCTACTAAACTAAAATTGAAATTAATTCTATAAAATCAAGATTGTATTATGTATATAAAATACTATCTACTTCTGGTAATAATATTAAGTTATTTTACATTATAAGTAACTTATTAAATTTTAAGTTTAATTAACGTTAAACTTAAATAAAATAATCATTACTTAAATATACAAACAAAATCAGTAATTTCTCATGATTTTATACAAGAGTTAAAATAAACAATATTTAATTATTTTTAGCTTTAAACAAATTTCCAAAAAAGTAATATAATTAATGTGTTCCTACAAATAAGAAAACCTTGACATAGAATTAATATATGAAAAATAAATGTATTTAACAGTAAAGTGACTCAGACAAAAATAATTCAATAAAATAATAAAAATATATGAAAAATAAATGTATTTAACAGTAAAATGACTCAGACAAAAATAATTCAATAAAATAATAAAAATATATGAAAAATAAATGTATTTAACAGTAAAGTAACTCAGACAAGAATAATTGAATAAAATAATAAAAATTCAATAAGATAAAAGGCAAATATATGAATTATAGTTGAAATGTGTACCAGCAAACGTTTTTACAGACAAACTTAATAGATTGAAACGTGTTGAACAAGAAAAAGTTGAAAACTACAGTGGGTCCAAGTAATTTCATGGAACAAGATAAATTACCTCTCAATTTATTGTTCCCGTATATTTCTCGGGTTCCTGTCGGTTCTCCCGTCGGAGCTCGGCGGGCAAATAGCGTGATCCAAAAGTTTCGACAGCCGAATGTCTTGGATCCAATGGAGGTGCTCGTTGGGGGTAATTGCGAACATCTCCTTCCTGCTATGACCAGTTTCAATAAAAGTAATTATCGTGACAGTTCTTTCGAAGTAAAAATCGATGAGCATAGATGAGGGTGGAAGTAAATTGGGTACTATTACGTGTGCACAAACGAGACGCGCGGATAATGAATTCAATTGTTTGGTGTGGTTTTTATTGCCCTACTCCTAACTTTGCCGTCCAATCGGGGATAAGCGAGGGCGCCCATCGCTACATTCGAAATATATAAATGTGTCAATAACTGTTCCTCGTCACTCAGTCAGTATTTTTATTCGCTGCTGACAAACTGATTATTAGTGAATCCTTCCACAAACTCCGAAGGTAAGATTTATTCAAGCTTCGAAATGTACCCTGAACGTTTCCGAGGGTGACGAAAAGTTTGACACTGCATATTTTCTTATCGCGGTTTATGGTCTCAGAGATATCATCTCTAGATTAAGACACGTTAAAGGGCTCCGCGGAAAGAGGGCGCGAGATCATAGGGAAGATGCGAAGATTGTATAAGAAGTTGCATCATTCGGTTCGAAACCTCCTCCCGTGATGTGCGCTCCTAGAAAGCATCTCCGGCGCGATTATCTTTATCAAAAGTTATATCTCATAGCGGTACCCGCTCTCATATTTCTGCGAATTTTATCCACGTGTGACAATTACCCGTCGTGAGAAGGTAAGACCCCATTAACTTTCTGTCACGTGTTTAACCATCACACGTAGAATAGTGATTCATCACAGTTTCTTTACTCAAAATTTTTAGTTCCATTTTTCGGATTCTGTTTCAGATCGCTGCTCGATTCGCTGTTTATTTTTTAAGAGGTTCTACATTCTTAAGTTTCAAGGTATTTAAGTTTTATAAATCACGCGAATCGATACTTTTTCTATTAATTTTAGAGAAATCGTTATTCCATTATTTTCTCGTAGAAACTTTGTAAACTGTAGTTACTGTAATACTATTTCGATGAAACTTAGTAAGTTATAGAGTTGTGAATTTTGTGGTAATAAATGTAATAGATAGGTATTTATATAATAAGATTCGTTACGCAAGAACTAATAATGGAGATAAGTAAAACAAACGGTCCTTTCCGTAAAATGTTAAATATAGACACCCCGTTAAATGTAAGAAATTACTCGTCATTATGGGAAGATAAGACCAATATCTCGGAAGTTGAGGCCACTTTTAACTCCTCCTCGAACGCCTGTGAGCGTATTTGCAACAAAAAATCTTCCTCACACGTTACACCATAGCCGTCCCCAGATTCTCCCCTATTTTTTTGCACCGCATATGTGTTCATTAACGCGCGCGCGAATTCGTTTCCAAACATGTTGCCTCGTTAACGGGCAAGTTACTTAATCTTGTTTAAACGGTACGCGTGACCTTCCTTCCTCTCGTGAGAGCCCGAAAGAAACGAAAATGAAGAAACAAAACGGCGGGACAAAACGAGACGGGACGAGACCAGACGCCCAAGATAAAATTGTGTGTACAGCATCTAAATTTCGTCCGCGAGATATATACGTTTGTTTGAGGAAGAGAAAAAAAAAACGAGGTATATCCCGAGTTGTGCGAATCGGCACGACTCGCACGTTCACGCTATAAAACTCTTAACGGACGTGTCGAAGAGGAGGAATCGTGAGGCACAGATTAAATATAAAGCCAGCGGCGTTCGAAAGCTCAGGCATTCTTTGCGCACCCCGTCACGAGGATGCACACCGAAGGTATTCAGGTATATTTACGGTAGATAACGAAATCATTAATTTGGTGATTTCGATGCCCTCTTTAACGAGCAAGCCATGCCACCCGCACAACCATCACACTCTCACACTTTTACTCAAACTCACATTTTCATCGAATGATCGATCTGCACCTCACATTTTGACTAAGACTTTTGAGATTTCCGCACGTTTGCTCGATTACAAAGAATTCCGAGCGACATTGACGCGGAAATTCTGTGGAAATCGCGTCAGTAGCGTGGTAAATCACGAGAGTTTTATCAACGAAATTGTTGAACGATACAGAAGTGAAATGGGACGAAGGAATGCATGTTGTTCGTTAATACTGCAGATATTTAATTATCGTCGCGTTCTCAAGAGTTTAATTTCATTGTTGCCAATTGTGTTTATTCGTATCCTCGAGGAAGGTCGAATGAATCGATATTATAAATCGCGCGCACCTAACCGGACAATTAAATACGCGTTGTTATATATTGGACCGGGTGCCGTTTCTGCGAAAAGAGCGTGACGTTAATGTTCCTCAGCTTCGCTCTGATTCAATCATTGCACAATGTCCTTTCATTAAATCAGGTCTTTGATGTAACATCCCGTAACCGTGTTAAATGTTACTTTCTTTTGGTCGGTCAACGGAGGCTGCTGTGTTTTCAGATGCGATACTGTTCCATGCTGATCAATCTTATTTGTGTAATCGGCTTGTCCTACACGGTTTCGGGACGTCCCTTCACGTTCCTGCCGCGGCATGCTGTGGAACGAGCTGCGGAACGGAGGAGTTTAGGCAGACAGATCGTCGAGCAGAACTCTAATTTCTTGACTCCGTTGAATGATTATGGAACACAGTCTGCGGAAACTAAGGTAACAACAATTCTTCAACATTTCCATTTTTCGGAAATTTTTAATAATTTTAAATTTGACACTGGTTGTACGAAAAGTAACAACTTTGGTGAATTATAAGTAGATTAGTAGTTTGGATCACAAGACTCAAGTTTTCTATTTGTGAAAATTCTAATAATTTTTAACTTGACACTGGTTCTACAAAAAAGTTACAACTGAATCTGAAAACACAAATTTCCTACTTGTGAAAATTCTAATAATTTTAAACTTGACAATTATTCTACAAAAAGTAACAAGTTTGGTAAATCACAAGTAGATTAGTAGTTTGATGGATTACAAGAAAAACCACAAGTTTCCTACTTATACAATTTCTAATAATTTTAAACTTGAAAATGGTTGTACAAAGAAATTATAACTGAATCTGAAAACACAAGTTTTATACTTGTGAATTTTTTATAATTTTTGGTACCAGATGAAGTCTGAGGTACAGGAAATAAAAGTTCGCACCGGTCGCCATTTTTCAGGGGGTCCCTGAATCTTACATTTATGGCAAATAAGTTAAAGTTTATTCCTCTCTTTAAAATAGTCATATTACAAAAATAAATCTGATTAGAATTGAAAAAAATGATGAAGTATTTAAATATAATGTACCTGTTGAATAAGCTATGTCTATTGATGTACAGAAGTAGACTTATGAAGTACTAAATGTGTAGTAATATTAGTACTAATATATTAGTAATATTAATAATATTAGTATACTGGAAGTTAAGATTTGTCTCCTAATATTATTTACTTGTAAATCATTTTTGCTTCAAACTTCATTTAACTTCATCTACAATAAATTTCAATTTTTATATCTTACTTATTCTCAAAGTTTATTATAATTTACTCTTTCAATTTTCAACTAAGAAACTGTAATGACCAAAAGTTCAATGCTTCATTAACCACAAATTTTAGTCCTGAATATAATATGGTATTACAATGTACTAAGAATTATTTTGAGTGTTTCCTTTAAAAGTAATTGGTAAATAGAAAACACTATTCAGTACAATTGATGTGAACTACTAAATATTTGCTTATTATGCACTTAACTCAACTAACGATAAGTGCACTTAAATTACATTAACCAATTGTGTATTTTGATGAAAGTACAAGCGTCGAATAATTAAGAAAAATTTTGCATTTGACGCTAAAAATTGTTCGTAGATATTACAATAATACAATGAAGTAAATCACACATTTACATTTTTAAATAAAACGTATGAAAGATACTTATATACTTAAATTAAACATGAAACACTCAAAGTTATAGATTAACAATAAATTAATTTTAGAGAAATATGAATGAAGTTTAATTTGAATTTTCAGCCTGTGGAACCATGGACCAAAATCAACCAACATCCGGTGAATGGCATTAAGACAACTGTGGGGTAAGTGTTGTATAAAATGTACAAACTTCTAAATACAATAGTAATTTAAAACAGTAATGGACAGATGAAATACCAAAAATTTAGCCATTTGTAAATTTACAAAGAGAAATATCAAACTTTTTAATTCAGAAACATTTAAAGACATAGACATTTGGTAATTTGAAAACTTAATAATTTAACAGGCTAATAACTTGGTCATTTGAAAACTTAATAATTTAACAGGCCAAGTTGGAAATTAAAACATTTTTAAATTTATAAATTTACAAATTCACTTGATTTAAAAATTTAAAAGTGTACAAATTACTTTTGAATGTACAAACTTAATTAATTTAAAAACTTGAGAAATTATGTGAAACTTTAGAAACTTCAAAATTAAACTAAGTGGTCTAGCATTTTTAACATGTAGGCTAAGTGAACGATTATTTTCCTTACAGGAGCCGAGTGGAATTGGAATGCAAAGCCAGCGGTAGCCCGCCCCCGGAAATCTTATGGTTCACAGGAAGCGGCACCAACGAAGAAGTGAATATCAAGAAAATCTTAACACTCGAACAATCAAATTACAAAACTAATTACCATTTATACAAATGCAAACTATCAGTGCCAAGAATTTAGAAAACATTGTTCTAGTGTTAACATCTCCACTAATACAAATAAACAAGATATTAATATCAAATATTTTTTCGCGACAGCTCATCGACTATGTCAAAGTCAGCACACATTCTTTGTACGATCCGTCCGAGGAGTGGAAAGGAGTGGCCAGAATTACTTCGAAGCTCGTGATAGAGTGTGTTACTCCGGATGACGCTGGATTGATCTACTGTGCGTCGGTTTCAGCAAGAGAGGTGAAGATATCCACTCCTACGGAGCTGCGGGTTAACAGTAAGTGGCATACAATTAACAATTAACTGTCAATCATTTAAATGTCCGTCCTTTATAATATATTCTCGTACCGATAACCACTCTTTACTTATGCAATTTTATTAATTGAATTGAACTAATTTCTCTGCTATCTCTATCTTCAAATATGAAATAAATCTTCTCTTTTTCTTTAATCTCCAAACTTCTAAATCTTCAGAGTAATTTCTAAACCTTCAATACCAAATCTTCAAATCTCTACATTTTCCAAACTTGGCCTTGAGAATTCCACTCCATCCTGAAATGTTATTTATGTTAATAAATGTTTGCTGAGTTAAAAATTTGTTTATTGCAGGCGAAGGAGTTAGTGGTAATTGCAGTTCCGAAAGTGACCCAACAATCACCCTCTACTCACCCACACTGGTAGCTAATATAGGAGCAACCGTGGTGCTGCCGTGCAGAGCAAGTGGCAAACCAACGCCAGAAATTACTTGGTTGGATAATTTTAATGTACCTCTAAGTCTATCAACGAATTTGCGACACAGAGTGTTGGATAGTGGTGATCTATTGATAGAGGAACTCTTATGGAAAGACATGGGTGGTTACACTTGTCAGGCTAAATCCGGACATCGTCAACAAGTCGTCAGCACATTCCTGTACCCTGTGCGCGTAAGTTTTTTTTCCGTCATTACAATCCTTTGTCACCTAAAATATATACATATATAGTAAAATATATTTTGTAATGTAACTACATAATACAAGATTTAAAATGTAGACTTTCGGTTTACAGCCGGAAAAAGAAGTTCATCGGACGGGTAACTGAAGAATTGCCAAAAACGAGCCTCAATTGCTTGATTGATCTCCTTTTCATTGTACGACGTGCGAAGCATATTGGATAAAATACAGTCTTTTGCGCAAAGTTTCCGTGTTCGTGGTATTGTTTCAGTATACGCACTTTGTATGATTTTATACGAAAGCATCTCTTTTTTTTACTACTGACGTGCTGGAGAATTAGCAACGCTTTATGTTACTGTTAATGAAACGACGGACTATTTTATACTTAAAATTTTATAAACTATTTTAGGATGCCAAAGAATTTTGTATTTGATTAGAGTTCTAATTTTAGTGATTTAAGGTAGCAATTTTAAGCTATTTTAATATTTAATATATTTAATCTATGTATTGCGGTACCTCTTGAGCGATATTTCGTATAGTTTAAACGAATTATTTATTTATTGTGTACGTACAATAAGATCGAGAGCCGATCTTATAGGCAAATGTAATGAAGAATACTTCATTTAATATTAAGAGTGTATCGTTATTAAATCATAAATAACCCGGTGAAAAATGTTGCCCTTTTGGCTTCGATTACTTCTTCGTTTATTATTTACATAGTATTAATTATCATTTTC
The DNA here is from genome assembly GCA_963576845.1 of Megachile leachella. NCBI lineage: Eukaryota > Metazoa > Arthropoda > Insecta > Hymenoptera > Megachilidae > Megachile > Megachile leachella. Next base: position 6,498,153 of record OY756252.1, on the reverse strand, counting down.
GTTCGTTATTTTCATCATTTTGTTTCCTTTTTTTAACTATCGTAATGTATTATTAACTCGCTTTATTTTTACATATAAATAAATATATTTCCTTTCATGTGGTATTCATCTATTTTTTATCCCATTCCTCAATTTTCAATTGTAGAATTTTGTTTGAACAATTTAGTTGTCATTTGTTCAATAATAATTCAATAACAATTTGCCAATATTATCATTGATAATTATATTGACAATTTTCATCTTTCATTTTTTGATAAACTAACATAATGTTACATTCAGTCCATCCATTTTATTGTAACATATAAATGTTTAATTTCCTACAAAATTCATAATTTAATTTAATCATTTTTCGTTTAATTTTCATCCTATAATTTAATTTTTTACATACAGAACTTTTTAGCATACTTTACATTTCATTTAGCAAGTCTAATCCAATGACCTTGTACATGATCATTAGGACATTCGATAATGCTTTATCATTTTAACTGAAAACACGTGTTACGCGTTCACAGAAATTAGCTGTTAAAAATGACGAAAAAATTAACAGCAAAAATTGGACCCTCTATTTTAAACGCTGATTTAGCACAACTTGCAGAGGAGTCACAAAGATTAGTTAATAACGGTGCCGATTATTTACATTTAGATGTTATGGATGGACACTTTGTACCTAACCTTACATTCGGTCACCCGTTAGTAAAATGCCTCCGTAGCAAAATAAAAGATACATTTTTTGAAACACATATGATGGTATCTAATCCAGATCAGGTATGCTTGATTTTACTTGTTTCCATTGAGTGACAGACAATTTTGATTAATTACAGTAAACTAATGTTTATGTTTTTAAACAAAAATGTATCTTCTGTTGCAGTGGATAGAACCTATGTCTGATGCTGGTGTTGATCAATATACATTTCATGTTGAGCCTGTGAAGGATGTACCATTAGTTTGTAGAAAAGTAAGAGAAGCGGGAATGAAAGTATGTAATTTATGTTACTGTTTATTTAACAATTTGTAGCTTCCTCTATTTAACAATGTTTCTTTTTTTGTACAAAAGGTTGGAGTAGCACTTAAACCCGGAACTCCAGTGGATACAGTAGCAGAATATGTTGATCTAGCAGATATGGTGTTAGTTATGACTGTTGAACCAGGTTTTGGTGGACAAAAGTTCATGGAACCAATGATGGAGAAAGTATCATGGTTACGGAAAAATTATCCTACATTGGATATAGAAGTAGATGGTGGTGTTGGACCAGCTACTATTGATGCATGTGCTAAAGTATGAGTATTAAGATTTAATATATTATAATAAAAACATATGTAAAGGAATCTCAAATATACATTATATTTTTTTAGGCTGGTGCAAACATGATTGTTTCTGGAACTGCTGTTATAGGTTCTTCTGATCAAGCTAAAGTTATAAGAACTTTGAGAGACACAGTAAACTGTGCAATACAAAATAGCTGAAAATAATGTTAAAGTGTCAAATTAACACACCATATACATGTTAATAACTTTTTATAATTATATACAATGTTTGGGTAAAAAAATAAAAAATACAGATCTTTTATTTGGTATAAATATTATTACTTACATTTATTATTCACTCATAATTCAATTATCTACAAAACTGTTAAATTGAGGATTTGGTAATGGAGCAACTTTAGAAGATAATTTTGTCCTTAATTCTGCTAAAGTAATCAAAATAGCTTCTTCTGTTCTAATTGTTCTTGAACCTTGTTGGGGACAGGTATTTAAATATTTATCAAATATTAAGGATGGATCATCTACATCCAAATTAGGATTACTATCCAATGCAGCCTCTAATCCACTTAGCCCACCAAATACTATCAAAGCATGATGGTATTTTATACTTTTAGCTTCTATATCATCAACAGACTTTCCTTTATCTGAAGTTCCAATTGTCAAGTCATATCCATCCTTATAAGGACCTTGCGTTAATGCTTCTGTAAGATTATTTGCTAGTCTTACATTATATCCCCAATATATACCACTTTCTGCTCTTGGAATGTTAGGAGGTACAATAAATCCTTTGATTTTTTTTGGATTTGGTTGGTCTGGTGGTATCTTTACAGTGACTCTCAATCCAGCTGTTAACACTTTATCCACATGGACATTATTTAATAATCCAACGTTAACATAAGAACCTTTGTCACCTTTAACTGGTTTATTTGTGATCACTCCTTCTCGATACAAAGATACATCAGACTGACGCAAATGATGTGGAGTATCTAAGGGGTTTAACACTCCAGCATATTGTAAATCTTTATGCAACGGGAAAAAGTACTTTCTCAAATATTGTGGACATTCGAGATACTGTAATATTCTAGCCAGTTGTAAACAACCAATTCTTCTTTCACCTAAAATCTCGTCATTCCGAACCTTTTTCTTTTCATCTTCTGTGATTTCTCCTTTGTCATCAAAAACAACAATTTCATCTATTTGATAAACGCATGCTGCGCGCGCTATTTGTCCTGCGAGATACGTTCGCAACTCTGGCGATTGAGCATTGTCCAAAATCGACCCAGGAACTGCAATACTTATCGTTGAAACATCTTTTTTCTCAAAATGTTCAACAGGTTTTACTGCCTCTTTCTGCAACTCCTCAGCTTCTTCTTTCTTCAACTTTTTTACTAACCTCTCTTCACGCCATTTCTTTCGTTGTTCTTTTAATAAACGATTTGTCTCTTTCCAATTTTTAGCTGGAGGAATCACTGGCGACATAGCTCGACAATAAAATATTTATTATTTTTCATAAGTATATGTATACATATGTTTCTTCCTTAGCTTGTTATTTCACCTGAAGTATGGCACAATTCTTCGAGAACTGTATATGAAATGAACAACTTCAAAGTATTTATTTTACGTTCATTGAGTACATTTCATGGTTTTCAAATTTATATAAATTAAAAAGTGTCAAATTATGACTACTGAAGAGGGTTTTGAACAGGTATTTTCTAAATCTAATTAATTTTAGTACTTGATTGTACTTCACATGAACGTATCATCTTTAACCTTCATTGTCATTTTTTGAAATCATATTTAGAACTTGTTTAGTACAATAACCTTTTTAGAAATATTAAAAATTTAATAATAAAGAAAATTACTATCAAACAATGTAAAGAAATATTTAATTATTATAGTTTGAAGATGAGGAAGCTGAAATTCCGATTGGTGGAACATTACCTGGCGGTAGGAAGCGATTATTTTCAAAGGAATTGCGTTGTATGATGTATGGTTTTGGTGATGATCAAAATCCTTATACAGAGAGTGTAGATTTATTAGAAGATCTAGTTATCGAATTTATTACTGAAATGACACATAGGGCTATGGAAATTGGACGCACTGGACGAGTGCAAGTTGAGGATATTGTATTTTTAGGTAGTATTAGTATGAGAAATTATTTATATACATTTGTAACTTTAATTAATTAGTAACAATTTTATTTTACAGTCAGAAAAGATCCAAGAAAGTATGCAAGAGTAAAAGATTTATTAACAATGAACGAAGAGTTAAAGAAAGCTAGAAAAGCATTCGATGAAGTTAAATATGCAGGTACTGTTAATCAATAAATTTTTTGATGTTCTCTCAGTATCTATAGCATATGACAAATAATTTTTTATTTTGCTTGAATATTTTGTTTTATTAGAGAATAGTTCTCATGGTCTTTCTTTGTTCCTTTGTTTGTATTTTTGTAAAGTTTACTTCAAATTTATGTTCGTGATTTTGAACAATTTGAGTAGAATTTGTTTAGACATAAATGAGCTATTCTTCAGAAATATTTTGTTGATAATTATATAATGCTATCATTAAAAATAAGCATTGCGTTGCAGTAGTTGCACATTTAGGGTTTATAAATGTGGAATGCTATGTGCTTGTGTGCTGCATTTTAGTTCTTCATGCTTTTCTACATACTTTAGAAATATATGGAAAGTGCTGATGTATTTAAGATCGCTTAGTTCCTATTATTATACAAAAAAAAGTTATGTATAGCAGTACATAAGTAAATATCCATAATGTTGAACTGTATTTCGTTATAATAATTATACACGAGATTTCATTTTAATTTTTTCCATCTTAAACTGCATGTAGTACCGTATTTATACATGTATATTAAAATCGAATATAGGAATAAAACTTCATATTTTTATTGTAAGTTTTTATTTTATAAATAGTTCATAGTTTTTATATGTAAATAAGAATATAAATATACACTTATATATGAATGTAAACAAATATTGTATTGGCGATAAAATTATTTGTTAATTTTTAATTATTTAATCAATTAGTTATTTAAGATATTATGACTTAGGATATCTGTTCTTTATAATTATTTATATAAAGCTATTTTATATAATTTGTTATACTATTATTTATTATTTAGCCTTAAAATTGTTTGTAGTTTATATTTAGTTTCTCCCTTAATTATCAATATTCTTATTATTTTGCAGATTGCTGTTTAAGTTTTTCTTATGCAACATGTTTTTTGAAAAATGCATGCTTCAATTTAGGTTTATTTGTAGCTTATATTTTCAAGGATTTTGGCTTGTTAGCTATTTGTTATATTATTTTTCTGCATGTGTATTATTTTATTTTTTAATTGTAACAGAAATCATATTTGTTTGATTAAGTTTCATTGAAATTTGAATTTTATAAATTTATAATAACTAATTGATATCAGAAACAGCTTGTTTTGCTGACAGAATAACGTCAGGGACTCCTACAGCTTGGTATGAAGAGCCACACAACACTAATGGAATTTTATGCGCGGAGATATATTTGCGGATACGATTTAGTCGTTGTTCATGACCTATCGTGTACTGTGGTATACAGTCCTTCAAAATGGAGACGTGAAATGCCTTGGGATCCTCATCAATGCCTAAAATTTCCTTCACATATTTGATTGCTACGGTTCTGAACTGTTCTTCTGATGAACATTCACTGAAATACTGTTGGAACCATGCCCCTCCCATCATTACTGTCAGTACCTGGATTTAAAAAATTGTAAATATTCAGTGTTAAGAAGTTCTTCTAGTCTAACATTTAATTACACAGGATTCATGTTTATATGTTAAGGATCAGTTTGTGTCTTTGCAAAAATGTGGATATTTTCAAATATATTTCCAGAAACAATAAATTAAATCAAGTAATGTGAAAATTATATAGGGACAAAAAAATAGGTAATAAATAATTTATATCTATACATACTGTCATTTTAGAGTTTTGAGGAACAACACATGAATCAAATAGCACACCTAGAATGGGAATCTTTTCCTTTGGTGGAACAAGAACTCCAAATGCACTTATAGGTAAAACATTTTCAGAAAATTGGAGATTAACTACAGCTATTGATACAGTAGGTATACTGCATAACTCCTCGGATAGATGTGGATGTTGTTCCTGTACTAAATTAGCTAAATTTTTTGCAGGCAAACTTGAAATAACTTGGGAATACTTTTCACTTTTCCCATTTACAGTTAATTCTACATAATCTTTGTTAAATATTAATTTTTCACACATATGTTGCATTTTTATATTTACTCCGCGTTCAGTTATATTCTTAGCAAGTTTTTGTGGCAGTTGTTCAAAACCTCCTTCAATTCCCCATATGCGCCACACTTCTGTTTTAGCTCTTTGCACTAATTGTGAAGGCGGTTTATTTGATTTTATATTTATTTCAGTATCAGTTTTAGGTTTAGTTTCTGTTTCTTTCTTTTTTTTCAAAACTTCATGAAACTTATTAAGTATAAGGCCTTTCACTACACTACCATGTTTTTGTTCTGCTTCAAATAAACTTGTCATACAAGATTTTGCACTCAACTTATGTATATCACCTCCATAGATTCCACAAAATACTGGAGCAATTAATTTTTCTGGCAAATCTTTACCAAACCTCCTTTCCATAAAATTATATACACTTTCATCATCTTTAATAACCTTTTGTGCCTTAAAATCCTTCCATAAATGATAAGTTAAGGGCCTATCTAATAGCGTATTCTTAGTAAACAATCCACTGATACTATTAGGTACACAATGCAATGCATTATTTGCATAAATATATCGGTTTCGAGCTGCATCATGATTATATTTAACAGGTATAATTTCAGCTGATAGTTCTAATTCTTCTACTAATTCTAATATTTGTAGTGAATTAGCTCTAATTACTCTTGGACCTTGTTCAAAAATTGTTCCATCAGGTTGTTTCAAGGAACGTATCCATCCACCTACACGATTTGAGGCTTCAAATATAACTAATGAAGTTATCTTTGGATTATTAAGACCATAATATGCAGCCGATAAACCTGATATACCAGCACCCAATATCGCAGTCATTGTTATTGGGCTAATAAAAATATATTTTATATTAAAACTATGAGTATTATGTATTGTAAAAAATTAAGACTAAAAATAATTATACTTCTTCTTTTTTAATTACTTAAATTATATTTTTTTTCAAATAGAAAAAATAGCTAACAGTTCCTTTCTTTCTTTATGCTGTACTATTATATTTACAATATTACATTTTATTAATAACACAAAACGCAAAATTACATATGTATTTAAAATAAATATACTAATGATAGATTTAATTCCATACGGATTTTGCTGTATTACAGACTATTCATGATATCAGCACAATTCACATATTGTTTGTACATATAAATAATTATAGGTTATGTAAAGGAGAGGTTATGTTCGCTTTTAATATAAACATAAAGCTAACGATGTGTCAAACAACAAATCTAAAAAACTAATCTTATTTAAATCATAAATTGATTGATTTTTAAATTTTGTCCTTAAGTGTTTTAAAGAATTATATTTATGCTTAATTATATATAAAGAACATTTTACATTTTGTTAATGTTACACTGAATATAAGAGGCTAAAAATGGAAATATTGCTAGTGTGCGTCATTTGCTAATTATGATGCATGAATGATTAATTAGCTATTTTGATATTCTGACTTTAACATCAACTTCGTATTCGCGGCTAGGTTTTATATTTAAATAATTACGTTAAATCAGTATACTGTAGTTACATAATGCAAGTTGTAAGGATTCATGTCGAGTTTTTAACGTGTTTAGTACAACACGCGATTGTTTAAATTTGTTAAACTAAATTCTGTTCAATAACTGAAACTTATAACAAGTTTATAATATTACATCTGTCTGGATCTGAAAATAATTATAAAATGAAAGACGGCAGCAGATTGTTATCAGTTCTCCTGCGAGTTTCTGAGAAAGCAGCCAACATTGCAAGAGCTTGTAGATACAATGATGCTCTCTTTAAGCTGCTTGTACAAGAAAAATCAGAGGAAGAAAAGAATCCTCGTTTCTTTCAAGATTTCAAAACCTTAGCTGATGTTTTAATACAAGAGACAATTAAACATGACATTGCATTAGAGGTAAGATAATATAATATTTCATTAAGTTATCTACATTTTGCAGTAAATTTCAAAATTTACCACTTTGATAAAATATATTGAGTCAGTTGTTTAAATAGAAAAACATTTATAGAGAATTAGTTTCCAGAATTGGCCAAAGTAGTACAAGGAGAAGAAAGTAATACATTTAGCAATGCTTTGGGTGAATCTATAGTGGTCGAAGTTTGTCCTACTGCAGAGGAAACAACTCAATTATTAGCCAAGGTAATGGGTAGTGATATTGCAACTGCAGAATTATTGGCCACAGAAGTCCACAAAGATGTCCAGCTTTTAGACATTCCAATAGTAGCAGAATTACCATCTGATTTTGATATTAATGTACATGATCTTGGTATATGGATTGATCCAATTGGTAAGAAACAAAATAATATGATTTAAATATTCCAAAGTTAACTAGTATTATTTGTATATAACAGTTATAATAATATTAATTCTATTGCTTGTCTTGAAACACTCTGTGGGAAATTTATATGGTAAATATTTTTATTTATTTAATCTTATTTTTTTCTTTCCACTATGGTTTTATTAATAATTTGTCATGTTATTATGTAAAGGTAAGCAAATTATCTGTTAAATCCTTTATTTGTTTTATAGTTTAATAAAGCATGCCTGAGGAGCAATTCGTGGAACTTTTCTAGATTCAACTGCAGATTATATAAATGGAGGTGAAAATGTGGATGATGTCACTGGTGTACATATGAGCGGTTTACGATGTGTTACTGTTTTAATTGGAGCCTACTTAAAGAGCACAGGTGTTCCTGTTGTTGGAGTAGTTAATCAACCTTTTTACATGAACATAGATTCACAGTAAATAATATAAAACTCATATAATTTATGTTTAATAAGATATTATTATTTAAATATATTTAATTATTTATTTACTAGGTGGAAAGGAAACTGTTATTGGGGATTTGTGGAAAATGATACTAGAAAATGTTCTATAGTCAAAGAACCTGATGATAAAAAGATAGTTGTTCTTAGTAGAGTGGAAGATGAAAATGTAAAATCGAAGCTGTTAGATGCTGGATTTACTTTGGTAGAAGCAGCTGGTGCAGGTTATAAAATACTAAATGTTGCTCTTGGACATGTTGATGCTTATATTTTATCCAAAGGTTCCACATATAAGTGGGACACTTGTGGACCACAAGCTCTTTTGCGTTCCTTGGATGGAGGTATCATTGAATTTCGAAGTTTTATAAATGATTCTGATTCAGAATATTTAGATATAAAATATTTATCTACATCTTCTAATTTTTCTAATAGCAATGGTTTAATTGCATACCGAAATTTTGAAATTCTGCAGACCTTAAAGTCCATTTTATGTAAATAAGTGTCTGTGGGTATATTTTATATATATGTATTATATATTAATTGTTGCCAGTGTTTTAAGATGTGTAGAACATCTATTTTTATAGCATTTAATATTAAATGCAGTTTTACGTAATTAACAGACAATTTTCATTTTTCTTAATTTTACATTGTTCTAAAGTATTGTAACAATTTTTATTATTTAATAATTAATATGAACGAGAATATTTGTAGCATTAAATATAAATTTGAGATCAAGTTTATAGTATTTAAATGTTGTTATCTGAAAAGGAAGTTACTTCTTTATCATGTGCAAGTAGATCGGTGTTCATACAAGCAATGCATCCATTTTCTTCTTAATTGTTACAAATGTGTCCATAATATATATTTGTTGATAAATACATAATAGAATTTTATCAAAATGTGGATATTTTATATGAACCAAAAAAGATGAATGTATAGAAAAGTATTTTAAAATGAAATAATTATATGAATCATTTTATTTACTTTTATCTAATGTTTAAATTTTTTAATGATTATATGATTGTGATATGAGTACAGAGTTACAAATGTAAAACTGTAAAAGCTGTTTAAAATAAAAGCTACTGATAGAATGAATTTGATTAAAATAATCAATTTAAAAAGTAAGATACCTTTTGACTGTTGCTTCATACACTACTGTACTACTTTCAGACAGTGCGCGAAAATATGAATTTTAAAATGCTTATTAGGATAAGACTTTTAAAATGCTAGTAAATTTTTAAATTAATTTCTTTACAACAAGTTATTGTTCATAATTTATTATAAAATGAATCCGCTTGCTTTTAACAACATTTATTTGTTTGAGGAAAATTTATTATTTATTGAACCCTGTGAATTAGGCATAATGCACGATTGGTATAGTAAGTGGCAGGGGTCTCCTCTTGCCCGCCGTTTTCCTAGGGAAACTAGATTTGCGCTTGAGTATACACAAAACAGAAGATCGTGAAAATGTCAGAATACGATAAAGTTAGAACAGGAAAACTTGTCTTGAAAGGTGAAAAAATAAGGTATAAGTGAACCTCAGAGTTAATCTAACAATTTTATTATTTTATATAAATATACTACAACTTGATATGCAAAATATATAGGTCAAAGAAACGAAAAGCAAAACGGCAGGAAAAAGAACATGTTACTACTTCTGAAAACAAAGACACTGTTACCCATGGTATTTTGATTATTTATATTATTATTTGTGATAATATATGTTATTAGACAACTTATGATATGTTTAAATCATAGGTGGGTGGTGGAAAGCTACACAAGTATCGGATGTTACTGGAACAGTGGCAATTGAATTTGGAAATCATACATACATGAAAGCTTTGGATAATGGTTTATTTACTTTGGGTGCACCTCACGATGAAGGTGAAGGACCTTCTCCAGAAGAGATTCTGACAGCATTTCCAATAGGTGAAACTAAAGTTGCGCTGAAATCTGGTTATGGGAAATATTTAGGTGTTGATAAAAATGGTATTGTTGTTGGAAGAAGCGATGCAGTAGGCACAATCGAACAGTGGGAACCAATCTTTCAGGTATATTATTAATACATAATATTTCTTATCGATAAATATTTATTGCTCCAGTGTACAACTATGTAAAAGTGAATATTTGTTTTTTAGGATAATAAGCTTGCTATTTTAAATAGCAACAATTGCTTTATGTCAGTTACAGACGAAGATGATATTATTTGCCAGAGCAGAACTGCTGGTTCCTCTGAATTTTGTATAATAAGAAGTATAACTCAGAAAACCCAAGATCCAAATAAAGATGTTCCAAAAGAAGAGCAAGGTTCTCTCCATGATGTTGAAGTAAATTATGTGTAAGTAATGATAATAATTAAAAATTGTATCCAATAGTCACAGAAAATTAATTATGGAAATTTTTTTTAAGGAGGAAATTCCAAAAATTCCAGGACAAAAAACTGAAAATAAATCAGACAAATCGTTCTGAATTAGAGAAGGCAAAACGCGAAGGAAACTTACATGAAACTTTATTAGATAGAAGAAGTAAAATGAAGGCAGATCGATATTGTAAATAATTTTGTATCTATATTCTGTAATGGAAAATGTTTCCATATAATTTTATTGTGCAACTCATTTTTTAAATGTACATATATTTAATAAAATTAGTTCAATCTATTATGTGCCTGTTATTTCTTAAAGACTAGCAAATTTAACAGGAACAAGTTAGTAGTGTATTAGTGTATGTTAGTAGTTTATAAAATATTTTTGGTGCAATCGCAAATATGGAATTATTTATTTATATAATTGTTAATATAACGAATATACTAAATTTTAATGTGTTATATACGAATATTTCACAAATAATAATAATGCAAAGAAAATTAAGTTTGATACACAGGGATACGGTTTTTGGTTTAGGCAGTGTAGTTATACCTATACTATGTTCATACTTTTCGTTGAGCGGAAAGTAAGAATGGTTCCTAACAAGCAGTGACGAGATATTGAACGCTTTTTTTCGCGCATGCGCGGCAATCTTAGTCTCAGTGAAGTACAAGTTTCAATAAAATGGGGTACCTTAATCACCCCTCATTATTTTTCAAAAATTTTTATAAGTTGGTTGTGAAATATGAATGTATAGATTGGATAAAATTGGATTATCTACATATTTTCATATTTGTGGAGCAGATGGAAAGGAAGGGCACTAATATATTTTGTAAGCAAAATATATAATATAAAAATTTAGTGGCGCCACTAAATACATACGTTGTGTACTCTCCTGCATTGCTCGCGCATGCGCGCAAAAAACCGTCCAATATCTCATCACTGATCACTGCTACAAGTAAATTGTATGCACTGAACTATAAGTGTGGCGGATTTCACAATTAAACTTTGTTTGCAAACAATTATTTTAGCATAAAAGAAAATCATAGATATTTAACAAATGGCTGAACAATTAATAAATGAATTGGAAAAAGCAGCTCAAGTGATTTTGGTAAATTAAGGTTTTCTAACGTATTTCAATACCTCTGTGAAGGTTATAATAATATTTTGTAAACAAATTGCGCACGATAATACAATATGAAAGTATTGTAGAATGAAATAAACATTACAGTAAAAATTTAATGTAATAGAAAAGAAAATTTAAAGAACCAGGACTTAATGTTTAATCTTTAATGTTTTGAAATATGAATTTGTATTTAATTATAATATTTCTAATTGTATTGTAACCAAAGTATAATTTATTTGGATTAAAAAATTATTCACTGTTTTCTTTTTTTAATTATACATATAACATGTGTGGGTGTTTTGTGTATTTGAGATATTTATAAATTTGTCGGTTGTAATTATGATTAATATTTTTCAGAACATTAGGAACATAAATATTCATTTCTTGAAATGTTTTCTTTAATAATTACATTTTATTTTTAGGCACCACCAAACTTAGTTTCGGTACAACAACGTCAGTCTGCTGAACAAGTTTTTTTAAGTTTTCGAAAAACTAACTCTCCTTACGAACTTTGTCGACAAATTTTGGAAACCAATACAAATGATTATATTCTTTTTGAAGCAGCTGATTTAATCAAAATAGCATTAGTACGAGAATGGTCAACATTATCAAAATCAGACCTTTCTTCTTTAAAAGAATATCTTTTCCATTATGTTATAAGCAAACCAAATTTAGCTGCTTACATCAGGGCAGTCATATTACAAATAATTGCAATTATAATCAAAAGAAGCAGCATAGATGATGGTGGACAGGAACGGCAACATATGTTAGACAAACTTGAAAACATGATAATGACTGCTAATTTATCACAAGTAAATAAGATTAATAAATATTATTACTTTGATGTAAAAAATTTCGTATGTTATATTTTATAATATTTACAGAAACTTTTAGCATGTAATTTTATTTCTGTAATAATACAAGAATATGCAATCAATTGTAAAACTTCAAACATATATTTACCATTGGATACACATATTGAAATTAGAAGACAGTTCCAACCTGACTTGAAAAGGATTTTTAAATTTTCTATGAGGATAGTTGAAGAGTTAATAAAAAAAGATTTACAGGAAGATAGTATAGCTCTTCTTAAACAGTTACTTCCAATTTTGGAGGATATACTTTCTTGGCCATTTTATGACGAATCTTTTTATATCCTTTCAATAGTACAATATATTATTTAATGTTTACCATATGTAAATATTAATTTATTATTTTTGGTTGTAATCCCTTAACTCCATTGCACCATATATAATGAAATTTATTTCTGAAGTTGATTGTCATACATTGAATTTACTTGAAGACTGGGAAGATGTACTTTTACTTCCAAGTGTATTGGATCTGTTTTTTACATTGTATTGGAAAGTGCGAGAGTATCCACAATTAACTTATCATGCAAGAGCATGTTTAGGTCACTTAGCAACTGTAAATACTGCAACAGATTCTAAAACAGTACAGTATGTCTCTAATTATACGGAGAGATTTTTAAAATTTGTAACAAGCGTTGATATCATCGACCAAGAAGCAGTTGGAATTGCTAATATAGCAAAAGAACTAATAAGTTTTCAAACTAAATATTTATCTGAAGATATTATGAAATTGCTTTTGGAGCAATTATCGCGATTATCATGCCTATTTTTGGAAAGTGCAGCACAAGAGAAATCGGTAAGTAGCATTATCTATAATTCTAAACTTTATATTTCATATTAGTGTGACTACTATAAAATATTTATTGCAGTTAGCAGTTGACGAATCTTTAAACGAAGCTTTAAATGCTTTGTTTGATTCGTGGCTATATATTTTGTCTGAGAAAAATCAACAATGTTTTGATTTTTGTAAACAAAGTTTCATTCAAATATTTGATACATATCTTCGATATCGTTTAGCACCACCGGAAGGTATAAGAAATATTGAAAACAAGTTTCTTGAAAAGGAAGAACAAGATTGTGAAGAGAATGATAGGGTCAGATTTAAGGATCATTTACAAATAATGGGTAAATTTTATAGATACATACACCATGTATGCACATACTTCTGTTCTAAAAAAACTGCTTTTCATCTCAGGACTTATTGGAAGACAAATACTACATCATTCTCTTCCATTGTTGGCACAATTAATAGAAAATCGTATATCTAAAATGCGTGAAAATTTTAATATGTTAGTGGGACGGACTGAATCATTAGAAAATAGTTGTATGATTAGTTTGTATGAAGATATACATTGGCTAGTGCTTATAATAGGTAATATACTTTGTATGGAATCTAAAGGTGAAATTGCTTTGATACCTTCTAAAATAATTGCTTATGATAGAGAACAGGTTTGTATATAAAATATGAATATAAAGAATTGTAATTAACAATTCAAAATTTACTTAATCATAATAAAGAAAAAGATTTATATATTTTTTAGGCGCAAGAAGGAAAGGTTGATGTAAATCTTACACTACAATTCTTAGCGTCTTCAGACAATATATCATCAGATATTAATATTAATACTGAATCAATAGATCATGTCATACGCTTAATTGCTGATGTATTTCGTTTGTGTGCTATAGAGAAAACTGCAATATCTATTCATTTAGACAGTATGTTAAGTCCTGAATTAAGTTGTACCATAACATGGTTTTTATGTAAATTATCTCTTAATTACCTGGTCCTGGAAGAAAGTCATTATTTTGTAATATCTCCTATATTTATACAAGCATTTGGAGATACACCTGGTGTATCATGGATTGTTAACTTTTTGATAGAAAAAATAGAATTCAATATAAGCACCTTTAAGAGTGAGCCAGCGTTAATGACTGAGACTATTAATTTGTTATTATCACTCGTCAAATCATCAGAGAGGTATGTAAAAACCCTGATATCATAATTAATAAATACTGATTAAAACGATGATTTCAGAGCCAGTTACGTATTGAAGTCTGAACGATTTGGAAATATTGTAAATTTAGCAACAAAAGAGCAATATGACCTCCCACGGGTAGTTAAAAGAGGATTAATGCAAGCAGCAGGTCAAATTGTTGCTGCAGCTGAAAATACGAATACAAAACATTCTTATTGGAATCAGATTTTACAACCATTATTGAATAAATTGCCTCTAAAGCAACTTACCACAGATGAAAAATTTTTGCAATCTTATCATCGAGAGGATGTTAAAATGCAAGTTATGGATATTTTGGATCGTCTTATTGGTAAAATGTTTCAAACCTTTTTATGTTGTTAATATTTTATTTCTCAAAGCATCAGTTAAGTATATTAAAATGTAGGTTAATATTTTGAAGAGCCATGATATAGCATTGATGTGTTCTAATATTATGACAGGAATTGGACAAGGTACAAAACTGGAAAATTCGGAAGTGCTGTTGCAACATATATATCCACTGTTGCGCGAACTTCCAAATTTATTATCATTGTACCATAATTATCACGAAGTAACGGAATTAATTTTAGAGTTGCTCTGTGTATACACAAAAGAAAGTGAAACCCTTTGGTACTTATCAAAGGTAAAGTTACTTTTAACTTTGTAATGAAATACTCTGTAATGAAACTTTCAGTGGTTTCAGCATAGTAGCCAGCATGTTAATTATGGTATTTTAAATTTGTATGTAAATGTATTTTCAGACTGAAGGTGCACAGATATATAAAATATGTTTACGCACAATACAAAATTACACACGTCTCAATTCAAACCGAAGAACTGCAAGCACAACTGCAGAAGATGATAACTATGAGGATATTATGTTACTAATGCATTTGTTAATGAATCTGAAAGAAATATTTAGCAAAGATGCAACAGATGCTTTTCTGTGTGGCGCAAGTATGCTTGTGCCTATAATGACTATAGACTTATTAAAGTTTCCTTTATTATGTTCGCAGTAAGTACCTATTCAAATTTAGCGTAACTCGTTAATATCTTTCATAACTGACACACAACATTTTACAGATATTTTAAAATGGTAATATCATTTTGTACATTAGTTCCTGAAGAAGTACTCAATTTATCTCCTGAATTATTACAACGACTTTTAGCAGCAATAGAATCAGGTTTATTTAATTTTGGTGATCTTGTGTCTATG
The DNA here is from genome assembly GCA_963576845.1 of Megachile leachella. NCBI lineage: Eukaryota > Metazoa > Arthropoda > Insecta > Hymenoptera > Megachilidae > Megachile > Megachile leachella. The sequence continues at coordinate 6,482,292 of OY756252.1, read as the reverse complement.
ATATGTTGCGATATTATTGAACTCTTAGCAATTCAGGTTTACAAAGACATTTCAAGTGGGCGACCACGGAATCTTATAATGCTACCGTTTTTAAATGTAAGTTATTATTTAAGATCAGTGTTGTTGCAGCCGTATATTTATTGTAATTTGTTTTTTAATTTATTGTAATTTATTTTAGGTACTTATTAATGCTCTTTGGTCTCAAGAAATTAACTCTGATCTTGTACCATGCATGAGTGGTCCATTTTACTGTTTAATATGTTGTTATCAAGACGAGTATCAGCGGATTGTACAGAATATTTTATCAAGTCAAATGAATCAACAAAATGCGCAAAGACTAGCTAATGCCTTTACACAATTAACTGAAAATATACAGTTAAATGCTAGCTTTATAAATAAACACAAATTCAAAGAAAATTTTGATAAATTCATTATTAATGTACGTGGTTTTCTAATGGTTAAATAAAATGTATTTTTTTCTTTAACCCATGAAAATATATTTTTAAACGTAAAATGCGGGTACCCTTATAGAAGGAATTCGTTAAGCATATAAGCTTTTTATTGACCGATTTATTACACGTTACCACTTACAGTGAGTCTAGCGAAAAATCGAATAATTATAATAATAATAATTAATACAAGTTACAGCATCGATGCATGTTTCTCATAGCAAACGATCAAAAACAAAAATGTTTTTGCAATAGATTTTTAGTTACCTTACAAACAAGTACATGAACTTACATACTTGGTACAGATTAAATCATCGTTAGCCTTTCTTCGTATGCCACCGAATGATCTTCGACACTTGACAAAATTGTTACGTTAATATTAAATTTATTTATATATTTATATAATATACTTTATCTGTATAAGATATATATATAAGCAAACATGCCTTTCGCACTGTCCCTTTCGCACTCACTCTCTCACAGTGCACAAGCGCTAATTCATTCTCTCCCTTTTACTTCCTCTTTTATCTCTCTTTAATTCTGTATTTTGACTCCTAATAACAACAATGATTATTAATCTTACCAATGACGCTTTGCATTTTTTTTTCATCTGCAATGCTCGTATCATTTTTCTTTGTTTCCATTCACTTTCGTGTCTCCTTAACTTTACTCCCCCTTACTTTCCAATTTCTTCGTCCTTTTCTATAATAATAAATTAAGACTTTAACCCCCTGAAGCAACGTTTCTTTTTGCTTCGTGTTGCTTACTCTGTTCATTATTAGTACAAGAACTAAATAATAACTAATACGATTGAAAATGTAAATACTATGTAAGTAATGTTCGATAAATGTATTATGCGCTTGTATTATTTTTTTAAGTTTCTTTCTTACGCATTAAAAAAAATGAACAATTTGATTATGCATAGATTATTTTTGTTTTATCGTGTAAAAGCGCATCTCGTAAGTCTTCAGTTTAATTCTATATTTGTTAAAGTACAATTATTTTATAGATATACAATAAACATCTTAGAAAATATCAATGCACAGAGAGTATACCTCTTATATCGTTCAGTTCACATGTTTAATGTGCCTTTTGTCGGTAGTTATGAATATTATATTTCTTATATTAACCTCTTATATTTATCTTACATGGATTTTTCCACCCCTATGTTTCAACAGGATTTGGAGTCTTTTTGGTACATTATTAAACACGAATAACAATCTAGCAATACTATAGCTGAGTTATTTCTTGATAAATAAATAATTAAGGCTAAATAATATTGCATAGTTTCATAGATCAAAGGATGAGAAATCTATTTAAATATCAACCCATATTGCACTCTTTTTTTATTCCAAAGAGATCATGAATCTGATAATCAGATTTCTACTCCCTTACATAAAATTAAATGTAATTATAAATTATTCATGGTGAAACAAATTTTAACAAAATAATTAATATTCTCATAATAGTATTATATACTATTTCTCATTATTCTGCAACACCAATTACTATTTATTTTAATAAGAGAATTTAAGTAACAATATGAATAAAATATAAAATTAAATTACCCCTGTAATACAATGGTAAATAATAGTTGTACTTTGAATCGTATAGCAACTATCCACGCGAAAACTTGCGGTCATTAAATACAATATGCACTTGGCAATGTTAAGTAAATGCATTGACAATTCCAATTTACAATTATGAATAATCACGATATAGCCGTGATAGCCTGAACGATGGGGTACAATCACAAATCTGGATACTATGGTTACAAGTACATAACGTAAAAGGAAATTAACAATATACAAAATTTAACTAACTACAATAAATACTACAAGATAAATATTATATATTAAAAGTAGTAAAGAAATTACTAATTTCCCGTCCAATTGTTTTGTCTGAATATTTGCTTCAAAGGGTTAAACGCCGAGTGCGTACAACTTATCAGATTATTACGGTCTCGTTCTTTCTCGATACGTGTCATTAACAAAATAAAACTATCATATTCTACAACAGTTAGTAAGCAAAAACGGTAACAGGAGCGGGGCATACAAATTGTAGGCCACCGCATATAAAATGACCGAGAAAATAAACCGCCTCGAAACTTGCAAGTTTATCTACTCTGGTATCCAGTAGATACCTGGTAATCGTTTCTCTCGAATCTTTGGTATATGTTGAAATAAGTTAATTTAAAAAATGGGCACTTGAAATTAACATTAAGATACATGTTTGCATTAAGAAACATTCTAGAACAAAGATTCCCTAAATGTGGACCCATTGAGGACATGTATTAAATATTAAAATGTAAAAAGTTTTCATATTTCTTTTGAGATAAAATCTCCAAACACCTAAATTCACAAAATTTCAAATTCTAATATTAAAAAATTTTCAAAATTCTAAATTCTTAAATTTCAAATTCCTAAGTTTCTCTCAGCACTTTTGAATTTAAAATGTAGAATTCTAAAAAGTAATACAAAGGTCCCAATTAATAATCGTGGCCCACAATATTTTAGAAAACCCTGTCCTAGAAACTTATAATAAATAATACTGTAATCTATTCCTAAGTTGTAAAAATATCCCTTGAAACCGAAACCCGTTTCCTAGTTCGAATACTGATCTACAGTAAGAATAGAAATTCGAGTCACGAAACCAACTGTGGCTTCAATAATCCTACTTAGTCAAGTATTCGTTCTTCGAGGCGTATAACGTTACGCAACACGAAACAAAGGATTAAAGGATTATCAAACAAATCGCTAACAATTAATTATTCAACGATTACCGTGTTTACAATTCGTTCGAAATAATCCGCAATCCATACCCACAGATTGGGTATAGAATTTTCCAGGCATGAACACACAGAAATTCATAATCTCGCTACTGTTCCCTCCCTTTTCGTTCTCTCCCTCTCTTTCTTACTTCCTCGCGCGCCATCATCTTCTCTTTTTTATGTAATTATACCTAACAATGTGTATCTCTTGCCATAGTCCTCTATGATCGTCTTAGGAATGTTTTATTTAGGCATAAATACGTTCCTTTTCGCCTTACGCGTTCCACGCTTCACACGACCGACTAATATCGAGAAATTTGAATATACATATTGTAAGAGTGAGAATCGTGAGCTCCATCAGCCTCATCAACGTTTGAACACGTTTCAGGCTACGAAACGAACGGAGAGACTCTGTAATCGGAGTTCGCGATTACGGAAAGTAATTAGTTTTATAAACGCGTTCAATTTTTTTGTCGACTCGTTTCGGAATACGAACGCTTCGTAATTATTGTTAGCGTTTCTCTGTTCGGTCGTCAGGCATAAAAGGGTTGGCGGTCATTAAATTAGACATGGCGACATATTAATCGGCGGCCATCGAAGCTAGTAACCGATCAATAATACGCTTTCCCGAGCCGTTTAATAATCGAAGACTACCGAAAATCGAAAGCTACAAAGATCATGGGACTTGAAGGCCGAGTGCGACCAGCATAGCATTTTCTCGGAGGCTTTCGTAATGACGCTTGTTACCTCGGCCAACGAGTCGACCACTCACTTATTTTGGTTCGACTGTTGATCTATCGGTGGAGCTAGACCAACTGGCGATGCGTTTATCAGGTTCGTAGCTGTGGGTCCTTTGCGCGCTAATTTTGACCTGTAAACAGTTCAGCTTCATTAGTCATCTTAGTTCCAAGCTTCAAGTGATTGCAAGGTTATAGGTTATGTACCTGATTTGACCAGCGAGTAAAGGATTAATAGCATATAACCAGTCGTAAACCTCTTTATCCCCTAAAGTTTGCAGCAAATACCCTCGGTGTTTTGTTACAACACTAAAAGGGACATTACTATTAGTATAGACTTCTCATAATGAAATACAATAGGATATATGCAACTACAGCCTAAGTTGCCTTATTATACATAGAATTATATATAGAATCCACTACAACCTGAATTGCCTTATTATATATACAATTATATATAACTAATTATATATAGAATCCACTAATTTACCTGAAAGTATTTGGTACTTTCACCATAGCTAATTGATCTTCAGAATATTCAACTTGAGCAGTAGCTAAATTGATAAGAGCCCTCTCAACTGGATCTTTTTCTTCTCGGAAGATTAAAACGTAGGGTCGTCGTACAGCCTAACAAATAATACCGTGATATAGACATCTAATAAATGTGTACATAAAGTGTATATACATGATACATAAGTGTATACATAATACATACAACCCAGCGTTTCTTCCAACCGTTGGTCTTGTGTTCGAGAACATTTAGATAACCTTTTCTAGCGATAACCGGACTAATGCGAATCTCTTCGACTTCCGGCACGTAGAGCACCAGATTCTCCTTGGATGGGGAAGATGAACCTAACGGAGCGGGCGCTACGCTACACGTTTGGTTGGCAGATTCGCTTGCTAATATGCTCTCCTGCAGTTCCTGCAGTCTAGCCCTCTCCGGTGAACTCAACCTAAGGATGCACGACTTAGATCTGCTCCATACTATTATACCAGCAGCCTGCAAGTAACACTCCAGCATCACCCTGACCGTGTCCGAACGTGCTGGCGGTTGTCTTTCACTCGAGCGTCTCGAGTTGTCGTCTATCAGTTCTCAAAATAGACATCAAGCGCAAGTAATTCGTAGAAGCTGATTGCGCTAAAAGCGCGATATTCAACTCAGCGAAGCTGTTCAACTTTGCGTGATAAATTTTTATTTCAAAAGCAAATGTGGATTAAAATTCAATTTTTTATCAAAATCTTTTGCAAATTTTTGTTTTCCGAAACCGTTACTTCGACCTTCAAATTGAATCGAATCCTCGCTGTCTTCACTCGTTAATAACTTATGGTCAAATTAAGGATGTGCGAGTAGCAACAGCTTTTATCTTACTTAAGCCTACAACCATACCCACATGGTGTAGGTTTAATATGTTTTTAATATAAAACATTAATATGTTTTTTGCTAAGCTAGTACTTTCATAATGTTCGACTACATAATTTAGCAGCGCTGAATGAAGAAAGGGAGTATCGTTTTTCTTTGAATCTCGAAAACATCTATTTTTGCCATCAAGGTAAAATGATGCGACGAAGCGTGGACAACCGCTACTAGCAGGAGCACTCAGGCATGCGGGGAGGGTTACCTGCTCTAAGTAATCACTAGCTCTCTCGTATACTGACTCTTGGGACGAGGACGATATCACCGAAGACATCATGGATGTCGACATGTCAGCCATAGTGTCTTCTCCCGGTGAAACGTCAGAAAGTAGTATAGGTTCTTTATTCGGAATTCGACCTTGAATTAGCTTAATATATTTCGTGGCTATTTCTTTTTCCCTCTCAGTCATCTCCCATGGCTCATACACGTCTTTACTCGTTGAACGCTTTAGTTTGACTGGGCTGGCATGCGGTTCGTTTGTTGCTTTTGCCATCATATTGCAAACTTCCTGTACCGATAATAGCTTATAAATAATCTGTAATACTACATTAACTTCATCTAAATTTTCTGAAGTATACCTTTTCGCTCTTGGTGAAATCGTGTGATATTTTATTGCAGAACGAAACCTTGTCTATGCCAAGCTTCTCTCGCAACAACAACGTGTGTCTCACTCTCTCTACTTCCTCTAATCTCGTCAGCTTCTCCAGTTCCCACTGGTGATCAAATATCAAGCTATCTCCTCGAGGTCTCCATCCATGAAGATTCTCTTCCCCTCTCACGTACGTGGAGCTTGTATCCAACACACGGCGCTGTCGCCTTTGAACACCTGGAAAACAGTTGCGAAGGTGGGGTAGGTACCGAATGAAGAAGCGAATCGTCAGAAAGAATGACGTATTTTAGCGAAATTCTAATTTTGTTCAAACTGATAAAAGCAAAACGCAAGAAAGAAAATAGCCAATTCATCAGGATATAATAGTCATCGAATATTGCAGCTTAAGGAATCACACGGAGCATTACTTCGATGCGATTTTACAGTTCAACGGCGACTATTATATCGACGGGAAGGGAAAGGGCAATGAGGGGACTACGCTAAGGGTAGCAAGACAAACCTGGGCTACCTGCTTCCGAAGAACGACGCAGCACCAACTCGTAAACGCCGCTGAGTCTGTTAGCTTCCTGATTGCGGTAGCTTCCGCTGAAGAGATGTTTCAGGGAACGTGGTCCTACTCTAGCGTCCCTGCCGTAAATGATCATGCTCAGATCTTTGGTAATGATTGCTGGTCGTCCACAGTTCTCCAGCTACAAAGAAGTATAACAATCAGAAATCCATGGATCAACAACTAGTAATAATTCTGTAATCACCAGCATCCTATGACGTACTTCAAGATAAGCGGAGATGGTCATGAATATTTGTTCTCCGTACGCTGTCACTCTGTTAAGTAAGGCCGAGTTGTGAAGAGAGCTGTCCCATGCAGCCTCGAATCTAAACATGCACCTATCGTCTCCGGGCACCTCCAAGTATTCTCCAGGGAACAGACCCAAGGAGAGCACCGACGAGTCGTTGTCCTCCTCCTCTGGCTCCGGTGTGTTTCTGATACGCCCAACGACCAACTCCCTCACGTCCTTCCATCGTAATTCGGACGCTGGCTCGTGAACGATGGTGATTCGGATGCGACGCTGAATACCTTGGTGCAACAGGAAGAGTCCACGGCACGGCAGATCGTCGCTGTGGTCGACCACAGATGGCACGTACTCGCCGTTCGGTGCTAACTCGCAAATTTCGAACCATACTAGCACGTCGTACTTGGCGTGCACGTGGGACGTGCTAGGCGATGGCAGAACGCTTCCAAATTTCGGGGAACGTACGGGTTGGCTGATCGGTATCGATGGAGGAAGCATCCTCTTCGGTGGTTGTCGAACGCTGTTTAACAAAAACATTCATCGTGTCAAATGTATTTACATGGAATTAATGTTTACAGTTTACTTACTATTCCAGTTTGGCATCCTTGTGTAGAGGATGCTGCTGGTAGTGGCCGAATACCTCGAATACGATGGGTTGAGTTTTGAGGTATTCCAGGAATGATTTTGTTACCGTGACGGTGATCTGAATAATGTAGAGAGTAAATGAATAATTGTATAGAGCTTGCAAGAAATGTTTTAAATGAATTATGCACTTGGGAAGACTCCAAATAATCCAAATACATTTATGACAAACATAACATAGTGATACCTCAAACATTTGCAAATGTACAATTCATTTAAAACTGTATGACATTAATTTTTAAAGCAAACAACCCACATTTTGCACATGATAGAATCCAGGTGGGTTTCCTTTTCCTGTGTTCTTCACCGGTTCCGTTGAGAAGGCTTCATCATGTCGATGCAAGAAACTGCAGATAACAATTTATGATTAATGACATCATCTCTATCATTATATAGTTAATTGAAACGTACTTGAATTGACAGAAGATGTCAGCATATTCGGTGGAGATACCCATAGCTTGCAGTACAGTTACCCTAAACGTGAATTCAGAGCCGAGTAACAAATGATCCGGTAGATCCTCCTCCTTCATGTCGCTGGAAACCGAACTGTCGCCTCTGCCACTGTCAGCATCGCCGATATCGTCTTCTTCCTTTGTGTCCTTCTGCTCGTTGTGGCCTTCTACGACGCGTTCTTCGTGCAGGAGGATTTGTCGATTCTTCTCGAGAGTTTGGGTCAATAGTGTGTTACGTTTGTTCTGTTTCTGGTTGCCGAAGAGGTCGTCTTCGAAGGAGATTCTAGCGGACTGTCTGACGCCACTTGAGTATTCGCTGTTTTCCTCTTCTGGAACATGGGTTCGTTACGAAGAATCCTACGCCAAAACCTTGTCGAGCGATAACTTCATTTTTAAATAGAAGTTACTAACTTTTAGACTTGTCAGTCATCAGTCTACTTTAAAACATTTTTCCAATAATAAATTATTTAATTTTCAAATTATTTCACCCTGCTAAAATTACAATGAGATCCTAATTATCTCAAGTTTCAAATGTTGCTGCTTGTTATTAAACTAATTTAAACTTATATAAGTAAGGCTTATATTTACTGTTGCGTGTACTATTTATTTGGGCTTGAATTGTCTTTACCCTACCGTCTTTATATAACAAGTCTCCCCTACCAGGTGAGGGTTAAATACATTCAAGGTCAGATAATAAAGAAAATATATAGACTCTGATTACGTACCAACCACGGCTTGTACAGCCACACGCAAATAACCTTTTACGTCTCCTTTTTCGTTGACTATCGCTACTTTGTGGATCAATGGTACTGGGTACATGAGATTGCTGAGATACACGAAGGACCTGTAACAATAAAGAAAACGCAATCTTTAGTATCAGTTCATAGCAATTTTTAGATTTATTTATAATAAATCTAAATTTACCTGCCAACCATTCGGAACCATGGGAAACGATCGTAGAATGGGTCACCTCCAGTAATGGATTCGATATTGAAATCCGGGGAGGTAGGAGACAGTTCGGCTTCGTTATGATACATTTCTCGCATCAGTTCAAGTCTTTGTCTGCACAAAAACGGAAACACATAATCTGTACGCTGTTCGGTTCAATATCCATCGCCGATAAAGGACATAGTCGAACATCGTCAAAAAGCACAGTGAAGGACACTCGACATTAACATTCACGTTTTCGAAACATCGTGTGCGTTGTAGGCGTTCACATGTATCCAGAAATCGTATCTTGAAAATGTTCAAATAAAGGGACATTCAGCTTTACAAAATGCAATTCAACATTTCAACGTTGAAACTCAAGGTCCCTGTATTTTTATCTTAAAAGCTGTAGTATAGTGTTTGGCGGATATAAGCTATTGAAGTACGTGGTCTACGTGATTTTCGGTTCAACTTGTCGAAGTCGTTGTGCAATAATGCACCAAGAATGTGAGAGAATCAGTCGCGAGGAGCGCACGTGTTCAGCGAGACACTATTGATACGTGTAGGAGGAGATGAACTCCAAAGGACATCTACACTATATAAGCGAAACGTGTGTGTGTTATACATAGACACTTCTAAAGATCCCTTAATCTTACATTGTTATAAATATAGATTGCTATAGATAATCTATAGAAATTCCATATTTTTAGACTGTCTCTATATTCTTTACATATAAGTTATAAGATAGTATGTCTACATATATCTTTACATTCTTAGTTTTAATTTTCTGTAGCGCAGTTAATTGCAAGTTACAGCAATTCGAAGTACAAAAATAGAAAATACTCTACAGAAATATACTAGTTTTTGAATCGCTTTCTAATTTAATACGTTACAGTTATCAAATTAAACATAATACAATTTGATTCGTACAAACTGTAACATATTAATTACAAAAAAGGGAAAGAAGAACAAGGGTTGAAATGTTGTACTGATGAATGCCAAGGAATAAACACGCTCGGCCATGCATAGTCCTTCGGTCGACGTGTCCGAATCGCCAGCACAATCACAAAGCAGAGGATTCGTTTGAAAAGACATTATTCGAAGTCGAGACAGTGTATTAAAAAGAGAGCGGAAACGGTGAAAGACGAGATCAAGAGCGGCGTTTGAGAGCAATCCGTAAAATAGATTTGAGGATGGGCGTGAAGCGTGTGACGATAAGGAGGAAAGAGTGTCACGCGTTCGAGCACCAACCTCGAAGGCAAAAGATTTGCGAGCGAGAACTTCGGATTAGAGTAGGCCGTTAGACATTGGAAAATATCCTCTTTGGCCTCCGGAGTGCTGGGGCTCGAGTCCTCGTTGTACACGTGGCGCATCAGCTCCAAGCGCTGTCTACAAGTCAACACGTATTACTTGCGTGAGTGTTCCTCGTGCGATTTTGTCCAAGCACGTATCTGATTCAAGCGATGATCATGACTCAATTTTATACAGTTTTGTTATTCTGCAAACTCCTTGTCACCACTTTTACTGACATGGTATATACATTCACGGTAAAAGAACATGGAGATTATTATTTTTTACCAGATGTTGATGGTCCTCATGCAATCTAGGTTTCTCTTAATTAAATATACACAAGCTCATAATTTTCCCCATCCTAATGACACATAATGGTACTCCCACCTTTCACAACAAATTTAAAGCTGCAAAATGTCAAGATTAATCAAGAGAAGCCTACATTGCAGCTGAGTGTACAGAAAAGAAATAAAATACAGCAGCGACATTCTCCTGAATTTAAGTTTGAAGAAATATAATCGCTTGCAGTAACCTTATTTCGTGTAACTTGAAAATTATTTTCCAACTTACGTGACTCACCTCTAAATAAAAATGAAACATAAGGTCAACACATATTTGCGCGAAGCAAATTGAGAACAAACCTTAGTTTATCGAGGGTCCAATAATGTGTGGCGCCGTTCTTGGTGTCTTGGACTTCGACGGCGACTATCGTGCGCGGGAACGGTCGTTCCTCCTCTTCGTCTTCGTCTACAGTCGGCAAAAGATCCGGAGGAAGCGGTGAATAAAGCGTATCCGTGAGCAAAGTGAATTGGAATTGCACCTAGAAACAACATAATATGTAATCCACGAAAAAAAGAATTAAATAAACATCAATGAGAACAAAAGTTTATGCAAATTATTGAGACGCAAAATAATGAAGGGCTTAATTAACCTAAAATATGTAGTATTAGATATATGATTCATAGAACATCAAAAAGGGGGTACGAAAAATTGCTCCAGATATTAATTACAGAAGAAGCATTCTGAACATTTTTTTTTAAAAACCTTGAATGTCTTATGATTTTGTGATGCATAAATGAAAGTTGAAATGTACAGAGTGTTTAAAACAGCTGTGATAAAATTGCTGTCCCAACCCAGATGTAATAAAAAATTTTATAAATTTGGATATTATTTTGGAAGGTCATGATATGAAAATTTAGTAACTTAAAAATGTGTAACTTTTAAGATGTTAGGGTTTGTGAAATGAAGTCTTCTATGTCTACCCTAATTATACCCATGAAGATAATGACAATAAAATTTTAATAAACTATTATTAAAATTTGATTTCAACTGTTGTGAACCTCCTGTACATATAATGTATAGATGCGAATGATTCACGTTGAAATTTGATTCCAGTGAGTTCATCTGAAAATGAACCACGAATGTACCTTCTTTTTGAGTTCGACAGAAATAGCGTTAGCTTCTTTGAGGAATATAGCGTTGCCCCAGAGATCATCCCGAAGACTTGTGAATTGATGATATTTCCATTTGCGGAAGGCCCAAGCGGCCAGCTGGAACTCTCTCTCGGTCCAGTTGCTCTCTGCGTCAAACAATGGGTTGACTGAAATGCAAGCAATTACCAGGAAAAACAGTCAGAGAAGCCAAGCATTTCGTGGATAACGGTTCTCCTTCGTTAAAAGGAGCCACCACCACGCTCTGTCCACGATCAGATGATGCATCGTTCACTGTTTTGCAACAAGCGATCTGTCTAAAGTAAACATAACTCGGAACTCTCAAACGAAAAGATTCAAGAAGAGCAAAGTGGAGGAAAGAGACGAACGTCAGAATCAGATAGTTGACATGCGTGCATCGCAATTAATTGAAAGATAAAATTGTAGAACGTACATTCAGAAAATGATCATATTTCATTACGTACCATCATCTGATCATCTCGTACGAATGGTTGAATTTGTAATGGAAATGATTGGTGAACTTCTACGTTTCGGTGCGTATACGATTTACCATTACAAATTCGATTCGCTTTTAACGAAGGAAATAGTACGATCAGTATCGTAGCTTAATCGTGCACAGAGTTGTGTAAACGTGATTTCAGCAGAAGTCAGATATAATCAAGTACCTCCAGCTACAAAAGTAGATTTGAGAATTAGGTGTCTTGATCATGTCTACTTCAAATAATTAGCACAACTCTGCTGTGAATTTTAATAATCATAAAATATCAGACATACGCTATCGTCACATACACTAGATTGTGAAATTTAAAGATCATTCAGTACTCACCAAAGATGTCCTCCTCGATGTTGTTGAAGTCTTCAGGGGTGTAACTACTGTACATCGACATTGTCATGCTCTGTTCTTCAACTTGTCTTTGCAGGGCGTCTATTCGAGCTTCATAACTCTACAAAAAATATGGTTACAGATTCGACTTTGAAAGATTTGGTTCTTCTTTGCAAGGATTACATGCTTCATAACTGACAGTATTTACCTTTCTCTGTTCTTCGAACAGCTGATCTGCCTCCTCCTTCTCTTTACGGAACTGTTCTTCAAGAACCAACAACCGCTTCTCCATTTCGGCCTTCAGATCGATTCCCTGTTTCTCCAGCAACTCGATCTGTGCGAAATTCCAGTCGACTGTCTCTCCGTTTCCGGGAGTCTCCGCGGGAGATCCTTTCTCTCTCCGTTCTCGGACTGCGTAAAATAATCCTTTATTCTCTGCTCAAATAATTTATAAAACAGTTTCATAATTTATGAAAGTAGATCTTTACCTTGATCAGGATGATTGAATCTGAATACATGATTCTTTCCTAAAATCACGCGCGAGCCAGTCTTCAGAACTACGGGTTCAGTGACTTCACGTCCGTTCACGTAGATCAAAGCACCTTTCTTCGGCATCAGGGTGATAATTCCTTCATGGTTCTCGAAGACGCAGTGTTCGCTCAGTATATGTGGACCACAGAGCTGAATGTCTTGTGGAATGTTTGCTTCAGCGCTACCGATACGTGTGAAGCCATCTTTGATGTAGTATATCAGACATTCAGACATGAGGGGATCTTCGTTCAGGTTCACCAGGTGAGGAGTCTTTTTCGGGGAGAATACACCGACTGTGACGCCGTCCTCTTTCACGGCGACACCCATCTCGGCGAACACTGCCTCGCGTTGGAGGCGAATCACTTCAGTTCGCTTCAGCTTCTCTTCCCAGGTTTCATTGAGTTCTACAACCAGGATCATTAATTTTAGTAGGTTGTTTTAGTAGTTTGTCTGATAGTAGGTTACTCTCTTTGAAATATCTGATGTGAAATCTTATAGTAAAATGATTATAACTGTTTTTCAATTTTGCAACTTTCAAATTTGTAAATAATTAAATATCTAAATCTCTAAGTTTCCATGTCTCTAATTTACCGGCTATCAGTTTCTCTGAAGCTTGCAACTGATCCACTGCTTCCTCAGCAATTGTGGACGTTGTATGAGACGGGATCCTGGCTCGAGTTTCCTTCACATCGTCCTCGCGCTTGGTTGCTCTGACGATTTCGTCTCCTATGGAACAAATGATCCCAATTAAAATGCAGAACATAAAAATTAAATATTGGTAATGATCCAGGGTTAACTCGCGTCTCGGAAACATCAAAAGCCATAACTAAAGCAGTGGCGTAAGTGAAAGAGAAAAATCTTTTCAAGATTTCTCATCGAGATCTTCACCAGAGAGTTGATTGGAAAATGACGTGAAATATTTCTCTGGTAGCATTCAAATCGTTTTAATTTTTATAGGGGAATGTCCAATTTGCGTGTCTTCAGACTATCGTACAACAGATAGTTTTGAACATGAGACAAAATATTATCATATTTAACACGTTGAGTGCCATGGGGAAATTTACCACAAATATTTAAAATTAGGTTCACAAATTAAAGTCTAATTAATTATGCATGGCTGTCTTTTCTAAATACCGTGGGTCACCGATGATGTATATGACACTCAACGTGTTTATAATATTAAAATACCAAATTCATAATTTTTATAGATGTTTTACAATATTTTCATCGTGTACGTCGCTGTGTTTATGCAAATTAAGCGTAGCGCCCAATCAAAAATATGTATTACTGCTTGAATACGGTGTCGATTTTTTCACAAATGTTCTAATCGACGGTGCTCGTGTCGAACAGTCGATTTGCCCAGTGCCATGCAATATTTTTATTAGGCTAGTTCGGGAACAATGTGATGGATCTAATTGTAAGTGGATAAAGCGAGGCAAACAACATGTGTTTACTGGAGGAGGAATTTCGACACAATGGAGTACTATCAAGCCTGAAATTATTTCTGTATCATCAATAATTCTAGTCAGATTCTCTTTCACTTAGTGATGGGCCTATCCAAGACTCTTCCTCAAATCTAAAAATTTACAAATCATTATAAAAATTTCATTCACAAATTGACAAGTTGTCTAGTAGCTTCAACCTCCACACATCCCATCACTGCTCTAAATAGTCTTGATACTATAAAATTAATTTTAACATACTCTTCATTTTTTTCAAGTCTAACTATTGAAAAAATGATTTACTTTTCCCCAAATATGAAATAACATATAACATAGTTTGCTACATTTTAAAATATCTTCCATCACATATTTTTGAAAATTAAGAGCTGTGTCGCTTAATTTTTCATGAAACGTTCAACGCTAAAAGCCGCTAATGGCGTTCTACGAGAGACAGAGAACAACGATTATTATCAGGCGCTGGTTATTACCACAGGGCTGATTACGTGTGTCAAAAGTAAACAGAATGGCGATTCGCGAAGCAAACGTAAAGTTTCGTCATGGATTCGACAAAAACACAGAGAGAAAGAGGAAAGAGCGCAGGAAATAGAAAAAGAGAGATATATGACACGCATTATGCACTTGGCCGTGAATCAAGCGGACGTTCAAAAAAACAGGCGCAAAAAGAGTGATCGATTGCCTGGCTTTGAATTAGACTATCCAATTACGTGGATTGTCGGTGATTTTACTTACTAGATTCTTTCTTTTCATATGTGACTTTACCATCTGGCCCTACGTCAAGCACAGGGGAAACAAAGAAAAAAAAATGTACTATGTAAATGGTTTGCCTACTGCGCGCTACTTTCTTACAATTTTTTCTCCCTTGTCCTATATTTACATATTTAATTAAGGGTCTTTACTTTTTCTTCGCTCAAAGGTCAAGTTTTTATATCACTAATTTTAGGAAAATTTATACAATCAAAAGTATTTCTTAAACTTTAACAATTAGAATTTCTAAAGTTCTATTATTTAAAACCAGTCTCCGTGTGGATAAAAGATCTTCCTCTGAAATTCGAGCGATGTTACGCAGAAAAGCTCACCTTCTTGAACATCAATACCCTCTTGTTTGAGTAGCTCCCGCAATTTCTGAATCTCTTCCTTGAGTTCCCGAATAAGCTTCGCGTTCGCGTCCTCGTTGACAACAGCCTTGCAAACAATTTGCTTCGCTCTGTCAGCGTATCTGCAATAAAAAATTAAATAGAAACATTTTAATTTATTGTAACTTATCTCTCTGAGTACTGATTCCTTGAGAAGAAAACTACAATGTACATTTTATGAAACAAGAGATAAGAGTAGTTCATCTATAATTCATGCCTCGCAGGTTCTTGGATGTTTGAATAATAAATGAGCAACAATTTCATCCGAATTGCATGGGTGAATTTCTGAAGAAATGTAGATACTTCGGGGAAGCTAACTAATAAATGTGTTTACAGAGAAGCGGAATGAGATGAGATATACCGTAGAGTGGAGAGGGTTTCGTCGTAATTGATGTCTGCGGGACTCACTGCCGCGATCATTGCCGTTTTAGAGTTTCCTCCTAGGTTCTCTCGCAGAAGCCATGTTAAAACGGAGTCTCTGTACGGGATGAAGTCAGCCTTTTTCTTCTTTTTGGTGGCCTGGAAACATTAACAAATGTAATTCTATTCTTTATATATAACAATGTTCAATGAATGTGAATGAAAATTAGAATTTCAACAATGGGGATGACCTATCGAAGTGGACATGACGAAGTGACTTCTAGCCTAGTGAAGTGGACATGACCAAGTGATTTGTAAACCTAGCGAAGTGGATATGACCAAGTGACTTGTAAGCTACATTAAATTACCATCTTCCTACTTCTCTGAATTATATAAAAATAAACAATACTGAGGTGGTACTTGGTCATGTCTGAAATGAAGAACCATAGATACACGAACTTACCGCCTAAAAGTCCATGATAAGATGGCAGCAAAATTGACAGAAGACACGGATAATGTTAACATAAAGTTTAGCAATATCTAGACAACTTGTAAAAGGTTAGAAGTTTTAGGAAGCTTTACTATCATACTAACAGAATTTGTACAGCTATGGGAAAGAAAAATGTACTCACAATTTCAGCCAGGGCACTGATGACCTTTCCAAGGGTAGTCAAGCTCTTATTTATGTTAGCACCCTCCTTTAACCTGGTACCTTTCGCCCCGGTAGAGTCAGCCCTCTCAGAGCCTGCCAAATCAACAAGCGAAATTTTGCTGACTTTTTCTGTCACTAATCCGGTAGCTGAGTCTTGTTTCTGTTGTGTGAAAAATATCGTGAACACCGCGTGAGATCTACTTGACGTCTCGTTCATGTTTGTGGCGGCGACCGTTCTGAAATGAAACAAATTTTATTTTATTTGTAAGAAAAATACAATTTTTCTTTGAGAGTGTTTTATGTACCTCGCTTTGTTGCCTTCGTCGATGAGGTCGTGGATGTCCTGGTAAGACATCACCGCTAGTTTTGACAGATCTTCAACGTACGGTCCAAGAAGAGGATGCTCTCGTACTCGGAGGTTTCCTTTGTTCTTGGGATTCAAGAGATCTCGCACCCTTTCGCAGTAGATCTCCATGTAACTAACTTCCACTGAATATTTCAGGCACTCGTTTGAATTGCGACTGATTTTTCTAAAGAGGTCCTTGCAAATTTGAGGTATTATCCCCTCTTGACCTTCTTCTTGCTTGCCCATCATCGTATAAGACTTGCCGGCGCCTGTTTGCCCGTACGCGAATATGCACACGTTGTAACCTATATATAAACAAAATAAAAATATTTAAATCGTGTAACATTATTTGGATAATAATTTATTGTAGGTAATTCTATAGAGTAGTGCAATGAAATAAGATTATTAATACTTGGGTAATCAGGCACCCAAGTGGTCATTGAACATTTAATATTAAAAACCTGTTATATAAATTTCTATTCTGAATAAATACTCTAAAATTCAGTCCACTTTTGAGATGTTGTCACAGAAATAAATTTATTTCTGACTTATGATCCCTAATCCTATTTTAATCCCCACTCCTATAAATTCTCCCTAGAGAATTTACAAAGTATATAGTTTACAAAGTTGGCATATTGTTTTCTCATTTTTGTCTATTTTTATTTTGAAGCCCAGTTGAAAGCAAATGTATGTTCAAGATTATCGGATATGTGTCAAGAATGTTTCAGAATTTGGACGCCCAATTCCTATCTGAATGGTATGCGAACACACGTATGAATTCCTAGATGTGAATTCCGTGGTATATGAGAATCTGGATGCTCAGTGTCTGAAGTATTCGGGAAATTGCAGAATCAAACTCCAGATATGCTGTGAATCCTCCATTTTGTATACAAAAGTAGGCTCACCTTCGAAGGCGTGTTCTAACATCTCTTCGCCGATATCCTTGTAGACCATCAGTTGTGAAGAATAATTTATGTCGTTTGGCTGTAATGAAAAAAAGCATTTCTATTCAAACTTTCGCGTTACAATAATTTTTTTAATTTTCATAAAAAATTACTGAAGTTAAACGTTGCTGTTTTTAAGTAGTTACAGTCAACGATAACTGCGCACATTATAAAACATTTCATTAAAATTATTAACATTCATAGTACATAAATAAAATTATCTGTGTACTTCACAATGCTCAATTTCAATATTTTAATTTCACAATGTGCGAATATTATAAATAATTTTTTTGTTAAAAAAAAATATTTGTTAGATATTATACTAAAATTACTAACGTCCATGGAAAAATAGGAATAATCGTAGTTGAAGCTTTTGATTGCATCTTTGGTGCCCGGTGGTGCTTTCGGATTCAATATCGCTGTAACAAAGAAGAGAGAACAAAGTCAATAACAATACAAGTTATACACTTTTATTTTCTTTTGAACTTTCTACATGTACCCTCATTCTGAATAAACAAGTTGGACGTGATTTTGGATAAGATGAGGGTGGATATTTGAAAAGTTGGGAAATTGGGAAAATTTGTAAGTGGGGAATTACAGAATTGGGAAATTAGTAAGTTGGAAATTAAGGATTTGGGAAATTATAAGATTGGGATATTGGTAAATTGCAAGGTTGGGAAATTGGGAAAATGGTGAATTGGAATTTTAGGAAATTAGTATGTTGAAAATTTGGGAAAGGAGGAAATTAAAGAGTGGGACATTAGCAAATTAGGGATTTAGGAAATTATAAAATTGAAATATTGGTAAATTGCAAGATTGGGAAATTAGAGAGTGGGAAATTAATAAATTAGAAATTTAGAAAATTATGAGATTGGGATATTGGAAAATTGCAAGACTAGGAAATTGGGAAAATGGTAAATTGTATATTTGTGAAATTAGTGAGTTGGGAATTTGAGAGACTGGGAAATTAGAGAGTAGGAAATTAGCAAATTAGGGATGTGGGAAATTATAAGATTAAGATATAATCTTGGTAAATTACAAGATTAGGAAATTGAAAAAATGGTAAATTGTAATTTTGGGAAATTAGTAAATTGGGAATTTGGGAAAATAGGAAATTAGGGAGTGGGAAATTAGCAAATTAGGGATTTAGGAAATTATAAAATTGGGATATTGGTAAATTGCAAAATTGGAAAATTAGAAAAATTGGTAAACTAAAAACTTGTAAAACAAATAAATAAAAAATACTATTTTTTTTTATACCAAGAAAAAAAGCGTTAATTCAATTAGCAGGGAATAAAAACGACAAACGAGGTCACGAAGAAAACGTAGGATAACAAGAAGTTGAAGAACAAGATAGAAATATAAGACGATACGAAACGAATTATACTTACAAGTGGTGCTGCCGGTCATTTCGATGATGCATTGTGCCTCACGGGAGATCTCTCGATTGTTGAAGGGCCGTACCCTCACCGCCACCTTTACCGACGACATTTTCCTTCTGTTTTTAATTCAGCGTCGGATCACGACGGCGGCGGTGCTGGTGATTCACTATTTCTTTTTCCTCCTCGTTTCTCTGCGAGAATAAAAAGACATCGTTAGCCGAGCTAGCAACACGGAAGAGAAAGACACGATCGAATGGTCTGCTGAAGCCACATTCGAGGATTAATTAAAATGATGGGGTTTTTTTCGACCAAATGTTCATTCCTATTAAATTATTTGACGACGCTGAGTCCTTTATTCATTCTAAAATATGGAGCTCAATTGTACTCTCAAATTAATGAAGGAAACGGTGTTAGGTTAGGTGAAGTCCCATTTAAATCGTTCTATTCATTTTTATCTGTAACCGTTCATTTCTACTCGTTATAATTTACGTTCTTGTTAATTGTTATTTAATTACTCGTGTTCGAATATAAATTCAAATTATTTCATACTTTTTTGATATTAAAATTCTTATTTTTATTATAATATTTTTGGGTTGTGATATATTAAGTTATAATATTTTTAGATTATAATATATTTTGTTATAATATTTTTAGGTTATAATATATTCAGGTTGTAATATATTTTGTTATAATAGTTTTAGATTATAATATACTCAGGTTGCATTATATTATATTAGAATATTTTTAGGTTATAATATATTCAACTTGTAACATATTATGTCATAATATTTTAGGTTATAATACATTCAGGTTGTAATATATTACATTATAATATTTTTAGGTTATAACATATTCAAATCATAATATTTTTAGGTTACAATGTATTAGGTTATAATATTTTATAATATTTATTCCTTACCTGAATTGATTTTACATTTTATCGCATGACAAGTAAACTTCATTTTCCATATATAACTTAATTACAAGATTAGAACAGTTGATTAAAATTAATCGTTGTTTACGTACAAAGTGTTATAAATATAGGAGAGTTAAAATTATGAAGGGTTATGTGCACGTATTGAAACACTGAAAGGGTTTTATTGAATTTTAGGGAATATTTAATTAGACGTTGATCGAATCTCGACACGGAATTTCATGGCGTCGATTACCCACCAATAAGAGTAACTGGTGCATGGAGGACGTCGAGAATCGATATTCTCGACAAAAGGTTCGTCGATCGTAGGATAATTATCCTTCTGGTCGCGAAACAATCGGAAAACGAGCGAATATACATCAATCGAATCGACAAGCAAACAAAGGCACGGAATTATCGTTTTCATCTAAATCCGATTACTGTTAGTACTCTCAAAACCGTACTCGAGCAGATATAGCAAGTGAAAAAATATCGTTATTCTA
Organism: Megachile leachella; assembly: GCA_963576845.1. NCBI lineage: Eukaryota > Metazoa > Arthropoda > Insecta > Hymenoptera > Megachilidae > Megachile > Megachile leachella. The sequence continues at coordinate 6,461,706 of OY756252.1, read as the reverse complement.
CTTCACACAACACCCTATAAAATTACAATTCACTAATTTTTAATAATAAATATTTTACTATATTATTATACTTAGTATCACTGAGAAAAATGATTACATTTTATAACTGCAGTGCGAGAAAATAAAATAAAATCATTTATCGGAAAATGTATGTGTTTCCAGACAGCCTGCCATTCTATAGCCTGTCTCGCCAATGGCTGACTCGTTCCACTGGAAACTTATCGACGTTCTCTCGATTCTTGCCTATTCAGCTACATGGAAGAGTCGTATTAGGTGTAAAATTAGTTCCTGAAATCTTTAGAATCTAGATGACCGACAAGTTTATCTCATTGATTGATTTTCTACGAAATAAATTTCCCGGCATAGTGCAAAAATTGCATTTAGTTTAATCAAACTTTTATCTCTTCGTTGTATCATATTACAAACATGAAATGTAAAATAATACACTATGTAATTTTCGCATTCAAATATAAATTAACTGCACGTTTTAATAATACTGTCGCTAGCAATATTTGCTTAAGATTAAGTTAAGGTTAGATCATGATAGATAGTTAAATAGGTTAGTTCAGTTAGGTTCAAAGTAAATTATGGTTAGGTGAAATTAGTTATATTAGAGTTAGATTAGGTTACAAATACATTTCGGTTAGATAAGACTTTGGATAATATTAGTGAAGTTAGATCTTAGGGTTAGGTTAGACCGCCGATTTAGTGTTAGTAACGTTTATTTAGATTTGTTTAGGGTTAGGTCAGAATTAAATTATACTTGTAAAAATTTAAGACAGTGTTAGGTTAGGGTTTCCATACGTTAGGTTAGGGTTAGATTAAATTGATTTTAAGTTAAGTTAGGTTCGAATTATTTTATGGTTAGATAAGGATTAGGTTAATTTAGTTAAGTTAGGTCGAAGTTAGGTTAAGGTTAGGTTAAACTGATTTAAAGTTAGGTTAAGCCGATTTAATACAATGTAATTAAGTTTATTTGAGGTTAGATCAGTATTACATTACATTTATATAGTTTCAAGTGAAGGTTAGGTTTACCACAAGTTAGGTCTGGGTTAGGTCAGACCTATTTAAAGTTAAGTTCGTGTTAAGTGACAGTAAAATTACAATTGACTAATGTTAGGTTTGTTCAGATTTATGTTAGGCTTTTATTTCGGTTAGGTTAGGTCAGTGTTATTATTTATTTAAAATTGTTATACTAAATTAAGCTTAGTCTATATCACGTTGAATTATTAATAACTTTTTAATTCTTCATTATCGCCATTACGAGTTAGGTTATGTTCAGTCATTTGTAAACATAGTACGAACATCCTGATATAAAGATTTTAACGAGGTGATAGCACATGACCATTGAACACAGTAGGGGTTAATATTCCTCTTGACATACGTTATTAAATGTACGACTGCTTCGTTCATTTTCATAAGAAACACCGCGCCAGTTTTTTATTTGAAACAACAGCCTATTATGCGGGACAAAAGCTCACGTATTTGTCGATAGATCGATACGATGCATTTAGAACAAGGAAATACTAGAAGCTGATCTCAGCGTTCCTCCTTCCGTAATTCAATATTTCCCCGTAGCGATAGGCACAATTAACCGACAAAGGTATTATTATTTGTCTCCGATACAGCCTCAAAGACGTTCCGCGATTCATCCAATAGAGAAAACGACTCTCTGAAACGAATATCTTGATCCATATTTTAAAAAGTCCGTTGGGAATCGGAAGTTTGATTTAGCCAAGAAGCTGGCCCTTTCAATGATGCACAATGCGGGATAATCTGTCTACGTATACTCTTAATCTATTTATACTCGCAACACTACGCAAGGGAACATCCTTAATGCGCCATTCAAAGGCTTTCAGATGGAAGTTTCTTCGCGAGAAATGGAAGTTGATTAAAGGGAACAGAAACAGAACTTTAATTAACCCTTTTCGTATGAAACGAGACGTTGCGTTACGTGCGAGCAGGCACGAGATCATCCTTTATGAATTTCTTCTGCTAAAGAACCTCGTAAATTTCCACACTTTAAGAAAAAATATCACTAAAATTCACGCACCGACATTAGCCCTATTTGACGTGAAAATTAACGTTTTAAATTTCTTGGCACAATCACTAAATAAATAGTTATTTTAAAATAAAATTTACCAACATTTATTGTATTAAAAATTTGCGGTCCAACATTATGAACCGACTTTATCATCACAAGAAGTTATTGATTCCATTTTCCGTGCTTTTCGCCTTGGGGTGAATTATTTATTTGTAAAGAAGATAATAAAGCGGTGTGTTACGTAACGAAAAGAATCCGAGGAAGAATTCTTTTGCCAAAGGCAAGCTGTCCCAATAGAAATCCTCCTTTTATTATCTCCTGCCTTGGGTAAACGAAAGTGACATTTTAATCGGAAAAAAACGCTTCAAGATGACGCAATACCATTTGAGGCAACGACGCAAAAAAGCTCTTAATTCGGATTTAAAAATTATTTGCCTCAACCATTTGTCATAGCGACATACATATGGTTAGATTAATTAAGGAATATAATTAATCAAATACAATAAAGGTTACAATTATCTGACTGTACTTGAAGTGCACTGAATACGAATTATCTTCAAATTGGAACATTCGAGCATGAATACCTCGATACGAGAATAACGATATCGTTTTCACCGTTCAATCGATAGTCTCAGTCGAGAGTTGCAAAACTGCAATCGACGTTTGACTACGCACTGATACGAATCGCTTGAAAAGTCCGCACAAGTGCCACGTTAATCCACTTGATTTTATGAGTTGCGATTTAAATCACCATTAACGTTGTTGACGTTAATTGATTGTACGTTTCTTCACAATTACACTCGACGATAATCTTCTTCGCTAACGTCATTTTCCTAGGAGAAGGGTTCGTGATAAATATGGAAGCATACGTGAAATAGTGACATATATCTACGCTCTAAACACGTAATCTCCGAACAAATCGTATTACGGTGTTCTATATAGTCAAGGTACCAGAAAATGACAGAGTATATTACAATTTAGTAAACATAATAATTAGTTAATTTTATTACCCGCGGTTCTATTGATTCGAATATTACTAGGCGAATATTCGAGCTTGACTAGTAACATCTAAAGATTAATATTTGATGAATTTATTAAAAAATATATTATTCCACTTCGTAGACAAATATTCAACTATGAGTACTAAACAATGAGATTGCTGAAATTACAATTCTCCCTAGGAAAAAATAGAACACCCATAAAGAAAGTGTGACGTCATAAACGTAATTCTGGTGAAATCGAATTGCAAAGAGCATGATGGAAACCGTACCGGAAGCGGTGCAGTGCAATTTCGCGAAAACATATACCGCTGCGCGTGTACATTCTTGAGATGAACGTAAAAACATCGCTGCCGTGTAATCGATAACGGCAACGGGGGAGTTCGAGTTTCACAGCAACTCCGATCAACGAAATTCACGTTTCCGATTAGTCGACGCTTGAATCCTCTAATTCGATCATCCATAATCAATTTGAATACGATTGACGTTGCAACATGTTTCAGTCCAATCAGATTAACGTTGTTCCCACCATAATATCGATATCTCGATTCTCGTGCAAATATGTTCTTTTACTCATCTTGTTTTAATAGAATCGGAAATGCGATATAAATCGTTGTTTGATCGGTTGAAAATAACTCAGCTAACATCGATTACTTATCGATATCAACATTTGATTCGAGAAACCATGCACCGCGCAATGCTCGCACAGTGACTCACATTTAATCACGAATCGAGAATAAAGGGTTGTATCGCTGTTTTGAACGTACATTGGCGAGCATGGCTTCTAAAAATGGCGACGTAAAGACGCCGTAATTTTGTAATTTGAAAATGTGGAAATTTAAAATTTGGAACTTTTGCAAATCCGAAAATTTAAGGACTCGATACTGGTAATGTGGTAACTAGTTAAGATATTTTAGAACGTCTAATTTCTAGATTTAGAAACGTAAGTTTACAGATTACTAATTTCCTCCCCTACATTTATCCTTATCCAAAGGAAACCTACATTGGATCGGAGTGTACACGATGCGCAGTGGCCACAAGATGTCGACGAACGAGTGTTGACAGATTCGCATAACAAAATCAATGATAATGTTCACTCAAGGAAACCTCGAACTTTTCCAAGTAAAAATATCACTAAAATCGATACAAAGAGGCAAAGAATACGTGAAACGTCAGACGGGCGTAGATAAAAGAAAAATCCACGCGTTTCACGATCGATCGTTTCAAAGACGTTCTCGTTTCTTACCTTCGAAACCTAGGTCGAACTACTTCCTATATTTTCTGACAAACGTGCTGAACTGATCGAAACACGACGATGACAGTTGATGGCGGACGCCTACACTTGACAGAAATCGACTTGTCACGAAAACACTCGCGACTACGATTAACAATCACTATGTCGGTGCACTGGTTATTCGGTGATCCTGGAAACTTTTAACGGACACGTACGCGGACATTATACTGCATTCGTTCGCGGTTAAGCGTGTACGCGCGCGCACCCACACACACACACACACACGCACTGTGCTACCAAGCCACCCTGCACGAAAACCAGCCACTGCGACACCTCCGCTCGGCTGTCGGTCGTCGAGTGACAGCTACGCTTGCAGCGCTTGCGCATTTACCCCCGCCGGGCGCCATTAACCCAATTACTGCGCATGCGCCAACTGTCGGTCACCTGGTAATTACAACGACCCCCACCAAATGAGTCAGGTGTCCTTTGAGTTGCCCAATTCTAATTCTGCTTTTTAATTTCTAGCTCCTTTGGATTATTCGAATTTTTGAAACGAAATGCTGGAAGGATGTCAAAGAATCTCACAAAAGGACTGTCAAAAGAACTCAACTTGATCAAATGCAGAAATTTATGAACTTTTGTTGGACACTTTCAAATGTAAATCTGGAAATTTCAAGTTTACTCGATTTCTGAAGATGAAAGATGAGGATTCTTTCAAAGTACGTGCAAGCCTTCCAAATGTACGTCCTTGACTTTTCTCCACGGAATTCGTCACGCAATTAAAGAGTATGAGTCATGGCTATGGAAAAAAATCTAGTCTCTCCGTGAACGCAGTGACGCCTTCCTTTTTTATAGTGGAATCCACGCTTTTTAGGTAGATCGATTCGTATATGCGTATGAGACGCTTTTTAAACCGTTTTTTAAGGCGTTCTATTTAGAGACTTGATGTATCCATAAAATTTAGTCGAGTTTAATATTTTATTGTATCCAGAAAATAGGTCGAATTGAGACGATCGGTTTTTCAATTATAAAATTCTATTTAAATATTTCCGTTTGTTTGGAGCGAAATATCTTTGCCACTTGTCTTTCATATCAGATTTCACTTCTGTATTCTATTCTAACCGTTTGTAATTTTTATTCAGCCATTTTGTAAAAAGCTTGCTATTGATTCAAAGACGCATGTGATACATTTTTCAACTTTCGGATTCTGCGTGCAATCAAAGACGTTACGTAAAATTGCAATCTCGCCAACTTACGTCCGCAAGTATCGGACACTTGTAAAGCTTGGCATCTCGAGGGAAACCCTTCCCGTAGGATCAATAAAATTTGTCTCCCGATTGTCTAAATTATCGATCATGCATAAAAGTTGATTTCGTTGGTAACGTTTGATCGAATCGTAATCGTTTTATGAAACTCGTTAAAGTTGGCTTCGGCAACTTCCTCTTTCGTGCTCGACTTAATCGTTGATCTGCGCTACTTGATCGGAATTAGCTGCAGTGAAAGGTTTCTTCGAGCAAAAATAGTCGATACGTTTAAAGCGCTGTTTGTTCTGCAGATGCCTGCAAAGAAACAGATCTTGATGTCCACCGAATGAAACCATCGAGCATTTTCTCAAGGACATTCGCACCGTTCTCACGGGAATTTTTTATTTTCCTTTTTATCGAGTAGCCGTGGTCGTAAAGGGTATCCAAATAGTTCGAACGTAAAACGAAATACGAATCGAAAACGCTTGTTTCTGCAATAATTTTGGTGTGCTTGATAGATATTTATCGTGACGGCAATGCGTATCGAATGATAGGATTATTAAGTTAAAACGCTCCCGTAAATTTAGCCGGGGATAAAGTAACGATATTGCTTCAATGCCAATAAAATCTTTAATCCACACTCGTATCGTGGCTGTTTCAAGGTTCTTACTCGGGCAAGGTAGCCGGAACACTTTTCATAAAAGAAGCAGAGGTCGAATTATGTTACGGTCCAAATAAAATTGCGAATACTACTGCGGAGACGCAATTGGGTAAGCTTTTAGTCATTTTATAACCACCTGTTTCTGGTGTTATTCGATTTCGAAAGATATTTAAAATACTTTTGCTGACGTTTGAATTTCATTATTTTTTATTGGATTTTTGTGTTAAATAACCTCGAGGATATTTGAGGTCTAGGGATATTTGAAATCTCAAATGAGATCTAGGGAGATTTGAGATCACGGTGTATTTAGAGGTTAGGGATATTTTGAAATGGAGGATATCAGAATTTGTGATATGGAGATCTAGGGATATTTGCGAGCTAGGAATATTTTAGAACTGAAGATACATAGGGGAATCTAGAGATATTTTATCTAGGGATATTTGTAGTTTACATCTAGGGATGCATGTTAGGATCTAGGGGCATTTGATATCTAGGGGAATTTTGTATCTAGGGATATTTGAAGTTTAAGGATATTGAGATCTAGGGATATTGGGATATAGGGATATTGGGATCTAGGGATATTGGGATCTAGGGATATTGGGATCTAGGGATATTGGGATCTAGGGATATCGGGATCTAGGGATATCGGGATCTAGGAATATTTGGCGTCTAGGGACATTAAGCTCTAGAATTATTCAGAGTCTAGGAATTTTTACTTTTAGTGATATTTTGCGTCTAGGGATATTCAGATCTAGGGATATTTTATATCTAGGGATATTTTTGGATATAGGGTTATTTGAAGTTTAGGGATATTTAGATCTAGGGATATTTGGAATTTAGAAATATTAGGATCTGGGGATATTTAGATTCTAGGGATATTTTATGTCTAGGGATATTTGGATATAGAGCTATTTGAAGTTTAGGGATATTTAGAATTTAGAATATTAGGATCTGGGGATATTTTGTATCTAGGGATATTGAAACATAACGATGCTTGACGCGTAGGGATATCAAGGTCGAGAGATATTGAAGTCTAGTAATATTTAGCTTCTACAGATATTTGTGTCTAGAGGAATTTGGTGTCTAGGGATACTGAGATATAGGGATATACAATATCTAGGGATATTGAGGTCTAGTAATATTTGGTCTAGGAATATTGGGATTTAGTAATATTTGATCCTAGTAAATCCCTAGGGATATTATGATTTAGCACTATTTATCTAGGGATATTAGGATCTAGAAGTATCTCTTGCCTATAAATATCTAGAGATATTTGGTGATATTGACATCTAGCAATATTTGGTATCTACCGATACCTGCTTCTCATAAAATCACAATAGGATTCTTGATAAAAGAAATAAGCGTATAATATCGCACAGAAGTAAAGAATGATTTATATGTGGCCAGTATCCCCTTCGACCGTACACGTTATCAGCACATGCTATAGATGATAGAACGCGAATATACGATACCTGTTCGATACCGTTTAGTATGGTTATTCGGTTCGAGTATGTGAAAGGTTTCTGTCCTATCGTTTACTACACAGAGAGCACCCCTAAGGATGAAGCAGATATAGGGGTTGGTGAGAAGAACAAAGGTCGCACACCCACCCCTCGTTAGTGGACCTGTAATGTCTGTTTATGCAACAGATTGTGGAGATATTGGGTGCGCGCTAAACTTCTACCCCCTTTTTTTAACCCTCGTGTGGGCAACCGGGTATCCACTCAGGCTTTAATGTTTAATATTTTCTATTTTGAAAACGTAAACGATGTATTTTAATTGCGACGGGATTAACGCCGGAGACACCTTAATTGCTTCGCATAATTATTAATATTATTTACGACCCCTACGGTCATTTGAATAATCTTCAAACATTAATATTAAGAATGATGGCGAATGAATTTTTATGTATGATCGAATGTTTTGTACCTTTGTTTCAATTTATGCTAAAACCTAGTTGAACTTACGTGGTTTTAAATGACGATAAAAAGTCGGATGTAAAGGAGGAAATATTAACTTTATGAGGCGTACGAAACGAGGGGATGTTTTCACGAAACGAAGATTTTTCGCAAAATGAGTCACGCACATCAATGACGTCAGAACGTAACCTCAGTCAACATTCGAGCCCACGCTCTCATGAATTGAACATTAAGCTTCTACAGTGTTCTACGTTAATTTACACCTCCCATTCAGCGGATCTAATCGACAAACAGGGTTTGCTTTGTCCTTGGGAAGAAGTTCAAGAATGATCATTTTTGTGGAATTGAATGACGTCGGGTTTAATCGCGTGAGGTTGGAGTACGAGGGATTGAACTGAGCTGAATTGAATTGTATAGAATTGAATTACTTGAAATTATGTGGTGATTGAATGACATGGAATTGAATTTAATGGAACTGAATCGTATGGAATTGAATTGCACAGAATTGAATTACTTAAAATTATGTAGTAATTGAAACAAATGGTATGAAATAAGTGGTACTTGTAATTCAAGTGAATTACTTGAAATTAAATTATATGGTAATTGAATCATATGGAATTGAATTTAGTGGTACTGAAACATATGGAATTGAATTGCATGAAATTCTATCATATGGAATTGAATTGCATGAAATTCTATCATATAGAATTGAATTACATGAAATTCAATCATTTGGAATTGAATTGCACGGAATTGAATTACTTGAAATTAAATTGTATGATAATTCAATCGTGTGGAATTGAATTTAGTGGCATTGAATCATATGGAATTGAATTGCGAGGAATAGAATTACTTGAAACTAAATTGTGTGATAATTGAATCATATGGAATTGAATTGCGTGGAATTGAATTCGTCGAATTGTATAATATCAAGTCAAAATATTACGCAATTGAATCACGAATGCAATTAAAAAATAATTAGCCATACCTCATAATTAAGGGACCAGTAAAAAATACATTAATTAAAAATGAATGTATAAAATAAACCCTCCACTATATTAGACAATAATTACCATCCGCAATTCTACGTTTCCTTGCATAGAAAATTTCCGCGCAAATTATCCTTCTATACCTAGAAATTATTCAACGTAATGGTAGGTTAGCCAGATAATTTTCTATAATTTGTTGCCGCGGTAACAGCCTGCTTTGGATCCATTCGTTAATTACTCGTTACAACGCGTTATCCGAAAATAGTGACTACGAGAAATAATATCGGAAAAAAAGTAATAGGCATTTTCTTTTTTCTAATGCAATTGCCCTAATTTCCCTAGTAATATCACAGGGGACAGTAATTATGATAAAATGATCATAAACACATCAGTCTTGATTATCACCGAGAAGAACTCCGTTTGAAAGAATCACTGCGATACCGTTTCGCGTGTACATTACTTTTAAGTGATTAAAGTAAAGCACATATCCAACGGTAGAAAACGTTCAACCCAGTTTACCATTCGAAATGATATTGAAAGTACTTCAAATTTAAATGCGGAATTCAAAAACTTTGGCACAGGCTTGTTCGTATAAATTTCATAAATAATGCCGCCACATTTGACATACTTTAATTCAGCATCCGCCATTAGAGAATTATTATTTTGTTCAGTACCAGATACCGCGAACGTTCCGAAAGTCACGTAGAAGAAATATGTCGTGGTAGTCCATACATCAGACGTGCTTCTTTTATAAAGAAACATTAAAGGCCGAACCTGAGCAAACCGAAACAATAAATTATTAACATATTTTAACTTTAAAGATAGTTGGAATTTTTTTTTGAGTGCCATAGAACAGCAATAAATGTATGACAATTGAGGTTATAGGCACTCGAGTACAATTTGAATACGATTTAATGCGTTCTATTGGAAATTATAATTTTTATATAGCCTACGTTCATAAAAGAGACCCGAATGAAAATTTGCTGAGATCCGCTAAATAGATAAAAGTACATCGTTCCAGCGACCTGCGCTTAAAAATATGCATTCAACTGATCGATCCGAAGTGGTGAAGATATGCACGCGGAATGGTTGTTCAATAGGAATTCGCCTTCGAAAAGTAGAGTAGAATCGAAACCGGTAGTGCATGGTGGTAGGCAGTGCCGGATCCATAAGGGGGGCAATAAACGCCACTGCAGAATTATAAAGCGTTAACCAATTTATATCAAAGTACTTCTAATAATACTGTAATTATATTATGAATTCTTATTCGTAGAAACTACCACTGTCAATAATTTTAATTGCTATAGAATTATACTTTGTGACAAAATATTTGCACTACCTCATACAAACATATCTAAACTAAATAAAACCTAACCTAATTTAATATGAATTAATTTAATTTAACCTAGTAGAAATAAACCTAACCTCAGTAGACCTAACCTAATCCACCTCCAAGATTTTTAATTTAATCTTGTCTTAATTCTAACGTTAACCTAACTTAACATTTAGTGTAATATAAGCCTTTTAACCTCAAGTCTAATTAACCTTATTTCTAACCTAACTTGGTACCTAACCTTAGCCGTACCTACTAACATTGAGTTTTCTATATACCTTTGCATAAATATGTTTTCATTTCTATAATATTCTCGTGAATTATTATAGTGAGTTGTTATGGATGTTAATGAAAAAAAAAGAATATGATTTTACACGTGTATAATTATCTCCCTAAATAGGGCTTCTAGATACGCCCCTGGTGGTAGGTGGTTGAAAGCAATATGGCGACCCCGTGAACAGTGTCGGTTGCGCGCGCCGATCGACATCGTGGTCCAGGGTCGTGTGCATGCCCGCTTTCTCCGTTTATGGACCAATCGCATCGCACCTAGAGGAGAAAATCAATAGGCGTAGAGCCACCACGATGACGTCAGCCTGCAACCCGACGATCGACCGATGCGACGCGGGCGGCGCCGGCCAATTTCTACGGGGCAATCAATAAGTAAAGATATCCACGATGTCGACGATACCACCTACGTATCTTTGATCAGATTTAATAAATATCTTTTAAACTTCGATCGAAAATTTATTCAAACTTGTGAGATGCGCCATTCTACTTCCGGTTACGCATCGATTCTCGAACGTTCCCTACACTGAGGATTATACCCCATTTTTCATACGATGATTCATGTTCTTGGTCAAGTTCTATCACATTAAAATTATGACCTTTGAAACACTTCCAAATTGTATGATGTAAAATATTGAGGTCGTAAATACATTAAATGTCAAAATGAAGTACTTAAAGACAACAATCATTTTGGGTCGGTAGACTCAAAGAGAACAGCAGAGTAATATTGCTTGAAAATGACAACAAATAAATTTTCATTTCGACTAATTTTCATAAAAGTATAAGTAATATTTTACTGAATTGTCATGTCAAATTTTGCATACCATGTCTGCTAGTACATACTCAAATATATTAATTTATTCATTAAAATTAACACCTGTTAATTATTGAATAAATAAGTCGAGTTTAATCAACAAGCTTTAATTAAAAATACGTGTAATTTAAAATTATTAAATAGTAATGTACCAACAAACAAGGTGCTCGACGCACCACGTTTTTAATAATTCCAGTGGTACGAACAAATAATTGGATTTATCTGACTTACTGAATTAACAATGTTGTACTTTGTAAATATCAAATAAAAATTTTGTAAATAGCGATCAAATTTTATTTCCGAAGCTTCTGGTTATTGAATCGAACGGGGGGTAGATACTCGAAAGCCAATTTCTATTAACACGTTCGTAACGAACTTGCTCCGGCGTAAAGGTTTAATTTATGCTTCGCGATCTTTTCAGCGTCAACCTTCCATGAGATTGCACTCGTATGCTCTAATTCCGAAAAAGCCTCACTGGGCATTCGTGTTAGTTTTCCTACATGATTCGCAACCTAAATGTGTTCGGGTAAAAATACGCCATCAAACAACTTTACATGTCGCCAGCAAAAAAGTCTTGGGATGCAAACGTGCGTTGACGAGAAAGCGCCACCTTCGATCGTAATTAACACTTTTGGTAGTACACTAACATAGTGAATCATTCGAAACGTGCTACAGATGTAATTGATTGATCGCAAATTGAGTCGCACAAAATTATACAATATTTGACGTTTATAGAAACATAAAAAAATATTCTAAGCTGGTAGATAAAATAAATAATGAAATCTTTCAAGCATACCCTTTGTACCGTAGAAAAATGAGTTTCAAAAAACATCTTATAACAACAATTATGACAGAAATCTAAACTATTGGAACATTCATGAAGTTCGAATTAAATACAGGAACTGATACATGAAGGAAATACTTAGTTTTATCATACTTCTATTTTATATCGATATAAGAGTTTTACTACGGTCTGCATAGTACATTCTCGAACTGTCATTGTACAAAACTAACCAAGTTAACGAGTCATACATTAGAAGAAAAGAATAGAATGAAAAGATGGATTTAAAAAATGTCTGTCTGACTAAGATTGCACGCATCTACTGCAGATAACGAGGTAAATAAGAAATTAATTTGTGGCGTAGACAATGGTTGTGATACGGGACGTATTACATACGAGCAAAATTTCATAACAGCTACGAAGATAATGCTCTCTCGTGCGATTACAAAGGAACGTGCGTTTACTACTAGCGTTTAAAATGACAAGAATGCTTTTGACTCACTAGATACGTAGGCAGTGACGTGAAAACAGCTGAGGTCCTCCGGCCATACTGGTTCTGGTTCCGCTACGTTCCTCGAGACAACGGCGTGTTCTCGCGACGCGACGCGAGGCGACTCGACTCTAACCGATCGATTACCAAAGGCGCGGATTAGATGCCTTTTTCTTCTTTCTCAGCACTCGCTTGTGCAGCTTACTAACCGTGTGGCGCTGATGTCTTCGTGGATTGTCGCGACACTTGCTGTAATATTTTCAATGCACTGTCGTGACAAATGAAAACTGATCTAATCATAATTCGATGGTTATCGATGTATGATAATTCGAATTGCGCGCCTCCATTGCGCGCCAAAATTTAAAATTGAATGTCGAAATTAGAACTATCTCGTTACGATGAATTAGTTATAAAAATTAAGGCTGGCATACAGTTCAGTGGAATAAAAAAACATTCAGTTACCTTGTGATGTATTTTATTGAAAATAAATAATTTGTATTACCAACAATTCCTTGTAAACGAAAATAAAATATAAACAATAAACTTTTTTAGAAGAATATGAAGTATTATTTTTACATGGCAGTTATATGAATTTCGTTTCATTGCAATAAAACACGAATGACAGCAAGTTTTCCCAAAAATAAAACATTATACTTTTTAAAAATCGGTACTTTCAGTACGTTATTTAAAAAGTTAGTAGAAGTAATGTGATTTTTTTATTCCGTACGAATTCTACATATCATAAACAGATCATTTTTTACAAGGATTTTATTAGCCCTCTGTTCATTATTACAGATGTGCATAGTATCTACATATACTTATGAAATAGGTGTATACAAAATCACAGTGTCTATTCAAGACAAATGGAACAATGGAAAATATAAAATTATTTTTCAAAAAAGATCCCTACTAAGTAAAAGTCACTTTTAATGCTATACTTAGATTCAATCGTTAGGCATTCATGTTTTAACAGCCACCAGCTGCTTTGAAACGAGCACTGACGTCGCTCCAGTTAACAATATCAAAGATTGCCTTAACGTAATCCGGGCGAACATTTTTGTATTGTAAATAGTAAGCATGTTCCCAAACATCAATGCCAAGAAGAGGCACTAAACCAGTTGTAGCTTGTAATGGATCTTGATTAGCACAAGTGGCTAACTTTAAACATTTTGATTTTTGACAATATCCAAGCCAACCCCATCCAGATCCTTGAATTGCAACAGTCATTTCAGATAATCGCTTTTTCATTTCTTCCAAGCTGTTAAAGTCCTTTTTAATTTGATTGAGCAGCGCACCTGTGACAAAATACAGCTTAAGTATATTTACAAAAAACACATATTAAAAATAGTAAAAAAAAAAGAGTTGAAAGTTACATATTTTGTAAAGCCAAACAAAATAGTTTACTTCCTTGACTCTGCAGTTTATATTAAATGACATCTACTGTTCTTTGTCTGAGTCCAAATAAATCTCTAGCAAAATTTTCCTTTCAAATAATATACTTACTATCTGGTTTTTCACTATTTGGAGTAAGATTGCACCAGAAAATAGAATGGTTCACATGGCCACCTCCATTGAATTTAATAGCAGGTGCTAATGCAATTTGAGCAGTAACATCGCCTTTGGAAACAGCTTCTTTCATTTTTTCTTCAGCAACATTCAAATTATTTACATAAGTTGCATGATGTTTTTTATGATGAAGTTCCATTATTTCAGCGCATATAATAGGTTCCAATGCTTTATAGTCATAAGGTAAATCAGGAAGTGCATGTTTTGCCCTCACAATTACATCTTTCCTAAAAAAAAAATAACATACATTTAAAAATTTTGTAACTATGTTTCAAAAATAAACAAAAATTATATAAATATATTTAGCTTTTAACATCATTTAATATAAATTAATAATATTTATACTTATATATATCTTTAAAATAAAGTAAGGACTGAAATAACTTTTCTAAAGAACTCTCATTTAAAATTTTTGTTTAATTTATACAATACATGTAATAAAATAAACTATACCCGAATATAAATTATAATTTACATTATATTCGAGATATTTACATGTCATATTATATCTGCAAAATATTTTGTTGTTCACAGATAAATATTATCATTATTTGTAATAAGAAATGTTTTTTTAATTTGCATGTTTTAATAATGATTAAACATTTTGGCTACAGATATAGTGTTAATCAAATATATTGACAAGGTGCTTATCTTATGCCAAAGGTCTAACTACAATTTTATGCGTGTTTTTTATATTTATGCTTAATGTGAACAATTTATATATGCACATATCTCTTAAACACTTTTTTTTCTGTTAATACAAACTCTCCAAATTTTAACAGATACATAAAATATTTGTCACAAAATATCGTTAACAGACTTTTAATAATATCGCTTCTATACAAATATCCATAAATTTAATTAGACGAAATAAATGTTATACTTTAAATACATGCAATTTTGAATTTGAATATCATTTTTACAATTACATTTTAAAATACAAAATTTTAGTTTTGTACAGAATTAAACATAATGTCATCGTATTAATAAAACTCAAAAACTATGTCAAATAAGGAAAAAAGGGATAGGTTAGAAATTATATAATATCGATTATGCTACAATTTTAAATAAAAAATGAAATAAACTTACACTGTAGTGGATAAAAGAGCCCTCTTTGCCGCAAACATTGTTGCAATGTAAAGGAATAAAACTGTTATTTATTAAAAAAGTCAAAATGTAGAGTTTAATTTCGTACACCCTTCCCGAACAGCTTCGAATCTCTCAATGCTACGCACTGCCAGAGAGTGCCGGAAAATGGAGCGCACTACCAACTGCTCAGATTCCACTTCTACAGCACGATTTATTCTACTGGTGGTATGATTACATATCAAGAAAATGTCTTTGTATTTGTAAAATACTTGATTAACTTTTATTTCAATTTGTACACCACCGTATTTTATCATAAAAATAAATTTAACAATATTGATAATTTTGAACAGTTATTGAATACAGCGAGGTCTAGCTATACGACCTTGGATGAGGCCATGTGTTTAAAAATGTATAATACACGTATTATTTTCAACATTTACAATCTTTTAAATTTAGAAATTCGAGAATTTAGAAATCTGAAGATTTGAAGGTTCTTATGTTTACATATTTGATTCTCCACGCTCGAAAGTAAATGAGATATTTTTCCTCCTACATTTGTCTATACAAATAAGATGTTGAAAATGAAAATCTTATTAGTAGTTTTATATTTGAATTGCACTAAAAATTCGATGTTTCTTACGTGTTAACTTTTAAACGATAAGATATCTATAGGTGCAATATCAATAAATGAAATATTTGATATACCTATTATTATCGTTGTAAACGAATTTATATTTCGAAAAGAGATCTTTAATAAATCACACACTGTATGTACAACAGTAACAATAAGTTTATATGAAACATATTCGGAACTGAATTATGCACTACTTATATTTGGTTGATAATATTAAAAAAAATATATATGTATTCCACATATGAAGTAATGTTTAAATTTGTAATAATTACATATCAAAATGGTGAGAAAAAGCTGAAAGAAATTAGCTGTTACAGAAAATGGTATAAAAGAACGTACGTTTTGTATAAGGGTAATATAAAATTAGCAATGTAAATATTTTGTACATTTGTCCTTGAAAAAAATAAGAAATACAAATGTGATGTTATGTGATCTGTGAGATCAGTCTACGTATTTTACTGAAATTAATGTCATCTTGTATTTCGTACAATTTACAGGTATTTAGTAAATCTAACAAATAGATCTTATTTTATTATACAGAATTAAAAGCACATTTTATGCATTAATAACGAATGTCAACGCGCGTGTCTCGCAATCGAAAAAACAATACATACATACAAATCGTTGCGCACATAATCGTGTATAAATCTACGTATGTGCGTCGTCGTGTACCAAATATTAACATTTGTGTATTTACATAATAGAAAAGGCATAGCCCTAATTATTACTTTATTGTTTATATTCTTTGCAACTGCCTCAAAAATCTAACAAAATGTATCAGTTTCAATATTTTAACGAATTTACAAAAACCGTTTAGAAATATTGAAACATTTTGTTTTATAATAATACTTATTACAAAATTTTTTATGATTCAATTGCAAAAAAATAGTTTTAACTATTTACCCCTTTATTCCAACGTCACGTAATTTTGTGTACACATAATTATACGAAATTAAATGTACTTCCCTTGGCATTAACGTGACTTACATGTATTCAAATAAAAAACATATTTACAAATACGTATTATGAAACATGATGAAAAATAATTAGAAACAAAATTTACTGTAGCGTTTCCATATTACAATTTTTAAATAATAAAAAAATATAGAGTACTAGATTTGATCTGTGTTGTGTACTAAGTCACGCTAAGCCCTGTTTATACGTAGCACGTGTTATGTATATAAAATCATTTTAGAAAAGTTTTATTCTGGATCGCTCTGAAGAGTCTCACCATTAGTTAGAACTAACGCGTCATCGTCGGCTTCGTTGTAATCAAGAGAAAGGATGCTCTCTCTTCTTTTTTTCTTGTGTGTCCTTTCATCATCACTACCCGGTGCACTTTTGTCCCTTTTGGTCCTATCCCTACCCCTTGTTGTTCTAGTTAGCACCTCTTCCCCATTAGTTTTACTGTTACTTCTATTATGACTTTTACTCCTTAATATCCTTTTGTTATTACGATTTTCTTCATGTTCTTCTTCCCTATCACTTAATTCCTCGTTCTCAACTTTTATAATCAAAGCAGCCGAATCACTTGAGCTTTCATCGTTGTGATCTGCTTGATTAGGTTTTCGTTCTAGTCGTTCTGTTCTTTCGGTATTTGAGAATTCACACTGGGGTGATCGTTGCGACGATAACGGTGGAGTCCTAGCACCTTTGCACACATCACTATCTTCCATCGATTTCGAAGTCTTTGTTTCCGAAATTGTATTTTCTTCTAACTCCTCCTTCTTTATGGGAGGCGTATGAGGAGACAGACCGTTTGTCAAATTATTTTCATTTGAATTTGCTTTCAGTGCCGCGTTCTCTTGCTGCAATAACGTTACTGACTCGCGAGCTTTACGCAATTCCTGCTGTAAGAAATAAATCGTACTCTGCATTCCTTCGACGTCCTCATCCAGGTCTTGCAAAAATTCATCTAATTCTGTAAAAGAAAAGGCGGCGATAAAAGAATATTAACTACATTATTTTAACAACGTAAAGAAATAATACCTGACTGAGATTTCTTCATTTCTTCGCTAAAACTTCTCTGGAGTGCAAGATCTCCTTCTAGCTTAGCAATACGTCCACTAGCAATCATACGACCTAATTCCTCATTTTCTTGATACAACAGTCTACATTTTGCCATTAATCTTTTACCGGTATTGCTACAAATAAATATATTTAAAAATAAAAATTTGCAATTTATTTTCATTATGAGAGACACTGTTATCTAGTTTATACCTGTCCGGTGTAAACTTCCATGCGCTAAGTTCATTTTGTGTATCCTCTAATTTGGCTTTAGTCGTGACAAGCTCCTGTCTTAATTTTTGAATTAAAATATTAACAGCTGGATCTAACAAAGCGGATCTTAACGCAGCAGTGGACGGAGCGTGAGCAGCTTTCATTTCAGCAATCTGATTCTAAAAATAAACGAATTTAAACATTTATAATAAAATTTTTTGAATACTGTTGATAATTTACTAATTAAAAGAAAAGATCTACATACAATATATTCTTGTAATTCTTGCTCTTTAGAAGCAAGTCTTCTTACTAAGATCTTCTCTCTATGAGATGCTTCTGCATGTTGTTGTCTATATTTATTTTCTGATTCTCTCAATGATGATAGCTCACCTATAAAGAAAAATTATTTCATTTCCTTTTTTAATTGAATCTTTATTGTTTAAAGCTGTCTATGTGCTTCATTAATTTGTTACACACTTTTGATTATTAATTTCATAAATTATTACACAGAAATATATAAACAATTTAAATATAGTACTTGCACATTTTAACTAATTTTAATTAACACTTTTCTGGTATCTCTTTAATTACAAATAATATTATAGAGGTAATATATAATTAATTACAATATAATGAAACATAATTTTAAACTTTATGAACAGATATACTGGTAACTCAGTGCCTTTGTAATATTATTTAACAGAAATATTATGTTTAAAATATTGCAAACTGAATTATCAAAAAATCAATGAAAATACTAAATCATTTATGTGCTTAAGATCAAATTAAAAATTGTTATTATATAATTAAATTTAAGATCTATAAGATCAACCTGTTTGTATCCCTTATTCTTAATCACATTTGCATAATACTTGTAAGATGTACAAACATATTAGTTATTAAAGTTACATAACGGAAAGATTACTCATTTCATAATATTGTTTTCCAGATTACAAATTTATGAGACACATAGAAAGCTTAAAACCTTAAGGTATATATACATGTAGTATAATCATACAGAATATTCTGTACTTTTTTTTTATACATTATAATAGTATATTTTTGGTGAAATAAAGCATAGTGGTGAAAATCTACTACATACTGTTTTGCCCTAAGTGTGCATCAACAAAATATGTTTTTATATGTATGTGACATTGACTGCCTGACAATTGACATTTTTAATTAGCGCATACTTTGAATTTGAAGTTGTTGCATCGTGCCATTTGTGAGATTCTCTGTGCTTCCACCGAGACCAAGAGTGGACGTTATTTTTCTTCCATCAGAATAGACAGACTACTTGTTGCAGACACAGATGCTGTCACAAGATGACCTCCTGGCCTTATTCAATCAGGTTTGTATTTTTCTGACTGGATATTTGGACATCAGGAAGTTATGGTGCAGGTACAAATGCATGCATGAATCGTGTTCATAATGGGAATAAACAAGGATGGATGTCTAGGAACATAATTAAAATTGTTCAGTTTTATCAGACATATCTAAATATAAAATGATATTGAAGATATGTAGATTAGGATCAGAATTATTAGGATTGGATAAAGCAGCTGGAATTTCAGATTGTAACTGCATCAATTAAAGGTTTCGTACTTCACCAAGACTTGGGTTCACGCACCCCTGGCACAGTGTTTTGTGGGCCAAAGGATGACATAGGGCCTCTGATTTTACTCTTCTAAGCTGATAATTCAGAGCCAGCAAGGATGTTGTATTTCATTCAATCCTCGCAAAGTGGAAACTTGATATCCAATGTACACACAAACACACACGCACTGTTTTGCTTCTGGCAGTGTGATTTACTACACTGCAGAATGATACGTGGCACACTGCACAGTCACTTACAAGCTCGTATTAAAAGTAAGCCGTGTGTGTTTTTTTACAGTGAAAGAAATGATTCATAGAGAACACATTCAAGGAACCTTGTCATCTCTTCTTGTCACACAATATCACTTTTTCTTTCGGTATGCACTTTGCCTTAAGCATTAAGTGATTTTTTATATCAAGAGTAGCGCAACTTATACACCGGATAATAGGATTGATTGCATAATATCAGATTCTCTTGAATATGTGGTATATATGACCAGCACATCACTTCTGCTCACCGAAAAAATTTCAAACACTGTACATATTGGCGTTAATTCGATTACCCGCACTACACATCACAAATGTAGTTTTCGAAATTATTACAATATTACTATATCACTAGCCTGCATCTAAGAAGTCTATTACCAAATAGATCCATTCAATATTTCTATCAATACATAAGTTTTCTACAATTGCAATTCGCTTATCAATGTCAAAAAAAAAAGAAAGGTTTTAAGGGTTCCACCTGTTATTACGTTATTTACTTATTTCAAATTTTAAGACTTATAAAAAAACTTAGCATTAGCATTAGCCTAAACACTTCAGTAATAAAACGCTTGGTCCCTAATCTTAGTGTCCCTATAAGAGTCTTGTCTCATACAAGAGACCGTTGTGTTCTGGCATTCATAAATTCGTTTAAGAAATGTGGTGAGTAAGGTGGTCTCACTCATGTGATCTCAGTACCTTCCTGGGCTGCCGCCTGGGCCTCTAGACACTCCACATACAAGTCCTGTTCATGCCACTTGGATGCTAGCTCGTCCTTTGTCATGCTGTCCAACTGTTGCTGTGTTAGCTTCACGCGCCTCGGTTGCCTGGGAGAATGTGGACTGCTTGGTTTCCCCCCTGCATTGCTGTTTTGTGGACTTCTCGGTGAAGACGGACCTGCCGACTTAACATCATTGCACTCCTCCGCCATTTTATGTAGAATAAAATGGTACTAAAACCACACCCTGGGTCTTATGGAAATTTTGATGGTCGTCTTCTTCTTTAGTTGTTTAACTGCAATGGGTATGCTGGTGATACGTTGTCAGCGCTACCACACATTTGTCTGTAATTATAAAAATATTATATCAATATGATATTTGTATACTTACATGTTATTTGAACAATAAAGTTAATTCATTAATTTTGTTATAATATTTCTTTAAGACTAAGAATAATGTACACATCATGTTTTTTCATGTTCATCATATGCTTCATATCTATATCTAAAGAATATATCAAAATAATATAAGATTCATTTTCTAAATAATGTGTGTAATAACAATAAATTTGAATATTAATTATGTGTTTATCACTAATAATAAACAATATGTAATAATCATTATGTAGTCCTTAAATTACTGTAATTTATTTTAAAGCGATATAACAATAGTTTAGTGCATAAATATTGTATGTCTAGCTTCAAAGTTTTCAAGTCAAATAAATTTAAAAATCCACTAATATATTCTTATTCCACTGTATTTATTATCTGATACAAGAAATTCAACTATAATTTAAATTATTTAATTAGCAATTTAAGTTATGAATATAACTTGGACAATAAGTATGATTTTTATATGATATAAACACTTAAATGAAAACTCCAATTTCACAAAATGTACATATACAATAATTGTGCACTAAGTGATTTAATAATACTTGCGCGTGTTAAAAACTATTCTTTCTAAATACAGTATTACAGTTACATTGTAGAAGAATGCAATTACAATCGTACACTATTTATTTGCCTGCGTAGGTAACCACTTGTCACAAAATAGAATAGAACTTGTTCAGGGCAAGTTTTGGACCCGGCTTTCAGAACATACCGCGTGATTAAAGAAGGTCACGTGGCTCATTTAATGTTTTATTGCGACATGTAGAGTAGAGAATGTAGAATCCAGTTATCTATAGTCGAAGAGAACATTGACGCCATTATGTCGACATGTCTGCCGTGAACAAGAATTTCGCGGTATAAGATTAAAATTTTTTTTTTTCTTGTTCGTGTATATATGCATACTTATATACACGTACATTTGTACATAATTACTCAACAATATACCAAAATTCATTTCAAAAATATAGTTATGTTTATAGAACTGTCCAGATGTTCGATTTATACAGTTTTAACAATTATAACTATATTATTGTAAACCCATCACTATATTTCAACAATGTAATATCACTTCTGTTCACTTCACATACCTCATTTAGTGACACACCTCTCATTCCATTAAAAAAAGTTTGTTATCCAATATTTGATAGAACTTGAACGATGAAATACGACACCGTATATGTGTACACATACACGCTTATATATATAATATGTATATGTATATATATATATATATATACTGAAATGTAATTTTGTAGTCTCTTATGAGCAAGTAGAAATCTTTGTTAAAAGGTTTCACAATTGATCAGTCGGTGAAGCGAATAAATGTTACGTGCCGAGTTTGTCTCAACGTCCCGCGCATTCCAAATACAATATCAATAGGAGCACATGATATAAGAATCGTGTAATTCTCCAAAAATTACACTACTGTAGTCTAACACTGTAATGTAACTAATCATGAACAACGATTACCGCTGACCCCACATTCAGAATGGCTAAAGAAACGAGTATCAGCGCATGCTCAAATCACGATTGTCCAACTACAGTACTGACATAGAAATGTCCCGAATGCTTTTTTGAATAAACACAGTATAGAAACTGTAGAAATTATACGCTCTTCTACGACGGATTGCACTAACTAAGCGACAAGTGTGCAGTCCTTTCTGCGCATCTACTCTGTTGCATTCTATATATTTTGTAATCTGTGACCAACGCGCATGCGCAGTTATGGCGATCGTATTGCCAAAAATATATACTCAGTGGACAGAAAATTTCATGATTTTTAATTCTTGTTGATTGCAACACGTTTCGCTTATTAAGCGTAATAATTTTTTCATTTATTCACATATTGGGAATGTATCAAAAAAGCACAGTGTTTCTTTAATTTTTTATTGTGCATTTACCACATCGTTACCGGTTCTTGCCGGTCGTTTATTCAGTACCACTCTGTACATGACCATAAAAGTGCAAACAAGTTATAGAGAGGTTTTATTGTTAGAAATCTGTCTCACTTGTCAAAATGACTTCATTCAATTTTATACTGGACTTTCTCATAAAACAAATACGAATGTGAAAATTAAAAACGTACACTTTGAAAAGGTCATCATGGGTAATATCACAATTTGATAGCATGTTCTTTGTATAACTGACTATTGTATTAATTTATTAATTATCTCATACACATTCAAGAAATATTTATTTTTGTATATACGTGTATTTCAACATCGAATCACAGATCATCAAATGTTCAAAATGATCTATATGATTCAAGATGTCGTTAAGCGCGCCATTTTTAAATTTGAAATTCAATAAAACATAACATTTGATTTTATAGTAAGAAAATATATTAATAAATTCATATTACAGGCAATGATGTATTAAATACGTAAAAAAATAAAACATCTGAACGAATCTTCGTTTAAAACGATTAAATATCGAGTTAAAATGTCTACGAATTAAACAACGTTAGTAATGTCATTTAATCCTTTGGCAAACTAAGTCTTGGCTTTCTAGCAATTCCTGTGTTTATTTTCGAAGATTGCATGTTTATTTTAACGGGTATGGACTTTGATATTTTTGTAGGTGGTTTGATCAATGAAACGCGTCCGTTGGGTGTTCCGGAAGTTGTGGAAGTACTTTTTCTTGGTTCCGGCGATGCAACCCCTTTTGTTGTCAATGTAACTCTACAAATAAAAGGAAATTTTATTTTTATATTTAAATAGCATGCTTCTGTACGCAAAATGATAATGTATGCACCTGTTTGAAATTTCAGATTCAACAGTGTTGCTGGTTTTGGAACTATACCTCCCAATGCCCAACAGTTTCTGTTTGGTTTCCGATTTTGACAACGCTGCAATATTAGAATTAGCTGGCGAAGGAATATAAAAACTACTACGTCGAATCGTGAGTTTTGAGTTGTCTTCACTTCTTCTTGACAGAGACTTAGACAGTATTGGTTCGATACTGCGTCGTGCTTTCGGTACTTGTGTCGTATTTCTCGAAAGTGCTTTCGTTATCAATTGTTCATGTGTCAAATTAGTTTGTTTCGGCTTCAAACAATCGGTTATATTTGTTCCAGATGATTTGTAAGGGCTGATCACAGAAGTTGGCGATATGGCTGCCGGTGCTGATTTCACGGATACACTGTCCTGATCTAATGCTGAAACAATCGAATTTTAACCAACCTAACCTAACATAACTCATAAAAAATTGTCTAAATACCTTGACTAAGTGATACGTCGTTTAAAATCATTGGTTTCTTGCATAATAACATTTTAAGCGCTTTCTCCAAATTCTGCTGTGCTCCTATAATGTATTCCGTTATATTTTTGGAATTGTCAATATCGCTTTGTAAAGATATTTGTCCTAACGAATTAGATAATTCAGGGACTGTAACGGGAGAACTTGTAAGTTTCGGGGGTGATGGTCGTGGTTCTTCATCCGCATTTTGAGTTTCAATATCAATATCCCATGTTCTTTGACGCTGTAACGTCGTCTTCTTCGGACTTATCGGGGACACAGTTCGTATTTGTGGTATCTCACGATTTTCAGGAAGACACTGTAAAAAATTAAATCTGATAATATTAATAAATCTTAAATCGTTAATTGGTCTTCATTATTAAAAACCTCTCTATTTCACGTGTAAAAATTTATAAACTTTCAAATTTTCGAATTACTAAATTTCCGGATCGCCGAAAATTTTTACGACCTCACTATATCGCGCGAATAAGAAATGTGCTCGCCTTTGAATTTAAACTATCCGCACGGAGGCGCATTTCCGGTTGCGTGTTGCTTCGCATAACTCCAACTTCTTGTTTCGGAATATTCTGCCCGGATTTGTACTCGTAAGATACATTATTTGAACGCGATGCACTTATGCTTATATCCGTGTTACGATTCACATCCGGTTCGCACACAATTGTATCAAATAATTTATACGATACATCGCGCAACACTCGAGCAACGTCTTTTGTTAGAGGGGGTAGCAGGGTACTTCCGGTCTCCTCCACTTTTTGTGCAATATTGTCCTGAAATAAATATTTCTTAACGTATTTTATGCAAAATTATATTTTTATAAATTAAATAAAAATTATTATTTACAGTGCTTGCGGTAGGTCCAGTGCCGCTTATGCTCCAGAAAGATGCGTCCTTAATGTGATCAGGATTAGGGCACCGACACGTGATCCCTTCTAATTTCAACATTGCTCTCATGTTTGAAGTACCACATTCAATCGTAACTTTGAGAGCTCCTTGTTCAAATGCCGAAGCATTATTTTCATTCTTCTGAGAAAATACATCGTTGTGCTTTTCGAACGAAAGAAGTTTAAAACCGATTGTTTGCAGGAAACTAGCAAGTACCGGTACATCTGGCTTTGCTGACTGTTGAATGTCGCGTATTTCATCGTCATTCGATGCAACACCGTTTATCCATTTAAGCACCCACTGATAAAACTTTCGCTGTGCAGCGGATTGAACATTTTGATGGCCGTGAGAATACGTGCTAGTATCCATCTCGATGACACATAAACTGAACAGGGGCAAGAAACTGTTCCCGAATTTGTATTCAAATTTTTTTGCATGGATAACCGAAGTCGTTTGTAAGAAATATACGTGTTGATACCGAACGTTTTTACATCGAGACACCAAAACATATTACAAGGAATAACAATTTGTGTTTTACTATTTTTGTTAGATTGACTTCTTACCATGCGAATAATTGATATATTTATTTTGAAATACAGTATCAATACAAAATTCGACATCATTCGACCAGCATACGAAGAATATAATTATTGTAAAAGGAGATATGGAATATAGACGCTATATCAGGATTATATAAATATTATCTCAAAATACTAAAGTGTTGTTTTTATTATTTATCAATACTTCAGGTTTCTTGATATTTATAGGCAATATTAAAATATTGAGAATATTATATTGATAATCTATATTGCCATTGAGGATGCAATATATATTTACATTAGTACAATTAATTGTCCGAAATCTCCAAAGATATGATCTACACATGTAGATGCATTCCTATGTGGAATACTTTATAAGGCATGCGCACGTGTACGTGTACGCAATTACAGCATACATGCCTTGTAGTTCTATCTTTTATTTAGAATAACATTCAACAATTTAAAAAAACACGGGAACATTGCACATTCGGGTATTAATAACACTGTTTTCTAAAGCATTTAATCATATTTGTGCAAAATGTCAAAAATATATTCAACTAATAAATGTTGCTTTTTTTCTTAATTATATGTTATATAAAAATTCTAGTTTTTATAAGGATTAGGTAGTAGTGTATTATGGTATGAATTCTTGTTTAAAATTTTGTAAAAATGTTTTCTGTATATTTATCTATGTTAGGTTATATTTAAATTTTAGTAAATTATGTCTGTTTTCTATTTTCTTCATCATTAATCATGCTTTATTTTGAGCCAATTTTGATATCTTTTTTTCAATTTATATTATAATATTTATAAATGATGTAACTTTATTTCAGAGTTTGTGAAGGATAAAGCTTATAATAATAAGATAAAAAATGAGTTTTAGAGTTTTAGTAGTAAGTGCTGTAATTTCTGCAAAAGTATTACCGAATACTCTTTTCTTAGATAAATATAGAAAACTTAGAGCTACATATAGGTAAGTATTTAAATATATTGATGTATTACATATTGTCTAATTTCATGTAATATGAATATATTAACTTTATTGAACTTTGGGAATAGGTTTGATGGGACTGAGCGGCCACTTTCCAACGCATTGATGCAAAGGTTTTATGATGTTATGAATGATTTAAATGTACCAGCAGTGACAAGAACAAGAATTAAAGTATTCAGTGTTCATGATATAACTACTTTTCATGCTGGAACAACAATGTCATCTTATGGTGCATTAATTGGAATCCCACCAAATTATGAGTACGAAAATGTTGAGGATGCAAGTGTAGGTCAAGTAGAGATAGAAAATAAACGCGGTACATGGTCTGAAGAAACTACAGACAAATTCTCAGAATGTTTAGTACTCTCAGAAAAAGCTCAAAAGTTTGCAATAGCTCAAAAGATCTTATGCGTGCAGCGACCAGAGATTTGGGTTGAAACATTTCTTGCAGGCATGGATTGCTTCATTATGTTTTTTTTATATGATACAATTTATAAGATAGGAAATTTTGCTAAGAAGTCAAGGATGGCTAGATTAGGACTTCAGTTTTGGTTGAGTGCAGCAACCGTTTTTATGTGTTTGATGACAAAACAGGCGCTAGAGTATCATGCTGATGCAGACACTACAGAAGAGTTGGCCAAATTAGGGCCTGAATATATTCAAGGTGGTAAAGAATTTTATGACAAATTATGTGAACTACAGGACATCAAGAATGAAACTAGTGCAGGATATTTCAAAAAGCAATGGATGAGAAACAAATATTTAAATGATGTTAATCAAAAAGAATTTTTGTCTATAAAATTACAAGAGCTGGAAAACGTTGCAATGTAATATGTTTTAATTATATTGAATAAATTTAGTACTGAAATTATAGCATTTTAAAATTAATATTATTTATTAAAACATTAATTGTACAATTTGTTTGTATTATAAAATATATATATGCATAGTTATATGCCTTATACAATTTTTCGACTTTTATAATAGTTTTACATAAAACTACTGCATAAAAAATACAGAAAGGAAGAAATTTATCAACTAATGGCAATTTTTGTAACAATAAATGTTTATTCTATTAATTAATTTATAAATAGTTATAAAAGTTAATATTAACATACCATGTTTATAGATGAACAGTTCTTATTTATCCTTATATGGTAGATTACATATACTAGAAAGCAAAACAATTATACCTAATAATGAACCTTTGAGTAATTGTGCAAAATTTACATTGAGTATCTTCTACATATAACGTACTTGTTATTTTGGTGGAGCAATGTCCACCGTTTTAATATGTATACCTCATAAATAAATACAAAATGCTTATAACCTAATATACAAAAGTACTTACATTTTTTATATTGTATACACGACTTTTCACTATGTGAGACCCAAAGAGCCAAGCTAAAATATTAAGAAATTAGGATTAAAGTATTCACAATTATAGCATGTATATTTACCAAACTTTTTACCAATGTCATTTTGTCTTCTTCTTTTTTAAGTATTTTTGCCGTTTGTTCTTGATCAAACTTGACAACTGCAGCGATTACTCTAGCAAGCACCATTGTTTCTCTTCCCATCATATATTCAAATAAAATATTTCTAAGGTATTCAATTTCTGTGGAATCTTCTAATGTGTCATGCCTTAATTTCACTAGTTTTCTAAGTTCAGCTAATTCTCGTCTCTGAGCCGTTAATGTTTGTTGAAGAGTATGAAAAGAACCTGTATTAGATTGTACAGCAGCCATTGCAACCCGCGAAGTACTCTCTAATTCCTATGGATACATTAGATCTTTAAATATCTATTCATATAAATTATTATTATGTAATTATATACACGTGTCACAAATATAATAAAAATGGAAATAAATTTGATAAAATAAAACTTAATAAAATTTGGAATTTACCTTATAAGTTAAATCATTTTGTACATCAGGCTGAAAGAAATTTAAACATAAATAAAATTAAAAACTAAAAAAAAATAAATTAATCTCAATCATTATATTAAATTAAAATAAATGATAATAATATGATGATAATAAAGAAAATTTGAAAATTAATAAAAAATAGAATTTGAAATAATAATGTATGTAATCAAATATTTCTCTACAACAAACGCAATAACGTTTTTTAACTAACCCTTCTTTCATTTCGCCATTCTCTTGTTAATTCATTAATTTCTTCCTCGTGTTTTGCTTCCAATTTGTCAGTTTTTTGTTGTACAATTGATTTCCATTTTTTTTCAATTTCTCTCATTTCATCTGCATGTTCTTTCTTCATTAACGTAACTTTTTCCATTAACTGATTTATATCTTTGTTTTTTTCTGTTATTAAATTTTTATTTTCCAAAATTAGATTTTCAATTTGTTCAGATTTCGTTGTTAATTCTATTTGGAAATCTTTTAATTGTTCTTTATATTGCTGGATAAGATTTGATTCATAATTTTGTTGCCGGTCTAAACAAAAGTATGATATTATTTATGAGATGTTACAACAGTCTAAATGAGTTATAAAATTGAAACACATGAAAGAAATGTTAATTTACCGAATCGTTTTTCCAGCGCAGCATGTAGTTCTTCCTCTTTGTCGTGTAACTGAGCTTGAAATTCTTTAACTAATTGCTTTAATCTCATACTTTGTTCTTCTTCATTCGTTTTCAATTCCTCTTTCAGTTTGTCTGCTTGACTTTTCAATTCATTATTCACAATTTGCATTTGCAATTCCTTTGCTTGGAAGGTAATTAATGCTTCGTCTAATTGTGCCTCCAATTTCTTATTTTCTTCTTGTAACCGATCACATTCTTTAGTAAAGGAATCATCCATAGTTTTGTTCGCACTCCCATTTTGTACTTTTTCTTGTAATGCAATATTTGATTTTTTGAGAATTTCTGCTTCTGCATGCAATCTAGCAATTTCATCCTTCATATATTCAATAGTATTTTTAGTTGTGTCCGTTTCTATTATTGCTTCATCTTCCGTTGTTAACAATTTTTTCTCTTCAATTTCTCTTATTAAGTCCATATTTCTAGTATCTAATAATTTCAATTCTGCTACTTTTTCATCTACAGTAAGTTTCAATTCATCTAATTCTGCTAATAATTGTTGTTTTTCTACATCTTTATTATTTACTTGAGTTGTTAACTCTGTATTCATAGCTTTTAATGTACTAAGTTCAAGTTCCAATTTAGTATTGTTAGATTCTACTTGTTCTAAACTAGAAATCTTAGCTTCTAAGTTATTTACATGCAACTGAAGTTCTACATTGATAGAATTTACATTTTCTAATTCTATAACTTTATTTTGTAAAGACACATACTCATTAGTTAATTCCTTATATTGTAACTGCATTTTTTCTAAATTAATTTTTGTTTCATTCAAACTATTTATTTCTGATTTTAAATTACTATTTTCTTCTTCAACAATTTTTAGCCTTGCAAGCTCTTTTTCTAATAACTCTAGATTTACCAGGAGTTCTTTATTTTTTTCATCTGTACCTTCTCGATTTTTCAAAGCAGCATTTAATTTACATATTTCATTATGTAAATTTTTATTTTCTTTCGTTAAATGTTCTTTCATATCTTCTGCTTCTTTTTTGCATAACTTTAATTCTTCAATCTGTAAATTCAGATTTTCGGTTTTAGACTGCAACTCTGCATTTAATGCTGTAACTTGATCTTTCAGATTTTGTATATCTTCGTTTTGTCCATGTAAGCTACTTCTATGTGACTCGAGCGCCTTCTCTAATTCTTTATTACTATTTAACAATTCTTCTATATGTTTTTTATAATTTACAATATCTTGTTTTAATTTTTCATTACATTCGTGTAATTCTTGGTTACGTTTTAAAAATTCATTTTGCGTACATTTTAGATTTTTATTTTCCAAATCAATTTCATGTTGAATCGATTTTAATTGTTCCAATTCTGAAGTTATAGATGAATTATTATTTTTTAGTGTAATTATTTGATCGTTTTCCGATTTCAATGCACTTATTTCATTCTCTAATGTATTTAATTGTTCTAATAATTTTCGGTTTTTAGTTTTCAAATCAATAATCACATCTGGTAATTTCATCAATTTATTATATTCATCCTTTAATTGTTGTACTGTTTGGGCTTGTTCTTCTTCAATAGCTTTTGCCCCTTTCAGCTGATTCAATTTTGCTTGTACTGTTCTTTGTAGTTTTTTGTTATTGTTTGTAAGTTTAGTAACTTCTGTTGTATAATTTTCACATTCATTCTTTAAATCAGTTACAATACTTTCTTTATTTCTTAGTTCTTGATTTAAAATATTTATTTGCTTATCTCTTTCAGATATATCTTCATTTAAAACAGTAATTTCTGACTGCAAAGAATTTATTGTTTCTTCTAATTTATAACACTTAGTATTTTCAGATTTATACAGTGATATAGAATTAAAATATTGATCTTGCATTGCTCTTTTATCGTCGTTTGATTTCTCAAGTTGCACTTTTAAGTCTGATATTTCGTTAGAAAGCAATTGATTTACAGCGTTAACTTTGTTAAGTTCTTCCTTCAATAATTTAGATTCTACTTTTAACGAGTTCATTTCTTCCGATACATTTCTTAAATCATATAATTTAAAATTTAGATTATCTATTTCAGCTATAAGTTTACGATTTTTTACATCAATTTCATTTTGCTGTTCAAGATTTATCGACATTTCTTTTAATTGTTCGTTATATTTTTCCAAGTTTGCTTGCAAGTTAGATTTAATGCATATTGTATCTTTCAATTCTGTTTGTAATTCATCGTATTTTTGTTTAAATTCTTCAAGTTCTTTTAATTTCATTTGTAAATTTTCTGTTTCAACATTTTGTGTGGCACTCTTTTTTTCCAAACATACATCAAGTACATTTTTCAAACTAAAAATTTCATTAGTAAATTGCATGAAATGTTCCGTTATGTCGCTTCTAATATGCTTATTATCTGCTTTTAATTTTTGGATAGAAATTTTGTAATTTAAAATATTTTTAATCAAATTATTTTTTTCTTCGCGAAGTAAATCAATGTTAGAGCTATGCGTTTGAAGTTTATTCTTAAGATCAGAAATAATAGATATACAAGACTGATGCTCACTACATGTTTCTAATAATTCACTAATTTTATTTTCTAACTCGCTTTTTGATTTAATCATATCTGTAGTTTGTTGCTCTTTTTCTTTAAGGGTTTTTATTTCTGCCTCTTGAACTAATAACTTTTCATTAGCTTTTTCAAGCATCAATTTATATTCGTTAACTTTTGCGTTATAATTTTCGCATACCTTATCTCTATCCATTAAAGCACTCCTCATATTTTCTAATTCTTTATCTAGACTCTGCACCGTAGCTTGCAATTTTTCAACCATTGCATCAGCTTCTTTCTTTTTTTCTTCTGCAATAATTTTTTGAGCATCCTGTTCACTTTTAAGTTCTGTGTATTTAAGCTTGTAATCCGAAAGTTCCATACATAATTTATCTTTGTTATTTTGATATTCTTCTGTAAGTTTTTGTAGTTCTCCTAACGTATTTTTTAATTTCTGAAGTTCCGTTTCCTTTTCGTCAAATTTAGATTTTAAATTTTGATATATTTCATTGTCCTCTATTCTTGTTTCTTCTGTATTTTCTTTGTTAGAATCTCCATTGTGAGGTTTCGCATCAATTTTATCTTCCAAAGTAACCGATTCTTTCTTCTCTACATCTACATTTTGTGTACTTTGTATCAATTTCAGCTTTTCCAGGTCAGTTTTATATTTATTCACAACTTCATTTAAGCTATCCTTAGACTCTACCATATGTTTCAAATCCAATTGCAATTGTTTTATTTGTTCCTCTTTATCTTCCAATTCTCTGTGTATTGAGAGTTTATTTTCAGCTAACGATATGGCAGACTCTTCTTCGCGCTTCTTTAAAATAATTATTTGATCTGCTAAATTTCTAATTTCTACATGTGCATTATTTAATTCTTTATCTTTTTCTGTACAAGAGCTCTT
Organism: Megachile leachella; assembly: GCA_963576845.1. Classification (NCBI taxonomy): domain Eukaryota; kingdom Metazoa; phylum Arthropoda; class Insecta; order Hymenoptera; family Megachilidae; genus Megachile; species Megachile leachella. Next base: position 6,428,774 of record OY756252.1, on the reverse strand, counting down.
TAATGCTTCATAATCAGATTCTAATGTATTTTTCTCTGCTAATACTTCCGTGAATTTTTCTTTATTCCGTTTTAAAGACTCTTTATATTTAAGAACAACATTTTCTAGCTTTTTCAGTTTATCTTTCAATTGCGTATTTTCCATTAACAAAGAATTTTCAGTAGAATTTTCCAATGAATCGGTGTTTAAATCAATTAGATTATCCTTTACATTTTCTGTGTTTCCTTTATCTTCGTTTGTAGCACCTGACATTATAACATCTAAGTTTGGTCCATTAGTTTGTAGAAGCTTGATCTGTAATAGAATTAAAATGAAAATTAGTGATGTATTCATAATAGTATTCTTTATCATTACCTTTGTATTTAATGTATTTATTATATGATCCTTTTCTTCAATATCGTTTCTTAGTGCTTCTTCTAAATGAGCCTTTGCCTGTTGTTCTAGTTGACATTGTTCTTTTAGATCTGCAATTCGTCTCAATACTTTGTCCTGTGTTTCAACTAAAACTGATTCTAATTTGCCTTTCACTCTTTCTAATTCTCGATAATGTGTTGCTAAATCAGTGTATCTTCCACGATATTTATGATATTTTGCTTGTACTTTTCGATATGCCGAATATATTTGATCTTTTGTAACTTTATCCAATTGTGAACTTATATTTTCTTCAATTTCACTTGCAGATTGATCCATATCAGACTATAGAAAAAATAAATGTTCATTCGTAAGAAGAAATTGAAGGATTAGTTAATTTTAATTAAATATCTCACTTGCAAATGATATAAATTAGCAGGACTTTCATAAATTGGAAAAAGAGATGAGGTATCACTAGTCACACTATTAAGTGATGATCTTCTAGAAATGCCTATTGAATTTGGTGTGGGTGACATTAAATCTACATTTTGAAAACCATGTTTAGCAGGACTGTTTTTTGGAGTTTCTGTAAATGAACATTTTGAATAGTTATGATAACATAATTTCTGATACATAAAATGTTAAAACTTACCATCCCCTTCCTCCGTCAAACTAAAATTGTCATTTGATGCAGATAATTCCTGTATCGAGCTAGTGGACAATGCTGGTGACACAACTGCCTGTGTTAAATTAATTTTTTAAATACATAACGTGTATTTTATATTCAATAATTGATTATCATTAATTAACTGAACAACTAAAGCGTGTACATTAATGTAAAATTAAATAACAATATCAGTGTAAATTTTCAATTCATTATAATAATTCATTTTTTAATAGTGAATGACATGTCAAACCTGTGCTAATTGCTGCATGCTTGCTTGCAGCCTGGCAGGTGATTGTTTCATTTCTTCTGCAAGTTTGTCCTTAAATTTTTTAAACATTTTGGCGAAATGTTCTGTTACTTTATTATTTTTATTGAATTATATGAATTTACATAAATATATCTAAGTAGAATTAGGTTGGAATTGCAGACGATAATCGTCGAAATTGAAATACAGGAAAAGTGTCATTTTACAACGTCAAAGAGGTGCTGTCAAAAATATTTATAAATCATTGATTATTAAACACGATACTTTAATTTGTATTGTAATAAGCTTTTAGTTCAACAATAAGATTTTAACGTAAAAACCATGTATACGTAGGCACAGTTATTGCCATCGATACTGATGTTAGTAGATTGTTACCACATATGAATAAACTGAACTGTCAGAAATTGTTCCGAAAAAAATATTTGCAAATATCGTTCACTTCATATTTTTATAATTATATATAATTCTATTCTTTCATCTGTACATTTCAATTTGATAATTGTTGATGAGAAATATATTTTCATTCATAAAAAAGATAGAATCGATTCCACATAGAGTATCCATACTATATAGAAGATAAGATTTGCATGTATAGTACAATACAAACATAATTTGGTATAGTTTCGTACGAAGTAGTGCATCGCTACTTAAATTCTTTGATTAGAATTAAACGTACTAATTTTGCAACGATAATTTTATTTTCAATGAGTTGATTAAACGAAGAAATATTTTTATTTTTATAGATATGGTATGTCATTTATAAATCTAATATAAATCTGTGCTAATTAAATAACCTCTTTTGATAGGTTTATAAATAACACATTTATTTCAACTTATAATAATTCTTGTAAATTTATTTTGAAATAGAACAATTCTACAGTATTTTCATTCCTTGATTACACCTTCTGTTTAAATTTGTTTTGTTAGTTTACTTACAATAAAATTGATCAAGTGCATGCTCATAAACTAATTTTCATTTTCTGAACTTACATCTTTCAGGACCAGTAGTTTATAACTTTAAATCTTTAAAACTTTATTTAATTTTATATTGCAATGTGTTATAGGCTTCAAACGATGGGATTCCTCCACCTGCAGCAGTACCTGGGTTTCCACCCGCAGCTCCAAATATTGCTTCTAGTTTTGTACCACCAATTATGCCCACTGCACCTTTCATACCTCCTCCAAGTTTACCACCTGGTCCACCAGGAATAATGCCACCACAATTTTCCATACCTCCACCTGGTTTTAGTTTTCCAATTACTGCTGCTCCTCCTCCTGATACTGGAGTAATAGGTTTGTACCTTTATGTATAAAATGTCTGTAAATTGTTAGATTAAAATATTTATTTTAAATTTCTGCAATATTTCAGCGGCACCTCCTCAAATAACAGCACCAGGTATTCCTCCTCCAGCACCTCTTGCAAGTGAAACTGCATCAACCGTACCATCTATTGCTACAACAGAGAAAAAGACTGATTGGACCGAACATAAAGCCCCTGATGGCAGAACATATTATTACAATAGTGTTACGAAACAATCATTGTGGGAGAAACCAGATGAACTAAAAACACCTAGTGAACTGCTTTTATCGCAATGTCCGTGGAAAGAATATAAGTCAGAGAATGGAAAAGTGTACTATCATAATGTAACAACTAAGGAATCAAGGTGGACTATCCCTACAGAATTAGAAGAATTGAAAGCAAGAATTGCAGCCGAAGAAGTAGCAGCAGCGGCTGCGGCAGTTGTAGCAAGCGCTACAAATACGTTAGTAAAATATAAAGATTATAAACAACTATACGAAGGAGAAAGTAGAGATTATGAAGATAATTACGAATATCTTGATCTTTCAGTATAGTTCCTGTTGGCATGCAACATTTATCTCCAAATATTCCAATTACAAATACATCTCAAACTAGTACACCAGAACCAGGTGGAAAGTCTGCGATAGAACAAGCTATGGCTGCAACGCTTGCAGCGATAAACATTCCTACTCCACCGGCAAAACCTGATGAAGATAGTAATTCTGCAAAAGGATCAGCAAACGATAGTCGTACTAGCACTCCTGAACCAAAAATGCAATTTAAAGATAAAAAAGAGGCTATTGAAGCGTTTAAAGAGTTATTAAGGGAAAGGGATGTACCATCAAATGCTACATGGGAACAGGCAGTGAAATTAATACAAAGCGATCCTAGATATCCACAAATGAAAAGATTGAATGAACGTAAACAAGCATTCAATGCATATAAAACACAGAAACTTAAAGAAGAACGTGAACACGAACGTTTAAGGTAAGTAATTTTGTATAACTTCATACAGTGTATAAAAAATTGAGAAATCTGTATTGTCAAAATAGATTAAAGAAAGCTAAGGAAGATCTGGAGCAATTTTTATTAGAGAATGATAGAATGACAAGCACAACAAAGTATTACAAGTGCGAAGAAATGTTTGGCAACTTGGAAGTATGGAGATCTGTAGGAGACTCAGATCGCCGTGATATTTATGAGGATGTTATTTTTAATTTGGCTAAACGCGAAAAAGAAGAAGCAAAGCAATTGAAGAAAAGAAATACCAAGAGACTAGCTCAAGTTTTGGATACTATGACTGACGTTACATACAGAACCACTTGGCAAGAAGCACAAGCATTACTTTTACAACATGCAGCGTTTGCGGAAGATGCAGATTTATTGGAAATGGACAAAGAAGATGCCTTACTTGTATTCGAAAATCATATACGTCAATTAGAAAAAGATGAAGAAGAAGAGAAGGAACACGAGAAGAAACGTAGGAAACGACAAGAAAGGAAAAATAGGGATGCATTTATAGTAGGTTTAATAACATTTTTAGCCTTTACAATATTTTTTATAAATAGTTATTTAAACGAGGATAATTATTTTTCAGAGTTTACTCGATGAACTTCACGAACAAGGAAAATTAACATCAATGTCTCTTTGGGTAGAACTTTATCCAATGTTGTCCGCTGATTTGAGATTTTCAGCAATGCTTGGACAGTCTGGATCGACTCCGTTGGATCTTTTCAAATTTTACGTTGAGGACCTAAAATCCAGATTTCATGATGAAAAAAAGATCATAAGAGAAATCCTGAAAGACAAAAACTTTGAGGTACAAGTTAACACCACTTTCGAAGAATTTGCAACTGTAGTATGCGAAGATAGAAAATCTGCAACGTTAGATGCCGGCAATGTAAAATTAACGTATAATTTGCTACTCGAAAAAGCTGAAGCGCGCGAAAAAGAACGCGTAAAAGAAGAAACCAGGAAATTTAAAAAATTAGAAACTGGTTTCAAGAATTTGTTGAAAACTCTTAATGTTGATTATCAAATGACATGGGAAGATGTTAGAAGTAAAATCGAGGAGGAACCAGATTTCAAAGCAATTACGTTAGAAAGTGAAAGAGTTAGGATCTTTAAAGAATACCAACATGAACTCGAAGAGAGTTGCAGTCACCATCATATCAGGAGTAAAAAGAAAAAGACGAAGAAGGTGAAACGAAAGTCACGGTCCCGGTCACACAGTGTAAGTATATTATCTGATATGATAAATTCAAGTATGATAAATTAATCTTTATTCTTAGGAGTCTGAAGGTAGCGATAAGGGGTTAAAGAAGAAACGACATAAATCACGGTCACCAAGTGTTCCAAGCAAATCTGATAGTTCTGAATCTGATACTAGAAAGTCGAAAAGGAAGAAAAGTAAAAAGAAGAGAGGTCGTAGTCATTCTGTAAGTATAATTAATCATAAACCAGATATAATTTTTAATTTATAATTATTGTTTAACAATTATTATACAGCGATCACATTCGAGACTCCCGTCTTCCGAAGAATCGCCAGAACGAAAACGGAAAGAGGAGAAGCACAGGAGAGCTTCTGCTCACAGTGAAGGATCTGTTACCGAAAATGCCGAACATCATGAACTTTCAGAAGATGAGTTAGAAAAACAGAGAGCGCAATTATTACGCGAATTACAAATGCAACAGGAAGATAATTGAGATCAGTTTACTTGAAGATGATATGTAATTTTAGATAATTGCAATATTAAATTAATCTTTGTACAAAATTGAATTATTTCCTTATTTATGTTCAGTATAATTTCTTTAAACATGTTCTAATTTTAGTTAACAGGAAGATTCAGAACTACAAGAATTAAAATATAATGAATTAAAAGTCAAAATGAAAATATTTCTAGATCCTCTAGTTCACAACTTAGAAATTACAGCTTATTTTGGTAAATAATAATTTATACAATTATACTAATTTTAAGTATAATGAAAAATACTAATTTTTTTAAAGAAGATAATTATATTATTATTTAAATCAATTCATTTGTAAAAATTTATAATACTTGATGTTTTAATGATTTCACCTATAACTATTACGAAACAACTCCGAATTACATAATTGTTTTGGATTAAATATTTAATAAGTCTTATTACTTCTTTATATTCATATCATTTCTTATCTTATTATTACATCTTCATCCGCGATTTATATAGTTGACACCTTTACACTGCTGTATTTAGTTCTTATAGGCCCGAGTCACTTCGAAACGTGTATTCCTAAATTATTAGATTTTTATATCTTCCTATTTCTAAATTGCTTATACATAGATACTTATATTCCTATATTTATAAGTCACTATAGTTTCAGACCCTACGTCCCTAGATTCCTATATTCCTATATTTCTAAATCCATGTCTCCAAATCACTTTATCTTTGTATTCTTATATCCTTCTTACCTACACAAAATTCGTAGGTCTCAATATCTCAAAAATTTCCATAACTTCAATTCCTTACATTTCGATATTTCTAGATCTTTTTATATATCCCTAGATTCTTATCTTGTATCTTCATGTTTTTAGATTCTTATCTTGCCACATTTTTATATTTCCAGATTTCTGTGCACAAATTTTATTTTATGTAGAAGGTATTATATTAAATTTATTACATAATATAAAAACGTGCAGCCATGTGAGGGGATCTCACAATTTTCCACGGAATCTTGTTACGGCCCTGTTTCATAGTCGAATTGACGAAGGGTGGGGAATACACGGGGGAAGGTTTCGCTTACTACATATTTGCTCGATGGTAGCCGATGGTAGCCACTGTCGACTTTTGTAGTTTCAACAATCCACTACTTTGGCTTGACACTGCGTCAACTGTTTCCGGCTAAAAGTTCATTGTCAACTTGACAGTATCTGTAACGACAGTGAAGGTGTTCATGCGAAGAGTAACAAAAGGAAGGAAATAAAAAAAAAGCAAAACAATGTTGAGTCTTTGCCGTCAAGCGTTAATATCTAACAGTCAAAAGTGAGTATAAAATTGCAAAAATTTCCGGTGGAACACGTGTCAACGTGAAATACGAGTTCGATTTTCAACGTTCTATCGTGTGTAGCTTAAATCTTACCAAAGTATATTGATTATTTTCGCGCATTGACACATGCACCGTGTAACAACGTCCGCACTTAGACGAAGGGCGCGCGCGCGTGTGTACGTGTGTGTATATATGTGTTGTCAGCTTTATTGGTGTATCGGTGGTCCTCCGATTCATTTTCTTTCTCCAACCTTCGCTAGCCGCATCGTACTTCCTTCTCTACGAAAAGGATAGGCCACTTTGCCAGTTCCGATGGAACTTTCCACTGTAAAACGGATGGGAAAGGTGTTTGATAGTTCACCGACCATCGTTTTTGACAGTATATTCCCGTTCATCATGTTATCTCTCTTCTGCAGATCTTCGTATAATTACACTTTCGTTGAACATCGAAAATACATTTGTTTTCTCTAGTTGTCCTACTTTCGATATTACTCACTACAATTGTGTAAATTGATATACCAGAGTACACAAAGTTTTTTCGCATGCATATCAATGTTACATGTTTACTTTTAATATCACTATTTTTATCGAAGATATCAGATCACAATCATATGAGCCGTTTATTTTGAAAGTGGTATAAGCCACTTTTATTACTATTTTGAGGTGTCTATTAAACGATTTGCAATGTAACTAAAAATATGAGTGCCATGGAGAACTCATCTTATTTTTAGGATAAATTATTTTGCACGGGTGATTCGCCATTTTTTTATCACCGTAAAGTAGGTCTAGGCTAATTTCAGAATTGTTTAGGGAAAATTTAGTCCCGCGTTGATTTCGCTTAATGTCTCATTGACGTTTGACAAGATAGTTAATTAAAATGACATAAGTACAATGACAGGAAAATACTTCATATAGTTCGTTAAAATATTCAGTCATTATTCATAAAAGAAACGAAAGGTTACGCAAAAGTTTTACAAAATTCTTCTAAAAATACTCCGCAGATTTATACAAAAAAGAGTGGTAAAGTTAGAAAAATTGAACGGTCAAAGATATAAACCGCACATTTTTTTTCGAAAAAGTACAGGGATATATTATTTTTGAAACAAACAACTCATATCTACGTTAATTTAACCAATCACTACTTTTGTCCTCACCGCACATGTCCTTGAAATATGATAATTTTACAGTTTATACATATGCATCGTCCTTAGACTTACCGCGATTGTACATGTAAAACGACACGTTCGAATTATGATGGCCCCAATATTTGACAATCGATACACGTTTCGATTCTTTTATAAGCCTTCGATTTATTCACTTGCTACTGTAACCGTCGATGTAAAGAAACAATTATGAAAGAGAAACGAATATTTACATCCGTACATTATTGTAAATAATCATTTCTCGAGCCCGACAACATACTGACTAATTGAAACTGGAGTATCTTCGAATTGATTCATACATTTTATGCGCTTATCTAATCGGCATCTCCGTTAAATTAATTCATTGCCGTAATTGTTATCGATTTTATTTCTTCTAATTAATAACATCGATAACCGCAATAACATGGGCCACCGAGATTATGTTACATAATACTCTGACTATGGTGTGTTTGTTTGACACGTGTACACAAGTTTAAAATAACGTCTTTCCTTCCTTAAAATAATTTTCGTTCTCTTTTCATTTATATAACGTACAACATTTTTTAGCATCGATTTTGAAAACACGAATCATGTATTTTTCGTTTCTGTAATTTATTAATAAAAATTCTATTTTTTTTAATAATTGTAAATCTATGTAATTATCACTGTCATTATTATGTATAATAATACAATTATAATAGACAATTAATTGAATTTTATCTAAAATACCAGTGTTATAATTAACTGAATATAAATATGTGCCTATCTTATTTTTGAGATAAGAAACTGGTTATAAGAGCGCATCTGTTGAAGCCCAACATCTCAAGTCAAAGATAACATTGATTTAGCTGTTAATACAGGGTACACAAATAAACATTTGCAGATGATACTGGGACAAGTCTTAAAAGTCAATGTTTGTTTCGCCTAATCTTATTGTCAGAATAAATGTCAATATAAATCTGGACCCCACAGGCAGAGTTTAAGATCGCTTTTTAAAAAAAAACTTATATTTTGCACGACAAGCACAATTAAAATAATCATGTATGGAATATGCTAATGTCATCAAAATATTTCAAATAAAACATGTTTCGTATTTCTGTTAACAGAGTTGGAACAAGATGTTTAGGATCGATAGTACCAGTACCGAATCCCCCTGACTTTCCTCTGGAAAATGAGCCTCTTCTTAGTTACAAGAAAGGTAGCCCAGAAAGGGCAGAACTGGAGAAAGTCTTGGAAAAAATGTCCAATGAGTGCGAGGAAGTGCCATTGGTCATTGGAAATGAGGAAATTAAATCTGACTTGTGTAGATATCAAGTTATGGTAAGTTAAATACAGTAATAAATTGGCGGTAAAAAGATGTCAGTGATTATAATCACAACAATTTACAGCCACATAACCACGAGGTAAAAGTTGCAAAGTATTATTGGGCCACACCTGATTTAGTTAAGAAGGCAATAGATGTTGCTGTAAAGGCTCAACGTGAATGGGAGAAATGTCCAATAGAACAGCGTTTAGAAATTTGGTTGAGAGCAGCTGACCTAATGTCAAAAAAGTATAGGCAACAGTTGAATGCTTCTACAATGCTTGGACAGAGTAAAACAGTTATTCAAGCAGAGATCGACAGTGCTGCAGAATTAATTGATTTCTTTAAAATGCACGGATACTTTGCTAAAGAGGCCTTAAAATACAAACCAATCTCACCTAATACTAAGGAGACATTAAATTCAATGAGGTACAGGGGCATGGATGGTTTTGTTGCAGCTGTATCACCATTTAATTTTACTGCCATTGGTGGTAACCTTAGTTACACACCAGCTTTAATGGTTTGTATCTTCTTTTACTGATTCAATTAAATTCACTTTACAAATAGAAATGTTTTGCATCAAATATTTTTAGGGTAATGCAGTTCTTTGGAAACCATCCGACACAGCTTTACTTTCTAACTGGTGGATATTCAAGATATGCAAAGAAGCTGGTGTCCCACCAGGTGTAGTTAATTTTGTTCCATGCGAAGGTCCTGTTTTTGGTGACACTATTACTAGTTCACCTTACTTGGCTGGAATTAACTTTACTGGATCAGTTCCAACGTTTAATCGTTTGTGGATGCAAGTTGGTAAAAATCTAGGGAAATACAAGAATTATCCCAAACTAATAGGTGAATGTGGAGGAAAGAATTATCATTTTGTACATGCAAGTGCTGATGTTGAATCAGTTGTTAATGGAACCATCAGAAGTTCCTTTGAATTTAATGGTCAGAAATGTTCAGCCTGCAGTAGGATGTATGTTCCAGAATCATTGTGGCCTAAGGTATATTCTTTATAAAAGATCGAATACACATTTTTTAACGAAATTCTAACAGAAAATTATTGTTGTGTGCAGGTAAAAGAAGGTCTTTTATCGCTTCGTGACAAACTCAAGATTGGTGATGTTAGAGATTTTACTGTGTTCACTGGCGCAGTCATAGACGCTGTCGCATTTAAGAGGATTTCCGGCTACATAGAACATGCTAAGAAGTCACCAAATCTAGAGATTATTGGCGGTGGAAAATATGATGATTCGTATGTTTTATTTTATAAATTTAGCTTGCAAAATATGTCTTATTCCTAATGTATGTCGTTTTTCATCAGACGTGGATACTTCATCGAACCAACAATAGTAGTATCGAAGGATCCAAAAGACAAAATAATGACGGAAGAAATATTTGGCCCGGTGGTAACCATATATGTTTACAAAGATTCAAAACTCGACGAAACACTGAAACTAGTAGAAACTTCGACACCGTATGCTTTAACGGGATCAATATTTGCACAAGATGAGTAAGTAGCTAATTAGTAAATATGGTTTACAAATAAATTATATTACATTATATTTTTCTTTTATAGAACTTGGGCAAGAAAAGCTCTCGAGGAGCTTAAATACACAGCCGGTAACTTTTACGTGAATGACAAGTCGACAGGCTCGATCGTCGGTCAGCAACCGTTCGGTGGCAGCCGGATGTCCGGCACAAACGATAAAGCAGGCGGTCCTCATTACGTCCTTCGCTGGGCATCGCCGCAATCGATCAAAGAAACCTTTGTTCCTCTACGCGAATACGATTACGAGTATATGAGATCTTAGGTGTAAGTATCGTTAGCGGTTTGCAGAAACCGAATGATGCACTGTGCAGTATCCTCAAGTGCAACCGGGAAAACGCTGATGTTCAATGATTGGTCAATGAAAAATATCGAAAAATATCTTTATGCATTTCTTTGCGTGGATTCGTCGAATTCACACGTAAGGCGCTATTGATGCAAGTGATCCGCGCTTTGTAGAAATTTATACTGTAAAGCATTACTGCTTGTACACGAGATAACTTTATGATAAGCAACCTTGCAAGGGAAGCATTCAATGATTGGTATCGCTTGTACCAATCGAACGGCATTTGTGTTTTGTGAAACGTGTTGATTAGTTCCGCAATGAATAGGAGGCGAGCACTCGCAGAGAAACAAAATAGTATTTGCAAAGCTACCGAGGATAGTTTTGAGTATAAGTTCACCTTAACATATTTGCTGCCAACAGAGATAACTAAAGTTTCGCGCCATGCAGCGTTCGGAACCTATATATTCATAAGATCAATTTTCAGTACAATAATCTTTTAATATCTCAGGAATTACTGTACATGGCCGCAAACAAAGAGGCATTTTCTTTTTATTATTTTTTTTTCTTGCAACGATACACGAAATTTTCTAAGGACATTAAATCATGTGTACCACGATCGAGAAATACAACATCCGCGGTGTGTGTTGAAACATTGTGATGAATGCGTACTAGTTGGAAAAACCGTCTGTTGCGTTTTTCTGACCTCACCTTTTTATATTCTTGTATAGATCGTTTACGATGGCCGATTGTTACGTTATAAACGCGCAATGTGAACATTCGTTTTACTGTGTAATTTACGAGACAATATGATATGTAGACGCGGGATAAGGCACAGTAAAATGCAGAAGTTACCCTCCCCTCTTTAAATTATGTTGTCACGCCTGATCGTCGATCGTTCGGGTATGTTGTTGTTGAACAGTGTGATTGAGACAAAGCGTCTTACAAGTCGAACAGTGATTAATAATTAAATATAAAGTAATATGTTAGATGTTGTGGCTGATGTTATAATGTAATTTATTTTAAGTGTACTATAGCAATAAAATACCATACAATTAGGTATGTAATTATAACGTAAATATTTCAGTATTCGAATATTGAACATATCTCTGTTCTTTCGATTTAATTATCACGATCAATTTTATTCGAACATTCAGAATTTGTTAGAGAAATTTGTGCATTTAATCACTGAATGATTTACCGACGCAAAATAAATCTAATTGTAGGTAAATTCAGGTACTTCATTTCCTACCTTCCTATTGTTACCCTTTCAAGATAATATTAATCTTCGGAAAATAATCATCTGTCGATTCAAACCAAATTTTGAGTGAAACTTTGAAAAGTGTTATATTTTGATATCGATTGAATTTTTAACAGCTTTTTGCAGATAACTGTAAGATAATTAGTAACAAAATTTTTTGCCATTATGTCAGTTTCTATATCATCGACCATAATGTAATGAGCAAACTGTTCTGAAGATATAATCCATAATTTTGCACCCATGAAATATATTGCAAACAGTATAAAGTCAATATTAATAAATATATAATAAATACACAGTAAATATATAATAAATTCAAATTTCTTTTTTTGAAAACGGAACACTTGGCACCACCTGGTGGTAGAATGTTGGAACTAACGGAACCACAGTTTCAAAACCGTGTAGTTCACCCCGTTCGCCGGAGAGATGGCGCCACATAAAAAAATTAAAATTTAGTCCTTTTCTTAAATTATTGTGTAACTATTATTATTTAACTATTGATAATTCTTTTTAAAATTGCTACAGGAGTTTCTTTTGATATTTCGTTTATACTTTGACAGTTTAAAAATTATTTTATTAATTTAGATACTAATGTACTTTTCTAATCTAACAGAAACTAGTATCAAATTTTTAGTCTGACCTAATCCTATGTAATATAACCTAACCTAATCTAACCTGACCTAATGCAAATCGAATAAAAGTACAAATAATTTTAAATATGTGCTATTTCATCTCCACAAATGAACTAAAGGATGAATAAAATAAAAGTCCATGACGTTGGAAAAAGTCATAGTCTAATCTGACCTAACCTTATTCCATAAAACTCAACCTAACTTAACCTAATTTAAATCGAATAAAATTACAAATAATCTCAAATACATGCTATTTTACTTCTCCAAAAAAGAACTGAAAGATAAATAAAATAAAAGTCCATGAAATTGGAAAAATTCCCAGTCTAATTTGACCTAACCTAATCCCATTTATCTCAACCTAACCTAACCTAATTTAAATCGAATAAAAGCACAACTAATATCAAATACATGCTATTTCACCTCCAAAAGAACGAAAACAAAATAAAAGTCCACAAAACTTATAAAAATATTGAAAATAAATTTCTGTAAAATCGCATTCTTCAATTCTGTCTGCACTTTCCTACCTGTTCAATTTCTTCTTTCTATTTTTTCCACATCGACGCTTTGACGAGGTCTGGAATAAGGTTGACGCTGGAAGACACCCACAGAAGAAGAGGGATATTCGATGGCTTAGGAGAAATCGTCGTTAATGGCTTTTCCCGAAGGATTCCCGAGCGTTCCGTGAGCTTTTTTACGAGTTTTTCGGGCTGGCCGATCTAAAGAGCGCTCACTCAAATCAAGATTCTCACCTTTTCACCGGCAGATCAGCCAGGATGACCGTCTTCGTTTCGCTGCTTTTTCTTCATCCATCTTTCGGGGCCACTTCTGCCACCTTTCTTTCCTTTTCTCCGGTTCCTTTTTTTCTCAACAAACTAAATGGCTAGTTTTTTTCCACGTTCGCACCACCAGATTCCATTCTTTACGGTAATCTGAAATTGACTTGATGATGATCGATGCTCCCTGAAACTGAAACCGTGCACAAAACTTCGTGAAATTATTAATGAACATCCGATTATTATGTTTCCGATATTTTTTACCGATCCTCGTATTTTTAGGTCCCATTATCGTAACTTTGAAGTGGGTCGTTTCACCCCTGTGTAATAAAACGCGACTTCCTTTTTTCGTGCATCGAAATGCGGTGTACGAAGGAAACGATGAAAATGTATTAATTAACGACCGAATTGGCTCATTAAGGACCTCTAATCTTCGCACATTAGCGATACCTATATTAGCATTTTTCACTATCAACTTCTTTCGTTTCAATTATGACCTTCTCTATTATTTATGTATTTTACAATAAAATTAAGATGAAATTTTCAAGGTTCAGAAATACGGTCTTGTACTTTACTTTAACGTTTAACTAAGTCTTTAACTGTGTATGTATATATAATCTATGGAGAGCGTGTCTGACAATATTTTATTTTCAAATATAATGGATCAAGTATATAGGGTGTTTCACAGTTACTAATTGTGAGACTTGACAGTCCCTGAAATGAGGGGTAGATGACGTGATTTTGAATAAAATTTCCCTTTGCAGAAATGGGGTGTGAAGCTTCGTTTTTGAATTATTAAGGAAAAACGCGGACCAATCGGATAACGCGTCGTAATCCAACGCGTAGTAATGCAACGTGTGGTAATCCTACGCGTAGTAATCCACCGCGTAGTAATCTAACGCGTAGTAATCCAGCGTGTGGATGTCCAACGCGTAGTAATCCAGCGCGTGCATACTCAACGCGTAGTAATCCAACGCGTAATAATGCAACGCGTGGTAATTCTAAGCGTAGGAATCTAATGCGTGGTAATCTAACGCGTAGTAATCCAGCGTGTGGATATCCAACGCGTAGTAATCCAGCGCGTGGATATTCAACGGGTAGTAATCCAACGCGTAGTAATGCAACGCGTGGTAATTCTAAGCGTAGTAATGCAACGCGTGGTAATTCTAAGCGTAGGAATTTAACGCGTGGTAATCTAACGCGTAGTTAACCAACGCGTAGTAATCCAACGCGTAATAATCACGCTCTGATTGCTCCGCATTTTCCCTTAATAATTCAGAAACCCCATTTTCGCAAAGGGAAATTTTATTCAAAATCACGTTAAAATTTACAAATTGTCCTCTATAATTACATATAAATAAATATCAAGAGAAAAACAATCATCACTCTCTGCTCACGAAAGTTGTAAGTTTTCACGTGGAGCACAGAATGTAGACAATCGAGAAACGCTCGGGTGATTACCTGGATAATATAGTCCATGGTAAGACGTACGGATTGAATAAAGAAAAAGCACTCGAACAGTGGTACCAACTCGTGGACGACGCTTATGCCCCTCTCTCACGCAATATTAATTCTAGAGGAACAATGTTTAACCGTTCTATCGTATTGTTTCATACACGAAATAGAATTAGCCTGTATTATATTGCTGCTTTGCGTGATTCTCTACTTTAGTTCTTATCTCGTGCATCTCCTGTAAACAGACACCTTTCCGGTGAAAAGATTCATCATTTTCCTTCGGGAAACTCCTTAGATTTATTCAAAAATTTCTGCCTTTTACCATAGATGATTAAGTATTAAATATTACAAGAAATTCTCTGAAGCCTTAAACTACAAGATCATATACCAATGAAGATTAAATTGGTACTAATTTTCATTTGTCAAACAGACAGTATTATGGCTGTCAAAGTAAAGGAGGTCGATGTCGGGTCAAGAGCTGATTTCGTGACTGCAACTTTATGGAGATCGATGTTTCGGAAATAAAAGCTTCAGTATAACCGCTTTCGACGCCTAGTCGGCTCAGAATAGAGTGGCCGAAGGATTTGCCTATTCCATTACGCGTCTGAACCTCTTCGCTTCCGGTCCGATATCTTCCTCGGCCTTAGCCCACTCCTGGCACAATCAAACTTACCGATGAATATAAATGCCAAGGGCAAACCGGTCGATTTAATGCCGTCTCCTCGGGGAAGATATTCGACTTGACCCCCTGGGGTATCATCAATCTCACTTCTTGCCGTATATCTTTCCGCTCGCATTTCGCGAATTCTTGCGTGACTCTCGACAAAATGGCCGTCTGTGATTGCTGTTTATTTCTATGGTGCTTCAATGCTTATTCGGAGTTGCAATATTAAACCAGAAAAATTATATAATACTGATATTATTTAAAACTACCATACCTAACCTACCTAACCCACCTAATCCACCAAACCTACCTAACCCATTGACTTACCTAACCTGACATACCTAACATACAAAACCCGCCTAACCATTTAACATACCTAACCAATTAACCTACCTAACCTACCTAACCTACCTATCCTACCTAACCTACCTAACCTACCTAACCTACCTAACCTACCTAACCTACCTAACCTACCTAACCTACCTAACCTACCTAACCTACCTAACCTAACATTAGAAACTTGAGTGTTCAGATTTTTAAATTTGACAATTTAGTGTATAAAAATATTTATATAGTGTAGTAAATAAATAAATTCCAAATTACTTTTGGAGTAAAACTTCAATATTGAAAAAAACATGGCGGCGTAGGAAAACGATACGAGTTTTAATGAAAGCTGGAAATAAGAGTAGGTACAATAGAGATTTCCTCGGTGACGTAGAAGATGACGTGCGTCAGGTTTCCGTTCGATTATCACAAATCCATTTTGGAAGGATGGAATGCTAGAAATATTCCCGCAGACATTGTTGGAAAGCGTGAAAGCACGCGTAAAGGATGAGGACGCTGACGACGAATCCGAGAATTTTTGCTCGCTGGCAAATCGACTTGTCACGAAATCCTATTGCCGGCCGCTGCATGTTTCCATCGTTCTTCTCGTTTTTCCTACAGACCCGATCGAATCTCGTTCGACGCCACGCTCAAATTTTTGAGACGCTTAGTCCAATCATGCTCATCTCGAATCCGATTTTCCGCAATGAATAACGGCTGTTGCTGTTGCGTTTTAATATTCTCTTCGGGCGGGAATGTTGTTTGATGGCTATGGTGGGGTCGGTTTTTGGGGATTTTTGTGTTTGGATGGTTTGCAGGTGGCGTGGTTGTAAATGGGGGTTTTAGGGATTTTGGGAAATTTTGGAATTTGGAGATTTGGAGATATGGGGATTCGGGGGTTCGGGGATTTGGGGATTTGGGAATTTGGTGATTTGGGGATTTTTATATGTAGGGATTTTGGAATTTTGGTAATTTGGGAATCTTGGTAATTTGGGAATTTGGGAATTTGGGAATTTGGGAATTTGGGAATTTGGGAATTTGGGAATTTGGGAATTTGGGAATTTGGGAATTTGGGAATTTGGGAATTTGGGAATTCTGGTAATTTGGGGATTTTGGCATTTGGATATTTTGGTATTTAGGGATTTTAAAATTTGAGAATTTGAGAATTTGGGAGCTTAGGAATTTGGGGACTGGAGAATTTAGGAATTTTTGAATTTGGTAAATTTGGAAAATCTTAGGAATTTTTGGAATTTAGAAAATCTTAGGAATTCTAAGAATTCTAGGAATTCTAGAAATTTTAAGAATTTTGGAAATCATAGCAATTTAAAGAATTTGGTAAATTTGGAAAATCTTAGGAATTGTTGGAATTTAGAAAATTTTAGGAATTCTAAGAATTTGAGGAATTCTAGGAATTTTAAGAATTTTGGAAATCCTAGTAATTTAAAGAATTTTGTGAATTTGGAAAATCTTAGCAATTTTTGGAATTTAGAAAATTATAGTGACTTTAATAATTTTAGGTGTTCTAACAATTCTAGGAATTTTAGGAATTTTAAGAATTTTGAAAATCTTAGTTATTTAATGAATTTGCTGCATTTGGAAAATCTTAGGGATTTTTGGAAGTTAGAAAATTATAGGAATTCTAGGAATATTAGGAATTTTAAGAATTTTGGAAATTCTAATAATTTAAAGAATTTGTTGAATTTGGAAAATCTGAGGAATTTTTGGAATTTTTTAGAATTATAGGAATTTTGAAAATCTTAGTAATTAATTGAATTTTGTGAATTTGAAAAATCTTAGAAATTTTTGGAATTGAGAAAATTTTAGGGAGTTTAAGAATTTTAGGAATTCTAAGAATTCTAGGAACTTTAGGAATTTTAGAAATTTTAGGAATTTTAGGAATTTTAGGAATTTTAGGAATTCTAGGAATTCTAAATTTTATGAATTTGTAAAATCAGAGCAATTATTGGAATTTAGAAAATTTTAGGAATTTCAAGAATTTTAGGCCTCCACTAAAACTACCCCCTTAATTCGCATTGTAACTAAAAGCAAAAATTCTCTAAAAACAATTCTGCACAAAAACATTTATTAACACCCCCATAAACATCCTCCACCATTCCTCAACAATGGATACCGTCCAAAATTTCATACAAAACAATCCAAGCTAGATCCTCTTCTGATCACCTAATCTTCATCCACGAACAATCCTCTTCCACAGCACTCTTCCATTTCCCCAAAAGCTGCTTTCCATGATCGTAACCGCGTTTGTGCGAGGACAAATTGCATTTGCAAGGCTCGATCTTCCTGCTGGATCTCCGATTGGTATTCTTTTCTTTCGGTATTCTTTGCGCGGTGATTATGGTTCTGATAGGGTCCTCCTCGTAGGCATTGTCAGATGACCGTCGTTGATCCGCAACCTCGTGCAACGTTTCCGTGGATCTCTCCTCTGTGGTGGGTCTATCAGTCAGTTTGTTCACAAAGTGATCCAACGGATTAAGATACTCAATTTCCAACTTCCTCGAGACGCCGGTGTTGTCGACGTCGGTCAACGATGGCTGGCTGTCCTTCAGAAAGTCGAACAGGTTCACGGACTCGTTTGACTGCGAGTCTAACAGATTCAGCTGCATAGAGTTCAACACTACGTCGCCGGGTGGGTACTTGTCGCCGTAGAGGTTCTTTAGGCACGACTCGAAGGTTTTGTACCTGTGCGAGGGATGTTGTTAGAGGCTAGGGAATTTTAGGAGGGGTGGCATTTGGGGAGGTTTGGATTTTTGGGAAAGTTTGGGAATTTGGGGACATGGAAATTTGGGAATTTCGGAATTTGGGGATTTGGGGATTTGGGGTTTTGGAATTTGGGAATTTTGGTAATTTGGTAATTTGGGGATTTTTGGAATTTTTGAAATTTTTCGAATTTTGGGTAATTTGGAAAATATAAGAAATTTGAGAATTTGAGAGATTAGGGACTTGGAGATGTGGGATTTTGGGGATTTGGAGATTTGGGAATTTGGGGAATTCGAGGAAATTGGGAATTTTAGGAACTTTGGAAATTTAGAGAATTTGGAAAATTTTGGGGAATTTTGGGGAATTTGGGAATTTGGGGTTTGGAGAATTGGGAATCAAGGGAATTTTAAGAGTTTTGGGGATTTCGAGGAAATTGGAATTTTGGGAATTTTGGGAACTTTGGAAATTTAGAGAATTTGGAGAATTTCGGGGAATTTGGGGAATTTGGGGAATTTGAGGAATTTAGAAGTTAAGGGGCTTGAAGATGTGAGAATTTAGAGAATTTTAAGGGTTTTGAGGAATTCGAGGAAATTAGGAATTTGGAAAATTTAGAGAATTTGGAGAATTTTGGGGAATTTGGGGACTTTGAGGAATTTTGGGAATTATAGGCATTTAGGAAATCTGGGGAATTTGGGATATTTTGAGGAACTTGGGGAATTTTCAGTATTTAGAGGATTTGGAAAATTTGAGAATTTGAGAATTTAAAAATTTAGAAATTTAAAAATTTTACAATTACAAAATTTTATAATTTTAAATCTGACAATTTGAAAATTTGGGAATTAGTAAGTTTGAGAACTTGAGAATTGTAGAATTTCGAGATTACCAGAATTTTACAAATTTTTTATCAGTCGACTTCGCGTCTTATAAACTCTAAAATCTAAATTATGCAATGACATGTAAATCTAGGAAATATATGGAAACATTTTAATTTCGATATTTCCCAGACTTGCTATACACTAAAGATTCGATATAAGTGAGAGTTCAGTCCCGAAAAATTCTCTTATATTGATTCTCTACTATATAAAAAACATCCCAATTCTGAGATTTCCCAAACTTACCATACACAGTACCGAGTCGATATAACTGAAAGTTCAGACCCGAAAAATTCTCTTATATCGAATCTGTACCACGCACAAAAGTGTTCCAATTCTAACATTTCCCAGACTTGCCATACAGACTAAGGATTCCATACAAGTAAAAGTTCAAATTCGAGAGTTTCGCTTATATGAAATCATTACTCCATTTCTCAAATACGTCACACAATAGACTTTTATACCTATACGAATTATAGTTCCACGTGATATCCACCACAGGAAGCTCTTGATCCGTCTTCACAAACGTGCACGAGTGCTTCACACTGAACACCAAACTTCTATTAACATCTTTTCTTATTTTCCCGACCGGGGATACTTGTGGAACTACAGGAGACGACGACACAGTTCTCAAATTCGTTAGAGATATCTTCGAGTTTGATTTCACGTCGAATATAATTGATTCTTTAGGGTAATACTGCAGTAGCTCTAGAGATGATCTTCTGTTCAGGTCTTCAGTGCAGGCGTAATAGTGAAAGAGGGTACACAACTTCTTTGGGTTTAACTATAAAATATTAAGGGGGACAATACCTTTAGAATCTTAAAAAATTACAAAGTTTTTTTTTTTTATAAAATGTAATTGTAATCTTAAAAATATTGTCTCAAAATTTTCAAGTGAAATACGAAGCCCTTTTGAAGTTATGGCCGATTAGCGCCAAAGGGTATACACGCGTTCAGTGCGGAGGACTGAAACTTTAAACGCGGTTTTCTCAAAACTACGTTCTTAAAATTGCCGTAGCTAACTCAAAAACTAGTTTATCGCGCTCAAATTTTTTCCACATATCCATGACAATACTATCTAACATATGAACCTAAATGTACGAAATAAATTGAACATTAAAGTCCTTTTATTGCAGAACATTGCAAAAATTTTCAATAAAATTCAAAGTTTTTCTTTAAACGCCATTTCTTCGATTTTATATATTTTGCACGTTTCTGAGGTTCTAACTATGAATGTTAGTTTTCGAAACATTGTCTGCAAACTTGCTTCAGACTAATTTAAAGCTAGAACCCACGATTCACGAGACGCGTCAAATTTCCAGAAAGGATTGTCATAATTCGGCCATTTTTCAATATTTTGCAAAACAGAAATTATTCTGTAACAGGCAATAGTTATAATAAATTATACCTGAAATTTCGAAAATGTAAGAAAGGTGTCCTACACAAAAAAATTCACAAATCAGCTTATTTTCATCTGTCTAAAGGTATTGCCTTCTTAACCTTCATCTTTCAAAGATATAAAAAAGAACATAAGTGCAGAAAATAACGTACAATTAGCATGTGAGGTTGAAGAAGGTCTCTTACAACAACAGGACCTAGCAAACACACGAAAAAGATATAAAATACACAAGTTAGTCGATAAAATAGCTTACAATTAACATGTGAAGTTGAAGAAGAAGGGGTAACAGAAGAATCATGGTGAAAATTATGGCGCAGATGTTCTCCATGACGAAACCGACGAATCCTGTTTCTCATGAAAAGGTCTTCAGTCTTTGCTTCATCGTTTCGTTGCATTTGTTATCCACGGAACACATGGTAATTTTATGGGTTCATTTTGCGTTTCAATTTGAAACGACAGACATCGTCGAGCATCGATGACCTGTCATTCGTTTGTTCGTAACCTCTCGAGCTTTTGACAATTCGTTGACGTTGACGTTTAATATGTGTCCGGTAGATTTTTTATTTGATATTTTTTGACGCTGTGAGAACATGATGTGTTTCAATATATTATGAAGTTTATTTATGCAAATTGTATTTACGTTTTATTATATTGATGTCTTTATATTGGTTCGATTTATTTGGTTCTGTTTTATGGAGCTTTGTCGAGGTGGTGCTTTGTATGCATTGAAATTTTTAAGGTTCATTGACATTTTATGTGTATGTCAATAGGGTGATGTGTGGACGAACAATTTTGGGGGAATTTTGGTATTTTAGGACTTTTTAAGGTTTTGGGATTTTTGGAATAAAGGAAGTTAAAAATTGGGAAATTTTGAATTTCTATATTTTCTTAATTTTCGAATTTCTAGTTTTTCAATTTTTTAATTTTGCAATTTTGTAGTTTCCATATTTTAACGATTTTCAATGTTCTAATTTTCCAATTTTCCAATTTTCCAATTTTCCAATTTCCCAATTTTCCATTTTTTTAAGTTTAAAATTTCTCAATTTTCCAATTTTCCAATTTTCCAATTTTCCAATTCCCCATTTTCCATTTTTTTAAGTTTAAAATTTCTCAAGTTTTCAATTTTCCAATTATCCAATTTTCCAATTTTCCAATTTTCCAATTTTCCAATTTTCCAATTTTCCAATTTTCCAATTTCGCAATTTTCCATTTTCTCAAGTTTCCAATTCTCCAATTTTCTAATTTCTCAAGCATCCAATTTCCCAATTTTCCAATTTCACTAGTTTAGAATTTCCCAAGTTTCCAATTTTCTAATTTTCCAATTTCTCGAGCATCCAATTTCCTAATTTTCCAATTTTCCAATTTTCCAATGTTTCAATTTTCCAATTTTCCAATTTTCTAATTTCTCAAACATCCAATTTCCCAATTTCTCAAATTTCCTAAATTTCCCAATTTTCCCAACTTTCCTAAATTTCCCAAATTTCTCAAAATTCCTCAAAATTCCATGCATAGTTCCATCGTCATCACTGATTCTTCCCATGTAAAATAATGTAGAGCATGCAATTAAATTTATTAATTGACTCCCTCATTCTCTTGAAGTAAAATTAATCCCTCCACTCCGCTCTCTGTTAGGAAGAGATTGACATTTTTTGCATCCTCAATTAGAGCTAATTACTTAAATACGTGTCCCGTGGACCATTAAATAGGATTATGAGCTTACATTAGCTAATGTACAATACATACAACTGATGTCGATTTCTGGATGAATTTCATTTAAAAAATAATCTCTTAAGTGCCTTACGTTAATGATAGAGATGTATGTTCACAAAGATTTCTTTGATAAAAATCTCTATACTTCATCAAACACCTGTAAAATCATTAAATAACACTAATGTCTCTAAAATTTAATAAAAATCTAAAATCTGTTAATTTGAAATTTATTAGAAATTACGAGTACAGATGATTAAAAATTCGTTTCTGGAAGAATTACTTACTTGATTGAAAAGTAATCCATTAAGAGTCTTATGTTAATAAATGAGAAACATTTTTGATAAAGTCACTTTGAAGAATTATTGAAGAATTAAATTTTAAATTATTCCACGAAAAAATTATGATTAATGTAGATACAAAATAACATGGTATATTATTTTGGAGCGTAATAACTTTTTAATAAATAATTGCCTTAAAATCATAATAATTAACAATAATAATATAAAATGGCACTTACTTTCAAAATATATTATTTTCAAACTTAATAATTTTTTAATAAATATTTCTTTTGAAATTACAATAATTGATAATAATAATTTATTAAAGAATTATTAAGCTTCAAAATAATATATCTACACCCAGAATATTAAAAATAATACAAGTATTTTATGTTTACGAAATCGGCCATCACGCGTCGCGAGCGTCGGCCATTTTGTGCACGGTGTTTCCCGCGCAGTTCAAATCAAACACAAATGCCCGGACTAACTTTCAGTAGGAAACTATCTCGTTTCAATGGACAATTAGTCGTCGTTTGGAAAATCCTTTCCCGGTCACCAGATTCGAGTGAACGAGTTTGCGGTGAGAAAATCCAGAAGGTGCGAAAGCGTGTTCAAAGTATCGAGAAGCTGACTTCAGTCAAAGAAAAGTGGAGGCGATAAAGAGAGAGAGAGTTTCTTGAAGGTAAAACACGTCTGCGTTTGTTTCCCGAGCGAAGGAAATTCTTTGTATTTTTAAATGAAGTTAGCGAGAAAGGTGTACACCAAAACTTTTTCCTCGGTTCTTTCAGGCAACTTTTCACCCCTTTCTTTAAGTTCAGTCGAGGATGAGGTTCCTCGTGATGTATTGCACGCATCCTTCTTGCGATTACGGAATTTGTAATTGTGAGAGTAGCAATTGGAATTTTGAGATCCAGGTATTCAAACTCTAAAACTGATTCAAAAACCTCGTAGTCTAAAGAACTTAAAAATTGAAATATACCAAACAACAAAAACTGTAAAATTGACATATGTGTCTCTGTCCACCACAATGGTCGTAATATACCCAAAGTAGAATCTCGTTGAAGGCGAACCGAGGCAAAGGTAATTTCGTCGAGCGATCCGTAAGAAGCGTCCGAGTGGCGCGTGACCGCTGACCCCGGCCATATAACGGATACAATTTAGGAGCGGTCGAAACAGGCAATAGCGCGTCCTTCGGAGCGTAAATCATTCGGTGGGTGGTCCGGGCCGACTACACGAAGGAAAATGGAGAATAGAAGTGCATATCTTAATTACAATATTCCCACGGGTTGAACACAAGAGGCTGTTGGCCGGCCCGTCGACCGACCAAAACCCCTTCTCAGCCTTTCTAGCCGGCCTGTAGGAATTTAATTAATTTGCCAGTGGCAACCAGCCTTGCTGCTTGTCGCTACACTGAAATATTGTATCCTTCTCACCCTTTAAAACCCAGCGGCAACCCTCGAGCACCACGCCGTATCGCCTTTGCCCTCGATTGCCCGGCTCGTGTTCCCTTGCTACGGTAGACGAGCACCCGTTAATTGTTCTGATATCATTGAATTTCAACGGGATATTGACGTGTGGAGGATACTGGATTCTGTGGGGATCTACGTGACACGAGAACGTACTTGGGGAGTTATATTTTTATTGTTGTGGATGGAGGAGAGTTTGAGATGTGGAGAGTTCGAGGATATAAGCATTTGGGATGGTTGGGTCTTCGTGACGCACCTTATGACGCAAATTGAAATTGGGACTATCGAGTTTTTAGGACGCACCTTAGGACGCAAAGGAAATTGGCATCGACAAGTCTTAATGACGCACTTTATGACGCAAAGCAAAGTTAGTATTAGAGTCTTTGTGACGCACCTTATGACGCAAAGCAAAATTAGTACCATCGAGTTTTTATGACGCATCTTAGGACGCAACGAAAATTAGCACCGACAAATCTTAATGACGCACTTTATGACGCAAAGCAAAGTTAGTATTAGAGTCTTGGTGACGCACCTTATGACGCAAAGCAAAATTAGTACTATTGAGTTTTCGTGACACACTTTATGACACAACGAAAATTAGCACCGACAAGTCTTAATGACGCACTTTATGACGCAAAGCAAAGTTAGTATTAGAGTCTTGGTGACGCACCTTATTACGCAAAGCAAAATTAGTACTATCGAGTTTTCGTGACACACTTTATGACACAACGAAAATTAGCACCGACAAGTCTTAATGATGCACTTTATGACTCAAAGCAAAGTTAGTATTAGAGTCTTGGTGACGCACCTTATGACGCAAAGCAAAATTAGTACCATCGAGTTTTTATGACGCACCTTAGGACGCAAAGGAAATTAGCATCGACAAGTCTTAATGACGCACTTTATGACGCAAAGCAAAATTAGTACCATCCAGTTTTTGTGGCGCACTTTATGACGCAACGAAAATTAGCACCGACAAATTTTAAAAAATTAAAAATTAGTATCAGAGATTTGGTGACCCACCTTATGACGCAAACCGAAGTAAGCACCAACTAGTCTTGGTGACGCACCTTATGACTCATATTTGAATTAGTACCAGAGTCTTCATGACGCACATTATGACGCAAACCAAAGTTAGCACCAAGAAGTCTTCATGACGCACCTTATGACGCAAACTAAAGTTAGGCCCAATAAGTCTTCATGACGCACCGTATGACGCAAACCAAAATTAGCACGAATCCAGAATTTAATACCAATTACAATTTACATGATCAAGGATAAATTGAAAGTACACCTAACATTTCAACTTTCTTCACTCGTTTTAACATTGCAGTAATGATCACCGACAACCCATGACTTGACCCAGGTGTTTGGACTACCCCAGTCAGAATAGAAAAATACCCACACGTATTTTCGGCGGTATCGGTCACAATTGAGTCAAAGAACAAGTCGGCAAACGTTTCGAGTGGTCGAACGTCAGAACGTCATATTGGACTGTTCAAGGTGGAGTCCCTTGAACCTGGCTCAGCCTACGCGCCAGGAACAGGGTTGTCTACAGTACATACCGTAGTCAAGCCAGGAATTGGCACGTGGGAGGCTGACCCAGGTTTGGAAGGACCCTAATTGGTCAGAAGAGAAATGTCGCCTAGACTCGCACTTATTTTTGGCGGTAGTGTTGGCTCGAGCCAATTAGGCGAAAGTGACAGGCAAACGTCTCGATAGTGCGAATTGCTGCAGTTATTGTCATTATTCTCGTTTGCCGAAATGTAAGTGGACGGTGGGTAGCTTTTGGGTCTTGCGCGCCAACTCCTGGGTTGTGTACAGTATAACGTATAATACAAGAGTATGATAGAATTTATATACAAGGTTTTACATGAACCATTTTTACATCTTTTAATCAAGGTTTTACATCATCAAGGTTTCAGGTAATCAAGGTTTCACATCATCAAGGTTTTACGTCATTCAACCATCATTTATAAAGTTATTCAAAAGTTGAAATTTGACATCAATATACATATTTATATTATCAAGTTTAACAAACCTATCTAAGATTCTTAATATATCAATCTATTTTTAAAAAGCAACCTAAAATTTATTGTTGTACAAATACAATTTTTATTGTATCATAGTTGAGTCGCAAAGGAGGCAGATTTTACGTGAACCATTTTTACATCATGCAATCAAGGTTTTACATCATGAAGGTTTTACTTCATCAAGGTTTCACATCATCAAAGTCTTACCTCGTCAAGGTTTTATATCATTCAATCATCATTAATAAAGTTATTCCAAGTTAAAATTTGTCATCAATATAATTATATTAGCAAGTTTTGACGAACCTATCTAAGCTTCTTAGTACATCTATTTTTAATAACAAACTAAAATTCATTGTTGACCAAATTTTTATTGCGTCCTTATACTTGAAGTGTCGCTTAAAGAATTAAAAAATTAACCTGAACTACCCCTTCAAAAATTGAAAAAAAATTAATAATTTGTACGGAGCCATTGGAACATATAAAAAATAATTTTTGCTTTCAAAAAATTCGCGAAAAAGTAATAAAATAATTAGATGACGCGATAGATAATATGGAAATAATGATGGTAATGGAAAAGAGGGGATGATGCGCAGAGGAATTCCGTGCCAGATCGAAGATAATGGCAGCGATGAGACGGAAAAGGAGTCGATCAGAGGAGTCACTTATCGACCGAAGAAAGTCGTTTAACGGTTCGTTACGAACGGAATTCCTTTTTATTTCATCTCGAACCGACCTCCTTGCTTGCCAGCCAAAGAGGACGACATTTCACGGCGGACGAAGCGAAATTGGCACATTGACATATCGTTTTCGCCAATCTCTGTTATTGTTATTGATCTCTGCCCTGTTTTATCCGGCAGACATTTTGAATAATCTCGTTCACGTTTAAATTACCATTCCGCTGTTCATATTTACATTTATTGCGTATTTTGGGTGAGTGGTTTCGTTGGACATTTTACGGACTTTAGAGTTATTAATCTGCATTTTGTAATTTTACTGTCTTTACAAACTTTAGAATCAAATTCAATATATTTTGAATGTAGCAAAATTTCATTAATCTCAGAATCCCTCCAAGTTCATTAAAATTCCTCGAATCCTGAAAGCAGCATCTTCAAGTTCCAAATATCGAGTCCTTAAGAAGCTCCCCAAATTCGTCAAATGGTAGCAAGAAAAGAAAAACGTTTAATCATCCCTAACAAAGCACCGTAGTATCCCGATAAGGCTGAATCAGGAGCCCTCCGAACACAGGAATAAGTGTTATCAAAGCTTCAGAACGAATTTTCCGGCGGTAAACTACGTCCGCCGTGAAAAGTTAGAAGAACGAACCCGGCCAATAAATCCGACCCCAATGTCAACTCTAACAACGATCCATCCTGACCAGGGGTTGCTCAAGTGGGGAGGACAGTTCAATAGGGAGGAAAGAAACGAACAGGGTAAAGGTGGTAGCAATAGCATCGACAAAGCTGCGGTTTCCAATTTAGTAGCACCACTTTATATACAGTTCGGAAAGGCTGAAAGAGGGTCGGCGTAGAAAATGGCGGGTTGGGTGTCCAACGGTAAAAGCTAGCCTGAACGAGGTGTAGAAAGTGAAGCGGAGACAGGCAGACGGAAAAGGTGGAAAGTGGAGGAACTTGTAAGGCAACGATGAAAGCCCACAACTTGAATGCTTCCTTCTGATTGCCGTACGAATGTCCCGGCGATTTTCAACGGGTCATTGCTGCTTCCGTTGCCGACGCATTCCTTTTGTCGATCTTCGTACCACAAAAAATATTACGCTAACTCCAAAGCTGAACTTTCAAAGGTATTACAATAAGAACATTGGTTTAGATTATGTCTACAATGCAGATTATACGTTATTTTCGCGTAACCTTACCTTCTGATATGTCATTTGTGCGCTACGGTCTTATTCGGCTGTGAAACATGCGGACGCACCAGGTGCGTCATACCTGCCTATGTCGGTTCTGGCTAAACCGTGCGAGATACGACTTTTTGATGGAGGAGCAAACTTGCTTAGAATGGGCCAAAACCCCTAGGATAATTGTCAGAAGTGGCATAAAGCGGCTGACGGAGGAGATGTTGATGAGGGCAGGATTCGATGGTGTCATACCTGCCTATATTGATTGCGGCCAAACTGTGTGAGATACGAATTTTTATCACAGAATAAAACTTTCTTAGAATGGGTCAAAACCCCTAGAAAAACTGTCGGAAGTGGCGTAAAGCGACTGACTGAGGAGATGTTGATGAGGGCGGGATCCGATGGCGTCATACTTGCCTATGTCGTTTCCGGCCAAACCGTGCGAGATACGATTTTTTGTCAGAGGAAAAAACTTGCTTAGAATGGGCCAAAACCCCCAAGAAAAGTGTCAGAAGTGCCATGAAGTGGCTGACGGAGGAGATGTTGACTAGGGCAGGGTCCCCCTGTGGGCGAAGGCGGCATATGAGTCAATGGTTCTTGAAACGCCATCGGCAATAGGAGACAAACAATCAAACCAGTACAATTAAAACACCCGTTAGTTAGTTTGCATCTAGGCATACCACAAAAAATATGACTGCAACTCTAAACAGTGACAGTGGTTTTGAGACAAAGAATTATAAACTGGTCCAGCTGGTAGATGATAGGACTTTAAGTAAATTGTAAGAATTTACGTAAAAATGAAATTGGTAAGAATGATTTTGCGAACAGGAAGTTAACAACTCGGTCGAAATCTGTGCATGCTGTTTCAGCGACTGTTTGCTGA
The DNA here is from genome assembly GCA_963576845.1 of Megachile leachella. Lineage (NCBI taxonomy): Eukaryota > Metazoa > Arthropoda > Insecta > Hymenoptera > Megachilidae > Megachile > Megachile leachella. The sequence continues at coordinate 6,399,567 of OY756252.1, read as the reverse complement.
TATTCAGAAACTAGAAGCGTGTAATCCAACAGTCGAGAATTTAGGGCACAGAGGGAGAGAGAATAAACGTTTCAACGTGGACACAGTTTTAGATGTCTATGACCAAGCCGGCGGGCAAACACTCGAATGATGTCGGAAAATTGGTAGTACATTTCCCGTTCTGGGCGAATTATATTCAGCGAACCGTGCATCCTTTGCGACGAGTCGTCAACGTTAACTCTCCTTTCATCACGGGGTCCGCACATCAAAAGCGAAATTTAATTAATTAGGTAAACAAGGATTTTCATGCAACCCCAACGACGGCTATTAATCTCTCGGCATTAACGATCCCGGGAATGGAGTAATATGAAAATCGTTTTCAACTGAAAAGAAACGATATTACCGTAATAACTTAAATAACCTTACTACTTTGTCCATTTTTTCCTTTTAATTTTTATCTCTCTTCTATACGAGTATGATAATATTATTAACGAAATATTGCGAATTATTTGAACATTTTCATGTTTAAAACGTAAGTATATAAATAAAATCAAAATTATAACTGAAGATTTGAATATTGTACAAAAATGGCGGGAAACGAAGCGCGCGAAATTTGAATGTGAAAAGTCAAAATCTGCAAGAAATTAATTTTGCACAAAACACAATGTTCATAAATTAATATTTTTCTTGTAATTAGCATAATTTGAATAGAATTTGATGATTGTAAAAATTAGAATAACACAAAATTCACAAATAACAAATAATTAAATTAAAACGTGTTATTTAGGACGTATTGCCTCTTTTCAAAAAAGTAAGTACGAAACGAAAATGCGTAATTGAACCTGATAGCACAATTTGAAATTTAACCGAATTTATTCGGAGCTCGAATTAATACGGTTATCTCGAATTTGGTTAAGCAATCTGCTGTTTATTGAAGCTATCGATTGAAAATCGAGCGAGGCAGCGCTTTAAACATGGCTGGTTTAGTCGGCTGTCTATGGAAAAATCGGAAATTATCTAAAGTAAGCTATCATAACCACGTCCCGAGTATAGTTTACAGACACCCGATACAAAGCATAATAAATACTCTTTGCTTCAGTCAGGAAGTTAAATATTAATTAACGCAACCCTGCTAATGGACCCTTTGAGTGCAAACGAACGAGAATCTAAGAGCCTGAAATTTAGTATCGTCACGTTGTGTACGTTGCTTCGATTACACAATTTTTCGATTGCTGAGAAAAAAGGGAACTTCTGCTAGTGGTAGTTTCTGTCGATAATGTGTTTACAATTGTATGATGCATTCTTGTGTCATGTAACTATGTCAATACAGTGATTTTCAGTAAATTTCAGAAATTTACAGAAACTGGGGGATTTGGGGAAATTTTGCAATTTAGAGAATTTAGGGAATTTAGGAAATTTTAGAGATTTGGAGAATTTTGGGAAATTCTAAGAATTTTTATAATTTAGGGAATTTTGGGAATTAGAAGAATTTTGGTAATTTTAGTAATTTTAGGAATTAGGAGAATTTTGGTAATTTTGGTAATTTTGGTAATTTTGGTAATTTTGGTGATTTTAGTAATTTTGGTAATTTTGGTAATTTTGGTAATTTTAGTAATTTTGGTAATTTTGGTAATTTTGGTAATTTTGGAAATTTTGCTAATTTTAGTAATTTTGGGAATTTAAGGATTTTTGAGAATTTAAGGAATTTTAGGAATTAGGCGAATTTTGGCAATTTAGGGAATTTAAGGAGTTTGAAGAATTCAGGGAATTTGGAGAATTTAGAGAATTTAGAGAATTTAGAGAATTTAGAGAATTTAGAGAATTTAGAGAATTTAGAGAATTTAGAGAATTTAGAGAATTTAGAGAATTTAGAGAATTTAGAGAATTTAGGGAATTTAGGGAATTTGAGAGATTTGTAGAATTTTTATGATGTAGGACATCTGGAGAATTTTTAGCATTTTTGTAATTTAGGGAATTTCAGGAATTAGGAGAATTTTAATAACTTTGGTTATTTAGGGAATTTGGAGAATTTAGAGAATATGGAGAATTTGGGGAATTTAGGGAACTTAGGGAATTTAGTAGACATTGAGAAATTGGAGCATTTAAGGAATTTAAGAGATTTGTGGAATTTTGGTAATATAGGGAATTTGGTAAATTTTGAGAATTTGTGTAATTTATTGAATTTCAGGAGTTAGTGGAATTTCGTTAATTTTGTTGATTTTTAAATTTTGGTAATCTTGTTACTTTTGTTAATCTTGTTAATTTTGTTAATTTTGTTAATTTTGTTAATTTTGTTAATTTTGTTAATTTTGTTAATTTTGTTAATTTTGTTAATTTTGTTAATTTTGTTAATTTTGTTAATTTTGTTAATTTTGTTAATTTTGTTAATTTTGTTAATTTTGTTAATTTTGTTAATCTTGTTAATTTTGTTAGTTTTGTTAATTTCGTCAGTTTTGGTATTTTTGTCAGTTTTGGTAATTTTGTTAATTCTGTTAATTCTGTTAATTCTGTTAATTTAGAAGATTCATGTAATGAATTTTGATAATTTGAGAACTTAAATCTTAGGTCACCAAACAAAATTTAACTGACGTACCCTAAAATTTGTTTGCTTAAATATTTCGAGCATTTCTTATTTAATATCGTAGTCACTCCGTTCCACGAAGTACAACAGTATGTCAAAAGTTCAAAGAAACGGGACGTATAATTAATTACACTGAGTGCTAATTTTCGACGGCAGTGTCACCAACAATGATGACTCCAGTTAATTAGCAAAGAGCCATTTCAGTAGTTAAGTAATTGCTGCTTAATTTTCTTCTGGAGCTCGAAAAGAAGATATCGTAAGATAAATAGTGCTGGTGACTATAAATCTTTTATTTATAATAAAACTGTTTATGAATGTATACCATTAGAATAATTTCTTACGTAATCATTTATGGAGGCGAAGAAAGAATATAATATAAAAATTATTAATCATGAATATATTGAATTAGTTGTATAAGTCTGAGACAGTGTTATGAATTAATAAAGTAGTCAATAATTGTGAAAGAATGATTATGTATGTGATTTTCTCACGTACGGAAAAATTGTATTTACCGATGATCACCGATGATCACCGAACGCATCCGAATTTAGAGGAGACCGCATTCAGGTGTGGCTCAGTACGCGTTCGTCCTCGGAAGGGGAAGGACGTCAAATTTTTTTTTCCTTTTTTTGTTTGTTTATTTGTGCTGTTGCGATGTAAGGTTTGTATTCTTATATAATTTCACTTTAATTTCCTTCAAAAGGGAAATACCACTATAATTGACATTTCTATTTTTCTTCGTTATTTACTATTGATTGTATTTTATTAATTATAATAATAAACATTGCAATGTGAGTTTTTCAAAAATGACTATATAGTAGAGTAATTTGTTTGAATATAACTGTAATTTTTATCTTTTTAATTTTTCGTTTGTTAAATTTATATATACATGTAAAATTTAAAATTGTTTATTTAAAAATTAAATTAGAAATTTTATGATACATATAGATTGTTATGGATCTGGAATTTAATACTCGATTAATAAATCTAAGAATAATAATTAAAGACATGTGGCTGTACAAATATAACACTTCTGAATTGCTTAAAATATTTTTTTGTAAAACTTATTGAAGATGTATAAAATTCATTTATATTCATTTAAAGAATTATTTAAAAAAAAACGTAACCTAGAATTTAAGAATTGCGCCATCTGACAGAAAGCACTTGAAATTATCTACTATTTTACAATTTTTATCTGCAGTCGCTAAACAGTTTTCTTAATCAAAAGATGGCGCTGAGTTGAGGTTCAATATTTTATTTTAAGAGAACAATGTAATTTTTTTATTAAGTTCCAGCTATTTTCTATAAATTTTGAATTTTAGAAAAATTAATATTCTAAGTCCAATGTAAGTCGATTTTTTTTCAATTTACCTACTGAGTTACCTTCGGTAAATATCGTTGCAAGATGGCGGTAGAATTAAAAGGCGCCATTTTTAAAAAGTGCGATAAGGCAAAGTGAAAGTAATTTTCATGCTTTAATTTCTAACTAATTATAGTCTGACTAATTAAACTTAATTACTTTCTACTAAAAATATCTACAAATTATAGAAAAATTAACTTTGTATTATAATTGTACTAATTATTCTATTTTTGTGTTTCAGAATTGGACATAGAAGCTTCGCCAACACATCTTCAAGGCACCATAATTCAAATTAAAAATATTTGTATATATTTTTATAAATATAATAATAATTTAGTTTGTAATATTATTGTTAATTATGTAATGTTATATAATAATTATATACTATTGTTAAATCTGTAAATTACGTATATTATTAACTTCTAAAAAATGTGAAATAAAAAATTGAAATTATATTTAAAAATTTAATAAAAAAAATACAAAAGTCTCTCAAATATTTTCTTCCTCAAAAATCAACATAGATATACATCAACCAATATATATAAACAAAATTAAATATATAATAAGTTAAAAATAATGAAGTAGTTGTCAAAATAAAATATTAAGGAGAAGGTGTATTTAAGACCAGAAATATTTTATACAAATTATATTCAAAATATTGACATAAATTTATATATTTAAATATACAGTATGAAATATAAATAAATATAACAAACTTGTGTATGAAATTTGTTCGCATTGTTACAAACAACAAGAATATCAAAAACAGACTTGAAAATAAACTAAAACACACTATTAGAAAATTACTATTACAAAATTAAAAATAATTTGAAGTTTTATAATTTTGTACTTTCAACTCCCTACTTTCAAAATAATACAATCGTACAATTACTTTTGTTTTCCCTCCGCAAAGTTCTGTAAGGGAGAAGTTATCGATGGAGGAAATGCATGTATACTTTCCGTCCACTTGATCCAGCAGTATTATAACTCTAAGGGAAAGAATGGGTTCTCGAATCGTTGGAAGAATGACGGTATCGACGTCCTCGGATTAAAGTTAATCCGGTTGAATCGGCATTCTCGTGGAAACCACAAGCGCGGTGCACTTTAGCTGATTGCTTGATTTAACGTAAACCTTGGAGAAAGGAGGAGAAGAGGAAGAAGAAGGAGGCGAGTAAAGGAGGGTGCGTCTCGAGCCCGGAAAATGCGCTTTGCTTTGCTTTGTTTGCTCGCGCGATATCGCCGTGGACTTTCGTTTCAGTCTCGATTTCCGCGCTTCGCCGCTCTTCATAGGGACATTTGTTTCCACGGGATGCAACGACGATCGTCCCGCGAAACTGCGACCGAACCGTAAAATGAAAGTTTCCCGCGACGGACCTCGTTCTCGGGAAACGAAATGAAACATAAAGGTGACAGGACGAAAGGAACTGGTATCATAAAATTTTATTCCTAGCCAGCTACTTCGACGAGGGTACTTCACGAACAAGTTTCACTAGCTTCACGCGAATTATTTAACGATTTCATTGCCGTGTAAGAACTTTGTTAAATATATTCGAACAATTTTAATAAGATTGATGCATTGTTTAATGAGTTGAAACATTTTAGCTACAAGTTTAATTATGTTAAATTAAATTAATTTTGTCAATTTTATGCATTGCGTTATATTCATTATGCACATTGTTTTAGTAGTATATTAATTCAATTATAAGTAAAATTTATTGATACTGAATATTTATGGGTGCATGGTTAGGTTACTACCTAACAGCTATAGTGTTGTTTATTAATTAATATTGTGTGGAACGTTGTCTGTAAATTTATTCGAGAGGCTATGATCAAATGAGACTATTCAAATTTAAATCTTTGAATAACCTTCGAATATTTATGAATTATTCGTGATTCATGTGATTCGAATCCCGATACGAATATTTGAATACCAACTGAATTTTATTTGTATCATTGAATAATTCGAACTGTTTGGATCAATTCGAGGGTAATTTGAACACTGAACATTCGAATTTTCGAATCATATCTACTTGAATATTTATTTTCATCATTGAATAATTCGAATAATTCAAATTCTGAAATAATTGAATTTCAATAACTTGAATTATCTCGAATATTCGAATAAATTTCAATTCTCTACGAATCCGAACACCTACTTGAATAATTCGAAATTTTGAATATTTTCTGTATTCAAATATTTGAATTTCAACAGAATTCGAATTTTATTTTTGCAGAGTACTCGAATTACTCAAATACTTCGAATAATTCGAAATAAAACCACGAAAAAATTCAAGCAAGTATTTTTGAATTAGACGGGATTCGAACCCGGGCCCACAAGATTAGTAGACAGGGACTCACCCCACTCTACCAAACCTCTCTACTTATAACAATTCTTTTAAAGTTGTTTTAACTGTTAATAAAACTTTCTCTACCACCATAAACGAGTACAAAATATCAAATTAAAGAATTATATTAATTATACAAACATGATATCTTAAATAAAAAAAATACCTCCTTGAACAAGAAAAATACCTCATCTCAATTTAACTGAAACCAAACTCAATGAGAATATTACGCACTCCCGATACGTTTAACATAATATTATACTTCAAAGCGATCAATCCTCCTTTTTTCATCGACCGCAGACACAATTGGTTTCATTTACTTCGAAAAAATTTCTACAACTCGACTCGGCGGAATCGTTGTCGGCGGGGAATTTGAAATCCTCAAAGGCGCGCAGGAACGAGCAGAAAGCTTCTGATTGTATCCTCTTTTGTAACAAAGAGGGTAACCATCTCCAAGTATTCTATGAACGACAGGGAATCTATCGGGGAGAAATTTTTCCAGCGAGACAACTCTGTACCATCTATCTACCTCTGAAGGTACTGCAAGAATAAATTTTATCCATTTTCGAGATACCTTTTACTCCGTAAGAACGCCGCGGGAACACTTATTTCGCGTCTTGCTTCGTTACTTCGTCCTTGTACGAGCATTTACTTAAATTGCGACTTATCGATCGTCAATTAATTCCGAGGACGTTTGCAACAATTTTTTATTTATTTTTTCTTGTAGAATGAAGTAACGAATGAGGGGTTGCTTTAAGCACTTGCTTTATGCACTGCATGGTCAAAGATTGACCACATCTTAACATTTTTCTCTTCATTTTAATATTATAACTAATCAAGTAATTCTTATGTGAATCCACAGAACCTGAAGAGTTCATTAAGCACCTATATCCACGAAGATGAACGTTACAATCCCGGTTCTCAAGAAAGGCCCTGAAAATGGAAGGCGTCAGGTAGCTTCGCGATATATTGGAATTCCAGGATACAGCCACGGGATTTTTCCCCCATGCGAGAACCGGCATCGCCAGCCGTCGCCTGTTTCGAAACTGGGCCAACGGCGAGGATATCGTCGTCGTACGTGATTGAATATCGATTATGTGTCGAGACCTCTTCTGCTTGGTAGTGTGGTTAGCCGAGGACACACCACCGGGGAGCGGATCTCCCTGGATCGACGAAAGAGAGGGATTCTGGAACGAACGATCCATGAAACCCTTTCTTTCTTTGCTCGCGTTACGTGTACCCATTGCCATCAGATTTGTGACTGTCCCTTTTGCATGGCAATTTGCCTGATCGATCTCCGTTGATCTTCGATTACGTACGAACTGGAATTTTAAGTGCCTTAAGCGTCTTTTGAATGTATGCGTATGCGTTTTGATGTTGGATGGGGTGATGATTAAAGGATGGATTATTAGATTTATTAATATACTTCTGATTGACACACCTGACGCACTTGACGAACCTGACGCACTTCATTGACGTATCTGACGCACCTGGTTCACTTTATTGATGAATCTGACGCACTTCATTGACATACCTGACGCACCTGGTGCACTTTATTGACGCATCTAGTGCACTCGATTGATGCACTTGACGCACCCGACGCACTTTATTGACGCACCTGACGCATCTGGCGCACTTTATTGACGCATCTAGTGCACTTGATTGATGCACTTGACGCACCCGACGCACTTTATTGACGCACCTGACACATCTGGTGCACTTGACTGACGCACTTGACGCACTTTATTGACGCGCCTAGTGCACTTAATTGATGCATTTGACGCATTTTATTGCCGCGTCTGACGCATTTCACTGATACATCTGACGCACTTGACGCACTTGGTTGGCATTCCTGACGCACCTAACGCACTTCATTGATGCAGCTCCTACACTTGACTAACACTAAGATACCTCGACACGAATAGAAAACTGCAAACAAATCTACTGCTGAGCTTATGGTTCACATATGTGATGATAAAAAAATACTCGGTAGAATGGAGTCTTGTCTACTCTAGTTGCAATGTTTTAACGCAACGTAGAATAGTATTTCTTACGGGGGAAGACAAAGGATTTCTTCACTTATTCGAATTACGCAGCGAAGCATCTCATCGTATATCGAGAATAATTCGAGTTATTCGATTAATTCGCTGAACTTCTGCATTCTTCAAATACCTCGATTTTAATATCGGACAATTCCTCTGGCAACATCCTGTTCATGATAAATACTTCGTATACAGCTATCAATCCACGAATTCATCGCAAAGACTAGAGCTAAATTATTCACCGGGAGCAAACATAAAACTGTTCCTTTCTAAAAAATTTCATCAAAAGCATCCGCGATTAAGCACAAAGGACTCGTTTTTTATCCCGTTGCAGTTTAATTCATCAAGCGCACATGAATCATTTATGCGATATGAGGAATAAAATAACAAATATGGCGCTTACCTTATTAAAACGAGTGGATGTTAAATTATTTATTCAACCGACATGGAAATATTAGTGGAACAAGCTTCCAAATATTTGTGGAATAAATATTCAAATATTTGTACAATAAATATTCAAATATTAACACAAAATACCAAAACATTAAAATATCAATATATGTTAAAATAGTGGAAATATTTGCAAAATATTAATTGTCAAAATAGTTTAACAAAATAATAAAATATGAGTGCAAGATATTAAAAAATCAACAGAACAAATATTAAAGTTAAACAAAATTAAAATAAAAGGATTCGATATGATTTGGTACATGTGAATTTAATATACAATGATTCATAGAAAGCACCCTTTTTAGACAACCGCAGTACAAAATATCAGCAACAACGAAAACTAGAATTCTAACCGAGAACGCGAAATCCGATCAAACTGATTTGCAGTCATTAAACAAGTCCGATTGTAAGCTTCGCGGCAGGCGAGTATGGCGTTAATGAGGAATGAATTTGGAGCTTATTATAGGAGAAATCCCTATTCGTATTCCTTCTTGAAAGCGGTTTCAAAGGATACTCTCCACGGTGGTCACGTACGTGATAGAAAATTAAAACTCGGGGCATCGTGGTGGAACTTCAAACTATCGATTTATCTTTCGGTGAGAGAGAATGCCCGAAGCTATTCGAGAGCTTACAATTTCGAACCTCTCATTCTATAACGCACTATCGGTTTTCTATAGTTATACAAACTGTCGTGGTAAGAGACGAACTTCTTTGGATATCGTCTTAACATATTAAATCACTTCAATAAATTAATTATGAAAATTTATATTTTTATAGGTGGATTTATTAAATAAATGCATTTATAGGATACAATAATAATTGTTTGTCTTTAAACAAACTTACGAGACAAAATAATTATTGTTCTTAAAATAAATTTATGTGGAAAGATAGTAAATATTTGAATTAAATAAATGTAATAAATGTAATAAAAAAATGTATTAAATAAATGTTTGAATGTAAAATTAATGAAAATACTGCAGACAATAATCTTTAATTTGATTAACAGGCTTTATTTTTTTAGCAAGTTATTTTTATTACCGGCCATATAACGCGAGGCAATAGTTCCATGTGGAAGGGAACGGCAATATAACGAGAGGTAATTGTTTCTCATCATAAAAGTGTAATATGGCGATATAACACGTAACAACCACTCCTTATCAAAAAAATGTAATGTGGCAATATAACGAGAGGTAACTGTTCCTCGTCAAAAGAGTGTACGGTCGTATAACATGTGACAGTTGTTGAACTCTAAAAGAATGTAACATGGCTATATAAAGCGTAAAATCGCTCCTCATCATAAAAACGAAATATGGCCATATAATGCGAGGTAACTGATTTTTGCCAAAAAAAGTAACACGACCATATAAATTGTGACAATCACTTCTCGTCGCAAGAACGTAATACGGCGATATAACGCGTGGCAACTACTCCTTGTCAAAAAATGTAATGTGGCAATATAACGAGAGGTAACTGTTCCTCGTCAAAAGAGTGTACGGTCGTATAACATGTGACAGTTGTTGAACTCTAAAAGAATGTAACATGGCTATATAAAGCGTAAAATCGCTCCTCATCATAAAAACGAAATATGGCCATATAATGTGAGGTAACTGATTTTTGCAAAGAAAGGTAATAGGACTATATAAGGAGTGGCAACCTCTCCTTGTCACAACAACGTAATATGGCGATATAACGCATGATAACCATTCCTCGTAAAAAATGTAATTCGGCTATATAACGAGTGGTAATTGCTAAAATAATACGGCCATATAAAGCGTGGCAATTACTCCTCATCACAAGAACGTAATATGGCAATATAACGTGTGGAAACCGCTCCTCGTCAAAGGAACGTAAAACGGCTATATAACGAATGGTAATTGTTCCTCGTTAAAAGAACATATGGTTATATAACGTGTGACAATTGCTCAACGCTAAAATAACATAATACGGCTATATAAAGCATGAAAGTGGCTTCTCACCACAAGAACGTAATGTGGCCATATAACGCGAGGTAATTGTCCCCCACCAAAAAGACATAATATTGCCATATAATGCGACAATCGCTTCTCAGAATAACGTAATATGGCGATATAACGCGAGGTAATAGTTCCTTGTCAAAAGAACTAACGGCAATATACCGCGTGACAACAGAACCGCATCACGAAACCTCGTCAAAGACCTCCAAGATCCACTCCGCAAAAGTCAATCTCTCTTATCACGTCTCCTTCAAGCGATCCTGCTGGTACACAAACCAAAGACTAATCAATGATCACCTTTCTACTCGCAATCGCGTTTAATAGATTCACGCTTCGTATCAGATCAATGCCGGTCGTATTTTCTCGTCTCGGGCCGCAAGTCTAATGGCCGGTTAGTCGAGGATCCCTTTCGAGTTCTCGAGAACGTTCTCGCCGGATCCCGAACGATGGAAGTGAATTCGATTCTCCTCCGGGAGAATCCAGTTTCTGTCTGATGCCCCTTTCTTTTCCCGCTCGTTCCACGGAGATTCAAATCTCGAGTCGATCGACTCGAGACCACTTTGGCGTCGATAGAACTCCTTGTACGCTTGATCCTACAGTTATCCGACTGGACGATACTATCGGAAAATAATCCCGCGGTTTCTTACCGGGGACCTTATTATACCCTGTCGGGATTAGTTCAAGGTCGATCCATCGACAGTGATTGCGGACTGTCACTTTCGATTCGATTTAGTCCGAAATACGAAGTGAAACCGTAAGTGATTTCATACTGTGGATTCTTTATGATGATAGAAGTGTAATATGGCAATATAACGCGAGACAATCGTTCTTCATCACAAGAATGTGATATGGTAATATAACTTGTGGTATTACCTCGTTAAAAAGTATAATACGGCTATATAACGCGAGACAGTCGCTTTTTATCACAAGAACGTAATACGGCTATATAACAAGTGGTAATTGCTTCTCGTCAAAAGAGCATGTGGTCATATAACGTACGACAATTGCTTTTCATCACAAGAACGTAACACGGCCATATATAGCGAGGTAATTGATTCTTGTCAAAAAAACGTAAAGTGGCTATATAACGCGAGGTAATTGATTCTTGTCAAGAAAATGTAATGCGGCTATATAACGCGAGACAATTGCTTCTCCTCACAAGAATGCAATATGGCCATATAACGCGAGGTAATTGATTCTTGTCAAGAAAATGTAATACGGCCATATAACGCGTGGTAATTGTTCCCCGCCACTTTAATCTCAACAATGTAGACTTATAAATAAAACAAGTTTCTTTTCTATCACAGAATTTTTGTTACAATTCAATAAAGACATTTTCAATATAACCATTGATTTTTATAACACAATAACTGGTTTACTCAGAACAGCAAGCAGAATCCATGAAAAACGAATATGCATTTCAATTTAACAACAATGCAATTGTCGAACACGCATTTTTAAAAATTTACTTCCACGAATTCTCTTGTATTTTTAGTTCGCTTTGAATCTTTGTTACCTTTTGCTAGTAACTAAATCATAACCTAACCTGTATACAATGGAAAACTGTACCAAAGTCAATCTAATAAAGGTACACCTTTGTTATTCACAATGGCTAGTTTACTATTCGCCGAACCAAACAGTTCCATAATTTTCGATCACTAAAAAGGTGCAAACAAAAAATAAAATTAAGAATTGTACACCTGGTATATGGCTATTATTGTATAATACCGTCAGACATGTTTCAATGTCAGTTCCGGTCTCAATATAAAAGCTTGTCGATCCATCGAATCGGAAAAGGCCGAATCAGAGCAAAGTTTTCACATCGTTCGGGAGATACTTGATTTCGCGTCTGGCATCGATCGTCGAACTTTATCCCTGGTCGTACTTTTCCTTTTAAGAAACGCTCCTTTTAAGGACGCGTCCTACACGCGATTTTTCTCTTTTCATTATCTCGTTCGCGCCATACGAGACCCGTTCGGGTAAGGTCGAGATAAAACACGATTCCAGGCACACGGAGGTAGGCGCAACTTCCAAGGAAAATATTGACCTTTCCGCGGAAGTTGTTCAGAAATCTCCGCAAACTATACCTGGAGTGCCACCTGCAAAGACGGCTTCTGCCTGTTTTCACAGTTGGCGGTGCTTTTGTGGAAAATCGACGTCCGCGAATGTACTCGCGCGACAACTTTCCGGCGATAATAATTCTTTCGTGGTATTTGAATCATGTGAACGCTATGGAGATTAAGTCCTCATTTACGTGTCGCCCAATTACATTTATATTTTCCGTGAGATATACCTGGAGACACTTCTGATTAAGAAAGGATCAGAAAACAGCACCGAGGTAGAAAATAACGTTTTACACCGGCAATTTATATTCAGGTTGCCTTTGCAACACCATTCATCCTGCCTTTCGTTTTTTGGTCAATTTATGCGAGTGTTCCGTCTGTTTTCTCTCTGTGGTTTTGCACCACGTTCTTGTTATTCATGCTCGAACAAAATCTACCCCCCCTCTTCCTTGATTATTGTTTGCATAATACCGGCTCTAGGAGCCAGTTGCTTAATGATCCAGTCTCATCAACTTCCGTCTTTCGTTTTAATCTCGATTCCTCTTGTACAAAGGTCATCCTCGACGCTCTTAATCTGCACCCCCTCTAACCTCCTTCACGACTTCTTTTCACTCCTTACTTCTTCTTGATTTCCTTTCAAATTTGCCAGCCATTTTACTGTCGCGATTTTATCTCAATTCGACGTCGTTTAATCATTCGTTGTTCTGTAGGCGTTGTTTAATTAGTTGGGATTGGTAGGGGACAGTTTTAATACCTCGAGTTGGGTTGTGAAATCATTTTTGGGCGACAAATGTAGCATGCGACATTTGCAGCGCGCGACAAATGCAGCGCGCGACATTTGCAGCGTGCGACATTTGCAGCATGCAACAGTTGCAACATGCTACACTTGCAGTATGTGATAGTTGTAATACATGTAATATAATATATAACAAGGCCAATACGTAGAAATGATAACGTGTGTAATTACAGTGCACGACAATTACAGCCTGCGACAATTGCAGTACGCGACAAATGTAGCTTGTGACTATTGCAGCATGAAACAATCACGATATGTTTGACACAATATAAAACAAAAACGATATAGAGAAATTATGATGTGTAATTGGCACGCACGGTTATTGCAGCTTGCGACAAATGCAGTGTGCGACAATTGCAGCGTGCGACATTTGCAGCGTGCTACATTTGCAGTATGTGATAGTTGTAATACATGTAATATAATATATAACAAAGCCTATACGTAGAAATGATGACGTGTGTAATTACAGTGCACGACAATTGCAGCCGGCGATAATTGCAGCACGCGACATATGTAGCTTGTGATTATTGCAGCATGAAACAATCACGATATGTTCGACACAATATAAAACAAAAACGATATATAGAAATTATGACATGTGTAATTGGGACGCACGACAATTGCAGCTTACGACAAATGCAGCGCGACAAATGCAGCAGGCGGCATATGTAGCTTGAGACTATTGCAGCAATAAATAGTCATGACATGTTCAATACAATCTCATTCAAGAACAGTATATAGAAATTATGACATGTGTAATTGGGACGCACGACAATTGCAGCTTGCAACAAATGCAGCGCAACAAATGCAGCTTGCAAAAATTGCAGTATAAACTTAAAAACTTAAAATTCTGAGTACTCGATATCTTGAAAATTTAGAAATATCAATACTTCATAATTTTCAAGCTCGTATCTCAGAAGCTTCTTAAAATTCTGTAAACTTAAATATTTCAAATCGAACCGTCTGAAAGTATTGCCCGGAGCTTCCACCCTCCAGCTTCCGGCTTATCGCAATACCTAATAATTCTCCCTGTTCGAAATGAATATACATAAAATATCGATCCACCTGTTCCAACAATAAATATACACCGATTTATCCATAATACCTTTAATTTTTTCAAAGTTACGAATAAACGATTACCCACGGAACAATGAGATAGGTAAAATCTGCAAGCTCGACAGATCAATGAACAACGATGAGCCGAACAATCGTCGTTAATTAGAAACGCTCTAATCACGAGTAACGACCGATCAAGGTTCCCCGTTTATTTTGAGAGAGTTTCAATCCAGAGGCCATTTACTTCTCTCTTCTTCTCGAAAAGCGGAACAGAAGAGGCGTAGAGAAGACGATGATCCTTGAGCTACTTCCAAGCAGTCGTGCATCGACGCTCGAAACAAATTGCGTCTGTAATTATAGCGCCCTACTTCACTTGATTACGGAGCCAAGGAACTAGGGTAGAT
This sequence comes from Megachile leachella, assembly GCA_963576845.1. Lineage (NCBI taxonomy): Eukaryota > Metazoa > Arthropoda > Insecta > Hymenoptera > Megachilidae > Megachile > Megachile leachella. The sequence goes on along the minus strand of OY756252.1, from coordinate 6,384,518 downwards.
TACGGGGCTGGATTTCGAATGAGACCCTGATCAATTTAAGAAACCCCACGAAATTACGTGAATAACGAACTGACCCGGACCAGGTAATTATCCTTATTGCACGTTTTCCTGATACAAACTGCTCCAAAGATGCAGCTCCTTTCAAATTAAATGTTCTTCATTAAACACATCTCTCAACAATTACACTTTACAATTTCGTTAAAAATTTTTTTGCATTATTTCAAAAGTTTATTGTGTATTTTAAATAACCTATATAATGTATAGAGTTACTTCATACATCTTAAGACGCCAACGGCCGGCGGAGGAACTAACTTTTGGCGGGAAATTTAAAAACGATAAGAAGAAAAATAAATATTTTCAACGTTTTAAGACTTGGTCCTTGTTTCTCCGTGTTTCACTTTGTTAAATCAAGCGTAATGGTTCAATAATCCAGCGTCCTTATGCAATCCGTTACATCGAAAGAGAAACAATTCACTTTATCCCATTCACAAAGTCTCGAATTCATTCATTAAATCACAATCGAGAGAAGTGAAACTTCTTGCATAAACATGGCGTATCATTAAAAAAAAGATCTCTCGAGCAACCCTTAGCTCGGGCTAAAAGCTGTCGGCGAGTAAGAAGATAAAAAGAAGAGGAGATGAAAAGCATACCGGGTAAGACAAGAAGAATATTTTAATGGTCCCCGAAGAGGCAGTATCGACGGGCATTTTAATTGTTTTTCTCCCTTTCCCGAGGAAAAATATCGCGATCCTTTGTGCCCCCCGTCTCGAAGCTGTCCTTTCCCGTTGCAAAGGACGAGACAGTCCCAATCGTTCGCGCTTTCTGAAAACGTCTCCGTGGAGCCGGAGGCTGTAAGTGTCCCGCAAAAGAGCGGAGGATCGTCTCCCTCGGGAGAGAGGGGTAAAAAAAGGGTAAATGAATAGCGACAAGTTGCGCCGAGGTTCCAAGCGAGAATAAAGATGGAGATGGAAGGGGATAAAAGCCGATACAGAAATTCAATGCTCGTTTGGACAGATGCGATTTTCGAACAATCCTAAAACTTTTATCGACAAATAAGAACGTTTTAAGTTAGATGGATTTTGGGTTTATAATTGATGGTTAATTGCGTGATTTGGGTTTCAAGTTTATGTTGGACGCATAGGATATTCGTTTAATAATTTCGTGCTTTTGGGGCTGTATTAATATTTCTGGGATATGAGATTGTGCGTTGTATTGTTACACGAAGTAATTACGTGGTATAATTGCGTAGTAATTATTTCGGTTAGTTGCTACATGCTACAATTGTCATGGGCTGCAAATGACGTAGGTGACAAATGTCGTGCGTCGTGGTTACATACGTCATAATTTTTACACATCATTCTTGTATTATTTCAACACTTCATTAATTCACTAATTACGTTTTGTATATTGTAATAATTATTTTGGTTGGTTGCTACACGCTACAATTGTCGCGAGCTGCAAATGTCGCACGCGGCATATGTCGTGCGTCGTAGTTACACACGTCATAATTTTTACAAATCGATCTTGTATTATTTCAATACTTCAATAATTCAATAACTGACTAATTACGTGTTGCAATTATTTTGGATGGGTGCTACGCGTTGCAATTGTCGCGAGCTGCAAATGTCGCACGCGACATATGTCGTGCGTCGTAGTTACACACGTCATAATTTTTACAAATCATTCTTGTATTATTTCAATAGTTCAATAACTCAATAACTGACTAATTACGTGTTGCAATTATTTTGGATGGTTGCTACACGCTGCAATTGTCGCGAGCTGCAAATGTCGCACGCGACAAATGTCGTGCGTCGTAGTTACGCACGTCATAATTTTTACTAAACATTCTTGTATTATTTCAATACTTCAATAACTCAATAATTGACTAATTACGTGTCGTAATTATTTTGGATGGTTGCTACACGCTGCAATTGTCGCGAGCTGCAAATGTCGCACGCGACAAATGTCGTGCGTCGTAGTTGCACACGTTATAATTTTTACTAAACATTCTTGTATTATTTCAATACTTCAATAACTCAATAACTGACTAATTACGTGTTGTAATTATTTTGGATGGTTGCTACACGCTGCAATTGTCGCGAGCTGCAAATGTCGCACGCGACAAATGTCGTGCGTCGTAGTTACACACGTCATAATTTTTACAAATCGATCTTGTATTATTTCAACACTTCAATAATTCACTAATTACGTTTTGTATATTGTAATAATTATTTAGGTTGGTTGCTATGCGCTGCAATTGTCGCGAGCTGCAAATGTCGCACGCGACAAATGTCGTGCGTCGTGGCTACACACGTCATAATTTTTACTAACCATTCTTGTATTAACTCAATAATTCACCCATTCAACAATTAAAAAATTCAACAACCTAAAAATTTAAGAATTCAACATTTCAAATATTTAAGAATGTAAAATCTAAAAATTCAAAGAAATGAAACTTTATAATTAAAAAAATGGTGAAGTTTAAATACACGTGCTCATCGAAAGTAAATGAATATTCCAAATGAACGTGCATAAAATGCAAATCCATCGGAGCACCGTTACATTGGAGTATTGAGTCTCCTTTTTTCAAAGTCCGTGAAAAAACTCTCCGTCAAAGGTGCGGTGTCCAGTAGTAGCATCGAGACGAGGCAGCGTTTAAAAAGCGCAATCCGGGACGAGATTAAAAGTGAAAAATCACGGTGACTTGGCTTTTTTAAAACAGCCAAACAAAGCGGCGTCTCGGTTAAAAAGCGCCGGAAAGCTCGCGGAGTCTGCTGGTTCCGGTATCTACGCTCGTGGAACCGGCGTTCCTTGTAAATTATCCGCGTGACCGGCCACCGCGTAAACTCGCGCACGAATAAATTCATTTGTTATGAGAACAGCCCCATCGCCGGACGTTATCGGACGAAACACGTCGGAATTGCTTAACGAAACGGAATTGCCGTTCTCTTACGCTTAGCCCCACTCTTCCGGAGTCAACCCTCTCGTTTTTTCATCCCTTGTTTACCTCGGTTTATTCACCCTCTTCGATATTTTGAAACGGTTTTTCACTAATACTCTGCGGAATATGCTAACATTAATTTTATTGTATTAACGTGTTTACTAACAGCCAATAAAATTGTTTATTAACGAGTTATTTCTAAATAACGGTGATATCGGAAAACAGAAATATCATTTCAAATTACATTTTATTTTAATTGCGAACAAAGTCACCCGGGGCTGTTTGTCAGGAAATAATGAAACAATAGGACGGCATCTTTTTTTTACGTATTTTTCAATGTTATTTCACTTCGAAAATACTCGCTTCGCTATTTTTTTTCTGCGTTACATTTTCCACCTCCATTTTATCTTCCGATCGTTGAAATCCATTGGCCCGCTATTTTTCTTCTATTTTACAATTGATACACCTAATTTTTTACATTTATTTTCTCCACTTTCCTGTTTATACTTCCCGTTGCATCTGCAGCGATCAATTCTCTCGCTTTAACTTTCACCCGGACGCAATTTTTCAATTCTTTTTTCTTCGGCGTCGTTTTATCATCGAGATATCAACTATTTCCCCGAACCATCGATGCCTACGTTTTACAAATTTTGTCTCATATTTTTCGCTGTATTTTACCCTCTGATTTTTACGTCGTAACTAGACAAAATGACTGCCTTTCATGTAAAGGTGTAATTTCGTTTCATTTATTTTACATCGAAATAATTTTATAATCAAAGATGTACAATAAATTGTCAGTGTATTGGTTTCATTTATTAGAAATGAAAATTTTGGGATGGACTGATTTTTTCAGGAAATGGTCATTTATCAAGCGGTTATTTATCTAGCGGTCATTTAACAAGCGGTCATTTAACAAGCGGTCATTTAACAAACGGTCAGTTATCAAGCAGTGGCTTAATAAAGCATCAAAATGTATTGAATCCTGTTTTATCTTCACCACCCTGTACCATCATAGTTGTAATTATCATACAGTGTTAATAATTGTATAAAATCCTTATGTAAAATAATAAATTAATAAATATAAAAACATTCTATATTTTTGCTGGTTTCGGTAGAAGTAGCTTCACATTAACAATAGGTAATCATCAACTTCGTGTCCCGTTACGTCATCCGTCTCTCACACCCTTTGTCGTCATTCATCCCCCATTTTCAACCCCTCGGACCTTCCATTAAATATTCGCTGACCCCACGCTCACAGTGGTGTGCACCTTTCACCCTGGAAATCGGAATGCACCATTGTGATTCGAACAACAAATTTTAATTATCATACCGCGAGTGAGTTCCCGTTCGGGTGAAATTAATCGTACCAGCCAACGAACGGGAAATCGATATACATGGCCAACGGAATCGTTGGAAATTCGATTGGGCGAAAGATAGTTCCGGAGCAATTAGGTCAACGTTCGATGATGGAATTCATGGCGCACCACCTTCAAAGATCTTCGTCAAAGGCTACGTCTTCGATGCTGGGAAATAACGAAGGGGATGGGTTCTGAGAATCTCGCGTTATATTGCAGTGGAGGTAACTTCCTGGTACGCTGTTAGACGTTTCTGGAATTGGCGATATAGAGAGTTTTTTTCGTGGAATACAAATTTTATTGTTTCGACGTTTTTCAAATTTTATAAATATATCAAATGAAATTTGTAGAAAAATTATATCAGACCGTCATATATCTAACGGGCGAATATGTAGCATGCTTCTATCTAGCAGGACAAAATCAAACAGGTCATTATTCAACGGCTTAAAAATGAATCAAGCAATAAAAAACATTTAAAAATCAAATAGATAATCATACAACAAAGCAATTATCAAACAGAGTCATATCTGACGGGTAAATATCGAGCAGGACCATATCAAACGTGCCGATAACAAACCGTACTCGAACGTCAAGCTTGAGATCATTAAATGCATAATAAAATTTTGAAGTAATTGTAAGGTAAAGTAACCATTTATCTTCCCTACACGATTGGCACCCATATCTAACGGGTAAATATCGAGCAGGACCATATCAAACGTGTCAATAACAGACGAAACTCGAACACAAACCTTGAGATCATTAAACAAATAATTTTGAAGCAATAGTAAAGTAACTATTTATTCTTTCTACACGATTCGCCACCATATCTAACGGGTAAATATCGAGCAGGACCATATCAAACGTACCAATAACAGACGAAACTCGAACGTAAACCTTGAGATCATTAAACAAATAATTTTAAAGCAATAGTAAAGTAACTATTTATCCTTCCTAAACGATTCGCCACCATATCGAACGAGTAAATATCGAGCAGGACCATATCAAACGTGCCAATAACAGACGAAACTCAAACATAAACCTTGAGATCATTAAACAAATAATTTTGAAGCAATAGTAAAGTAACTATTTATCCTTCCTAAACGATTCGCCACCATATCTAACAGGTAAATATCGAGCAGGACCATATCAAACGTGCCAATAACAGACGAAACTCGAACATAAACCTTGATATCATTAAATAAATAATTTTGAAGCAATAGTAAAGTAACTATTTATCCTTTATACACGATTCCAGCTAAAGTTTTATTCTTTGACAGCTTCCATGGATTTCCAGTTTTCCGCCATTTTTCACAGCCCCATTTCGCCCGCGCCGTCCAATAATTTCGCTTATCCCGTCGACGTAAGTCCGTTGATAGGATTTCGTGCACGCCGCCGCGTAGAAATACGCTCTGTCCTCGTAATACGATACGCGGTCATGAATAATAATGCCCGCGGGCGACTGTTTTGTCCAGTAGGAAGCGACAATCGCGGCTTGAACAGGGGTTCAAGCATTGATTACGAGCCGAAAATCTAGAGAAAGTTTCGCGACTACGAGATTGGACGACGTTTCGACTGCTCGATTTAATTAGCTTTCCACGGATCTTTGAATACTGTCCTGGCACTAATTAAATTCATGCCATGGCCGATTTTATTGCGTTCTTCGATGAATCACACTTTGAAGCTCTTTCTAATTATCGGGATTTTTATAAATCATGCTTTTGTAATGGCGATGCATTTGCAGATTTTCGAAGTTGACTTAACAATTACAGGAATAATTTTTCAAGTTTAAAATGTAAAAATAGTAATATATAAAAACAATTTAATTGCGTTAAAAATATTTAAACAAATTTTTTTAACATTAAAATTGACAACATTTTATAAAATATTAAAAATAACAATATTTTAAAAAAATGAAAATTGACAACTTTTTATAAAATATTAAAATTGACAATATTTAAAAAAAAAATTAAAATTAACAATATTTTTAAAATATTAACATTAATAATATTTTTTGTAAAATATTAAAATTGACAATATTTGTTAAAATATTAAAATTGGTAATATTTTACAAAATATTGAAATTAACAATATTTAAGAAAAAATTAAAATTATCAATATGTTCTAAAATATTAAAATTAACAATATTTTTTAAAATGTTAACATTGACAATATTTTTTGTAAAATATTAAAATTGACAATATTTGTTAAAATATTAAAATTGACAACATTTTATAAAATATTAAAATTAACAATATTTAAAAAAAAATTAAAATATATTTTATTTGTTAAAAAATATTTTGTGTGAAATATTCCACTCCATAATAAAATTTGAAGTATCCCCAAGATGAATTGAACAGCGACGTCCAAGAAACGATCGGCAGTTTTCAACCCTTCGAATCGGAACCGGAAGCGTCCTTAATCAACAGAGAGAGTATAAAGTTCGCGGGCAAATAAAGTAACCAAGCAAACGTTCCGGCGTGGAAAATTACTTCTACGATGACGACGAAGAGGAGGCGGACAGTCGAACGAAAGAAAGTATAAGACGAGGTGTCGGCTGGAAATAAGAAATGTCATTAAAGTTTCTTCGGAGTCCATGTGTCGATTCTTTTCCTATCACCGTTCCGCCCTTCGAACAGCTTTTTCCCTCCCTTTCTGTTCCTTTCATTATTCCTCATCTTCTTCGGCCATTGGTCCGGCGCTTGCCGGTTATTTGCATTGGAAATTGGAAATTGTAGAACAGAAACGGAGAACGGAGAGACGATACTGAGAGTAGAATCTTTTTGTGATTGTTGTTCTTTATTTTGATTGTGGTTTAAAGGAAAGTTTTTTTATTAAAGTTTGGACGGGTTGAAATAAGGTTTCAGGGGTGGAGGGTGGAGGGTTTTAGTAGGTCTGATAAGGTGGCGATATAATAGAATTATTGTAAGGAAAGATGTGGGGGTTTTGTAAGCAGTGGTATGATGTGCGACAATTACCACTCGCGACATTTACCACCCGCGACATTTACCACGCGCGACAATTCCAATGCGTCAAAATTACGTAACGAGACTATAGAATGTTTAGTAATTGTGAGAAGTAGGAATTATGACGCGCGACAATTACCATAGACGACATTTACCACACGCGACATTTACCACACGCGACAATTACCACTCGCGACATTTGCGATGCATAAAGATTGCAATGAGCGAAGAAACAATGCATAGTAATTATGATGCGTGCTAACTGTGATGAGCGATAAATACTACAAGAAACAATTACCACCTGCGGCAATTACCATAGGCGACATTTACCACTCGCGACAATTGCAATGTGTCAAGATTTCGTAACAAGACTATAGAATGTTCAGTAATTGTGAGGAGTAGGAGTTGTGACGCGCGACAATTACCATAGACGACATTTACCACACGCTACATTTACCACACGCGACAATTACCACTCGCGACATTTGCGATGCATAAAGATTGCAATGAGCTAAGAAACAATGCATAGCAATTGTGATGCAAGCTAACTACGACGGGCGATAAATACCACAAGCAGCAATTACCACTTGCGACATTTACCACTCGCGACATTTACCACACGCGACAATTACCACTCGCAACATTTGCAATGCATAAAGATTGCAATGAACGAAGAAACAATGCATAATAATTGTGATGCGTGCAAACTACGACGAGCGATAAATACCACAAGCAACAATTACCACCTGCGGCAATTATCGTGTGCAACAAAAACGCCTGGCAACTGCTAGGCAAATACGAACGCAACGAAACATAAATTCTCCCTATAATAACAAAACACTTCCTGAATGTTAAATTGAAATAAATGTGTAGATCAATATTTCGAATTTAAAGCGGTATAAAGTACACGTATCAAAAGTGATTGGTCTGTATACTTTGAATGATCGTCGTTCGGGCTGGTATATCGGCAGCACAAATGATATTGCAAAACAATCGCAGTATAACGATGCCTTAATTACTCGACGATAATTACTGCAATCAGGTTGAGCGAAAATTTTACAGCAAATTTCCCGTCACTGTTTTCACGTCGTTATTAATTACGAAGAACCGTTTGATGGATGAGTAATTATCTTTTAATGGCGTCGTAATCATTTATTCCGAGAACAAGCGACGGGAACAAGTTAAATTAAGAATCTATGCGAATAATTTCGAACTATCGCGCAGTATCGTCCTAAAAATAATTTAAAATTAATTATCGGTTCCCTTTGCGAGGTTACGCGACGTCAACGAAAGTTCTTTTAAATTACGAGACATCAAACTCCATTTACAAATTTTTAATTTATTTATCTAATTAGTTTCATAATTTTTAGTAAAAAAATGTCCTCGCGTTACCTTTATTCACATATCAAAAAATTAGCGCGTGTCTGACAAGATGACGCGTCCGGCACGCCATCTTGTGGGACGCACACGATTTACCGCGTACCCATAAAAATAATGTAACAATCGTGAAATTATTATTGCAAGACGAGAACAATCTTCGGAAAAGGATTTTTCTTGCCGGCACCAAGGTAGTTCACGATTGTTTCCGTCGAAGTTGAAGCGCTTCGGTGCCGTTGAAAAGACAGCCGATAATAATGCAAATCGGACCTAACCCACGAAGGGATCTGGTGACACATTCTCCGGGAACGTTTTAAGATAGTTTGCAGTACGTGTAACGTCCGTCTTTACGACGTTTCACGAGCCAGCTGAAAATTTTCCCCGTTTCCCGCCTCTGCTCTGCTCGGAATCTCGTTTGCAAAGGACGCGTGCGGAATATCGAGACGAGAACAGACTTTTCTACTGACTTTTTGCCAGAATAACTCAAAATACCCGGTGACATGGTTGAACCGCTTGAATTTCTAAAAAATGTCTTCATTCTGGAAATTTTTATTTGATTTATCAACCACTGTAAATAATCAATTTTTTAAACTAAAAATAATGTAAAAAATAAGAAAAGTGGATGTATAATACTGACAGTTAAAATTATGATTAATATTTAATATCATGTTGAGAAATGAAAAATTCCTGAAATTATTATGCATGGGGAAGTATGTAGGTATCGTGGAACATGTTTGAAACTTCTGCGATGAAGTTTTCCTTGTAAGTCTAATACTCTCGCTAAACAGAAAGCTGACATAAGCTTCCAACACGAACGCCAACAACAACATGCTATTAGACATCACGTTGTAACAATTTCAGAACTTTCTATGTGCAAAAACAATTACCTTCGATGTTATTGAATTTAATAAATATGCGACGGTTGGATGCCGATCAGGACAGTTTAATGAAGCTGCTAAAAAGTTCAGTCAAGATAATTAATAACAATTACGTTTCATTTTGTGATGGTGTACTGTTTAATATACTTCGTAGATATTCGTTAAAATTTGTAGGTATTGTATTAGCACGGGTGGTAAATGTCGCGAGCGGTAATTGTCGTATGTGATAATTGTCGCGTGTCACAATCATTAGATTTTGCTTTGTAGCACACTGTAATTTTTATTTGCTGTAAATGTCGCGTGTGATAAATGTCGCATGCGGTAATTGTCGCGTGCGGTAAATGTTCCTTGTGGTAATAGTCGCTTGCGGTAATTGTTGTATGTGATAATTGTCCCGTGTCACAATCATTAGATTTTGCTTTGTAGCACACTGTAATTTTTATTTGCTGTAAATGTCGCGTGTGATAAATGTCGCATGCGGTAATTGTCGCGTGCGGTAAATGTTCCTGGTGGTAATTGTCGCTTGCGGTAATTGTTGTATGTGATAATTGTCGCGTGTCACAATCATTAGATTTTGCTTTGGAGCACACTGTAATTTTTATTTGCAGTAAATGTCGTGTGTGGTAAATGTCGCGCGCGGTAAATGTCGCTTGAGATAATTGCCGCTTGCGGTAATTGTCGTATGTGATAATTGTCGCGTGTCACAATCATTCCTTTTTTCTTTGTAGCACACTGTAATTTTTATTTGCAGTAAATGTCGCGTGTGGTAAATGTCGCGCGCGGTAAATGTTGCTAGCGGTAAATGTGGCTTGAGATAATTGTCGTCTGTAATAATTGTTGCACGTCTATAATTGTTATTGTCATGTATTGTAGTTGTAACTTATCATAATTGTCGCGTGTGGTAAATATCGCGCGTGATAAATGTCGCTTGCAATAATAGTAGCGTGTCATAATCACCACATGGACAATTGTACTAAATAATTTCTCTACAACCTTGCACAATAATTTCCATAATCATACCATGTACTAACTCTTCCCATTCCACGGCAATATAACAAGAGCCTACCTCGTCGCCAAGAAACTTTAATAGTACATCAAGCCTCGACTTGGATAATAAATCCTGAAGGTTTCCGAAGGGATACGAGCGGTTTAGCAGGGTGGGAAAACAGGAAAGAGGCCACATTAAGAGGCGCTGAGCTGGCGACAGCAATCTTCAGGAAAAAATCCGTCGACCCTTCGCGTTTCAAAAAAAAGATCTCGCTAAAAGGTCGTTAAGGTTAATGCACCGCGACAAGGTACGAGTTGTGTAAGTGTCGGTTGTCTGGTTCATTTTCGGGGGTGGTTTAGAGTTGGGGGTGTGTTCGACTAACGCGACAACCTCGACGACTCCTATCGAGAGATCTTTGTCATGGTTGCTTGCACTTTGTCCGATTCGAGTGTTGTGTACACGACTCGAGGAACGATCAAGATATACATGGTAGGTTGGGAAGAGTGGCTCTGAAAAGATATTGACTGAACATGCTATTATGATGCTTTTCCTGCAAAGCGACAATCGGACATTTGATTCTGCTATCACTCGTGTCATCTTTGTCTCCATAAACACAATCTTATCTCTTTATTAATTAGAAAGATACAAGTATTTAGAAGTTGAATCATGATTTTGTAAAATAAGTAATCGATGTGCTGCCATACTCTATCTCGGCCACTTCTGCCTACGTGTGTACAGGCCAAACCGTGCTAGATACGACTTTTTGTCAGAGAAGCAAACTTGCTCAGAATGGGCCAAAACCCCCAGGAAAATTGTGAGAAGTGGTGTAAAGCGGCTGTCTGAGGAGATGTTGATGAGGGCAGGATCCGCTGGCGTCATAAATGCCTATGTAGGTTGCAGCCAAACCGCGCTAGATACAACTTTTTGTCAGAGGAACAAATTTGCTCAGAATGGGCCAAAACCTCCAGGAAAATTGTGCGAAGTAGTGTAAAGCGGCTGTATGAGGAGATGTTGATGAGGGCAGGATCCGCTGGCGTCATACATGCCTATGTACGTTTCGGCCAAATCGTGCTAGATACAACTTTTTGTCAGAGAACCAAACTTTTTTAGAATGGGGCAAAACCCTCAAGAAAATTGTCAAAAGTGCCATAAGGTGTCTGGTGAGGGATATACGGGGGCGGGCGGTGTGTCCCGAGCGAGTGGGTATCTAAATGAACTTCTACGTACAAGGGACGTAGGAGTCCAAATATCAACTGTATATCTTTTTCATTACAGCTGGAAGTAGTCCAAAGCTCGTAGACTGTTTGGAGCTTGTAGAAAGTCCATTAAGTAACGAAAAGTTTGAATAATCGTTTCTGGCGAAAACTTGGAAATAGAAAACGTAGAAAGAGAAACGGGGCGCCGGGGCCGATTATCGGTGAATTAACCATTGAAATCGGCGGTAACGAACACGCGTACAAATCGCACGGCCGCAGAGTTAAGCTCCATTCATCCGTCGTCGAACGTCGCCGTCCTCCTCGCCTCCTTCGAGTACCACCTCCGTCGCGACTACGTGAGATCCGGCGTCACCGCAGGGTTTAAACGGCTTTAAGGATTTCTCTGAAGGCACGAAACGTGCCCTTCGCCACCTCGACGATTCTCTCTTTTTATATAGAATGTAAATTCCGACGGTGGAGTCGCCGGCAACTCCGGTACGTGATAATAAAATTTGTCACCCCGGGATAAATACATTGCGAGATTCCGGGAAAAGGTTGGCGTATTCAGACAGCCGGGCAAATGAATTATCTCCACGAAATATACAGCTAAAGTCATCCTTCTTGATTATATCAGTAACTTTACCTAAACTTTTCTGATGTCCTTTGCCATTTTTGGACGGAGAATGCTACTCGATTCAATATTTAATTGGGTTGATATAGTTTAAGATTATAGGCTTCGTGGTGGTGCATGGTAATTGTCGCGGGTGGTAATTGTAGTGTATAGTAAATGTCGCGTGCGGTAAATGTAGCTTGTGGTAATTGTCGCATGTAGTAATTGTCGCGTGCAGCACATGTCGCGTGCGGTAATTGTCGGGTGTGGTAATTGTCGCGTGTGGTACTTGTCGCATGTGGTAATTGTCGCGTGCAGCAAATGTCGCGTATGGTAAAGGTCGCGTGTGGTATTTGTCGCGTATGGTAATTGACGCGTGTGGTAATTGTCGCGTGTGGTAATTGTCGTATGTGATATTTGTCGCGTGTGGTAATTGTCGCACGTGGTAATTGTCGCGTGCAGCAAATGTCGCGTATGGTAATTGTCGCGTGTGGTAATTTTCGCGTGCGTCAAATGTGACGTAGGTCCAATGTCGCGTGTGTCAAATGTGACGTGGGTCAAATGTCGCGTACGTCAAATGTCGCGTGCGTCAAATGTCGCGTGCGTCAAATGTCGCGTGCGGTAAATGTCGCACGCAGTAATTGACTTAACATCTAAATAACATTCATACGTACACACTCTAGGGTGTTTTCTGGATTATGTAAAGCATTCCTACAACGCTCGAAGTACGTAGAAGCGTTGAATGAAGCCCCATGAAGCATAGTTTCACCTATTGTTTCCATCGGAAACATTTTAATCTGTTGAACAGTGTCGAGTGAAAGGCTTTCGAGCCCCGTTCCAGGGAGGATATTACAACAAGGGATGAGAACGATGAGGTGAATGCGGGATCATCCCGATCCCATACTGTCGCCATGATATATCATAAGTTCCATTATCCGTGCGGTGTTACATTATCGCGGCACGTTTCGGTTTAAAGGCATCCCTCAGGTGAAATAGCCGTTGCCTTTCTCGTCTCCTTCTGTGTACGACGTCGTGTAAATTCAATTTAACTGCTCGAAGGGAAGAGAACGTGTCGCGACTCTTCAACGACCCTTCTTTCCGCTCTTGCTTTTTACTTTTTTCTTCGACAGACCTAATGGGGTAATTATCCGCCTTCTATTCGCTCCTCTAATGCGTTCTCTGCTGTAACGTGCCCCTTTCAACGAATTCACTGCACGATTTTCTTCGGACAAATTTGGATGCCTATAATGTTCAAGATTTTCTGATACACAACCTTTTTATATAATTATTTCTATTTTGATCTAACTCCTCACTCACACCCTTTCAGAAAATGTTCAATATCACCAGCGGCACGAGTCAAATGATAAAATTTCATTTAGTATTATCAGAGACTCCGTGAAGAAACAGAAGAAATAAAATCGATTCGTTTCGAGCCACCCGTTACGATAACAGCTATGTGGATATTAAACGTATTCAGGATGTTTGCACCGGCTATGGGTACGGAATCCCGGTGGAGTGACTTTGTATTAGAGGTCTTCCAATATGGGACCATCTTCTGACCTCTGACCTCAGCGCCCTCCCCTTCGCGCTCCCTCAATCGGCCAACATCCGAACCCCTTTTCCACAGCGTCATACCAGGTTATCCGGCCGGGTATTATGAGCTTAGAAATATCATAATATCGGCGACGTGTTTTCTGGGGATATTGAATTTCGAACAGGCTCGAAGTCGTCGCGAGATTTCCCGTTCGAGGGAACGAAGAAATTCTGGCCCCGTGTTTAGCAACGCAAATGTACTTAAGTCGTTAAATATTTGGAGGCGAAGCGCCGTCGTAAATTCCTCTCGCGATGAATTTGTTTCCGTCGACGTTATTGGATTTCGCGCTGTGTTTCGGCGAAGGGTCGCGAAATTTCAAGGAATTGCCGGCCATTTTCAGAATTTGCTGCCACGCTGTCGGGAAAGGAAACACAGTTGTGTTTGCTGGTGTCTTACCTTCGTTGCATTTTAATGTTTATGCATAAATAGCTTGTACAGATTTTTACATTTCAAAGTAACGCTCAGGTAACTTGATTTTATGGGGAAGTTTCGGTGCATTCGAATTTCGCGCCGTTGAATTTCACTGGATTCAAATTTGGCGCCATTGAGTTTGATGGTTTTCATTAATGACGTCTTAAAAATGTCGTGATATCTTTTCTTCGTTTGATTCTGTTCGATACGATTTGAATTTACCGCGAATTAATTTTGGGAATTTAAATTTGGCGCCGTTGAATATTACTGGATTCATATTTGGCGCCATTGAATTTGATGGGATTTAAAGATGATGCCATTCAAATTTAGTGATTTTCTATTTTATTCGATTTTATTTGATACGATTTGAATTTGGCACGAAACAATTGTGAACAATTTAAATTTGGCGCCATTGAATGTGACTAAATTCGAATTTAGCGCCATTGAATTTGATGGGATTTAAAAATGACGCTATTCTGATTTAGTGATTTTCTATTTCATTCGATTCTATTTGATACGATTTGAATTTGGCGCCATTGAATGTGACTGAATTCGAATTTAACGCCATTGAATTTGGTGGGATTTAAAAATGACGCTATTCTGATTTAGTGATTTTCTATTTCATTCGATTCTATTTGATACGATTTGAATTTGACACAAATCAGTTTTGGACAATTTAAATTTGGTGCCACTGAATGTGATTCGATTCGAATTTGGCGCCATTTATTTTCATGAGATTTAAAAATGACGCTATTCAAATTTGATGATATTCTACTTCATTTGATTCTATTTGGCATAATTCAAATTTGACGCCATTAAATTTAATGTGATTCAAATTTCGCGCCAATCAGTTCCCTTTGAAATTTACATAGTAATAAATGCAATCTTTCCAAATTTGAATGCTGACGAATTGAAACGTATCAAATTTAACTTCAACCAACTTTAAACAATTGCGCCAAATTTAAATCATGTAGAATTAGTCGAGTGGCGCCAAATTTAAATTTTGACAAGTTCAATTGCGCCAAATTTGAATTGTGTTAAATCAAATTGCACCAAAATTGAATTTAATCAAACTGAAACATGTCAAATGAATTATAACCTAGTCAAATTAAATTAGGTGAGTTTGAGTGGCGTCAAATTCAAATCGTATCAAGTTGAATGGCGTCAAATTTAAATAGCATCAAGTTGAATGGCGCCAAATTCGAATCGCGTCAAGTTGAATGGCGCCAAATTCAAATCGGATCAAGCTGAATGGCGCCAAATTCAAATCGCATCAACTCGAATGGCGCCAAATTCGAATCACAATAAATTGAATGGCGCCAAATTCAAATCACATCAAGTTGAATGGCGCCAAATTTGAATCCAAGCAAATTCAATTGTGCCCAATTAAAATTGGAGTAAATAGAATCACCCTGTATCGCTTCATTTGCTACTAAAAAGTGCATAATAAACTACTAATAACGGAAATAAGTTTATCTGCTTCAGTTAGCACCATAATTAGAAAAATCCACTACAATATCCATCACGAGCCCAACACATAACAATAAAATAGTAAATAAAAGACAGCCTTCATTCAGAACCGCCAGTTTCGAGGTCCAAAGAGGCAGAAGAAAAAAGGAACAGTCCTGCGGCCAGGACGCAACTCCAAACGATCTAAAGCGAAGCGCATTAAGCAAATCCTCAAACGCTGACCAACCCTCAATCATCCGCTGGACCAAACGAAATCCACCGGTCGAAACGAAAACAATTTTTCAATCGAGCGTCTGGAAATTGAGTCGGAGAAAGATTGAATCGGGCGTCCGTTGTGACGAGGGCGTACAAAGGACTTCCGGGCATCAGCGTGTGCCCGGCAAGGAGATAACGCGGCGATCGAAAGAGGGAAATTCGCGCGGATGAAAAAGGAAGGACGCTCTTTCCAAACAGAAATTGGATATTGAAAGTCCGCCAAGTATTGCAATCAGGGTCCGGTTAATTGCGTTCTTTGATTTGCACGCGGCCAACTTGTGGAAAACTTGATCCTGCGAATCGCATGCGAAGCTGCACGGACGAAGATGCTTTTCAACTTTAATTCTCTATTTCCTTTTTTTCCAGGTCGCTCAAAGGTAGCTGCTCAAAGACCGTCCGTTGAAAGCGACAGAGGAAGCTGATGAGGAACCGGACGTACCCCATAAATTCACGCGGACAAGTTCCAGAGGGACGAAGGGGGGCGAAAAATTATCGAGCTGGTCTCTTTTGAAACCCTGTCCCTGGACGACGGTTACGATATTTCTTTCGAAAGATTCGCAATTAAGAAGTCTTCGACGCAACCGATTCCACCCGCCGCTCCCAGGGGGCGGTCTATCAAACTTCCGCCTTATATTGACACGAAATGGGGCGAGATTATGCGCTCGCCTCGGCGGAGACGCTGAAAAATAACCTCCCGACGATTTCTGGCCGAGTTGAGCCGATAATTTGCGTTCAGGGGATACTCTTCATGGTCTTAGCAAGTTTCATCTCTGATATGGTGTAACTTTTTGTCAGGACGTAATTCTTCTTGGATTTATGGTGGTTGCAATGGCAAAGGTTGCTTATAGTAGGTTAGTTATATTCGGTTAGATTTCAGTATATTATATGATAAGTTAGGTAACATTAGGTTATGTTATATCAGGTTCTGTTACATTCACGTATCATGTGAAGGTTAGGTCAAATGAAGGTATCATATGAAGGTTAGGTTAGATTATGGTATCATATGAAGGTTAGATCAAATTAAGGTATCATATGAAGGTTAGGTCAAATGAAGGTATCATATGAAGGTTAGGTCAAATTAAGGAATCATATGAAGGTTAGGATTGATTAAGGTATCATATATAGGTTAGGTCAGAATAAGGTATCATATGAAGGTTAGGTCAGATTAAGCTATCATATGAACGTTAGTTCAAATTAAGGTATCATATGAAGGTTAGGTTAGATTATGGTATCATATGAAGGTTAGATCAGATTAAGGTATCATATGAAGGTTAGGTTAGATGAAGGTATCATATGAAGGTTAGGTTAGATTAAGGTATCATTTGAAGGTTAGGATTGATTAAGGTATCATATATAGGTTAGGTCAGAATAAGGTATCATATGAAGGTTAGGTCAGATTAAGCTATCATATGAACGTTAGGTCAAATTAAAGTATCATATGAAGGTTAGGTTATATTAAGGTATCATATGATGGTTAGGTTAGATTAAGGTACCATTTGAAGGTTAGATCAGATTAAGGTATCATATGAAGATCAGGTTACATTAAGATATCATATGGAGATCATGTTACATTAAGGTATCATATCCAGATCAAGTTACATTAGGATATCATATGAAGATCAGGTTACATTAGAATATCGTATGAAGATCTTGTTACATTAAGGTATCATATGAAGATCAGGTTACATTAAGATATCATATGGAGATCATGTTACATTAAGGTATCATATCCAGATCAAGTTACATTAGGATATCATATGAAGATCAGGTTACATTAAGATATTATAAGAAGATCAGGCTACATTAAGATATCATATGGAGATCATGTTACATTATTGTATCATATGAAGATCAGATTACATTAAGGTATCGTATGAATCTTAGGTTACATCACAGTGTCATATGAAGTTCAAATTACATTAGACTATCACATAAAGATCAGGTTACATCAAAGCATCATAGGTTACGCACCAATACCATATCACACGAAGAATATACTACACTAGAGCACCATATAAAAGTTAGAACGAAAACTCTACATTACTCTATAATACCCAACACAGAAAGCACCCCGAAACGCAAATCCAGGAAATCTGAAAAACATCCCGACCATAATCGACAAGTTCCTCCATCCATGATAACAGCTCATGCAACGTGATAACAATTTGGTTCGTGTTCGCCGTGTGCGTGACAGACGAAAACGATTATGCGAGGAGCAAAAAATTCCGACAAAGAACCCTGTTGGTTAGGGTTATGCAGAGGATAGCTCTCGTTGATCGTAGGAAGGATACTCGGTATCCTGGCTTCCGTTGGCCGGTGAAAAAACGAAGGGATTTCCAGGCAAACGAGCCGTGGCCAAGGAACCGAGCCTAATGGGAAGTGGAGGCTTAATTACAGGTTCAGGCGGATATTAAGGGTATGCACGGCAGCTCAGTATAAACGTTGCAGCTGTCGTGTGTGTCTATCGGCCGAAATTGACTACGACACGAGCTGACGGAGGGCGGACGGGTGGAGGGACTGCGACGAAAAGCAGGCGCGGGTTTTGAGGTTAATATTCGAATTTCGATCTCGATTTGGCGCCAAATTCAAATCTTGATCAATTTTTTCGTATTGTATGGAAATAATTTTGAAATATGAAATATTTAAACGCAAGGAATTAAATGGCGCCAAATTTGAATCTAGATAAGTCTAATGGCGCCAAATTTAAATTCTGATGAGTCTAATGGCGCCAAATTTGAATTATGTCAAACAGAACGGCGCCAAATTTGAATCGTGTCGAACTAATTAATACCCTAAATAATATTAAAGTAAAAGTATTTAATACTCCACTGATTAGACCCGTACAGTAGTTCGGTCAAAAGAGAATTCACGAACAAAATACAAATTAGCACCTAATTACCTCTGAAACCATCAAAGGGCCTCACCGAAAGAAAAACTAATTTTTCAAAATTTCACAGCACGTTAATCCCATAACGGATAAATATCCCGGGAAAAACATAAAAGTTTCTTTCCGTGCTCGGCAAAGGATGTTTTCCCGAAAGGCGATCAACAATGCGAAGCAGACTCATTAAATGCTCATAATTCAAGCTCACTGGCAGCTCGAAAATAAACCAATTAGGAAGGTGCGCGAGCGGATATTAAGGATCCGGGCCTGGATGCAACGATATTATCGTCTTTCGCCGAGACGCGCATCAATGGATCCACGGTGTGGTTTTACACGCGTTACTTCGCCGCCTGTAGTAGAAACGGACACACGTAAACAGCCGCGGCAAACATTATTGCGATATTGGACACATAGTCGCACGGACCGGAGCGGTAAGTAAACCTCTTCAGCACAAAGCAAATGGGAACCGTGATGCGACAGGACTGATAGTTGAAACAAGCCTTTGGAGACACTCGGTCTGTGAACCCTGCTGCCACGAATTTTAGTGGCGTTTGTTAGAGTTCACGATTTACCCCTTTTACTACCGAATTTAACGCTGATGGAGAATCTCCACAATCGTTTACAATGTACTCTTTTTCCAGGACATATTTTTTTCTATCATTCACTTTTCAGTTTTTCAGTTTTCAACTTCTAGCTTTTAATCGCTTTTAAAATGTGGGGGTCTGAGAACTTTTTGAGCAGGACTATAATGGTACAAAATAGCCATCTTTGATCATCACGTGACCACCTTCGAGATCCTTGAGCCAAGTGCGCGAAGGCAGCAAGCAGATTGAAGGAAGGATGTGGATGCTACGTAAGTGGAGGAAGTGATTATGCAGTCAGACCAGAAGCTCTCCTTGAAAGACGGATTCCTGGTTAGGGAAGTCAGGTATTCACGGAAACCGAGCTGGGACGTCATCCAACTCTGAAAGCAACAAGGACAATCGTGGTTACCTTGGGATCATTGTGACCCAGCGGCCGAGGCCGAACTTCCTGCGCGGAAAAGGAAATTTTGGCTAACCTCGAGTTGCACGAACAAAAGTTATCGGTTGGTCAAGTTTCACCACGTCATCTTCCGACTATGATATCCGTTTACCTCTAAAGAACAGGAATTTGGGAAATTTAATTCGCCAGAAAAGATTTCTACACATTCATCATCGAACTTCAATCCAATACGCTGGATTACAATTTGTACATTTTCGCACATAAGCGTCCTGTTTCTCTCCCGGTTCTCTTTTTATCATCCGGGATAGATGACAGGAAGGAGGAGCAAGAGAGGAGGAAAAAATCGGATTGTCCAGTTTGTTGGACCGGCAGCGCTGACTCCGCAGGCTCAGCCAGTAAT
This sequence comes from Megachile leachella, assembly GCA_963576845.1. Lineage (NCBI taxonomy): Eukaryota > Metazoa > Arthropoda > Insecta > Hymenoptera > Megachilidae > Megachile > Megachile leachella. The sequence continues at coordinate 6,364,212 of OY756252.1, read as the reverse complement.
ACATCAGGAGCTTACCGACCCCTCAAACGTAAAATACCCATCTAACCCGAACCACCCTCTACCCTGCTACTTTCATCCCCTTTCTGTCCACGTGAATTTCTTCCCTTGTGCTTTGTACACAACTGCGCACACTCGACGCTGGCCAAAGGATGTCTACTGTGTCCTTCACACCTGATGTCGCTCAACATCACGCTTAAACTTCGCAACTATACGCTTAGAACTGTAATCTGAAGTAATAAATTTATACTGTGGTATTAACTGTTTTTAGTTTCAGGTGATAGCTGATAGTACTAAATAGTTTGAATGATGGTTGATGGATGTCAATCATTACTTTTTGCGTTTTGTAAAGTGATAACAGAACGTATTGGTAGGTCATAAGTTTCTATAAGATTTATATTCGCTTTTGTTTTGATTGAACATTTGTTAGTTGTTGTATTTAAACAGTGTTTATAAAATAATGTATCAAGTTATAGGAGATATCAAGTTACAGGGGATATCAAGTTACAGGAGATATCAAGTTACAGGAAATATCAAGTTTCAAGAGATATCAAGTTACAGGAGATATCAAGTTACAGGAGATATCAAGTTACAGAAGATATCAAGTTATAGAATATATCAAGTTACAGAAGATATCAAGTCACAGAATGTATCAAGTTACTTAATGTATTAAGTTACTTAATGTATCAAGTTACCTAATGTATCAAGTTACAGAATGTATCCAGTTACTTAATGTATCAAGTTACTTAATGTATCAAGTAACCTAATGTATCAAGTTACAGAAGATATGAAGTTACTTAATGTATCAAGTTACCTAATGTATCAAGTTACAGAAGATATCAAGTCACCTAATATATCAAGTTACCTAATGTGTCAAGTTACAGAAGATATCAGGTTACTTAATGTATCAAGTTACTAATGTATCAAGTTACAGAAGATATTAAGTTACCTAACATATCAAGTTACCTTATATATCAAGTTACTGAAACTATCAAGTTACCTAATACATTCATAACTCTTTATCCCAGCAGCGAATTCCAAAAACAGCCGTAAGTATTCAGCTTGAAACTAAACACACAAAAATAAATAATATACCACTAAAATAAAATAAATAATAGTGTTCAATATAAAAATGTATAGTAACCTATAAATAGTGAAATAAAGCTAGTGAAGTATCGAAGTATTCAAAATGGCGTCATCACCATGAGATTCGAATAGAAAATTAATCGAAATAAAGTCAGCGGCGTTTAATAGCCACGAAAACAGAGATGAAGCCTGCTCGACAAGCTGTGCAACTTCCTACCATCGACGAGCGCGAACAATATTAATCAGTGTGAAGTACCGATAATAGTTATTACCGTTAGAGGCTCAGAACGTAACGCTTTCCAAGCCTTTAATCAGATTACGCGACGAGTGACATTTGGAAGCTCTCGGTCGCCTTGAAACAAAAGCAATACGAAGCAAAATTTTCAACGGAAAAAGAAAAACGTCCACCATTTTACGGCGCTGAAACTACGTCATCAGGACTTTTCCGTTTAAACAATTAAACTCTTACGACATCTGACTATTTCGTAGTATTTATAGCGGGGCGTTACATAATTATCTTTAATTATTAATCGCTCTCGGTCTACTTGACGGAGTATTGATTCTTTTATGAGTTGTCGAAGTTTAAAATCTGTTTTTTAATAATTGTGTGCGTTGACTTTTATTGATCGTAGAATTCTGTAGAATATTCTTTAAATACTAATCTGTAGTGCACGTAGAAATTCGTTATTCAGCTGATTTGCATAGAAACTCATTTTCAGGTTGCATAAATATTCTACTTGTTCAAGGAAGGTTTTACACAAGTACGAAACTCGAATAATTTTAATAATTAAACTTGAATAAATTTTAATAATTTTTTTTATGTTAATGCACGCATTTTTATACTATTTCTTACACATTTAAAGAATATCAACCAGATCGTTAAAAATGAGGGGTAGTATTTATAAAACTCTTGAAAATCAGGTTCTGTGAAACCTGTAATATTTTAAGAATACTAACTAGAATTTCCAAGAAAAAGATCGCTTAAAAAGTGGTTGGTATATTTACGCAACGAAATGAAGTTATTGCCGGAAATAATTCCATGTCCAAGGAAAAATATAAGACGCAAGTAATAATTTATGAAAGTTCTCAAAAATGTATGCAGCATTTGTACAAAACTAGAGTATGAAAATTTTATTTAGAACATCCGAAGAAACTACCTGGAATAATAATAAGTTTCATTATGTATTTACTACCATAACTTCTGAACCTAACCTCAAATTTTAAGCTGGCTGCACCTGTTGCATAAAATGTATCATAAACGAATAAATGTATACGTAAAATACGAGTAGTCGAAGCTACAGGGTGTTTCACAATTAGTGTAGGTCAAATGGAGGGTGGTTGACATGATTCTGAATAAAATTTTCCTTTGCGAAAATGTGGTGTGAAGCTCCATTTTTGAATTATTAAGGAAAAATGCGGAGCAATTAGAGCGAGAGGATTATTACGCGTTGGATTACTACGCGTTGGTTAACTACGCGTTGGATTACTACGCGTTGGTTAACTACGCGTTAGATTACTACGCGTTGGTTAACTACGCGTTAGATTACTACGCGTTGGTTAACTACGCGTTAGATTACCACGCGTTGCATTACTACGCGTTGGATATCCACACGCTGGATTACTACGCGTTAGATTACCACGCGTTAGATTACCACGCGTTAGATTACCACGCGTTAGATTAGCACGCGTTAGATTCCTATGCTTAGAATTACTACGCGTTGCATTACTACGCGTTGGACTACTACCCGTTGAATATCCACACGCTGGATTACTACGCGTTGGATATCCACACGCTGGATTACTACGCGTTAGATTACCACGCATTAGATTCCTACGCTTAGAATTACCACGCGTTGCATTATTACGCGTTGGATTACTACGCGTTGAATATGCACGCGCTGGATTACTACGCGTTGGATATCCACACGCTGGATTACTACACGCTGTATTACTACGCGTTGGATTACTACGCGTAGGATTACCACACGTTGGATTACTACGCGTAGGATTACCCCGCGTTCCATTACCACACGTTGCATTACTACGCGTTGGATTACCGCACGTTGGATAACTACGCGTTGTCCGAAGCTGCTTCTCGCGTCTGCGCATGCGTCTCGCGCTCTGATTGTTCCGCGTTTCTCCTTAATAATTCAAAAACGGTGCTTCATACCTCATTTTTGCAAAAGGAAATTTTATTCAGAATCACGTCAGCTACCCGCCAATTCAGGGATCTAATTGTGAAATACTAATTGTGAATCACGCTGTATATTATAACTCTAGTGCAAATTTATCATCGCAAAAAATACAAAATGAAGAATTTTAAAATATAATTTTGAGTCTAAGATCTACCTTGAAAAGCACCGAAACTCCCCCAAGAAGTTCAAAGGCACCAATACGTTCCAATGCAAATATGAAAGTTCCACAGTTTTATCACTTATGACTCCCCCGAAAGAAGTCCCGATCCCACGATCGATAATTATTACAGCGATGGTCCACTCGCATAATAATCGAGCTCCTCACAAAGGACCCGGCTGTCGTTACGAATAAATTAACCAAATTGCACGGGCCAGAGTGGACTGCATTATTATTCGCGGGGTTGCAGGTGCGCTTCCCCCTTTGCGTCGCTCCCATGACGAGGAGATGTCTGGGGTCTTAACAAATCTAATTCTCCGTTTCCCGAGCCGAGACAGCCAGCTTTCGCCACACTTTTCACCCCCTTACGTGTCCAACCCCCTCAGAAATCACCCTCCTGCCTGCCTACGGTCTTATCCATTGCCGCATCGAGATTTCAAAGCATTGATAAAGAAGACTGCATTCACCCTGTCTTCCTGTGACCGAGGGGTTGCCAGAAAGACGATCTGGGGATGGTGAAAAAGTGGCGGGAAGACACAAAGAGCTTCGAGGCTACCTGGGGGTAGATTCTAATGATGCTGCCTGTACCCCACGGCTACCTTCGATACAAACCTCTCGCACCTTTCTACCCTTCTACAGGGTAGAATTTTTTTATTCAGGGTTAAACATTCGCGGGAGTGTTTATGAATAGGGAAATTTGATTTTGGCGCGAAACTTGTAGAATTCAAATGTAGTTCAATATAATAATTTTTGTAATAAACAAAGGAGATTTGGTTTTCAAAAATGAAGTACTTTAAACAAAAAAAAAAACTTTAATTTTTACAATGTACAATTTTGTCTGGGTCTGTCTAATGATGGGATGTATTCTCTAGGAAAAATAATTAATTGACAATGTAATAAATGTTATTTATGAAAATTTATTTATTAAAATATTAATACTAAATGTTTCTCTAAATTTCTCTAAAAATTTTATTGTTAATAATTATGTTAAATAATAATTTAAAAACTATGATTAACCCAATGTTTTATAAAATTTCCTTAAAAGTGATGTTAAATAATAATTTAAAAAATATGATGAATCCAATACTAAATGTTTCATAAAATTTCCCTAAAAATGATGTTAAATAATCATTTTAAAAATATAATTAACCCAATACTAAATATTTCATAAAATTTCCCTAAAAATTTATTTCTTAAAAATGATGTTAAATAATAATTTAAAAAATATAATGAATCCAATACTAAATGTTTCATAAAATTTCCTTAAAAATTTATTTCTTAAAAATGATGTTAAATAATAATTTAAAAAATATGATTAACCCAACGCTAAATGTTTCATAAAATTTCCTAAAAAATGATGTTAAATAATAATTTGAAAAGTAAGATGAACCCAATATGAGAATCAAATGCCTGAATATTTATGGTGATACAAGTTTGTAGTAATCAAAGTTGTTTTGTTGTTTGTGCCCGGTGTTTCCTCGGTTTTAAGGGTAAGGCTTTGTCGTTGAAACATTTAATGAAACCACGGTGCTTCGCACGTGGCAAATCTCTTATAATTCCTGGGATTTAAAACCTTGAAATCTCTTCCAGGTAAATACAATCCACTTTGCCGCTAGCTGGGTATTTATTCTTGGTTAGGTTGTTGTACGTTTCACATGATTAAAATTTCAATCCTTGGCGAAGCTCCTTTCATTTCGGGTGCTCTCTTAATTTCATCGCATCTTCAAAGTAAATTCATCTGTGACCAGTTTTAAATAACTGATTCACTCTTATAAACAAACTATCTAATCTTAATTAATGTAATATTACTCTATTTCATTTAGCAAATATTATAATTTTATTTACATTCTTTGATTGACAAAATAGGGTCAGTGTTATTGTTTACAAAAATCATTTACAATAAATGTTTTTTTAAAAATATACTAAGTGCATGAAATTTTATAAAACATAAAACTTGAAATAAATTTTCTGCTTCAAAATAAAATTATTTAACCAAAAAAAATACAGTAACTTGTTAAAAAAATTTTAGAAAAAAATTAAGAACAATATTGTTAAAAGTGTAAAACTATCTTTACACAAACTTGAAATATTTACAAAAATATAATAAAAAAAATGAAAATCAGAAAGCATTCAAGTTTACAATTTTTAATTCTGCAAGGTACATATTTAAAATATTTTTGAACATTTCTGAATATAAATAATTTAATGTATATCTAAAAAAAAATATAAAATTAAAGTAAAAGATTACACGATTAATTTACAAATTCCTCAAAAAGTTATTTGTTCAAAAAATTCAATATGTTATAAATTTGAATTCTGTGTTTGTTAAAATCAGTAAGATTGAAAGAAGAGCGTCCATTTTGTCGAACAGAGTCCAGCTTGAGCCCCCGAATTTTTTCTGCACAGCTTTCGCGAAGGATTTCGGAATCGAGGCACGACGAGCCGGGTTGAAAGGCTTTTTAAATAAACCGATTATCATTCGCAGCATCGTAATTGCGAACGAAGCGGGCGTCGAGCAGCGTGGAACGTTCACGAAAACACACGTCGCATCTGATGCGACAGTCAACTGGCGAACAACGTACGCGCTCACCCATTTGCCGGCCATTATATCAAAAGCCATTAAACTAATCAATGTTACAGGCTGACGATCATATTTCCAGCGAATATAGCGTTTTAACACTTTCTTAACAACTTGTCGATTTTATTTTTAACGTAAATACAACGATTTATATTATGTATTCGTCAGAGATGTTGGTCTTTGAAGTATGTGGAGATTTGTGTTTGGTTCCAATTTTAAAGGAAGAAATGTAGATAGAAATTTTTTTTATTTACTGTTTCATTAGTTGGTTTCCTTACTTGGAATTGTTAATGAGTTTTAACAGGGCTTAGATCGAGTTTCATCAAGTTTCATGTGAAATTATGAGGAAAGAGTTGTAGAAGCATTGTACTGTACGTTTTGTAGATTTTAATTGTTTGTATAGAATTATGTATGGTTTAAGAAAAATCTTAAGAAAAAAAAGGTAAAAATTCAGTAATATTAGGGTCAAAATCTCAGAAAAGCGGAGTAAGAGGCTTCCCGAGTAACTGCGCATGCGCCACCTATTCAACATGGCGTCTAGTGGCGCAACGATTGCGCATGCGCAGTGCGTACAGCGCCACCTATCCAACATGGCGTCCAATGGCGCAACGATTGCGCATGCGCAGTGCATACAGCGCCACCTATCCAACATGGCGTCATGGAGTAACAAATATCCACCTTTATAAGCCATTAATTACTTTTAAATACAATTTATACTAATACTTTCAATTTTAATTTTCATTTGTAATATTTAAATATACTTGCCCATTTTTATTTTTATTTATAACTCTCAAATTGGTGTGTTTATTAAATTTAATTGACAAGAGTAATTTTTAAATGTAGTTCCTAAGTAAAATTTTTAAATGCAATTCTTAAATGTAATTTTTTAATGTAATTCTTAAGTAAAATTTTTAAATGCAATTCTTAAGTGAAATTAATAAATTTAGTTCTTGAATACAATTCTTAAATGTACTTCTCAACTTTAATTTCTGTTTGTAACTCTCAAATTTGTATATTTATTAAATTTCATTAACAAGAGTAATTTTTAAATGTAATTCTTAAGTGAAATTTTTAAATACAATTTTTAAATGTAATTTATAAATTTAGTTCTTGAATATAATTCTTAAATGTACTTCTCAACTTTAATTTCTGTTTGTAACTCTTAAATTTGTATATTTATTAAATTTCATTAACAAGAGTAATTTTTAAATGTAATTCTTAAGTGAAATTTTTAAATGCAATTCTTAAATGTAATTTTTTAATGCAATTCTTAAGTAAAATTTTTAAATGCAATTCATAAGTGAAATTTATAAATGTAGTTCTTGAATATAATCCCTAAATACACTTCTCAATTTTAATTTCTCTTTGTAAACTTTAAACGTAAGTATCATGCACATTTATTAAACTCAATATTCAAGTGCTATTCATACATTTAATTCTTGAACAAGATACAAATTTATACCAATCCATAAAAAAATCCCCATAGAAAAGTCCCTTCATGCAATATTAATGTATTTAAGTTCGAAATTTATGCGGTTTAAGAGAAAATTGTCTCCAGTGTTTGCGTTCTTTCATTCCTTCAAGAACCCACAGGCTCTACGTGTATTCTGATCCCGTGTATCAGTGTCGACTCGTTTCTGATGAAGTAAACTGCAGTGTTTGCGCAAGGATGGCGACAAAATCCCGTGTACACCTGAAGGCTAACATCAAGCCTGGAAAAATGTAAAAACCTCAGCTCGAAATTCTCGCTTCCCATAAACTACTTATCCTAAAAGTATTTTTCTGAAGATCAAAAATCTTGTTACCTTTCTCATGATGGAAGATGAAATATTAGTTTAAAACGTTTGAACAATATAAAATTTATTATAATTTTCTGTGTTGCAGTAATTAAACAGTATATTAATTTCTTTTATCAATTTTTCAGTATTTATGTATTATTTTAAATTAGCGTACCTAACCTATCTAATCTACCTAACCTACCTAAGCCATCTAACCTACATTACCTAACCTGATACACCTAACACACCTAACCTACCTAACTTACCTAACCCACCTAACCCTCTTAACTTACCTAACCTAACCTACCTAACCTACCTAACACACCTAACCCACTTAACTTACCCAACCTAACATACCTAACCAACCTAACTTGCCTAACTTAACCTACCTAACTAACCTAACCTAACATTAGAAACTTGAGTGTTCAAGTTAAATTGTCAAATTTAAAAATCTCTTATGTATTTATATAGTGTAGTAGATAAATATAAATGCGATTAAAATAAAAAAATGTTGAATGTTTAATATTTGAGTATAACACTTAAATTGATTTATCAATAACTTCCAATGCGAAATCTTCGATACAGGCCTTCACTAATTGTTCCATCCCCCAGTAACCGCATATCTTCCCCTCGATTACGTTCGTTTTCTTCCTTTTGATAGACCGCCATTAATAAGCTCGCGAGAGAAATATTCCCGCGATAAGAGCGATTAGACAGCTCGTTCGATAGAAACGTTGTTCCGTTGAATGGCACAGAGAGGCAGCGCGATAAAACGGGACGAAGAGCCCGAGAAAGGGATACGGATAGCAATGGTATAAGGAAAGGGATGAGCGAGAGAGCCGAGCACACCCACCGAGATCCTCAGATAAAATATCCAATTTAAAGTTTCATCGTAATTTTACGATTCTTGAAAGTAAATTAATAGTATTATCTGCCCTCGGACCACCCCTTCCTTACCTGCCGGTGTCATCTCCCGCTTTTCATACGACCGGGGGGTGCAACCGCCTCGTGGGGCTACGCGAAAGGAACTTCGAAAATAAGCAGCCTATTAGTCATTACCCGCCACCCTTATCGGTAGGCGTTCTGAGATCTTTCTGCGGGAGGATGAAAGTTCCTCAGGGGTGGTTCCGACGCTTCCAAACTTTTAAAATAGAACATCATTATTTACGCAGGGCACTTCAAATTACTGCTGAAGATTATGGATTCTATCGAGTTTTGGTTTAAGGTTGTCTGTAATTTTCTGTGTTTTGGAGTTGTGGTTATTTTGGGTAAGTCTGGGATTTTTAAGATTTGTGGACGGGAGAAATTATTTGACTGGGACCATTAAATTCATTCGAAATTCTGCAGAATAAATGGGATAAACTGTTAGAGGGATAACAATATTGTGACGCACTCATGACGCATACTAAAACTTGATAGACCACATTTGTATTTGCTGTAATTCAATTTTGGGATCACTTATAATTTTGTTCAAGTCAAAATGAGCATAGTGATCGTATGAGTATAGAAGCCTAATCTAATCTACAATAGTTCAGTTTCATTTAATGTAACTTAACTCATCTTGCACTAGGTTAACCTAACTCAAATTATTTTACAGTAAATGAACATTAACCTTATTTAATACTAAAAGCTTAATGCAACCTAACATACATTATCTTACATTAATTTAACCTAACCCAAGTTATTTTAGACTATATTGATCTAACCCAATTTAATATAAAAAGGTTAATTTGACCTAACCACAATTATCTAACACTAATTTGATCTAACCCAAATTACTTTACACTATATTAACCTAACCTAAATTATATAACACTAATTTGAACTAACCCAAATTATTTAATACTAAATCGACCTAACCCAATCTAATATAAAAAGTTTAATTTGACCTAACCTCAATTATCTAACACTAATTTGACCTAACCCAAATTATTTTACACTAAATTAACCTAACCTAAATTATCTAACACTGATTTGACCTAACCCAAATTATTTTATACTAAATTGACCTAACCCACTTTAGTATAAAAAGGTTAATTTGACCTAACCTCAATTATCTAACACTAATTTGACCTAACCCAAATTATTTAATACTAAATCGACCTAACCTAAATTATCTAACACTAATTTGATCTAACCCAAATTATTTTATACTAAATTGACGTAACCCACTTTAGTATAAAAAGGTTAATTTGACCAAACCTCAATTATCTAACACTAATTTGACCTAACCCAAATTATTTAATACTAAATCGACCTAACCTAAATTATCTAACACTAATTTGATCTAACCCAAATTATTTTATACTAAATTGACGTAACCCACTTTAGTATAAAAAGGTTAATTTGACCAAACCTCAATTATCTAACACTAATTTGACCTAACCCAAATTATTTAATACTAAATCGACCTAACCTAAATTATCTAACACTAATTTGATCTAACCCAAATTATTTTATACTAAATTGACGTAACCCACTTTAGTATAAAAAGGTTAATTTGACCTAACCTCCATTATCTAACACTAATTTGACCTAACCCAAATTATTTAATACTAAATTGACCTAACCTAAATTATCTAACACTAATTTGAACTAACCCAAATTATTTTATACTAAAGTGACCTAACTCAATTTAGTATAAAAAGACTAATTTGACCTAACCTCAATTATCTAACACTAATTTGACCTAACCCAAATTATTTTACCCTAACCTCATCTAACCTAATTTAACATAAAAAGCTTTCAACGTTCTAGCAATAATAACTGTGACCATCGACAAAATTGTAGGTTAGGTACTCGTCGAATAGCAAGAATAATAATTGAAAGGGCAAATGTGATACAATTATACATTAAATCGTCCAGATTCGAACCGGAAGCATTAGTTACCGAGTAAACGCGGTGTGCAAGTGACAGTAAGACAATCGCGCTTTCTAAACCCACCTGCAGACACAGGCGATCCGTAAGTGTTTCATGTGAATCCAGCAGACTTATATCTGGCTGTTACATATGAAAGGTGTTGGCAAGCTTAGCGGAAGTCAGTAGCAGACCATCTTCACGGCAAATATATGAGCCGTATCTGTAATTTTTATCCCTGTTCGTATTTTTATCCTCTCACGTTTCTGCCATTTATTTTCCCTGTCATTCGTGATATATTTTCCATTCGGATGAACTTAACTGCCGTATCTTTCCGACATTTTTTTCAAGGATGTTTAACGGACTCGATACATTTACTGTTATTAATATCGTTATTAACGTTGTTATTGTTTTAATAGAATTAACTGGTGTGAGTTGTAGTTTTATGGTAGGAGATGTTTGCCACGTTTGCAGGAGTTTATTTTCGAATGCTGTTGAGTTCGATGATAAATACGTTCGATTTAATTTGTAAAGGATATTGAAATACGTGATTTTAATGATATGAGAGAAGTTTCCCGATATGAAAAATGAAATAATACAGGGAATGAAATACTGTTTTATGTCGATTAAATACCAATTTGATAACAATTTAATATCAATTCGATAGCTGTTATTTAATATCAACTGAGAAGCATAAAAATTATTTGCAGTGATTGCAGAAAATTTTCAGAGAAATTTCAGTGGTGTTCAATTATGTGATAAAAGAAATTCAACCTAACCTGATATAGTTCTGCTTAATCTAATCTAAGCTAAATAAATTTATTCTAAGCTAATGTAACATAAATCGTAGTTAGACTAATTCAACCTAACGCAACTATTTAAAAAAGATTAATCTAACCTAAATTAAATGAGCTTATGCTAATTTGAACTAACATAAATCGTCTTTAAACTAATCTAACCTAACCCATCTAATTAAAAAAGGTTAATTTAACCTAACCTAAATTGTATTACGCTAATCTGACCTAACCTAAATCGTATTACACTAATTTAACCTAACCTCAATTTACATTTGGCTAATTTAATCTAACCTCAACTGTACACAGTGTAATTTAACGTAACTTAAATCTAACCCAGACCTAACCTAAACCTTACCTAAACCTAACCTAAAGCTAACCTAAACCTAACCTAAATCTAACCTAAACCTAACCTAAAGCTAACCTCAACCAAACCTAACAAAAACCTAACCTAAAATTGAGAAATTCAAAATTAGGTAAATTGGAGAATTGTAAAATTGTAAAATTGTAAAATTGGGAAATTCAAAATTAGGTAAATTGGAAAATTGAAAAAATCAAAATTTGCTAAATTGGAAAAGTGGAAAATTAGAAAATTGGAAAATTGGAAAATTGGAAAATTGGAACATTAGAAAATTGGAAAACTGGAAAATTGGGAAATTCAAAATTTGGTAAATTGAAAAATTGAAAAATTGAAAAATTGAAAAATTGAAAAATTCAAAATTTGCTAAATTAGAAAAGGAGAAAACTGGAAAATTGGAAAATTCAAAATTTGCTAAATTGAAAAAGTGGAAAATTGGAAAATTGAAAAAAAGGGAAAATTAGGAAATTCAAAATTAGGTAAATTGGGAAATTGAAAAATTGGGAAATTCAAAATCAGGTAAATTGGAAAATTGGAGAAATGGAAAATTGGGACACCTAACCTAACTTAAACACCTAACCCAAACCTAACCCAAACCTAACCCAAACCTAACCCAATCTTGCTCTAACCTAACCTAATCTCAAATTACTTTAACCTAATTTGACCTAACCTCAACTTACACCCACCTAACTTAACCTAACCTAATTTCAAACGTTTGCTGATTTATCTTTAAAATGTCACAATTGCAAAATTTATAAAATAATTTGAAATTAATTTGAAATAAACAAAATTGATCATAAAAATGTAATTACTGTATTAAGTTAAATCGTAAACGTACCTGTTGTGTACAGTTCAAATGATTCGGATTACTCATAAAGTTTCCTATAAATTGATGGGTTCGTTATCTTTGCGAGAAGTAAATTAATGGATATTAAATTGATAACGACCGAAAGCAATTATCGGTGCTGAATATTGGGGGAAAATTAGAGTGTGAAGTGATGAAACAGCTGATATAAATTTCTGTGGATTAGTACATATAGAAATTGCTTTATACGATCCGATTTTGCTCATTTGTTATTAGTATCAATGCAATCGTATTTTTCTGTTTCATGCTGTTATTAAAAATTCAATTTAAAATATTGCGGTTGCCAGATTATTTTATTGGAAATACATTTCATATAATTCATTTTTTGAAAGTTTGAAAATTTGTGAAATTCAAGATTTGTCAGTCGTAAATTTTCAAGCTCGAAAATTTTTTTTGGAAATTCATTTATTATTGTTTTTTAGTCAATCAAAAATTAAGCAACCTTGAGACTTATCGATTTATACATTGAAAAATTGAAATTTATAAATTAATAATTTGGGACCTCACAAATGAAAAAAATCTGAAGGTGAAGTTATTAAATAACATAACAATTAATGACAAATAATCTGATAAATAATAAGAAGAATGCTCCACAACCTTCATACAAATCGCAAGAAGCCAATAAAAAGGTATATGCATTTCGGAATATAAGCTGACTTAAAAAACGCGGTAGAAAAGAAAAATGGCGATGGAGAACCGGAAACGCGTCGCTTGGCCGGGATTTCGTTGCTCACGTTTCCGGCAGAAATTTCCTCGTCAGCGTCGAGTGACAGACGGCAAAGTCAACGGGCGTCTTTCCTCCTCGTCGGCATTGATTGAAGTTTGTCTTCCGTCAGGGAATCAAGATCGTCACGCGACGGAAGTCGCGCCGGGACCGTTATTCCATTACGCACGTCGCGTGTCTGCTGTCAAATAAGGCCAAAGGAAAAAACCTGCGGGAGTTAAAGCGCGATGAACCGCGGGATGCAGATGGGATACAGGGAAACGCGGTGAATACCAATTTATTTGGGGAGCGACTCGATCGTGAAGGATGCGGATTTTCAATGCTTGCTTTATGACGGTGTTCACGCGATTATGTGATGCAATAAACAAGTTTAGTAATTTTTAGATTTGGAAATTTGGGGTTTGGGGTCTTTTTTACAGGCGATAGTTTGGAGATTTATAGATTTTAAAAGTTTTAAGTTTCTAAGTTCTTAATTTCACTGATTTTTGAGTTATGAGAGTTACAATTTCCCTAGGTCTCAAGGTTCTAAATTTGCAATTTCCCTAGATCTCAAGGTTTTAATTCTGAAATTTCCCTAGATTTCAAAGGTTCTAAATTTACAATTTCCCTAGTTCTCAAGATTCTAAATATCTAATTTCCCTAGATCTCAAGGTTTCAATTCTACAATTTCCCTAGATTTCAAAGGTTCTAAATTTACAATTTCCTTAGTTCTCAAGATTCAAAATATCTAATTTTTCTAGTTTTCAAGGTTTTGATTCTGAAATTTCCCTAGATTTCAAAGGTTCTAAGTTTACAATTTCCCTAGTTCTCAGCATTCAAAATATCTAATTTTCCTAGTTTTCAAGGTTTTGATTCTAAAATTTCCCTAGATTTCAAAGGTTCTAAATTTAGAATTTCCCTAGGTCTCAAGGTTCTAAATTTGCAATTTCTCTAGTTCTCAAGGTTTCAATTCTGTGATTTCCCTAGATTTCAAAGATTCTGAATTTAGAATTTCCCTAGTTCATAAAGTTCTAAATTTGTTGTAAACATGTAAATTCTAAATTTACAATTCTACAATTTATCTAGTTTTCAAATCCTGAAATTCTCAAATTTAAAAATTCCACAATCTTCAAATCTCTAAATACTCAAATCCGTAATCCCCTAGATTCCTAAATTCCGAAATTCCCTAGGTGCTTAAATTTCCAAATTTTGAAGTCCCTAAATTTCTAAAGCCTTAAATTCCCTAGAATCTTAAAATCCCCAAATTCGCAAATCCCTAGACTCTTAAATTTCTAAATTTCTAAATTCCCTAGATTCCTAAATTTCCAAATCTTAAAGTCCTTAAGGTCCTTAATCCCTAGATTTCTAAATTTCTAAATCTCCAAATTCCCCAGATTGTTAAATTGCCAAATCGTGAAATCCCTAAATCCCTTAAACCCTTGATTCCTAAATTTCTAAATTTCTAAATTCGTAAATTCCCTAGATTTTCAAATTTGCAAATTTTAAAGTTCCTAAATTCCTTAATCCCTAGATTCCTAAATTTCTAAATCTCCAAATTCCCTAGATTGTTAAATTGCCAAATCGTGAAATCCCTAAATCCCTTAATCCCTAGATTCCTAAATTTCTAAATTTGTAAATTCCCTAGATTGTTAAATTGCCAAATCGTGAAATCCCTAAATCCCTTAATCCCTAGATTCCTAAATTTCTAAATCCCCAAATTCCCTATATTCTTAAATTCCCCAAATCTTGAAATCCTCAACATAAATATACTAAATACAAGTGTCCTATAAAAATATAACTCTCACAAATCATACCACAATATATCTACCGCACCATTTACAAGAACACGAATTATACATATTACCATACATACCCCGACGTTTATTATCAAGTCAAATGACGATTATTTAAGATTCCCCTGTAACGTAGCCATGTAACCGTCTTGTCGATCATTTAAAATGAATTCCATCAGGAAATTTGATCTGGGATCGACTCGGTCACGCGAGAAGCTGTTCGTCCATTATCCGAGCCGTGGCACGGTATCCATTTTATTCCAGACGCAAGAAGATGGAAGCATAATCGTTCCTCATGCGATTGTTCGTTCTTCCCCGTGGACTTCGTTTGAAATTCTATGCATTCGGGAACGAGGATGAATATTCAGACGAAGACGACGCGACGCTGCCCGAAGCATCTGCTTGCAGAAGCGCTAATTAACGGTAAATACTCGAAAATCTTCTTTTATTGCGTCACGTTTTTATTTACTCGCTTCTCTATTCTTTTACTTCGACGATAAACTTTTAATCGTGTGCGAATTATTTTGCTTTTTTTGTAGGTTTGAGATAATGGAGGTTTTTTTGCAAAATTGGATTTTTTATGCAATTTGGAAATTTTTAGATTTTGGGGTTTTGGGGTTTGAATTTTTGGGTTTGGAAAGTTTTTAATTTTCTAACTTTTCAATTTTTTAATTTTCCGATTTTCCAATTTTCCAATTTTCCAATTTTCCAATTTTCCAATTTTCCAATTTTTCAATTTTCCAATTTTCCAATTTTCCAATTTTCCAATTTTCCAATTTTCCAATATTCCAATTTGTAAATTTTCCAATTTCTCAAGCATCTAATTTCCCAATTTCCTAATTTTTCTAATTTCCCAACTTTCCCGAATTTCCCCAATTTCTGAAAATTTCAGACTTTCCCAAATTTCCCCAATTTCCCAAATTTTCCAATTTCTCAAGCATTTAATTTCCCAATTTTTCAATTTTCCAATTTTCCAATTTCTCAAACATCTAATTTCCCAATTTCCTAATTTTCTAAATTTCCCGACTATCCAATCTCCCAATTTCCCAAATTTCCAAGACAAATTTTCATTTCATCCCTCACATTAAAAATCAATAATAACCTTTCCTTGCACGTTCACCTAGCGACGCATTTTATCATAACGTAACATAAGTTTATTACGTCGGTGAAATATTAACATCAATCTAGACACTTCCTTTGTCCCTTTTTTCTCTCGATTACATTTTATTTGCCGTAAATAGCGAAGATACTAGGTTGACGATAAGAGCCGCTGTAACGTTCTGGCGGAAATTGTGTATGAAACGATAATACCGTTATAAAAGTTTTATCGGATAATATTATTTAGCGTCTTATCCAGATTTTTATCCGAGGTCCCTTGTATATTGTCGGCTGGGTAGTTTCGTCGTATAATATCCTTGGATTAAGGATCGTAAGTCGATTATATACTTCGCCAACGTCGGCGTATTTACCGTGAAAAATTAACACGAAATGTGATTAGGGAGGGGGGTAGTCGAGCAGATGGTATTATTAATTTTTTAAAGTTGAAGGGGTGTGGAGACGTGAAGAAATTTTGTGAGAGACGATCTTTGCATTTAACCCTTTCACTGTCAGACAAATTTATTTACTGGAACCTTTAAAGATTTTCCACTTTTCCAATTCTTCTTCTTTCTAATTTCAAATTTTTCTATTTTCTGATTATTCAATTTGACAATTTTTTAAATTTCTAATTTGCGAATTTTGCAATTTTCCAATATTCCAATTTTCCAATTTTCTAATTTCAAATTTTCCTATTTCCCAAATTTCCGAAATTCTAATTTTCCATTTTCCCAATTTTCCCATTTTTCAATTTCACAATTTTCTAATTTCAAATTTTTCTATTTTCCAATTTCCCAAATTTCCAAAATTCTAATTTTCCATTTTCCCAATTTTCCAATTTTCCAAATTTCCAATTTTCCAATTTTCCAATTTTCCAATTTTCCAATTTTCCAATTTCACAATTTTCCAATTTCACAATTTTCCAATATCACAATTTTCCAAATTTCCAATTTCACAATTTTCCATTTTCCCAATTTTCCCATTTTCCAATTTTCCAATTTTCCAATTTTCCAATTTCACAATTTGACAATTTTTCAATATTACAATTTTCCAAATTTCCAAATTTCCAATTTCATAGTTTCACAATTTCACAATTTCACAATTTTCCATGTTCCGAATTTTCCTATTTTTCAATTTCCCAAATTTCCAATTTTTCAATTTCCCAACTTTCCAATATCACAATTTTGCAATTTCACAATTTTCTAAATTTCTAATTTTCCAATTTTCCAATTTCATAATTTGCCAATTTCACAATTGTCCAAATTTCTAATATTTCCTCCGCCATTTCAAAATTATCATCTTTTTGATGCAGTGCATATGCAATATACAATGTAAATGCATAGAATATTATATCGCATGTTATTAATACTAGAATTATTTAATAATTTCGCAATAGCATAATAGAATGCTAGTATAGTAGTATAAGACCTACCCTTACCCTCACCCTTCGGACAGGGGTGGTTCCGCGTTTTCGTGGCTGTCGCTCCACGAGGGGCGAGGAGAAGAATATTAAAGGAAACGTCAGGATACGCGCTTTCATATTTCGACGGCGTATCGCACGCAGCTCTGGCGAGGGGTGCACGTGTGTGCACACGAGGGGCTCCAGAAGAAGCAGGCTTCTGAAAGCGAACGTCGCGAATTCGTATCAGAGGATATGCGAGAGCGGCTGTGCTCTCGGAATGAGTTCAAAGACCCTCCACGGCCATCTTCTTTCATCCGAATCCTGCCACCCCTCCATTTCGGGTGAAATCGAAACGCACGATCTTGGAATTTCTTTAAGGATACTGTTCAATTTCTTTCTGGTTCTTCGGGCGATGAGGAATTCAGCTGTTTCTGGGGTTAATTGTGGTAGGGGATGATTGGAGTGTTTTATTGGAGAGAGGGATTTAGGGTGTTTCATTGTTGAGGGGGATGATTTAGGGAAGTTTAGTGTTGAGAGGGAAATGTAGGGTGTTTTATTGTTGAGGGGGATGATGTAGGGTATTTTAGTGTTGAGAGGGGTGGTTAGGGGAGGTTTATTGGTAACAGGGGCGATTTGGGGTAGTTTAGTGTTGAGGGGTATAATTTTATGTATTTTGCTGTTGGAGGGGTGATTTGGGGCGTTTAAGGGAGTATAATTTGGTGAAATTTATTTTGATGTTGATTAGTATGATAGTTTAGTATCATAGAATTCAGTATAATAGATTAGTGATATAGAATTCAATATGATAGTTTAGTATTATAGAAATCAGAATGATAGTTTAGTACTGTAGAATTCAATATGATTGTTTAGTACTATAGAATTCAGTATGATAGTTTAATATTATAGAATTCAGTATGATAGTTTAGTATTATAGAATTCAGTATGGTAGTTTATTATTATAGAATTCAGTATGATAGTTTCGTATTATAGAATTTGATATGTTAGTTTAGTACTACAGAATTTACTATGATAGTTTAGTACTATAGAATTCAGAGTGATAGTTTCGTATTATAGAATTCAGTATGATAATTTAGTATTGTATGATTCAGTATGATAGTTTAGTACTATAGGATTCAGTATGATAGTTTAGTGCTATAGAATTCAGTATGATAATTTCGTACTATAGAATTCGATATGTTAGTTTAGTACTACAGAATTCAAGTATGATAGTTTATTACTGTAGAATTCAGAATGATATTTTCTTATTATAGAATTCAGTGTGATAGTTTAGTATTATAGAATTCACTATGATAGTTTAGTACTATAGAATTCAGAATGATAATTTCGTATTATAGAATTCAATATAATAGTTTAGTACTTCAGAATTCAGTATGATAAAGTTTAGTATGATGATGTTTACTATGATGTACCTTAGTATGATGGTGTTCACTACGATGTTGTTTAATATGATGGAACTTACTATGATGGTGTTCAGTATTATGAAATTTAGTATAGTGCTTACATTTAATTGCAGAATGTTTACAATTAGTATGATAGTATCATGTCAACATATTATGGCGATTACATTTTATCATATATTTTTATCATATATATAGTATTTTGTTGTCACGTTATCATGTTGTTATGTCATCATATTGTATTTTAATTATATTATCATATTATCATATTATCAGCGTACTAGCTTACCATAATGTCATTTGACAATTCTACCATTTTATCATTTCATTATTTCATTTTAATAACATAGTATCATAGTATCATCATGGTATCATCATATCATAGTATCATGGTATCATAGCATTATAGCGTCATAGTATCATAACATCGTACTATTATACTATTATACTATTATACTATTATACTATTATACTATTATACTATTATACTATTATACCGTTATACTATTATACTATTATACTATAATACTATCATATTAACATATTGTTACATTGTCATATTGCCATATTGCTACTTATACTATATATTATATATTATACTGTTATATTATCGTGTTAATATATTGTTACATTATCATACAGTCATATTAACATATTGTCATTTTGTCATATTGCCATATTATCATATTGTCTCATAATCATATTGTCATATTATCACATTAACGTATTTATCATATTACCACGCTATCATAGTATCACATTACCATTTTATAACATCATCACACTATCATATTATCCAACTGTCATATTGTCCCATTATCATATTATCAAAACTATCATATTGTCCCATTATTATATTATCACATTATGATATTATCACATTATCACGCCATCATATTATCATATTATCAAAACTATAATACTGTCCCATTATCATATTATCACATTATCACATCATCATATTATCATATTATCGCCTTAGTGTCTTGCCATTTTACTATATAATGATATGTAACACGTTGTAATGTACTATCACGCTAAAGAGAAACGTAATAAATTTCACAGCGCCATAGCAAGATTCCGTGTTCATTACTGCCAGAACCAAAGAATAATACAGATTCGGAAAAGTTGAAAAGTATTTACAATTTAGAAGAGGGACTTACCAACGGAATCGCATACAGCGTGTAGGGAGAAATACCGTGAAAGTTGTATGTAGGAAAGATCGAGAGAGAGTTGAGAAATTAAAAGAAGAAATAAGACGGGCATAGCCGGGCGCAAAAATATATGAAGGATAGGGCTTGGAGTGTAGTTGCAGAAAAAGCTCGCGGCAGTGAAAAGAAAACGTAAGAAGCAGCGTTATAAGAGGATTTGATGAGAAATCTGAGGCGAGGTGTTAGAAGAAAATAATACAGAAAAGAACCGTCCAAAAGAATAACGGGATATATCTGGGAAAAGTTGAGAGATAAAAAGAGGTGAAGAAAAGGGAGGTAAGACTCGTACAACCTGAAATATGATATAACGAATCAAAAATTGAAAAGTATAACTAAACTCGAATTGACCAAAGAAATTGACGGTGGACGGAAAGATACGAGGGATCGTAAAAGCAACGAAATGGATCAGCTAGGGAAAATGGCGGTCAGGGCGCCACTGATCGATGATCGTTTTTAAGAAGTTAAACACATTTTATTCTCGACGATCCTTCATTGCAAAAATTATAATTAAAACTGAATCAAACATTATGGTGAAAATACAAGTCTGAATTATTGAGTGTGTCACGAGTGCGTCACGATTAAGACACGGGTGCGTCATGATTACGTCAGGAATATTTCACGTATACGGTATGGGTGCGTCATGATTGCGTCAGGTGTGTTTCACGTTTACGGTATGGGTGCGTCAGAAGTGCGTCATCGGTGCGTCATTGTGTGTCATGTATGTGTTATGGACGCGTCGCGTGTGCGTCATATGTATGTTATGGTGCGTCATGTTGCGTTGCGTATATGGACTGGGCGCATCATGTGTGCGTCACATATACGTAATGGGTGCGTCATGCATGCGTCACGTATATGTAATAGGTGCGTCGTGTGTGCGTCACCTGTATGTTATGGGTACGTCATGTTGCGTCACGTGTATACGATGGGTGCGTCAGATGTGCGTCATTGGTGCGTCACGTGTACGTCCTGGTGTGCGTCATGGGTGCGTCATGGCACGACATTTTCTAACACAATTTTTCCCTAGAAATGTGCTAGATTTCAATCCTAAATCAATTCGTGCAAAGTAGAAATAAAATGTAAAAAATTTAGATATATAACCTTTCGCTATATAGCCGTTTCGCGAAAATGTTCTCCACAAAGTGTCACGTGATCGGATAAATAAAAGAACGAAAGAATCGCGAGGTCAACAAGAAGATATTAAAAAACGGAAACAATAGAATTTGCACGCAATCCCGGATCGAGAGGAAGAAATAAAGAACGAAGGAAGAAAATGGAATGACTTACGAATACGTGCAAACAGAAAGAAAGAAAAAGCTCGAGGAATCCTGTGATATCGTTTATGCGTATCTTTAAAAGGTAAAAGAGAGAGAGACAGGGAAACAAAAGGTAGAATGGGAGAAGAGGGAGAAGGACAGAATTTATCAGTCTGAAACGAAATGAAAGAAAGCACAATGCGAGAGTGGGGAGGTGGAAAACGAAAAGCTTAAAGATAACAAGACGCAAAAGGAATGGAACAGAGGTTCCCAAATTTCTTTTACCATTGAAAATACTTTGGGAAAGATCGTTTTTCTTTAATAATGTCTCCTTTAATTATGCTTATCTTCCATTGCCCGACTTGGGAGAAATATCTGAATTCTACTCGTTCGAGTTTTTTCAATTTTCGAATTTTCGTTGCGATGTTCAGAAGATATTATTTAAAGTGTTACTAAAAAATTTATATTCTTACTTTACTTTAGCACATTCAGTTATAGAAACCCATTTTGATATTTTAGAAATTTGTCTTTCATATTTAAAATAAATATTTAAATAAAACCTTTTTAAGTATGAAAAATATGAATTTTTAGAAAATTGAATACAATCTTAAGAACCAAAGATCAAGAAAAAATAATTTCTAAATTTTTATTACTTTATAATGTTTAAGTTAACAATATTTGTTTACTCATACAAAATATCCTCCATCTTGTTACGTCTCTACTGCATCTTATATTGCCACGTGTTATATAGCCAAATAATTAACACATGTCATTATGTACCTTTTGCTTAAAAATTAAATCTAGTCCTAAAAACGAAAGATCACGAGAAAAAATAATTTATAATATATCCTCCATCTTGTTACGTCACTACTCCCCCTTATATCGCCATATACTATATAGCCAAATAATTAACACATGTTGTTAAATACCTTTTGCTTAAAAATTAAATCTAGTCTTAAAAACTGGAGATCAGGAGGAAAAATAATTTATAATATATTCTCCATCTTGTTATATCACTACTCCACCTTATATCGCCACGTATTATATAGCCAAATAATTAACACATGTTATTATATGCCTTTTGCTCAAAAATTAAATCTAGTCTTAAAAACTGAAGATCACCAGGAAAAATAATTTATAATATATCCTCCATCTTGTTACGTCACTACTCCCCCTTATATCGCCATATACTATATAGCCAAATAATTAACACATGTTGTTAAATACCTTTTGCTTAAAAATTAAATCTAGTCTTAAAAACTGGAGATCAGGAGGAAAAATAATTTATAATATATTCTCCATCTTGTTATATCACTACTCCACCTTATATCGCCACGTATTATATAGCCAAATAATTAACACATGTTATTATATGCCTTTTGCTCAAAAATTAAATCTAGTCTTAAAAACTGAAGATCACCAGGAAAAATAATTTATAATATATCCTCCATCTTGTTACGTCACTACTACCCCTTATATCGCCACGCATTATATAGCCAAATAATTAACACATGTCATTATATGCCTTTTACTCAAAAATTAAATCTAGTCTTAAAAACTGAAGATCACGAGAAAAAATAATTTATAATATATCCTCCATCTTGTTACGTTACTACTCCACCATATATCGCCACGTATTACATAGCCAAAATAAACACCACATATTATTACTTTCACACGTTTTACTTTCTGCGTCTTGCAATTGCCGTCTTGTATATGACCGCACGTCATAATTTCACGTGTCACAATTTCCATATATCGTAAATGTCGTATGTTACATTACGCGTCGTAATTTCACGCGTCGTAATTCACCGGATGGTAATTGCAGTGTGACGCAATTTTAAGCGCGGTAATAGCCGCGCGACATGCAGTCATGTCGTAATTGCCACGCGTCATGTTTTGCATGCGTCGTAATTGTCGCGCGTCATAGCGACACGCGGCGTAATTTCTTGCGCAGTAGTTACGTCGTAATTTGACGCAAGGTAATTGTTATGTGTCGTATTTTAACGAACGGCAAATTTCACATGCCGTAATTTGTTGCGTTGTGATTTGACATGGGGTAATTCTACACGCTGCAATTCTTATGTATTGTAAATTGACGCCGGGAAAATTGCTGTGCGTCGTCATTTGTCGTATGGTAATTACTACGCGTTGCAATTTGTCGCATGATAATTATTATGCGTTGTTTTTTGACGAGTGGTAATTGCTGCGTGTCATATTTTGACGCGTGGTAATTGCTACGCAGCGTATTTTAACGCGTGGTAATTGTTACACGGTGTATTTTGACGCGCGGTAATTGCTGCGTGTCGTCATTTGTCGCGTGGCAATTGCTGTGCAGTGTAATTTGACGCGTAAGTGTTTCTATGCGTAGTAATTGCTATGCATCGTAATTTGACGCGTGGTAATTGCTACGCAGCGTATTTTGACGCGTGGTAATTGCTGTGAGTCGTATTTTGTCGCGTGGTAATTGCTACGCGGTTTAATTTGATGCGTAAATGACTCTACGCGTCGTAATTGCTATGCGACGTAATTTGACGCGTGGTAATTACTACGCAGCGTATTTTGACGCGTGGTAATTGCTGCGTGTCGTAATTTGTCGCGTGGTAAACGCTACGCAGCGTAATATGACGCGTGAATGTTTCTACGCGTAGTAATTGCTGTGTGCCGTAATTTGACGCGTGGTAATTGCTACGCAGCGTATTTTGACTCGCGATAATTGCTGCGTGTCGTACTTTGTCGCGTCGTAATTGCTGCGTAGCCTAATTTGACGCGTAAATATTTCTACGCGTGGTAATTGCTACGCAGCGTATTTTGACGCGTGGTAATTGCTACGCAGCGTAATTTGACGCGTGAATGTTTCTATGCGTAGTAATTGCCATGCACCGTAATTTGACGCGTGGTAATTGCTTTGAGCCGTAATTTGACGCGTGGTAATTGCTACGCACCGTAATTTGACGCGTGGTAATTGTTATGCGTCATAATTCCACGCGTGGTAATTGCTATGCGCCGTTCGTTGACGCGTGATAATTGTTACGAGTCGTACTTTGCTGCATGGTAATTGCTATGTGCCGTATTTTGACGAGTAGAATATGTTCAGCGTCATACTGCGACGAATAGTAGTTGCAACGCACCCTAGGGAATTGCGTCCTTATGTGAATTGCTGAATCACCGTAATCAATACCTACATTTCAACAAATCAATTATCAAATATTGTTGAGTGTTCCGTGTAATTCGTCTTCTTATGTACCCTCGCGTTATATTGCCGGATCACAATAATAACTGTATTTCTATAGCAAAGTCAGACACAAGTCAATTATTAAAAAAATGGTTGTGTCTGCCTTTTAATTTTTCGTCCCTCGTACTCTCGCGTTATATTGCCGAATCTGGATAATATCCATATTTCACAACTAACGTAACAAATTATTTATTAAAAATTGTTAAATGTCTCATCTAATTTGTCTTCTTACATACTCTCGCGTTATATTGCCGAATCTCAGTAGCATCCACATTTCCACAACAAAGGCAATAAATCATTCATAAAAAATTGTTGAATGTCTGATCTAATTTACCTTCTTACATACTCTCGCGTTATATTGCCGAATCTTAGTAGTAGCCATATTTGCATAACAAAAGCAAGAAATCACTCGTTAACAATTGTTGAATTCCGCTTGTAATTAACTTGAACCATACTCTCGCGTTATATTGCCGAATCCCCATAACATCCACATTTCTACAACCAATGCAATAAAATACCTATTAAAAATTATTGAATATTTCATCCGATTTGCCTTTACCAATACTCTCGCGTTATATTGCCGAATCTCAGTAGTACCCATATTTCCACAACAAAAGCAACAAATCACTCATTAAAAATTATTGAATTTTTCTTGTAATTCGCCTTCAACCATACTCTCGCGTTATATCGCCGAATTCCGATAACATCCGCATTTCCACACCCAACGCAATAAAATACCTATTAAAAATGGTTGAATACCCAAAATAATTTGACTTCTATCAAACAACTTGTATCTTAATTTGCGAACCACTGAGAATCGGCCTATTTCGTGCGTCTACGTGTGTGCATGTCAATTTGCGAAATAAGTAAGCCGCGTTCAAGCATAAATGTACGGCACAGTATCGAGGAAACGGAGGATTCTATTCCCCTCGGTTGTCCTACTTAGTTTTAACGTTGAGTACCACCACTTGATGAGGATAATTAGACGGGGATACGTTTGACGCGCAAGCGGATACACGGATACAGCAACCACGATGGGTATCAATCACCAGGAACGGAGCTGTTGTTTGCCGATCGACACGATGCCTAGAAACGTTAGCATGCGCGAGGAAGTTTCCGTTTCCGGCCGACGGAAGTTCCTCCGTCGCGGTGGTTTCCGTTAACGATCGTCGTATTTGCAAGAATATAGGAATTTTTCTTTTTAATTCTACGCATTCATTTGGAATGATTCCAATAAAGACATTCGATACTTTATTTTAATTATTTAAGTTGCAGCTACTTGTTAATTTGTTTATTTATTTTTTATAATTTATTGACTTACTTGGTAACTTATTTGTTAATTTATTTTAGGCTACATAGATCTGTTGACTAATTTTTATTTATTTTTATTAACCTTTTTTATTGTGTTTATTTACTGATTTATTTTACATAATTACTACATGTATTTATTTTGTATAATTAATACACATATTTATTAATTAAGTCAATGTTTTTATTGATTAATTTTTAATGGTATTTATTAATTTATTATTTAATGTATTTATTTGTTAATTAATTTGACACAATTATTATATGCATTTATTTAATAATTTGTTTTGTATAATTAACATAAATATTTATTGATTATGTCCATGTATTTATTGATTAGTTTTTAGTGGTATTTATTAAATAATTTTAAACTGTATTTATTTTTTAATTTATTTTACATAATTACTATATGTATTTATTTAATAATTTATTTTGTATAATTAATATATATATTTATTAATTAAATTAATATATTTGTTGATTAGTTTTTAATGATATTTATTAATTCATTTTTAACTATATTTATTTATTAATTTATTTTATAAAATTACTATATATTAATTTATATAAATTTCAATTTATTTTTGTACTTAAAATTATGACTGTTTTTTTAATTTGTTTAAACATAAGCATTGATCAATTTATTTTAAACCAGTCATATATAAATTCATTTTATACTACAATTTATTAATTTTAATATTTATTAACATTTTGTCCTGAAGAATTATATCAATTCTTTTTTATTTATTTAAAATTTAAAAAATGTTTGCTATTGAATTTTTGAATATTTCTAAATTCCCTGTCGATTTTAGTATTCCAGAAATAACATTTTATGAAAATGTACGTGTCAAAAGGTGCTATCAAGATATATCTCTTTTCTTCCGGGTTCAAAGATATGTCTGACAATGCAAGATCCATTTCCACTGTCTTCCATATCCTCCTTCCGTATTCCTGTTTCGTATTTATGAATCACGTTTTGCAGAAGTTAACAGAATCTTTATGTTGCATTATTTTTACAGGTCGATCGATAACATCGTTAATAATCTCGAGACTCTGCGTCGTCGTTAGTTCTCAACAAAGCCGAACAATGATTTCGGATTATCGTATTAAGGAAGAGTGATGAAAACGACGTAAAGCCACCTTTACTTACGAGAAATTAATGCAGAAAAGCCTCGATACAAGGAACATGAATACGAAAGCGGCTGAACCTTCTAACCTTTTTTAATTTACAACACTCTTATTCTCATATGTGCTCATATATAATGCAGAAGGCCACTTTATGCGATGAAATTTCAAATGAAAGCCTCGCGATTCATATCAGGAATACATTATTTTACACGGGGATAACGGTGACATTAATTTATATCAGCAATTACGGGGAATGATATAAAAATATTCTGGAAAAAGTAGTACTTCAAGTACTGAATTTAGTTAAATTAAAAACTTGATAAATTTCTTAGATTAAAATATTGATAATGTTAACACGTATTTATCTTGATACAAGAATCAGCTGAGTAAACAGTGAAAAGAAATTGAGAATTAGGTCAAGTAGAAAAAATTATGCTAACTATGCAACGTTGCGTGGAAGCGTAATGCGTAGAGTAAAGGACTGCGAATCTGAGGGACCCCGGTTCGAGTCCCGGTCAAGGCCCAGAATTTTTTTCGGATTTTCATTCGATTAGATTATTCGAATATTCGAAAGATTTGAGTAAAGAATGATTTGAGTACTCAAAATGTTGAAATTCGAATAATTCGAATATTTAAAAGGTTCGAATTTCGAATACTTCGTTGAATTAATTGAATAATTCGAAGTAGGTTATTCGACTAATTAAAGTATTCAAATTACACGAATAATTCAATCAGAACATTCGAATAATTCAATCAAAACATTCGAATAATTCGAACATTCGAATCACTCAAGTAATTCGAAAATGAGAACAACCCGAATGAGCCTAAAATTGAAATACTTAAAATAACTCGAATTAAAAAATTCCAATACTGATTTCCAAATAATCTGAACATTCAAACTCATCAAAATCGAACCCAAAAAATTCGAATAATCGAATATGCAATTTTCGAATAATTTGAATATACGAGAATTCCGAATTAGAATTGTTAGATGAAATAAATATAAAAATAAGTCTGTAATTACCACACTGATCCAAATACGCTCGACATGTTGCCAAAAGTGTTAATTCAGTAAAATGCAATTATACACGATCGCGGATAACGAGGTTTTAAGAAAGGCTGGCTACAGTATCTTGTATATTTCACAAAAAAACGAGAGAAAGGACCTTTCATGTTTCTTTTCGCTTCTTTTGAACAGCATCCCCAGTTTTTTCGGGCGTATAGAGGCAGCTCGTTCGTTGCACAAACTAAATTATTCGTGGGATATAACGAGTGCATACATTTTCCAAGGCAACGCTTTCCGTTTTCCACAAAGTGCTAATTAAAGGCGCAGTGGGTGTGCGGTACGCGAAGAAGGAAGGCTCCGGCACCATTTTTACATCTTTACCGTGAATTCCGCTTTGGAACGCGACTATTTCTCTTTCTTTTATCCCCGTCCCAGCTGCCCTTCTTTGTTCCACGAGCGCGCCATGGTAAAAGGGCTAATAATTTTATGCAGCCACGGCGTGCATTCGTTTATACCGCAATTAAGAAAATAAGCGAACAAACCCAGTACCCTTTCTCTTCCATCCGGCTTGTAATTCTGAATTTTTATGTCACGTTAAATTAATGTCTGTCCGTGACGATTATTTACTGACGACTGCTTCGAAATACCAATCCGATTTCATACAACTGCTATTCAACTCAAACAATTTTTATCCCTCCTGTTTTATTAAAAATTCCTTAAATAATAGATATTCAATAAAAATTGTTGTGACAACAATTTTTAATTTAGAGGGTTTTAGGACGATTTCTGAAATTAAATATTAGCCCGTTAATCATAAAAATGTTCATGACACGTAAGCCGGGAGCTTCAAGTGTTCCGCTTCGTGCGGACATGATATAAAAGTAAATGGGAAAATATGAAATATACGTAGTCAGATAATAAGCAACAGACCAGTCACCGGTTCTTTCGAAGTTCGCTGACACAGACAGATATCGAATACGAGGATCGAACATTGTTTGATTTTGGTTACTGTCATGTCTCCCGCAGACTGAACCGACAGAACGGGTGTCTGCAGCCTCACACGCTCCATTAATTCCCGCTGTGCGCCCACGCCAGCCTCTATCTCCAGACTTCGTCACTTGTCAGATAAAAAATGATGGATCCTCCATCGCGGCATCGACTAATTACAGTAGACGTACCCTCGACCATATTTTTTCCATTTTTGTTTCTCTCCCCGCAGTATCAACTATTTCTGATCCGCTTCGATCCGAGTGGAGAAATTATACAAAAATTGATGGATATCGCTCTCGAGAAGGTGTAATTCTTGTGTACAATTACGGATTGGAGAGGATACGATAAGAATAACTGTTCTCTAGCGTTTAATGGCATCATTTGGAAGATAAATGATTATTGGCAATGATGGCAATAGTGGCCGAGATAACTGGCAATGGTGGACAATAAGCGGTTATTGGCGATGATAAGAATCTGAGCACAGATGCTAGCGGCGAAGGTGAGACCTGATCCTTGACCTCGTCCGAGTCGCAAAGTACGGTTTAAAAACGTTTGAAATGCAAGTTTAATCATTGTTAGTAGAATAAGCTTGATGTGATTCGAATTTGAATATGGTGAAGGTAAGTTGTGACGCGCGACATTTGCAGCTTGCGACATTTGCAGCTTGCGACATTTGCAGCTTGCGATATTTGCAGCTCGCGACAATTGGAGCGTGCGACAGTCCCAACTGTAACATATGTATTGTAATTGCAACTTGCAATAATTGCAGCCCACGACAATTGCAGCTTGCGACAATTGCAGCTCGCGACATTTGCAGCTCGTGGCAATTACAGCCCGCAATAATGGTAGCGTACGACAGTCACAATTGTGATATATGTGTTGTAATTGCAGCCCGTGACAATTGTAGCCTGCGACAATTGCAGCTTGCGACAATTGCAGCTCGTGGTAATTGCAGCTCACGACAATTGCAGCCCGCGACATTTGCAGCGCGCGACATTTGCAGCCACCGTAAACACGTTGCCCGCCAAAAAGCGATTAATACCATTTTCGAACTGATCGAATCGTTAGGGTTGTTTCGTTAACAAGAACACGGAATAAAAGAAGCTGTAGGGGTAGTAGGGCCACGATAATATTCCTCGGGCGAATTCCCACGGAACTCGACCCTCGCCATAGTGAGATGTCAGACTCGAAAACAATGCGGCCCACGTACCGAAGCCGTGGAATCAAATGGCGCTGGAATACTAAACACTCTGCTGGAATACTTACCCTTAGCTTCAGGCTGTTACAGACTGTAAGCAAACGGTCTTTCGTCTGATCTTGCGCACGTATTCGCCACGTGACCGGCTCTTTTTCGACGGTTTTACCTCGGCTTATGGTGTCATCGTGTTACGTGGAAATGGGGAAAAGAGCTTTGTTACATGGGTGTCGATGGAACGGTTGATTTGCTGGGAATTTCAGAAAATTCTTCTGAGAGGTTCTCAGGGAAGTTATCAATCCTTGTTGTAGTTTTTGATGGGCAGATTTTATCTGATGTTCAAAAGTAACATTAAGAATATTTATTTATGGTAGTAGAATATTTGATACTTTTGTTAAGTTGCAATTGTTACGCGCGGTAGTTGTTGAGCATTCCAATTGTCGCGGGTTGCAATTGTCGTGGGCTACAAATGTCGCACGCTGCAATTGTCGTGGGCTGTAATTATCGCGAGTTGCAATCACAATACATATGTCACAATTAGGACTGTCGTACGTTACAATTGTCGCACGCTGCAACTGTCACGAGCTGCAAAAGTCGCACGCTGCAAATGTCGCAAGCTGCAATTGTCGCAGGCTGCAATTGTCATGGGTTGCAATTACAACACATATGTCACAATTGCGACTGTCGTACGCTACAATTGTCGCGGGCTGCAATTGTCACGAGCTGCAATTGTCGCAAGCTGCAATTGTCGCAAGCTGCAAATGTCGCACGCTGCAAATGTCGCACGTCATAATTTTTTTTACGTTATATCCATAATTGGCAATAATTATATATGATCAAAAATTGTCGGATTTTGTCACAAACTACTACAAATTGTTGAATTTTGTCAGAAAAACATCGGTAATCGTCCAACTTTGTCAAATTTAGTTGGAACCTATCGATGGTTAATTTCATCACTATGGTATTCCGCATTGTACCACATCTCGTCTTTTCGTTTTAAGCAGTATTCATTTACATTTCTCAGCAGCCATAACGTCTGGTTACCCCGCTGTTATCAAGACGGCCCGTATCAGCCCGCGACTGAAACGACAGTCTGAAGTGTACCTTCCAGCTCCTTATTTACCTCCTTATCCAACCCGTTCGCTGTGGTGCATTATACTAATTCCAGGGTCATGTAACTTCCACGTCTCGAAGACATTAGTATAAACCAGCCGGGTCGAACAGTAAATCTCGCCACATACGTGCCAGCCCTTTTCGCGAACCGCAATCCCCGCGTTCGTGAGTGTGCGAGTACAAGTCTGCTCATCGACGTGGACCAGCGTAGGGCGCCGGGGCGGGCGCGAGAGCGTATGTTTTCGACCCGTTTCCACCGAAACTTGCCGCGACAACCCTCGCGACCTCCTCGTTCATCCGATTCGCCTCTGTTCACCGATTAAGCGCCAGATTAACCTTGCGACACGAACCCACCGATCCCGCGTTTCTTGATACTTTAATCTTTCACTGGAACGCCTTTACATCCTGGCTCAGGGAGCACTGAGTTTCCAGTCCTTCGGGAATCTGATCGATCAGCATCCAGGTCAAAGTGGACCGATAAGGGCGCTGAAGAATCTCGAATCGCTTTATTTCGATTGCTTTCTGTTTTCGTACCCTAGAAATATGGACCGTTCTTGAGTGACGGGACTGGAACGTCTCTGTTAACGTATTGATTGTAGACTTAAAATGGACATGGTGAAATTTGTGTTGTGGTAGAAGAGTGGGTGAATTGTTTTTATATTTGGATTTTGATGTCAGACGTTTGTGGTTATCTCGAGCAAATCTAGATCAGGTTAGGTTTGTGTAACGTTTATATAACAAGTATATTTAGTAAAGTGATATATTTCAACGTGAAAATTTAAAATGATGGTCAAAGCAAAAAATAATCTCACAAATGGACAAAATAAAAATAATAAAATTGAAAAATAAATTTCACAGCGTTTGTATTTAAAATAAACGATGGTTGCTCTTTTAGCAAAAAAGATGAAAGTAGAAATGTTTGGCAAAAATATTCGAGAAAAATATGTTTTTCCGCGTTTTATGGAATCACTTCACGCTGGTGAATTATGACTTAAAGCGTGACCCGACGTTTCCATAAAATCCTCGGTGTTAATTAACAAACGCAAGGGGACAAGTTTCGAAAAGCAGCGAAAGTAATGAGCTTCACTCGTGGTTCACAAGAAATGGAAATTCTTCGGCAAATGAAGTGCCACGAACGTAATTAGATCGCGGACTTAAAAATTAAACCAATCTCATACTACATTTTCTTCGTGATTATGGCTCCGTGTTGCGAAATGTAAATTATATATCAAATCGGTCGAACAAAGTTTAAAATGATAGTTTGGGGGATAATTTAATTGAACTTTTTAATTTATTTTGGCTCGATTTGAAATTTGGGAATTTTGGTATTTTCGAATTTGGGGATTTTGGAATTTAGAAATTTCGGTATCTAGGGGTTTTGGAATTTGGGAATTTTGGTATCTAGGGACTTGGCATTTGGAAATTTTGGTATCTAGGGATTTCGTATTTGGAAATTTTGGTATCTAGTGATTTTGGAATATGGGAATTTTGGGATTTGAGAATTTTAGAGTTTGAGAATTTTGGAATTTTGTTGTCTAGTGACTTTGGAATTTATAGATGTTGGTATCTAGGGATTTTCGTATTTTGAAATGTTGGTATCTAGTGATTTTGGAATTTGGGAATTTTTGAATTTGAGAATTTTGGAATTTGGGCATTTTGGTATCTAGGGACTTGGTATTTGGAAATTTTGTTATATAGGGATTTTCGTATTTGGAATTTTTGGTACTTAGGGATTTTGGAATTTGGGAATTTAGGAATTTGAGAATTTTGGAATTTGGGAATATTGGAACTTGAGAATTTTGGAATTTGTGCATTTTGGTATCTAGGGACTTGGTATTTGGAAATTTTGGTATCTAGGGATTTTCGTATTTGGAAATTTTGGTATCTGGGGATTTTGGAATTTGGGAATTTGAGAATTTTGGAATTTGGGAATTTTGGTATTTGAGAATTTTGGAATTTGGGAATTTTGGAATTTGAGAATTTTAGAATTTGGGAATTTGGGAATTTGGGAATTTGAGAATTTGGGAATTTGGGAATTTTGGTATTTGAGAATTTTGGAATTTGGGAATTTTGGAATTTGGGAATTTTGGAATTTGAGAATTTTAGAATTTGGGAATTTGGGAATTTGGGAATTTGAGAATTTTGGAATTCGGTGATTTTGGAATTTGGGAATTTTGGAATTTGGTGATTTTGGAATTGGGTGATTTTGGAATTTTTGAATTTTGCAATTTGGGGATTTTAGACTTTTTGGATTTCCGAATACCGAAATTTCGAAAATTCGATTCTGATTTAATTTTAAAATTCAAAAATTCTCAAATTTTTAAATTTGAGTATTTAAGGTTTCGGCAATATACGTATTTGAATATCTTTGAATTAGGAAACTAGGGTCTTTCCTAAATCCCCAAAATTATAATTCCTAATTACTTCCTCAAATGTCCCACAACTGCAACCCTACATCACATATGAACAATGCAAATGCACTTGACCCAACTCGCATCGTCCTCAACCCTCCACATTCTCTGCCCCAGTAAATTATTCCTTTTTGTATGTGACTGTACCGGTGCCACCAAGTCCCGCAGGACAAAAGCTCACAGAAGAAGACGGACGAAAGTGGAGGAGCATTTCGGTGGCATGAATCGAGAGAACAAGCAAAGGAGGTATCTGGCGCCGGGATAACGGCGCCTGGCGCCTGTCCGTCTGCCTCTCGGTGTATCTGGCGCCAACGGGGCTCCTACAGGATCGGGGGCTAACACCCATCCCCTCGGGCTCTTCCAGCCAAAGCGCAACGTTTCGAAGTCGCCTCATCCCTTCCTCTGCGTGCCTCCACCCTCCCAAAGGGAAATTTCGATTCAACTAACTACCGAATGTCCAAACTGCAGTTACAGTCAGCCAACTGGTCGGTGCGAAATGAAATATCGGAGAACATTGGGGTTAAATATTTTACTTCCTCGTTTTTTTTCTGGTTCGGATGACTAGGTGTGTGCTATTTAAAGTATTCATAAATTTATATACTAGTAGTAAGTTACCCATGAGCCTTATTCGGCTATGAAACATACGGACGCACCGGGTGCGTCATACTTGCCTATGTCGGTTCCCGTCAAACCGTGCGAGATACGACTTTTTGTCAGAGGAGCAAACTTTCTTAGAATGGGCTAAAACCTCTAGGAAAATTGTCAGAAGTGGCATAAAGCGTCTGACGGAGGAAATGTTGATGAGGGCCGGATCCGATGGCATCATACTTGCCTATGTCAGTTGCGGCCAAACCGTGCGAGATACGAATTTTTATCACAGAATAAAACTTTCTTAGAATGGGTCAAAACCTCTAGAAAAACTGTCGGAAGTGGCGTAAAGCGGCTGACTGAGGAGATGTTGATGAGGGCGGGATCCGATGGCGTCATACTTGCCTATGCCGTTTCCGGCCAAACCGTGCGAGATACGACTTTTTGTCAGATGAGAAAACTTGCTCAGAGTGGGTTAAAACTCCTAGAAAAATTGTCAGAAGTGTGATAAAGTGGTTGACCGTGGAGATGTTGATGAGGGCAGGATCCTACAGTGGGCGTAAGCGGTATATGAGTTATTTGTATTAAATTGTACTATTAAAAATTAAGAATTATTAGCTGGTACACTTGGTACATGGAGAACTGTTACTAGAAGTACCTTCGAGGGACTAGTTTGTGATAGGGTATGTACTGTGTACCTATTTAGGTGGAACATGTCTGCCCGGACAGGCTCAGATTAATTCTATACTTCTACAGCGCTGTTGTATGAATCTAAACGTTTGCAATAGCAGACAGCAATTAACTCCAAAATATATTATGCACTTATAAGACGAGTCTTCACTGGAATAAGGTAAGTCTTGAGGAGACCTTAGGTTCACATACCCTTAAATTCAATTAAAATTGTATTTAATGAATGAAGCTGTCTTCTTTCCAACATGTCTCTGTTAGGTCTCTGTTCTTTTTCGACTTAGGTCACCTGTACCTCCAGAATGAACCAGTAAACCGATAATAATAATATGCCTAGAAGATTCATGAGAGGCATAGTCAATCTGGGACATCTACCCCAAAATTACCCTCATTTCTCCACTCTCGAGGCTTACACGAGCAAACTTCGTCATCCCCATCTCCCAGAATTTCTTTTTCTCGTGCTCTTTCGACCATCTTCACCCCGTTTCGCCCACCTCCGCCGTCGTTCTTATCACAACAGGGTAGCTCATCTTCCTTTGGTATTCGACTGGTTGGCGGCAAGGAAAAGGGGCGAGTCACTTATCGATCCGTCGAATTCCGCATGGGGAATCTGTTTACCCGAATTTCGCGCGTCGGAGAGGAAATATTCCGTGTACGTGAGAGAGTGCTGGTCCAAGCATCTCCAATATGGCTACATCCCCCTTTATCAACGGAACAAGACTATCGCTGAGACAGTTTTTTCTTCGCCGAATTTCTTTGCATCAGTTTGCAAGCTGGGATGGGACAGTCTTATGTGAACATTTGTGTTCGAGTTTGGAGGTACTTAGTATGTGGCATATGCTGGTACATGTGTCAAGACATGGACACATATGAACTATGTATGAGTACCATGTACTAACAGATGCATACACATACGTGTACATACACACACATGCATACAAACATACATACAAGATACATAAATGCAAAATACATACGTGTACACATATGCATGTACACACGTGTTAATGACAAATTAACAAAAAATAAAAGAAAATTCTCTAAAAATATCACTTTATTATTTGTGTATCTTATAAACCGCCTAAAATCGATAAAAGCAAATGCAAATAGCTCCTTAATCCTCATACGTTTAATAAAAGCAGTAAGAAACGATATTCAAGCATTTTGACATTAAAGAATTAAACAGTCCGGTGATACGATCCTCGCTGAATAATGAGAGTGCCATTTAGAAGTTGACGGAATTTCAAGGAAGCGAAGTAAATAGCTCGTTTTAAAATACGACCTACAGCCGGATTATAAAGTGGTATTTTGTAATTGTTCAGCATTCTTGTGACAGCGACTGCTTCTTATAATTAAACCGACTGTCTGAGGATCAAAATCTACGATATTTTGTACGTTTTTTCTCCTCTGAGAAGGGGGAGACTTTTATGCAAAAGCTTTTATATTCTGTGTTGTATAATTATGTCTGAGGGTTCGGAGAGTTGAATTGTAGTGTTCGAATGTTTGAAGGTTCGGAATTTATGTATTCGAATATTCAAATGATAGGAATTCAAGTATTCGAATGTTCAAATGATAGAAATTATAGAATTCTAATAGTCAGATTATAGGAATTTAAATATTCGAATATTCAAATGATAGGAATTCAAATATTCGAATATTCAAATGATTGAAATTCAAGTATTCGAATACTCAAATGACAGAAATTCAAATATTCGAATACTCAAATGACAGAAATTCAAACATTTGAACACTCAAATTATTGAAATTCAAATATTCGAATACTCAAATGACAGAAATTCAAACATTTGAACACTCAAATTATTGAAATTCAAATATTCGAATACTCAAATTGTAAAAATTCAAATATTCGAATACTCAAATTATAGAAATTCAAGTATTCGAATACTCAAATTGTAGAAATTCAAATATTCGAATACTCAAATTATAGAAATTCAAGTATTCGAATACTCAAATGACAGAAATTCAAATATTCGAATACTCAAATTGTAGAAATTCAAATATTCGATTACTCAAATGACAGAAATTCAAATATTCGAATACTCAAATGATTGAAATTCAAATATTCGAATACTCAAATTATAGAAATTCAAATATTCGAATACTCAAATGACAGAAATTCAAATATTCGAATACTCAAATTGTAGAAATTCAAATATTCGAATACTCAAATTATAGAAATTCAAATATTCGAATACTCAAATTGTAAAAATTCAAATATTCGAATACTCAAATTATAGAAATTCAAGTATTCGAATACTCAAATTGTAGAAATTCAAATATTCGAATACTCAAATTATAGAAATTCAAGTATTCGAATACTCAAATGACAGAAATTCAAATATTCGAATACTCAAATTGTAGAAATTCAAATATTCGATTACTCAAATGACAGAAATTCAAATATTCGAATACTCAAATGATTGAAATTCAAATATTCGAATACTCAAATTATAGAAATTCAAATATTCGAATACTCAAATGACAGAAATTCAAATATTCGAATACTCAAATTGTAGAAATTCAAATATTCGAATACTCAAATTATAGAAATTCAAATATTCGAATACTCAAATTGTAGAAATTCAAATATTCAAATACTCAAATGACAGAAATTCAAATATTTGAATACTTAAATAACAGAAATTCAAATATTCAAATACTCAAATGATAGAAATTCAAA
The DNA here is from genome assembly GCA_963576845.1 of Megachile leachella. Taxonomy (NCBI): domain Eukaryota; kingdom Metazoa; phylum Arthropoda; class Insecta; order Hymenoptera; family Megachilidae; genus Megachile; species Megachile leachella. Next base: position 6,326,311 of record OY756252.1, on the reverse strand, counting down.
TATTCAAATACTCAAATGACAGAAATTCAAATATTTGAATACTTAAATAACAGAAATTCAAATATTCAAATACTCAAATGATAGAAATTCAAATATTCGAATATCCAAATGACAAAAATTCAAATATTCGACTATTCAATGATTTGAAACCCTAATATTGAACCATTGAAACATCAGAAATTGTAATATTCGACTCCTGAACCACTAAAAATTCAAAAACCTCCTCTTCGAGCATCCCAAACCGCGTCAACCACTATCATTGTCGACTAATTCAGTCAGCGTCGTTCAAAGAGACCATATCTCCCCCAAAAAAACAAGAATTCCATAGCAATCGAACATTTCGCGCGAAACAAGTTGGCGAACTCGCTAATCGACGCCAGAGATTGAATCTCGCGAAGCTCGCCGCTAACGAGTCGAAATAACGGCAACGTTTCGAAAGTCACGCGGAATGCGGATGGAATTTTTGTCAATTTTATTTTTCCTCTCCTCCCTAGTAGCGTGTCCCTGTCCGTGTTACACGAATTTCACGAATTTCAATCGGGCCGAGGGGGCTGTTGTTTTTGCGTTTTCGCGATGGCTGGTTGAAAATTTCGCTCGAACACGTACCGCTTCCCTTAATGGGCCGCAATTTTCCCTCGATGGAGAGAAGCGTTTCATAATTGACGAGTACTCGCACTTTAACCCTCGTTACCCTCCCTCTATCCGACCCCTTATTCCTCGTTTTACTCGGAGCTAGTCCGAGTTGGCGGCCGCAGCTTCGAAAATCCAAAAAGTCACGTTTCCAGATAGATAACGAACCGCCGCTTATTACGGCGCACGCTTAATTGTGCGACGAGTGTTGTTCGAAATAATTATCACGCCACTCGAAAACGTTCGCCTCTTCGTTCACGGACTCTATCTTTTTATCGGCTTTTCTCGGGAATTAAGGTAGTAAGATGATAAGTTTATGACGCATCTTATGACGCAAACCAAAATTAGCGCCAAGTCTTCATGACGCACCTTATGACGCAAACCAATATTAGTACCAAGTTTTCATGACGCAAACCAAAATTATCAAAATTAACACTTGGTGACGCACCTCATGACGCAAAACAACATTAGCACCAAATCTTCATGACGCACCTTATGACGCAAATCAAAATTAGCACCAACAAGTTTTCATGACGCATCGTATCAAGATTTTAGGTCATCAAGGTATTATATCATAAACGTTTTACATCATCAAGGTTTTAGGTCATCAAGGTATTACATCATCAAGGTTTTATATCATCAAAGTTTTACATCATCAAAGTTTTACATCATCAAAGTTTTACATCATCAAAGTTTTACATCATCAAAGTTTTACATCATCAAGGTTTTAGGTCATCAAGGTTTTACATCATCACGGTTATACACCATTCAGCCATCATTAATAAATTTATTTAAAAGTTACAATTTGACATAAATATAATTATACTAACAAGTTTAATAAACCTATCTAAGCTTCTCTATATATCAATCTATTTTTAAAAAGCAACCTAAAATTTATTGTCGAGCAAATACAATTTTTATTGTATCATAGTTGAGCCGCAAAAAAAAGGGAAAAAGAGGAGTCAACATTGAACGCTTATCGAAACGCGGTCCTCGTAAAGCCACCCTCGCATCTGTCTTCGTGAAAGAACCTCGATAACTTAATAAAAGCTGCGAGTAGGGGTTCAGATAACAAGGCGGGAATCATGGACGCCAAAAGTCCCTAGGAATCCGGCAGCTGGTGCATAAATTACGCAACGAGACCCGTTGATTTGCCGGCGTTTAACGTGCTTAATGGAAATTTAATGCTTCTCCGTTTCGATAATAATAAATAACCCGGCAGATAAGGCTGCCAATGAGTAAAACCACCCTCTGTTACGGTGTTCAATCATGGGGTTACATAAAAAAAATGGCGTGCAAAATTGCATAAAATCAATATCTTGTGTCAAAATAATTCTTATTGTTTTTACAGCTTATTGTTATTGATTTTAAATAATTATGTAGTATTTAAAAATAAGAGAGGATGGACGAAATAAAAAGAATTCTACGTTAAATTGTTCATAATTATACAACTGATACAAATAAAAAAATATGATGAAATAATTCACAGAAATATTTAAAAACAGAAATGTAAAAAAATATGTGAAAGAGCTGTAGAATAAATAGAAACCTTTATTTAATTATTAAATTAACCATAATATAACTGACGTTACAGTAATATTTAAATAAAAAAGTATCTAAAAGCAGGGGTAGAAAAATGAAATTGAAAATACAAACCAACGTTCATATATTTCCCTTAATCAAAAAGTAAAACGACCAACTGTCCGAATACAAAATGATCGCAACATTTTTGAACCTTAGCACAGTAATGGCGGCTGGGAGAAGCTCGCGAACTCTTTGTCGATGCACAAACACCGATGTTTTCCCTATTCACCCTCAAAGCGGGGCAACAAACGAAGATAACTCGAATAAATGTAAAAGGGGAGCCGGCTGACTTTTTCTCTAAGTGAAAATCGATGGAGTTTTATTGTGTGTCGAGGTATTCGCGAAAACTTCTCCCCTGTCTCCCCGATGGCCTGTTCTTTATTTAGTTAGAACTCCCTTTCGACCGCACGGAAAATGATCGAAATTCGATAATAGTCGATGGCTGAATAATTTTTAGCTGTTAGACTCCCTCCGTTTTATATCTTCGGAACTTGCCATGTTAATTCAACATGGCTTCTATTGATTACAAACGAGATGTCTCATTTTGACGATTAAATTATAATTTTACCAAAAATATTACGTATACTTTAACCTTGATAATTCACTCTTTTCGAAAATTCACAAAATTTCCAAATGTTGCAATATGTGTTAGGGTGCCTAAACTTTACCTTGTATTTACTTGTAATGTACTTTTGTGATTTGTTAATACTCCTCTGGAACGTGGAGGCAAAAGTGCGAAAACATATGAAAACGATCGTTCAATTGAAACGGGGAGTGAGGTGGTAGAGTGAGCTATAGCTATGTAATCTACGACGACGTTCGCGAAAGCCACTAGTGGACCATCGTACGGAAAGATGGTGTCCACCACTATAGTGGCGCGTCGTACCTAAGAGCAGTGGTGGGCAGTCTCAGCGCATGCGCAGTAAGCTATTCGAAGTTCTCAGTAGCGTATACAGTTTGATGAAATATAAGGTATCATTAGGCCCTAATGAGGAAAAAAAATAAATCTGAAGAAAATTGCAGGAAAGAGAATAAAAGGGTTAAGTAATATAACAGATTATATATAATAAAAGTAATATTAAATTTATTTATGATTAATATTATTTTTTACGTCTGTAGCAGATTTGTTATGTGAATATCAATATTTGTTGCAAGAGCAAAGGAAAAAGATACCGCTCGATTTTTATCAGATCTATGCATGTTAACAAAATAAAATCCATTTCTTTGTTATTGTTTCTCTGATATTATAATTTTCACACGTATAAAATATAGTTATTCAAAGAGGTCCTTCCAAGTCGTTTTTCTTAAACAATATTTTCATTTAGTGCTTTAAAAATTATTGTGCGTTTGTGTTATTTTAAATATAATAATCTCTCATATTCCATCATGTTATTCACATTATATTATATTCTGATGACTGACCATATAATACGCTTATACTACTTGAATGGTCTGACCATATAATACGGTTATACTACTTAGGTCTGACCATATAATACGGTTATACTACTTAGGTCTGACCATATAATACGGTTATACTACTTAGGTCTGACCATATAATACGGTTGTACTACTTAGGTCTGACCATATAATACGCTTGTACTACTTGAATGGTCTGACCATATAATACGGTTATACTACTTAGGTCTGACCATATAATACGCTTGTACTACTTAGGTCTGACCATACTGTTGTATACAGTCATATATATAACTAATCTAACCCAACTTGTACATTCATAGTTTACAGTGCAATTATAAGAATTTTTGAAAAATTATATAAGATCATTAAGGTTCTCCTTATCAGTCACCACTGCGTGTACCGGCTAGATACGGTATTAATAGCAGGCTGTGACGTCAGCTGACGCATGCGCAGAAAGCTCTCGCGTGAGATAAAATCTCACGACTGCCCAACACTGCCTAAGAGGTTAAGATGGTACTCCTTTTGTAGCCTAGCGCGGACCATGGAGAGATCCCTTTTTATGACTGCGCTACCCGACGACAAGACTTGTCACATTGAGCTTTATACTTACAATTACATTAAAAACGAGATATTATTTTAATTCAAATATTAGTTAATAAGTGCAATAAATGTGATCGTGTATTTTCAGCTCGCAGGTGGATTATTATACAGAGAAGTGACGAAAAGCACCATAATGGCGCTAAGAGGTTAAGTTCATATTTTAGCAGATTCCTGAAAATTTTTTTGAAATTGCAGTATCATTTCTCAAATTTTCTAAACAACGATAAATATCTTAATTCTCAAGTTTCTTAATTATCAAATTCTAAGATGTCCCAGTTACCAAGTTTCGCGGAGTGCAGTATTAGAAATGGCGGACTCTTCGAAAAAAAGCTTTTCTTCCCCGCCATAAAAATTTTACGATGGTCACGTTATTTCGTGTAGTGGTCTTTATTTACCCGTAAAAGTTTCACGGTGTTATCGGGCATCGTTATTTGCGCCGGAGGGACGAATTGTTTCATTGGTAAGTGCTCTGATATTTTTACGCCGCGACTACACCTCTCCATTTCTAATTTTCTTCTTTTTTTATCAAATAAAATATATTATTCTGCGGCGATGTTTTTTATTACTTCTCTATTTTTAATTTTCTTTTACTGGAAAATGTAGGTATGTTATGTGAAATATGAAAAATTCGAGATATTTTATTGTACATTCATTTATTTTAATAAAATTGTTGTGTACAGTATGAAATAACAAAATGAATAATTTTTTATTGTATTATTAATATTGAATTGCGTAGATATAATGTTACATATATATTTGCACAGATAAGCATCTAAAATGGCCGAATCTTGTGATGCATTCAAAATGGCCGCACCTTGTGACGTATTCAAAATGGCGGACGCTAAAGTACATAACACCTCACGAAATAACAGTTCGGTTAAAAATGTCTTAAGTACTTTATTGAACGAATTTTTTTCCTCAACAAAAAAGCTAAAATGAACAAATTAAAAAAAATTGAAAGAAGTGTCCTAAATTTAGAAGTCACCTACTAAAATTACCAAAGTCATCCTTCTCAATATATTAAAAAAATTGCAAACCACAGCAATTGAAAAATGTATGAATGTAAGACTTAAAAAGAACGAACACAAAAAAATTGAAAGAAGTGTCTTAAATTTGGAAGTCACCCATTGAAATTGTCAAAGTCATCCTTCTCAATATATTAAAAAAATTGCAAACTACAGCAATTGAAAAAATGTATGAATGTAGGACTTAAAAAGAACGAACACAAAAAAATTGAAAGAAGTGTCTTAAATTTGGAAGTCACCCATTGAAATTGTAGTAGTGATTCTTTCCACAGGATGTTTCAGAGATTCCGGATACCAAGATGGTGCGACGGCGAAGGTAACCGATGGATCGCTGACATAGCAAGGATTCAATACCGACTACGTCTCGAATGCTAGGAACGACCTGAATGCTTGTAGCCGGATCGCTTCGCTCGAATCTAGACCGATCACAACGACGATCTGCACGAACTTCGTCGACCGTGCTAGCAAATTTCCTTTCCAGACTAACCGTAAACGTTCCGCGTGTACTTGCTGCCTTTAAACGCGTTGGCATTGCTGCCTAAACGATTGGTAAATTTCGGCTTGTCGGAAATGAAAGCTAAACTTCAAGGTGAAGGATTTTTGGGATGGAATTTTTTGAAATATGTGTACTTTATTTTTATTATTTATTTTAATAGGTTCTTAGGGAGTAAAGATAAGGAATTTTAACGAAATACGTTCTTGTATTCTGTATGTTATGCATACTTGTAATTCATCTATATATATGGCAATTTATGATGATTTAAAACTAGCAACGGTTTTAAATAAATAATCTAATAATTAATGTCACTATTTAATTTTTCTCAGCAATCATAAGAAAAAAATATTTGAAACTAGTACATGAAATTTGTAATTCCTCTAGGTATATTGCCACTTATCATTATCACAATTTTACTAGCAAATTACTACAATTTTAAATATATAACTTTCATAAATAATTTGAATGCATTCCAGAAAAAAATTTGGAACGAATCCATAAAGCTTGAAATTCCTCTTCATATATTGCCATTTACCATGAACACACTTGACTAACAAATTACTACAATTTTACATAAATAACTTTAATAAATAATTTGAATGCGTTCGAGAAAAAATTATTTGAACAAAATTTATTAAGCTTTTAATTCCTCTTCATATATTGCAATTTTCAAGAATCACAGCTAACTAACAAAATTACTGCAATTTTAAATAAATAACATTAATAAATAACGTAAATAGGTCCCAGAAAAAATGATTTGAAACCAGTCCATGAATCTTGTAATTCCTCTTCATATATTGCCACTTACCATAATCACAACTAAATAACAAAATCTTACATTTTTAAATGAATAACTTTAATAAATAATTTCAATACGTCCTAGAAAAGAATATTTGGAGCTCATCCATGAAGTTTGCAATTTCTCTTCATATATTGCAATTTGCCATAATCACAGCTAACTAAAAAATTACCAGGATTATAAATAAACACTTTAACAATTAATTTAACTATATCTTTTTCTAAACAAACATAAGTATCTTAAGTTGTCAAGATAAAGTTTTTTCTTCCTCTACGTATATTGCAATTTTCCAATATCACTATATAAAATAGAATCAAGCTCACAAATTAACAATCTAACAATTAATTTCATAATTAAATAATACAACAACGAAATAATTCTTAAGTTTAGGATATAATAGAAGATTGTGTAAAAAATATTTGTAACTGACATGGTTCACCCATTTTTCGATCCACGTTTCCTGGAAAGTGTTCCACTCCGGCAAGGAATTCTGTCCAGTCGGATATTTTGCATCGCAGCAAACGGTCTGAACACGTTTAGCGAATTAATTATTGGAAGTGCAGCAGCGCGCTCCGCGAGCTGTCAGTCGTTACAAATTCACCGCGATTTGTTGGTTAAAAGCGTTCGTAGACGGCCATATGAAAATCCGCGTCAACGTTCATTTGTGCACGCTAACGATCTGTAAATTCGTCGGAAATTAGTTTCGCTCGGCGCCGTTGTCGAAACCGTGAAATTGTTGATCAACGATTCGTTAAGTTATGCAACCTCCTCCAACGTTCTGCAATATTCGGTTCGATCGACGGATCAGTCTTTCGATAAATAATTTTTCGTTCAACAATTTTGCACACTTTTTTGTTATATTGTTATTCATGTTTTCAGTGATTTTAACTTGAAAGAACTTTCACGGAGAGCCTGTCATATTGGATGTGAAGCTAACCTAACCACTTACGTTCTCCATCATCCTCACTGCATCAGCCATTTTGTCTCGCTAAAATTTTCCCATAATCCACGCTCTACAAAACTTCTTAAGTCACCGACAATTTCTACTTTCCTTAACAATAATAAATTTCACCTTTCAATTTTTTCTTCATAGGTGTTTACAATTTTAGGTTATGTTTGATCTCAAAATTTAAATACGTACACGTATGAATATTATTGTTCAATTATATAAAATTATTATTGTACGGTTATATAAAATTTTTGAAGTATTAATAAATTATAGTATTGAAAAAATTATATTTTAAAAATTGTTATTGATCAATTTGATTTTATAATCTTTTGATGCAATAAATTTTATTTTGCCGAGTTAATTCAATTGAGCAAGTTTCGAGCAAAATAACTGTCAGAGCTATAAAGCTACAAAAATGGACTGATAAATGCCGTCAATTTTTAACAGCGGTAAAATATCGAAAAGCATGTCCGTGACATATTTGTCCCGGCGCGTCGCGACGCTTGACTGACCTCTCCGTGTATTGCATCGAAGTTATGCAATACGTGCTCGAAGTAATCGTTGCTCTTCGGAAAATATTCACGAAGCTACAAGCTTCGGATACACGACAGTTTTGAAAAGTTTCGACGATAAGAAAAAGAAGGGTTCCAAAAGGAGGACACCCTTTGTCGATCGCGAGTAGCCAAGTGAATTGAAAACTTTTCCTCCTAAGCTTCTTCCTCTTTTTCCTCCGTCTTCTTCTTTTCCATTCTTTCTGCTCTTTTTTTCCCCTTCAACCTGCATTTTCCGTATCCCCTTCACGGCGGGAAGTTCTGTTTTGTGGAAGTTCCGAGCATTTTCGGTGGAACCGCCACCAGAACGAGGGTCTCTCACGACCCTTTAATTCCTTTTTCTGTACTGTTATTTCTGCACCTCGCCTTCATTTTTCCTCGTCACTTGTTCATTGATCGTTTATGGCGGACCTCGAACTTTCGTGAACTTACGGAGAGATTAAATTGCTAAATACTCGATAGGCCACTGTATTATACTGAGAGTACAAGTTCCTAGCGATTTAAGATTCCTTTATTTATAGTTTCAATTCTGCAGACTCGAGTGTCATTCGAGTATTTTTTTTATCGTCACATGTGTGAACCATAACCTTAGCAGTAGATTTGTTTGCAGTTTTCTATTCGTGTCGAGGTATCTTACTTGCTTAGGTAACTGCGGGAAGACCCACTTCATACGTCACTCGCATTTCCATCTCCATCTGAATTTTAGCTAAACCAATAGAAAATTAGAAACTGTTTTCCTTCGGCAATGTCACAAAAATTCTACCCACTCCGAGCTTTTGTGAAACGTAAAAATTCTTCGGACACTCTCGAGTCATCGAGTACGTAGCAAAATAAACTCTGGTCCGACGTCAAATTCATTTCTTAGATCCACTTGTATACTTGTTGGGAATCTGATGATTCGTCGTTTTATCGTCACTACTGCTAACGTTGTGACGCATCAGGTGCGTCAGGTGCATCAGGTGCATCAATCAAGTGCGTCAGGTGCGTCAATCAAGCGTTCCTGGTGCGTCAGGTGCTTCAGATGCGTCAGTCAGAAGTAACTACGGAATCTAATGATTCGTCGTTTAATCGTCATTAATGTTAATATTGTGACGCATCAGGTGCGTCAGATGTATCACTCAAGTTCGTCAGGAGAATCAGGTATGACAATCAAGTGCGTCAGTCGGAAATAACTGGGCAATCTAATGATTCGTCGCTTAATGGTCAGTATTGCTGATGTTGTAACGCATCAGGTGCGTCAGGTGGGTCTAGTGCGTCAATCAAGTGTGTCGGGTGCGTCAGATGCGTCAGTCAGGTACGTCAAGTGCGTCAGATAGGTGCGTTAAGTGTGTCACATAGGTGTGTCAGGTGCGTCAGACACGTCAGATACGTGCGTCAAGTGTGTCACACAGGTGTATCAGGTGCGTCAGGTGCCTCAGTCAAGTACGTCAGGTGCGTCAGTTAGGTACGTCAAGTGCGTCAGATGCGTCGGTTAAGTGCGTCGAGTGCGTCAGATGCATCAGTCAAATCCGTCAGATGCGTCAGTCAAGTACGTAAGGTGCGTCAGCTAAGTGCGTCAAGTGCGTCATATACGTCAGATGCGTCAGTCAAGTACATTAGGTGCGTCAGTTAAGTGCGTCAAGTGCGTCAAGTGCGTCAGACAAGTGTGTCAGATGCGTCAGTCAGGAGTAGCTAATCACTACGACAGTCATTCTCTCCTCAAACGACTAATAAAATATTGCAAAAGAATTTTGAGTAATTTTATAAGTGAAACGTCAAATTTCGCCCTGAACTAGAAACGTCGAATTACTTAAAAGTCCATAATCTAATGAAACATCTCCGTAAAACTGAAAAAGTTCGATGGTTATCGCAACAAAAGCTGTCTTTCTCCTTATCCTTAATCACTACGAAATTTCCGTTGAACCAGGATGGATCACTCCGCGCAACAAACGAAAAAACTATCGCCCGAATGATCGATTATTTAATCGAACCTCCTATTAACGTTGTACCGTCGATACGTTACTATATCTTTAATCCATTTTCATTGGTGTATCAATTAACCCATCTATCTCTATTTTCGATGGACGTACGGCCAATTAAATAAATTGCTAGCAACCTTTCCATAACGAAATGGAAAAATACCGTGTGCCAGTTTCGGAGTAATATCAATGGCATGGAGTGATCGGAGTAATGCTTTTTTCGAACATTCAGAGGGGAAAAAAATGTATAAATAAATGAATGTTGGTGGAAGTATAAATGTAACGAAAAATGGGCAGAAAATCAATAACGGATAGACAATGAACCTAATAATGGATTTTATTTGGAAATTTTATCTCTGTTTTGTGAAATTTCATTTATGGATGTCCGGCGGGACTGGACAAATTTTACTGATATTCTCGGTGTATTAGTAGAGTAGGTTGTTTTAATAGATGCAATTTTTATTATTAATTTTTAGTTATTAATTTAACGATATTAATTTTTAGTAATATTTGGTGCTGTGTAACAATGACAGGTTATAGTATTACTATATTAACACTATTGTATTAATATTAACACTGTTATACTACTACTGTCATCATACTAATATTCTCATAGGATATATTAGGGTCACCATCATGATAGCACAGTCTAGTAGTACCATAAGGCACTCCAATGACGCTCTCCACCATCATAGCGCACTCTAATCGCACCCTCCACCACCATAGCGCACTCCAGTGACACCCATATTACCATAGCGCGCTCCAGTAACGCCCCCATTACCATAGTGCACTTCAGTGACGCCCCTCACCACCATAACGCACTCTAGTGGCTCCTCCCACTATCATAGCGCACTCCTCTGGCGCCTCCCACCACCATAGCGCACTCTAGTGGCTCCTCCCACCACCATAGCGCATTCTAGTGGCTTCTCCCACTATCATAGCGCACTCCACTGGCGCCTCCCACCATCATAGCGCACTCTAGTGGCTCCTCCCACCATCATAGCGCACTCTAGTGGCTCCTCCCACTATCATAGCGCACTCCAGTGGCTCCTCCCACTATTACAGCGCACACCAGTGGCGCTATCCCACCACAAGGCATGCTTCTGACGTCCCCAACCACAATAAGGCCCAAAAACTCCTAAAATCCACCTAAAACAAAAAAATTTACCACACACGTCCACCAAAATGCCAATAGCTAAAAACAGCAACGCCATGAAATGCACACAAGTATATACATCATAGGGTCCCATAGTCGCTCCACAAAGACCAAAAATCGCCCCAGGCACTGTGACCTGACATTTATATTTTTTCCCGAACAGAAAAGTTATCGAATGCACTCGTCACCGAACGCTTGATAATTGACGAATCGTTAATCGATCGCAACGTTTCGTGTACTATTGAAAAAGTGATAAGCGTAGCTACAGTACGGTCGAGTTTTCCGCGCGAAATTCGTGGTCCACGTTAATGTACTTGGGAACTGGAGTTTCATGAAAGTTAATAGAAGTTTAACAGGGAACTATCGGGGCCCTCCCGTCTCACGGCGAACAGTTGTTTCCGTAATAAAAGTGTCGTAAACATGAAGGAGCGTAGTGCTTTTTCATAAAGCGTAATAAAGTGGCAAGACTGCTGTAACAGCCGAAACTTTACAATGCTTTCTCGCGGTGACACATCCTCTTGGGTTGCGTTCATTTCAGACTTTGTCGTTGGATGAGGCGATCGAAATGGTACTTTTGACGATGAGCTGGTGTCAAATTCGGTTGTTATGAAACTGATTAATTTTGTTTTTGATGGATTCGGGAGAGGTATGGGATTTGATGGGAAGGTTGGATGGGAGGGTTTGGGTGAATTAGGTATGTGGACTGAGTTGAGATGTGGGTTAAGTAGATGTGGGCTAAGTAGGGATGTGGGTTAGGTAGGGATGTGGGCTAAGTAAGGATGTGAATTATATGAGGATGTAGGTTAAATATGTGTGGGCTAAGTTTCGATATTAACTAAGTAGAGATGTGGGCTAAGAAGAGATGTGAGCTAAGTAGGGATGTGGGTTAAGTAGTGATGTGGACTAAGTAGATGTGGGCTATGTGGTGATGTGGACTAAGTAGAGATGTGAACTGAGTAGGGATGTGGACTGAGTAGGGATGTGGCTTAAGAAGGGATGTGGACTAAGTAGATGTGGGCTAAGTGGTGATGTGGGCTAAGTACGGACGTGGGCTAAGAAGAGATGTAAGCTAAGTAGGGATGTGAGCTAAGTAGGGATGTGGATTAAGTAGATGTGGGCTAAGTAGAGATGTGAACTGAGGAGGGTTGTGGACTGAGTAGGGATGTGGGTTAAGCAGGCATGTGGACTAAGTAGATCTGGGCTATGTGGTGATGTGGACTAAGTAGAGATGTGAACTGAGTCGAGATGTGGACTGAGTAGGGATGTGGCTTAAGAAGGGATGTGGACTAAGTAGATGTGGGCTAAGTGGTGATGTGGGCTAACTAGAGATGTGGGCTAAGTGATGATGTGGGCTAAGTGGAGATGTGGGTTAAATAGGGATGTGGACTAAGTAGATGTGGGCTACGTGGTGATGTGGGCTATGTAGGGATGTGGGCTAAGAAGAGATGTGAGCTAAGTAGGGATGTGGGTCAAGTAGGGCTATGGACGAAGTAGATGTGGGCTAAGTGGTGATATTAGCTAAGTAGGGATGTGGATGACTTAGGATCTATAGAAGTTCGGACCTGCCTGAATTAGAAATGAAGGTAAATTAGAGACTTGGACAAGTAATTTAGCTAAACTAGAGATGTGGACAATTAAAGACTTTATCAATGCACCTAACCTATGCATCTAGATTTTTGTACATCTCACAATCCACACACATCCCTAAGTCCTACCTATTTACATACCTCTCCATACAATCCACATGACACTTGTCCAAATTAAAAAAACCCAAAAGCTAATCAACTCATCAATCTTCCCTCTCCCTATCAACAAATCTCATTCCAAATAGCCTCCAAAAATTTTCCCCATCAATTCAACTCTATATTCTCTCAAAACAACGCACAAAACCGCCTAGTCCAAAAGCTTCGTCACAAGCAGGCAAACCCCACCGTGCGATCCTCTCATGGTCGATAATCGATTAACGAGGGGAATCTAATCCAGTATGATCAACGAGGTCCGCGGTTAATCGGCCAGGTGCCTTTTTTGTTTTTTAACCCGTAGAACGGAGAAATTGGATTTTTGTCCGGTTCATTCCTCTCCGGGTGCCGCTCCATTCCGTTCGGAACGCCAGCCATCCGATACGATCTGGCCCGACACAATTTGTGTCCGTGTGGCTACGTGTGCGTCGTTGTACGTGTGAAATGAGGTAATAAAAATATTACGAGGACCTCTAATCTTTCCCGTATAATGGTATCCATAATTCCTGGCGGCGTTGTGGAGTCATGATCGGTCCATCCCCTTCCGTTCGAGTCGCAACGACGCTCTGTGATCCTTGCTCGTCTTCACCCTCGAAGATCAGGTTTGCTCGTTTATCGCCAGTAAACCATCGCCACGATAAGTTTTACCTTGCTCCTCCGCGTACATTCTTTGCCGCTCTTCTTTTTTTTTCGACGATCATCACCCACGGTTCTGTGTTCCACCCTCGTTCCGATGGGGAGTAAAATTGATCCTCTCTTCCAGAGAAACGGTCTGATAAGTATTATGTTACACGAAGAAGAAGGTTGCCGATTGTTGATAATCTGCCTGGGTAAGTGAAATTTTTAAACGGAAATTTCTGGCGGAATTGCTGAGCTTTTGAGTTTCATGAAAATTAGAGTTTTTTGGTGCTGAGTTTTTGATTTGGGGATGGGGAAAGTTTTTATGCGAGATTTTGGGATTTTTGAATGTTGGATTGGTGGATTGGTGGATTGGTGCATTAGTGGATTGGTGGATTGGTGCATTGATAAATTGATGAATGAATAGATTAATGAATTCCTAAATTAATGAATGAGTAAATTGACGAATTAATAGATTTAGGAATTGCTAGATTTACAAATTAAGTATTGCTAGAAATTGACAGAGAAATTGATAAATTGATAAATTGATAAATTGATAAATTGATAAATTGATAAATTGATAAATTGATAAATTGATAAATTGATAAATTGATAAATTGATAAATTGAACCATTTATGAACGGTTCTGCTATCTACCCGTTTTTAGTCGCCTTACCAGGTTTTAGTCATGCGTCTATCCATTCGTTTTGCAAATTTCACGTTATCGAACACATGTTCTAACCTTTTTCTATCGTTATCGCGAAGAGGCGCGGTGAAATTTAGTGTCCAGTCCAAGAATAGATCGCAAACACGCCATTGTAAGGCCGTGATATATCAGCCACTTCGTATTCGTGCTTTAGTGACCCGATCGTCGTATTTTCTGCATCAACTGTGTTTAACTTACTGGCTTTCAAAAATTGAAGAAAAATGAAATTCCATATTTTTAACGTTTAGTAAATAAACAAATTAACATTGAACAAACAGCACATTTGCTCCAAATTAATATATTAATTTTTACTAAATTTGTAGAAAATAAACCATCAAATTTTTCAACATTTTATAACAGCAATTTCGACATGTCTCCTCAATCAACACCGAAAACGTACATCCAATTCCGTCCCTTGATCACAAATTAAATATCCGACAAAGGGGTAGCGAGTTTTCGTTGTCGAACGTAACGGTAAAAGGAGAGAATGTTTCTTTCTCAGACAAAGAATCGATCAATTTCGATTTCTTCGAACAACCGAAAGAGTCGAATGGCACAGGTATCGAATGCAAGTAGCTGTTGAAAAGGAGGAATAAAGCTTCTCAGAGGAGGTTCGAATTGTTCGAACGTGGTAAGTCTGTTATGGAGGTTTGGTCCTTTTCAGAGCCGGTGGAAAATCGTTTTCCGAGCTACCATTGTGGTGGGTAAGCCGATTCCTCGTTGTCGAATGGAAACGTATTCCGAATGTACACGTTGGATTATTGCAGCTCCGTGAGGATCACGTGGATCTAAATCACGTCCCTTTATTATGCCATATTGTCAATAAGCCAAGAAAAAGAACATCTTTATCCTGTTACATCTTTTACGGGACCGAAATCGAGGACGAAAGATTCTTACGCTCTTTCGAGTCTACTGAATGTAAATTAACATTGCGATCACATTTACTTCGTCGATTTTACATATTTTTTTATTGTACAAGGTTTCTGTTTGAGTGAGATAATTTATGTTTAAAGAGGTGAAGAATTGATGAATTATTAGATTGATAGATTGATAGATTGATAGATTGATGGATTGATGGATTGATGGATTGATGGATTGATGGATTGATGGATTGATGGATTGATGGATTGATAGATTGATAGATTGATAGATTGATAGATTGATAGATTGATAGATTGATAGATTGATAGATTGATAGATTGCTATGTAGCTAAATGGCTAAATTGCTAAATTGCTAAATTACGAAATTGACAAATTGTTAAATTGACAAATTGACAAATTGACAAATTGCAAAATTAACAAATTGCTAAATTGCTAAATTGCTAAATTGCTAAATTGCTAAATTGCTAAATTGCTAAATTGGTAAATTGCTAAATTGCTAAATTGTTAAATTGGTAAATTGGTAAATTGGTAAATTGGTAAATTGATAGATTGTTAAATTGATAAATTGCTAAATTGATAGATTGATAAAACTGTCTTAGAATACAGTACTACAGCCAGAGAGACGGATATAAGACGGATATAAAATCACCGAGCGACATTTTAACGTTCAAATCTCCCGGGTTTCGTCGGCAAACATGGCGTCGCATTTTCTGGGGCCGGTCACGTGCTTCGCGTGCTGTTGGGTTAAACATGGCGGAGGTTGAATGCTAATTTGTTAGAAAAGAATTGCAGTTTATTTAGGACGTCGATAAGTTACACGTCGTTAAAAATAAGTGCAAACTCGGTATTTTATTGTCGAAGTAAATGTTAGGAACGAAGTTCAGTCAAAGTCGCTAAATATTAGCCATAATATGAAAATGAGCGATAAATCGAAGAAGTAGATTAAGAAGAGGCAACCGTGTGTTTTATTCGCGTCAGTAATTACGTTAACCTCGTCAGAGTGTGGAAAGAGTCGACCAGCGAGCAGAACGAGAGAGGAAGAGGAGAGAACGTGAAGAGTATGCTGAGTGGCAAAGTCGTGGAGAAGGTAAGAGGATGAACGAGATATGCTTACGAAGCTTGAAGCCTTCTGAAGGACAGAGAGATCTTCTGAGCCGCAGCCAGAGACCGGATGAAGAGAGAAATAAGAGCAGTGCACTCGATTGAAGAGAGAGCAAGAGGGCCCTTCACACTGTTTTATGGAAATTAAGGATGTGATTTTGCTACCCGCGGGAACAACTTTCATCCGACTCCGTACGTTTCGACCGTTCCTTTGAGGCCTCGGCAGCCCGCCATTTTTTAAAAAGCACTCTACCCGACAGACTTGTCGCCTCGATCCGGGAAATTGTAAATTGATTTCCCTCCTCTGGGCTGAATTTCCGACTCGATGGAAACTGGAAACCTCGTCGCGCTCGGGGAAATTCAATGTTCGAAAGTTATTTAGAAGATTTGCTTAAACGGAGAGGGAGTTTTATTAAAATTTGTTACGGTTTTTTTTTTTTAGGAGTTTGTCTCACTCAAAGAGGGATTTTTGAGTTTGATGGTTTGTATTGTTTTTAAAGTATTGATATTAGATGAGCGAGTTTCTATTTTAGAGGTTCAGAAAATTTTAAGCTTTCAAAAGTTTGAGATATTAGTTTTTCTAAGTTTCGTAGTATACAATTTTAATTTCATCTAGTTTCCCAAGTTCATAATTTTCCGATTTTCCTATTTCCCAATTTCCCAACTTCCCAAATTCCCAAATTCCCGGTTTCCCAAGTTCCCAATTTCCCAATTCCGCAATATCTCAATTTTCTAATTTAATAATTTTCCAATTTGCCAATTTCCCAGTTTTTTCCCAATTTTCCCAATATTTCAATTTCTCAATTTTCCAATTTCCCACTTTCCTACTTCCCCACTTTACTAGTTTCCCAGTTCCTCTATTTCAAAATTTCACAATTTTTTAATTTTCCAAATCTCCAATTTCTTAATTTCCTTATTTTCCAATTCATCAATTTCCTAATTTACCAGTTTTCCAATTTCCTAATTTCCCAAATTCCTAGTATTTTATCTTAATAATTTCCCGATTTTACAATTTCCTAATATTTTTCCTTGATAATTTCCCAATTTTACAATTCACCAATTTCCTAATTTCCTAACATTGACCTCGATAATTTTCCAATTTTCCAATTTCCTAATATTTTACTTCGATAATTTTCCAATTTTCCATTTCTCCAATTTCCTAATTTTCCAATTTCCTAAGATTTTACCTCGATAGTTTACGAATTTTCCAATTTCCTAATATTTTACCTTGATAATTTTCCAATTTTCCAATTTTCCAATTTACCAATTTCCTAATTTTTCATTTTTTCAATTTCCCAATATTTTTCCTTGATAATTTTCCAATTTTTCAATTTGCCAATTTGCCAATTTCCCAATGTCCTAATATTTTACTTAGATACTTTCCCAATTTTTCAATTTTCCAATTTTCCAATTTCCTAATTTCCTAATACTTTACCTTGATAATTTCCTAATTTCCCAATTTTCTCAATTCTCAAATTTCCTAATTCCCAGATTGCCCAATTCCCAATCCTCAATTTCCCAATTTTCCAATTAACTCATTTCCCATTTTCCTATTTTCCCATTCTCCATTTTCTCAATTTCCCATTTTCCAATTTTCAATATTTAATGCTCCAAAAACATGTGAATATCATCACTAGACTTCATCGCTATACCTTTGTACTTACTTGCACACCAATGCCCACATTCTCTGCCCTGGTCACTCAATCTACCCACCACTGCCCTACACCCCTCAACAACCACAAATTTCATAATTCCCCAAAATTTCTTTTCTTCCTATCCAAGACAAAAAGACCCACACAGCAATTCTTAACAAATCCACTTACTCACTTAATTCTACAATTCCCCCAGAAAAATGCCTAGTAATTTTACTCAGAAAGCGAAGAAATATTCGCAGTACGATGCATTTTGCCCCAAGTCAATATCCCGATCCGTGTCCGAGATACGAGGCCACAAAGTACAGAGCCAGAAACATGAATGGTGGTCGAATTCCAGGAAACGATGTGACCTAGTTTCTTTCCTGCAAATACGCACGTCGCATAGTAGTAATACTAGTGGAAAAAAAGAAGCGCTGACTCAACGCTCTCGAGTGACAGCACATGCGCGGAGCTAGTAGTGAATGGACGCTGGTCAGACGAGTATTCAAAATTATAACCCGCTTTAAACGACGATATCTCCGGAACGGGAAGTCCTATCGACACAGGTCAACAACCATTTTAAAGGGGAAGTTTCAACGCTTGCGACGACTATAACCACGGTGAAATCCCATTGTGTACCGAGCAGTTGTGGACGAATTAAGGAGAGGTACTTTTAGGGATGTTGGCAGGTTTCATATTTGAGGTGTTTGAAAAATTTTGTTATATCTTTTTTTATTGCATTGTTTGAGTAATTTGGACGTGTTTAAAGTTTATTTGGATATAAAGATATTTATATGAAAAATGTAAATTTAATATAAAATATAAAAAATGTAAAATTACTATAAAATATGAAAAAATATAAATTTAATATAAAATATAAAGAATGTAAAATTACTATAAAATATACAAAATATAAATTTAATATAAAATATAAATTTGCTGTAAAATATACAAATTTAAATTTAACATAAAATGTAAAAAATATTTATTTTGCAATACCATGTTGTTAATTGTAAAAATGTGACAACGTGATTTGACAATAAAAATATTCACGAGGTAAAAAATACAATAATCTGTAAAATTATCTAATTTGAAAAAAAATTTGTTTATTATAAAAAAAATGCAATTGTGTAAATACTTAAAATTTAATAAAATGACGACGTTAAAAGATCTGAAAGAGGAGTCAATAAATTAACGAGGACTGTCGAAGGACGGCAATCGACGATAAACAGCCCGGCTTAAACGTCCCTGTCGCGATAATGGTGTTCGAAAGCACGACAGAATTGATGTCAAACGTTCGAGGGCCAACAGTTCTGACAAACGAAACAGCCAAATATTCAATTTACCCGTCACATCGACAAGTCCGTAGAGGATAGTCCGTGTCAAAGCAACCGACTTATCAAGCTTTGAACAACGTCTGTAAGGTATTGACGTACTCCAAATCGTCGAGGAGCTTCGATTGCAATTTGATCGCGACGTTTTATCGTTCGTCTGTCAATTAGTCCCTTTCGAGCTCGGTTAATTATTTCACCTCGAATCGTGCTTCCACTTCCGCTAAATCGAACACTTTAGCAATCCTAGTAAGTACAAGTTTCAAATCGCAACAATTTTGGGGGCGAAATTTTGAAAATGACGGTTTGACCTTGGTGGATTATTTCAAGGTCAAATTTTTTTATTACTGCATCGTGTAGTACTAATCGAGACGGGAAAAAAAGTTCCTATGAACTATATGTGCAAAATCAACCGTTTTCTCGGAAATTAATTTAGAAGTGCGTAGGGGAAAATTTTTCAAAATCGAATTTGTCAAAAAGGAGCGTTCAAAGAAGAAAATATCATAGGAACTTTTGTACTCGTTTTGTCCTTAGAATCACCTGTTTTTACCCTGATTAGTGTTTCTGTCAATATTTAACCTGTATCGTGTGTTATGAATACAGTTATGTAAAAATTAAGTTGAGTTAAACTTTGATCTTGTGTTCTGCCAAAACGGTCAAATTTACACATATAGTTTATTATCAAATTTTCATCCTCTCACCAAGTACTATGAGAAAACGTAATAAAAAAATTTGACCTTGAGTTTGAGTCCAAGGTCAAATTTTTCAAATCTGCACGAAGAGGTATGAAATTGTTATGTTGTGTGTGGGATAATTTTGAAAGGGACTGTACTTGTCGAAGTCGCAAAATTGACTCAAAAGCGACTGTGCAAGTACGTTCCATGGTGGATGATCGATAATTCAAAAGCGACGTTCCGCAGCGGTAGGCGCGTGATTTTCGCGCGAGAAGTTGGTAGAATGAAATTCACTTACCTTGCCAGGTCCCAGAAGAGGACGCCCCGTCGAAAGTTGCCGTAACAATGGGAGATAATTAATGAAGGATGAGACACAGGCTCTGAGGCGCGAACTTTGCCCCGTCGTTCGACCCACTTCCCGTCCAGACAATTTGTCAATGTAGCCCGGATTTTTCGATCGCCCGGAATCTCGTCCCACGGGATCCGATAAAGGAACTGCACGGATCGTCTGTTTCTTCGAATAATTATTCGAACGTCCGCAGAAACGGCCGTGCTCGTTTGTTCGCGGCACCGCGATCGATATTGCGGTTCTTACATCCTGAACAACGTTTCAATTTAACTCTAAGTCCGTTTTCAAACAAACTCTGATAATACCACTTAGGTAGTTTCGTGTCGGGTGATTAATTTCGTGTCGCGGGAAAATGTGACGATGGCTATTTGCGAAACATTGCAAAATATTCTATTTTTATAGCCAACTTATTTTTCATATGTATTCAATTTTTAAATGTTGAAATTACTGAGTTCATAGATTTTCAACAAATTGGTTCAAACTTTAAGTTATTTTCGATAAAAATATTTCTAAATTATTTTAAATGGAAAATGCGTGGTAAAGTTACTTCTGTGTACTGTATTTATTATATGAACCTTGAACATTGATAGAAATAATTTAAGTAACTAAAAGTTTGTTAAATTTGACGTTAAAGTTAAGATAATCATCTTGAAAGTGATGGTGACAGCAAGAGTGACGCACAGTCGGCCATTATGCGCAGTAGACATGCGCAGTGGCCTATCTTGCGTACTAGACGTGCGCAGTAAGTCGTTCTGCGTACTAGACATGCGCAGTAAGCTGTTCTGCGTACTAGACATGCGCAGTAAGTTGTTCTGCGTACTAGACATGCGCAGTAAGCTGTTCTGCGTACTAGACATGCGCAGTAAGTTGTTCTGCGTACTAAACATGCGCAGTAGCTTATTATGAGCCCTAAACATGCGTAGTAAGTTCAATAACGAACTGTGAACTGTGTATAACTATTTGCAACCTATATACACGAATCATAGTACTACTAATAATAATTATTCGAAGAAACATGAGTTGAAGTAAGGTCAGGGTACGAAATGAATATCAGACAATTACAATATAACGTTGCGTTTATTATTATCGTTATTCATTAACCACAATCGTTAAACGTTCACTTTCGTATGATACAACGTTAGTCTCTATACACACTCTCCTCTCTCATCGTCTCCCTAAATGTCCTCTTTAAATCTGCTTACACCTAGTTCAATGGTAGTTTTACGTGTCCTCTTTTTTAGTTTATATACAAAAGCGCCGGATCGTCCTAAGCTACGAACAACCCGATAAATTGTTCTCGCGACTGGTTGGTCTAGCACACGATCTTCGATTCGTACCATCCACACAAATTTATTCCCTAAATATCGAGCTAGCTTTCGTGAGATCGCTCGTTCCGCCTAGGGAAAACGTTCGTGGAATTAGTTTTCGTCGCTTGTGAAGCGGCCGTTATGGGTATTGGCTACAAAATAATTGACAAAAACCTGTCAAGTATGTCGATCGTTTATCAGCTCGTTTCTGACCGGTTAGCCCCAATCGACGTCTGGGGCGTAACCGTTGCATGTGCGAGCGGAACGAGCGGGAGTAGTTTGCTAACAACGACAGGCACACGATTTTGCTTTCGTTCTTTTCGAACCCTTTCACTTGGGGGACGTCACTGTAGAGATGTGGGCACATTTAGTGTTTAGGAGATCTTATGGGTGTTTAGGGCCACTAGTGGGCAGCAGTGGGTATCAGTAGAGGGTAATGGGTACTTGTGGGTACTTGTGGGTAGCAGTGGAGGCTTGTGGGTACTAGTAGGCATATTTAGAGACAGTTTAAAGAACTTAAGCCCCAACTGTGTACTAAACATTTCTCAAAAACTATTTTTTGACAACGTATTATATCATCAAAACTCCAAAATAGAAATCAGGTAATATATAAAATTCCAAAATAAAAACCAGGTAATATATAATAATTATAACTCAATTCAAAATTGTACAAAAATATGCTTCACATATTTAAAATCTGTTACTTCGTCGCAATTCTGCTATCTCTATTCCTGGATCGAACGTGTAAAATGAATATTTTATTTTCTCTATATAAATGCTGTGCACAAACGTATACGTTATGTAATCGATACTTTGGTGTTTGACTTCGAAAATGGGGCATTCAATAAAAAGTTTATAACAAAAATTTAGAAGTTTCGTTTATAAAAAATACAAATGCTGTGCTGTCTGTAAATTGTATAACTAAATATTGAAAACAATTGGTATTGTAATTTTAATTTTAAACAATTTTGAACAATTATAAACAATTTTAAATAATTTCAAATAATTATAGATAATTTTAAATAATATAAAATAATTGCAAATAATTTTAAACAATTTTAAGCAATTATAAACAGTCTTAAACAATCTTAAATAATTTCATACTCGCAATTATTATTACAGTTTCACAAATAATTTGTTGACTACTAATCCTTATAAATTTTTTAATTCCCTACTTTCCACTCGCACCACATTTAATTGACCCATTAAATAAAATAGTTCACGCCAGAATAGGTGTCAGATTCCGAAGCAAAATGTGTCAGTCAATCTCTTAGTGACGCGACACTCAAAGATTTAACTATGATTGACAAAGTTCAAATGTAACGGTAATACAATCGGTTTATCCGTAGAAGGAAACAATTATTCTTCATAGATGTACAAAATGATTTACCGCGGTTCTCTCTACAGCGATCGATCTTCCGTCAACACGGTTCCAGTGAAAGGGTCGATTGAAAAATTCGGAGAGACAAAACTCCAGTGAATGATTTGTAGACACGCAACAAAGGAATTTCAAATTCCGGTTAATTTCGCGCCAAGACGCGGCCATTACGCGAGTGGAGGACAAAATGGCCGCGCTATGGACGCTCTTTAAAACATTAATGAAACATTTTGTGGTGTGTGAAGAATTATGATGATGTTAACTGATATATTATTATGATAAATTCTGCAATATTTATATAAATATAATAAGTAATAATATCATAAATTTTATAAATAATATTAGTGTTATAACCTCAATAATATTTGTAACGTAATTTAATACTGTGAATAAATTTAAAGACTATTTCAAAGATGTATCATTCAAGGATAAATAATTAAATATATTTTATTATTATTATACCGATTCAACAAATTCAATATTGTTATTAAAATATAACTACAAAAATTATAATTAAAAGAAAATTTTTGGACAATAAAATCATTTACTCAATTCACTACATTCTACAATTACAAATTAATATTTCTGACAATTTTTCTTTCTTAAATTTTTAATTTATACACAACATAAGTTGCAAAATTAATTTCAATTTTTTTTGTCTTCAAATTTATGGTCATTCAAGTCTTCAGTTTTTGTCTAAGAGTTTTTATGTTCTTCTAAGTTTAATCGTCATATTTGAGGTCCACAAAATGTTCATTAATATTTCAGTTGTCGAAACTATGTTTCGGCCATTTTCTACACCGGCCATTTTCTTTCACACTCAATCGACTTCATGTAGGTCGCTCATCGAGACAAACGTGCCTCAAAATATTTCCATTCGACGGTACATTTGCCTCGATCCGGGCTACCAGAGGAAAAGAACGACAGAAACGATTTCCTGAACGTGTTCCACCGACAAATACAAATTTCTATCCCGCAGGAATACACTTATCATCCCCTGGAACCCGGGTCGTCGCACATTAGATATCGTCTCTCCCAGTAAATTCTCGAGCAATTCGATCAACATAGGACAACAAATTTTAAATCTATTGTGAAGAATATAGACAACATAATAAATTTAAGATGTTAAGGTTAGGTTAAGTCTGACAAGGTTAGGTTATGTCAAGGTTAATATTAATTAGAAATAACAAAATTTAGAATTTTACAAATTTGGTGGATGTAATGATTTTGATTAAGTTTGAGGTTAGGTCAAATTTTGCAAGGTCAGATTTAGGTTAGGTTAGGTTAAGATTTACATTGAATAATAAATTTTGGAATTTAACAAAGATGAACATAATTTTGAGGTATGAAACATTGCAAGATTTTAATATTGAGTTATGTAATAATTATATAATTTTGAAATGGTAACATAACCTAAAAATATTTTTTCATGAAAGTACAACATATTTAGTAAAAATCAATCTGAATGAATATTTGATACACTGGATGAATCTATTATTTTAGAAAGCAGATTTCAAATTAATACAATAATTAATCTTGCAATTTTAACATAACCTAAAAATAAATTTGTGATAACATAACCTAAAAATAAATTTTTGGCAAATGCAATTTTAACATAACCTAAAAATAAATTTTTGGTAAATGCAATTTTAACATAAATGTTTAAAATAAAAATAAAATATATTTAACAAAAATACATATCAACATAAGTAACAAAAATTATATAACATTGCATGCATTTAAAAAAAAAAATTTCTCAACAAATACAAAAAATAACTTTGCCCACCTTAAAAACATATCCATAAGAATTTCCCATAAATTGAAAATAAAAAATAGATAAAAATAGTAAAATATTGCACTAGCGACAAAACGACTTCGATTGCAATCTATTTCAGAAAATAGGTTAATCTGACGAGTCTATCGTGTTACATCGACTGTAGGAAATCTGTCACTGGACGAATCGTGGCTCCTAAAGCCTATTTTTGTGCCATTCACTCGTAAGATGATCTCGCGTGAACCTGTCGCGTTGAAAGCCGAAACGTCTGTCTTCCGCGTAGTAGTCGGTTGAGATTCAGACGACGTTGTGCGTAAGGGATCCATCGCCTTGCCACTTGTTGGCTGGAAAAAAGAAGTCATCTTTTCAGATTCTCATCGAGACAATCCCTTCGCTAGATGGTAAGAGGTTTGGGGGCCAAAGGAGCCTGGGTAATGTCCTGGGTTACCTCTATAGTGCATGTCCTGCGCCATTGATGGGCACTTGGCGTCCGGCCG
Organism: Megachile leachella; assembly: GCA_963576845.1. Taxonomy (NCBI): domain Eukaryota; kingdom Metazoa; phylum Arthropoda; class Insecta; order Hymenoptera; family Megachilidae; genus Megachile; species Megachile leachella. The sequence goes on along the minus strand of OY756252.1, from coordinate 6,301,151 downwards.
CTGTTTACAAACACACAAAATGATGTTCTTAGTTATATTCATGTTGAATTGTAAATAATTTATTGATAGTATGGGACAAATACAAAAATAGAAGGGTTAATTATAACAAGTCTTAACAAGTTTAAGTTCAACAAGTTTTTAGTTAGCAAGTTTAATTTTAGCAAAATTAGATTTAGCAAGTTTCTATTTACTAAGATTACTAGGAAGATAAAGGTTTTCTAGTTTAGGCGTAAGAAAATTGAAATTGTAAGGAGGTTCCTAAACGCTCACATTGCACACATATATTTGTGTGAATTATTATATACCAGGTGTACCGGTTAATAATACACGTTTAGTACAATTCAGATTAGTTACACATGTAATCTAGGTACCTTCTGACATATAATTTGTGCGGTACGGCCTTATTTGCCTCTGAAATATGCGGACGCACCAGGTGCGTCATACCTGCCTATATACGTTCCGGCTAAACCGTGCGAGATACGACTTTTTATCACACAACAAAACTTTCTTAGAATGGGTCAAAACCCCTAGAAAAACTGTCGGAAGTGGTGTAAAGAGGCTGACTGAGAAGATGTTGATGAGGGCGGGATCCGCAGGCGTCATACATGCCTATGTAGGTTCCGGCCAAACCGAGCGAGATACGACTTTTTATCAAAGAACCAAATTTTCTTAAAATGGGTCAAAAACCCCAGACAAATTGTCAGAAATGCCATAAGGTACCTAACGAAGGAGATATAGAGCATGGTAGTATTCCCCAGCGGGCGAAAGCGGCATGAGTCTATAGCTCTTGAAACGCCATCCATATTAGAAGAAAAATAACCAAACCAATACAATTAAAACCCCCATAAAACATCCATTATTCAACCCACAGCATTTCCATGCATCCCCAAAAACGTGGACATCGGACGTCAACAAATAACGTATTCGCATTACGGTTTCAGTTGTGCTATTTACTTGTGTAATTAATTATCCACGAATTTAATTATGTAAACCGTTCGAGTGAGCGGGGAAACGTATGTATTCATAACTCTTTGTCGTCGCAGCGATAAATTGCGAAAGAACCGCAACTATTTGAAACTGGACGTATCACAAAAAATATGATGCTAACTCGAAAGCTGAATATTGGTTGAAAGGTTCGGAAGAAAATAATATGGGGGACTGTGAATACTTGTGTATCGTGCAATTCGGAAATTAAGAATTATTAACCGGGACAGCTGGTAGTTGTACTTAATCCTGGGGTATATCATGATGTATCAATTTACAGAATGTATCAAGTTACTTAATGTATCAAGTTATAGAAGGTATCAAGTTACTTAATGTATCAAGTTACTTAAGGTATCAAGTTACTTGTGGTATCAAGTTGCAGAATGTATCAAGTTACTAGTGGTATCAAGTTGCAGAATGTATCAAGTTACTTAAGGTATCAAGTTACTTGTGGTATCAAGTTGCAGAATGTATCAAGTTACTTAATGTATCAAGTTACAGAATATATCAAGTTACTTAATATATCGAATTACATAGTATATCAGGTATGCAAGTTACTGTTTGGTACCTTGATACATGGGTTAAAGGAATCGTATCATAATTAGTGAAAAATGAATCCCATAAACAGTAAGTTAGGTCAATTCACCTTGTGGAAATCGATGTTTGTCCGTATAGTCCTGAAGTGAAGATCCTGCAGCGGCCTCGAATTGTTTCCCAAGGGTGCTTTCGGTGTGCTCTCCGGGCCCTGCGTTAGTCTTCTTAGTGCGTAAAGCTGGAAATGGGATTAGGATTACGATGTAACGATGCTATTCCCTCGTTCAATATTTAACCGTAAAGCAGAGCTTGTTAAGTAATGGCACGGAGAAAATGGACGGGAACAAGAAACGGGAGCGTTCTGACGTCCGCTAAAGTGGATCTCGAAAGTAATGCACTCAGGGTATCGATATCAATGACCCACCTTAATTATTTCTACATTCGTCGCCCAAATGGAAACTTCGTTACATAAATAATTTTAACTCAACTGCGGCCATCATGCTTATTTAAATTAATCGTATCTCCTTTTTCACCCTCTAAAAATTTATCTGGTCAAAAATTTAACTCAGAAATCTAAATATAAGTATTATGTCTGTCGCATTAATTACTTAAAATTACCTCAAGATAAATATTATATTTAGCATATTCCGTTAAGTAACCCGCCGCTTAAAGTGGATCTTGAAGGCAATACACTCAGGATATCAATGTCAATGGCTTATTTAAATATTTAATGTCTGTTAATAAAACCTAGACTGATAAAATTCAACGAACCTTAACGCGAAAGCTCTTTCGGGAAATTGGATTCGCTTCCTTCGTAATAATTAATTTCGGCGGTATGCTTCGTTTAAAGATATCCGTTATTACAAGTTATTTCCGTGACATTGACAGACAGGATTATTTCGAGACTGTATTGTGGCTATTAAATATATTGGGAAGCTTGATAATTTATCTCGGATCTATGTTGAAATAGACGAACATGCATAAATTGTAGACATTTTTACTCTTGTACATTTACAGGATTAGTTCGTGTCAAACGTAAAATAGCTTATGCAGGAATAAATTATTTTTTTTTATTTTTTGAGATGAAATTTTGACCAAAATTATTGTGGCACTTTCCTGATTAAAATGAGTCCAAACATGACGTGATTCAGAAAATATTTACTTGTTGTTTCATATATTTCACTTATATCGAATCATCAGTAAAATCACAAAATTGCACGTCACTAAAAAATCATACAATAAATATGTTATAATATACGTTAAAAAAGGATTAAAAATAACAAAAGTCAGCAACACGTCTTTTTACAGCAGCGTATTTTCCCACTTCAAAGCACATAATCCTCAATAAAGTCAATAAATACAATTCAAACCCCATCATATTTGTACTCATTTTACTCAGAAAAACATTTCCAATGCATCAGTAAAAGTTTCATACCGAAACAACAAAAGATAAAAAAGTTCCACTCGCACCGTCGCGAGTTTAATGGCGGCCATTTTTTCGCTCGTATCGACTCCACGGTGACGACAAAGTTTGACTCACCTCTCGTGCTGTTATGTAGATGGGTTTGTTGAGGATGAGCCATACGGCTGTTTCCCAACAACCTGGATGAGTCGTGCTACCCTCATAAGTCATGTAACCGTTCGTATCCGGAAGCAGACTCTTCAGGGACAGATGACGAACCGGCGCAGCATCGCCTGCACAGAAATAGCAATCTTTTGTTAGCTCTGACGTTTATCTCGTTGACAATCAAAATATGATATTCATACGCTACGTAGAAACAGTCGAAGAAACATTGGACTGAAATGAAGATAAGATGACTGCCCGAGCTATCTGAAAATAGTTTGACCTTTGACCTTTTCGCAGCGCGAAACGTTGCAGCTTGTAGTTAAATATTTATATCTTTGTGAACGGGGAAGTTTTTCACGTTTATGTATACATTATGAAAAAGTTGCATGAAATGATGAAGAAATATTATGAAGTGCCAGATAAAAAATTGAATAAGTAACATGTAGATAAAATAGATAAAACAGATAAACTAGATAAAAATGGATAAAATAGGCAAACTAGATAAAACTAGATAAAATAGATAAAACTAGATAAAACTAGATAAAATAGATAAAATAGATAAAATAGATAAAATAGATAAAATAGATAAAATAGATAAAATAGATAAAATAGATAAAATAGATAAAATAGATAAAATAGATAAAATAGATAAAATAGATAAAACAGATAAACAAGATAAAAATAGATAAAATAGATAAAATAGATAAAACAGATAAACAAGATAAAAATAGATAAAACAGATAAGCCAGATAAAAATAGATAAAAATAGGTAAAACTAGATGAAACAGATAAACAAGATAAAAATAGATAAAACAGATAAACCAGATATAAATAGATAAAACTAGATAAAACTAGATAAAACTAGATCAAATAGATAAAATAGATAAAACTAGATCAAATAGATAAAATAGATAAAACAGACAACATAGATGAAATAAATAAAAATATATAAAAGTAGATAAAATAGATAAAAATAGATAAAAGAATAGATAAAAAAAGATGAAAAATAGATAAAAATACCTAAAAAAAAATAGAAAGAAATTTTAATAAATATTTAAAAAATAAAAAAATATTCTGTCCTTGTAACTGAGCAATAAATTGTCCCTACTTAACACAAAAACGTAGTAAAACCTCTTTACCCGAAAAAGGCCAATTTTGTCCTCAACTTTGTCGCGAATTTCTTTGATCCCGCATAACAGCAAGAACGGCCGAATTCGCGACAAAGTGAAAACAATCTGGCCGAAGGTAGAAGATGCACTTTTGATCGGAAGTGTTTTGCAGTTCTTTTTGCAGGGACAGTGGATGTAACGGAGAAAAAGGGTGAGTTGCATCGTACGGATTCGAGGGTGTATTTGCATGCTAAACGATCAAAATTCGCCGCGTCCCCTTATTCTATCGTTCGGACGTTGCGTTGCATATTCAAGAACGTTATTTCGAACGCGACAAAATTACTCGATATTCGTTCCATGGTGCTCTTTGAACTTTGACCCGCGAGGCTGCCGGCTTGAAAAAAACAAGCCCGGTCCACGCTCTGTGCAACGGAAAAAGAACTTTGTTACGATGCAATATCTATTTACCCGGGCAAACCTGGAGATTCAATAAAAGAAAATTCGGTTACCTCGTAACACTCGTGACGGGCGCGAATAATCGATAGAATTAATTTCGAGTTTAGCGACGTGATGGATAATTCGATTTTTGTTTCGAGTTTATGGTGAGAATTATACTGCATGATGAATATCCGAGCAGTTTTGCTGATAACGATCTTCTGATCTACAGGTTTTCAGAGATGAATAATGTTTTAGGTGGGTTTCATCGGAATTGTGAATTAAATTCGAATATTTGAATAGCAGTGGAATTAGAATTACGAATTCAATTCAAACAATTCAAACAATTCAAACTATTCGAACCATTCGAACAATTCGAACAATTCAAACAATTCAAACAATTCGAACAATTCAAACAATTCAAACAATTCAAGTAACTCAAGTAACTCAAGTAACTCAAATAATTCAAATAATTCAAATAATTCAAAATATTCAAAATATTCGAAATATGAAATTAATTTAAACATGGATGTATTTGAATTATCCAAATCATCCGAACATTCAAGTATTCGAGTTATTCGAATATTCGAGTGTTCGAATTGTCCACATCATATAAACCTTCATATGTTCGAATTATCCAAATCATTTGAACCTTGATATATTTGAAATGTCCAAATAATCTCAGTTCGCAAATACCTCTTTCAAATACCAAATAATTCATTCAATTATTCTTAAATATTTCTCATCAATTCATTTAACTACCATTAAAACACCCAAATAAATATAATACAACCAAGTACAAAAATTGTTGAAATTTCGAATTTAAATTCTGCAACCACTTGAACCTCAGATTACTCAGACACTCGAACATTTGAGTTTTCTTTGCGTCCGTAACGCCACACGTAAAAAGGGAAAACCGCGGATGATCGTTTAAGCGCTTCCAGTTACCCGGCCTCGATATCCGGACACGCAACAGTTGCCAGTGAAATCCGTTTCTCGGCAGAAAACGATCCGTATCAACATCTCGAATGACACTCGAGCCACTTTTCCCCTCATTGATCCCTGTGCACACGGTGAATTATGCGAGAACGTCAGGTATCACGAGGTTCGCCTGGAATATCACGGCGCACTCGTTTCGAGTGCTCTGACGAGCGTGTTCGAGCGTGTTTCCTTTAGTCGTTCGTAACTTCCACGCGGTGTGCCGATCATACGTGCATCCCCTCTTCTGAACAGAGAACGCGATATAATTCCACGAACTTGCGACGAATATAAATTTCACCCGGCTGAACGGCAAATCGACGGAAATCGCGATTGGTCCCGAGATTTGACGCTGCGTTTCATTGTCAAACATCTATTGTGTGTAGATAAACGTCTTCTATTTTATGAGGGAAGAACTCATCAAATGTTCGAGACTATTGTAGGGAATTTGTATGGGTGATTTTAATGGCATCGAAAGGATTGATACCATTATTTGCAAGCTTTAGTAGTTCAGATTATTCAGATTGTTCAAATTGTCCACATTGTTCAAATTGTTCAAATTGTTCAAATTGTACAAATGGCTCAAGTAGTTCAAATGATTCAAATAGTTCAAACGGTTCAAATTGTTCAAATTGTTCAAGTAATTCAAATGATTCAAATAGTTCAAACAGTTCAAATAGTTCAAATAGTTCAAATAGTTCAAATAGTTCAAGTGTTTCAAATGGTTCAAATGATTCAAACCGTTCAAATAGTTCAAGTGGTTAAAATAGTTCAAATAGTTCAAATAGTTCAAATAGTTCAAATGGTTCAAGTGGTTCAAATGGTTCAAATAGTCAAATAGTTCAAATAGTTCGAATAGTTCGAATAGTTCAAGTAGTACAAATGGTTCAATTTTTCAAATAGTTCAAATAGTTCAAATAGTTCAAATAGTTCAAGTGGTTCAAGTGGTTCAAATGGTTCAATTACTCAAATAGTTCGAACAGTTCAAGAGGTTCAAATGGTTCATTAATTCAAATAGTTCAAGTGGCTCAAATGGTTCAATTATTCAAATAGTTCAAATAGTTCAAGCGTGTCAAATGATTCAAACGATTCAAATGATTTAAATGATTCAAACGATTCATATTGTTCAAGTGGTTCAAAGGTTCAAATGGTTCAATTACTCGAATAGTTTGAACAGTTCAAATAGTTCAAATAGTTCAAGTGGTTCAAGTGGTTCAAATGGTTCAATTATTCAAATAGTTCAAACAGTTCGAATAGTTCAAGTGGTTCAAATGGTTCAAGTGAGCCAAATGGTTGAATTACTCAAACGGTTCAAATAATTCAAATAATTCAAATAGTTCAAATAATTCAAATAACTCAAATAACTCAAATAATATAAATAATTCGTTATAATTTGTATAATTCGAATAATTCAAATAAGTCAAACGATTCAAATGCTATAAGAATTATTGCTAATAACAGTACTATTTCTATATTATTATTATTTATACTGTTATTGCATCACGCATAATTAACATATATAGAACTTGTATACCATAACCACATCTCCCCAGACAAGTTAGCACGCCATTCAAATCTCCCGCGTCGTCGTTCATACCAAAAGTCGGCCGCTCGTAAAAAGGAATCTCGCAAGCGACGTCATTAATCGAGCCTCAATAAAAATCAACGGATACTCGGCAAATACACACTCGAGACTCAGTACCGTATGAAAGGCATGTAAGAGGCCGTCGCGACGCCACGTCGACGCCACAGGCCGGCCATTTCATCGACATTAAGGAGGAAAACGAGTGCCAACAAGATGGCGGTGTGACACAACGGATAAATGTGTGGCCGCAGCTTGTTCTCACCGTGTTCCCTCGGCGAGGGAACACTTTTAGGACAGCATTCAGAGCTTAGAGGAGCTTTTATCCTTGTATCTACAGAACCGCTTCCTTTTTCTAACAGAACCCACCCCCATTTATCCTGAATACGTGTCTCTATGCTTTTATTTTTATTTATCGCGCGCTCCGATTTCGCCGTCTACTCGACGGTCGCGTGATAAATAATAAGGAACAGCCCTGACGACGGGGATATATCAACCGTGGCCGCGAATCGACGCGCCGCGGAAAACGAATGGAAGATCCCTCGATGATTAATGGAGCGAATTGTTTGAATTCCGAGTGCGCTTTCGGCTCCAGCGGGGTTTTGTACGTTTTACTATTCGATTGCAAGGATTTCTGATCGTTTCAGCACATCTCAACTCAGTTTGGAGACGAGGACGCACCCGGTGCGTCAGACATGCCTATGTCAATTCCGGCCAAACTGGGCGAGATACGACTTTTTGTCAGAGAATCAAACTTTCTTAGAATGGGTCAAAACATCTAGAAAAACTGTCGGAAGTGGCGTAAAGCGGCTGACTGAGGAGATGTTCATGAGGGAGGGATCCGTCGGCGTCATACATGCCTATGTCAATTCCGGTCAAACCGTGCGACATACGACTTTTTGTCAGAGAATCAAACTTTCTTAGAATGGGTCAAAACCACCAGAAAAATTATCAGAAGTGTCTTAAGGTGCCTAACGAAGGAGATGTGGAGTAGGGCAGTATCCCCCAGCGGGCGAAAGCGGCACGAGTCTATGGTTCTCGAAACGCCATCCGTATTAGAAGAAAATTAACCAAACCAATACAATTAAAACCCCCATAAAAAATCCATTATTCAGCCCACAGCATTTCCATGCATCCCCAAAAACGTGGACATCGGACGACAACAAATAACGTATTCGCATTACGGTTTCAGTCGTGCTATTTACTTGTGTAATTAATTATCCACGAATTTAATTATGTAAACCGTTCGGGTGAACGGGGAAACGTATGTATTCATAACTCTTTGTCGTAGCAGCGATAAATTGCGAAAGAACCGCAACTATTTGAAACTGGACGAACCACAAAAAATATGATGCTAACTCGAAAGCTGAATATTGGTTGAAAGGTTCGGAAGAAAATAATATAGGGGACTGTGAATACTTGTGTATCGTGCAATTCGGAAATTAAGAATTATTAACCGCGACAGCTGGTAGTTGTACTTAATCCTGTGGTATATCATGACGTATCAAGTTACAGAATGTATCAAGTTACTTAATGTATCAAGTTATAGAAGGTATCAAGTTACTTAATGTATCAAGTTACTTAAGGTATCAAGTTACTTAATGTATCAAGTTACAGAATGTATCATATTACTTAAGGTATCAAGTTACCTAATATATCAAGTTACAGAATATATCAAGTTGCAGATTATATCATGTTACAGAATATATCAAGTTACATGGTATGTCAGTTATGCAAGCTACCATGTGGTACTAATATCGACTGGTATTGGCAAGAAAGTAACACGAGTGCCTATGAATATGCGTCCAATGTAGGAATTAAAAAAGCTAGCACACCTGGTATATAGACTGGTACATTTTTTATGGTACGAAACAAATGCCGAGGGATTTTTGAAGGTATCGTAGAACATCGTCGATCAAGCTCGACGGTCATATTTTATTTTGTATCGAAGCGTCTCTGGGAGAGAAGCGTCGAGCGAGGAGCAGAAAGGGCACGAGACAAAAAGAGCAGCCCCGGGCAGGTGACAAATAATAATAAAGAGGTGTCGTGGATGGAAAAGAGCGTCGAGTGTGGCGCGGATATCGCGAGAAGAAAGGTTGAAATCCAAATGGAAAGAAGGACAGAGGGTGTGATTAATGAAATGCATTAACTCGTATGAGCTGCAGAGAGTACAGAGAAAAAAGGGAGAAAACGTGTCACGCCTCGTTCGATCGTTTATGTTTTCGAGAATGTTGACGATGAATTTTCGAATGTCTGACAAATTGCGCAGAAATTCGAGCAATGCAGAAATTGCTGTGCGAGCATTACTCTTTGAGATTTGTGGCTCTTTTTTGGTTTACGTTTTCGGTCGCGAATTTCTCTCAGATTCAAAGGATGTACTTCTGAATACTTCACTTGTTACGTTTATGCATTTTTAAATTCGTAAACAGCTCACTTTTCGAATTTAAATTTTGTTAAATTTTTAAGGTTCAGATTTGCAAATCAGCAACTTTGAATATTTTTTAGGGTAGCGTTTGGAATTCAACCAAAAACTGAATATGAGTCTTGACAAATAGCTCATCTCCCGTAAGAAAATCGATTACCGAAGGCAATTAACAAAGTTACAAGAAAAATAAATTTTGCACCGTCGGCCGTAAAACGATACTCAAATTCAGTTTGAACCGTTATCGTGATTCGATTAATAAACGGGGGCACCGATCAGATCGAGCAACACTTTCGAACGAACTTCCTAATGGAACAGTCGTTCGACATCGTGTTTCCTTAAGCAGAGCCTGTTCCATCGAAACTTTTGCTCGAAAAACTTGTTCGCCCAGGCCGTAGGCCGAATCTGATTGTTGGAAAGTTTCGAGCTGTTCGTCGAACAAGAGAAACGCTCTGAGGGCGTCGAAGGAACGAAAGGCTGGGGCCGAGTAAATCTTGAACGAGCTTCGAAGATAAACGGCAACTGACTAATATATACGTGTAAATTTATTGAACTCGGCACGCTTCGAAAAATATTCCGTTCTTTCCGAGGCGACGTTAATAAAATATCATTGTACCTGTTGCGTCTGTCTTCGCCATTTTGTCACCTGTCTTCCACCTTTCTGCGAAAATATTTCACTAAAAATTCACAGGTCGCGACAATATTTTCTGTTTCGGTGGATTATTTGATAACTGCAGGGTTATTTTTACTAAATTCAGTGTAGAAATCGAGGAAATGTAGATTGAGATGGAAAAAGTAAGATAGGACGTCGATTGACGGCGAAATCTCGATAATTCCCTGCGCTAGGGGCTCCAGGGCGGAGCTACATCCCATTTTTCAAGTTTAACGCAATTTAACTACTTTATTATAGCTTATTATTTTATTTTGAGGGGTTTGAACTGGAGAACTTTGAAATTTCAGACCTTTGTAACCTTTAGAACCTTGGAAGTCTCGATACTTCCCTGCGCCAGGGGCTCCAGGGCGGAGCTATATCCTATTTTTCATGTTTAACGCAATTTAACTACTTTATTATAGCTTTTTATTTTATTTTGGAGGGTTTGGACTAGAGAACTCTGAAATTTCAGACCTTTGGAATATTTAGAACATTTGAAGTCTCGATATTTCCCTGCGCCAGGGGCTCCAGGGCGGAGCTAAGTCCTCTTTATTAAATTTAACGCGATTTAACCAATCTATCGTTTAATATTTTCGTACTTTACAGTTTATAGACCTTAAAACTTGAATATTTTTTATATTTGATGCCTTCAGGACCTCCAAAACTTGGAGATCTACGACTCCCAATTTTGGAACCGTTCGATTTTGGGGCTATAAATTCTACAACGTCATATTTATCATTCTCGTCTCAAAACTTGTACAAATAGATTCCGTTCGATTCACAATGGAAGACATCGAAATCGAATTGTAAATATTAATGATATTCAGTATCGTAATAAATTCGCAACGAAGAAATTACATTCGGCCATTACTTTAAACGACGTTGACTTTATCCCCAAAGCTCATTCTACATTATTAGTATTCAGCATGAGGCTTCTACCCCGCGTTACATAGTTATAAATCCTCTTTCGCAGCGTTTCTCCCGGCTAATTTGGAACCGGCCGTCTCTCTCTTCGTCGCTGTTCCCGGCGTAAACGAGCAAATACTCTTTCTCGCTCGCAATTTTCGAGCGTGCTTCTTTCCATTCGCGCTGTTATTTAACGTCACGCGTCTCTCCGCTCGCGCGCGGATTCAGCCCCGCGATAAAAATTCCACGCGCTCGACACAGGAAACTGGAGCAGCTTGAAATTCGAAAAATTCTCGCTTTCGAACGAGACACCGCAGCCAGCGTGGGCCAAAGTCGATGAAACATTTGCCGGCTGCAAATATTAACCGTTCGCCTGATGCGTGTCGCAGCTGCACTTTCAAATAAAAAGTCGACAAACCGCGTCCAGATGGGATTCCATGATTCTTCGGTCGAAATTAATTTGTTTATATATTGTTGTTACTAAGATCTGCCACTATGTGTATAATGATCCCTCTAAACTAGTCACTATGATAATCACTGAGATAATAGATAGGTATAATTTTGGAGTATTTGTTATACTAAAAAATTATGGGATAGTAAACAATTATGATATTCCACCGTGTACTTGGCAGTTATTTTATAAATATACACAGTTTAATATTTAACAAATTTTCTCCTTTTCTAGGGATACATAAAATGTTAAAGTGTAATAACTGTATTAAGTAATTTTTAGAGGCAAGAAATAAGAAGATTCGTAGTGATTTATCAAGTCTTTGCATTAGTAAGTGTTCTAGTACTCAAGTCATAAAGTTTCTAAGTTATCAAGTTTCCAAGGTACCAAGTTATCACCAAGATATCAAATTTCCAAGGTACAAGTTTCGAAGGTATCAAGTTTCATACCTATCAAGTTTAGAAGATATCAAGTTTCCAAGGTATCAGGTTACCATCAAGATATCAAGTTTCCAAATTATCAAGTTACCACCAAGATATCAAATATCCAAGGTATCAAGTTACCGCCAAGATATAAAGTTTCCAAGGTATCAGGTTGCCACCAAGATATCAAGTTTCTAAGGTATCAAGTTCCCAAGGTATCAAGTTACCGCCAAGATATCAAGTTTCATAACTATCAAGTTTAGAAGATATCAAGTTTCCAAGGTATCAAGTTACCACCAAGATGTCAAGTTTCCAAGGTATCAAGTTCCCAAGGTATCAAATTACTAAGATATCAAGGTTACAAGATATTAAGTTTCCAAAGTATCAAGTTACCTTCAAGGTATCAAGTATCAAATATCTAATTATTAAGTGTCAGCTGTCAAGTATCAGGTTTAAGGTATCAGATGTAAGGTTACGGGCATCAGATATCAGGTTTCAGGTATCAGACATCAAATTTCGAGTATCAGATATTAGACTTCAGGTATCATATATCAGGTTTCAGGTTTCAGGTTTCAAGTATCAGATATCAAGTTTCAGGTATCAGGTGTCAAGTGTCAGGTGTCATGTGTCACGTATCAGGTGTCAGGTGTCAAATATCAGATTTCAGGTATCAGATATCAGTTTTCAGGTATCATATATCAGGTTTCAGGTTTCAAGTATCAGATATCAAGTTTCAGGTATCAGGTGTCAAGTGTCAGGTGTCATGTGTCACGTATCAGGTGTCAGGTGTCAAATATCAGATTTCAGGTATCAGATATCAGGTTTCAGGTATCATATATCAGGTTTCTGGGGTCAGATATCAGGTTCCAGGTATCAGACATCAAGTTTGAAGTATTAGATAGTATATTTCAGGTATCATATATCAAGTTTCACGTTTCAAGTATCAGATATTAAATTTCAGGTATCAGGTGTCAAGTGTCAGGTGTCCTGTGTCACGTATCAGCTGTCAGGTGCCATATGTCAGGTTTCAGGTATCAGATATCAGGTTCCAGGTATCAGATGTCAGGTTTCAGGTATCAGACATCAAGTTTCAAGTATCAGATATTAGATTTCAGGTATCATATATCAGGTTTCAGGTATCAGATATCAAGTTTCAAGTATCAGGTGTCAGGTGTCATGTGCCAGGTATCAGGTATCATGTTTTAGGCATCAGATATTAGGTTTCAGATATCATATATCGGGTTGGAGGTATCATATATCAACTTTCAAGTATCATATATATGGTTTCGCACATCATATATCAGGTGTTAGGTATCAAGTATCAGGTTTTATGTGCCCTGTATCGAGCATCAGGTATTAGGTATCAGGTATCGAGTATCAAGTATCAATTACGTAATAAATATCCAATATCACCTAAGTATCAAACTTATTGGTCATAAATGAAAGGACTTAATGTGTCCCACGACTAAAAGCATAAAGACAAGTATCTTATCATACCCACATCTTACTTAATTCTTAGATAGTCCATCACCAAATGTATACAACCGTTTCACAAATTACTTTGTAGACAAAATCACAAGACAACGGCGATCCGCCAAGTATCGTCCTGCAGCGTAGAACTAAAAAGATCGTCTCCCGCCAGAAAAAGTAGAAAAGCAAGAATCTTGGCAGCCGCAACCTCGTTGATTCCCGTTTGGTTCCGCAACGGATCAACATGGTTCCCGTTTCTTGAGTTTCCCCTCGAACGTGAGAACAAAGCATTGGAAACGGGGCAACCGCAGCCCGTTTCGTTGTCCAGGGTGGCCAACAATGACCGGTCGATGCTTTGAGAAACACAAGCATCCAACATCGGCCAATAGGACACGTCAACCATTGCAGCCGCGCTACCAAAACGCTAGGATGCCGGCATACCGACGAAATGCGGATAATAGATGAAATATTCGCGAGGCATGCCCGACTATTAAACCAACACACCCCTGAAATTGTATTTTATAGCCGTGCCGGTTGCCGTTTCACCCCTATTGAGATGAAACGCTCCCTTTGTGGCGTCTTCTGCAACGAAGAACACCGACAAAGCTCGGCTGAACAGAAATGCAAGATGCATTTTGCCGGATTCCATCGTTGAAACGCAAGAATTTTCAATGGCGAGGAGACGGGAAGGATTGGTTCGTTGACACTTTCAATTAATTACGGGGTGAAATGTACGGCGGTTTTACGGAGATTTAGTAATTGATGTTGGGGTATTTTCGAAATGTGATTAAAGTGGTGAGTTCATGAGGTTCACGCGGATTCAAATTACTAAATAGTACAAATTTCTACATACACAAATATCATATTTTCGCAGGGGTAAAATTTTGTAATGCATTTTCAGATTCGTAAATGTGAAAATCACTAAATTTTTCAATTGTAAAAACTTCAAATCTCTAGATTTTCAATTTCTGAAATGCTTAAATTTCCAAATTAGCAAAATAACAAATTATTGTAGATATTTCAAAACCTTGAAATGGCAAAATATGCAAATTTAAAAATTCAAATAATTCAAATAATTCAAATAATTCAAATGATTCAAATGATTCAAATGATTCAAATGATTCAAATGATTCAAATGATTCAAATGATTCAAATGATTCAAATGATTCAAATGATTCAAATGATTCAAATGATTCAAATGATTCAAATGATTCAAATGATTCAAATGATTCAAATGATTCAAATGATTCAAATGATTCAAATGATTCAAATGATTCAAATAATTCAAATAATTGAACTGACTCAAGTAATTCAAACAATTCAAGTAATTCAAATTATTTACGATTTTTTAGTAGAAAAGTTTTCAGATTGCTAAGTTGTCAACAGGAAAGTACCTAGATCATTAGTTTTATTAGGAAAAAATCCCTAGCTGCATACTTTTACAGATTAAAAAGTCTCTAGATCGTTAAATTGCTGAACTGTAAAATCTCCAAATTCCCAAACTGCGATTCCAAATTTCCCAAATTTCCAAATTCTGAATTAACCAAATTCCCAAGCTATAAAATACCCAAATTCTCAAATTTCCAAACTTCAAACCTTCCAAATTCCCAATTTTCCAAATACTAAATTGACCAAATTCCCAAACCACGATTCCCAACTTCCCAAATCGATAAATTTCCCGCCGATAAAGCCCTGTCCGTATTAAGCAATTTCGCCCGTCCGACAGTCGCGATTAACCGTGAAAGGATCGAGTGCTCGTCGATTTTTTCGAAGCGACGGTAAACCGTGCGCCGCTCACGTAAATCGCGTTCGGAAGCTATGCGAACAATGCCCGGGGACACGGTCGCAGCGGAAACTGCGTGGCATTCAGAACGACAAGTCGGATCTGAGGCAGAAAAATCCATCGTGGCTTGTGTCTGCTGTCTTTCACGAGCCACTTTCGTGGCCGGGAAAGCGCCGTGTCCTATTATCCGGGAACGGGGGTCGGGAATGTCACGTGCGTCGCGCGTTTCCGCTTTGTTTCGTCCGACTAATGGCGGGCTTTCGCTAGCGAGCATTCTTCGGGCTCTTGCTCGCGCCCTTTCAGAACAGCAACAGCCGCGTGCGACGAATCGACGGACGATGATTCGCGTGGATATTAAATGAATAAAGCGTCTGTTAATTATTATTACGAACGTGTTCACGCATCGACTGTTACGATGTATGCTATGGGCTTCAAGATACGTTGTAGGGTAGACACGTTGAATAGGAATAACAGGAAGTTGTTGCCGTGATTCTTCGTGCGGTACGGTTCTCTCTTGTTATACGGCGGGAGGTTGGTGATGGAAATGATGGGAAAAATTGAAATGTTTGAATAGTGTCGGGGGATGAGGTTTATGGACGATTAATTCGAAATTTTCGAATGATTCGAAGACGTTGGTGGAATTACTTGAATTATGTAAACTAGTAAAATTTGATGGACTAGCCGAATTGGGTGAATTATACGAATTTGGCGGTCTTTGCGTCGTTGGAATTATTCGAATTATTTGAATTATACGAATTATTCGAACTATTCGAATTATTCGAATTATTTGAATTATTTGAATTATTTGAATTATTTGAATTATTTGAATTATTCGAATTATTTGAATTATTTGAATTATTTGAATTATTTGAATTATTTGAATTATTTGAATCACTAGAATTGTTTGGATTACTTCAATTACTTGAATTATTTAAATTACTCAAGTTACTTCAAGTATTTGAAATATTTGATTTTATAATTCAAAATTTCCAAAACTAGAAATTCCACAATTCCAAAATCGCAGAAACGGAAAATTACCAAATTTTGAAATTGAAAATTCTAAAATTCCAAAATTCCCCAAATTCCAAATTTCTGAAATGCCAAATGCCCTAAGTTCCAAATTTTTCAAATTCAAAATCCCGTAAATTACAAATTTCCCAAACTACAATTTCCTCAATTTACAACTTCTCCAAATAACAAATTCTCCAGATCCCAAATTCTCTAGATCCGAATTTCCCCTAATCCCAAATTCTAATCCCAGATTCTAAATTTTCCTAATCCCAAAATTCCCTAGATCGCAAAATGTCTAGAATTCTAAATTCCCCAAATTCCCCAAATCTCAAATTACCCAAATCCCAAATTCCCCAAATTCCCCAAATCCGAAATTCCTAATTTCCCCAAATTCTCCAAATACTCCAAATTTCCCAAATTCTCCAAATTCCTCAAATTCCCCAAATTCCCCAGATTCCAAATTCCCTAGATCCAAAATTCCCCTAATCTCAAATTCCCCAGATCCTTAATTTTCCTAATCCCAAAATTTCCCAGATCGCAAATTTCTAGATTCCCAAATTCCCCAAATCCCAATTCCCCCAAATACTTTCCCCTATGCTAACTCCATCAAACAACCACAAAATTCATTCCTCCACTCCCCAACTCCATCACCTGAACGTCATCAGATCGCAAACACACATCAAAGAGACCACAAAATATTCTAACACTAATAAAATTTTTTCAGCAATCAAATCCCCCAGAAGGGATTCTAAAAACGTCGTATTTCAACGAGCGATTCTTTGCTTATTCCTCGGCATCGTGTTTCCATCACTTCCACGGGAACTCATTTCCTTCGATCCTTCAAATAGTCTCCGGGAAATCGTAACGGCAAAAACTTTTTCCGCTCACTTTTTCCATTCCTCTCTCTCCTTCGCCCTTTCTCTCTCTCTCTCTCTGTTCGTCTAACCTGTTTCGTATATCACGGAGTTAATATAAATGCTTACATTACACCGAAGAGCAGATTCACCGTGGCACGACAGACCGAACGAAGCAAGAAGCCATAAAGAATTTTATATTTGCTCGCAGCGTTGGCAAGTAATGCGTCGCATTTTTCATTTCCCTTTGGAAAATGCGCGCATAGACACACGTTATATTCATATTCACCGGCCGCTGGCTTGTGCTTGTCTTATTTCGTCTCTTTCCCCGTATTTTATCGTTCCCATATAATACAGGGACCGTTTAGGATGAAAGACAACCTAAGATGTATCATCGTTCTTTTTCCTTGGGACGTGTGCTTTAAGGGAAAGCGTGCTTTCTGATTCCCCATTGACTTTCTTCTATTACGGATCTTCCTTTCCGATGCTCATTGTGGTTACTTTCCTTCCTGCGTAATAATATTTCCTTTATATTTCATTTATGGATTTATGCGATTTGGAGATTTATTTGCGGTGCACGGGATTGTTAGTACAAATTGCAGTGGTTTGTAATTGGGGTTGTGGAGAAAGTTCAAGTATTTAGGTATTATATTGATTTTATGATGTCGTTTTTCTGTTTCTGTGTAGTCGTATGTCACTATTTTATAGTTTTATTGTTAAAGCGTATTTTTACTACTTTACTATTTTGTTGGTTCACTATAGTACTATTCCATTGCACTAGTATACTACTATACCATAAGTATCAGCATACTACTATATCACTGTAGCCCTATAAATACCACTGTGCAACTATAGTACTATACTACTATACTACTATACCATAAGAACTATTATAGTGCTATACTACTATACCACAAGAACCACTATACCACTACACTACTATACTACTATACTACTATACCACAAGAATCACTATAGTACTATACTACTATACTACTATACCACAAGAATCACTATAGTACTATACTACTCTACTACTATACCACAAGAACCACTATACCACTACACTACTATATTACTATACTACTATACCACAAGAATCACTGTGCCACTATACTAGTCTACTACTATACCACAAGAATCACTGTGCCACTCTACTACTCTACCACTATACTAACAGGACCACTGTGCTGATATATTACTCTACTACTGTACCACAAGGACTACTGTGCTACTATACTACTATACTATTGTACCACAAATATCACTATATTACTATAATACTGTACCACAAGAACTACTGTGCCACTATACTACTCTACTACTGTATCGCAAGGATTACTGCGCCACTATAGTACTATACTACTGTACCACAAGTATTATTGTATCACTATATTACTATAATACTGTACCACAAGTACCACTGTGCCACTATTCTACTCTACTACTATATCACAAGCACCACTGTGCCACCATATCACTGTGCGACAAGTACCATTGTGCCATTACAGTGCTGTATTACTAATCTACTATACTAGAAATAGTACTGTGTCCCTATACTATTGTACTACTATATAACAAGTACAACTGTGCTACTATATTGGTACACTACAAGTACCACAGTGCTACTATATTACTATATTGTTATTCTACAATGCCACAAATAACACTGTATCACTATACTATTATATTACTACACCACTGTGCCATTACGTTATTATACTACTGTACAATAAGTAACATTGTGTCACTATATTACTATACTACTACACAATAGGTACAACAATTCTGTTATACCATAAATATCACTGTGTCGCAATACAACTATCCCACTATACCGAAATATCACTGTTCTACTATACTACTGTATTGTTACGCTACTCTACTACTACACAACTATGCTACTATATACTACTATACTATTGAACCTCTATACTACCATACTACCATACTACTATATACTACTATACTATTGAACCTCTATACCACCATACTACCATACTACTATATTACTATACTACTATACTACCATACTACTATATTACTGTACTACTATACCACCATACTGCTATATTACTGTACTACTGTACTATTACGCTACTCTACTACTACTCCACTATGCTACTATATACTACTATATTATTGTATCTCTATACTACCATGCTACCATACTACTATATTACTATACTACTATACTATTATACCACTATACCACTATACTACAATACCAGTATGCCACTATGCCACTATCCTACTATGCTACTATACTACTATACTACTATACTACTATACTACTATACTACTATACTACTATTCTACTATACTACTATACTACTATACTACTGTACCACTATACCACTATACCACTATACCACTATATTACTATACTACTATACTACTATACTACTATACTACTATACTACTATACTATTATACTATTATATTATTATGCTATCATTTTATTGTTCTACTATTTTATATTAGCACTAAACTACTGCACTACTATTGTACTAATGTACATATTGATTGCGTCTTTACATCATCCATACCATTACACTACTACTTCTCCAGTTTCACCATCCCAATATTTTGCTACTTCATGATCCTACTATACTATATAAATATCTGCATACATACAGTTCACATTAAAAGTCATAAACTAAAGAAAAATATACATTCTTTAGAATCGTGTTTAGTGAGTTAAAGCTATTACCCTACCACCACCAAAACAAACCGATTAATCGCAACCGCAAAAAACGAAAGACAAATAAACTCTTACTACAGCGATACAGTCACGTGGTAAATTTCGCGGTAAATAGTTCGAAAGTTTTCCAGCAGGCATATCAGGTTCCATTGTTGTCGACAGTGCCGTACGAGCGTGCATCGTCGCCCGATGCCACTACAATGGAATACTTAGATCCACCCCCCTGTCGGTCCAGCCCCATTGTCTCATGATTTATGTGCGGTGGTCGCGGTGTCAACAGGGTATTGATTAAAATACACAGACACACCGAATTTATGCTCGCTGGCCAGACACCGGCATCGGACAACATCGTTGCCCCTTGTAAATCGAGCCACGGTGTCGTGTCGATACGACGCCATGCCGTGTCCTCGTAAAAAGCCATTCCACGGCGAATCGTTTAACGCCAGGACACGAGCGAAAGGTCCTCGGGGGAAGTATCGACATGCTTCGTTGAATTCCTTCGACGCGTTCGTCGATCCTTTCCCTCCGTTTTCCCTTGGAAATTCCTCCGTCGTGTTTATTGCCGACAAAGGGGATTCTCTTATGATTTCTATCTCTATTTTTCTCCGGACGTTGTTTTGTTCCGATTCGTCATTTTTGTCGAGCTTCATCGGGAATACAATTAGAGAGCTGCAATTTGTCATCTTGTTTGGATGTTTGTACGTATCTGTTGTACTCCATTTGCCTGACAAACGAGACGCGAACGAAGCGTGCAGAGGGTTTTATTGAATTTTTTTAGGGGATTGAAAAAGTGGGGTACTGGGAAATTTTTGATGGAGTTCAGAGAAGGGTTGATGAAAGTTTTGGATTAGAGTTTAAAGAGAATTTAGGGAGAAATTTGGGAATTTAAGGTAAATCTAGGGAGAAATCTGGGAAGTTTGACGGAATCTAGGGAGAAATTTGGGAACCTAGGGGGAATCTAGGGAGAAATTTTGGGGTTCAGAGAGAATCTAGGGAAAAATTCTGGGGTCTCAGAGAAAAACTGAAGAGGAATTTTGGAGTATAGAAATAACCTAGGGATAAATTTGGGGATTTAGATAAAATTTAGGGACAAGTTTAGAGATTTAGAGAAAATATGGGGACAAATTTTAGGGTTTAGAGAGAACATAAGAACAAATTTTGGTATTTAGAGAAAATCTAGGGAGAAAGTTTCGAATTTAAAAATAATCTAGGGAAAAATTTGGAAATTTATAAAAATCTAGGAACAAATTTTAAGGTTTAGAGAGAACCTAGGGACACATTTTAGGGCTTAGAGAAAATCTAGGGACAAATTTGGGGGTTTAGAGAAGACCTAGGGACAAATTTTGAGATTTAGGGAAAATCTAGTGGGGAAATTAAAAAATTTAGGGATTTTAAAATTTGGGTGACTAAAATTTCATTAATCAAGTATATTTCAATTTGGGTATTCGTCGTATTAGGGGCTTGTCAATCTAGGGATTTTTTAAATTTAGTATTTGAGAATTTAGGGATTTAGCTATTTGTTAACTTACGAATTTCCTATCTAAAATAATTCATTGATTTTACCTAGCTATTGACTCAAATTGCAGTGCAAACATAAACCAAAAAAATTCCCTAGCCTACCCTAACCAGTAATTTAGACAGCAGCACTAACCTAACCTAGTTGACCAATCCAACCTAACCTAGCCTTAGATATATGAGCCATGAACCTCGTCCAACACGAAATGCATCGAATGATCAACCTAACCTAACCAGTGATTCAGGCAACACCACTAACCTAACCTAACCTAAGTGACTAAGTCAACCTAACGTAGCTCTAAGTACACAAATCTTGTGCCACACGAAATTGATCAAATATATAATTGATAAACCTATCCTAACAAATAATTCAGATAACGCCACTAACCTAACCAAATTGAGCAACCTAACCTAACCCTAGGTCTACAAACCTCGTGCTAGTCAACACATCGAACAGATCCGATTCATAAAAAAAGCATCTAAAATTCCCCAGGGCGCAACTTAGCCGGATATGCTGTCAGGTGGTGAAAAGAGGGGTGCGATTCATCGTCGCGTGTCCGCGGTTGAAAGACGCGGCCGCAATTAGTGGACCATCAAAAGGTCTTCCGTGGAAGCACGCGGAAGAGTTAGGGCTCTGAAAAACTGAGTCCCCGTAGCAAAAGGGTGAAACAGACAGAGAACGAATGTCGGTGGTAGCAGCTGTTGCTGCGAGTAAGGGAGAGGGCGTTACACGATGAATACGCGGTTCACGCACCAAATACCGTGCGGGCCGCTTCAGCGAGCCTCGCTGGAAAGTTGGCCGCAGTCTGTGTCGCTGGGATAACCCCGGATAATAAATAAAATGGTGCCAGGAAAGGGAGTGTGCCGACGCTACGGGGAGCAGGGTGGCACACGACTCGAAAGGGTGAAAAGTCGACGGCGAGGAGGGAGAACGGGACGGAAAGAGAGGGTGGAAAAAAGGGACAGGGAAAATGACTCTCTTAAGGTAACGAGTCACTTCTCCGTGGCGGATATCCGTGCCAGCTTTCGAGAAAGGGTAAGTTTATCTCCTAGAGACTCGATATTGTCGCACACTTCAGGGACGGCGATACCGTGGGTTCTAACTCATAACATTTCATTTCATAAATTTACTGTTGTACATGCATCTTGAACTTATTTTGGAAAATTCATCTGTATGGTTTTGTACAATGATTGCACTTAATGTACCCTATAACTGTATCAAGTTTCAATCAAACTGGTAGTAGAAAGGTCATGAACTGTCCATATACTTTAAATATAAACTAGCATACCTAACTTACCTAACCCACCTAACCCACCTAACCCACCTAACTTTACTAACCTACCCAACCTACCTAACCTACCTAACCTACCTAACCTACCTAACCTACCTAACCCACCTAACCCATGTAATTCACCTAACCCGCCTAACTCACCTAACCTACCTAGCCTACCTACCGCACCTAACCCATTAATCCACCTAACATACCTAACAAGGAGGTGTCCTTGATTCCTCAAGGTGCAAGAATCCATGATTCCTAAAATTTTTCAGCAGTTAAATAATGTTATCACAAGTAAAAAAAATTGAATTTCACTGTCCTCAATGAACGAGACATTTACCTAAATAAATGTTGAAACACAAATTCGCGACAGAGCTTGAGGAAATTATCGAACGATTCATTCCTAATAGGACGACGCGGAGGAACAGGAGATAAATCGTAATCATAGAACGCGACGTGAACGAAACAATTAATATTCCATGTGCAAAAGCAGACGTTAACGGAGCTGGGTGTATCGTGTTGAAAGCCTGTAACTGGGTAGTCTGAAGCACTAATGCGTAAATGTGTATTGATAGTGTACAATGGCGGCGTAGACGTGTGCATTTAACGGGAAATTACAATGAATCGTCGATTATAAAGTACGAGCACCGCATCATTTTAACGCGTCTCAAAAATATCTTAAAAATACACAATGGATAACTAGGTAATCATAAACAGAATGACGAGTCTCTTTTTTGGAATGAAGCTTCTAAAGATTAAATTATAATTTTACCAAGAATATTATATATAACCTTGATAATTCACTCTTTTCGAAAATTCACAAAATTTCCAAATGTTGCAATATGTGTTAGGGTGCCTAAACTTTACCTTGTATTTACATGTAATGTACTTTTGTGATTTGTTAATACTCCTCTGAATCGTGAAGGCAAACGTGCGAAAACATATGAAAACGATCGATCAATTGAAAGGGGGAGTGAGGTGGTAGAGTGAGCTATAGCTACGTAATCTACGACGATGTTCGCGAAAGCCACTAGTGGACCATCGTACGGAAAGATGGTGTCCACCACCATAGTGGCGCGTCGTACCTAAGAGGTTAAGATGGTACTCCTTTTGTAGCCTAGCACGGACCATGGAGAGATCCCGTTTTATGACTGCGCTATCCGACAAGACTTGTCACATCAAATTTATGCTTAACGATTGCATTAAAAACGAGTTATTATTTTAATCCAAATAGTATTTAATAAGTGTAACAAATATGATCGTGTATTTTCAGCTCATAAGTGTATTATTATACAGAGAAATGACGAAATAGTAAGAGGGTAGGTTAAGAGGCTAAGAGGTCAAATATGATTTCGTATTTTCAGCTGCAGGTCGTACAGAGGTGGTAAAAGGTTAAAACTGTCCCCAATCCGAATTTTCCAGATTATACCAGCATGCACGATAATTCATAGAAATCAAAAGCACTCACCACGATGAATAACTTTGTTGAACACGCTGGTTATGATTTGTAGTTCAGGGTTCAGTGTTTCGCCAAGCTGAAACAGACAGCAGATTTCTTTGAGTATCGAGAACACGATTAGATATCGGTGGGTAGGGTCCAGTCTAGACCAGGTCCGTTTATTCTATGCCCTAATACGTTTTCCATCGATTTCCCATGAAAACGGGCTTGTTCGACCCTGCTAAGTGCATCGCGTAAAGAGGTGAAGGCAACCAGTCGTTTCGAAAGTTCTACGCTGGCCGCCATTAAGGGTAATCGTAAAAGCCGGATAAACCGGCCCGCCAACTTTCAAGTAACGATAAATAATAAAAGCTCATCCGGCCGTACTGAATAAATCAAGAGTTCACTCGTTTCTTTCGTGGAACGAGTCGATGAACGCACTCTTCGACGTTCTTCTTTTTTTTTCAGCTTTCTAGTAAATCGCGTGATGCGTTTCTTTGAGAAATCGGATCTTCTGATAATGCTTTTGTTAAAATTTAATGCTTTCTTCGGAAACGATGGAACGTTTTTCTTTTTCTCGTTAATTAAGTGATGTACTTTTTTTTAAATTAAGATACTTAAATTAGCATGGATGGTTTCTGAAATAAAATTTTAATTTCAGGTACTTTTTTAGTTAGGTGCTCTTTAATTGGTATGTGAAGATCAATGTAAAACGTTATGACGCACTCATGACGCATTAGTTAAAATAAATAAAGAACAGAAGGCTAAAGAACTTAATATTCAAAGAAACAATTGAAAAATATTAAGGTATACGAAGATAGAAAATCCGCAGTAAATATTCTCAGAATATCCGGTGTAATTATCGCGTCTTTACCCGGCAGATAAAATGGAGGCAGGTTGGATTATTAGCTCCCGAGCACGATAACTTATTAGCTGATAATCAAATTCTCAGCTCGATATAACGCAGCAAAGTGAATACACATTATTGTGTTACATGGATTATTTGATAGCGTAACTATTAAACAATCTTCAATTTACTGCTAAAATTATGTTCATGAAAATCTCCCGGTAATTGTATATAAATAAAAACGATAGTAAATGTAAAATTATAGGTACAATTTTTAGACATGCTTTGCTAAATTATAAATGAAGAGATATCAAGTTGCAAGCTTAAGATTCTTACGACTCCCGTAAAAGAAATTAAAATATTAACAGGTTACGGCCGTTAAACTTGCTTAACACGGAGATCCTTGTAATCTTGTTCTTGTTATTACTTTTGGTACAAACACGGGGTGGAAATTGAATTTTTATGAAGTGCTCTCTATTTTTTGTTATATTAACTTCATTATGTAATTTAGGATATTTTTTAATGGATAGCAATTACTGAATTTTTATAAAAATATTTAATAAATGGAGGATCAATTACTGTATTTTTATAAATGTTTAACGAGGATCGATTACTGCATTTCAATAAAATATTTAACAAACCAAAGATCGATTACTGTATTTCAATAAATATTTAACAAACCGAAGATCGATTACTGTATTTCAATAAATATTTAACAAACGAAGGATCGATTACTGTAATGAAATACATATTTTTATTTTTAATAAATAATGAGAACTGATATTAATTACAAATTGGATTTTTATTTGTATTTCGATAAAAATTAGTACTGGATGTTTTTTGAAGCTTAACAATTTAATTCTGCTAATTTTAATTCGTTTTTACTGGTCTGAGAATATTTTATTCGATTTCACGACTCCTTGTATGTTACAATATACGTCACTGTAAATTAGGGTGACAATATTGATTAATATACAGGGAGTTTCACAATTAGTGTAGGTTCCTAAGATGAGGGGTAGCTGACGCGATTCTGAATAAAATTTCCCTTTGCAAAAATGGGGTTCGAAGCACCGTTTCTGAATTATTAAGGAAAAACGCGAACCAATCAGAGCGCAAGGATTATTACGCGTTGGATTACTACGCGTTGGTTAACTACGCGTTAGATTACCACGCGTCAGATTCCTACACTTAGAATTACCACGCGTTGCATTACTACGCGTTGGACTACTACCCGTTGAATATCCACGCGCTGGATTACTACGCGTTGGATATCCACACGCTGGATTACTACGCGTTAGATTACCACGCATTAGATTCCTACGCTTAGAATTACCACGCGTTGCATTACTACGCGTTGGATTACTACGCATTGCATTACTACGCGTTGGACTACTACCCGTCGAATATCCACGCGCTGGATTACTACGCGTTAGATATCCACACGCTGGATTACTATGCGTTAGATTACCGCGCATGAGATCCCTACGCTTAGAATTACCACGCGTTGCATTATTACGCGTTGGATTACTACGCGTTGAATATGCTCGCGCTGGATTACTACGCGTTGGGTATCCACACGCTGGGTTACTACACGTTGTATTACTACGCGTTGGATTACTACGCGTTGGATTACTACGCGTTGGATTACCACGCGTTGGATAACTACGCGTTATCCGAAGCTGCCTCTGCCTCTGCCTCAGCTGCTGACTGGTCCGTGTTTTTCCTTAATAATTTAAAAACAAAGCTTCAAACCCCATATTCGCAAAGGAAAATCTCATTGAGAATCTCGTCATTTACCTCCCATTTCAGGGACCTAATTGTGAGACATTCTATATAATACACATACTGTTAAATAAATACCCTCATATAAATGAAAAAATGGTTCAGAAGTTTTATTTTTAACTTCACATTACAAACCTTCAAATTGCTTCAAACTTAAATTTTTCAACTCAAACGTTAACTAGATTTTCCAAATATTTTTTACAGGGTTTGTTCTGAAGTACAATAAACTTTTATAAAATAAAATTATCAAGAGGTTTTCCAGTAACACAGAGAGTACCAAAAATTATGATCCAGAAGAACAGTAACCCACTGATCGAGTGAAAATATGTAGAGGGTGGTCCGGATTGTTCTAAGGGTGACAGGTTACGCTGGTAGCGACTCATTTGGATCTCATCCCTCAGACACCCCCGGGGTATAATCCGTTTGAATTACAGCCGTCAACACGGTCCACCCCCCGCCATGACACGCTTTTACGAACCCACCCCCTGTCGAGAGATCGAGCACCTGTTAAGGGTTGCAGCCGCTTTGGGATCGTTTACAATTCTTTTACAAGTTCGCGCTTTTACATGGTCGGTGCATTCGTTCATTTATGATGCTCCCAAAATTTAGACAGTGGTGCACTGTGAACTTTGTTTTGGTACAAAATTAATTAAAGAGTGGGTTATTTTTTAATACAAATTTAATTAAAGAGTGGGTTATTTTACAATAAAAAATTAATTAATGACTGTGTTATTTTGTAATACAAAATTAATTAAAAACTGTGTTATTTTGTAATACAAAATTAATTAAAAACTGTGTTATTTTGTAATACAAAATTAATTAAAAAAACTGTTATTTTGTAATACAAAATTAATTAAAAACTTAACTACTTTTTAACAAAGGTTGATTAGAAACTGAATTATTATGTAACATAAATTGATTAAACATTGAACTATTTTGCAACACAGATTAATTAAAAGCTGGGACATTTTGTAGCATGAATTAATTAAAGTTGGATTCATCACTTTGTATTGTTTTCAGAAAGTTTGAAAATATTAATATTCATTTGGGGCAATTTATATAATTTTAATAATGTTATGGTAACTTTATATAACGTTAGCAATGTTATATAATTTTAATTTAGTTGTCCAATATTAATATTAAAATTGTTAGACAATATTTTACAATATTATTATAAAATTTCCTTTGTTATATAATGTTACTAATTATTGTACAGCATCATTTTTTACATAACATTATTTATTATAAAATAGCATAATTTTTTAGATAATATTATTTAATAATTTTTAATATAATTTGACATATATCTTTATTTGACAGAAATACAGTTTGAATTTCCTTCCATAATATTAATTATTATTACATAGCATCTTTGTTACATAATATTATTTATTATTAAATAGCATAATTTTTTACATAATATTATTTAATAATTTTTAATATAGTTTGACATATATCTTCATTTGACAGAAATTCAGTTTGACTTTCCCGCCATAATATTAATTATTATTATATAGCATCTTTGTTACATAATATTATTTATTATTAAAGAACATCATTTTTACATAATATTATTTATTAAAATTTATAATTTTTTTTATATATATCTTGATATCACAGAAATGCAGTTTGAATTTCGCGCCAATTGTAATGGTGTTCGAAAGGCAATTAACAAGCCACATTACAGCGTTCCATTCATCAGTTTTTTGTCATAAATTTTAGAGTATTATTTGTCTAACAAAATTCAAATATATTTAGTTTGTTTTTATTCATTTAATTTTTAAATAATGAACATTTTACGAAATGACTCTTTTAAAGGTTACGTTTCCATCCTCTCACATGTTCCCAAAATTATTTCATAAATCATTTCTAATTAATCATACTAAAAGTTCCATAAAATCCTCCCCACAAAAAAGTACTAAAATAAAATGTTGTAAATAAATTGTAATCGTCGACAGCATCATTTACATCTTCCGAAATCGACTCCGGAAGTAAACGTCGGACAAAACACGTTGGCTCCACAAGCGGGAAATCCGTGTCGCCAGATGAGTTTTTCCCCCAGACGAGATTTTTCTCGTCTCGCCTCGTTAATTTCGCGTCGAGCGATTTTTGGTTAATGATTTGGAAAGACTCGAGCCGGAGCGAGACGTTCGGGTAACCGGTGAAAATTTTTGTGCCATTAGTGCTCGTTCGTAGCTTCCCCGAAAAAACCTGGTCACGTTGTCATTTTCGATAAACAATGTAAAAAAATAATAAAGACGATAGCAGGGCTCGTAATAAATTTTTTTATGGAAATCTTCCGGACGTAAGTACGTTTTACCGACGGTTTTTTGATTCGTATTATCTCTGCGATAAAATATTAAACCACGTGCAGGTGGGCACAAAGAGAAGGCGAAAAATGAGATTCAGTGGGGCAATATGAAATTTATCGCGTATTAAATGAACGTTCGTAAAAAAATTTAGGAGGCGTATATTCTGACAGAGTATTGCAAAGTTGGAACTTTCCCTCTCTGGTCGTAGGGATTGTTTAACGCTCGGAAATTTCTTTTTCATATTTCCGTCGGTTTAACGAAATGTTTAATATGAAAGGGAACTTTTTTAATATTGTAATATTAACATTTCGATATTTTAGTCGTTAATGACTACAAATGAGGATTTCCGTGAATACGGCTTTTAATTAGAATATGTTAATTATTTTCTAATTGAATGGAATTGCTCTTTGTACTGTAAGAAGTATATTTTATTATCAAGGGCACTTTAATTATTCAGTTATAAATTTTTTACTTTATTTTCATTTATTTTAATTTTATTTTAAAATTCCAAAATTCCAAAATTTCCTAAATTCCAAATTCCCTAGATTCCAAATTCTCCAAATTTCAAATTCCCTAGATTCCAAATTCCCTAAATATCAAATTTCCCAGATTGCAAATCCTCCAAATTCCAAATTCACGAGATTCCAAATTCTCCAAATTTCAAATTCCCTAGATTACAAATTCACCAAATACCAAATTATCCAAATTCCAAATTCACCAGATTCCAAATTCTCCAAATTTCAAATTCCCTAGATTACAAATTCACCAAATACCAAATTATCCAAATTCCAAATTCCCTAGATTCCAAATTCCTCAAATTTCAAATTCCCTAGATTACAAATTACCCAAATTTCAAATTTTCCAAATTCCAAATTCACCAAATTCCGAATTCCCAAATTCCAAATACCCCAAATACCCCAAATTCCAAATTCCCCAAATTCCAAATCCTCCAAATTCCAAATTCCCCAGATTCCAAAGTCCCCAGATTCCAAATTCTCCAAATTTCAAATTCCCTAGATTGCAAATTCCCCAAATTTCAAATATTCCAAATTACAAATTCCACAGATTCCGAATCCCCTAGATTCCAAATTCCTTAAGTATCAAATTCCCCAGATTGCAAATCCTCCAAATTCCAAACTTCCCAGATTCCAAATTCTTCAAATTTCAAATTCCCTAGATTGTAAATTTACCAAATAGGAAATTATCCAAATTCTTCAAAATTTCAAATTCCCTAAATATCAAATTTCCCAAATTTCAAATTCCCTAGATTGCAAATTCACCAAATATCAAATTATCCAAATTCCCCAGACTCCAAAGTCTTCATATTTCTAATTCCGTAAATATCAAATTCCCCTGATTGCAAATCCTCCAAACTCCAAATTCGCCACATTTCATTTTCTCCAAATTCCAAATTTTCCAGATTCCAAATTCTCCAAATTTCAAATTCTCTAGATTCTAAATTTCCTAAATTTCAAATTATCCAAATTCCCTAGATTGCAAATTACGAATTCTCTAAATATCAAATTCTCCAAATTCGAAATTCCCTAGATTTCTAATTGCAAATTCCCCAAATTCCGTATTCCAAATTCCCCGAATTTAAAATTCCCTAGATTCTAAATTGCAAATTTACCAAATTCCGTATTCCAAATTCCCTATATTGCAAATTCTAAATTTGTCAGACTCAAAAATTTTCGAAATTCCCTAAAACCCCCAAGTTTTGAAGTTTCCCAAATTCCAAATTTCTTAAATTCAAAAATTTCCCAAATTCCAAAAGTCTCAAGTTCCGAATTCTCCAAATTCCCTAAATTCCCCAAATTTAAAATTTTCCCCAATTCCTTAATCTCCCTAAATCCCAAAATTTCCCAAATTCTAAATTCTCCAAGCTCGAAATCAGCAGATGTTGCTAAAAGCTTATATCAAAGGACAAATATTCAATTTTTTAAATACATAAATTTCTTAATTATAATTTTCCATAAATTATCACCAACAGTGTAATTATGAAATTAGACCGAAATTTAATTATTTAACCCAGTTACTAATTCCATCAGCATTCACAATAAAAATGAAACAAAACACGCTCGTGATAACTCTCCCAATTATTCTCCAGTAAAATAAAAGTTTGATTACAAAGAAAACGGGCGCTTCCTGTTCCAAACAACGAGGGAACATGGACAATCAGAAGATAAAAAGAGGGGCGTCGAAAAATAGAGCAGAGCGAAGGAAAGCGAGCCGTAGAACGAATGAACGTGTTGACGAACCCTTTAAGTCAACTTAGACCCGATTTTGTTGAAGCATTCTGTCAGAAATCAGAAGCATGAACGCTTGTTTCCCACGTTTGTTGCCTCGTCGCTCGAGCTTTCCAGTTTCTTCTAGCGGAACGCCGGTTCCACGATAAGAGAAAGAGAAATATAGACAGAGAGGAGAAAATGCGAGGGTGAAACGAGCAGGTGAAAGCAGAATGTTTCCTTCGAAACTTTGGAATTTACTCTCGGAACTGCGCCGACCGTCCGCGAAAAACGTCGGCTGGCTGTTTGTTTGCGAGAGTCCGAGCGAAATAATTGTTCTGCCATAAGAATATCGCCAACCAAATCTCCTTTCTTTCTTTACTTCTCTTTCTTACGTTCCAACAGTTTCCAACTGGGTATTTATTGCGCCGTACTTTTCGCTTTATCATTGCCACCTTGAGATTTTTCGAAAGTACGAATTTATGGGAGAATTTTTGAGATGTGATTTCTGGAATTTTTAGTGGGGGTGTAGGTTTTAATTTAGTGATGATGGGAAGGGGTAGATTATGGTTAGGTTGGGTAGATTGATTTTGGAGACAGAAGGATGATTCAGCTGCAGGGAGTTTGCGAAGATGAGGATGTAGGTTATGGGAGAGTGAATTTAGGAACTTTCAATTGAGATTTTGAAAGTTTTGTTAGTACTACATTGGCACATTCAAGTTTTTGTTAGTTATGACTTTCAAGTTTTTGATTTAGGAAATTTGAGGAATTGTTAGAGATTTGGGGGATTTGGAGAATTTGGTGA